>CM077799.1:19703768-21181749 GCA_039737535.1 Lagodon rhomboides | reverse complement strand
TGTCACGGTGCTACTTCGGCAGCCTGTTTTTTTCTCGTTTTCTGTGTTCTGCCTTTCCCCCCTCCTTTCTCCCTCACCTGCTCCTTCCCTGTGTGTGTGTATGTGGGCGTGGCACCAGCAGCAGCAGCAGAGTGGCACACCTGAGTCAGATCATCTCGTCACCCACCGGGTTTATCTACCTGGTTTCTCCACCACCTAGGTGCTAGATTTTTATGTCCCATGTGGTGACTACACAGTGCCGCTCTCCAGTGTTTTCTGATACTGAGAGTATTTTGTCTTTCAGTGTTTCTGCTTTTGCACTAATGCTTATATCTTTGTCGGCTTGACCGGAGAAACTTACAGTGGAGTTCTGCTGCTTCCTGCCCGCCTGCTCTCCTGAGTTCCTCCACGCCCTGCCTTGCCTGCCTGCCTGCAAAACAAACCTTCTCCTCCACTTTACCCTCCAGAGATCACCGTTGGTACCATAAATCATTTGCTCACTACTTCCTGTCTCCGTTCTCTGCATTTGGGTCCTTAAAATATAACCTAACCGTAACAGTATCTTCGTGACATGAATATTGCATGATAATAAACAGTAAGGGGTCGATATGAGTTTACTAAATTATACACAGCTTGAACAGCATTAGTAATAGCAACAGTATGAACACTTCAAATGAAGTTGCCAAGAAATATACAGCAAGAAAACACTATGAACGTGTAAGCACAGTATGCAGTACAGATGTATAATTAGTGCAGTAGTAAAATCATCAAGTGTTTTCTGGGGGATTGAAAATACAGCCAGGTAGAAGTAACTGTAAGGTTAGAGTCATACCAAAGGTCAGCACAGGTAAACGACACAGTTCCAAGACACAGTTCCACTGACTCCATATTTAATCCTGTGCATTCATTTTCATTGATGTAGAATGCCTAACTTCTATTTGACATCTGCAAGAGCTGTGCTGATCACACCTGTTGGACGTTTCTCTGGGCCCATGCTCAGTTCTGGCACATCTGTGAGATGAGGTTTCTATATTGCATCCCATCCATGGATTTGCATTGTTTGTAGAATGCACAACTTTTTTTTAGAAACTCATAACAGCTGTACTATATGTTGGTGAGCATCACTTTAATTACAAAATAGATGTGAGCATCCACTGTGTAGAGACATTTTACATGCTTTTGAGGTCAGGTTCAGGTCCTGCACTCACAAACAGCAGCACAACAAGACTTCTGTGATGTCACATCCTGTTTCTTGTTCAATTTGGCCCTTTCATCCAATACAACCTGTTGAATGCTGTGGATGTTTCTGTTGAGACCCACAGATGAAATCATTCATTGTGAATTTCAAAATGGATTCTTAACTGAACTTAGTGTCCCAGAATTCCCCATTCTTCACACCTCGGTGCAAAATTCATCTTTGAGCTACTATTGGTCAGAGGTGACAGACCCCCTCTGACCAGATTGTTCTTTCTCTTTCTGTCGCCCTCCACTACTTCAACTTCTTATCCTCAGGGGCTCCTCTCCATCTCTACCCCACGGGGCTGCGAGATGATCGAATTTAAATTGGATAATAAATTAAATAGATATATTAATAATTATCCCTGATAATCATTAATTATTATTGATAGCCAAATTTAACCTAAAACTCCCTTTTAATGCTCCATGACTACTACATAATTGTGCCTTGTGTGATGCAGTGCACAACATTTCTCTGGTGACATCACTGAATGGAATTCATCAGATTACATGCAGCTTCCTGTGGAGCCACACAAGGCTTTATACTACCTTTTCCACACATGCAGTAGTACTCCCCAGGACCTGTAAACATGTGTTCACATGTAAAATTAGTGGATTTACCCTTTAAGATTAGTTCATGGAAACTATACTTTTTGTATTGATGGCATGATTAACTTTACAATGCATAAATAAATGATCACATGCAGAGAATGAGCCCACACGACCAAATGTGTGTTATTCAAGTAGATGAAAATAAGACTTTACTTTGGAAACACCAGACCTGAAGAAAATTGGTCACATAAAACTGTTGAAAGCAGTTAGCAGGCTTCTTTTGAATGGCCACTGTGTGCACACAGCACAGGACATGTAAGGTGGTTAAAGCATCATAATGAATGGTTGTCAAATCATGCAACTAGAGCAGAACCTAGTCTGGCAGCCAACAGTTTGTTGTAAAACCAGTTCACCATTGCTTTTCTTCTTTCTCAGTATGCTTTGTCAACAGATAAAATGATTGTCATGCTAATCGTGCAAAATCAGTCTGATAAACAGTTTCCCCAGTGCTCAAACTGAACAAAGACAAGGACCACGTACGAAGACACAACGATCGCCATCAGAGGCCAGGATTTTAGAGTGAAGATGAAGCGATATGAAGAAGTGGAAAGTGACCAGTCCACTCACTCAAAAAAACAAAAAGCACTACATTCTGACTTGTCCTTGAAATGTGGAGAAATTATTGCATTTTTTTTCTTTGGGCGAACTTTTCTGAAACCTAAAATAGTCTTGGTCAGCAGTTGAATGTTTTGCAGGAGGGAACAGTGATCAGCAACACCACCCACATGTTTTCCATATGATTCCTGAAGCTTTCTTTAATTCAAGTTGTCCTCCTGAGCACAGCTGCACTCCAAAAAGAGTCAAGACAGGGACTGTAAACTTATCAAACACATGACAGATATGTGGTTTATTGCCACACACATGGATTACGTAACTGAAGTGTTAATTCAGGCAACTATTCAAGCGCACAACATCCGGAGTGCAGGGACAGACTCGGAGAAAGAGGAACAAAGAAAGTGCAAATTGCGTCTGAACAATGTGAATAAAGGGTGCTCAATTTTTCTACTCAGTCGCCCTCAATGTCACTCTCGAGCGTAGGTATACATTACATGGGTGGTGCCTATTACTGTCAGTGGAGATTTGATTGTTTAATGTGAGTGACTGTGCCAGCACTCTGTGTGTGCAGAGGTGAGTGAGAAGTGCTGAGTCACCGTGAGTTTTCAACAGCCACTGTCAGGACGCTGTGAACGTGCAACAGGAAGTCATATAATCACTGTAAGAACAGTAAGATAACACAATTAACTAAGATAATATCGACATAGGTTTGCACGGATACAGATTATATGAGTAATGTTTGTTGGAATGCTTTGCTTATATAAAGGCACATAAATAATTACAGCAGTGTCAAAATCCCTATGAACCCTGTAATGACGGCTACTACACACATAAGGTGCAGTATGTAAGAATTGGCATCCTGTCTAAGGTCACCCCAAACAAATAGACAGGCAGCCACTGTTGCCAACTCCTCACCAAGGAAAGTCTCCAATGGCTGTCCTAAAAGTCGCTAGAAGTCACTAAATGACGTCATCACCCAATTAGCATAATTGGCCATGTGCATTTAATTGTAATGCGCTGTAGGAGAGAGGAATAATGTTGTGGGAGGGACAAAAAGGGAGTAAAAAACACCCTTATTACGCTTAGAACTAATAAACTTATTAGTGCAGTGATTTATTTTAGACAGAAACACTTTTACATTTACATCAGATCAGCAAGCGGCACAGGCACGATTTCACAGTCTGGACACGGAGAGGTGAACATCTCCTCCAGCTCTGAATACAGCTGAGTGGGACTGCTGCGCAAGGACTTGGCCCCCTGTGAGTGCTTTGGGACGGGGGAGGGGCCCAAGGCAGCACCTGCTGCTCATTTAGAAGAGCAAGAACGATCCGCGCTTTCACGTCAGAGTCTCCAAAAGTCTCCAATAACTCCAGAAAAAGTCACAAAATTTGTCGCTAGTCGTTTTTTTTGAAAAAGAGTCGCTAGAGGGGTCTGAAAACTTGCTAAATATACCAACAAAGTTGCTAAGTTGGCAACACTCACCAGAGTAACCCCGAAGTGCTGCTAGCTGTTAGCTAGTTAGCTCAGTTGCAGACGCAGCTAGTGTTCCAGACTGGGAGCTTGGAGTGGTATGACAAGATGGGACAACCTGAAGCTAGCTGGTTAGCGTGCTGTCTTCATTAGACAGTACGCTAACCAGCTAGCTTCGGTTTGTCCCATCTTGTCATACTGAAGCTAGCTGGTTAGCGTGCTGTCTTCATTAGACACATCTGGAACACAAGACGTTTTTGTCGTAACAAAAACTGCTATTTCTTCGTATTCTGCTGATATTCATTGTGTAATGTTTTAAACAACAATTTGTACAAATTGCACCTTTAAGTCACTGAGGGATCATAGCACTGTACACCTACTGTTTTCCTAAGGAGTGATTGATTTATGTTTGTTTTATCATTTATTTTCAGCATGAAACTAATATAGCTCTAACTTGTTGTTACCTGTTACTATGAGTAACCATCAGTGCACAAAACTGCATTATTAATGTGTTGGACTCATGATGTGCTGTCTGAGATCAAAGAGTAATAATGCAAAGCAAGAGAAGTCACTCCTCCATGTTTGACTTTGCTAATGCCTCTTGATTTCAACAGCTAGAGGTGTAATAATGCAGAAGTAATACATTTGCAGACATTCAATATGAAGTAGTGCTGCCCTGAGTTAACAGAAAGGGAAGAAGAGGGGTGGCCATGCGAGGAAAGGGTGTGAGCTATCTCAGCTGTCTTGAGTTACAGATCCTGGGTGATAACACAAAAATGGGATGGGGCTTATTTCCACCAATCAGGCAGGCAGTGAACAGTCAGTCGGAGTTCGTTATAAAACAGGCGTCTGCCACATTCCAGCTTCACTCTTCACTCCTTCCACCACTCACAATTTCAGCCGCCGTCAAGCTTAACACTTCACTCTGAAACCATGGCCAAGGACATGACTCTGCTGTGGGGCTCCGGCTCTCCTCCCTGCTGGAGGGTGAAGATCACTCTGGAGGAGAAGAACCTGAAGGGCTACAACCAAAAAATGCTTGCTTTTGAGAAAATGGAGCACAAGTCCCAGGAAGTCATGAAGATGAACCCCAGGGGACAGGTTAGTTAACTGTTACCTATAAATAATACATATCATCTTACTGTGTCAGCCTGCGTTTCCTGATGCACACAACTTTATATTTGTTTTAGTGACAAAAATAATAGTCAAACATAAACTTTTCATTCCACTCTTTCTTTGTTAAAGCTTCCTGCCTTCAAACATGGAGACAAAGTCCTGAATGAGTCCTACGCTGCCTGCCTGTACCTGGAGGTAAGAGCTTAGCCGTAGGTAATATTTTATGCTGCCACCAAGGAGTTAATAATTAGTGGGCTCCTTGTGATCCGTGTTTAACAATGCCTCCTAGACAAACACACACCCTACACCGCTGAGGAAAAGAAACCGGAGCTCCATGCAGCTGTTCACAATAGTTGCTCTTTTCATGTCTCCAACAACAGAACCAGTTCAAGTCCCAGGGAAACAAGCTGATCCCTGACTGCCCCGCTGAACAGGCAATGATGTACCAGCGCATGTTTGAGGGTCTCACACTCGGCCAGAAAATGGGTATGTTAACCCTGATGCTGTTTTTGCAAATCAAGACACACACTTTGACCCCATAAGTCGTGCATATTAATGATATAATTACATCACCTGAGCAACTTAGATTTTGTTATTAAGTTTTATCTAATGGCTTCATGACGCAAGTCTGCCTTCAGGGACTTTGAGCTACATTGCTCTTAGCAACTGCCCCCTCCTCAAGAGACCCGAGTTGTTGAAAAAAACTCCCATGCACTAATGAGCTGTGCATTCACATAATTAAGCCATGGCACCGTGCATCAGTTCTATGTGGTGCACCCCTTGAAACAGATAGTGATGTAAGGTCATATGTTAATCCCACAAAAGGATCATATGCTCAAGCCAGCTTGCACGCGAAGCTCAGGTCATGAGACGGCACACTTCATTGTTTTGTTTCATTTCATTTGCAAAAAGGAGAGAGCCGCATGTTCAATAATTACCATCAACATGTGCATAAATAGAATACAAGATGTTAAGTGACTACAGTTTTTCTGAATCGGCTGCTTCAAACTTCATTTGACCCACTTCTTCTGTCTTCACTGATGTTACACAATTCCCTGACTGATTCCACCCTCGACTGCAGGAGACAGAGACAATTGGCCCACGAATGTGGGAGTGGCTGTTTCTTGACTGAAACTCTGTTTTGACATTTTTCAGCGGACGTCATCTACTACAACTGGATGGTCCCAGAGGGAGAGAGACACGACTCTGCTCTGAAGAGGAACAAGGAGAGTCTGACTGCTGAGCTCAAGCTGTGGGAGGGTTACCTGCAGAAGGTAAGCCTGAAGATGATCAAATACTGTACCCTCAAGACAATAAATGAATATATAAATAAAAAGACAAGCTACAGAAGCACAGAGGAAGGTTTTAAACTGAAGTGACACCTGATCAGGAGTTGTTGAACTAACAGTGCAATTCAAAGTCTAAGACTTTAACAGCATCATAATTTTGGAGGATAATCTTGGTTGCTGTCTTTCTGAGGATTTGATGAGGAGATTGCTACCACTTGCATATTCAGGAAATGTGAAACCACCACCTTTGGCCAACTACTTATGCAGAGCCAGACTAGCTGTTTCCAGACTTCTTGTTAAGCTAAGCTAACTTGCTGCAACCAACACGAGTGGTATCAATCTTCTCATCTAGCCCTCTGCAAGAAAGTAACAGTTTTTCCCAAAATGTTGACTTATTCCTGCTGCAGTATGTAAGAATTGGCCACCTGTTAACTTCATATTCAAAACAAGAAGGGGCATCATATCACCAAAGTTACTTCTAACTGCTGTTAGCTGTAGCTGCCATGAGGTTGGTAGCTCAATTAGCCATGCAGGTAGCGGTTGGGACTGTGTGCACGGGGCCAGGAAAGTGTTTGTGGTTACGCTGCTAGCAAAGGAGCTTTGGGACCACGGTGAAGTTAGATTTTGTTTGGATATCCAACAGATATTTACTCCAGAGACACCCGGCGGCGCCTCTTACTCAGTTTCACACAGTGTTGGCAGCAGGAGGACGGTTAGCTCGCCTCCCAAGAACCTCGCTGATTTAGGGACCATCTATAAATTACCCTATTGTTTGATTCACACAAAAACAATGTTTCTTCATGCTGACTTGATATTGGTGACAATTATAATATGATAACTGATATCATGTAGCACACTTATTTTGATTGCTAGAGTGTTGTGTATTTATTTTGCGAAAATATTTTTATAAGACGTTGGCTTTTTTTTTTAGCTTCCATGTCATGTGACCCAATGCCAAACTGTATCACTACACAGTTCACATAAGACACACCTCTTTTGATTGGATTTTACGGCTTCTTCTATCTAGCAGTAAAATCAGCTACTGTAGGCTACCAGCATCCATCACACCTAACGGTTAATAGAGAAAGAAATGCGTGCAGCTGACATTGGAATCCTAGCTATCAAATCTGTCAACCAGTACATGAATGTGGTCATATCTCCCTTTTTTTTCTGTCTTCTAGACTTCAGGTGGTTTCCTGGCTGGAAAGACCTTTTCACTGGCTGATGTGTGCGTTTACCCAAACATCTGTTATGCCTTCCGTTTTGGGTATGTGGATTAAATAACTTAAAGCTTCTTGACGAAATAAATGCATTGATTGCCACGGAGCAAGCATTCACAATGCATTAACTTGGATACATTATTAACTTTTCTCCATTCTCTAGGTTATGCGAGGAGCGTTACCCTAAACTGGCAGCCTACTATAACAGTCTGAAGGACAGACCCAGCATCAAAGCCAGCTGGCCTCCAACCTGGCTGGAGACCCCAGAGACTTCAGATACGCTGAAAGACATCTGAGATGCTGACACACTGGAACAGTTCCTGTTGTAAAATATGTAACCACTCCTTGCATTGCACTACTGCAGCTGGCAGCATTTTAAAGAAATTTGCATTTGCTTTTACTGTGGTTTTTGATTTCCTAACACAATTTGGTTGAGACTGATAATGCAGATGGTGCTGTGAACAAAGGCAATAAAAACTGACATGCAGCTAAGTTGCGTTCTGTATTCATTTGAAGTAAAGAATCCACTGAGCCCTCTTTAAGCCCATTTTTGACTGGAATCTGTTGAACATAGGTGAATCCAACAAGGAGCCATGATATTGGCTGTTCCTACACGCTACACCAAGATATTTGACTATAAGCATCATGGTCTTAGAAGTTTGGATGCTATATACAAAACTGATGAAGTGAAAACATCCAACTGAATTTCTGCACCTCACTGTTTTGACAGCAGAGGCCACTAAACTCCAAGAAACCACTGCTGCTGTTGGCCTCCTTTGGTATGTTGCCCTGCTGCTCTTTGAACCTGCAGCTCCTGTTTGACTAACAGGAGACAAATCATTGTACAAACAGACAATGAACTCCAGGGTTTCATAAGTTTTTCATACGAAGGCCACAAAGAGACTTTTAAATCAAAGTCTGGGTTACCGGCAAAGTTTATTTGAACATTACTGAGCAGTTTAGTCCCTCGTGGTGGGTTCAAAGCAAGTTGCCAGTTTCAGGCCTCTGAGCAATGTTGCATCCCCACTTCCAGTAGGACATAATGATTAGATTGTCTCTTGTACAATAGTCCAATCAATAACTTTAAAGGGTCCCTCATGGGACCCAAGACATGGTCAGAATTTGTGTTTGAAATATTAAAAAGATGAACTAACATCAGTGGAGACTTAATTACTTATTTTCCTTACTAAACATAAAATACAACCTGAATTTAAATTTGCCTCTTGATCTAAGACAAGCTTAACTGCCTCCCTAACACACTTAATTTAAACTCCACAGTAATAAAATAAAACTTACCACAACCAACCAACAGTCTTGGTTTGTTTTTCCACAATCAAATCTTACAAAGGATTACTCTAAAAGTACACAGTAAAAGTACTTCATATTATGCATGCAAGTAGTCTATGCAAGTACTTAGCTCTGTGGTATATGAATCTTGGACTATTTATGGAAAATACGTTTTTTATTGCACATCAAAGTTGGGCGAAATATCCTTATTCTTGTGATCTGGTCAGGATTTTGACAAAGGATTACTCTAAAAGTACACAGTAAAAGTAATTCATATTATGCATGCAATGAGTCTAGGAAGTATAGTTCAGCAGTGTATGAATCTAAAACTACGTATGGAATAAAAAAATCCGGAAGGATACCATCGTGATACCTTCAGCTCACTCCCGGGAATAATTACTGTAAAAGTATCGTATGTTTCATGGGTCTGACTGAGAGACTGCAGTCTGCCCCACAGTCACTACCAGCAGCTCTTCAGAGCGGTTTCATCACGAATACCGTAAATGTTAGTAGATTTGCGCACTTGAAAATAATGTGCGGCCGATTTGACCAAGCAAACGTGAACCACGGCTGGCTTGACCGCAGTAGGACGGCGTCTGATCCGACTGAACATGCGATAAGATACCAGGCTGGCTGTTGCAGACTGTGCTGATGTAAATACACCAGGAAATCATGAAAGTAAATCCTCACATCAGTATTTTGTTTAGTCTCAACATTTTTTGCCGTGTTTCTGCTTTGTAGATAGAAAATGCCACCGAAAAAGAAACGAGGCATCCGAAGCTATTTAACCACCCAGAGAGTGAGTAAGTAGCCTAGCTGCTAGGCTGTTGTTTAGCTAACTACCTACACAATGCAAGCCTCCTAGCCTAACATTAACACTCATTCTACTATGGAAAAGTGTCATTTAGGTGTTAGTGTAGTGAACGTAGGCTAGCATTTAAGCTAACTGACTGTGGGTTCTGTAATGTTTGTTTTCAGGACAAGTGGAGGCGGTCCCACACAAATGCAAACATGCTAGCCTAGCGTAATATCACCAGTCTACTGTGTAAAACATAACTGGTGTTAAGTATATCACCCTCTAGTCATTCAACCAATGTTCGCAATTACTAGAACACAAAAAAAACAGCAGCATGATGCTAAAAATGTAGAGCAGGCTGGTGATGAATCAGGAACAGAGTTTCAGCTGAGGTGTTGACAATGTCAATAAGCAATTTTGTTGGAATAAAGATAGCATGAGCATTGCAGTTCTTTGTTTTAGGATGCCTTGTAGTTGTAACCTATGAATCTCATCATCATGTTGGTTATTTTGAAAATAAATTTTGGATTTGCATAATTAAAGGTGTCAAGATGTTATTCTTCAGATGTTACCCAAATGTTTTTTCTTATAAGTTTGATATGTGTAATGGATATAAAGAGGACATTTTATTCATTGATGCTGTCACACCCCGCCTCGGGTGAAGGTAATGTAACCTTATTAAACCGGACTTTCAAACCCAAAGGATGGCAAGGCACACAGTTGCAAATCGGTTTTTAACAACATTTATTCTCCCAAAGTGTCAGATAAGTGCAGAACATACAGAGGAGGCCAGAACCCAAACATCTGAAAATAGTAAAAAAGTAAAAACATATTCGAATCCAATTCCAAAATCAAATAATTCAATCAATTCAAATCTTCAAATAATCAATAATCAAATATTCTCTATAATAAATCAAGCTTATTCAAAATCAAATACCGGTACTTCAAATAATCAATGTCAATAAGTCAAATAATCCATTAGCAAAATAAGTGCAAATTAAACTCAATTACTCAATGCATTTAATCATAATTTACAACATAATAGAATAATCACCTCAGTAGATATTTAGTATCTCAATCAACAGGGGGATTATAATACTGTGGCATTTTACAAAACAACCATGAATAAACTCATCAAAATACGGCATGCATGTTAAAGTTCAGTTCATCTTGCAGATCAGTGATTTTCACTAGTACATTTAGGATTGTTGCTCATTAATGTCCAATGTCAATGTCCAGTGTCCCCCTTTGACACAAGGGAAAATGGTTTGGCCCAAACTGGGCCAATTAGTGGCAGCAGGTGTTTCCTGACACCATATTTAAAGCCCTCAGCCCTACCCTGACTCTATTAGTCTGCAGTACAGAGCCGTGGTGAGAGGGAGAAACTGTGAGTATGTGTTTGTTGCTTGAATATACTGTATGCTTGAAGGTGAAGGTTTGCTGTTCATACACTGTCCATCAATGCGCGCTATTGATAGGCAGTTAAACAGACAGGGACAGTGGTCAAACAGTCACAGATGCATTATTTTGAAATACATTCAGGAAACTCAGATATCCAGTACAGATGTAGTGCAGGTTAAGGAAGCAACAGCTGGACCGTCTGGGCTTCAGGTGAGGTCTTAAATGGTTCTGTGATGAGACACTAGGCGGGAGGGATGGGTTTCTGGGCAGTGTCCCTACCAAAGCTGAGACCAAACTTACGCCCTTGCCCTTTAGCCAATCAAATGGCAGCATATCTAAACGCAATGCCTTGCAGGTTACACTGAAGATTGCGATGAGAGGGCACGTCGGACAAATAGTTCTATACATATGCTTAAAGGGATATTCCGGTGTAAATTTAATCCATGGTCTAACACACCTTGACACCGAGTAAGACTCCCCCTCGAGAGGTCAAGTTTGCTGACCGCTAGTTTTAGCAACCACAGAAAAGACCGCACGAAAACGATACACTGCCGCTTATGCCTCCATTTAGAAACCGCCATCAAAAAGCCACAATTAATGGTCAGAACAGCACCAAACTTCAGCAACAGTACATGTACAGTCCCAGCACACAGTACGAAGCATCAAACATCTGCTAGCTTAACCGGATTTGTATTAAAAACACAGCTTAACTCTCCGTGCTCCTCCAGCAGCCTGCCTGTCTTTGGAAGCCCCGACGAGTTTACCGAGTGCAGTAGATTTCCGCAGCTCAAGGGTGAAAATGTATGATTATTACTCCATGGCATGCTCAGTTCTTATTATCGAGAGCTGACAGGGAAAATAAGCGAAGTAATGGAGTAATAATCATATATTTTCATCCTTCCGCTGAGGAAATCTACTGCACTCGGTAATCGACTCGTCGGGGCTTCCAAACACAGGTAGGCTGCTGGAGGAGCACGGAGAGTTGAGCTGTGTTTTTAATACAAGTCCAGCTAAGCTAGCAGATGTTTGATGCTTCGTACTGTGTGCTGGGACTGTACATGTACTGTTGCTGAAGTTTGGTGCTGTTCTGACCATTAATTGTGGCTTTTTGATGGCGGTTTCTAAATGGAGGCATAAGCGGCAGTGTATTGTTTTCGTGCGGTCTTTTCTGAGGTTGCTAAAACTAGCTAAGCTAGCGGTCAGCTAACTTGACCTCTCGAGGGGGAGTCTTACTAGGTGTCAAGATGTGTTAGACCATGGATTAAATTTACACCGGAATATCCCTTTAATGCTACGAATAAGTTTGCAAAGAACAATATATTCAATGCATTATGTAAATAAAAATAAAAAAAAAATCGTTATATTAAAATATATCAAAATATTGGTAGGGACAACTACCTCCTCCCAAACTTTGGTTGTGACTTGTCCCTATCGTCCCTATGCAAACTTACGCCCATGGTTCTGCCTTTCCCCCCTTCTTTCTCCCTCACCTGCTCCTTCCCTGTGTGTGTACATACAGTGGTCATTGAACACTTGAGGTTGTCTGCAAACAATTTCCCCCCAGTGATAAAGTATTCTGATCTGATTTGGGTCCTAAAAACATAACCTAATAGTATCGTTTTGACATGAATAATGCATGATAATAAACAGTAAGGGGTAGATTTGAATTTGCTAAATTATACACAGCTTGAACAGTATTAAAACACTTTAAATTAAGTTGCCAAGGTGTATACAGCAAGAAAAGAGAATAAACGTGTAAGCACAGTACAGTGCATATGTATAAGTAGTGCAGCAATAAAATCAGCAAGTGTTTTAAGCAGGATTGGAAATGCAACCAGGTAGAAGTAAATGTGAAGTGAGAGCATTACCAAAGGTCAGCACAGTTAAATGACCCAGTTCAAGACGAGTGCACTAACATCCAAATGTTGATTTTGCTCTGGACTCTGGAACAGATAATAGACCTGATAGGGCAGAGTTTGTGTGGCACTTTTAAAATGGATTTGTGATGTACCTTTACTTCAATGTATTAACGTCAGTATCTGGTTTGATGTGTGATGAGCATGTGGCCAGTCAACCATGACGTTTACTCAATTTTTAATTAGCTCTCGTGCAGGGTCAATTAACAAAAATCAGCAATCAATAGGATCTAGACTTTAAGTTTGTTTTACATGTGGGTTGTGCACTTTAAGGTGGCTCTTTGGGGGTTGCTGCGAGCCAATCAAGGACGAAATTTTGATTTCAGAGGTGGGGGGGGACACAAGTATTTTTAATAAAAATCTGACTCTTTCAATCCACTGTTTTCTAGTAGTTCTAGTTTTCTATTTCTAATTTTAAGTTTTCTGTTCCCTTTTTTGGTTTGACTGGTTGTAAAGCATGTAGCAAAACATTATCACCCAATTCTGTGTTTCACCTTGTTAGTATTGTATTTTTCCCTAAATCTTTCAATGTTGGTGTTTTTTTAAAACAGATGCTGCCTTTCAACATAAAAACAATATATGAAAATAAGTGTAAGTGTATCTCTTTGGCATTAATATACTTTTTTTTTTTAATCTTTGCATTGTTGAGGCTCTACAGTTATAATTATAATAATAACAATAATGATAATAAATTTTATTTATCAGCACTTTCAATAAAACTCAAAGACACTTTACAAGATTATTGAGAGCTTTGTAATTGATGAGGAGGATCTTGAAGTGGATATGCTGTATTATTGGGAGCCAGTGAAGGTGCTGCAGGATGGGTGTAATGCATTTCTTTGAGTAACTTACACTTTGACTTCTAAAGAAGTCTCTTATGTCCACTTTTCTTTTTTTAGACATCCTGGCTGCGCCTAATTACCAGACACACGCACATGGACACGTGTCTCTGTTTACTATAGCGTAACATTGTTTTTGGACGGTAAAAAGCGCAGGGGACCAAAACGGCCTTTTGAAAAAGTGCAGGGTACTTCCCCCCACCCCCCCCCCAAATTACGTCCGTGGAGCCAATCATTGATGTGTCAACAATGAGCTGTGCAAATGGATCATATGTACATATTCAGGGTTACTTACAGAACCACTTAATTTGCTTCACTTGTGCTCCAGGAATCTGAGAAGATGAGGATATATTTGATTTTGGGTCTGCTCTCCATCTGCAGCCTCTCCCTCAGTCAAGGTAATACACTCTATAGACTGCAACTACAGGACTTTTAATGAAAGCAGAATGTATTCACTACATGTGTTTTGTATTTGTGCATGTAAAGGTGTTTCCATTTACAATTTTTCAGATTGTAAAACTGAGCATGAGGTGGATGTGGATTTTCCGGGAACGGACATAACATCTGTCTACTCTCCTGACGCTGATCACTGTCAGCAGCTTTGTACCCAGCACCCATCCTGTCTCTTCTTTACCTTCATCCGGGCTGATTGGACCAGTGATAACAGGTATAGAACGGAGAAATAATTACAATTACCTTATACCCACTACTTATTTTCATAGAAAACAAGACTTTTAAATAGTTTTTGTATCCAGAGTGACCAGAAATCAGGAAGTGGTAGATGCAAAAAATATATATTTTTTTGAAAAAATAAATAAGTAAATAACTAAATAGGCAAAAGGTATACATTTCTTCTACTTTTTCTTCTTTTTTATCAACTGTACATTAAAGGCATTATTTTTATGAACCGCTTTTTATTAACTTTCTATTTCATTTTGATGGGTTTGGTTGTCTTACTATCATTTTGGTCTATTTTTCACTGAAACTGTGATGACCCTGGTTCTTATTTTTGTATTTATTTATTTAAAGAAAACTAAAGTTAACCTCCCTCCCAAAATCCAATCAAACAAACTCAATAACGAATGACCCACTCTGCAGGCACTTTTACTGCTACCTCAAGTCCACCACCACTGGAGAGCCCAGAGTTCGGACTCCACTGCTGGGCGTCACCTCTGGGTATTCTCTCAAGCCCTGCAGCCCTGACCTAAGTAAGCATTCAACCATTTTAAACCACCGTGATGACCAGTAGTTAATGAGTCATGCATGATCGGACTCTGCTTTACTCTCTATGCCTGTCTCCCAGAGCCTTGTCTGTCTCAGGTGTATCAGAATGTGGACTTCTTTGGGGCAGACTACCGGACGTTTTTCACAGCAGACTATGAGGAGTGTCAGAGAGCCTGCACACAGGACTCTGGCTGCCAGTTCTTTACTTTTGCAAATGAGGACATTCAGGTCGAGAGGATCAGGTAACAGTAGTTCACACAATTTTAAGTTGTGGTTGAAATTAAATTGTCATAGTGGAGTAGGAGAGAAAGGGGTAAGATGAGCCACTGTTTACATTTGATTATTCATTTGTTCCAGATAATAGTAACTGTACCTCAAGCTGTTGTGTACACATGGAAATCAAAACGAGTGATCTAACTATAATGGTTTCAGAATGATGACAATCAAAAAAATGTAGTCCTATGGCACAACTTGCCCCGAGGTGGGGGTAAAATGAGCATGGGGTCGTGTAAATTGAACCCTCTTACTGTAAAAGGCCATTGTTAAATACTGAAATAGAAATGACACAAAATCAAACAATTTTGAGATCATTTTGTACTTTATTAATGTCAGCACTACTCAAAGGCAAAAACTCATACTTTAAAGTCAAAGTTGTTGAACGTGCTGACTTAACATTTTCATTAAATCTTTAATTTTTGTGTGTTACAGTGAAAATGTATGCCTTAATGTGCTTTTGTGTACAACATATTTGTGTGTGGCTTAAACCTCAGATGAGTCAGCAATTAGGCATTTATTAAATCGCTTCAATTTGCTAGGGAGCATACAGATTGGACTTAGTCTGAGTAATGGAAAAAGGTCTTGTGGTCTGAGTCCACATTTAAGATAAGATGTTCCTTCACTGAAAGCCCCTTGGGAAAAATTCACAGGTAACACAGCAGTACAGAGGGAAAATAAGTAGCAAAGAATAAAATAACAATTGAATAAAAATATAAGAACTATTAGAATAGAAATAGCCTCGTGCACACAGCTCCTTGGTTTTTTCCCAATGCTGAGCTGAAGGTGGTTCCTGCCACACCATCCCACAAAGTTCTCGATTAGTTCCCTGTATTCCTCCTCCTTATTGTCCGTGATGCATCCAACAATGGAGGAGTTAGACGGTTATACTTATGTTGTTTCTTGTTCTATTTTAGGTTCAAGTGCCACCTCAAATTCAGCTGGACGATACCAAGGCCTTCCGTTAGCGCATTGCTGAATGTGGTATCTGGATTCTCTCTCAATATACAGATGGATCAACAATCGGACACAGGTACAAACAGTCCTAACATTAGGAAGAACACCCTGCAGGTCGCTGTGCATTCTCATTGTATTATCTGTGTTTCACACAGCGTGTCAGGGCAAGCTGTTCCCACGCACCGACATCCCAGGAGGCGACGTCCTGTCGCTGTCCGCTGCCTCTCCTGAACACTGTCAGGCATTGTGTTCCGCTCATCCAAAGTGCACCTTCTTTTCATTTGCCAGGTAGTGTGTTTGTGAAATTACAAATGTACATTGCTTCTTTCTCTCTCACAAATGGGCAAAGTTAAAATACGACGAGACAGTTTGTAATCAGATGGTGAGTTATAGTAGCCTATTTGTTGTTCTAGTTACTTACTGTACAATATTGTAAAGGGACAGTTCCTCAAAGCACATCACCTTAGAGCTAGCAAATGCTACTACCATTAATGTTTACATCCTACGCTGTCCCTGGCGAGTGCCTCTCGTGAATGAGTAGACGTACACTTCTTTCTGAGCAGTTGGGGTTGGCAGGTGTAGTTGGGTAGAAAGAAAATATTTCCTACATGAAACTGCTTGCAACAAGGGTTTTCTTGGGGAACCAGGTCACGACTTCCAGAAAGAGAAACATTGCTGTTGAGTTTTTCAGATTTATTCTTAGTGCCATCTAGTTTCATTACAGTCGAGGAAAGGCAGACATCTCTATGGCTGATATCTACAAAACTCTAACTTGTCAAAACAAGAAAACAGTGGAAGTGTCAAGACAAGCAGTTTTCGCACGATGTCTTCAAAGTTCCAATACTGACAACTACACTGTGTTGAGAAGCTAAAAGAGATAAAATCACCTAAGCCGATACTGAAGTACAGTTTCACCAATTCATAAACACAAGGCATTTTGTTGAGGCAGTCATATGCGCTCTTTGATGTAGTCTCTAAAGGTCGACTTTAATCTTGAAATGTCAAGTTTCTTATGCACTGTGTATATCATTTATATACGCTATGTGTCATCCCAAAACAAAATAATTGCATTTATTTAAATATTTTATTTGTCTCCCTTTTTTTTTCCTCTTTCTTTTTTTGCAGTAATGGGTTCAGTTGCCAGCTGAAGAGCGATCACAATTATCTGGTGATGAGAGATAATGATGGAATCACATCTGGGCTGCCAGCACGTTTCTGTCAGCTGGATAACAGTATGTATGATTAATCAACACTACGACTGTCAGTAAACCACTTCAGACTGCAGACCAATCGGGACTGTTTTTGGTGTATGGATCAATTTTTATTTTCTCGATAACTGAATGTTTCCTTGCCATGTTAGATGTCAGTTCCAGTCCATTTTCACTTATGAAAATATGTCAACATCTACCTGATGGATTGGCACATTATTTGCAGAGACACTCGTGGTTCCCAGATGACGTATCCTAATGAATTTGGTGATCCCCCAACTTTTGAGTTGAGTGAAGTTATTTTGAAGTATTGACGTGAAATTTAGTGCACTTCTTGGCTGACTTCTTATTATTCATTCTCAGCAGTCAGAATAGATGTACTTTAATAATCCCTCTACAGAGAAATTCAGTTCATTCACACATTAACACACATGCACAAACAGGGCCTATACACATGTATTAGTGGAGAGGTGTTAGAGCGAGGGGGCTGTCCCATATGAGGTGCCGAGAGCAGGCAGGGGTTTGGTGCCTCGCTCAAGGGCACACGAGGCAAACTGCCATCTCTCCATCTACCAGTCCACACTCCGAATAGACTGGTCCGAGCAGGTCTTGAACTGGTAATCCTCCAGTCCCCCAAGTTCCTGCGGACTGAGCTAGAACTGAAGTATTGTAGACATTTAAGACAAATAAATAATAATAAAATAATTTCTGAATTAGAAAAAAAAAATGGCTGACCCTGTGTAATGAAGTTTCATCCTTGTCTGTATTTACAAAGAGGCAACATCTTTCACTTATTTCAGAAAACAAAGAAACTAAACCTTGGTCACTTTCCTCTAACACTGCATGTACAGAAAGTGACAAACACTCTTATTTCAGGTTTGGGTATTATTAGGGGCACATGTTTTATGTATGCATGTCCCCCAGGTGTGCAAAAACTACAGGTTCTTTTTAAAATACAAAAATGTGAAATTGGCGGTTATCTTACAGGTGTTTACCATGAAAGTCAGGTAATTATTTGTATTGGCTGAAAGAAATCCACGTCCTGCAACCCTAGCCATCATGTGAGCTGATAGTAAAAAGACTGAAATCATACGTGACCTATGATAGTCTAACTCTGTTCGCCTCTGCTAACAGACTGGGTGAAGGTGGCTCATGAAGACGTAGACTTCGGTGGTTCTGACATCCGCTATGTGCTGCTGGACGATGCTGACACATGTCAGAGGACCTGTACTGAGGATGCTCTCTGCCAGTTCTACACCTACGTCACGGCAAAATTCACTGACTCCGCTTACAGGTACAGTATTTTTAACACACACACCTTCATGTCTTTTTTTGAATTTATTTAATTGTACATGATCACCACTAATGTATCACCTTATAATGTGATGACGGGTGTATTCATGCTGCTGAAATAAAGATGCTATTGTTTTTGTGCTCAAGGCGGCGCTGCTACCTCAAGTGGTCCATCACCATGCCGGCTCCTCCTGAAGTGGCCAAAGTGGCCAACGTGGTGTCCGGATTCACCCTGAGGAACTGTGTGTCAAAACTGCCACATGTTTAAATAAAATGCAAAAAGGAGGGCAAAAAAACGCAATAAAAATTCTAATAAATTCAGCAAACTGTCCGCTTGCTTTCCACACTTGCTCAAGCACTCACACCCCCTTCCTTATGCTTCATATAGACCTGCTGGTTTAATTCTTTAATATACTGTATGCACTTGGTCTGGTGGTTGTTCCTAACATAAGTCAACTGTAAATTAAGCTGCGGATGATTCTTTTTGTGTTCCCACCAAAAGATGAGAGTCAGAGCTAAGGACAGAGCTCACCCAGCTGCAGGAGCAGTGGGCAAAATCCAGAGATTGTTATAAAGCCGCTTATTTCTGTGCATTATTGCATTTAATAAATATGTTTAAAAGGTGCAGTCAAGACTCTGAGTAGAATTTATAAAATTATTCTGTAGGGGCTCGATGTACTGGAGTAATCTGTTCACACACGTGTGTATGTTGATGTTGTGCAGGGCCTTGTGGAAGCCCGTTGACACCAATAGGTGGCAGAAACAGACAACTACTTAAACTGTATCAGTTTAACAGGACTGGAATAATAGAAGGGTTAGTACCCTAACCCTTTTCCTAACCTAGGCACAGTCACTCCTACAGAGTTTGATGTTATGTTATCTATTAATATAACTATGAACTAACACAAGATGCACATCCTATCTTTCACAAGCCCCTTGTTTCAAATACAAGAATTATTACATTTGTAAGCTTTAAATGTATATATTTATAAAAATTTCAAGTACGCCAATTGATATTTTTTAGTGGATCAAACACCTCGTCTGCAGTTCCTTTCAGCTCTACAGAGATTTTTAGCATCTTTCAACTCAGTGTTTTTGATCTCCAGCAGCAACTTTACTGTTTCAGTTCATTGTCATCGCTCTTATCAGCTGTTTACGGTTAAAAGCTCAGCACCAAACAACTGACAAAGTCACCAACCAACCAACCAGCTGATGGACATTGTTACGACCGCTATATTTCTTCAGTTTACTGTCACAAACTCATCTTTTGTTGCAAGAAATTGTTTCTTGCACATCACAATCCAGTGTTCCGATTCTCAGGCAAATGTTGACTAAACAACAGCGACAGGTGGAGGCCATGTTGGATACTGGAAACAAAGTGCCTTTGTCATGGAGCCTCCAACAGTGTTTGCGTGGGTGGTGCATGTTAAGTGGCGTCCACATGAGATCCCGGAACCAAGATTTTCCAGTAGAACTTTGAATTGTATCGAGTTGATTGATGTTCTTCACTGTACTTGTCAGTGGTTTTAATGTTGTGGCTGACCTGTATTTCATTTTAGTTTCACATGAACAATGGCTAAGTCCGATGGGAAATTTGAGTCTTTTAGTTATTTGGTCACATATCACAAAATTGGACAATTTTAAATTTTAAACATCCCTTTGATATGTGATAAAAATTCATCATGAGGGAACATGAGTTTTTATACCAGATTCCATGGCAAACAATCTAATAATTGTCAAAACATTTCACTCCAAACCACAAATGCTAACGTCATGGTGGCGCTGGAAGAAAAGCCTGAGGATAACCAAAGTCATCGGATTAATTCTGTGGGAAACATGAATGTCTGTATTGTTTGTGTCAGTCCTTCAAGTTGATGCTGGCGTAATTCACAGGATTAAATTAAAGCTTTGTCCTGCTGCCGCTGGTGGTGATGATACATTTGAATCCATTACTTTTTCAGATATTGCAGCCAAGACCATGATGGTGGACTGAAAGTTCAAAAGGACAGACAAAACAGAGCAACATAGCCATCCATAGAGCCATGGTACCAGCCACCTTAGCCTGACACTGTCTAAACTGAAACTGAATGACGCATTTCCAAGGAATAACAAGAGAAATGTCATCAACTTCGTTGTTATGTTAGATAAGACTCTCAAGGTTTACACAGAAAACTATGCCAAGTTTTGCCTTGGGTTATTCTGATATCCTGTTTCACTTTTGATGTAGACTGATAAAAACCCCTCATATAGTTTCTCTCAAGTTGAAATACACATAAAGTGCTGTTTGTGTTCCAGGTGGTGCTGCTATCTGAAACGTGTCAACAAATATCACACATCATTGAGATGTGCAATCATTGTACCAGGCAAATAGGTTTTGCTACATCTGCCGATCAAGATATGTCATCGAGGACATCCCTGCAGCGCTACAGTACTTCATCATAATGCTGTTTGTGACAATTTTTATCTTTAACAAGAAATTGCAGCTTTTTGCGATTTGAATTTGCACTTGGGCATCGCTGGAAAAAGTACCCAAAAGTCATACTTGAGTAAAAGTAAAGATAGCTTGTTTATATACACCGATCAGGCATAACATTATGACCACCTGCCTAATATTGTGAAGGTTCCCCTTGTGCAGCCAAAACAGCTCTGACCTGTCAAGACATGGACTTAAGACCTCTGAGGGTGTCCTGTGGTGTCTGGCACCAGGGCGTTTTATAGTGGATCCTCTGGGTCCTGTATGTTGGGGGGTGGGGTCTCCATGGATCGGACCTGCTCAGTACGTCTTAGAGATGCTCGATCAGATTGGGATCTGGGGAATTTGGAGGTCCGGTCGACACCTTGGACCCTTTATTGTGTTCCTTGAGCTGTTCCTGAGCAGTGTTTGCGGTGTGTCAGGGAACATTGTCCTGCTGGGGGGCCACTGCCATCGGGTAGTGTTGTTGTGATGAGGGGGTGTACGTGGTCCACAACAGTGTCTGGATGGGTGTTGCTTGACAAGTGGCATTCACATGAATGCCAGCACCCAAGGTTTCCCAGCAGTACATCGCATTGTGGTGAGATGATCAATGTTATTCACGTCACCCATCAGTGGTTTTAATGTTGTGGCTGATCGGTGTGTAACTTTGGTAAATGTGGTAAAGTCACCCATAGTACAAGTAAAAGTGTACTTAAGTATCAAAAGTAATTTTCTGGCAAACAAAGGAACTAAAGTATCAAAAGTATAAATAAAAGTAATATATACATATGTACTGTATGTTTACACTGTATACTATCCATCAGTCAATTATCTGTCTGCTGATTATCTGATTTAATATTCAGAATGTTTCTCATTCTCAGAATCAGTGTTTTTCTTTGTTAACCCATTGCTGATAAAATAATTTACAAATGTGCTACTCTGGCCCAGATGCAACATGTAATCTGCCAAAGAACTAGTTACCAAAGCTATCAAATCAGTTCAGTGGAATAAAACTACAATATTTATCACCAAAGCAGTAGCAGTAGAGTGGAAGTATAAAGAACCAAGAAGTGTACATAGTCAAGTGAAGCACGAGTATCACAAAGCTGAACCCAAACACTCTTCTGTAAACGCCATTTCGAGTCACATCCATTTGTAAAAACTGCATTAAAATCAAATTGGATGTTGATGTCAAATAAAAATCTAGGTCTTTGCTACTTTGCAGAGATAAAATGACGCAAGCGTTGGTCTTGTACTTCTTTAGATAATATCATAAAACCCGGATTTAAAGAAGTTGCGACATTGTGTAAAACATAAAGATAACCAGAATATAATTATTTGTGAACAAAGTCTTTACCATCAACTGTTTTTCGAGGTGTTCCTGAGCCCGTGTAGTAATATCCCTAAACAGTCATGTGTTTCACAACGTGCTGAACCTTGCATCATCTTTGCTTGTGAAGGACTGAGCCTTTCGAGGATGCTTCTTTCATATCCAATCATGATAATATCACATATCATTCCACGACTTTCCCAGGCTTTTTGCTGTCCCAACTGGTTTGAAACGTTCTGCTAAAATCAAATTCAGAATTAGAATTCATCTACAAAGATCAAGTCGATTTGGTAAAAGTGATGGAATCTAGATCGTATCTTATTTTCTGTCATAACTTCATCAATATTTCCTCCACAAATATTTGACATGTATTTGCTGTTTTTTTAAGCTTTGCGGGAAGGAGCACCTCATGTGTACCCAGTGCCCCTCCTGTTTCCTGCTCAGAATAACTTTTATGTTTGTATTGCTATTTTGTTAGACAGCAAGTGTACAGTGGAAGCTACCAGCCAATGACTGAATGTGTGAGAAGTCAGTCATGCTAATCAGTCAAAAGTATAAATATGTGAGTTGATTACGGACTTTTAGACAACTCGCGCAGTTGGTGAAACACATCGTTGGCTGCAGTTGTGATTGAAGAAACTCTCTGTCTTCAAAACTGAGAAGATGGGAACACGTTTCATTTTAGTTGGACTGCTCTTCCTCTGTGGCCTCTCCTTTAGGTCAAGGTAACACATATACAGTTTTTTTACACTGTGTAACCACATTTGTAAGTGCTGGTCTGTTTTACCACTTACTTGCTTACCAAAATCTATTCAACAATGTGTGTACATGTACAGGTAACTGTGTCTGTGTTTCTTTTTCCGTGTCTTCAGAATGCAGACGGGAGCTTCTGGTGAATGTGGATTTTCCATTAACAGACATAAAATCTCTCTTGTCTCCTGATGCCGAGCACTGTCAGTACCTGTGCACCCAGCACCCCACCTGTCTCTTCTTCTCCTTTATTCGGCCTGACTGGACACGAGATAAAAGGTGCACCTTTTGGATTTGTAGAGGAACATAGAACATTAGATGATTAAAGATCCTGACCGATCTGTGATGGGAGATTTAAAAGAAGTTAAACTCCTTTCTGTTGCTGCATTTATATGTAATTAAATTGCTTAAGTAGGGCCCATCTGGGTTTAAAATCCAGTAAATCCAGTATTATTACCAGGTAAAATTATAATTGTGACTATAATTTACTCCATATCTTGATGTTTTGGGTTCTGTACCAGAAATATTGGTGTTTTCATGTATTTATTCAGACTGGCCATTAGGAGCACTGGCAGTAATGCTGTTCTGTTGGCTCCTTGAGCCGTTATACAAGAAGAATACAAAGCGAGATGGCAGTGTCGTTGCCCCGCTATGATTATGCACCAGCCATATTGATGAAGATTAATATTTGCAATGTTACAGTAAAAAATACACAACCTTTCTTTAACTACAGTACCCAAAGCCAAGTAAAGATATCCTATCCAGTCACTCAAACAAAAAAGACTTGAATGTTCTTAAGTATCAAAAGAAATGTTCTGTCAATAAATGGACTAAAGTATGGAAAGTCCAAGTAAAAGTACATCATACATATCTTTATCCATATGCACATACTGTATACGATGGGTTGACTGATAACTGACCTTGCTGCCTTTCT
Organism: Lagodon rhomboides; assembly: GCA_039737535.1. NCBI lineage: Eukaryota > Metazoa > Chordata > Actinopteri > Spariformes > Sparidae > Lagodon > Lagodon rhomboides. The sequence continues at coordinate 21,157,609 of CM077799.1, read as the reverse complement.
GATTGACAATAACGTAAAACGTAAGTAAATGTACTCAGTTACATTCCATCAGTGCCGCTGCCATAAAACCATTGTCCACCTACATTAATTGTTTGTTGTCAATTGTCTCTCTCTCCACCAGACAGTTCTTCTGCTACCTGAAGTCCACTCCCTCCGGACAGCCCAAACATCAGAATCCTATAGTGGGCATCACCTCTGGCTTTTCTCTCAAACCTTGTTACCTTGATCAACGTAGGCACATAACAAACTCAAACCACAGTGGTAATGTTGATAATCGATGATTTATGGTGAAACTCACCTTAATTCTGTTTTGTTTTTTTCCCACCAGAGCCTTGTCTGCGTCAGGTGTATCATCACGTCGACTTCTTTGGGAGCGATTATAAATCTTTGTTCACAGCAGACCACGAGGAGTGTCAGAGAGCCTGCACACATGATCCTGACTGTCAGTTCTTTACTTTTCTTAAGAAAGGCTTCCCACATGCGAATTACAGGTAAATAAATTTCATTATTTTACACTGGAGTTCTCTTGATACTTTTATTGGCTGCAGCCAGTCACTCTGTTGGTCGGTCGGTCAGTCCATAAAAGTTTCCCCACCTATTTGGCAGCCACAGCTTTTGTCCCAAGAGACTGGAGGTCAAGTGTGTTTGTGAAGGTGTGTTTTCGTGTTTGTGTCAGTTATCTCAAAGGGGGAATGAAGTGACTTCTGTTTTCTGGGTTTAGGTATAAGTGTCACCTTAAATTCAGCTGGAAAATACCAAAGATACCTATAATTATACGAAGTGCTTCACGAATATCTGGATTCTCCCAGAGGATACAACACACTCAAAACTGTGCCACAGGTCATCAAGCACTCAAAGGTGAGAGCATTGGTTGAAGCAACATTCTGTTGCTGTTGTGAATGTTTTCTCACTGTGCTGCTTTTTTTATACAGCATGTGAGGGCAACCTTTTTCCAAATACAAACCTCCCTGGGTTCGACATCGAGGTTCTGCCTGCTGTCTCTCCTGAACACTGTCAGACATTCTGCTCCGTCCGTCCACTCTGCACCTACTTCTCTTACGTCAGGTAGACTGTGTTGTCATTGGTGTTTCACAAAGCAGCAGCAGCAGTGACAACAGGTGAGGGTCCCACTCCCTAACCTGCTGTCATTGCAGCTGTTGCAGTCGTGTTTTAATACAAATAAAATGCTTTTTGGAGCCAAAATGATTCTATTGAAAACATTTACAATGATCTCCTGTTTATAGCTGTGTGTTGTCTTATGTTTCCATCTTAACAGTGGTTAGCTGTGGGTTTGCTATGTGATGGGCCAGAAAATATAAATTGTGCAATGCAATGTCTCAAGTGAGCTAGCAGACTTAAGTTCACTTACCAGAGTCACCTTAGCCATCATCACTACAGTAACCCACCCTGTGAGATTTGGCAGGAGCCGCCACAGGTTAGGTTAAACATCGTTAGGTTGTAAAAACAGTGGAGTATGTTTTGTTGTTCTATAGGTGAAGTTCTGCAAACCAAACAATCATACTCTGCTATGGCTTTACTAGCTGGCATGTTAAACGAGTCATATGTATTCTCTAGGAGGGCAACAAAGTCAAAAGTGAACAGCGTTATGCAAGTCTTCACTTTAGTAGTGCTAGCATTCTAATGGTTGGTGTTGGGACATCAAAAGCAAGTGAATGGAAAACTGACATCTTGCTAACTATGCTAACTACTACGGCTTAAAGCTAGGGTCTACAATGTTGTTCAGAAACACATTTTGTTATACTGGGTGAAATGGTCCTTCTGTCCAGTAGTCAATACATTATGTATTCAGAAAAAGGAGCGAAAATAATGTGCCTCTGTGGCAGCTCCATGACTGAGAAAAAAGCTGACCAATCAGTGCTATCCGGCCCGAATAGCACGGATTGGTCAGATGCCTTCATGTCCCGCCCTCCTCCGCGTGCACACGTCCGGTTTCACTGATGCCGGAAATATTCAGCACACTCCTGCAGGAATACGGAGTTCATTTGGTTACAATGGCAGAGAAAATGCAGCCACCATTACTTCTACCAACTCACCCAGCTAAAAAGGTAAAGAAAAGAAAGCCTGAAGCAGAAAAGGGTGAGTCGGCTGAGTCGGCTAAGTCGGCTCTCCTTCTCCCGGCTGAGTCCCACTGCCAGATGCGCGTTCAAGTTTGTGGGGGCGTGGCTTTGGACGGAGCACTGACGGGATGGGGAGGGGGGATGGAATTTAGAGGAGATGCCACTTTGAAATCTTGCTAGCTCTCTTGCTAGCTCTCCAGGATTGTAGACCCTAGCTTTAACTGGGTGATGAAATATTTCTACAGAATTTGTTTTCCAACCCAATTATCAAATGCTATCAGATTATACAAGACTACAATGTGGGATGAGAAAACTCAGATATTAAATTATTCTTTGACCCTGCATGTTGACTGACAGTATCTAAACACTGTAACTATGCTGATTGGGTTAAACACTCATCTCGACTTTGTAATATCTTAACATTCTTTACCCATGTCTCATAATGTTTTCAGCCATAACTTTAAATGTTACCTGAAGAGCAATCCACATAAAATGGTCTACTCTCATGAAGCAGGAGTCACATCTGGGTTCCCAACACGCTTCTGTCAGCCCAATCACAGTGTGTAACACATCAATCATTCAACAATTTCAAAATTGTACCATTGTTATATTATTTATATTTAACGTGAGTTTCTCTCAGCAACAGCAGTCTGACCCTCTTCCTCTCTAACAGACTGGATCAAGAAGACTTATGTAGGAATTGATTTCCCACATTCTGACATTCGCAATTTTCTGACGGATGGCGTTGAGTCGTGCCAGAGAACCTGTACTGAGGATCCCAGCTGCCAGTACTTCAGCATCGTTGACAAGTACAATATGCAATATAATTAAATATCCATAAATCATGTAATACTTAAAACTTAATTCCAGATGTTATTGTAGCCCCTCGTTGTAATTTTAAGGGTGATGTGTTTCGGTATTTTACATAAAATCCATAATGGTACATCACTGATGATGCTGATGTTGATTTTGTGTTCCAGGCGCCACTGCTTCCTCAAGCGTGTCATCACCATGCCTGCTCCACCTTCAGTCAAAAAAGTGGCCCAGTTAGTGTCTGGCTTCTCCCTGAGGAACTGTCAGTATATAGCTACTTGAATCCATCGATTAATGTGATCATCAGATAATCGATGTGATCGTCATCAATGTAATCCACATCGAATCAATGTGATCAGCATCATCAATGTAATCTATATATAATCAGTGTAATCAATATCAATGTAATCCATATCTGATCAATGAAATCAACATCTATGTAACCCATATATAATCAGCGTAATCAATATATAATCCAATAAAAGATTCAGCATCAAGCACTCTGTGTAAATGACTTTATTTTCACGTAACACTTGAGATGCTTTCTCTCACCTCGTCACCTTATGTCTCATTACTGCCCCTCTCCCTTCATTTTGCTTCATTTAGTTTGGACCAAAACTTCAGTTGTTCCCTAACCTCCTCCTTTACCTGCCCACCCACGAGTCCCGTAGACGTCTGAAATCCACAATCCACACCCTTCAGCTGACATGTTTGCCGTTCCTAGTTTCTAATATGTGACCATTCATTGCACAGTTCTACTGTTCCCAGTTTCATGTTTTACATGAAAATAAGCACTTGGTCTTTTAAAGAGGTGTTTAATTATTATTTCTGTGCTGTAAACAAAGGCAATAAAACAAACTTTATGTTCCCCCCTTAATTGATTATCCACAAAGCCCTCTTAGAGCCCACTTCAACACAGAATATGTTTCCCAGAGCTCTGCATAAGGGGAGTAATGATATTAAATAATGCTGTGGATTTCTACACCATGATACTGTGTCACATGTATCAAATGAATCTCTTTAACAGCATATTTGAGTTTTGGATCCCTAATCTTGAAATACATTTTAGTCGAGGGGAAAGCATCTTTGTCCCTGCAGCTCTGCCTTTCTCCCTGCACTTGTGCAGTTCTGACAGCAGAGGTCACTAAAGTATACGTTGTGACGTCCCCAGCGCCCTTTGCCATGGACGTGTGTCTGTGTGTGCCACCGTCTTTTTTACACTGACAGTGTACACCTCACATCGGCCACTGCAGTCAAACACCTGCATGGTTCACTGTGGGTCTCCCAGCGTTGTTGTTGTAGCAGTGTATAAGCTTCTGCTGCTCTTAATGTCTTCAGTTCATTACTTTTGTAGGTCTACCTTTAGTCCTCTACTGACAACAAGCAATACAAACAAAGCATGGACTCAAATTGTTCCAACCAGAGGTACGTATACAGGTGCCTGGAGCAGTTGGTATCATGTTAACTCATGGGCCCAAATTTTTTAAAGTGGCCTATCCAGCAAAGAATAAATGCCTTGTGTGAGAATCTGTAGTTCACTCATAAATGGTCCCCTTGTATTTGTACTCTGTCACCTAACTTCTGCTGCTTGACTTCAGGGTGAAAGGATGATTACAGGATAAGTTCACCCAAAATGGAAAATTCAGTCATTATCTACTCATGCCAAGAGAAAGTCAGGGGTTGTAGTCCACAGAACATTTCAGAACCATAAAATGTCTCCATATCAGATTAAAAATCAAATTCAGGAGGTTTGGACCGCCTTTAACTTGTCACCTACCCTGGGGTTCAAAGCAAAAGTAGTAAGTTCCCTGTTGTCTGACATGTCTGAGCAGGTGTACAGTCTGTCATTGGTGTGAAAAAGCTGTTTTCCTTGTCCACAATCAAATGCAAGACCAGCACTTTTCTTGATATCCAATTCTGTATATTTTTCTAAAAATAATCACCCCCATAAACCTACTGTAGATGTCAATATAAATCAATATACAGGTATGGATCATGTAAATAAAGCATGCCCTTGCTGGGCTGCCATAAACAGAGCAGCTGCTGTTTACTGTGATGTCACAGCTCCAGCCTCGTACTGTCACATCGGACATACGTACATGCATGTATATGAGTCATGAGTATTATTACAAGCTGCTGTAACGCTTGCAGAAAAATGACATCTGTTTTCATTAACACATTCTCAATAAATTTTATTCCTAAACGAACGGAAAGAAAATGACCAAAATATACATATTTCAGACATATAGACCTGTGTTGACACTGTGCCTTTACAGCCCCAAACAATTAAAAAATATCGGCTCGAGGTTTTTATTTTGAAAAGTACGAGGAAAGGTCAGTCACCCACTGATTTTAATCTGGACTCGGCAAATAGCCCTTAAGTTTTGCGATAGCTGTTATTTACAGCACCAGGTCAGAGAACCTTGCAGCCGCACACGGCACACCTAGCTAAAACTAATGCACCTGTGCTCATTAAAAGTTAGAATATGTAACATTTCTGCATTAGAATGTCTAAGTCCAAAATTCTTTGTCATATGTTTTTGTTGAGATGTGTATTTACATCATCCTGAATGCTTCAAACAATGTTGAAGCCCAGAAAAAAAAACAAAAAAGAGTCCGAGAGTGAGGAAGGTAGTCGCAATGTGAGTGTGAATAAGAAAACGTGTGGGAAAAACAACTTGCAGTGGCAGACGCAGCCCTTTGACTGCAGCCGTGCTCACGGGATCTCGACTGGCTTCAAAACTGAGAAGATGAGAACACTTTTAATTTTAGTGGGTCAGCTCCACCTCTGTGGCCTCTCCGTCAGTCAAGGTAACAACATCAAGTACATTTTTATACGTATAGCTTAAGTTGCAGCCTGTACGGTGCAATGTAATTACTCTGGAGTTACTATGTAACCCTTATACGAGTGCATGACACATCTATGTAGTTACTAGAGAACGAGCTCAGATGTTATGGGGGGGTTTGGGGGCAACAACTGTGAATTAGTTATTTGTTATCAACTATCTAATTTTGAATCAGCACCTGTCCTTAGACGTAAATCACACAGGCACAGGGTACATGTTGTTTAGCCTGCTGTTGTGTTACCACGGTAGCGTCAATTTCACAACTGCAAAAAAAGTCATCAATATGATCTTTAAGTACGACTGAGTAAATGTACTCAGTTACCTGCCAGCTCTCGTACACACACTGACAAAGACATTAAATGACAACTGATGGCACTGATACATACAGTACATCACACCTCCGGAGAAATCTCTCTCACTTCCTCAATCCGCTTCTGCCTCCTCCCCGCGTACTGAACCCTCCTCTTTTCCTCATTCCTGCTTGAACCACAACGCCGGCCTATTCCGCACACCCTCACCCCACGCACACGCTAACAAACACGCACTTTCTCCGTCGTTCCCTTCCCTCCTTCCTCCCTTCTCCCTCCGGCCTCCCCTCCCCCGTGGGAAACCCAGTGCAGTGTGACTGTGGTTGTCCTTCCTGGAAGCTGTGGTGGTGACTCTGGCTCCTCTGCTCAGAGGCTAGAATAGTGCCAGCCAGCCTGTGTGTGTGTTTGTGTGTTGTCTGAGTGCCTGTGTGTGTGTGTGTGTGTGTGTGTGTGTGTGTGTGTAGCATGCACCCTCCACAAACATTCCACCACCGTACCGTCCGTCCGACCGCCGGCCGGCCTCGCACGAGAGCCACGCCGCCACCGCGGTTCAGTCCTGACGCCAGCCCAGAAGACTCGCATTACGCACACACACACACACACATAAACAAAACACTCAGAAACATACACACACACACACACACGCACACACACACGGGGCGGCGAGCGCATGAGCCTGGCTTCAAGCACACACTCGCACACTCACTCGAATAAACAATATGCACTTTGCGGAACACACACATTTTTGGACCGCAGACCACAGACATTGCATCCTGAAGTAGATCAAAGCGTTCTCCGGCAGTAAACACACACAAGGCTCTTCTCTGCTCTCTCATCCCCGCGGAGCCGTTTTTGGTGAAGCACGGCACAATTATGCCGATCTCCTTGAGAAACGGCTCCTCCAACTGTCATTCATCATCGCCGGGGGGAAGGGGGCTTCTCGTGCGCCCTCTGCGCGCTGGCCGACTCGCGGTGATTCACACTCTTTCTCTTCATGTCCCTTTAAACCTTCGCAATCCCTCTCATCTCCCGTTAACCCTGTCTCCTGCCTCCCTCCAACCCTGTTATTGAACGTCTACGCCGAATCAGTCACCCGACCGCAGCCCTTCAGATCTTTTCCTTTGTTTTCCCCGTCTCTCCATCTCGCCCTCTTCTCCAACTGTCTGTCCATTGTTGAGGAGACAGTGGCGCAGACAAACGGGGGAGAGAAGATATCCGCTGGTGTACCACAAGATTGGAGAGAAAGAATGGCAGAGAGACAGCAGAGGAGAGGAAGATACATAGACTGATATGAGGGTAACGTTAATTACAGGGGACTGCCAATTAGAGGGCAAAGTGATGGGTCTGTTTGCCTCGCCGCGGCATCCCAAAAACATCACCAGCTCCCACCATGTTTATCCTCTGCAGCCACAAGACCACAGCTCCCATCAGCCATCACTGGCGACGGCTCAGATGCCGAAAGGGGTTTACGGCTGGGGAGCATGCAAGCAGTGTTTGCAGACATGACTAATATGGATAAGTGGAGCGCTTTCAACCATTCCTTCGCCGTTTGTATTGACAGCACTTCATTTCTGGCTTGGAGAAGTTTCCGTTTGCTTGTACGGTCAGAAAAAAACACACGTGAGCATGAACAAGGTAAAGGCACTTCGTCTTTATAGAGATTTTTTGTTGAACATTCTTCAAAATAGGAAAATGTAATCAAATGTATAAAGGTTTTGCGAGAAAAAAACAAACAAATATCACAGTTAAAAGTCAGTAAAAATCAGCGTCGCTCTGCGGAGCGGTGTATGTACAGTATGGCTCTGCCGTGTGTGTGTTCTGTATGTGTGTGTTTGTCAGGCAAGATCATGAATTTATTCAACTCTTCTGTTCTGTCACATTCCTTCATTATTCCGTTACATATGATTGATTGCGATTATCAGTCTGATATGGCTTTTTAGAGTCCTTCAACACTTCATATCTGCTACATGGTGCACATCGGAGCTCCATGTCCGCCGTACAGAGTTCATTTGGGAAACCGGAGTCGACCTTCAGAAAGCTCCGATCTCAGTCCCCCATCCCTGGGCGGATTTAGCCGATCCGCTCAGGACCCTGCGCTGGCCTGCGGGAGACCCAAGAGGCGCGAAGGGCCTGAAGGAGACTTGCAGTGGGGCAGAAGATGATAAAGTAGAAGAGGAGGAGGTAGAAGGAGAGGAAGAGGAAGGGGTGAGGAGTGGGAGGGGCGAGGCCCTGGTGGCGCTGTGGGGGACGGCTGAGTCGGTCTGGAGGGGGCGAGGACCGGCGATGCTGCGAGGGAGGGCACCCTGTGGACGGTGGCCAGGGCGGTAGGCGCGAGGAGCTGCGGCGCGCCCTGCTGGCACCCGGCCAGGGGGGCGAGGCTGAGGGAGGCGGGCGTAGCGTAGCTCCCCAGCAGGGCTAGATCTCGTCGCCCGCTGGGGAAAGGAGGCGAGGAGGAGGCCTGAGAGGTGGGGGAGATCTGAGGGAAGGACGCCCACGGCCAAGGAGGGAAGGGCAGGGCGGAGGCCGGGGGCGACTGGAGGAGGAGGGGGTCTAGCTCACTCGCGCAGTGGGAGAGGTGGGAGACGAGGCGGGCTCCTATGGGGTCCGGGGACTCCCCGTCGAGGGAGCTGAGGTACCGCACCACCTCCCCAACACACTCCCTGAAGCCCAGGGTCCTGTAGTCGACTGCCAGGGCCCTCGCATCAAAGTAACCTAGGAGGGGAAAGAGAGTTTAGTCATACACTGATTAATAGTCATGGAATGAAGTTACATTTCAAGGGCTTTTTGTGTTGATGCTTCACAAACAATGGATGAAACCGATGCATAAAAAGCTAGAAAACTGATTTTTTTTTTACATGAAACAAACTCAGAAGACTCACCTTTTCCACCCATGGCATGCAGGAGTTTGAGGTGGTCCACAGTCATCTGCAGGATCTCTGCTTTCTCCAGCTTTGATGAACCCTGCGGGGAAAATGAGCAACGTTATGAATCAGCTGCATCCGAGTTTATGGAGCCGGTTTTATCATTCCGGTCACTGAAACAGCGGGTTTTTAATTCGTCCCTTGCTTCGCGAGGAGTTACCTGTTTCTCAAAAGCGCTGGGCACCAGCCTCCTGAGCTCTGACAGGCTGTGGTTGATCCGGTCCCTGCGCCTCTTCTCTATGATCTACACAAGAAGACGAGCAGAGAGACAGTCAGGGCAAACCGAAAAACAAAAAAGAAACCCCGACAGTACTGAAAAGATTAAGATCCGAGGCTGAAATCCACTCACCCCTCTTCTCTTCTTTCGGGCCAGAATCTGCGAGGCGCTGCCAGGAGACATGGACCCGGTGACTGGGCTGCACCATGGAGACAGAGGGAGAGAGAGAGGGAAAGAGAGGGAGATGAGGGGGGATGGCATTGGCACAGAGAGCAACACAGTGACTTTGATTCTCCTGCATATTGTTATTATTACCCTCCTTAATATGACACAGAGACAGGATGGCACATCAGCTCCCTTCAATCTAATTTGTTTTTTGGGCATGGAACGGCATACGAGCGCCCAGGAGAGGAGGGAAGACAGGATTCCTTTTGGTTTAATGCGTTTCTGGACATTAGTCTCAGTGAAATGACATGCTGTTCTCCTTTCCATCTGAGCGAAGGCACTTTTAGAAAGATGATTATATAGCCTCGGGGCGATGCTTTCGCTCGCATGGGACTCCAGCGCGCAGCTCCGCCGAGTACAGTCACTCAATATGGATTGTGTTTGTTTGCGAACTCTCATCTTACAGGCCTGAGAGACGCCTGACAGCTTGGAGTTCCCTTCAAACTGCCCCACCAAAGACTTATTGAGTTTCTATTAGATTTTGACATGAAGGCTGCCAATTTAGCTGTGTGTTTTTGTTTAGGTTTATGTTTGATGGGGCTGAGCAGAGGAGGCAGAGCTGTCTCCTGTTTGCGTGACACATGGCAATTTGATTTATCCAAACCGTCTTTAGTGTTACTGGCTTGCTCAACCCCTTTGTGATGTAACCAGTATCGCTGTGAATGTACGCACTGATACAAATTAATTTCACCCTTGTTCCACATTTCCATTATTAAGGAATTTGACCATTTTGCCTTAAAAGAGAAATGATTTAATGACGTGTGAAGAGTGTGTGCAGTTTTGGGAGACACTTAGATGCTTATCAGACGTTTCCATGACATGTCGACAATTCATACATAATATCCTGCAATTAAACAGCTTTGCATTGCATTCTCACTTTTGGTTTGAAAAGGTCCTATTTTTTTTTTCTTTCAAATTAAAAGCATTTTAGTTTGTATCATCAAACCTTCATAGTTTCCATTTTCCAGCCTCTTTTTCTTCTATAACTAAATATATTGAACTTTTTGCATATGAATAAAGTACAAGTTATGATCAGTTTAAGTTAATTTAAGTTTGCTGTATCTAAGATTTTAATCTTAATTCAACAAAGCTAAAAAAGAATGATAATAATAGCCTATCAGTATCTTTAAATAAATAAATCATTATTTTTGTGTGTCTTATATAAAAGGGGCACTCTGTAGTTTTGGAGAGGAAATTCAAAGTCAGACTTGCAATATCAGTGAGGTGATAAAACAAAATGAGAAATATTTGTTTTTTTCCATAACTGAATCAACAAGTTGTTCTCAGAGGAAAATAAGGTCCCCAGAACACTGTGTGAAGCTAGAAAGGTGGCAGGGTCCGCCACATATAAACAAAGTCAAACAGTATGAAACTGTGTTGTTCTTTAAGCTCAGTCTGTTTATTGAGTTTATTCAGTCATGAACCAAAAAGAGTTTGTTTATTTAGTTTAGGCATAAAAAAAAAACAGTAATTGAAGAGCTTTCTCCTCTGGTTAAAATTTCCTCCCCAAAATTACATAGTGCACCTTTAAAGTATCATGAAATAATTTCACTGTATACGCTCAAATGCAATGTTCCCACAAAATGCAAAAAAAATCCTGACTGTGTCTGGTGAGGAGCTGTCGCTCTCTGTTGCTTCAGCGTTAATTTGACAGCTCGTTTTTTTTTTTCTTTTCTTTTCTTTTCTGTTTAGCGCGACATCAAAGAGTCCCTGAACTGGAAAGGATTAAAAACTTAATCTTGTTACATCACAATAACTTTCAATTATAAATTAAGCCTAAAACGTTTGGTTATCGAGTTGAGAATTTGCACTCATGACACTCTTTACAGTGTGTTTGAGCTGAAGACGTTTTCTAAATCAAATCCATTTATTTTGAAATGACACACTGTCAGAAAATCCTGACTTCTCCATGCTTCAGACATGACAGGCCTGACGTTACTTTTTAAATTTTATTTATTACAGAAGTGCATGATTTACATGCAAACCTGTGTATTTACTCACATGTTAAAGAAACACGACGCAGTTTCATTTAGAGGCCTCGAGTGAAACGTAACGCTGACAGCTCAGGTTGTTTGGAAGAGTCAGTGGCGTTAAATCACCATGTTCATTATTTATTTTTAGTTTATAACATTTGTGATGACTGCAGAAAACTTGAGCAGAGTAGGAATCTCTTATTTTCGATTGCCGCTCTCGGCTCCCGACACTTCAAAACCGAGACTTTTCCTGTCGTCTTTCAACTGGTTTGCATTTTCCGTGTGTGGCAGCGTCTGAGTGTCAAAACGCTTGTAACGCCCACAGATTGCAGCCAAATGTGTCTAGAGCAAATTTGTCTTCCCTTTCTAATTGCAGCTGTTCGCTATGTAATTTCCCTTTAAAGTGTGATCTGGAGGCATGTGCTGCAGCCTCAGGTGTGGTCGGCGGATGCTCACCAGAAGCCGTCTTCTTGTCCCACGTCAATAAACTCGTCTGTGTCCGAGTCTGGGGAGCTGTAGTCGTGAGGTCTCTTCATGTCTTTGACCCTTCCTCACCTCCTGGACTGATGGATGGATGGATGGATGGATGGTGGACTGATGGATCTGGATGATCTTGTCGACCGTTCTCTCTGCTGCGTGGAGGCAACACACCGACGACCGTCTCCCCTCTAGACGAAGCGCTCACCCTGTGTGCCCCTCACTCTGTTTCTCTGGCGCTCCTACTTATAAAAGCCTTGTTGTCCTTAGTTACTTCTTGTCACTTGTGTTTGTTTTTTTTTTCTTGTTTCTTCATGTGTCTTCTGTCCTGTCCTCTGTGAGTCAGCACTGCCACTTGATCGACCCCCAAGGGCCCATGGCAACTAAGAAAATTCACAAGCTGCTTTAGTCTTTTACTCTGTCACTGGCATCCAATCATAGTCCCTCGCTCTCTCACTCTCTCTGTTATTTCTCTCTTGGCTGCCTCTCTCTGTCACAGCCACCCAATGACAAAATAGGACTTTGGCAGTTGGGGCAGGGTTGCCAGTTTTGGCTCCCCCCCGCCTCTTCTCCCTGTCCCTCCTCCCTCCCTTTAATCTGTCCTTCCCCGGCTTGTCACCCCCCCCGGCCCCATCTTTCCACCCCTTTGCTCAGTCATCCTCAGTCAATTAGCCTCCAATCTCATCCTGCGCTCCTTCCTTCCTTCTTTCTATCCTCCTTTCTTTCTCTCTCTCCCTCTGCTCCTTTAATTATACTGCTTTGTAGAACAATGGCAGCGGGAGGGAGGAGAGGAGAGAGGTGAGGAGTGTGGGAATGATGGACTGTGAAAACACTCCGTCGTCTGCAGGGGAGTGTGTGACAGTGCATAAAGCTTGACTCTCACACAGTCACACAGGTGACAGGGAGAATGGAGCGCCTGAACTATTTTTTTTTTTTTTTTTGGGTGCGTATGAGAGACAAACACAGAGAGAAAGAGAAAACACTGCTGCAGCGATGAACAGACAGGAAACACATGACCTGGAGGCAGCTGGCACTGATCAGCAATTATGAAGAATCAGAATATTGTGCATATTTTCTTTTTCACATTTATTCTTGAACACTACTTTGCAATGCTTGAATACTGCTTACTAACATGTAAAATCATTTATTACATTATTTTCTAACCAGTTAGACACAACAACTCCTGCCGCTGTGCTCCAAAACTGTTCTCGTGATCTTATGTTTGTTCTGTTTTTTAGCATTATTTAATTAAACTGTATAAAAGTGGTTATCTTTTTCATACAATTTAATAGCCAGTGTAGGTTATAAGTTGCACTGGACTCATTTACATACACGCTAACCTATTAAGCTGTCACTTGGAGTGGCAGTAACAAGACGTTTTTATTCATATTATCCATTATTCCTAATAATCAGCTGAACACTTTATGTTTCTGTTTAGCTTACCTGAACAGTTACAGTCATTACATTGACCTAAAGATAACTATTTTTATATATATTTCAACTGTTGTGCAGTACATTGCTAACATTGTGTTAAAGCATTAATGTTACTTTTAGCTAACTACAGCTAGGCTAGGCTATTTTAATGTTTATGCATTACTTGACGCTAACTAGCTACAACTTTTTCAACTCTACCTTTACCTAACAAGCTACAACTACTTTAATATTGTACAACTATGTCATTATCTTAAGCTAACTATCTTTAACTATATCAACATTACCTTTAGCTAAATAGCTAGAACTTTGACAAAATTACCTTTAGCTAAATAGCTACGACTTTGTCAAAATTATCTTTAGCTAACTATCTGCAATATTTCAACTTTTCACCATACTTTTAGCTAGCTACAACTGTTTTACTGAGCTACAACATTAAAGTTAACTACTTTTAGCTAACCAGGTATTTCAGACATTTATCTGTTACATTTATAGTTAGCAAATTAGTTAGCTAACTATCACTAGCTGTAAGTACACCTGGTTGGGATTCACAGATTTTCACCATAAGGAATATCCACCTTCAATTGCTGAATATTGTTTTTTAAAAAAAACATGACACAGATTTGGCAGTCCTTCTCTCTGGAATCGGATGTCATGTGCAGACGATCAAACATTTTTAAGTCTGTGTTTCAGTGAGTGCAGGGGTGAGGCCAGATACCGAGGGGTCAAGAGAGGAAGCAGCCCAGTGAGTGTCTGAACATCTGGGCTCTTCACCGGACAAGATAGCTCTCTGTACGCTCGCAGACACACACGCTCGCACACGGTTCGTGCAGCACTTAGTGCCATGTTCCGCTGCCACCGTGGGAAGATTGCTGGTACAGATTGCCATGGAAACACGAAGCCTAGGCGCCCGTTGTTATATGTGTGTGCATATGTGTGTGTGAAAGACGGAGAGAGGCCAAGTGGCATGCCCCCTTCCACACAATGCCCAGCTGAGTGTGTCTCTTCCTGCCTGGCAGACTGGAAGGGTGTGTTACTTTAAACATACCACAATGCATGAATGTGAGATGTTTTTTGAGCGAGTGACGTTTCTCCTTTTTTTTTTTTTTTTTTTGGACTGAGTTCGGTCCTGTGAGTTGCACCAAGCTTTTTGTAAATAAAATCAGGTGTATTTAGATTTATTTTATGCATTTCTCTCACTCCAGATGTTTCCTTTTCCCCCTTCTCTTTGAGGATGATGTGCTTTCCAGCAGCCTTGTTTTTTCTGACCATCTCACTCGCATTAGATGTAACTCAGCCCTGCCCTCCTGCGTTTTATCATATCATACACGTAAAGCAATAAACTAACTTAAAACATGTGCGTGTGCGTGTGTTTTTGTATTAGCCGAGTGTCAGTAATCAGTGTGACCATCACCAGGGGGGATTATAGCGTGGTGAGTATGAGTCAGGCCTGACAGAAAAGAGAAATCCCTGTCTTTCTCCGTCCCACCCTCCCTACAAACAAACCCCCCGTCTACACATCCTTTCATTACCAATCATTCCTTAATTCAGATCTGGATCTAATTTCAGCATCAGAAAACAGGGAAGAAAGAGTCTGAGAGGAAAGAGACATCTATGAAGTCAGGCCTCAGTCTCTTCTCTGTTGTTATTTTTATCACCCACCCGCCCGCCTCTTCAAAGAACAACTTTCCTCTCAGTATCAACAGTTTTTTTTTTTTTTCTTTTTTGATGAAATCATTCTGGTTTCACTCATCGACGTTGGCCGGCCACTCCTCCCCGCTTGTTCCAGGATGAGGCAAGTTGCATGAAGAGCATGCGCTAAGTGGAAAGTAATTAAGAAGATGGGTGAATAAATAAATAAGTTCATTATGAAAATGGCTTCATGGTGGGGAGGGGGTGTGTGTGAAAGGAGGGTGATGGAGAGAAACGTACAGAAAGAAAGAGAGGGAAAGAAAGAGAGCTGGCACTGGATGGTGGGATGGAATTCTGGGAGATTTCTGGCGATCTTGGTCGGCCACTTCAAGTCCTCTCCCTCCCATCCCTCCAAACCACAACAAGGCGACGTCCCTTATTGAAATTAACAAGCTCATACTTTTACAATTTGCGCACACACGCACACATGCGCAACTGGAATATGAACGTGTGAACGTTCAGGGACGCAAACACACACACACACACACACGGCCCATGAGTTGACGCATGCAAGCACAGACACACACACACACATGCAGCCCCCTTCACACGAATGCGGACAGTGCATACCCACAATTTATAAGACACAAACACTCAGCTGCAATTATTGTTTCTGATGCATGACTATTGCTATTGTTCCAGAGTCTGTGAGATGGAACCGGCTCGGCAGGATATTTTGTTTGTGACTTTTTTTTTTCTCCGCACTCACGTCGGACTGAATCACTGATCAGATATGTCTCACTGCACGGTTGACTTTGATTATTTGTTCTCTGTTTTTCAGCAGCAGAGGAAAAAAACATTTATAGCGACACTTTCCCCCCTTAAAATGCCGATATGCGAGTGTTGAAAGAGCAAAGCAAGTAAACCATTAGAGATCAAAAAGGCACAGAGACAGTCTGTTTAGTGGATTTTAATCGAGACAAAAGTGCACAATTACAAACAGTAGTGGTGTCAAAATCATATACAGTATAAGAGCCACACGAGTGAACTCAAGGGGCGTCTGTCTATTCATCTGTGAACACAGTAAATATATATATTC
Organism: Lagodon rhomboides; assembly: GCA_039737535.1. NCBI lineage: Eukaryota > Metazoa > Chordata > Actinopteri > Spariformes > Sparidae > Lagodon > Lagodon rhomboides. The sequence continues at coordinate 21,141,589 of CM077799.1, read as the reverse complement.
ATTTATAGTAACATAACTTGATTTATCGTGCAGACAAGCTGCTGAAAGTGTTTGTTTAATATGTCAGTGGACCATAAAACACTAACAAACATCATCAAATCACTTCACATGTAAATAGACACCGTCATAGTTTTAGTTCCTACACGTTCTGCTGTGTGTGTGCCGTTTTCCATTTATTTCTGGTTCCTGGCAGCTTTACACAAAATTAGGAGTCAGACTTATAGTGAAGTTTGTGCTGAAAAAACATTTAAAAGGTGCCAGACAAAGACAACAAATAAATGCAGGGATGGTCTGCAAGAATTAACCAAAATCAAATAAAGGTTAAGTTTCCATCCAGTGTTACTCACCAAGACATATTGCAACAAGGAAATGTGATTGTGAAGATATAAAACACATGATAAGAAACGAATAACAATAGAAAGAGACACACAAAAAGAAAAAAGAAAAGAACATTACAAGCTAAAGCTAAACTCGATATGTATCTCAGGAACGTCGCATTTTCATTAAATAAGAAAAACAAGTTCGATTGCATCCATGAAACACCATTTTTTAAAATATATATATATATTTTACTGGACGGCAAGCTAAAGAATCAATACATGAGAATTTGTACTTTAATACAAAAACGATTTGTTTAACACAGATTGACAAGTTGAAATCACAAAATGTTTATGATACTGCAGGAAGAGCAAGTCAAGATGATGTGGACGATTTTCTGTAGACGTTTTATCCTTGATATTAATGTTATGCTTTTTTTTATCAGTTTAGCACTTTATAACCATGTTTTGAAAAAGGTTTTACTCACGCACTGTGTTTAAGGATTGTTAGTAAGAACGTTTTTAGAGTTTGTAAATGTATCTTTTAAATGACAAGGTACCCAGGAATAATTCCTCAGATGTATTCATATAGCATTAATCGAAATCAAATGTTTGTTGCGTTCAGTGTCTGGAGCTCCTGCAGAGAATGTATGAAAGGCCAATTGTGGTCAAAGGAGCCCCGCATGGTGCCCTGCTGTATGCAAGTGCTATTGACATACACCCCCTCCAGAAAAAAATCATTTGATTTCTTATTGGTATGAGGCCTTTATAGCAGTCAGCCTGTGGCTGGGCGCTCAGCGGCTGGGGTCAGGATTGGATTGGCATGGGAACTGGCACCGGAGCAGCTTGGCACTGTCCAGCCTGGACCCATGAGGGAATTATCTGCCCTTCAGACACATAAGGAATGCCCGGGACCTGTGGCACCGCCTGTCTGGCCGTCTCCACGATCCGCTCGGAATAACCTGGATATATGAGGCATTCTTGGGAGCGGCAGGTCTGTTCCTATAGGGTGACTCCACAGAGCCGCATTGTGTTTTTAATGATCCGATTGAGCCGATATGAGGTGTGAATAAACCTCCGGAGAAACGGGGTTGGACACAGTCAGTATATGTGAGTGTGAGATAGTGGCTGCTGTGATTTCAAGGTGTCAAGAGGGCAGGAGGGCCGCAGTGACGGGTCACGCTGCCTGTCACGGAGCGAGAGACATAGGGAGAGAACAGAGAGAGAGAGAGAGAGAGAGAGAGAGAGCCCTCCCTCCTCATCCGGCTCCCCTACACACAGATAAATAAAGAGGCTAAAAGCCGGAGAGAAGAAGCAGAAAGGAACTTTTGTGGCTTCCGAGTGGGGTCCCTTTCATGGCCGTTCCCACAGTACTAAGGCCCGTGATGACATTCACCGCACACACATACACACACGCTGATGGGCCCTGTGACTGCGGTGACTTTCGCTGGTGCCGGGCCCCAGACGGGACGGCGAGGGCCCCGAGAGCCACAGGCAGCCATTGTGCTGTCGCCGCGGAAACCAGCCTCTTTATGTCAGACATGTTTTTCTGTTTGTTTTCTTTTTTATGTCTTTAATGTGGGCAAGGGGGAATGTTTCCCCTCCCCTCCCCTCCCTCCCCACTGCTCTGCGTTATTTCCCCCCAATACCCATCTTCCTCCCTCCTCCCACCGATCCATCCACATTTGTTTCTCCTCTTTTTTTTTTCCTCCCTCCTCGTCCTCCTCCACTCCATTCCTCCCTTATTTTGCCTCCCCCCCCTCCTTTTTTTTTCCCCTGGAGATCGTCATTTGTAAAGCTCTGTGCTCGGACAGCCCATATCTTTGTCGTGGTGTTGCGGCCTCCCTCTCACTCAGCCCCTTTTTATCTATACTTCATGAGGTTTTGGCACAAACTGGCACTTTTTTCTTTCCTGCGCTGAAAAAAAAACAACAAAAAAAACAAACAATGTGCACAACTCTAAAACAACACAAAAAAAAACCTTTCCCCCCCCCCCGAAAAGAATTCTGCCTTTCCCACGCTAAGCCAATTTTCTTCACAAGATTAAACAAACTCCCAATAACAAAATGAAAGAAAAAGTGGAAGGGGGGGTAAAGGAAAAAAAAAAAAAAGAATCTGGTTATGATTCCAGTCTCCAAAAAAGCCAAGAGAGGATGCCCCAAAGTCGTCCAATGAGAAAAACAAACCTGAAAAAAAAAAAAGAATCCAACTGTTACTATTTTTAAGTGCTTAAAGAATGTCGTTTGGTGCCATGACTCAAAGGCACGCCGGCCCTCGTCCGTAATCAGTTCATTCTGACTGCGCTCCTCCGCCACATCACACACAGGACGCAATCTTTCATGAGCCGCAGAGAGAGGAGGAGGAGGAGGAAAAGGGGAAAGTGAAAAATGAAAGAGTTCAGGGCTAATCCACTGTGTCCCCTCAGCCATGCATGCGACTGTGCCTCGTTTGATGGCTGGCAGGGGGTTGGGGCCCGGCTAATATTAGCCACTGTAAAGCTAGTTTGGTCCGAGCGTTTTTCGCTGGGAAGCTGACTATCATTCAAGTTTATGAAGGAGACTAATTTTTACCGCATGGAGTCATGTGACGCTTAATTCCTCTATCAGCTTTTTTAAATTTATGTCAGTGTCCAAAGAAAAGGCGTCCAGGAGACGTGCAATTCTGAGAGGAAACCGTACATGACGAGGATATATTGAAAACATATGTTTGTCTTCCCTGGTCATCTCGAAATTTAAAGATTGGGATCGATTGGATGCCGGGTTTTACGCTGCCCCAGACACCCGCTGCTGCCGCTCCCTGACAGCCTCTCACTTCTCCAAATCCCTCTTATAACTTTACACCTCAGATTAGGGCCTTATCACTGAGGCATCCGGTCGACACCTCGTTCCGACAGCAGCTCAGAGGAGCAGGCATAAGCCCCTAAAAACCGGCATAAAAACTTGCCGCCACCGCACCGCTGGGTAATGTTTAGCGTTCCCAGAAGGGGATTACAGTGAGTGTGCAGGGAAAGAACAGAAGATTTTTGATGGAGGCACAATGAGGAACATCATTTTCATGCCCAGAGGAAGTCGGTACCACTTTAAATGTTCCTGATGGCTTTTTTTAATTATTAAAGAAATACTACCGTTACTGAAATAATGGATGCACTGACCACAGTCTGGATTCTGTTTGGTTCATTTTCCAAACTAAGTCTGTATTGTTCATTAAAACTAATGAATTGGATCAGCTCAGCTGACAAACATTCAAACTCTGTAATGAACTGGAATGGTCTTACACCCCCCGCTGCCTGATGAGCATGCTGTTTCAAATGTTCTTATGAATGGATTATAAACTGGATGTTAATGAGCACTGACAATTGTATGAAAGGTTCTCATCCAATTTAAATTACATTAAGGTTCGTTGGTTGAGTTTGATAGGCCTACCACTTGGAGTGATGGTCACAGTATATAAGCTAAGCTAAGAAATTAGGCAATGCTACAGTAAGCTAAGTAGCTCATATTTTCAACTTCTACCTATTACTTTTTTTTTTTTTGCTTAATATTTTAGTTAGCCATTACACTTTTCACTAATACTTTGATCCTTTTAGCTAGCCTCACATTTTCTACAGTTTATTCATTACTTTAAGCTTACCATTTCAACAATTATTATAGCCTTCTTGTAGCTATTTGCTATTCCACCTGTTTTATCATAAGGCTTGCATATTTTAGCTAACAATTTAACATTTCTATTCATTACTTTCTACCAATAGCTTCTATTTCAATCGTTTTAGCATTAGGCTTTGCTAACTATGTAATATTTGTATTATTTAGGCCTACTTTTAGCTTGCTATTTCAGGGTTAGGGTTTCGGTTTTTTAGCTTGCTCTTTCAACTGTTTTTTGTTAGGCTAGCCTACTTTTAGTACTTTTAATAGTTTTTATCCATTGGGCCTAACTTTAGCTTGCTATTTCAACTTTTTTTATTGTTAGGCTACTTTTAGCTATAGGCCTTTCTGTTCAATGATACCTTTTAGCTAGCTGACTCAACTTCCCTGCTCATTTGCTGACTCGTTTTTACACTCTGAAATGTGTAGTGTAAATCTCAAGTAGCTGAGTTCAGTTGGTGTATTAGGTTGTTTGGGACTCACAAATATATCAGGTTGTACTTGTTCCCATTGTGTAAACACAATGCTCTCATTTTTGACATCAGACAAACACAAGACAATACCATGACAAAGCATGAGTTACAGCACAGAGATATATGGATGCAGACAGACGCAAAAAGCCTTCACACACATGTGAAGCGTACTTGCGTAGTGAACTAATTCGGTAAACTCTGCATGTCGCTCATGCACAGACACGCGCCGTCTTTCTCAGACATGAAAACTTGCTTGAGGTCAGTGCTTGAGGACAACTAGCTGACTGTATATAGTGCAGGAGGCTTTGATCTTTGGACTTGGCTGTGGCACAGACAGCCAGCCAGCCAGCGCTGAGGCCCTGCGCTACCGGAAGCTTGTGGTCTGGGACGGCTCCATTTACTACTCTGTTCTGGTGCTAAATATACAATAATAAAAAGGCTGTTCGGATTTATTTCAGACGGTGATACATTTCCTCTCCAGCGCGGGGGGAAAGAAAAGGCCGGCGAGAGACAGACGTCTCCGGATCACCGAAGAACATTAAGTGATAATTACAGAGAGAGATAGAAAGAGAGGGACGAGGTTTCCCCCTCTCGCTTTTCTCTTCCTCTTCCTCTGCCACCACAGAGGAGAGTGGCGTCTCTAAACTAAAGAGGGGCGCCCGCTGTATTAGGCTCCCAATGATTGGCTATGATTGCATTATCTGATCTCATGAGGGATAAAAGGACAGCAACACACACTCACGCACGCACACACACACACACACGCACACCACACGGCTGTATTTCATTGCTCAATGTTCAATCCCCTCTCAGAAGTCAAACATGGCTTTTTTTAAAAACATCTTTAGACGCGCAGCCATAAAACACAGAATGATTCAAATTCAAACATTGCCTTTATCTGTTTTAAGTCATTTTTCTGAAACACACGAGCACGCACACACACACACACACACACTCACACACTCATACTCCCCTATGTACTCGACTTCACCACCAGTCCACCGCACTGCTCTCAAAGCTCTTTGATCCCCGGTCGAGGGTCCTCTCCGCGGTGCCTCCGTCTGAATTCCAGAGATTCTGGGATAATTCAAACGTTTCACGGCACATACTTGGTCCCCCCAGGAGACAGCGGCAGAGATGGAAAATGCCACCACGGTCTCTCTCCCTCCATTGTCCCTACTCTTTAATCAGGCCCTCTCTGTGGCTCGCGCTGCCACCGTGGTGTGTTGTCTCAGCCTGGGAAAATGCCGTCCTAAGTGGCTGTTATGTGCTGAGGCGCAGACCACAGGGACCCAGAGGGGTGCTGCTGGAGCCCTCTGTGCCAGCCGTGGGTCTCACAGTGGCTAACACACACAATGAGTGAGGTCCCAAATCTGGATGCAGCCTTACATAACAGCCATAGCGACATCTATTTACTTTTCAGACTGGGCTTCGATCAGTAAATCATACGCCATCATAATCATAGGCGTAAGCCAAAACCCGATCATAAATCAAGAATATTATTTGTTCCTCTGGGGTTGCTGGGTGTAAACTAGCATTAAACTGCCACACAGATAGGGCAGTATTGTACAAACCCTCAGTGTGATTGCCTGGCTGTGAAACGTCTGTGGAGAGGGAGTTTCCTGCCCTTATGTCAACAAAGGACCAAAACAAAGGCTTTGTGTTTCCCTGAGTCAGAGCAAGAAGAAGGTCAGCTACCTCAGGGTTCAGCCCTGCTTTGGGATAGACTCGTCGTTGGCCTGCCTTCAGCCGGACACAACGCTCCATCAGGTCAAGTTTACAAGGACCGAGTCAAACCCCGCTGGTTTATACTAGTTTATATTTAGTGCTTATAAGCGTGAATAGAGTTTTTATGAGGTGCTATAAATTTCATTTTCAAAAGAGGGTGAGCATGGAGGCTCATGTACGCCTACCCTGTGGTTTCCACAGGCCACCACGAAGCCTTTGTATTCTCGCTGTTTGCCATGGGAAAATATCTGAAACAAATAAGTCGCTCGGTCGGCACCCATCAGTGTAAAAAACACTTCTGAGAGCTGTGGATTGTGCTGAGAGGGTGTGGCGCAGCGCTGAAGGAACTACTTGTTTACTCTCACTCTGTCCGAAAATAAAAAAAAAAAGGGAATTATTTTCTCCCCGAAATGGAAGGCAAATAAACAAGTATTCTTGAGCAGACAACGTGGGCAGGAGCGAGCCGCCTGCGGTCGAGCAGCGGCATGCTGGACTCGGCATGAGAAGGAGGGTGACACTCTGAGGTTCTTCCCCACAACATCATCGCCATCATCATCACTGCCTCCATCGCTATCACTGAGTCTCTGCCATGCAGAGGGGCGGACATGAATCCAGCTTCAGAGAAGTTCAAGCGCAGAAAACGTTAAACGGTCGAAAACACATGATAACTGTAATGTATCGAAGGGGGATTAGGACACTCGCTGACTGATATTTTTTATCATTACTAAATAAACTCTCTTTGTTGTCACGACTGAATAAACGTCTGAGAACTGCTCCTTTACTCACTTAATATTTCTGAGTTTGTATTTCTTCTCCAAAACTACATAGTGCCCTTTTAACTGAAATTAATAATGACAGTTGATACCATTTTAGGATGTCTGCTTAATTCATAATGAATTAAATTAGTATTTTGTATGTCTCTCCCCTGAATGCTTCTGTGAATCTCTTCTCTAAATAGCCACTTTATCTGTCTTTCACTTTTGTTATGTCCTGGGAATCATTATAAGGTAATTTTGGTTATTCAATTGTACATTTTGTCCCTATTTTAGAGATACACAATTACAGCATCCTGCAACTACCGGCTGAGCTACGGCCACCCCACGTGACAAGAGCACCCATATGAGACAGGGCTAATCACACCACACTGCAGCAAATGAAGGCTGGCACCATGCTGTTTAATTTGATCCACTGCACGAGCATAAAGAAATTACTTTAATAATTCTATTAAATATTATGCTTGACAACTCCATCCATTAAAATCATTGTGTCATAAGACAGTATAAACCGTACAGTTTCCATGTGAAATCTGCCCTGCTGAAGAGCACTTTGACAGGAAACTTCTTATTCCTGTCAAACCTGGGACTTTCCCATATTTTGCGATCCATCTGCTAGGTAATCCTTCTATTTTCGAAAGCCCCATTGTAATTTCACATCAGATAAAAAACAAATTAGATTGTCTTGAATTTTAACACTGTCCTCTGGGTTCATAAATCAATTTTTAGGTTTTACTCTAATGAATTTCACAAACATGAAGGTCACCTAAGGCACATAATAATTTACAGCCTATGTAGGCTACAGGTTTAAACACCAGATTGTATAATATAATAATAATATAAATATTTTATAGATTATATTTATAAATTAAAAATATTTTTATTCATTTTTCTAGATAATGTTACAGGACCCTGTTCTGCATACCCCGATGCAGCAGGTGGCGGTATGCACCTAGAAGTTGACATCACAATCCGCCAAAAAAGCGAAGAAGAAGAAGAGCCAGAAAGCGGAAGTTGTTGGCTAATGTGTACCTGGCTAATGTCTCTCTTCGCGTTATGTTAAAGGTTTTCTCGCGGACAGTTGCGTCATTCCGCAGGTGAGACCGTATCAAATGTCATTTTTTCTCCGTGTGTGTCGACATGCTTCCTAGAGTTCAGTCGGTGTTGTTGTTTTGCTGTTCTGAGTCCTAAAGTGTCACCAACTAGCTACTCGGCGCTAGCAACATCAGCTAGCTTGTAGTTATAAACAAGGAGCTGTTTGACAGCTCGTGTCCGCTTTCAAACGTGTATCTATGTGGTGAAACGTTTGTTTAAACCTTGTTGTCTTTAAGGCTGAATACAGTGTGCACACCTAATGGCTGACGTTATTAGCTCATCATGTCCTTCTCTACCTCTAACCCATTTTGACTTAGTATCCTTTATCTGTATATAAACTGCCCCCTAAACAAGCAAAACAATAAAGTGTTGCACAAGATCATGCTGCCACTATCAAACTTTTGCTGTTCCCCTGTGTAAACAGACACACCTTTTAAATGATTGTCTCTCTCTCTCTCTCTCTCTCTCTCTCTCTCTCTCTCTCTCTCTCTCTCTAGCAGGGCTCACTGAGGTGTAGACATGGAAGTGCCTTGCTACATGCCCAAACTGCTGTTTGAGCTCAATGAGCAGCGCAAGCGGGACTTCTTCTGTGACTGCAGCATCCTCGTCGAAGGCCGCGTCTTCAAAGCCCATCGCAATGTGCTGTTTGCTGGCAGCGGCTATTTCCGGGCTCTTCTGGTTCACTATCTGCAGGTGAGAGGATTCAAGATTCAGTCCTTTTTTTTGCCACATCAGCATAATTGATTGGTGTATTTTGGTCTTGGTAAGCTCACCCAAACACAGACAAGACAGCCACACACTCATAAAATACAGACAGGAAACACATTAAAAGATCATGAATAGATAAGTGAAAACCGAGCCTTAGAAGAAAAAACACACAAACCAGCACCTGTAGGCTGGATTAGCAGTGACAGCAACCAGGTACACGTTAGCCAACTTAGATAAAGTGCTACAAATGCAGTCCAAACTATCAAATTTGATCCAACAGTGCACTCTTTCCATGCTCAAACACATAGGAGTAGAATAGCTGATATCAGTATTAACTCTAATGTTATTTTGTATGTTTTTTTCAAGAAGAGGTGTGCTAGTGTTTGACTAAGATAATTTATTTATAATTATGTTATTAATGATTGCCTTAAAATCCGTTAAAAACAACAACAAAGCAGATTACTTTATATCACTTTTCAGGATAATGGACAACGCTACAGCACAGCATCATTGGACATCGTGACAGCCGACGCCTTCTCGATTATCCTGGACTTCCTTTACTCTGGCCGCTTGGCCCTGAACAGAAACAACGTCATTGAGGTGATGTCGGCAGCCAGCTACCTGCAGATGACAGATCTGGTCAACTTCTGTAAGGTATACATCCGCTCGTCGTTGGAAATCTGCAACAAGGAGAAGGAGAAGTACATGGAGAAGGAAAACCAGGCGCAGGATGGAGGGATGGCCCCTGCAGACAGCGGCACTACTGCTGCGACGACCTCCAGCGGTGCGGAGGCTGCGGAGCCTCGCTCACAGGTGGCAGAGGCAGATAGAGGGTCGGGTTCAGGTCCGGAGTCCGTGACCTCGGCTAGAACCCCCTTGTCTATCCCTGTCACCACAACTCCAGGCACCAGCATGGACAGCCACTACCATTCCAGGGAGGAATTTGGAGCTGGGAGTGAAGAGCAGAAAGGACACATGGATCAAACTAACCTCTCTTCCTCTTCATCGTCTACCTTAACGCCGGAGTTAGTGAACCCCAAGATAGAGTACGACCCTGATGAGGAGCTTATAGAGTCCCCTGACACAAAAGACATGGCCTCATACCCTGGGCCCTCTCTCCATAACCCTCATCATAGCAGACTACTTCCCCCAAGTCCATCTCCCTCCAATGAGCGCTCTCCCTTAGGATACAGCCCTTCCTTTAATACCAGGCAGCTGATGGAGATATTAGCCCGGGGTGAAGGCCCCAGTCCTCTGGGGGACAGAGTGGGGCAGCGCTTTAACCCAGGACTAGGTAGCAGCACAGGAGGAGGCCGAATGGATGAAGGTTTAGGGTTTGTGGGATCATCTATCATGGAGATCCAGTCTGATTGGCTCGGAGAGGACACAGGTAATTGTCGGTCTAAGCTCTCGCCAATGTCCCTAGGGTGACATATGTTTCTCTCAATACACTCCCAAGCAGAAGAGTATGGATATATATTTGCAGTGCTGTTCTGTTGATGTAAATCTGCGCTGTTGGCCTCTCCCTCCCCCTGCAGGTGATGGTCTGGTAGTGCCAGTGAAGCTCCACAAGTGCCCGTTCTGTCCGTACACTGCCAAGCAGAAGGGAATCATGAAGAGACACATCCGCTGCCACACGGGAGAGAGGCCCTTCCCCTGCCCCATGTGTGGCAAGAGGTTCACCAGACAGGAGCACCTTCGCAGCCACGCCCTCAGCGTAAGAACTCAAGATAATCGGCCCAGTTTTGTAATATGTTGTGACATCTGACCTGCTTTTGATATGCAGGCCTCTAAGTCTAAAGTATGAGAATTGCTCTGCCTTCTTTTCCAGCTGTTCAGCAAACTACTGTCTGTTCTGTGCTGAGCTCTTTTCATTGTGTAGCCTTTTTAACTAAAAATCCCATAGTTTGATCAAACTTCCATTTGTCCAAACGTTGTCCACTCCACGTCAAACAGGGAAATTAAAAGCAGTTATGAAAAGTTATCTTTAGTTTTTAATTATTTATGGATAAAAAAAACTAAAACTAGTTAAAGCCAGTAATTGCTAGCTGTTAGTCATAAACAGTAGAGCTGCAATGATTAATCCATTAGTTGTCTATAAAAATAAATGCCACCTATTTTCTATTAATCAGTATGTAAGGTTTATGAAAAATTGTCTAAATTATCTGATTCCATTTCTTTCAAAAACAAAGAACATTTCTTTGCTTCTTTTCTCCTCTGTGACAGTAAACTGAAGATCTTGGGGCTATAGACAAAATAAGACACTTTTCGCATTTTTTTTTACCTTTAAATCGATGAATTGAAACATTCCTTTCAGAACTGACAGCTATGTAATTGTTAGATGTCGCATCTGGATTTGTAAAAATCAACAGATCCTTAGGTCTGTGCCTTGACAACTGTCACTAACATTTTCAAAATCTTTGGGTGAGGCAAGAAAAGAAAGAGTTCAAAAATAGATATCACCCTTCAGGGTTAAAACGATAAACAACAAAAGATAGAAAACAAGTTAGAAAATTGGTTTCTCAAATCTGTACTGAGTAAACCTTCTTCCCAAACACATCGATAAAGGATCTTTGAAAAAGAAAATAAACCATACCATCCCTGACAGTGTTGGAGTTACCTCTGGTACCAGTCAGTTGATCGTCTTTGTGCGCACAGGATAAGTTTCTGGAAGTGCAGCGTCAGCTAGCTGTGTTGTCTTTGAAGTTTTTTTTTTCTTTTTCCTTCGGAACCCAAGCATGTTGGCGGAGGCGGAGAGGAAAAAAAAGTGGAAGACTTGCTGACCCTGTTTGTGATTTCAGTGAAAGCTTGTCTCGATGCATTTTTGATTTAGAATAAAAAACCATGACCCGCCTAATTGACAAGGAAAATATCGTCGGTTGCAGCCCATGTCGACAGTAATTAGCCTTCTCACTGCTTTAGTGCTGTTGGTGTTATTAAAAGCAGTTTTTTCCCTCTGTCGCTTGTATTTTGTGCGCAGTGAAGGAAGTATAATGAGAGCAGCAAATCTTTTGGCCCTTGGTGTTATTCTTCACCTATGAATGATCTACACGATGGTGTTACCTGTGCAGGATGGTTAACGTGCTGCCTTCTCTCTCACTGTGCTGACGCTGACAGGTCCACAGACACTACTGGCCAGTGTCATGTAAGAGCTGCAGGCGAACCTTCACTGGATCCAGCGTCTCACCGGGACTCCGGCGCTTCGGTATCTGCGACAGCTGCAATTGCGTGACCACCACTCACGACGACTCCGCCCCCGTTCACCCCGCCAGCCAACCAGAGCCCATGGAACGCGCAGACGGGGGTACGGATTGGTCCAGTTTTATGGACGAAGTGGACGAGGTGGAGGTTGGCAGAGTGGAGGACTTGGTAGAGAAACAGATACTTGAAAGGCAGCTGGCTGTCTGCACTGATGGAGGTCACACACTGTGAATCTGTAGCCTACTGTGCTCGGAGAGGAGAACCATTCCTGGAGCCGTTCTACTGTTCGGGTTAACCCTTGCCATACTGTTATCGATCTTAAACTGTTACTGTAATAATGACTTTATCTATGGAATCATTTGTAACCAGAACAGTTTTGACTGTTGATTTGCCTGCCAACAAATACTGTAGATTCAGCGTTTCTTAAAATCATAAATGTAGTCCTTAATTTTCTGCGTACGCCTTCGCACAGTTAATCAAATCAAAATGTCTGCGTATGTGCTGCACATGAAAAGAATGTTTTCTGGATTTCCTAACACAAAGTAGCCTGTTTCGTGTTCTGTTTGGTCCAAGAGGATGACAGTTGATGACTGGAATGAGCTCTGTGGTTATGGTGTGAGGGTTGTTGCAATAAATGTCTTGTGTAATTTTGTAAATATTTCTCTTTATTACACTTTGTATTTATGTACATGTATGTACTTTCTAATCTGCTGATTACGCACATTCCCCTGCTGCTTGTCGTGTATTCGCATCAGATGATCAACCTGCAGTGTTGATGAACAGACAGTGCCCATTGACGCCCTCTAGTGGTGGAGCGCCACACCAGAGAAACAGGGTTGTACAGTAGGAGGCACAGAGGGCGATCAGTAGCTCTCCTAATGCTCTCAGCAGGTGATCGTCTGGTTACAATGTACACAAACCTGTTGTATTTGTGCCTGGGCTTGTTTTTTGACTGCAGCAGGTCAGCGTGTGAGAGTTGATGCAAAAGCACTGACAACAGCTGACAGCAGTACGATGTATAAAGAGTTCAGCTGAAATACCTTTTACCTGTTTGTTTTGTCTTTTGTAAGTGGACCTTCACAAAGTCAGGAAGTGCTGAGCTCAGTCTACGTGGCAGGGACGTGCACAGGCATTTTGGGGCTTGTTAAAAGGAAAGAAGGGGGGGTTGTCCACAAGTTCTCTGTTCCCTGTCCGATGTAGCACACTGCCATTTATTATGACACTATTCATCATGCTCTATGTTCAAACACTTTATTTCTTAAATAATCCACAAATTTGACATGATATTCATATATTTGGCCAGTCACATTCAAGAAAGAATGCAATTTAATGCCGTCCAAACAAAGTATGTACAAGAGCTGTTTTGTTTTTTTTAACATACTGAATGATACATGTGGATTGCACAATGTAATGACTATAGAATAATAGCATTATCTTCATTTAGATCAATTCCTTATAAACCTCACTTTCATTTAGCTAGTTTTACTCCCACCAGGCACGAACTCTCCCAGGAAAAAGAAGGCCGCCTTGTGATCCGGTCAGGCTGGCAGCCTCTAACTGCTAACTCAGTGACTGAAGTCACCTTTGTCCTGTGTTGTTGGTGCTTGCTACCCAGAGGAAAACAGAAATGATCCATTTCTCTTCACCACAGTCGCGCCAACATTAATACCACTCAGAAATGCTTAGCTGGGGGAAACCTGTCGCACACCACTTCCTCAAATGAGACAGAACTATATACTCGTTGTTGTGCAAGACAAACATGCCAAACAGAAACACTGTGGGAGGCAGGTTTACTTTTGACTAAAATCTCAAAAAGTCATTAAATGAGAAGGAAAACTGCTGCTCAGGTTCTACTGTTCGGGTTAACTCTTGCCATACTGTTATTGATCTTAAATGATCACTGTAATTGGCAAGAAAGTTGAATTCATGCACAAAAACTACCTGCCAGGCTTTAAATTTACACGATTTGCTCTTCACACTCTTCAGATCTCTGACCCAGACAATCAGAGGAAGTCAAAGCCTGTGGTGCCAAGTTTGATCACGAGCTCTCTTTGTGCTTTCAACAGGTGATTACCTTGTGTTGTTAGAAAGTGCACAGACCGGTAAATTGGAACTCGAGAACATCAGGAAATTCTCAGTAACAGGGTACCAAGAAAAAAAAAACAGGGGGGACACACCCACAATCAATGGTTTCTTCCACAAAGGGAACATTTAATGGCATCCAAACAGGTTTGCAGAGCTGACAGCTCTTTTGTTTGTTTTAACATGATGAATTATGAATTGCACAATGTAATGGCTATAGAATAAAAACATAATCTGCATTTAGACGGGTTCCTCATGAACCTCGCTCTCATTTTGCTATTTTGTCTGCCACCACACAATCTCTCCGGGGAGAATGAAGGCTGACCGGCATCATTTGAAAGTGTTCGCTCCATTCGTCCTGTGTTGTTGGTACTTGCTACTCTGAGGAAAACGGAAATGATCCATTTGTCCTCACCACAGCGACGCCAGCAATAATACCACCTGGAAATGCTTAGTGGGGGGAAAATCTGTCACACACACCACTTCCTCCAATGAGACAGAAGAATATACCTGCTGGTCCTGTTGCCCAGAGGATGGGGAGCAGCTGCACAGTCACTGTTATGCATGACAGACACACCCAGCCACTGTCAGCTGGTTCCCTTTAGTACACAAACACCTCAAACTGTTGGAAAACTGGGAGAATCGCAAGGAGAGGGGGAGCAGCTTAGTGTTCTTGATTATATTCATCTGAACATAATAACTAAAGCCTAATGCAGTTAACACCAGCACAGAGGCCGGGTGTCCCATCGAAGAGCAAGAGGACCGGTGCTCCATCTCTGCTCATGCCTGCTAGTTGGGAGGGACATCATTTTTTATTTAGGACAGAGAGGTTCTCAAATGTTTTCCCGTCAAGGACCCCTAAACTGACAAATTAGACCACGGACTTCCATTGCCCCTGTGTCTCATATCTGATTGTGAAGTGTTAGAGTCACATGACCAGCTGTCAAACATGTTTTCACTGTGTTACTTGTGAATGGAATTCCAACCAGTGAAAATAAATCAGTCCTGTTTTTGCTGGGGACAAGTTCCACTTTGACAGCCACAGATCGGTGCCACAGAGGGCGACTTCACAGTCGGTCCTTCCCACAGGTGGAGTCACGTGTCTCGTCCGGCTGTTTACCAGAGACAACTTCCTTGTCGGTCCGCAGAGGACAGCGATCGCACTCGGGACACATCATGGCACTGGGGCCTGCACACATCGCGTCTTTGATTTGTCTCGCCCCTCTCCTCCTGCTGGCACCGGGGTGCGCAGCGCGCTACACGCCGGACTGGGCCAGCCTGGACGCCAGACCTCTGCCCCAGTGGTACGACGACGCCAAGTTCGGGATCTTCATCCACTGGGGCGTCTTCTCGGTCCCCGGCTTCGGCCAGTACTCTGAGTGGTTCTGGTACTGGTGGGCGACCGGGAGGCAGGCAGAGGTCGATTTCATGAAGAAGCACTACCCTCCGGGCTTCAAATACGCGGACTTCGCGCCTCAGTTTCGCGCAGAATTCTACAACCCGGATGACTGGGCAGATATATTCAAAGCCTCAGGAGCCAGGTATGAGCACGAGATCTCTTCCTGCTTCCATCAGGTGATCACTTGCTGCTGTCACAATGCGCACTAACCTGTTGCAGCCATGTACGAGGCTTCGTTTTGACTGCTGAGAGCCTTTGTGTACCACAGCCGCACCTGCAGGGTTCATGCCCATGCTTGCTGCAGGCTTTGTTATCCAGCAAATGATAATAACCAGAAGAAAAATATATGTATTATCCAGCACACAATAACCAGAAGAAAAATATTCAGCACATAATTATTAATCTCTTAAAAGTCAAACCAGAATACTGGTGACAGAATAAATGGAGCACTTCCTTGTTGCAGAAATGTGGGAAAAGCATTTATATGCCGTCTCCATGTCTTTACAGGTACATTGTATTCACAACCAAGCACCATGAAGGATTCACAAACTGGCCCTCAGCCGTCTCTTGGAACTGGAACTCGATGGATACCGGTCCTCACCGGGACCTGGTGGGAGAGCTGGCTGTAGCCGTCAGGAAGAGGTGAGGCTGCATCTACATTCATTCACTGAGACATTCTGCTACAAGAAGAGAATCCCTACTGACACGGCTGTAGTGAAAATAAAGGAAGACATTAAGTATGGATAAGATGTAATGTGATTAATGATTGGTTTATAAAGGAACATCTCTCAGGGGTCAGGGTTCAGAGCTTCACTGCAGTGTGCATTCACCCTACAGGTCACTGCGCTTGGGTCTCTACCACTCCATGTATGAATTCTTCCATCCCCTCTACTTGGCGGACCGGGCCGCCGGATACAAGACTCAGAATTTTGTTGCCCTCAAGACCCTTCCGGAGCTACTGAACCTCGTGATGTCGTACAAACCCGATCTGATCTGGTCTGATGGGGACTGGGAGGCGCCTGACACTTACTGGAACTCCACCCAGTTCCTGGCCTGGCTGTACAATGACAGCCCAGTAAAGGTGAGGGATATCACCACATTTTTGACCAAATATATCAATATCAATGTCGCGGCAATATTGTTGGGATGACTTTCACAAACTATGTAACGCAATTAATCATAAAAACAAAAACTGCATCACTTTATTCTAATGTAGCCTTTAAAACCAGGAATCAACAACGGAATGCATCTTCTAATGCTGTTACCATCGCTCTATACGCTGCCATCTCAGCACAACGTACAGTCCCTGGAAGGCTAGCCTACTTAGCATGAGACCTAAGAAGAATGTGACGCAATAAAATCCAAAAAGATACAATAAACTCTATAGAGCAGAATCACGACCTTATCTAATCATGGGACCTTATTTCAGCAAAGATTTGTACCCAAGTACATGGGGAGAGACAAATAAATGTATGATCCTGTTTGAGTTGTGCCATGAACTAAACATATGATGTGAAATTAAAGGTAATTTTCCAAATCAATAAAGTTGCTGTTTGTCGTAAAGACCTTTACAAATATAGAATTCGTGTCCAGCTGCTCACTACATCGTCTGGCTCAACACAAGTCACCAACGCCAACATGGCCGCCGTCCACATTGACAACTGCAGTTATGTGATTAGTTTTTTGAATAACTGTGGCGTTCTCAGGTTGAAAAAATATCTTTTAAATTGACAAACATCATATTTATTTGTAGTTCATGGCACAGTTCAAGCAGTATCAAAAATGATTTATCTTGCAATTCATCACCATACAAAGTCTTTCTGAAATAAAGTCCCTGTGGGGATAAACGGAAGGGCCGTGACTTGACTGAGGAGGCAACATATTTTGTCCCACGATAACGCTACATGGTGAACAGCTAGATCTGTATGGAAGTCAGCAGGAGGAGAGCTAGTTAACTGTTGGCAGCCGGTAGGCTCCTGCAGTGTGTTGGGCTAACGGAGCTAACAGCTAATGGAGCTAAACACACAGCAGGACGGAAAGTTTTTGTTTTTGTTTCGAGGAACATTAGGTGTTAACTGAGGTTTAATGTGACAGCAAAACAAACAAGAGTTTTAGTTCTTCTTAAATTTTACTTCTTCTTTCAGTGGTGGTTGACAAACCAAGGTTTTTTTTTCTTTTTTAATTCTTAATCTAAGTAATTAAAACACTGCTTACTTTCCATCTCTCTTCCGTCTTTTCTAGCAGAGTCAACAATGTGGGCTAACCCTTCATCTATTGATCTATCAGCTAACAGGTTTCATTTCTTATTACACTGTGTGCGTTGTCCACTTGGATGCTTGCCTTTTTCATGGAGTGTTTCATTTAACAAGGTTACAGTTAATTAAATGTACTGATGTACGTAAGCAGAGAACAGTTTGGAGGGTTTTTCAGGGAAAGTAAAGTAAAGAAAGTACATTTTGATTTTGGCATGGTTTGCATTCCCTTTGTGACATTTGAAACTGTTTTTGGCGACGGTGGAGAAGAAGGTTGGTTTGCAGTGCTGGTAGTTCTTCATTCTGTAGTTAATGTCTTGTGTTTTTTTCAGGAAGAGGTGATCGTCAATGACAGGTGGGGTCAAGGCTGCTACTGCAAACACGGCGGCTACTACAACTGTGCTGACAGGTACTCGCCTGGTAAACTTCCAGACCACAAATGGGAGAAGTGCCAGGACCTGGATGCCTACAAGTCTTGGGGCTACCGAAGAAACATGAAGCTAAGCGAGGTCATGGACCTGCCGTCCGTCATACAGGTGAGAGGTCACAGTAGGTCATCGCCTACCGCTGATGTCTGTCCGGTCATTTTGAGATGAACTGTTCTGTGATTTTGCATAATTCTAACACACTCTGTCCTCAGGACTTTGTGAGTGTGGTGGCAATGGGCGGTAACTACCTGTTGAACGTTGGGGCGAATTCAGATGGCATGATTGTCCCGGTGTTTGAGGAGAGGCTGAGGCAAGTTGGTGTCTGGTTGGGGATTAATGGGGAGGCCATCTATGCTTCCAAGCCCTGGACGGTCCAGAAGGAGAACACCACCGTCCCTGTCTGGTGAGATTGAGATTTTTTTTTGTCGTTGACCTGAGGGCCAGGTCACGGTGGCAGCAAGCTAGCCAAGATGTCCTCTCTTCCTAGCAACATCTTGTGATTTTGTGATATAAAATGATGCAATACCTGAAGTAGCGTGCCTCTAACCGCTGTTTGCTCTTATTATAGGTACACTACCAAAAACAGTACGGTTTATGCCATACTCCTCAGCTGGCCACCCAAGCAATCGCTTCAGCTCCCATCACCAAAGACGTCTACGGCCACAAAGGTAAGCCTCGTGCCTCTTCACTTTGATTTCACTTACCTTCGTTTGTCATCAACGTAAACTCTACACACGACTCCTCTACATCCACAGGTCACACTTCTGGACTATCCTACTGTACCACTGAAGTGGGCCCCAACGACGCCGAAAGCTGGACTGACAGTCATGATGCCTCCGATGCCACCATCTCCTGCGAACGCCTGGTGTTTGAAACTCGAGGGAGTGGCCTAGTGCCAGAGAGATGGAGCAAGATCGGGAACAAGTAGTTTTTTGGGTTAAGGGTCTGTTACACTTTAATCTCTGAATGTATGTGTGTGAACTTGTATAGTGATCAATGGGATTTAACTCTCAGGGTGAAATGGGATTTAAAATGCACAGCGGGACGTAGAAAAGCCCCTTTTACACGCGTTGTTTAGGCGAGCCTATGTTGCTCGCCTAAACAACGCCTTTGTTTTTTTACACTCAACCTCGGACAGGGGCGCCGCCGCAGTGTGCAATTTTTGTTACAGCTCTGTTACTGACTCTGTTGGCGGATCAGAGGCTAAACGGAACCGTCCACCCCATAATTTTATGGTCAAATGTGAATTTCTGCATGTATTTCAGAATTAATTTCTTAAAGGTTAACCATGCGACATTCACTGCCCCTAGAGCAAAAAACAAGCAGCAAAACAAATGCCTGCGTCTTTCAATCAAAAGTACTAAGTTGGGGGAAAAAAAGAAAGAAAGCGGCTTCTGAACAGACACCGCTCCCGCAACTCAGGTCAAACTGTAAAACTAAGCAGTGCTGATCAAATACGAATCAAGATTCTGTTACTGCATTGCCTCTTTCTTACCTCAAATGTTTTTAGAGCCATATTTTAGTGTACTTTTTAGCTATAACATGAGAACATTTCTCGTGTTGAGCAGAAATGCAGGGAGGACAGAAGGAATGTGACGTCATTCTCTGTTCAGGACTCTTCATTGATCCACTTTATCTTTTCATAGCAAATAGATGTTTGCTGCTATATTAAAGGGGCACCATGTAGTTCTGGAGAAGAAAGTCTGACTCCGAATTTTGATATTTACAATGAGTTAATAATACCAAAGCTGGAAAGGTGGCAAGGTTTCACAAATATATATCAAAATGAAACAGTGTGAATTTGTGTTGTCCTTTAAGGTCAGTTTGTTGATTCAGTCATGAAAACGTGAGTTTGTTTATTTAGTTTGTTTAGTCATAAAAAATCAGTCAATAAAGACGTCTCTCTTCTGATTTACAATTTAAAATGTTATATTTGAAGTGTCAATCTCGAAGATTTACGGAAGCGGCAATCACAGGTGTATTTTTGGACCTCGGTGTCTCCCAGAGATCCTGTGGTATCTTGCCTTTTAAGAGGAATCGTGATTGTATTAAAATGTGGTTACAAAACCAAAATAATTGTTTTTTTATGAATTAATCACGTCTACTCGTGTGTGTGTGTGTGTGTGTCCGTACATTGTAGATGTTATTGTCCTCTGTCTTGTTCATTTTAATGATGCAGAGCCAAAGCTGAGACAATAAAACATGATTTTGAAAATGATGAAACACTATAAATATTCATGGGAGTGAACTCTGTTTTTCTTTGTTTCGTCCTGTTCTATATCATACACATTCTTGCTCAAATATAAGTGAAAATAGGAGGAAACTAATCATTTTAAAGGGATGCTCTGTAGTTTTGGAGAAGAAATTCAAACTTAGAATTGTAATATTAAAAAATATTAATGAGGTAGCCATAAAAGAAACTCTCAGAAATGTTTATTTTTTCCATAACTGAAAAAACAAGCTGTTCTCAGAGGAAAATAAGGTCTAGAAAGGTGGCAGGGTCCGCCAAATGTATACAGGGTACAACAGTATGAAATTGTGTTGTTCTTTAAGCGTTAGTTTGTGACAAAATGTCTTCCCCAAAACTACATCATGCACCTTTAATTAAGGCTCTATACTTGAAAAGGAGGGAACCTTCATTAAAGTCAAATTTAGAAACAGCGGGTCCCAGGCACTCAAAAAAAGTATCAAAAAAGGAGAAGGAATAGATAAAAAGCCTTTATTTAGGTATGGCTTAAATCATTAAAATAAGAGCCAACATGTTTCAACCACCATCTTTCAACCATCTTTTCAATGCCCTGAAGAAGACCACTCGTGGTTGAAACGGACTATCTCTGCCTGAGCGCCTGGTTGAATTCCTCTTACTTCATTAAAGTCATTTGTAACACCAGTCTTTGTGTTTACTTTCTATGAAGGTCTGCTATGAAAAAGTCACGTGTGTCTTATTTCAAATATATACAGTATGAGCCTCGTGTTGAACATGATGTGTCAGTGGCAGGAGGTCTGTGGTTGCTAGAACTCGCGAAGCCAACTGAGGAGGGCGACAATAAGCCTTCGTTGGTCTAATATGCCACAAAAACCACAGAAGAAGAAGGATTTATTTACGACTTTGTTTTGCTTGTGGCAGCAGACAGCCAGCGAGTGTGTGCGGTGCTGCTCAGAGGTACCAGCCGGACCGGGCGGTGTCACATGGGGAAGTCGCCGGACCTGAGTGACTTTGAGCGGGGGATGATAGTGGGGGCCCGGCGCGCCGGCTGCAGCATCTCGGAAACGGTGAACCGGCTGGGCTTCTCAAAGACCAGCGTGTCCCGGGTCTACAGGGAGTGGTGTCAGGAGCACAAGACCTCCAGCCACCGGGGCTCCTGCGGGAGGAAGCGCCTCGTCGATGACAGCGGCGAGAGGGTGATGGAGAGCGTGGTGGAGGCGAACAACCGCGCCACCACCGTGCAGATCCAGGCTCTGTACAACGGCAGCGGACACGAGAAGCCCATCTCGCTCAGGACCACCCGGCGGACCCTGAAGCGGCTCGGGTACAGCCACCGGGCGCAGCGGCGGGACTCGCTCGTCATGGCCGAGCTGGAGGCTCTGGCTGCGTACGCGTCCCGCCCAGAACAGCTGGAGACAGCGTCCACAGATGTTGTTGGAGGCAAGGAGAGCGAGGCGGACAGAAAAGTTCACACCTCCACGGACCGTGTCTGCGGTGATGACCCGGGACCTTTGGGTGCAGCAGGGACCGTGAAAGGCCGACCTCGTTCCCATGTGGCGTCCTATTAAAAGAAAAAGAGAGAGTTCCCTTTGGATGCATTTCTTTATGAACGGGAACAATGTGTTAATGTGTCCAAACAGAACAGAGTATTGGAAAAATACAAATAAAAAAGGAGCACAAATTTAATTTAAAAATGAGTCTATGAGCAAATTAATAAATTAAATAGATAAAATCACATTGTTTTTTTGTTGGCATATGCCTATCTACCTTTAGGGGTCATATTTAAATAGGCCTGGGTGAATCTGAATATTGTTTTGATGTGAATCAATGTAATTTTTATTTTCTTTCATTTTTTAGATTCATTTATTTTATATAACAGTCGATCCACATCTAGATTTGCACATTCTGTTGCCATTCTTTACACATTATTCTATTATTCTATTCGAGACAGACTCTCCCCGACTTCAACACCAGAAAGATCAGAATCCTGAGGAACAAATCACAGTGGCCACATCCAGAATCATTCACCAGTGTCAAGGCTCATCACATCTCATCTAAAAGACTTTGCATTTATTAAAGTAACATCAGGATTAAATTGTCTTCTCACCTTTCCACATCTTATTTGTCAGAACCAAAAACAAAACAAAACAAAAAAAAAAAACTGGTGTCACAGACAGCAAAGTGAGCACTGTGACATCTAGAGGTGATGTGGACGTCTCTGCTGAGCAGTCATGAGTTACCCGTCCCTTTATAAGGATGGAGATGGAAAAATCCTATCCAGTCATTCTGAGATAATGATAAAGATCTTCAATGAATGTAATGCATAAACAAACTCTTTGGATCATGGCTGAATAAATCGAATTAACAAACCGACCACAGAGGACAACATCATTTCATACTGCTTTACTTTGTTTACATTTGGCGGACCCTGCCACATTTCTAGCTTCGAACAGTGTTCTGGGGACCTTATTTTTCCTTTGAGAACGGCTTGTTTACTTAAGAGTTTGTGGTATCACCTCATTAAAAATAATAATAGTGCCCCTTTAAATATGGGATGTTGAATTTGTTTCATTCAGATCAGAAGTGGACTGAAGCAGTTCATTGCCGGTGTGAAGTCAGCAGGACTGTTTGTACCATTTTCAGGGAATTTGGGTGATTTATTTATGAGCAATCCACAGAGAGCTTGCCCTGCAATATTACAAACTTTAATATGGTGGGTATTTCAGTAGGATGTTCAGTATTTTGCAACAGGACATTCATGTCGTATCTAAAGTTTATAACAAATATAGTCATTTCTGTTTTTTTCGATGTTATAAATATCTTGTAGATTGTGTCTGTGTATGCAGGTGTGTCCTGTGTGATGCTCATCTGTTAAATAAAGTTGTGATAAAAAAAAAAACTAATTTGACAGACGGGGCAGTCACGTGACGCTTCACGTGATTACAGTCATATGACGGAAACAGTGTGTTTACCTGAGGAGTCGGAACAAGGTGATGTGATGTAGAAACCGGCAGTGGAGCAGTTTGACACCACCGCAGGTTCGTTGCTTCACCAGCGGCGACAACACACATCAGCTCTAAACCGACTTTTAGCTTCGTGCTTGCATCACAGCGTAGCTGGAGTTAGCATTAGGCTAACCCGCTGTCATGCTAGCGCCATTAGTTTTAGTGTTTGCTGTGGTTTCTCAAGCTGCGGCTCGGTACACCGCCGACTGGGCGAGTTTGGACGCCAGGCCGCTGCCGTCATGGTACGACCAGGCCAAGGTGGGGATTTTTGTCCACTGGGGGGTGTTTTCTGTGCCCGGGTTCGGCAGTGAGTGGTTCTGGTGGCACTGGCAGGGCCAGCAGCCCCCGGACCCGGTGTGTGTGAGCTACATGTCCCAGAACTACCCGCCTGGCTTCAGCTACCCGGAGTTTGCTCCCCAGTTTCACGCTCAGTTCTTCAACCCGAAGGACTGGGCGGACATATTCCAGGCTTCTGGTGCAAAGTGAGTGGATTTCTAAGAGAGACAGTTTCACTTCCGGTACTTAACTGGTTTTTTTTTTTTTTCTTCTTCTGCTTCTTCTTTTTTTTTTTTTACCTGCATCTAATCTGGTTTGCATTATCACACGCACAGTTTGTTAAGCGTACACATTATTTCCACTGCAGGTATGTGGTCCTGACCGCCAAACACCACGAAGGATTTACTAACTGGGGGTCTCCACACTCCTGGAACTGGAACTCAGTTAACACTGGACCTCACAGGGACCTGGTGGGAGATCTGGGAGAGGCGGTGCGCAGCAGGTGGGCCATCAGATGTTTAGTATGAAGCTCAGGGAAAGTGTTTACAGCTGGTACTTATCACAAGGAATACACGACCTGTCCTGCTCATCACACGCTTCACCAGCTGTTTCCTCTTCCTGTTTGGCCAATATGTGGTCTGATTTCAGGTAGTGTGGTCATGTATACTGACACCTCACACCTTGGTAGCTCCAGCTCCAATTCAGGCACAATTCATTTCCTGATGTAATAATAGTAAGTTTGCTGTAGATTAGTGATGCATCAATCTTATATCACCATGAATGCTGATTAGAGCTGCAACAATTCGATCAGTAAGTTATTTCGATAGCAACAGTATCCTACATTTGCTTCCTAAATGTAAGGAACTGCTGCTACTCTTTGTCATTCATGACAGGGAATAAAGAGTTTTGGGGTTTTGGACTGTTGGTTTGACAGAAGAAGCAATGTGAAGTCTCACTTTGGGCTCTTGGACATTGTAATGAGCATTTTTTCATATTTCTTTTTTACGTTTTACAGACTTGCAGTGATGAATCGTGAAAATATTTGGGAGAATAATCGATAATGAAAATAGTTGTTAGTTGCAGCCCTAATACCCACCCTATTATGTCAGTCGTGTATGGGCAATTTACATTAAATACAGTTTCCTTGCCACTGACATTATAACAATCAGTACATGCCGTCATTACAGGATGCCGGCTCAGTTTTTAGCACCAGAGCATCCCTGTCCTCATATTACTTTACATAAAAGTTATTCCAATGAAAAAAGAGCCTTGGTAGGAGATTAGTATTTTTGTATTGGCGGATACCCTGTGCTGAGTTATCGTATAGTGAGAGAAAAAATTTGGATCAGTGCATCCCTACCCCAGATTAGAGCCCAGCTGATATCATCGTCCGATATTAGCCTTTCTAACAGATATTTTAGTATTGGTGTAAACACCGATCAGCCACAACATTAAAACCACTGACAGGTGACGTGAATAACGCTGATCATCTCATCACAATGCGATGTTCTGCTGGGAAACCTTGGGCGCTGGCATTCCTGTAGATGCCTCTTGACATGCACCACCCATCCAAACACTGTTGTGGACCAAGTACACCACCTCATCACAACAACACTACCCGATGGCAGTGGCCCCCCAGCAGGACCATTTCCCTTAGGGATCATTGCATAAAATGTGTGTGTATCGGCCGATATTTAAAAAAATCGAGTATCAGTCAGACTCTACCCCAGATATCAAGGAAAGGTCCAACACTTGGAGTAAGATTAAACAATTTAAATATTGTGCTGTTGAATTTGCAGCTTTTGCATTCTAATATTGTTAATTTCCTCGTTAAGGTCTTTGCACTATGGACTGTACAACTCCCTGTATGAGTGGTTCCACCCTCTGTACCTGACGGACAAGAAGAATGGATTCAAAACACAGGAGTTTGTGATGAATAAACTGCTACCAGAGCTTTATAACATGGTTGTAAGGTCTGTAACACTCATCAGCTGATTTCAATACAAACATGTTTATTGCATATAATAAAGCCAGACATCAGTATGTTTAAATCTTTGTCTTCCTCTTGTTTCGCAGGTACAAACCTGATGTGATCTGGTCTGATGGGGACTGGGAGGCACCTGACACCTACTGGAACTCCACCCAGTTCCTGGCCTGGCTCTACAATGACAGCCCGGTCAAAGTCAGTGTTCTTTCTTTATAAAGCAAGACATTCAGCTGTTAATTATTTTCCTGTGGTTGCAAAATCTTACCAGATCTTCCTTGTATCAGGATATAGTAGTGACCAATGACAGATGGGGAGCTGGCTGTGCGTGTAAACATGGTGGCTACTATAACTGTGAGGACAAATATACTCCGGGCCAGCTGCCACAGCACAAGTGGGAGAAGTGCACGTCTGTGGACACACGTTCCTGGGGCTACCGTCGAAACATGAAGATGAGTGAACTGATGGACTTGCCCTCTATCATAGAGGTGAAGGATATGTGATGGTATTATTTTCGGGTCCATATTTTGCTGTCACAATCACTTGTGCCTGTGTCTCTGACTGGTTCTCCTCCTCCTCCTGCTTCTTTTAAAGGATCTGGTTCACACGGTGGCTCTGGGAGGCAACTACCTCCTGAATGTGGGTCCCACACCTGATGGCATGATCCCTGCCGTGTTTGAGGAGAGGCTCAGGAGTGTCGGAGCCTGGCTAGACATCAACGGGGAGGCCATCTACGCCTCCAAACCCTGGAGGATACAGACCGAGAACACCACTGTGCCACTCTGGTATGAAGCGGTTAGGAGTTGCTGATCTTGTAGTTCCTGTTGATAATAACTGACAGCACAGTTTCCTCAAATCTGTATAGAAGTGGTAAAGTGTGCCTCATGATGCATCACATGTTGTGTAGAGAACAGAGGTGGACGGAAATTAGTGTGAACGCAGTGAATTTAAGTTTCCGCTGAGTATTCTGAGGGTTAAGAGCTGAAAACATTTGTTATGATCATGTTTAGTGGTCGGTTCAGTGATCAGAAGGCAGATCTTTTAGATTTCAGATGTATCCGTATTTTGCAAAGTTGGCTGTACGGACAGAAAATCCATGAAATAACATGCAAAATGAATCCGGAGCTGGAATTGAAAGGGGATGTTGCGCTTATGTTGTATGCATCGTAACCACTCCGCTGCAGGTTGTCTTCAAATTGAGATCATTCATTTAAAGATCCTCTCCAGACATTGTTTAAAATGTATATAAAGCAGTTTACTTTCACCAATAATGTGTTTCCACAAAAAAGTTCTATTATCTTGTCAGAATCCTTGAAATTCTTTTCACTCCTAATTGTTAAAAATCCTAAATCTATGAATTTGCAAATTTCAAAGGTTTTACTTCAACCTACTTTACTGAAGTCTGTTGTTGCTGCATGTGCATTGGAGGCTTCAAGTTTCCACAACACACTTGTGTTTGCTGAATATTGGACCAGGAATGGCTTGAACAGCCGTCTCGTGTCAAACTCTACACAGTGAAGCTCAGACATTCACCTGGAGAAAGCTAAATGTTTGACTGGAGGGGTCCTGTAAGATCTTTAAAAGCTCTAGAAAAACTCAAACAAGCACTTATGCAAGATGACTTTATGTTCACTTCTCATCAGCCATTAATACAGTGAATCCTCATGTACGAGTAAGAAAGGTTCTATTTTATTTTCATTTCAGTCTTCTCACAAACAGAACTAAAGAGTTATAAATGATCAATCAATCTGTGCTTCCTCCGGCTCACTGCAGGGTTGTGTCCTTTTGCCTCTATTTTTTTTATCTCTTATCAATATGTTGTGAAAAATGTGTTATGTCTGTACTCAGTCCGTCAGATCATTGACACGAACCTAAACTGCAAGTATGGGACTGCTGCGATCAATCTTTAATATCAATCTTTTGTAGAATATATCAAAACTAGAGAAATCATAAAAACAAAACACATCGACAGTCTTCCAACAGTGATACATGGCACAGCTGTTTAAATCGTTCAGACCTACAGTAGAGTTTACTGGGGATCTGTCTATGATGACACTTTGAGAATGTAGATCAGCATCTCTACTGTTTGTGTAATGTTTAATTCTTTTATTGATCGGATCTGTAGCTTTGTGCATGTGTCTGCTGACTCATCATAAGGAAAGGAACTGACTTCAAGGTGTTGTTAACCTCGTCTATAAAAAGTTATTGGTAAAACAGAAAGATCCTTAGCTGCACTTCATACATAAGTCCTCAATAAAAGCATATGAGACTACAACAAAAGTCCTCTAGGATTATTTTAAACGGCTTCCACTGGGAATGCAATTTAGATGTTAAAGAAATAGAATTAAGACGCCATTACACCTGTGAACAAGTACAGGTAATGGTCAGTTAATCTTGTGTATAGACTGATAAATGCACCTGCACTTCTGTCCTCATCCCAATTCTCTGTTATGTCCTCAGTGTATTTTGACATTATGTGCGTTAATGAATTGTCCATGTGTGCATCTGTTTGTGCCCTCGCTTGCCTTGAATCGGACCTTGAGGGATGATTAATGTATTTTGAATTGAACTGATCCAGGTTCCCGTCTCCATCTCTCTAGGTATACATCCAAAGGGGCAACCGTCTACGCCATCATGACAACCAAACCTCCCAAACCCACAGTGCAACTACTGGGACCTAAAACATCAGCAGCTACTAACGTAAGGGACTGAGACACTGATGCCTTTATACAAATTATAAAACCTCCTGTCTATGTGGCATTTTACTGACAGCTCAGTGATTATTAATTTACTCAGCGAATATAGAAGACCATACATGAAATGTATTCATTCATTCATTCAAGAAACTTAATTACAGATTTTTGTCTTTTGTCCAGGTGACCTTGTTGGGTAATCCACAGCCTTTATCCTGGTCCCCAGTCACCCCCAGTGCTGGCCTTATTGTCCTTTTGCCTGAACTTCCCTCCTCCCCCGGGCGAGCCTGGACACTCAAACTGGACGGTGTCCAGTGAGCCTTACACCCTGGAAGTCGGAGTCAAACCTCTACAAGGCTGGATATTTAGAATTTGTTCATCTCAGGATAAGGGGAAACTTGTGTACTTTGCTTGAAAGACCAGCGCTTGTGTCACTTTTAAGTATTTTTGCCAAAATGAAACACTCCTCTTGAATGATTCCTTTCTAGCTTGGAAGA
Source organism: Lagodon rhomboides (assembly GCA_039737535.1). NCBI lineage: Eukaryota > Metazoa > Chordata > Actinopteri > Spariformes > Sparidae > Lagodon > Lagodon rhomboides. The sequence continues at coordinate 21,112,831 of CM077799.1, read as the reverse complement.
CAGAAGGGTCACCGCGTCTTAATTGTGCTCTTTTTGTAATCATTTATGAATGAAAAGCAGAATTTGCTGTTCGCTGTGCAAAGCTTTCCTGGCATCTTCTCTGAAATGATTCAGGTGGTTAGTTTCAAAATGAATAGTTTACATAGCAAGCACTTTTTTTATTTTTTTACTGTATGCTTTTAAAATGTTTGAATAAAAGGTGAGTTGATGAATGAATGGTTGTTTGCTCAGTATATTTGTGATCTTAAAGGTTCATGCTAGCCTGATGAAAAGCGACAAGTTTTAGATCTAAATCAATGTAAAGACATAATAATCCATTTCCTTACATCTTTCTGTGTCCTTGTCGCAGGGTTTTTGAATCCCTCAAAGCAAATCAAGAAACAAAACTGCCTTTTTAATGTTTCTAATGTCAAGCATCCTTCAGTGCTCTCATGTTGAGCTCAGACCCACTCACCTCTACAAACCCAAATCCCATCCGAGCTCCTGTTAGTGGAGCTGTTAAGCTCAATAATCTTGCTTTTTATGAGAGAAGCATGAAACTTTCAGGGTTTGTTTTTCAGGACATAAGCTTTAATTTAAGATGTGGAGGCATTCTCAGTTTGACCCCTGAGGTCACCTAGAGGTCATTGACCTCTGTGATATGTCATGTTCATGCACAAAATTGTAAATGTGTGTATCTTAGGATCTAAATGTGATAGAAATGTAAACTAAATATGTATTTCCATGTATCTGGGCATGAGGAACTCATTTATGCCATTGATAGCACACTAAGAGGTTAACATCATTAAGTGCAGTGAAGGTTACTAGGAATGTGAGTGGCTTAAGGCGAGACACTATAGGTGAATAGGGTAAAAAAAATAGATATAGATATCACCATGAAACTTTCTCAGTTGAGTACTCATATTAAGCTAAGAAAAAAATGTATTGCAAGTTTTTTGTATTTTAATGTTTGAATATGCAAATTAGGCCTTATCTCATTAAAAATGCGCTAATTTGCATACATTTTAAAAAACGAAATCAGATTATGTGGAAGCCAAGCCAGGATCAAAATATTGTGCTCACATGTTAGTGTAGCGGTCTGAACTCAGGAGGCAAAGACTTCAGGGCACGAGTTCAGGTCCTGGTTATTGATGCTAGTAAATGTTTTCTCACGCCATCACAAGTTAAATGCTGCGTCTGACCAACATGTTCTGCTCCATCAGGAGCGGTTCACTGTTTCAGGCTTCATATGTAACGTTAGCACATGTTAGCACACGACAGTGAAACAGTAAAGTCTTGTGGTTTGGTTCAGACCTCGCTGAGGTTGGAGGAGTACAGAGCAGCAGGGTGACGTGCTGATACAACAAGCTGCTGTTGAACCAATGTTTGGGCTGGGCAACGACCTGATGGAGACAGAAACGGACAAACTGAGACAGCCTGGACACAAACTAAAGTTCAGGTTCACGCACTTGACGTCCAGGTAGCTCAGTGCGTTGGAGGACTGTCCTGAAGGTCTGAGGTTGTGCGTTCGATCCTTGAGGTAGTCTGAGTTTTGAAAACAGCTCTTAAAAGAGACAAAGGTAGGGTATGCAGGTATCTGATGAGCTGGTCTGGAGGTTGTGGGTTTGAATCCCGACTCTTTATAAAGTTGCTGCTCAGAAGAACAAGTGAAAACCTCTGAGAGACTCTTTGTGATGTCATTCTGTTAGCTCAGCAGGGTGACACCAGGGATAGAACTTCTGAGGTTGTGGGTTCGAGTCTTGTTTGGGTTTGATTCTTATAAAACTGAGTGAAGTCTGAAGTACGGACTGAACAGTGCCCAGAGAAGAACCTCCAGCACCCGGGGGAGGGGGAGGGTTGTGTTCCTGAGAGATGGAAGCTTTATGGGGCGATGAACCATCAGCAGCTGAACGTTTGGATGTCTTTAAAACTTTGTTGCATCATCAAAGATCTAATCGTCTGTTTCTACACACCTGAACAGAAAACTGTTCGACTATTAGAAACTAACAAAGAGAGAAAGACTCCAACATTTCAATGAATCAATCTTTATTTGTTCATTTCACAACCAACAAAAGTATCTCATGACACTCTCATTGGTCAAAGAGCCCAGTGTGCTGGAGATCTGCCAAAAAAAAGGGTTCTAAAGGGTTTCACCTTTTAGAAACACCTCAACCCTCAACCCTAAGACCATGAGATCTTTGATGATGCTCACCTGTTTTTAGAAAGTGGAAACCAGGTGTTGGTGTCCACTTTTTAGAAACAGGTGAGCATCATCAAAGATCTAATGCCTGCAACATCCTCCAGCATGACCGGTTTGGCAGTGGGTCAGTAATGGTGTGGGGTGGATGTTGCACGGCGTCCCCAGACTCTGTCACGTCTGTCACATGTGCTCAGTGTGAACCCCTGCTTTCATCTGTGAAGAGCACAGGGCGCCAGTGACAAATTTGCCAATCTTGGTGTTCTCTGGCAAATGCCAAACGTCCTGCACGGTGTTGGGCTGTAAGCATAACCCCCACCTGTGGACGTCGGGCCCTCATACCACCCTCATGGAGTCTGTTTCTGATCGTTTGAACAGACACATGCACATTTGTGGCCTGCTGGAGGTCATTTTGCAGAGCTCTGGCAGTGCTCCTCCTTTTCCTCCTTGCACAAAGGCGGAGGTAGCGGTCCTGCTGCAGGGTTGTTGCCCTCTTACGGCCTCCTCCACGTCTCCTGATGTACTGGCCTGTCTCCTGGTAGCGCCTCCATGCTCTGGACACTACGCTGACAGACAGCAAACCTTCTTGCCACAGTTCGCATTGATGTGCCATCCTGGATGAGCTGCACTACCTGAGCCACTTGTGTGGGTTGTAGACTCCGTCTCATGCTACCACTAGAGTAAAAGCACCACCAGCATTCAAAAGTGACCAAAACATCAGCCAGAAAGCATAGGAACTGAGAAGTGGTCTGTGGTCACCACCTGCAGAACCAAGACCTTTGGAGCGCTCAAGTACGACAAAACAACTTGTTCTTAGCACTTTTATTTTCAGCAACCAAATGGAGAGCCTCAGGATGACATTATTCATTCACCTCCCACGCTACTATATTTGACTAAGTCCTGAGCTTCGGTTGTAGTCTGCTTCTCGTACCTCAAGGCTACTACTGCGTGTTTTTAGTCTCAGGTGGACACTTTATCTTCAGTAACAGCGGGCTGGATTCATGAGTACAGCTCTTTACCACGGCTATTGTGTGAAGGGACAGAAATATCCCTCAATGTGTCAGCCTGAGTTTGGTCCTGACTGAGAAGAGGAAGCCTGTGGGGATTGTGCATTTGACTCCGAATGCCTGTGCTAAACGTTTTTCTCTCCTTTCTTTTAACCGGCTTGGTATTTGCATTGCAAATTCCTACAGGCAGAGAAAGAGAAAGAGGTATGGAAATTCTCTTTGGAAAATTCTTCTCTTTGACCCTTGTTTTGCATTTTTAATGGATGCTACCAAGGTAGATGAGACTGAGCTGCAAAGAATATCCATCTATTATGTTATTCAGTGTTTCGCTTTTGGACCTTAAAGGAGACCTAGTATCTGTTTTTGTTACAGTGGTATAGACTTGGACAGAAACTCCCTTCTCCCACAGAAAACACTGATCCTGAAACAGCTCGTCAGTATTCCCGCCTTCATTTCTGTGACTTTGACTTTAGCGGTGCCGGGTCAGGTGTGTTGGAGCCTGGGTATTCAGGAGGGGGGAGGCCAACAGAAATGAAAAGTATGAGAGAACTGATGTGTTTTTTGAGCATTTAACCATGTAAAAATATTCTAGTAGTAACCCAGAATAAAACTATGAACCAGAAAATGAGCATAACATCCTCCTTTAAAGGATTTTCTCTTCAAATAATGCCACTAGTTTGAAAACGACTTTGGAAATTAGTTGTCTCTCCTAGTACAGTTGTCACGAAGGCCCTAAAATGTATCTGTTAAAGGAATAGTTCAGCATTTGGGGAATTTTAGCTTATCTGGATATTGGAGGAGTAGATTGATACCGCTCTTACATCCACTCTCAAATATGAGGCTAAAGCCAGATCTGGTTAGATTAGCTCAGCATAGACTGGAAACAGTGGGAAGGAAATATATCTAGCTTGACTCTGGCAAAAGTTAAGAAAATCCAATAAGCAAACAAAAACAAAAAAGTAAAAAAAAAAAAAAAAATGTGACTTCTTAGAAATAGAGAGTTGGTTGTTGAATCTCAACACCAGGTCGTCAAACGCTGCTGTGGTTGGAGTCTAGACAATCAACTATCTTTCTCTAGGAAATTACTTTTTGTGGCTTTGTTTGTATTGCCAAGCCGCTGTCTATCATACCACACCCACACAGTCCTGATGGAGTAGTTGAGCCGAGTCTTTGATCAACTCTTCATTAATAATAACCAAGAAAGTTTTATATCCAAACTTCGCCAAATCACTTCTGGTTGTTGCTTATTTAGCCATGAATATTTAAAGGGTCAATTGGCCCCGAAAAACAAAAACACATATTTTCCCTCATACCTCTAGTGCTATTTATCCATCTAGATTGTTTTTGGTGTGAGCTGGCAAGTTTTGGAGATATTGGCTGTAGAGATGTTTGCCTTCTATTCAATGTAATGGAGCTTTGTGGCACTCAGCTTGTGGTGCTCAAAGCGGCACAAATTTACATTTGAAAACTCAACAGCAATGTCTCTTGCTGGAAATCACGACCCAGTTACTCAAAATAATCCACAAAATTTGTTATGGGCAGTTTCGTTTAGGAACTAGCTTCTTTCTGTATCAATGCACAAAAGGACGCGTGTATCTACTCATGGACAAGAGGCTAGCTAACTAAGCTAGCCAACGTTACAGCTCAAGCGTGGAGACGAGAGGCTAGTTCACCAAGCTTGCTAACGTGACAGCTCACCCGAGGAGATGGCAGGCTAGTTCACTAAGCTAGCTAATGTTACAGCTCAGCCAAGGAGACGAGAAGCTAGCTAACATTACAGCTCAGCTTAGGAGGGTGCAAATAATGTTCATCCAACACTGTCACTAGCATGAGCCTCTCATCCATGAGTAGATGGCTCGGTGATCCAATGTAGTCCAGTAGAAAGAAAATAGTTCCTACATGCAAATGCGTACAGCAAAGGTGAGTGCTGTTGTGTTTTTGAAATATATGTTTTTGGCGCTTTAAGCACCACAAAAAGCAGACATCTCTCTGGCTTATATCGCAGAACTTGGCACTTTATCCCGGTGGATAAATATCACTACAGGTAAGAGGAAAGGTATGTATGTCTGATTTTGGGAGGGTGAACGGTCCGTTTAATATGATATAATTCCCAGTGCTTAAAACATTCAACAGAGTCAGGAAATGAACACCAAAGAAAGACAAAGGAGACACAGCACCCCTCATTTAACTCGCTAAAATAGCTTTATAATAATCATATTAATAGTAATAATATTAGCCATTAGAAAATGTTTTGACAACGTTGACAGTGTTACATTCTGTGTTGGGGTAAACCACGTCACAGTGTGCCATCTCTCTGGGCTTCAGCGCTATCAGGACGTGCTCCTTTTGACACATCTAGATCCATCAAACATACAAGATCAATAAATAAATTCGTATGTACATATGAGAACCACAACACAACAAACAGAATCATGATTTTACACGTCACTGTGCAACGCCGCCCCCCTCCCCCCTACTGCCGCCCAGCACGTATTCAGACTGCATCTCCCGCTCACTGTGGTGTTCTCATGCATCTTGTGTATCCACTGGTGGCATTATGAAACAGAGTTCACATCTTATGGCATCGCTATTGCTATATGCTCCAGTCAGCTGTTTTAATCGGAGAAAAAAACAGAAGCATTTAATGTTTGTATATGTACAGTATGCTGTCTTGGCACTGAATCAAACGTATAAAAGAAGAGAACTCAAGAATAAAGCCGAGCTCAAAGACAGAAAAGCTCGCTGTATCAAACCCGTCTGGTTAAAAATCATGGTGTTCAGTGAGAAACACGAGAACGAGATGAAAGAGGAGGAGAGAGTGGAGAACGAGGGGCTATTGAGTTTTTGCTACATTATAGAGTAGAATACAGAGAGAGTAGAGTCTGTGTCAGCTGGATGTCCATGTTGTTGTCCTCCTCGGGCAGAACCGAGAGTTCAGAGTGGAATAAATGCGCGTGGAGAAAGAAGGTCTCATGTTTGGATCTTCCATTCAGTCCGTCTGTTCCAACGCTTTCCTCTTTCGGTGATCTCTCACTCCTCACGGGAGCGTCCATCATTGATCCCAGAGAAAAAAAGTGTCTTCCCAGAGTTATTGTCAGTTTGCTTTTCTTCTACTCCGTCTCCTCAGTAGCAGCGGTTTAAGACTTGTCATCAGAGATTTTTTTCGTTAGTGTACACAAGACTCGCCCTTGAATACAGAACAATGTTTACCCATAGCTATAGTTGACAACACCGTTTATAATAATGAGAGTGATGGCGATAATTAATCCTTTTAATGACAATAATCATACTAATAATAATCATATTGTAATAACAATATATGTAATATTGAGAAGAGCAATGTCCGTCGGCAACAGGTATTTACATTTTTGTAAACGTGAGGGTGGCAGGGTATTCATTTTTTGTGTAGATACACTCACACACGCTCGCACACACACACACGCACACACACACACATCCTGTACACACAAATGCAGTTACACCTCAGAGCTAAAGGCACATTGGAGTTTCAGTTAAACATCTTCAAGGGTTTGAGCTGTTCTGGAGGCAGCGGGGAGTAAAACCTCTGAGAGATGAACCAAAAAATGAGTTTTGAGGCAAAACCCTGCAGGTGAAGAGGGTAAGAATGTAGACCAGTAGATATCACCAATGAAACATCAGCAGGTGATCACTCACATTAAGTTTTCTTAAATTAATTATGCTTGTGCTAAAGACATATTGCAACGTTTCTAGAACAGACATCTGAATAAAGCCAGGTTCAAATTCCTGTTTCGTTTTGTTAGATACAAGATTCACTGGTTTTTAAAGAGGGGATTTTTGAATCTCTCGTTTTACCATCAGCCTACATAAAAGCATAAAATACTGGCAGCCATAGGAAAAAAAAAAACCTGCTTTTGCTTTTTGGAGTAAAATCAGGCAATGAATGATTTATGAACAAACTGGAAGGAATAAAACTGGAAAGTTTGGTGTATGTTAGCGCTACTGAAGTGGAAAAAATGGCCTGTAAAGATATGTTTTGTAGAATTCCACACATGTTGAGGCAAAAATAAGACACTGCAGGTGAATAAGATAGAACACCTCACCATAATCCACCCATTATCATCATAAAACTTCCACAGGTGATTCATTACGTAAAGACAATTATTGTTTTCTGAAATGTTATGTTTAATTTTGCTAATGTACAGACATTTTACATTTCCATGAGAGAAACTGTGTAAAATGTGTATTTTAGATTTTTCTTTCCACTAGTCTGAAATAAAACATATTATGGTGGCATAAATTGCACGTATGTAATCTAGTAATCCAACAACGATATATTAAATTACTGCTCATTTCGTGTTGTTGATAGGTAGTCAGAAGCATTCAACTGCTGAAAAACAGGGTTCAACAGTTTAACAGTTTGACAGCTGTTCGGTTTTTGTACAGCAGAAGGAAAAAAACCATTCCTTTGGCTTCTCCCACTGAGGTTGAACTCAACCAGCGACTTCGCTTTTTCCTCCAGAGCAGCTCTGCCTCTCAGAAACGTCGACATAACTAAAACTCAAATCTGCTGCTACAGCATCCCTCCTGCAGATGTACAGTACACAGCACACACACGTTGGCTACAACTGAGCTCTCGCCTCAACCACCGCTCCTTTCACTCTCGTTCTCCAGTCTCAGGAAATGGCTACTGGAGAATCTAGGCTCAGTGGATCCCCCTCACTGTCGTTTAAAGAAAGTGGACAAAGTTCCTGCGTGAATGATCTGGTTCGTACTTCCAGGGTCCGTCGGTTGTGTGGTGTCCCCTGAGGACAGAGGCTTGGGTCGGGGTTGGAGACACTGCTGCTAGAAACTGAGGTACTCGGAGTTGACTTGTCCGTCTGGCTGTCCACGAGGGGTTTTTGCACTTCTAGAAAGAGGTGAAAGGGTTCGTATAGTAGTCCGCGTGGTGTGGTGGCGAGTGCTCGGATCACGATTGTACGACTATACACCCGGGTGCTATTTTCAGCTGAGGCTCTTGTATTCATACTGTGAGGCTAGAGGATAGACGGGCGAAACACTGGACAGAAAATATGGAAATCCTACCACCAAAAAGTGTGTTTGCAATGGACCTATTTCAAGGCAAGGTGGCTGGCTAACACCTCAACATGTGATCAAAAGTATAGAGGAGAAAGTCAGCGAGAATTGAAGAAGTAGTAGTTGCTACGGCGGATAAATATCCCACAAAAGCCTCTTTGATTCCTGGTGTCCCTCAAGCCTGACTCGTAATGGAAAGACCTTGCCATCCCTCCGTGCGTAGGTGCGAGGGCTGTGAGGGCGGAGTCAAGAGGCCTTCACAGTGGAGTAACAGTATAAAAGCAGGTCTTTGTGCTTTGTTTGATGAGGGCTGTGTCAAACGCCACTGAGATGTTGTCAAGTTGGAGGGTAACAGCAGGAGGATGAGGGGATAAAAAGGCTGCTCTACAGCCCACACTGCTGCAGATGAATTAAACATGACTCTCAGCCCTTGTCTTTTTTTTTTCTCCTTCGCCAGGGCAGCTTCGTTCCACACGGAGGTGGTTAAATTGATCTGCTGAGATTCACATCAAAACACCGATTGCTGTTTCAAGGTCGTCAGTATTATTGTCCTCCGAGGATATAATCTTTGTACAAAGAAGTGGCTCGTCGAAAGAACTGCACTGTAAAATCTCAATTTCTTTTTTCCTCAAATCACAAAAAAAATGGTTCGGAAGCTACAAAATTTGGCTTACAACCTTTACCAGTCGAAAAGTTTGGATTCGGCTAAATTTCTTTCAAATGAGGTCGACATAAAACATGCAGTATCAACGTCAACGAAAAGATCCGCCAGTCTTAAGGGTGTATTGCACGTGAGAGAGTGAGGGAGAGAGTGGGGGAGACACAGGGTGGCATGTCGGTACAGTAAAAACATCTTCGTCAACAATATTCTCTGGCGATTTTTATACTCTTCTATTTACATATCTTTCTATTTATATACTTGTAAACTGTGTTCAAAGGAAACCTCCACATATAGCTGGTTAGGCACATGTAGTTGGTTCTAAAGAGGAAATACAGGGAGGAGATGTACAGCAGTATATGTTGTTCGAACCACAGACAGATATACGGTAGGCCTAAGGAGGATCATACTTGGCAAGTAACACTCTTGCCAGTTATATACCCTGTGAACCTGACCCAGCACTCACAAACTGAAGATAATAATCATTTTGAAGTTCTTTTTCACATGTACTGAGTCTGGATATGCCACACAGCTGGAGTATAACACAATGCTATAATCTATCATAATAATACTGTAGAATTTCACATTTGATATATGCTTTTTTTTGTACATATACTGTACTCAATAGTCTCTACTAATCTAGAAATGTAGATTATATTATAAAATATACATCTCCCATTAAAATATCCCATTTTGCCAACACATTCCATCCAAATAGAAAAGAAAAGGAAAACTGGTCATGCTAAAAGATCCCCATACTTTGTGTTTTCTTTCTTTCTCTCGTTCTCTTTAAAATGGCTGATTTGGATTTTTAGTATTCACCGGGCTTCATCACACACGTCCCTCATGACACGCAGCCCTTCATGTTCACGCCACACGCACGCACACGAGCCTATATGCACCATCCATACAAAATACTTCATTTAGAAACGTCTGCTCCGGACACAAATTCAGAAATGAGACTTCCTCAAAGCTTTTAAAAATCATGCTACACTTTGTCCGATAGTATGATTTCAAGAAGTAAGTAAAGAAGAGGGGAAAGGAACACCTAGTGCAGCAGACATACAGTACGTTGCCATTTGTAACGAGTGTTATTTAATCTCAGCGTGAACACCAGACACTATCAAGTAAGCTTCTTTTCGGTCGTTTCACATCTGATGGTTTCCGCTCTGTGATGACTCTTTGGAAGGGGGTGTGTGGACGGAGCTACATCGAACAGGACTCCTTTTGTTTTTCTTTCGCTCGGAGAAATCTCTCGTCAGCCGTGTGCTAAATTAAGAGGACTGTACTTCAAGTTAGGCGAAAGACTTTGCCAGCTCCATCTTCTCGACTATGCGAACATGTCGCGGGAAAAGGTCCAATCTGAGTGTTCGATAGAAGAGAAGAGAAAAGACACTGTGTGTCGAGGGAAAGGAAAAACTAAAGATCTTCTTTCATGGCTGTTTCATCGCGTCTGTTAATTCCTGACTCAGGTGGAGGGAACGCTCTGCAGACAAAGTGGGGTTGGGTTGGGTCCTCATGTGACCACTTGGTGGTGCTATAGTCTCACAGTGAAATGGGGGCCTTCTCAGTAAAAGTCCTGAACAGCCACCAAAAATATATCCCCCCTAAAAATTCCCAGAAACCCCACCCCTGAACGCTCGGAACTTCAGAGAGACTATGTAAAAAGCAAACGGCTCGGTCTCTTTTTTTATTCGGTGTCTGCGACGCTCTCTCGCTGTCAAGGCTGTGATGCTACACTGCAAAAACTCCTTTTGGCAAAAACATGAGTGTGCACACTATGTACAAATAGCACTTGCACATTCAAACAGCCTCACTGCTGAATGCTGAGGGTTGTCGGAGGACGTGAGGAACGAGGGGAAAGAGGCAGAAAATAGTTCCGTATTCTTTGACTGGGCGCCTGGGTGGACAGATGGCACCTGGGTGAAAGGAGCCAGCTGTAGTTGACTGACTATGCTTGGAGGATGTTCTTTGGGGATTGCCAGCCATCTGACTTTAAGGGCATTTAAACTGATGGTGAGAGTGAATCCATGTTTATTCATCCATACTGGTAGCATCCGTGAAGAGATGTATCTTAGTTGACTCCGTTGCGAATGGCATTGAGGAGATGCCAACAAGGGATCCATTGGGAGATGCTGTCATCTCCTCACACAGAGGTTTTGTGCCTGTTAAGCCCTTTATTTGCAGTGATGGAGAAGTGCTAGGTGAACACGCACAGGCATGCTACTACTGCGTGAACCTCTGCTGACTACTGTTACAAAAGTGGACTGTTTCCTCTTTGTCGTCAGCCAAAAAAGAATTCTTAAAAAAGCCCGTAACTCGCGTCTGCTAGCTACCGCTTCAGGTCTAGGCTTCTGTATCAGTAAAACGTCCAAATTTTCAAGACACTAAAATGGCTGTCATTGCTTGTTTAATGAGCAAGAGAAGTGAATTAGCAGTTGTGGTAAGTGACGTGATGGAGATGCTGAAGGGAGGGGAGAGGATAAACAGCAATGACCCGCAGAAGATCCAAAACTGGGCTCAGAGAAAGACCGAGATTGTTAGTGAGGGAAGGTGAGGAAGTGGACGCTCAGAGTCGAGTCTGGGCCTCTGGGATGTAGATCTCGATGCTGTCGGCGCTCTCCGTGGCCGAGTTCTGCCTAAAGGATGCGGTACGCTTGGTCTGCAGCAGCCTCCTCCTCGCTTCTGTCCTCTGACGGTCCCCGAGGTCCAGGGACTTCTCCCTGATGGGTAGGGTATGTCCACCCAGGCGAGGCACCACCAGGCCCCCCGACCCGCCTCCTCCTCCACCTCCGGCGCCACCATCCACGCTGCTATCTGCCCGGAGGCTGCCGCTCACCCCGCCCGCTGGCTTCTTTGGTAAGGGAGGAGGAAGCTTCTTATCCTCCTGGCGCGGGGATGGTGAGACGTAGAAATATGATGACAACGGACAGTGGATTTATCACGTCGGGGTGGTGAAAAAAGTGGTTTGTACGAAAGGGGTCCCATGCAAAAAAAGCGGGGAGAAACAAAGAATGTGACAGAGAACGAGGAGAACCAGCAACAAAAAACGTAAAATTCAAGTGAGGGACAATCACGGGCCGAGACATGACAGACAAATAACCAAAATCGACAATAAATAAGCACCTCAGCATGCAGTGGTATAAAAGGAAATGAAATGGGAGAAGAAAAGGCAAACAAAGATAATGAAAAAAGAAGAAAAGAGAGACAATTGTTAGTTTGTTATCAAGATTAAAGTCGTTGATCAGTGAGTTGACAATATTGTAACAGACAAGTGCTCTCATCTGTCCGAACAGCTGCAACAAATGCACAAATGCATTTAGATTTCTATCAGTTTAAGACTCCATCGTCTCATGGCTCGACTCGGATCCTCTTGCCGTTCTGTATTTTCACAGCCTGCGAAGGCTTGGAGGGCACGACCATCTGTGCTACTCTTCTGCACACTGCCATCTTAGCTCTGGGGGAGCGCTTCAGGGAAACCAGGGCTGTTTGGACCCCCGGGCCTCTCACCTTCTTTTCAGGTGGGAGCCTCCAGTTCGAGTCCTTGAGCCTCTGGAGGTCCTGAAACTTGACCCTGACGTCCTCTATGTTGAGCTGGAGCAGGTCCCAGAAGCCTGCCAGGTCCTGAGAGGTGGGCTGGGGGTACGCTGATGGGTCCTGGGTGCGGCAGAGGGAGATGGGACACCACATGTGATGGGTGACAAAGTAATATGAGGATGCGTGAAAGATTAGGCGAAAGATTAGGTGAAAGAGGACAAGATTACACAGGACCGACCTCTGCAGGAGCGCTTTTGCCGCCAAGCAAATTTTGCCCTGAGCAATAGTGAATCTGGGCAGAACCACGCACCATATCTAATGTGTGCTGTCATGATTTCAGATGAAATCGCACATACTCACCACACTTTGTTGGCAGAGGCGGAAGAACTGCTGGACCTTCTGAGACATGAGCATCTGGGCACTGCCAACTGCATTTCGGATCAGCTCGAGAACTAGGGAGGAAACGGCACACGAGTACCTTTAGAAATCCAAGATTTATTCATCATTTGTCTTTATCTCTTATCCTTTTGATCGTCCTCCCAAACTCACCCTCTTCTGGCAGCTCGTTCTCCTCTGCCTCCCTCTCCATGTTCTGGCACCAGCCCTCCATCCTCTCCACCTCCGTCTGCAGGAGGCGTAAGAAGAACTCTCCGTCTCTCATGCAGGGCGAGGCTCGGCCCGAGTCGGGCAGGCTCCGGGGGCCCTCCAGGGACGGCGTGCCCGCCCAAGCTCTCTCAGAGGCAACGGGCAGAGGGGAGTGGGAGCGCGGAGGCAGGTGTGGGTGCTGGTGGGGCCGTGGGTCTGCTGGGCAGGGCTCAGTGGTGTAGCCACTCTGGATAAAGTCCTGGGGTAACATGAGTTACATGAGTGGATATTAATTTGACTGTAAGGATGAACTCCTCCTCCTAATACCTAATCATCAACGGAACTTTGGCTCACTGACTAATGGATGTTAAGGTAAATAGGATTGGACATTTCAGGCACAGGAACACAAGAGACGCAGGGAACGGATAAAAACAGACAAACCAACGAAGAGTACAAGAAAAACAAACTTAACTACACAGTGGCTAATGAGCAAATTAAACTAGGATACACAAAAAAGAGCGGGAAAGCAGACAAAGACAGGAAGTGAAAAGTAAAACACATAAGGATAAACTTTGAACATAAAATAACAAGTTAACTAAGCTAAAACCTGGGACCATAACAGTTTTATTCCTTACTTTAAACACAAACCATGCTTTTTGGCCAGGTTTAAAGGAATAGTTTGATAATTTTGGGGAAAAAATGCGTATTTGCTTTCTTGCCGAGAATCAGAGGAGAGGACTGATGCCATGCTCACATCTGTTCGTCAAATATGAAGCTAACGCCAGGAGACAATTAGCTTAGCTTAGCTTAGCATTAAGACTGGAAAAAGGGGGAAACACCTAGCCTGGATGTGTCCCAAAGACACAAATCAGCCTAGCAGCACCTCTAAAGCTCACTAATCATTAACTAAATAACACCTTTGTTAAAATCATCGAAAATTGACAATTCATGGCCAGGCTAGCTGATTCCCCCTGTTTCCAGGCCCTTTGCTAAGCTAAGCTAATTGTATCCTGGCTGTAGATTTGTATTCAAGAGACAAACATGACAGTGGTATTGTTTTTTGTCATTTCTCAGCAAGACGCAAGACGCAGACGTCGACTGTCCCGAGCCAGTGTTTTTTTTTGTTTTTTTTTTTACCAGTAGTGGCACAATGAAGCATTATTTTTAAACAGGCCTCCACTCTGCATGTGATGAGACTGCATATGTCGACACATGAGCATGTGGTTGGTTGCCTCCAACAGCCTTTAAAGTCAAAAAAAGAGCTAACCAGCAAACATGACTGTAAACAATGCAAGTTCCTAAACAAAAAAACAAAAAAAATCATATCTGGAAATAATGCATTTTTTCACCACAGAATATAATTTAAAAGAAGACACCATCTTCACCAATGAAGGAGTGATCACTTTCGCGCATCATGGCACACTTACCTCTCTGTAGGCCCACTGTCCCTGTGTGTGGACGGTGCGGTGGCACTCCGTGTACTGGCTCGCGGACTCCGGCTCTGACGAGTGCCTCTGGAAGGAGCAGCCGAACTGGAGACTCTTGTCCTGCGTTGGCACGGCGATGCTGAGCCCCGGGAAGCCCTCGGGGTCCAGGTCGGCCTGCACGCTCGCCGTCACGCTGTTGGAGCGCTTGAAACGAGCCCGCCTGCAACACGGGGAGTCACAGCAGGCCCAGAGGCCATCCAGTCACACCGAGTATCACATGCAAACGCCGTTCTCAAATCATATTCCTCCGAATAATTGCACGTTCCCATTTGAGCAGGGATAGTCATGCTGTCACTGCAGTCACTACGACTCAAGCGTTTGTGATAAGCCCTGCTAAATCCTCTGGCATATGACACACCAGTGTGTGCAAATGTCATGTCAACGGACTCAGTGATGAGTGTTTACTTTATCACAAGTTTGTACCCCACCTCCCCTCATCCTTCCTTGCTGTCTGATGAGGTGCGAGGTGTGACTCAGATTTCCGTTCTCGCACTCCTGTTTTCTCCCCCCCGACGCCACACTGGCCTCCCTTCGTGATTGCAGCAGTCGGGGGACATTGTTAACAGGTGCGTGATCAAAGACTGCGCGGGGTTCGGGGAGGATGTGATGTTACGACTGCTCGCATGCATGTGTGCGACTCTGACCCGCTAGGCATGTTGGATATAATTAGGAGAAGGCCTGCGTCACATGTGAAAGTCATGTTGCGTGTATGAGTTGCAGTAGTCATGGTTACAGTTGAAAAACAAGACTTCCTTGGAACGAAGTGTTACTGGGTTCAAGCTGTGATGTCTGATGAAATGTTAAATGAAATAATAGGATCTAGCCAAGAAATCAACCATAGGTGGCTGCACTGCTGGGCGCCCGGGAAATGAAGGCTTTTCAAATTACATATTGAAATTATTCACATAAATTACTCCGAAAAGACAAAAAGCTCTTGATGAAGCAACATATTTTGGGGCAAAGCTAAATGAGCAAATAAACAAACGCACGTCTTAGTGTTCAAATTTGTGTCCATAATTAAGGGCAAGTTAAATGTCAGGCTAAATAAACACACTCCGGGTCGAGAAGAGATTTAAAGGATAAATACTTTTTCCCTGCTTTGACATTTAGTTGTGTTTTCATTACCTTTTGTCTTCTTCCACTTGGACTCCTATAGAATGGACCTCTGTCAGAGCCTTGCCCTCCGCGTCTGAATCTGACAGAGTCTCTGAACTGTCAACCTGAAACAGAAGAAGCCACAAAGTGCCACGGTCAGAGCGCAGAGGGATCTGTTGAAACATCCAACCTAAAGACTTCATACACAACTGGAATTAAAAGAGCAATTAGACTTTTTGGTATACATACTCATACAATTTGGGGCCTAGATGAGAATATTGATAGCACTCTCATGTGTATCAACACCACTTCTCTTAGCTTAGCAAATCATTGGAAACAGTTTGCCTCTCTCTGTCCTAATAGGCCTAACAGATCAACCAACCAGCACTGCTAAAGCTTGCTAATAGGTACAAAAATGCAAAGCACGAACAACAACAAGTTTGGGATTTTATCATGGTTTTCACACATATAATCTGTTAATTAGTGAGCTGTTGCTAAACAGATTTGTTGATGGTGGACAGAGCCAGGCTAGCTGTTTCAATCTGTTTTCAGTATCTTTGCTAATTTGCAAACCAGCTCGTGGTGGCGGCTTCGTATTTAACAGATACACATGAGCAAATCTATGACAAGACCACACTCCAGGAGGTCGCCTCCAGTTATAGACACACACGCATAGATTCGCCATGTTAATTAGTGAGTCAGGAGTGTTGGTATCATATTTTTAGGCTTGTGGAGAGGCAGGCAAGCTGCTTCACCTGTTTCCAGTCTTTATGCTATGCTGATCAATTCCTGACTTTGCTCTGTGGTAAATGCACAAACATAAAACTGGTCTAAATCTTCTAATCCTTCTCTTGGCAAATATTTCTTTAACATTTATCTTGTGTAATTATGATTGTATTTTGATTCTTGCTGAAATGATTAACCAATTGACATTTTAGCTGGTCCACAGATAAACTTGGCATCACATCATTCACCATGTTTTGGTTTGAGCTTCTCAAATGCGATGATTGTGCTGTGGTCACACCGACCGAGCAATCTGAAGAGTTGTGAAGGGCATCTTTCACTATTTTCTGACATTTTGTGGATCAAAAGATTTAACAAATTTAAATAAGACAAATTAGTTGCGCGCTAATTTTGGTAAAGGTAGGGAGAATGTCCTTTCTCACCTGCACAGCTATGGACGGCCTCCACTTCCTCCCACCGCGTCCGTCGTCCTGCCCCCCAGCTTTACTCAGCACCATGCTGTTCTGAGGCAGCGAGACCGACTTCCCCAGGCTGCCCCCGACCCTGCTGTCCCTCTCGCGTGCCGGCCTCGGCGGCCCCTCCAGCAGGCTGTCAGCTGAGCTGCTGTGTTTGGCCCTCACCCCAACTCCTGGACCCCCACCGTAGGGCACCAGCTCCCGCGAACCCCTAACCCCATCTAGACTCTCTGCCGAGTTACTGTGCTGTCTGGATCTTCCGGGGCCGGTGGCGGTGTAGTAGCCTCCTCTGGAGGTGCGACCTGAGGGGCCGTCAGTGCTGCCCAGGTCCACGGAGTTGCTGTGCTGCTTGGGACGCCCAGGGCCCGAGCCTGAGGTCAGCTGTCCGCTGTTCTGGAAGTAGGCATCCTGGGTGGACTCGGTGCTGCTCTGGGCTCGCACCGAGAGCGAAGACTTGGACATGCGAGGTGGGAGTGGGGGAGGAGCACCTTTACGATAAGGAAAGACTGAAGTGTCAGAAGAGAGGGAGAAAGAAGGACAGAGGCAAAGTGGGCTGTTAAAGGCAACATGGGTACTATATCAAGAGGGAACAGGGGAGGTGGATACTTACAAAAGGGACAGACTGAAAGGAGAAGGTGAAAAGAGAGAGGTTGTTGACATGAAATGCAGAGAGAAGGAGAGAAAAAAAACAAAATCAATGAGAAATAATGCCAGTGCAGGATGACAGAAAGATTTACAAATGCAGCTCAAAAAACGCTCCGTCTTTTCACCAAAAAAATCAGCTTGTGGTTTGATTTTCAGAGAGCGGCAGGGAGTGAAGTGGTGGAAGAGACAGACATGACAGAAGTGACAAAAAGAAAACCTCTTCCCCCGAGCTAACTTAACTCTGCTTCTAAAGGAGATAAAGCAATTTCCTGAGAGAAATATTAAAATGAGAAGCGCAGATAGATTCTGCCTTCGTTCACACACACACACACACGCGCACATGCACACGGTTTATTTTTAGTGAATAAAGAATCAAAATGCATTTCTTTCCAAGCATCTTCATCACCAACCAGCTTGTCACAGTTTACAAAGATCCTTACCATGAAGCTCTATAAGCTCCAGTGTGTGTGTGTGTGTGTGTGTGTGTGTGTGTGTGTGTGTATTCAGGGTTATGTGTGACTTGAGACTGCTCACTGTGCACATGTGTTTGTGGTTAATGTATATCACGCCTCACAGAGGATTTAATAAGTATCAGGGGGGAGGATTTGCTGGTCTAAGCTTAGAATTTGGAGTCCTGTGAGGCACTCGAGTGGCTCTGCACTCTACACACACACGCACACACCAACGCACACACAAACACACACACACTCTGTCTGAGATTATTGGAGATGCAAAGTATATTAGTCTTCAGTAAGAGTGTGATTGCAGAGATTAAACAAAAAATATGATCATAAAAAAAACCCAGGAAATGCACAAAACCAGACATTTTTCAGACAAAGAAGAAGAAGAGGAGTGAGACAGAGTAAGAAGGCGAAAGAATGACACAGACATACTATAGATAGAGAAGCAGCTGGAGACTCTGACTTATCATCATAATCACGAGTGTTCCTGTACCCATTACTGAGCCTGAGAAACCTGCAATCGCGCGAGGGAGGTCGACAGGAGAGAGGAGATGCGATGCAGAGAGAGGACGGAGATGAGAGAGAACAAAGAGCATGCACAATAACATCACACACACGTCTGTGCTTATAGCATGCACATACTGTATACACAGAAAAACAAAGATGGTGCCGCGGAAGAGCAGAAGGCTTGGTGTGAAAGTGAGATCATAGAGATCAAAAGAAAACGAGAGAAAATTACATTAAAAATGGATGCAATCATTGAATGTTGCTTTGCAGCGAGTGCGTGTGCGAGGTTTGTGCATGAGCGTGTGTGTCAGGGTCTTTTGTCGAGGTAAGCAGACACAAGCTGTCATAAAATCCCCTCTCCCACTGGCCGTCCCACTGTGTCTCCCACCGGGCTGCCACCACATAAGAAGACAACCACACATCTCACACAGCACTGGTACACCACGCCGCACACTCACCGGCCCCGCCCTTGATGCTTCCCTGGGGGCCCGACATGGAGAAGACGGAGAGGCAGTCGTCGTCCTGGGAGCAGCCGGCCTGGATGGCGCGCACGTAGCTGTGGCTGCGGGTGCGGAACACGCCGGGAAGATCCAGGGCCTCGACGGCTTGAGACTCCACCTCCCCGAACATGGTCTCGCACACCGACTCAAACTGACGGTTCAGCGTGTCTCCCAGCTGAAGGACGAGAGACACACTGCTGTGGTCAAGACCCGATTCAAAAACATAATTAAAGGAGTCACATTACGTACATTTTCAGGTTCATAATCTTATTTTGGGTCACTACTAGAATAGGTTTACATGCTTTCATGCTAAAAAAACATGAGTTTTGCAGCACTGTATTCCCCCTTCTTCTGAAACGTTCTGTTTTACCTCCTGTCTCTTTAAGCTCCCCGCCTCCTGAATACCCAGTCTCCTCTAATTGGTCAGCTCACACATGCCTGAGCCAGCACCGCTAACAACAACAGAGCAGCTGCGCTAAAGTATTTCTTCTGTGCCAAACTTGCTGCTAGGCAGGAATTATGCAAATGTGTGACATGATGATGTAGTGTGATGTCATAAAGTCACTGTATTAAAGGCAGGATGGCCGTTTCAGGAGCCGTGTTTTCTGTGGGAAAAAGTGGAGCTTCTGTTGGTGCGGACCTGTTTAACTCAACACACCTTTTACATGCAACGACCCGTACAAAACACTGAAATAAAGGATAAAAGCCTTTGATACAAATAAACAACATTATTTGTTACCTGCGAGCTGGTCAGAGAGCGAGTGTAACTGCGAGAGCGGGTGTGGGTTTTGGGTGTCGTTCGGCTGTTGGGGTAGGAGTCTGTGCACTGCTTACATGAGTACCTGAAGGAAACAAATAATACACGAGAGGTATTTCTTACTAACTCCATTCTGGCTGTAAACTCTTCAGCTGTGCTACTTGAGTCAGAAACCCATTTTGTTTGTAACTTTCAGCAACAGCCAACACCATTTGGTAAACTACAGCTGTCACGTTAAATGTCACTGAGTCAGCCTCCACGACTTTGCCACCTGCAGAAATTCTTGCGCAAGTGTTGTGACGCTGCATCCTCATGTCAAGTGGGAAAAATGCAACAAGTCATGTTATAACTATAATTTGTGTATCTTATTTGAATTCAGTCTGAACATTTGCGTAAACATATTTTTGATTTTGCTTATGCTAAATGCAGATAAATCTCACACCTCTGAGCCCGAGTTCCCCAGCAGCTCACATAAGAAGCTGCCCACAATATGAGGAAACAAATGCTGCTATTCTGTGGGGTTTTAAAAATAAAATTGAACTGTGCTGATGTGAGTAAAAGGTTGGATTTGTTATTGTTTTTACAGGCACTAATTCAGTAAATCAAAACCACATCTCATGATGCTGTTGTCTGTGGTGGTTCATCTTCAGAAAAGATTTGTATGTCACTGATATCTGTCAAGGATTCTCTGAAAGGGGCACTGCACCAATGTAATGCACCTTTACTGAGCCTGTTAAGACAGTTATTTAATATCCTCTTTGACTCTGGAGGGAGCTCTCTGATGTCGGAGAAAATAACCTCGATGATGTCATCAGGTCTGAATTTGGTTTGCATTACAAACTGAATGTGTGGAGTCCAGACAAGTGTGTTTTTACGAAGCAGGGAGGGTGTCATGCTCTGGGTTTTTGGTTTGTTCATTTCATGTTATACTTTCCACTTCCTGTCTTTGTCTGTTTTCCCGCCCTTTTTGCTGCACACCTAAGTTTGTCCTGCAGGTCATACCTGTTGGCTGGTCTTGTGTTACTGCCCGTGTTCCTTGTGTCTCCTTGGTTTGTTTAGTTTTTTGCACTCGTGGATTACTGTTTTGTTGACTGCTATTTGTTCCCTTTCTTTTTGTTTCTGCATTAGTGATTTTGGATTACGGGGTTCAGCCGCTGCTTTTTAAAAACCCTTACTCAAACAATCCATTTGTCATGACACTGACCTTTGATCCATGCTGATAGACCGTCTGAAGGCGTCCCTCTGGGCGATCAGGGTGGACTTCGGTGAGGCTTTGGGGCTGGTGTCTGAGTCAGCGCTGTCATCATCACCCATGGCCTTGATGTAGCTGCCGCTACGCATGCGGCGGCACGGAATCTCCCCTCCGCTGTCGCCCGGACCGCCACCGCCATACCCACCTCCCCAGTCTTCTGATGGGACCTGAGGTGCAATCGCAGTCACAAAAACAATCACATAGTCACAGGTACGTAAGAAAAAGGCCAGGGAGGCTTAAAGGGTAAGTTCAACCAAACATTTGAATTCAGTCTTTATCTACTCACCCTCACGCGATGGAAAGACAGGTGAAGTTCGGTTGTCGGCAAAACATTTTCCGAGCCTTGCAGCAAAACAGCTTTATAGCATTTTCTCAAACAGATGACGTAGATGGGGACTTGATGGGATGGGGATTAAAAATGTAAAGCACACAACAACAACAAAAAAAACATAAAATGGCTCCATACACAACATATGCAAAGTCTTGATTTGAAAAGACGTTTTTTACACAATTTTTAAAGCAGAAATCTTGAATGTAGCTGCGAACAGCTCGACAGCCGTCAAGGATGCAAACAGCATCTTCTCCAATGAATTTGGGATCTTGAGACTTCTGGAAACTTATATCATTCTGGAGACGTTGTATGGAGCCATGTTAGGTTTTCCTGGGGGTTATTTTTTAAAGTTTTAAAACAAGTCCCCATCTACTTCAGTTGTTGAGGCGAGTGCTGAAACGCTGTTTTGCTGTGAAGCTCCAGAAATGTTTTGCTAACTTCGAAACCGCACCGACTTTTTTTTTATTGTCATGGAGCTGAATAGATAATGACAATGTTTTCATTTTCGGGGTGAACTTATCCTTTAACCTGCAACAATATGGTGAGTTCAGTTGTATGACCATGTAGCGTATAAACATGGTCAAACTCAGTTTTAGTAATATTTTCCATAAATGGGTTAAGGACGGTTAAAATGAGTTTAAAGTCAGTATGCATTCTTCTTCTACACCAACTGTTAAGGGAAAAGTTTACTCACAATGTGAATTAATTAGTGTTAAGATATTGAAGATGTTGTCGCTGCACTGTCGGCAGCTTCTTCACAATATCTGTTATTAAATTCAAAAGACTTCTCAGAACAGAAATATATTTCATCAGTGAAAAATATTTCACGCCTCGAACCGGAGGAAAACGATGACTCAGACGTACAGTCGCGGCACGCGTGCTCCCGGAGTGAAGCCGACACACCAGCACGGACAGCTCGAGCATGCTCATGCACACGGTGAGAGCACACACACACTCACACACACATGCACACGTATGCATACGTAGGAGATGATGAAAAAGAAAGAGAGAAAGGGACAAAGGGACTTACAGAAAGAGAGAAACTCTGACAGCTGGAGAAACACTGACACAGAGAAGGAGAAACAGCGTGAGCCAGAAGCCGACAGACAGAGAGCAAATACACACACACACACACACACACACACACACACACACACACACACACAAAGGCAGGTAGACGAGATGAAAGCAGACAGACAGGGAAGGTGGCGGACAGAGAGACAGACAGGTGTACAGGGGTGACGAGAACAAAAACAGAGAAGCTGAAGCTTAAAGGGGCAGAGAGCAGGGAGACAGACAGGTTGGCAAATGAGAAAAAAACAAAATGAGAAGCTCACACACAGGAACACGGTCAGGACAAGACGCTAAGAGGGAAGACGACACGATCAATGAGGAGAAATGAAATGAAACAAAAAAAGAGACAGGTTCCCTCTGTGGCCATCGTGTGGAACAAATGAGTTCCTTAAATAAGTCAGAAAGCTCTTTGAATGTTGCCGCTCTCTGGTCTGCTGCTGTTCATCAGAAGAACAACATCTAAGGCTGCGAATGAAGCTGTGAAATGTTTTCTGGCAAATTCATACGAGGAATGAAATACACATCTGAAATTCAACAATATTCCAAACATTCCATTATGTGTTGGGAACCTGAACAATGGAAAACGGAGAGCCAGGCAGCTTTAGAGAGAGACAGTGATCACATCACACGTCCTGCCTTTAAAGCTGCATGGATGATTTTTTTTGGGCCAGTTGCGGGCAGCAGGGCAACTGAAAGCACACGTTACTATGTAAAAAGAGGTTGTTGCAGTCAAAGAGCAGATATACCAATGTTTTCTTGAGATTTGTTTCTGGTCTCCTGAAAAACGCAGGTCCAGTATTCACTTACCTTTTTGCCGTAGTTGTATTTAAACAGTCACCTTAAAAAAATAGTTTAATATTTGTTCATCTGAGCTTCTTTTTTGTTAGAATGGGTTTGATGCGACAGGGAGCTTGTGGAGTAGAAAGCTAAAGTGTGTTAAAGAGACGACATCAACTGCAGTAAGGTGATACTTTCCCAGAAAAGTCAAACAACGTCAAGTCAAGATCTCCTGTCATGGTTAAAGAACAGTTTCTAGAGGAACGCTTTGCTGATGTCCAGCGTGGCCGTCGGCTAGACGTCCTAGCAGCATCAAAATATGACGTTACAGTGATCGTGCATGTTCAGCTATCCTGCTTGAGTTTTTGTACGCAGTGCTTTCAGCAGCTTTATAAATCCTAAAAAAAAAATGAAAGTCAAAGTCTAAAACAGGACAAGTGCAGCTTTAAATTTCATCGCTGTGGAGCACCACTCAGTTGGATATGTAAATATGTGTGTGTGTGTGTGTTTACTGTTTGATCCTGCTTGTTTTCCAGTAGAATGAATAACTTCACACCTTCTAACGGGAAGCAACAGCAGCCGCTCGAGCCGAAAAAACCCATCTTTTGGTTTTTGCAAATGCTGTGAGGTGTGTAGTCTCACACAAGCATGTGACCAAACCACCTACACACACTGACGCACACACACACACACACACAGTCAAGGCCCCGGGGTTTGGCATCCAGTTGAGTGTGTGTTTTTAAGGTCATCACTTAAAAGATGATTCAGCCTAATCTCCCGATCCCCCTGGCCTTCTACTATCTCTCTCATTTTCTCATCCTGCTCTTTCTCTCCTCCTCTCGCGTCGCCCCTTGGCTACCATCACCTCCTTTATCTCTCCTCTATCCCTCAGCTTGCTCTGCTATCTCTGCATCCCTCCACCTTGCTCGTTCCCCCCCCTCGATCTTTGTCCCCCTCTCGCTCTCCGCTGCCGCCGTCTCCGTCTTCATTTCACTCTCGCTCCATATTCCCGTTTTTTTTTATCATCCCTTATCTATCAGACACAGGCCGAGGGGACGGGAGAGGCTTAGGGAACGGAGAGCGCCGGGTTGTGATGCCACACATCGTGATTGCCGTTGACGCCATGGGAGAAAACCTTGCACGTGTCCCTTTGCCTCCGACCAGGATAATTCAGACTTGTGAAGATTCAATCACTTTTTGCTCCTTTCAGTTTCACTCCGAGGCTGCTTCACTTCTCCCCTTGCCTTTGTGAGGCAAACTTGAGCGAAGACCCACTGTGGACTCAGTATAAGTCAGGATAAGCTTTTAACTGAGAACCACAATGTCCTCCCTGTGCTACAAAGGCGTTTTTGTGAGTTCAAATCCATGACTTTGTGATCACTAAGTTTTGGGATGGAAAAAAAGCCACATCTTTTTTTTTCTTTAGTCAGACCAACAAACCTGGTGACAGCGCTGTATAGGAGGATATCTGACATGAATCTCTTATGTCCTCATCTTGTTGGGGTTTCCATGGCTAAACGTTTAATTCTTTAACTGAGCAGCAAAACGTCTGACCAGATATAAGCTGTAGAATAATGATAAATAAGATGAATGCCAAGAATAAATGTTTCTCCTCCATACTCCAATGTTTCAATGTCACAGTTGGACAGACACTGAGCGTCTTGGATCACTTCACCTAGGTGGCTTAGAGCGACTGCGACCAGGACTCTGATCTGGATCAAATGTTATGGAGCTAAATGAATCAAATATATCAATTTATGTCATATTTTCTAAAATAGTAATGCCTATACTTATTCTAATGTTGTTTTTGGTGCATTTAATGGCATACTTACACTGATCAGGCACAACATTATGACCACTGACAGGTGAAGTGAATAACACTGATTATCTCTTCAACATGGCACCTGTTAGTGGGTGAGATATATTAGGCAGCAAGTGAATGTTGCAGCATGTTGTCCTCAAAGTTGATGTGTTAGAAGCAGGAAAAATGGGCGAGTGTAAGGATTTGAGCCAGTTTGACAAGGGCCAAACTGTGATGGCTAGATGACTGGGTCAGAGCATCTCCCATACTCTTGTGGGGTGTTTCTGGTCTGCAGTGGTCAGTATCTGTCAAAAGTGGTCCAAGGAAGGAACAGTGGTTCATTTAAGGCTCACTGACGCACGTGAGGAGCGATCAAACAGGTCTGATCCAACAGACGAGCTACTGTTGCTCAATTTGCTGAAGAAGTTAATGCTGGTTCTGATAGAAAGGTGTCAGAATACACAGTGCGTCGCAGTTTGTTGGCATGACAACGTTTGTGCAGCATCCCGAAAATGCATGTGGGCCAAGACATTTTCAATGAAAGGCAGATCAAATAATTACAATTTTAAAAGTTTTAAAAGTCACAAGTTCAACCTGAATGTTACACTTTGGATCTTGATGAACTGGAATGTGAAGCAGCCCTCCTGCTTCTCTAGAGACAGCTGCCAGCATTGAAAAGGCCACCTCTATCCTCTGGGACATAGACCAGGATGCAAGCGAGCTCTGGGACACTCGGTCCATCCTTGACTCGCAAGAACACAGACCCTTCTCCCAGTGTGATGCTGACAGTACGCCTGCTCATTCTACATGTTCTACCAACCTGAGATCTCCCTGCCCATACACCCCAAACCCCTTCACCCTCCCACTGTCTTGTTATTCTTCTTCGTGTGATTTGTTTATATAAATGTAAAGACAGAAGTGTATTATAAATATAACATTTGGTGAGCAGTGGATATAAGACGTGAACACAAAGCTGACCATTTAATATAAGCGGATATGGTGAATTGTTAGCAATTTTACACGACCAGCATAAGCAGAGCATTTACAGCATTTATTTGGAGTCAGTTTCCAGCCTTTTGATAAATGTATGTCCAATATTCAGCTCCGTTATTTGTTGCCACTAATACTTGAGGGAAATGTCCGCCTCTTTAGCTGCCAAATGCTCCACATATGGTAGCCAGTTTGTCACTATCAGTGTCTGCGGCAGTGTTACTGTGAGAATAAAAATATAAAAACATCTACGGCCTCTTTAAAGTTTAAGGCTGTTGAATGTATGATATCCTGTCTTTACACACTCTGTCTGCACTTGGCCGGCAGCAAAGAACAAGACTTCAGTTTGGAGCTGCTGCTTCAACATGGCACCTGTGCTGCTGTTTGTCCTCAGGTCTGGTGCTGGTGGAGTAGACCTGAACAACTCTATATCTGCAGCTCCAGGACGCTTTCTGCTCTGAAGCCACGGATCAATCCGGCTGACTTCAGCATATCTAAGCTCGGCACAAAAATTCCGTCTCCCCCTCTTTCTCGCAAAACTGCAAGTGACGCCTGGAGATATGAGAGCGTCTGCGGCGGGGGAACTTCATTTCGTGTCCTAAGGTGTGAATGTGACGGTAGCCCGAGGCACAGAGGCAAATTGTGTGGGGTTTGTCCTTTGAAAACGGTAACACACACAGCCGCGCTCTCTCTGTCTCTTCTATCAGCAGACCTCAGCTGTGTCTAAAGGATGAGAGTTGGAAAAACACCAGGGACTCCTGTGGCTACCTGCTGTTCCCGCAGAAACACAGCCTGCATGGCGGCTCTACCTCAGCACAGCTGGAGGTTTGTGTGTGCATGTTCGTGTGTTTTGTGTGTGTGTGTACTCAGCAGGCTCCATAGGTACCAAGTAGTAGCCATTAGCTGTTCATTTAAGATAATTCGTGTATCCAACATGAGGAAGGGGAAATGTTGCATACAGAGATAGACTTTAAATAATCACTGTGTGGGTGAAATATGCTGACTTACAACAAACTATCAAGACAGTACATGCAGCCTCTCAGCTGGCAGCTCAGTTTTGACCTGCACAAGTTTTGACACCCAGCAAACACCTATATATAACTGGATAGAGGAGAGTGTCGGGGTCCAAATTATTTACATTGATTTTTTTCACATCGACTACATTTCCCATCATGCCTGTCATGGAGTCAGTGTTCTCGATTGTTTCGTGTCGGTATTCCTGACTATCGATCTAAAGGAAAACATGGATGCCCACATCAAACTCTTCTTTGTTTAGCAAGTCTCAAAACTTTATGAGCATTAACTGAGGAGCCTACAGTGGATGATTTAAATGCAATGTGTACAAATTGCAGATGAAAACATGTAAACATTTGATAAAATCATCAACAGAATGTAAAGAAATAACAGTTATTATGACATTGATGTATGATGTGGAGGAGATATCTACTGAAGTTAGCATGCTAACCTCCCAGCCCACGGCCCATTCCAGTCCAAAGAACCAGTATTAGTTTTGTAAGCACCAACACTCCCCTGGTGCTCCAAGCTCTCAGTCCAAACCGCTGGCTGCACGGCTAAATGTGCTAACTAACTAATGCCAGCTGACAGTAAGCATCAATTAGCGGTTACCCTGCTGATATACTGCCTCCTATTTGTTTTAAGTATTAATTCGACAGGTTGCAAATTCTTACATATTGTACTTTTAGCAGATCGACGCACTTTAAAAGAGACGGGAGGAGTGAGCTAGCCACAAAATCAGCCTGATGCCATTAGTTTCTATTGGAGAGTCCTAACTGACAGCGAGCGATGCAGCACTGCGCAGGTGTGACGTGGCGCACTGTACAATCCCTTTTTATAACAAAAACTTAATAAAAGGTGCAAGCTGGATGGAAGGAAATCTTCAGGAAGCTGAAAGTTTTGGGAAAGTTGCTATTAGCATCGAAGTATCACACTATGAGAGGTGAGCTGTCTGTGTAAAATAGACATTCTCCAATCTGAGCTCGAGTGTTCAGCTTAAAGGCATGTGTCTTGTTAACATGACCTTTACAAGCCCTTTAGTTTGGACAGCAAGCTTCGGACATTGCGTCACATCGCATGCATGCATTGTGAAACAGGACAAAAAAATGGTCCATTTGACCATTAATAGGTATGATGTCAAGTGGTTTTGATGATGATGTCTGTTGTCCTGATGTGTGGGAACTTTGCAGTATTGCTCCTCTTTGCCGCAGGTCAGCACTGAGCAGCAAACCCGCACACTATATTCCCTCTGTACACACAAACACACACATACACAGTGTTTGACATGCGGGCACTCACACACCTGCAGGTAGTGGAAGGTCCTCTCCTTCAGCTTACTCTCCACGGGCACGAGGGCTTTGTCGTAGCCTCCTCCTCCCCTGGTGGAAGGGTACACCTCCCTGGCCTGGCTCACTGTCATGGCTGACCAGGTGCTCCGTTTCAGGGAGTGGCCGTGGTGCCCGTGGTGTCCCCCTCCATCGTTCCCAGCCAGAGCTATTGTGGTACAGGCCACGCACTCCCCAGGCCCCGGCCCCGGCCCTGGCCCCGGTCCACCGCCTCGTTCCTTGGGCCTCTTCATGGTGAGCTCCTGGATGGCTGCGTCTAGGCTCTCGTGTCCGCTGGGATACCCCCGTCTGCCCCCGCTGACCAGGAAGCTGCTGTCACTGTCCAGGTTGTCGTCAGAGCTCCACCAGCCTGCCGTCCTGCTGCGGTGGCGTCTGCCCGACTCGTGCCGCGAGTCTCCGCTCTTGCTGCGCTCTCGGGACTTGCTCCTCCTGGTGGAGCGAGGCTGGTGACCCGAGTAGTGGCCTCCGCCGTCCTCCCCTCCGCTCCTGTGGCCCCCTCCTCTCTCGCCGCGGTAGTCCCCGCCCCCTCTCGTGCCGTTGTACTCGCGTTTGGATGGTGCCTCCAGGGAATGGGACTTGGCAAAGAGACGCTGCACAGAGTTGACCAGGTGGCGGATACGCGAGGGGCTCTCGCTGCGCTGCTCGGCGCCCCCGCTGGTGGTGCGCTGGTACTGCAGCGTGTGGAAGCCGTCGGGATGAAAGGGCACCTGCTTCTCAAACTGGTCTATCAGATTTGGGGGAATGCGGTGCATCTTCCCTCCGTGGCCAGACAGGCACTCCTCGCAAGAGTCAAGCGACTGGAGAGGCGGGTGTTGGCTGGGGTGCGAGCGGGGGAAGGTCCCCCCTCCGGAGTGGCTGTGGGAGTGCGAGTGCGAGTGGGAATGATGGCGCTCCAGCGCCAGGGCCTCAGCTGGGCCTGGAGGGTAATAGTGGCCATCGCTGTGACCCTGGTAGTAGTCTCTGCCCGGGCCATCACAGTCCTCAGGCGCGCAGTGGCAGGGGCCTCCTCCGCCACCACCGGAGGAGGAATGCTGGGACATGCTACGGCTGACATGGTACCCTTTCATAGGCGCCGGGGCGTGGTGGGCCGTCCGGGCCGAAAGGGGGCGCTGCGGGCGTGACAGGGCTGCACCGGTCTCACCTGCGGGCACAGAAAGAATCACCGTTCAGGTCTCGACAGCAGAGAACACACTGTATTTATGGATAACGTATCAAATAATTGAATCTGGCGTTCAGTCTTGCAATCAGAAATATTTTTCCGTCTCATTACACAGAATAATCGCGAGATGATGAGTAGCTGTTGCTGATCACTCGTCTGTTACCTCAATCGCTGCTGCACTTGATTTGAAGTGCTATAACACACCCAAACAGTGATTTGATCTTTTCAAAATAAGATTCAGAGTGAGCACAGGTATAAATAACGCATTTGACGTTTTAACACTGTTTTATGTCTGTGTGAGACACAAAGGTAGGAGGTGCTGGAGTGTTATTCAAGGCATGACTTCGTAGATTGATGTCCAGATTGTTTTCTCTCTTCAATCAAGTGGCCGGCTAAATTGAAAGTGAAAACAATGTTGTTTTTTTTTCCTGTTCTGATTAACATTTTTATTGATTTTGCACTTCATTTTTTAACGCAACCAAAGACAAACAGTGCAATAGTGAGCATTCATCCCGTGGGCTACAATAACAGCTCTCTTCTTCTCATTCATCTCAAAGGCCGCTGGGCTGATAAATCAAGAATATTAGCCTTTCTGTCTCTCTCACGGTGTATCTTCACTTCCTGTCTCGCTCTCCTGTTTATCATTATATTTATCGGCCCAGCACTCCTTGTTGTTGCCTCGATCCACGCCTGCGGGGAGTCTCTGAGAATTCACATGAGTTACAGCTGAGGAAAAACAGCCTTTATTGATCACATGCATCCTGGTCCAGGGGAGATAGAGAGCGTCCAAGCATATTCGCGAACGTCTGTTGCAAATTCACAGCTGAACAATGACGCGATTCACAATTTCCAGGTGAGCAGGCAAGGAGAAATGTGCAGAAGAGGATGGGACCTTCTCCAGAAAACAAATGCAGGAAATGAAATCAATACGCCTCGCCAAGCCGCAGCGGGAATGTGGGCACGATGTAAACCTTATCGCCCACGCAGTCTGGTTGCTATAAGTAAAAGTAAGCAGAATGGAAACAGGATAAAGCCTATCTTTGTGTTGCCTTTCTTTTCAGCGCAGGGATAACAACGGGCGATTACGTTCCAAATGTGGTAATCATGTGTTTTATTGGACTGGCATTAATTGCTGCTGTTGTAATAACAACCTCTGCTAACCACGCTCGCCGCTAAACTATACAATGAATCACGGGCACCCAGCCTGTTTATAATGCACACAAGCAGAACTAGATTTGATTAAATTGAGATGGAATTACTCAATGAAAAGGCAGAATCGAGGCGGCCTCGGCTGGATGGGAGCCGCTGAGCTCCGGCGAGCGTTTCACACAGAGATGAGAGATAGGGGACAGATGCTGGGATAATCATTAAATAGAGCATGGCCTGTTTGCCTTGATTGGCTGAATGAGAGCTGCCACCCAGGAAAGCTCACCCACATCCAGCCGTGGCATTGGTGTAGCCGTGACGACGAGCCTCTTTCAGTTAAAATCCCAGCGTGGACGGATTTCAGACAGCCGTGACACCTGGGTGGACGGGGCCGCCTCGCGTTCGTATGGGCTGTACGGGAGCCGGCACACACCACAGCTGACAGTGTGGCTCGTAGCAAGTGTCAGATTGGGAGTTTAAATGAGCCAGACTGGAATTTAAGGTTCTCCTGAATCAAATGATGTGCTGCATTTGATGGTGGCTGCTAGAATAGGGTAGGAAAAACTAAATAAATACAGGAGAGTCAGGGGCCCCAAAAATCGTTCGAGGATTAAAAAATGGTTTCTAAAGCGTTTAATTGATTGTTAACTGTGAATTAACTGCTGACTAAAGTTTAATTAAAGAGGCACTACGTCGTTTGAGAAGAAATTCAAACTCAAAATTTTAATATTTACAATATTAATGAGGTAATAATACAAACTCAACACTATTTCTTTCCCATAACTGAATAAACAAGCTGTTCTCAGAGGAAAATAAGGTCCCCAGAACACTGTTTTAAGCTAGAAAGGTGGCAGGGTCCGCCAAATGTAAACAAAACAAACAACAAAAGTAAAACAGTATGAAATTGTGATGTCCTTTAAGCTCAGTTTGTTTATTCGGTTCATTCAGTCATGAAAACGAAGAGAGTTGTTTATTTAGTTTGTTTGGGCATAAAAAAACGTCAGTAAAGATCTTTTTCTTCTGCTAACACTTCTTTCCCAAAACTACACTTTAACTGAAAATGCACCATTTATTAATGGTGCTTATCAAGTTTGATAAATAGATAACCACAGCATCATTATAGTTTATATTTCTTCACATAAAAAAACTAATATTTCAGTTTGGCTTTAAATGTTTTAGACCTTGTGAGAAAGCGAGACATGAAATAAAGATAAACGCATCAAATGATTTATCGAGAGGGGTATTTTTTGCAGCGTGCTGTGCTTGCGTGCGTGTGTCAGTGTTTGTGAATAGACGGCAAAGTGAGCAGCGCCGCTCCGCCTGGAGGAGTAAATTAAACCATGTTCTGTTTATTATGAAGTCTTTGGCTTCGGAGCAGGCTGCTGGCTAGGAGCTGTCAATCACGTGTGGTTGTGAGCGCATACGTTTAAAAAAAAAAAAAAAAAAAGACGCCCGTGTGCGGAGGGACGACTGAAAAGACAGAGAGGTAGAGGAAGACGCAGCCAAACGCTGGATGTCTCTTCCCTTTATTTCCTCCTCTCTATCCATCCCTCCACACTTCTCCCTCTCCTCTCCGTCTCTCCTCCTGACCTACTTCTATCCATCCTCCAGTCATGTCTCTCCCTCCCTACGCTCTCCTTCTTTCTTTGTTTTTCGTCTTTCCTTTCTTCTTTAACCTGTCAGTCTGTCTGGCTCTCTGCCTGACAACACTGCTCTCTGTTGAGTTAATTACAAAGTTTGTTTCCATTCCTCCTTTCTTGGCCTCTCGTGATCTATCCGTCATCCGCCAGTGTTCTCCCTCCTTCCCGGTTAATTGAGGCATTACAGTATCATGTACACACATTTTTATACGCCAAATAATTCCATTACTGCCCCTCTGTGTTTTCACAGATCTCTTCAAATTAAATTCTGCACATGCTGCCATTATTTGATTTGACCCTACCTAAATCCCTCCCTTTTGTGCTCCACATCTTTTTGTTTTCTCTCTCTCTCCGTGTAGGCACAGCTCCTCAGGAGCGGCTCAGGAGGGAGTCGGCGCTGTACAACATGCTGTCATTGTTTAACACTGCTTGGCATCAACAAGGTTGTTACAGAGGCTTCAGACTGGAGCCGTTTCATTTTAAATATTCATGCGATCATGCCAGCTGCTCTGACCCACTTTGCTAACAGCTGAGTCTGCCCTGCTCTCTGCCATCTCTGTGAGTTGTGGGTCAAAGGGTGTTCCACTGTAAATTCAACAGCTGAAGCACCAGAAATGATACGCAGATTTTGACATATTTTTCCTCGGTTAAAGGGAATGTTCTCGCCTGTCCGGAGGCAGAGTGGCTAGAAAATGTCAAAATATGGTTTTGTGGACAGAAATATTGGTGCATTTCGTTAGTTTTAGATGGTGAGTAAAAACCAAACGATTTCTGCACTCAAATCCTCTGATGTTCAAAAGCCCAAGCAATCAATTTAGCATAACTTTCATGGATAACAATTCCGCCGGAGACACTTACATTGATAACTTCAGATCTGTTTGAATGTGGTGTTCAGTATCTTGGACGTGACTAGTCAGCCAATTGCCACGCAGATGCGAACAGGTCAGTGTTTGGGAATCATAGATGAAGCAGGTAAAGGTAAAAGGCATCATTCCAGAGACAGAAACATTAAATGTCAAATATTTCATATGTTTGTCATGTTAGATGAAGAAAAATGGTCTTTAAAGGAATGGTTCAGAAATTCATGATGAAAGATAATGATATTTATTTTTTCACACTGTGGTGAGGTCTGCTCTGCTTCTGATTGGCTGGTACTTGGCTTCCCTTTTTGGATTGTGTAGGTTACGCTGAGGCACGAGGAGTAACATCAGTTAGGTTTAGGATAAGAATATCAAACAGCTCGCCTGGTTCTGTCCCATTGAAGTTGCTTTTCCTGAGCGATGGCGTTGAATGATTGCCAGAACATTTTTCACAGACTATTATGATGTCACTGTGAAGTTGACCTTTGACCTTTTGGATATAAAATGCCATCACTTCATAATTCTATCCTGTAATGCATTTGTGTTGAACTTTGTTTTCACCTCATTATCACATGAACTGTTGAGTAGTGGCAAAAAAAATGTGTTTTGTAGGATCACAATGACCTTTGACCTTAAACCACCTTCATTTACTCAGTTCATCCTCGAGTCCAAGTGGACGTTGGTGCCAAATATGAAGAAATTCCTTTGAAATTTTTTTGAGGTATCAGGTCAAGAATGGAAATGACAGACGTATGAACGGACGGACAACCCGAAAACATAATGCCTCTGGCCGTGGCTATCGCCGGTGCAGAGACATAAACATTGCGCTGTGAACATGAAGCTACAGCCTGAAGCCTTTGAGCTTCGCATACAGACACAAAAAAGGGAGAAACAGCTCGTCTGGTTCTGTCCTTAAGCAGCCAGATTTTGGTTTAATGTGGGTTCTTTTACTTCACTGTTGACACTATAAAGGTTTACAAGTAACCAGCAGAGACTCCAGAAGGTTACTGTACCCAGGCAGGATACAGTCCTAGCACATAACTTCCTGTCAAACTGCAGATATACCATTTGTAGACAACCATTTTCATTTGGATGCTAAGTGCTAAGCTAGCTGGCTGCTAGCAGTGGCTTCATATTTAGTGCACACATGAAAGTGGCCATGATCTTCTCATCTAACTCTCAGCAAGGAAGCAAACAAGTTATCTACCAAACTGTCAAACTGTCCATTTAATTTATATGAAATGTCACAAATTACTACTTTAAATATGGTTTTATTTCGCTACCAGAATGGGAGACAATAGCAGACAATCATTTGGACAAGGCAGCCACCGCCTTGGCTTCGACTGAAATGGGCTAACACTGCAAGGCAGTGGGTATTGTCTGCCTGAATACGGGCTTTGTTTGACTGCAGATACAATGAACGAAGCCGCAGCGTGGTCAGGGGCAGATATGTGGACTCATTTGAGACGCTGAGAAGGTGAAACTGCACAGAGTCCTTATAGAATTGTAGTCGAACAATGAGAAAGTTTTCATTAGTCTGGTATCTGTCCATATGTGCCAGTACAGTAGACTTCAAATAAGCTATTAGGCACTGGAGCTGTGCAGACCCATAATGGAGAGCGGGACAGACAATAGTAAAATGTATAAATATGGGGATGGAAACAATAGAGGATTGGCTCAGCTGTGTGTTGGCGTGCGCTTCCTTCTTCACCAGCCAGAGAGACAGGCATGCTGGGAAACTGGCAGAAGGACTGTTTTGCTCCTCTCAGCTTTTAGCCATGAATGATCTATTTTCATTTTTCCACTGCCTTTTCTCACACACACACACAGACACACACACACACACACACACACACACACACACACAGACACACACACACACAGACACACACACACACACACAGCTCTCTGGCAGCAGGGTGACTGCCGTAGCTAACCCATCAGGATCCAGAGAGAATCAAGGATGATGGGAAAGATGGAAGATTTCAAGGGTGACCCGCAGAAGAGGACCCGTGACGGCAAGCGGCGTGCCGAGCGGCTGCAGCCCGTCAGCTCTGTGCATACGCAGAGCGAGGCCGATGTCAAATGAGTGGAAAGAAATATGAAGAGGAGAAGAAAAGCTAATGGCTTAGGGTTTTGAAAAATGCAAACGCACCTGCTGGCTGGGTACATGCTTTCATTTTTATTTTGGATCAAGATGTTGCTGCAGACTTTCAGGGGGGAAAGGTATTGGCAGGAGTTATTGGCAAGATGCTGCACCCGAATGCTCACAAATAGGTGGTGGAGGTGGCTGACAATGGACTGTTGCCTGAAGATGCCGATGAGGAGCACGGGAGAGTGATAGAGGAGGAAAATGTAGCAGAAAGATTGAGAGGAAATGCTGAAGTGGGAGGCAGAGAGAGTGTGAGAGCCAATGTGTGTGAGAGAGATGATGGCCACAGCACAGGGGAAATATGCTCCCATCATAAGGGCAAAATTGAAGAGTGTCTAGGGGGCAATTCCTCCATCTCACTCTCCTAGTCTCCTCCTCCTCTTGCCCTGTTTTCCCATCCCACATCCTTCCCATTCTCCCTTGCACAACCTGCTTTTTTTTCCTTCCGCTGCTCCTCCTCGTCCTCATAGCTCCCATTCTTTCACTCCTCCTCTTAGAGCACATGTCAGCAGAAACAACTGTCCAGCAGGTTTTTCACATGCCGACGTGCATGAGTAAAAGAAGTCAGATCCTTCAGTACAGGACCAGAGGGGTCAGCACAATGTTTTCTTAAGTATCACTTAGATTCAGCTTCAATTCATGGAACTTGATTTTTTTTTTCGTTTATATCGTTTGAGGTGAGGCCAGAACGTCCAGACAAAAGCAAACACACTGAAGCAAAATGACCACGATACCTTTGAGGTAACCCCATAATAATCATCTTGAGACATCTCTGTAAACCATGGACCAGGATCTATATAATTACTGTCTGATCCACTATCATGCCACCTCTTCAGTTAAGTTTAGGTACAAAAAGTACCTGGTAACAGTCAAGGAAATAATGTGGTTATGGATACTAAACAGGGCTTCTTCAGTGGTCACCGAGTTAAATTACAGACCTTGCTAATACCACACAGAATGCAATTTAATACCTGTTTCAAAGTATAGAAGTATAACAGAAAACCGGTCGAGCTGGTATAGAATAATTTACTATTATGTCATAACTTTGTTATTCACTTTTAAGTTGATGCTTTTTAAATCAACACTTTCCTCACGTTATGTAACAGTGCGTAACGCACACCTTAGTCATAGTGCAGAGGTATAACATTTACCAACAACCCACAACTGGATACAAGAAACACTTTTTGTGACTAAAATTTACTGCAGGCAATTAAGATATTTCTGTAAATCAAATTAAAAAACAAATTTTAATACCATTTTTCAGGGAAACTTAATCCAATGCTTCTGGGTGCTGGGCGGCGAGGATATTTTGTTCAGGGACCCACTAAAACTGCTTATGACTGCTTTTTTTTAAACCCCAGAGCTAGTGTAGAGTGTTCTGACTTACCCATGGGAGAATAAACAACAGATTTTTACTACGGATTTGGGCAACAGTGGTCCGAGGACCAGTCGTGTTTGGATACCGATGCAGGCATGCGAAGCCAGGAGCAACACTTGTGAGTGAGAATGGATGTCGTCCGCCGTAGTTGTTCTTAGCAATGCTGGGAAATTAGTGATGTATACAAAGTTCAACTTCACACTATTCCCGTCTTTGCCCATCAGGCATGACCGGCATTATTTACCAGCACAAGAGGAGACACGTCAGGGGAGCATAAAAAACAGGACATTTTCTCAAGTGTTTCACAGATGTCGACTGGCTCCATCTTGAAAATGTAGGTATCCACTGTTTTTGCAAGTCAAATGTGTGTTCTTAGTAGTCAAACCAGCTCGACACAATTTTGAGCATGCTTAATCCAGACTGGTACTCCAATAAATAACAAATACATATCTTTGAGATGCAATTCTGTTATCAAGAGGATCACTGAATTGAACTGCAACCCACAACATGTATAACGAAGTCAATCTGATCTTATCAGAATGTATTCCTTTTTTTTAACAGCCAACATTAATCAGTTTGATTCAGCAAACGAGACACATTTAGCATAAAGCTGTATGTTTACGCGACTGCAAACAGCCTGAGAAGGCCCCTGACTGTGACTTAATGAGAAGGAAAATACCAACACCACTTAGCAGAGTTGCTGCTCGCTCGTAATTGGCCTGCACATTCGCTCTCTACCTGTGATAACATGGGAGGACATTGGTGGGGATATTAGTCGGGGGGTAAACAGAGATGAAAGGTAATAAGAGAATAACACAACAGGCTCGTTCACGGTCGGTCATTAGACATTATTGGCCTTAACCCTCTGCAGGAGAGCGCTCGTCCCTCCTCTCACAAACTGTACCACTCGTACTCTTATTTGTCCTTCCTCTCTCCTCATATCTCTTTTCCCATTTCTTGCTGTTCTCATTCCCGCCCTCCTCTTCTCGCCTTCCCTCATCTTCTTTTTTGCATCCTTCTTATTCCCTCTTCCCCTCTGTCGGCTTCTCATCCGCAGCCTCTCTCCTCAGCCCCCTTACCTTGACGCTTCATAACTCTCTCTCCCTCTCTGTACCCTGCGCTCCCCCTCTCCGCCTCGCTCTCAGTGCAGCGCCTCTCCTTCTTTGTCCCTCCATCTCTCCCGTCGCTCGTGTTGAGTTGTATTACAAACTCTCCTGACAGAAAATCAAAGGTAGATGCAAAAACCGCAGCTCAGAGGAGAATCGACACACACACACACACACAGGCACACTCATATGCATGTACACACACACACACACACACATACACACCTAAC
This sequence comes from Lagodon rhomboides, assembly GCA_039737535.1. Lineage (NCBI taxonomy): Eukaryota > Metazoa > Chordata > Actinopteri > Spariformes > Sparidae > Lagodon > Lagodon rhomboides. The sequence goes on along the minus strand of CM077799.1, from coordinate 21,074,906 downwards.
AACAGCTCAGAGGGTTTTCCCACTGTCATACTGTCATAAAGTTTGTTCTCCTTAAAGCGCCTTTGTTTTTCACCTGACTGTGTGTTTTTCCTTGTATTCATCACTAGTAACAACAGAGTGTCATGGAAAGACTCAGATAAATAGACTGTAAAAAAAAAGAAGTAATGTAGACACATTAAAGTCACAATTCTCAAACGTTTCATGAAATCTGTTTTGGATACTGTTCATGATCATTATGTCTTCAGCAATAGCCTTTCAGTATATTTACATTCAGTAAGTACCTCTCTATATAGTAGTTTTCATTGTTGGTGGCGGGGTCCGCCATTCCCGTGCTGGTTTCAAATTGCCTACGCACCCACAAGGAACTGACAGGAAACAATGCAGCCTTCAGCCTCAATTGTTGACTGTTCACTCTCCTCACACATAATTAGCGTTGTGGTTAGCTACTGCTAATGCTAACCCAACATTTCACATTAATACCATTTAACTGGCAGAACGCGGGGTGTTTAGTTGAGCGGCTGGATGAAGAGTTGCCGGCGACAGACTGCACACAGCACTCGCCAACTATAATCTTAAAGGGATAGTAAAAATAAGGGACACTGTTTGAAGCCAGAAAGGTGGCAGGGTCACAAACAGACAGGACCGCCTCTTTTCAGACTTCTCTGTCCTGATTGAGGAAAGTGAACAGTGATATTACAAAAGGTCAAAATGTCTCTTACAAAAGAGACATGGGTTACTGACCAAACACTCTATAACAGCGATTACTGTTTGAATAAAGAGCTGTTTAACACTTATTCTAATAAAAAATATATCACTAAGCACCTTACTGATTTTAAAGACTGGATTTTTTGTTTATGTTTTCATTTGGACAGGACTTTCTTGAGGAAGAAAATCCTTTGCTGCAGAAGCAGTGATGCATTTTTGCATTCGTGTTTTGTTTGGAATCGAACACTTTCACTGGCATGAGCAGCGACAGCCACCATCGCTGAGCAGGAAGAAAAAAACTGCCGTTCACAAGGTCAAGAATGAACCTTCATTCTCAACTCTGCCAACATGCTTGTAAACTGGCATAAGGATTCCTCTGCGTTTCAAGACAGGCACACTTCTCCTGCTGCCAAATGACAATTTTTCGCTCAACTTCGCAAACATGGACAACAAGTCCGCCAAGTGTTGAGAAAAAATGAAAATTTTGAAAAAGCCATGACTGGACAAAATCAATCTGCTGAGGAAGGCTGTGTGATACCATGAAAAGCCTCAATAAAGCTTCAGAGAGGACTTGGTAGTGAGATTGTTTAGTCAACTAAAATTGTTAAAATAATTCCTTAATAATTTAGAATGGAGGAAGGAGATCGGAGTCAGCTCAAGATTCAAACAAAGCTTTTATCTTGTACAAGAGGAGAAGAAAGACACGGGTCTGTTACAAAGGATAGACTCAAATTATGAAGAGGAAAGCTTGGTTTTTATCTCCTTCTCTGTGGGTGTGACTAAAACTCTAACAGCTGCTAATTTATGCCTCCCTGCACTTAAAGAGAAAAATTCTGGACCCATCTTATGATTGACAGATGATTACAACGGAGGAAAAATCACAGCAAGCCGTATTTAAGAGCAGAAAAAGAAGCAACTCACGCACTAACATCATGCACTGTGGAGGATCAGTCCGGTTGTGATTCACAACTTTACCAATCTGTGGACGGACCTCCGGCACGCGGTGACTTCCAACTCCTCTGCATAAACATGGATACCGGCTGCAGCTGTGTTCACAGATGCAAATCACAGCCAGGCAGTGGGGTGGACACATGCACACGCTTCTAACCAGCTGACTCTAGTGTTGCTAGGTTACTTGGTGAACTAGGTTACTACATGTAGAACATCTTTGCATAAATCTCACATGGGTGTTCATAGAGAGAGAGAGAGAGAGAGAGAGAGAGAGAGAGAGAGAGAGAGAGAGAGAGAGAGAGAGAGAGAGAGAGAGAGAGAGAGAGAGAGAGAGAGAGAGAGAGAGAAAATAGTTGCCTATTGGGATCAGTAATAGTGATCAGCCTCAGCTCCTCGTTCAAAGGTGCAACCATGTCAGCAGAAGATTAGGACTTGCATGTGTGTGTTTAGCTGAAGATGTTTGAAATACAAATGGAGACGTGTTTGAAATGCAAATGTGGTTTACATGCAAAATGTATATGAGCATTTGCGTACTGTATGTGTGCCTGTGTGTGGTTGTCATGCACGCTGCTTTGATGTAGGATTGCCATGTAGCTTTGAGGGCAGAGCCAGTACAGAGGTGGGCCAGCTCCTTCTGCTTTCCTGTCCTTTCCTTTCCTTTATTTTCCTTTCCTTAAACTTTCCCTTGTTTTCTTTTGTTTTTTCCTTTCCTCTCCCCCATTTCAATTCCTTTCCCCTATCTCTGCTTTCCTTTCCTTTCCTTTCCTCTTCTTTTTCTCTCCTCTCCTATCATTTTCTTTCCTCCCCCCCTTCTTTCCTTTTCTCTCATTTATATCCCACCTCCTCTTTTCCTTCTTGTGTTCTTCTTCTTCCTTTCCTCCCCCTTTCATTTGTCACTCACTGTCCTTTCCCTTCCTCTTCCACTTTCCCTGTCCTTTCCTTTCATTTCCTGTCCCTTCCTTTCCTTTCCCATCACACGTTCACGTTCTTCCATTCCCCGCTCTCTCTTCCCCGCTCAGTAACTCCATTTTAAAGCAAGCTAATATGAATTTACATTCAGAAGAACTCTAATATTGAACAGATGGAGGAGGCTTAATAACACTTAATCTCATTACGGTGCAAAAGAAATAGTTCAGCAGTCATCTTGGCTAAACGGGAAGTGTTTACATCATTTAGTTAAAAGGCGGGCTCAATGTCCGCTGTGCCACATGCTGCATAAATCAATAGCTGGATGGATTTTACACACGCACACACACAGTCACACAAACACACACAGCCACCTACAGATACACAGAGAAAGATGAAAAGCGTGTCGTGCTGAGAGGTGTGCTGTCACTCCTGGCAATAGGGACACAGCTGTGCAATAGGTGAGAAGTGACAGTGAGTGGCAGTGAAAATACTGTGTTTTGTGGTAGCGTGTGTGTGTGTGTGTGTGCGCGCGCGCACCACCTTCTCTTGCTGGCTGTGCTTGTAACACTTGTTTACCTCCATCCAGCGACCACCACCAGCACCCAGCATCAAACACACACGCATACATGCACAGGCAAAACTGCACGCTATCCACTGAGAGGCTCTTCAGGGAGGATTCAGCAGCTCTCCCAGTTATGTTTCTGGTTAAAGTGATCAACAACTTTAACATTGCACTAGTTACTCTGATATTGACAGAAAATATCCGAATCAGTGCAAAGATGCAAGTTCCTGCCTTGAGTACATTTCCTGATGCAACAAAAGCCTCATGTTAAATAAGAAACTTACTGCCTCGGGCTAAATGCTGATACCCACATGCTAACATTCTCACAATGAGAATATTAGCATGCTGATGTTTAGCAGGTATAATGTTTACAATGTTCTCCCTCTTAGTTTATCAAGTTAGCATGCTAACATTTGCTAACTAGCACTAAGGTACGACATGATAATCCCTCAATGGTTTAGTTATTTCCTGTTTTATTTTGTACAGTATGTCCTTACTGTCTTAATGTCCTTGACTGACTTTTTTACTTCCTGTCTTTGTCTTTTTCCAACCATTTTATTTTGTTTTATTATTTGTTGTTGCTTGATTTTTTAATTTTGGATTTTGGACTGTGGATTTCGGCTTATCATTATCGTTTGCTTTTTGTTCTTTTATCTGCCTGCCTTGCTGTGTTTGCACAGTTAAATCAAATAAATAATTAATTAAAAGTGTATTAAACAGAAATAAGAATCAAATAAAACAGAAATATACTGTACATGCAATAAGAGTACACACACCTACAGCGTTGTGCTTGAACTAATAGTGCTTTACTTTAAAAGTGGCAAAGTCAGCTTAACACAAAGCGGATCTGAGGCTGATGGGAAGGTGTAGTGTGTATGTCATGTTAACTTTTTACCCTCGGTAATAGTGAAAGTCAGCCTTACAGATAGCACTTGAGTAGAAGTATCTGATATTAAATGCATTTAAGTATCAAAAGTTATTTTCTGGCATTAAATGTACTTGAGTATCAAAATTACACATATATTTACATTTGTATTTAAACTGATGTATACTATGTGCCGATCAAATATCTGAGCCAATTTTTTAAGCATTTTTCTGATTATCAGCTTTTCCTTCATTGATTGCTCTAAACATGTTCTGCCCTGATGCAGCATGGGTTAAAGTTATCAAATAAATGTCTGAGAGTAAAAAGTACAATATTTGCCTCCGAAATGTAGCCGAGTAGAAGTATAATGTAACAGAACATGGAAATACTCAAGTAAAGTATAAGTAGCTCAAAACTGTACTCAAGTATCATACCTGAGTTACTGTACTTAGTTACATTCCAACATTGGAACCATGAATATCAGAAGAAAATTAGTTGAGATGGGACCAAAGTTAAAGTAATACAGAATTGGAAGCAAAATATTCAAGACCTGAAATACTTCCAATAACTTTGAAGGCCGATGATTTGCGTGAGGCCTGCCCTCAAACACAACACCTGACCTTGACCTGAGACCATGGATTAGATGTGAACAGGAACAAGATACAACAGTCTCCACAGGCACCTCGAGAACATTGTGTCTGACTGTTGCAGACAAATGTTTCTCATTTACACGCCTCGAAACATTCAAGTTTTACTTTTGATGTTATTTTCTCTCGGTGGAGATGAGCAATGTACGTAATTCCAGTAATGCCTCGCTTATGTGCTGCACCGCCAGACAATGGTCTTCTATTTCACTTAGTGTTGAATTTGTCGGTGCTGCACGGTGCCGGGCTTGTGTTATTACTGTACTATTTTGTGTCAAGTGTGTGTCAGACAAAGAAAAGAGAAAGAGTAAAGGTGGAGGAGGCCTTGAAAATCCAGCCCATCTCACATCCAGAGGTTGTAGCTGTGTGAGACGTGAATGTATAATTCTGTTCGCTCGATTCATATTCAGCACAGTGCGCCGCACACTTCTATTAGCCTAATATTATCCAAATCAAATTAACTGAGGGTAATTTCATTTCTGTAACAGATACTATCTAATAGGATACGCACACTGCCATGTAGCATCACAGCCACTCTTCCTCCACAAAGACAGTCATCCATCTGACATTTAGTCGTGTCATTTAAAATCACGCATACTCGCATTTGAATTTTATGAATTGGTGCTTGGTTTATAGCCGCCTACAAACTGAACACGGTGAAAAGTCAGCGGTGCTATAAATGGAAAAGGTCCTTTCATTCACTCCATTCACAGTTAAGAATCAACAAAGCAAACGAGGACGAGAGATTACAAAAAAAAAGTGACATTCAGGAGTCATTCATTGAGGATGCAGACAAAAGAACAAGTATCGCTTAGGAGGAGAAGTGAAAAAGTACTCTGCCATTGTTCCCTGACTCATTATGAGGCACAAAATCGGCGCAATCTAACCAGGCAAAACAATGAGCTTGCACGAGAGCGAGGATGAAAAGAAGAGGGAAAACAGGAGATAATGAAGACTTCATTAATCAGCGCTGATGCCAGCCCTCATTTATCATGCCATTGTTGAAACCAATACAAACTCCACCACTGAGATGTCCTTAAAAATGCCTGATTGCGGAAAATGTTCCGCTCGCTGTCACGCAGACATAATCTGTACAACTGCACGCACACGGCAGAGCAGGACTCCAAAAATCTTTACACAACCACACGCCGACCTTGGGTGAAATTTACAGGTGGCACGTACGTTAGATTTCCAATCAATCCAATGGAGTGGAACGGGAGGATTTGAATGCAGGAGTGAAGGGAACAGCGGTGTCTTCCTGCTGTTAGTGGCTCACTGTGCCTTTGATTTTTATGGCAGTGAAAACTGCCGGTTCAATAAAATGTTAGTGAGAAAAAAATTTGTCAGACAAAATGAAAATGAGTCTGTGGATCTAATAAAATTGTCAAAGAAAAGATCAAGGAAAGCTGCAGGTTTTACTGTGGCTTATGTGGAATGAATAATGCAAGAGAGCTGATATTGTCTGTGGGTGGGGCGACGGAGAACAACACAGGTCAGTCAGAGAAGAAGATGATAATGACTTTAAAAAGCATCAGTGTGTGCTTTTATCTTCCCTGGAACACCTCACATTAATTGAGAAACTAGGACATATAGGTGCTACGATATGAGCCGTGGCCTTCTTTAAAAGTCACACAGTGCACCACTGAACAGTATTTCAGAACTTCATGTCACTGTCAAAAAGGACACAGTTGACTCCACCTGTGTGGCTTCAGTTACTTTGACATATTGTGTGCTGGTGGCTTGTTTTTTATGTCCTGACAGTGACAGTTACATCAGCAGGATTGTATTATCCTGACAATGTCTGCCTGCATCCACAGGCATGGTGCTGAGTGGTGGAAACAACAAGCTGTTCTCAAGTTTGTTTCTGAGTTGTATGAGCTCTGAACGTGTTGTGAGCAAAAGTGCTGAAGCTTTACTGTTAAGTTTGGGCAGGTTTTACATGTTTATTCCAAACAAGAGCATATGTATACAGTGTAAAAGGATCAGTTCGCATTTTTCAAGTCTGTCTTAAAGGATCAATTACATGCCCATAAGTACATCAAAAGAGTTATTGGTCACTATAATTGTTGATGGTTAAAAAGTGGAAGGTGATTCAGTGGAAGTGGTGTGGGACAACATCTACAGTCCTCATTCTGTGCAGAAGTTCAGCCAAAGTTAATATGAGGCTTCAGCAGTGGGACTTAAACAAATCCAGTGGCTATTTTCCAAAGTTACTAAAACAATATTCCCTCTTTGTGTTGCCATTCTTCCACTGTAGGAACATTTAAAGATACACACTTCACAACTTACTATATTGTTTGTAGCTCAGCCTAAAGGCAAGCATCATACTTCGTGCACCAGTTTCTATTTCTGAACTATGAGGTTGAATAATGGCCCCAATTTTTTTTTTCCAGAATATTATGATGTCACAGTGAAGTTGACCTTTGACCCTTTGGATATAAAATGTCATAAGTTAGACATCTGTGTAAAAATGTTCCATAATTATCACATGAATTATTGGAGAAAAATGGCCAAAGATTTGTTTTGCCGGGTCACAGTTGTCAAAATGCAAAAGTGCAAACAATAAAAAGCAGGAGACAAAACGCAGGGGAAGAAAAATACCTAAGTGATACAGAAACTGGGACATGGACGACCCAGACAACCACAATGAATAAACCGGGAACACCAGAAACACAGGAGGATGGGGGACAGGCATAGGAGACATGTGGAGGGAAACTTGAGGACGACAGAACTGACGTGATGACGACAACTGACGAACGAACATGGAGTGAGGGAACAACACAGGCTTGAATACAATCTAAACTTAAGAGGGGATGAGGTGCAGGCGGAGAGACACTGGGAACAGGACAGTGCTAACGAGACTCACATGAGACAGGTGTGGGGGGACAATGAGGCTAGGGAGGAGCACAGGAGCACAGGAGGGAAGGAAGTAGAAGTAATAACAAAACACAAGAGGATATAACTACAAAATAAAACAGGAAATCAACAAACCAAAGAACCCTAATCATGACAACAGTGACAGTCGACCACCAAAATCTAATCAGTTCATCCTCGACTCCAAATGGACATTTGGGCCAAATTTAAAGAAATCCCCTCCCTCCCCTGTCAGCACGGAGGCATCTGAAAGCTAACAAAAAGCTAAATTGCTTTCAGATGATAGCTGATGGGTTCTGAGATTTCATTTCAGCCAAAGCATTCATCCGCTTTTGCTCTCCACACAAGCTGTTTACCCGCATGTGAGCAAAGCCCGCTCAAATATAATTGGTCAATTCAACTCAGGGTACAAAGGGAAACCAAAGTACTTGTCCCCTGCTTACAGGCATGCATTCATATGCAGATATCTATAGATTATACCACACATAACTGTCCTGCTTTGATACATACCGACTAGCTCCAAGTTTTAAAGTTTGAAGTGTAGTAACACGTGGTCTAAAGGAGTTTTCTACAATTTTGAATTTCACTAACAAAAGTCAGATTTACAAATAAAAACACTGGTAGTCAAAATTAAAGTAGCAGAAGCTGAGATATCCCACGTCAAGCTCCAAAAACACTAAATCCTACACTTCCCATAATGCCAGTTAAAAACCAACACCCCTGCTGGTAAACGCTCATGTCGTTCGATCTCCAAGCCCACACTGAGATAACCACGATGACCTTACAGCCTCCAGACTTGGCAAACGCCCCCATATGCATGTACGCTATACTCAATATGTAAAATCAGTGGAGCTCCATTTGAATGTGACTGTGAGAGTCTGTCCTGACATGAATGAAATCATCCTGCGAGGTCAAGGGGCCACAGATGTTAATGCAGTGCATACCTCATTTAGAATTGAAAAAAATAGAATTGATAAATACTAATTATCTTAGAGAAAATAGGCTGAGTGTAATGATGAAATTACAGCTGCGTGCTCGCTTGATAAATGAGGTCTGGAGCTGCTTCTCTGAGAAAGTCTCTGTTCTTGTAGAGCCAACTTGAGATCCACAGATAATCAGGATCATGGAAGTAGTGGAGTGGAGAGGAGCACGCTAATGAGAGCTAATGAGGAGAGAACTCGTGGAAACAGCCACTTGATTACCTGTCTGACTCGCAGTAATGGAAGACAATGCAGCCATGATTAGTGTGTTTCCAACAGTAAAATTGCGGTGTGCATGTGAAGTTTATTTGGAGTGCACACTTTCTCTGCCGTCTCTTTATCTCTGCCGGTGTGAGCCTTGTTCCTGCGCTCGGGGACTTATCATTCTTCTAATGTCACACAGCTTCACAGGCCCGCAAATCTGTCTGTCTGTGTGTGAGTGTCTTTTTCCAAGGATGGTCCGTCCATCACCCATCAGTGGAGACAATAAAAGACAGGCATGATCCCTCCGAGAAATATCCACAATCAGAGAGAAACACAGAGAGCTGGGATGACTCAGAGGGACACGCTTAGCAAAAACTTTGTGAGGAATTTTGGATCTCTGGTGAGTTGGAGACTGAATGAATGACAAGCCATCTGTGGGAAACAGATGAGCCAGACAGCTACAGCTGAGAACGCCTTCCCACACGGAGGGAGAAGCTATATTCAGCAAACAGGGAGGGTAAATCCACCTTAATTCAAGTTTCCACATTCGTACAGGAGACTACCCATCTGCTGCAGATATCTATATGGTGGAATCATCATTTTTCTTCTTTTCTCTCTTAAACAGGAAGTCTGATCTTTCCAGATTACGAAGAAGATCTATTCTTGTGCATCGAGCGCCGAAGATCACCAAAATCAAAAGATGCTCGCAAGAGTCCACAACAAGCACAAAATAATGCCTCTTCTGAACGTTCGATATGAATTACTCTCCAACTGTAGTGCAATTGATTTCTGATTGTTTGCAGCTTAGCCGGCTTTTTAATTTTCACTCTCAGCCCCGGCTGAAAAAAACAAGCTGGACAGCTGCCATTTTGGTCGAAGGAAGCAGGCAGGAAGGGATGGAGGAGGATTAAACAGGTCATACGGGGAAGGATGCAGATCCATGCTTGGAGAAATTCTCAAAAAAAGTATCATTCTTTTCTGTGTTAGGAAACATTTAACATGCCCAAATTGTGCATGGTCATTACACAAACAGCCTTTATTTGAGCTGAAAGGCAGAAAAAGAACTCATTAGCAGGTTGTAAATATGTTAGCAATCCCTGTAAAATTCTGTCAATATTTTGTCCACTTGTAATTCATATGATCCCGCAGTTGATCCCCAGAGCCACAAAGCAATTTAATTTTAACATGGTGCAGCTCAAAGGTGTTATAACAGTGGTGATTCATTTAGTGGTTCAATTTTATAATAGTATTGATTCTACAAAGCCCTGTTTAGTCCACAGAGTCACATTTTCAGGGTAATGCAAAGAAACGTCAGAGCTTTTCAAGAGTGGAGGTAATGTTTTTCTCACTTGAACCACTTGTGTTGCTGCGCACCTTCTCTTTAAACCAGTAAACCACTCTCACTGTACTGTACAGTGCTTTTAGAGCAGCTAAGAGGTGCTGTTTGGCACTAAATGAAGTGTTGCGGCGTAATAGCGTTGCTTCATGGGGGTTTTATAAAATGCTGGTAATACTTCAGCTTGTGTTTCGTAAATCCAAATTCCCCTCTGTTGCTTTGAAGCTGTGCTATCAAGACTCTTTTGTGTTGGATCAAATGTGTGCAACACGAGAAACACGACAACAAATGAATGCTAATGTTCTAGCACGGTCGCCATCGATCAAGTCAAGTCATGTAGATTTTATTTATATTGCCCAATATGACATATTACAAATTTGGCTTAAGGGGCTTTACAAAGATGCTCCTCAATAAGCTAACTTATGCTTCCTTGTGTTTAGTGCACTTCTAGAAGACAAGGAGCAAGGACGCTTCTGGAGGAGCTTCTCCTCACATGGGAAGACTTATGGGTGAAAGAGACATGAGTTAAGGAGGCGAGGAGAAACGTTGGCGCCCAATGTCCTTACCTAAGTCCCGCCTCCCTTAATTACTGCTGCGAGGTCGGACAAGCTTGACAATAAGAAATGTGGCGAGGCCGGTAAAGTTTCGCCAGCTGCAGCAGTGTTAATCATAGTTTCTTGGTGGGAAGCAATATAGCTTCTAGAAGCCAATAGCAAGGACTACAGTACGCGGTAGAAGGATGTATTCATGTTGTTACGTTTTATGAACACGGCAAAATGACTCAAATCGAGGCCAAGTTATTCCAGTATGAATACAATGAGAGAAGCCACACAGTCTTTGTGTGGAGGCCGAGGATGACAAGACACTGGTTCCAAGATTGCAGAGTGAAAATGTACAGCGTACGACACACTATACTCTATTTTTAGACCCTTGAGATAAGAAAAATACTTCATAAAGTGATAATATTTCAGATGCTGTGATTTTAGCTGCACCTCAGCAGCTAATAAAGAAAAAATAATCAGTTAATGCAACTTTAAAAGACACCATCATCGTTAGCTGACTCAAATGAGACAGGCTTTGAAGCCAATTTCACATAGTGGCCAAACTCTAATTACAATATTACATGATGCACACTTGCCTGCAAAGACTTTTTCCCCATAAACTTAAATTGTGAAGGAAGCAGCTGTGAAACAGTGTATGCCTTCTATTTAGCATCACAACCCCCTTGCAAAAATACTGATACGACTATTTGATACATCTGGTCTGTTAACATTTGGGAAGTCATTTGATTAAACCATAAAATCCCATTTCTGTTAAAACCAACACATTTTTTATCTGTGACATGCTGACACACTTGCTGAAATTAACCAAAGTGAAGAGAAGTCACAGAGTAAGCAGCATCCATCAAATCTTTGCTAATGCTAACATCAGCCCCACCTAATCACTAATAATAACTAAGGCAGCAAGAGTGGTGTTTTAATTCTCTCTGAATCAAAGTTATCATTACGAGTAAAGTGTTATTTATTCTTTCAAAGGCATAAAGAGGATAGTTTTGTAAGCCAATCAGCAGGGAGCCTCTGACTTCTGAAGCTGAGGGGTGGCGGAGCACTAAAGCAGTGGGAGGAGAGCGCAGACAGGGTGCAGATGTGTTAAGGAAGCTCAGTGCGGATGCTCATGAGCCTCGTTAGTTCTGCCTCTCACAGGAAGCTGATCTCTCTAATCAGAATAAGCAGCTTGTCAGCGCACACTTCTCATCATCCAATTAATCACAATCAGACAGGAATCTACAACACATCAGCGCTACCTGGACCCAGAAATTCATTCAAACACACACACACATAAACATGCAGTCTGAGAAGCGGGGAGAAGTTTTTTTTTTTTCCCTAAATATACTCTTGGATGTGTACAGGCATCTGTAGTGTGACCTCGCTAAGTTTCAAGGGCGCCATGAAAGCGGAACGATTTGCGCTCATCACATCGATACTAACCCTTAACGGCCTTTACTTCTCAGCCAGCTGTGACGAGGGGAAAAAAAAAACCTGAAGCCAATCAAACGAAAGATTAAATCACACAAGCTGAGAACGAGAGGGTAGAAGGGGGAAGAGAGAGAGAGAACAGGCAGGAGAAGTGCTCGGGTGGGGAGACGGGAGCGATTTAAGGAGCACTGTCAACCACTCGTTCCCATTCTTGGCTCCTTGAGGATCAGAGGGAAGCTCGGTGTCACTCGCCTGTCTGCTCTTTGATGTGCGCCGCGCGAGAGACGAGGCTCGCGGCCTTTCATGTCGTACTTTGCATTCAAGCGTCCCAACCCTGGCGAGAATTACAGTAAGATAGTCATTTAGTTCAAGCTCATCACACAGCCGATTTGCTTCTTCAGAGGCGTTCGACAAAGGACATCGAGCTGTATTTCACTGCACTGAAAAAAAAAAAAAACCCACTAAAAAAATAACGGTGTCATGTGATTTAAATCCTCCTGCTGCTGTTCCCTGAACACACCACAAGCACCAAGACAGACAGACACAAAAGTAGTTTGTGTCGCCCTTTCAACCACAATGTCACATCAATGTACAGAACTGGACAGCGGTAAAAAGGGTATGCAGTGATTTTCTGAGCCGAAGGTACATCTTTCCCAGAGCTAACTGATTTGATATAAAGCAAAAGTAGATTCTAAAGGTCAGCGCTTTGTTCAGTCCACAGTCCTCCACTTATTGTCAAGAGCTCTAGACTGTAACGGGGGGGGGGTCATCAAGTCGTTTTTTTTAGCTCTGAGTGAGAGAGGGAGCTGCTTCTGATTGGCTCGTCCAAACACTGTACAGACTGTATTCCTGCAGCTGGATCAGTGGAGACAACATGGTCTAGCTGTACAGCTGTCCATTATTTAGACTGTGGAACATACGCAACAGTTTGGTGTCAGCTCCTCCTGATCAAAAAAGCAAAAAACTTCATCTTTGGCTCATCATTTGGCCTGATCAACTCCACTGAGAGCTCCATCGCGGAGAAGACATCCATCACATCAAAATCAAAACGCAATGAGGCATAAAGTCGATACGGCTATGTGTTTCCTCCTGTAGCATTCTGCTGATACACTGGTGCCAGACATTGATAGTGCTGCAGCAGAGAGACTTCCTCGTGACTCACGGGGTTGCAGCGTGTTAGGATGAAAGCAAGTTCACTAATGCGCCGTGAAAAAGACGATTTAGCACAATGACAGACTGATGATGAAAGTGTTTCGGAAAGACAATATGGGCCCACTTTGGACTGTGTACCACAGATAGGACAAACAGACTTGATAAGGGCTGTACTGTATAATCTGCAACACCTGTCAAATTTAAATAAAGTACGAGGGCAACACAGAAAACAAGATTAGCCCCCTTGTTCCCCATCATTGTGAATTTGTGGGGAGAATGGGTAATACCTCCACACCTGTAAAGCAGCCAAAGCAGGATGTGATGTTCCACATAAAGTAAGATAGGGTTTGTTTTTCCTCTTCTGCTACACTGCACCATACATCACACCGGCAGAGGGATAAAACCTTGCTATGTGTATGTTGGGCGGCTGCATACGAAGGTGTTGTCACAGATTTGTCGCACTTAACAGCCCATACATCAGATATGTGGACTTAAGTCGACTCTAGTGACTGTTTCGATGCCTTACAACTTGACTTGACGGGAAGCAAATGACTTGAGGCTCGACTTGGAACGAAGTTAAAGACTTGTGACAGGATGAATAGAATGGCCTGTCTGTTTTCATTTTGTCTGGATTTCACTGTTTAAAAGTGATGGAGAGGGACTATTTTACTTAGACTAACTTAAGCAATAACTAACCTTTATGAAGTTATTTGTTTTTGATTGATTGCATTTATTTCACTGAAAATCATAGCTTTGAACAGGACGTATAAAACTAGCCAATAATGTCATTATTAGACTGGTATTGTTACCTTTTCTTTGCTCAAAATACACCATGTAACATGTCTGGGCTGGAAATCAGAAGATAACTCACAGTGCATTATAATGTTTTTAAGGAAAAAAGCTTTTTCAAGCATACAGTCCACGTGGTCCTAACTGACCCTTACAGATATGGACAGGCGATGAAATTCACATCATGTAGAACACAGCAAACTCCTGCAGTCATATAGATATAAGCTTATCACATCATGAGTTATCTCCTGATTTCCAGCCTGGACATGTTACATGATGTATTTTGAGCAAGGTGCAAAGAGACTTTGCTTTCACTTTGGGGATCTCGCATGACTCTGATGATCTGCTGTTTCTGTTGCTTCGTCTACCCTTCACTTAAAAGCAACAGCAAAATGCAAAACAGTTCATGTTCTGTCCTCTCAAAAAGCCTGTCAGGAAACACACAAAATCATTTAGTACAGAAAGGTACAGAAGGTGTGATGGAAAGTGGGCAAAAAAAAATGTCTAAATTATACAACACCTCAAAAATATTTTCCTTGAAGAACCCAGCGTTTGCATATTTACCTGCAGTACCATACCATGACGCGCTGTGTTGATGTTCTGCAAGCTTGGATCAAAGCCGTACATTCACTGCAACCGTTACACCATTCAGTGCTATACACTTCAACTACGTTCAGGACCAATAAAACATTGTTGTCATTGAATAGACCAGGACACACAGAAAAGCTTTCATGGCAGCAACACACACAGGGTCAGCTTCTTCTCATGGCTTTGTCAAGCTTGACAGAGACTCACAGCCGACACAAAGACATTGCATAATGCCTTTATGGAGCCTTGGAAATGTAAAGATGAAGGACAGCCAAAGAGCTCTAGAGAACACACAAAAACCCTTTGCTTTGCCAAAATCTATCAACAGGGCTCCAGACTGCGATCATTTTGTTTTTTTTCATATAATGTGGTGCACATTATATGTTCAAACTATACAAAAAAAGGAGGCAAAAAACCCCCACAACAGTTAACAACAGTCAGCTAAGCTAACTGGCTGCTTAATAGGAGAAAAGTGTTGATATTCACACATAACCGTCACCACGAAAGCAAGCAAGCAGATATCCAAAAATACCAAACTATTCCAATAAACCAAAGCTACCAAAAGCTCTCTCAGTCGAGCTCAGTAATTAACATGTTATATCTTGGCTGTTGAACCCATACAAACAATCTCCGCAGGTTGTCTGGCAACTTCACAGTGACAACAAAACTCGCAGTTTCCCCGTCTTCTTCCAGTCTTTATTCTAATTGCTAATGTAACCACCTACTGGGCTGTTCTCATCTAACTCTTGGCAAGAGACCAAATAAGTGTAATTCCCTAAAAGTTATATATCGTTCTTTTGACTGTACTCATTTGACCTATTTACGTGGTGTATCTCGAACCAGTAACATCTCAAATTCCGGCAAAAATGTTTGACCTTTGATTTGGACGACAACAAAATAAAGACAGAAAAACTCTTCGTGTGTGTCTGACCTGCACTGTGTAATCCAGTGGAAAGGTTATAGCGAGCAGCAGGCTGACTCATGCTGAAAACAAACCGAAATACAAACACCCACACGTCTGCGCTCTAACACGACGCGCACGACAGAGAGGCTGGAAAACACGCCGGGTATCTGAAAAGGTCAAGGGTTGTGGATCAATTCTGACAGGGCCACTGGGATATGGACACAGATGGCGCATAATCTACCATCCCCTCTGAATTATGCAGTGTGACTCTCTCCCCCCCTCTCTTTTCTCCGGCCAAAATCACAGCCAAAACATTCATTCAGACCTAGTTACACTCGACTAAAAACTCTTGTTGGTTCACACTCCAGTGACACAATGAAGAGAGAGCCGATGCCCAGATCGGCAGAAAACAAAAACTTTTTTACAGGTGCAACAAATTTTCGTTTTTATTTTCAGGTTCCTAGTTTTATTTGGTTTAACTACTAGAATAGATTTTACATGCTTTAATGCTCAGAAACACATCAGTTGTGTCATACTGTCCAGAGCTGCAGCACTGTATTCCCCCTCTGTCTGAAACACTCTGTTTTAGCTCCTGTCTCTTTAAGGACCCCCCCTCCTGAATGCTCAGTCTGCTCTGATTGGCCAGCTCAAACACACCTGAGCCAACACAGCTCACTGTTTGTCCGGACAATCTGTCATGTTTTCAGCTTCCAGTTATCCGGACTTGCACCGTGAATGTAGGCATAAACCGTGCAAATGTATGACACAGAGATGTGAAGTCACAGAATTAAAGGCGGGACTACTGACGAGGCGTTTCGGGCACTTTAGGAGCATTGCTTGCTATGGGAAAGGGGAGCTCCTGTTGATGCGGACGTCAGGCTTTTTGACTTTCAAGGCCTTTTACATGCAGAAGCTATATAACACACTGAAGAACAGTAAAACTCTGAAAAGGGAAAACATTAAAAATTTGCTAAAATTATAAACAGAATGTGAATAAATAATAGTTTCTCAGTCATCCAGGTCAAGGTAATTCTAAGTGCTGTAACAGAGGCAACTGGACTTGTTTCAGTTTCAGTTTCACCTCTCATCCAAGAGGCTTCCTCAGTTCTGGCTAATTGGAGGGGAGTTGGCAGGCTTTTAAACTCTGTGTGGGTGTGACCTCACAGAGCCGTTAAGGACACTTGTCAGCTCGGAGTTTTAATGTTATGTGAAAGACATCAATGTATTGTGCTGCAGAGATATTTACTAAAGTTAACATGCTAACCAGCTAGCCCCTAGCCACTGTGAATCTAAAGATGTAACAGTCAGCAAGTGAACAACACCATCGCTCCCCTGATGATCTAAACTCCCAGCCCTGGCAGAGTTTACTAATAGGAGTGCTAACTGCACAGCTAGCAGCAGTTAACTGCAGTTACCCTGGTGATAGGTTCTCCCTTTTGTTTAGACTGTGAATTTGAGAGGTGGCCAATTCATAGAAAAAAAATAGAAAATGTGCAATTAACTTTACTTTGGCATGAAAAGCAGAAACAACCAACATTTTTAATATAATCATATAAAACCAGCAGGGTTTTACTGACAGACAAACTTGAAGACTCTTATCTTTCACAGCATAATTATATATCCAGTATCCGGGATGACACTGTAAACTGCTAGGATTTTAATATGATTCTATGTGAAGTTTAGTTTTCATTTTCAGTTTAGTACAGAATGCCTCAGTTCAGAACAATGCCAGACTCAGCACCCCTATTTCAATCTTGAAGAAAGACTTCAATTTAAAATGTGAACGATCACTGGGATAACAATGTGCCTTTCCATGCGAATTTAACTTCTTTCATGTAGCTGGAATTATGTTTTATGCTGTCACACAGGTAAATTCAATTATTGATTAAAGTAAATGGCTTTGAATCAAAGCACTGTAGAGATCAGAACAGGTTTTTGGACAAATCTGGGACAGCTTTATGATGTCCACAAAAGCAGGAACAAAGGGAAGGAGAGCACCGTGTCAGTTAGGGTTTAGAATATATCATTTTATGGGTAACTACATGAAGCATCCCACGAAAAAGACTATTGCTGCAGCAGTAACGACAGTGACGTTCAAGAGCGCAAACACAAATTCACACACAGATATAAGAGATATGTACACAAAACAAATAAAAGAAGAAGAGGACACAGGATGAGCTCTGCTGCCTTTCAATTACTGTCCCCTCTCTCCTTATGCTCCCCCAGCTCTCATCTGAGACAGCTGTGAAATTGAATTGCTGAGCACATCTTGACAAACAAAGCAACTCTCCACCTTGCTGCCAACAGAGGGAAGGACCAACAGCGTGACGGCGACAACACACCAATGTCATAGCCTGATAAGTTAGGTAACTGTTGCAAAGAAAACAAATCTGGGGGCTTAGATCAAGAGTGCAGTGAAGCAACTGAATGGACCACCGAGGTGAGAGGTATTGGTGCACTCTATGACTGGTCGTGGTCCTGTGCGCTAAGATGCTTACCCAAAACCTGGTTCTTCAAGTGGTGCCTGCGGACCAATGTGAAACTATTCACATTCCTCGTGTCAAAAGGTTCAACTACTGCATGTAACTAACAACCTCTTTTTGTCCTTTTCTTCTTCACCTTAAGGAAATAGTTTATGATTTTGGAAAATGCACTCGTTCACATTTTTGCTGAGAGTTGGAAGAGAAGATTGCCACCTGTCTCATGGTCTCTGCAGTAAATATGAACCACATTAAGTGGCTGAATGTTATCATTTACACCTTTATGTCAGATCAAGTCACTTCCCCCCACTCTGACCCCCAAGTTACTTAAGTCTAACCTGCATATCTGGTCTTTGTCAAAAGAAAAGAAAAGTTATTAGTACCTGTCTAATAATGATGTTATTGGCTAGTTCATTTGTCCTGTTCAAAATGAATTGAATTTGTATTATATCTATAGAATATTGACCGACAGCCAGCAGCCGGTAACCTTAGCTGAGCATAAAGAGTGGAAACACAAGGAAACAGCTTGTCTGGCTTTGTCGAAAGTTAACAAAATCCATCTACTCATTTAACAGATCATATCTTGTTTGTTTAAAGCTGCAGTCCTAGCGTGGACTTAACTTAGCCAGAAAATCTGAATGAGTACAGCTCCCAGGTCCCTCCTTCTTCCTCTCTGCTGCCTGCTGCAGCCCTGCCTTCAGAGCCCCTCGCCACAGAGGAGCCTGCCGTGCACGAGCGGGCTAGTGACCACTGACCACGGTAACAGAGGAAGCCAGATAACCAAGATGGCAAATTCAAAATGACAACAACAAAATAAGCCCTTAGTGTTCTATTTCAATACCACTAAATTACAATGACGAGGAGTGCCTCATTCCGAGTCACTGTAGTAACCCGAATAACAAACAATATTCATCACATCACAGTAGACAGAGTTACCAAGTAATCATTACCAGGTGCAACATTTTTGCCATGCTGCCTTTCTGAAGCATGAGTAACGTTATTTCTCTAAACCAATTCAACCACTTCAGAGCGTACTGAACACAAACTAACGTTAAACCTGCCTGGTCACTTGAAAGACACTTTTGCTAACCAGTAGACATAAAGACAAAGCTAAACACCGGAGTTAGCATACAAGCTAGATTTACCAACAAGCTATGCAGCTCGACTGCAACATTGTACGGCCATATGCCCTGTTGCTAGTATAACTGTAACCGCCGCCACCATAGCCCTGTGGTTAAAAAACAGAACGAAACATATGAAGCAGTGGTTCTTACTTGTCCAGCAGAAAAGTGGCCAACTCTGCCTCGCTCTTGAGTCCTTAACGCTGTAACGCTTACAAATCCCGCAGCTTCCTCCACCTCTGAAATGACGCTCGGATAGTTAGCCTAGTTTTCTTTCTGGCACCGTCCAGTTCTTTCTTTTTACACTGCTTTTCTTCGTCAGTCTTCTTATTTCTTCTCTTTGACGTGGGCAGGGGGGGCATTTTTCGGCTCTGTTGCTTCTCTGCCATTGCTTACAGTTTGGTCTTGAGCATGAACCTATCTGACCAGGTGAGAGCAGGCGCTGTGCGCGAGAATGATTGACACTTCTCCGACACGCCCCTTGGCTCTGATTGGTTGTGTTGATCCAGGAGCGGTGGATTCTTGCAAATCAAATTACGGCCACTGGCTGGAGGCACAGACAGTGGGTTTTTACACTGCTGACCTGTATCTTATTCTATCTCAGATCATAATGACAATTTTAGCAAATATAACAAAAAAAAGTAACAGACCACAGCTTTAATCAATACAAGAACAAAAACTGTAAAAATGTCCTTTGAACAGAGCCAAGTTAGCTTTTCACCATATAATAATATTTATGTTAAGCCAAGCTAACCGGCAGCTAGCTGTAGCTGTACACGTATTTAGTGTACACGTACAAGAGTGGTCTCGATCTTCTCATGTACCTCTTGACGAGAAAGCAAAATAGATTATTGGCTCTACCTTACACCCGGTGCAGAGCAGCAAGTGTGTTATTGTGAGTGTTATTGCTAATTTAGGGCTGACGCAGTTTTTATTCATTCAGTAGTAGTATTAATTTGACAGGACAGAGGAAACTCTCCATAGGGAATAGAATTAAACTGACTAGCAAAAGGGAGTTGGACACACCTTAAAATGCACTTGCTCCATTTGCTTTAGGCCATAGACCGTACCATAGATGGATTAAATAGTGCCCTCTGTCTTAAACTGTTGAACTACTCTGCTATGTTCTGAGGAAATAATATATATGTGTCCTACTTAGCCTATGCTACATATTCTGTGACAGAAGTGAACTGTTGATCTTACTCTCATACATAATAAAGCAAAAACTAAGTTGTCGATGTACCAATATGCAGAATTTAAATCAAGTGCAGCAGAGTATTAAGTATTCAGAGTGAAGAGGGGACATCTGCATTTAAAAACAGGATAACAGTGCCACTTTCTTTCTGAGAACAGGAAAATCAGACAAATCTGAGTGACACTGAACTTTCACTGGCAGACAGCCTGTCCGATATGTGCAGGTTGAAATCAAATGATTGAAGCACAGAAATAGCCCATGGAGAACAAATTGGTCCCTGAAGACATTTATTCCTTAGTTTTCACCACCTTGATACAAGAAATATTATATAGAACAGTCTCACTTTCCAAAGTGTGATTATAATGGATCAAGTTGAAGAGTCGTAAGGGTTCTTTGGGAAGTAAGCTAACACAGCAGCGTCTGTGTTAATCTCAATAAGTAATTTAGTATCAGATTCAATCTTAATATTGTTACTAGAACTAGAACAAGCTATGCCAATTAAACCCACAATAACCAATTTTCTTTAGCCTCTAGGGGGCAGTGGAAACAAACATTAACATAATATCACAGCTGTTGTTGTTGTGTTAGCAAACAGTTTCCTAATCATTACACCTAGCAAATTAGCATCCATATATTGCCTTCACCAGGCAAAGATATTTCAACTCTATTTTAGCTCTTTTTTGGTCTCCACCAACTCCTGTAGAAAATATCTGTCTATTCAGCTGGTAGTGTTTAATGGGTTTTGAGAGCTTTTTGGTGCTAACACCAGTTGCCTTCTGAGGGTGACAGTAGCTGGTAGTTGGAGTGTGGTGAGACTGAACCAAAACCATAAAGCTGAGGACCCAAAGACAAAAACAAATAGCGCAAAGAATCGACAAAAGTCTGTAGAACTAAGGGAAAAAAAGTGACCAATTTCACATACGTCATGTCATCATGTGATTTTTGACATAAAAACATGAATTATTTCGCCGTTAATTAAAGAAAATTGTGATGATATCAAGCCAGAAAAAGCAACAAGACAAACACGCATTGCAGAGCACACATACACAACAACTTCTCAAGCCAGGCACACTCTCGGAGGGTAATGATGGGTAAAAGGGCAGTGTGGTTGGAGATGCTACTGGCCTGCTTAGCCTGAACCCCTCCCCACCCCGGAGGCCCTGGGGCAACCCTTGGGCCTACCAAGCTTCCTGGGGCCCACAGTTGGTGATCTACTTTTACAAGCTGACACATATGGGATCCCTCTATTATTCATACTCTGGGGAGGTGGAGTATTGGAGTCTCGCACCATGGTGGAACAGTGGGAGTTGGGGGGGGCGGGCGGTTGTGGTGTTGCTTCCGAGTTTCCGCATCATAGCAGAGTGTGAATTTGTGTGTCTGTGTGCGCTTATTATTTCTGGATGATAGGGGCATTTAATGTTGACATGAGGTTATGTAACATATCAGATGTTCCTCACACGCCATCAGACTGTTTAATATACGCACGTAGGACGGATGGTTTTTAAAGGCTAGACATGGAAAAATGCATATATAAGCACGAATGCAATCAGAAAGAAAGGCGCACACAAACAGTGAGTTATTGAAAATCTATGGGCCCCTCTCCTTAACCACACACATACACACAGACAAACACACACACTGATTACTTCTCTCTGCTTGTACATGAGTGGGCCTCCTGACCAGCAGAGAGGAGCTGGGAGTGAATTACAAACCATTATCCCTTGCGCTAAAGCAGTTACAGCCGAAACCTGAGAGCCCTCACCGGAGGGGAGAGATGGAGAGAGTGTAGCAGGAGATGGGAGAGGCAGAGCAACGGGGAAAGTGACTTTAGGACAAATGGAAACGAGGAGAAAACAGATGGGGAGAAGGTGACGGAGGGATAGAGTGACAGTGGAGTGGAACGACAACTCCTGACATTTCTCTGCCACTCTGCATGAGGGGAGTTTGGTTGACGGTGTACCTTTCGGGTTTGTGTTTTATTTTTCACCTCTCACTCCTCCTCACCCGTTCTGTTCTTATCTCACCCCCCTCCCCTCCCCTCCCCTCCCTCCCTCCCTCCTCGTTTTTTGCCCCGTCTCTGTTCCGTTTTCCTTCATCACATTGTCACAGGTTCATGGTTTTCGTGGAAAGATGACATCACATTAGTCACAGTGTTTAATCAAATGTCATTATCATTTCACAGAACTCTCATTGTGTGTGTTTGCGTGTGTGTGTGTGTGTGTGTGAGACTGTGTCAGTAATGTCACTTCCACTCTTGGCAGGAACAGAAGATTTATCCCTATGGGGACTCATCTCACAGCTCTCTGCGCAAATATGAATAAAGAAGAGGGGAGAAGAGGTTAGAGAGTGCCAAAAAGGAGAGATAATAAGAAAGTGTGTGTGTGTGTGTGCGTGCGCGCGTGTGTGTGTACAGTGTTCGTGTGTTTTAAAATTCAAGAGAGTTAAAAAAAAAAAGTTTGAAAGAGGTTGGGGAGGGATGAGGGCGAAAGAGAAGAGGCCGACGAGCAATTATGAAACGAAGGACAAGAAGAAGAAAGGACAAGCGGAGAGACGAGGACAGGAAGCGGAGGAGAGGACGCACGGCCGCGATGTCCTCGCCGGGCGGGTATTGGGTAGCGGTGGCGGTGGGTGTGAGCCAGGGATAATCCTTGTATCCCATTGTCTCCTGTTTTCAAACCAATTATTGTCATCTGCAGCCCCATGAAAGAGAGTTAATGAGGGGAGCAGAGCTTTGGAGTGTCAGGGCACAGTCAGGGGAGCGCCGATAAAAAAGCGAGGATGGAGAGAACAAGGGGATATGAGGGGGAGAAGTGTGACGGTGATGCAAAGGGATAAAATGTGAAATAAGGGAGAGAGGGGAGAAAAAGTCAAGTGTCAGGCGGCGCAGCGATCCATTCTGTATGCCCTACACTTACTCTTCTTCGTTTCCTGCTCATGTCCTGGCTTACAGGAAACCTTGCTTTTATCTTTTTCCTTCTCCCTTTTGTGTCTTCCCTTAAAGCAACTGAATATTATCACAGGTGTTTTTCTGGTTTGACACCACATTTCAAATGAGCTCTACAGAACTGAGTATTAAATCATTAAGAGAAAACACAAACAGTCCTTGTGTGCTAGTTTAAGACATTAGCTTGCTGGGGAGAAACAACGCTACATGTAGCCACGCTACTCGCTTAACTAGGCTACATTTCTCAGCGCCGGTCAGGTAGCAGGTTATCTGTTTCTCCCAGTAAGACTTGGGATAGCACGACAAAATGCTACAATATTTTCCTGTCTTTCGAGAAATAGCATCATTGTTAAGCGACTTTTTCTGAGTAGCTGTAACCGTAGTTCAGTTTGCTAATCCATAAATTTCCTGCAGAGTAGGGTGACCAGACGTCCCCGATTTCCGGGGACAGTCCCCGTTTTGGGTGACCTGTCCCCGGTCAAAGCTGTCCCCGAAAATGTCCCCGATTTTGACACTGAACGGGGGGAAATGCGCGCAGACTCAAACACCAGTTATTACGGTAGCCATTTAACGCATCGCCAGAGAAGACGTCTTATGACGTACAGACGCAGCAGCGTCAACAACAACAATCTAGAGGCGGCAAAAAGGAAAGAAAAGGAGACCAGCGGCCGCGATAAATGGTATGTTGTGTATGAACTTATTTATTTTGTGTGAACTGGCACTAGACTTGGCTGTGTGTGTGTGTGTGTGTGTGTGTGTGTGTGTGATGTAACGTTAAAGTAAGTATGATTGTTTATCTGAACTGAAGACCTAACGTAACATTATAAAAGTCAGTGAACGTTAACATTACGACACTGTTTTCATATCTGTCATTAGTGAAGCTAACGTTAACATTAGCATGAGATTACCAGGTGATGACATTGTATGTGGCTCTGTTTTGGAAGAGGGGGAGGTGGAAGACTGCTTTGGTAGCATATGATTTTCCTGTAGGCATAGGGACCTGAGACTCTGTTAAAATAATAAATAAATTAATAAGTCAATGGTTGATAGTTGTGTGTGCGTTAGGCTAACTGCTGTATTTTGTGTTGTGCTGGCACCAGACAGTGCTGTGTGGGTAACCAATGACTGTAGTAGTTATAAATGCAGACCATCTGATTGGCTGATGCCCTGAGTCACTGTTTTGTATGTCACTGTTGTTAGTAAAGGTGTTACTTGTTATATTAGATTACCATGAGATGACAATGTTATCTCTATGTTGCTCTGTTGTAGAAGTAGGGAGAAGACAAGTATAGGAGAGTGATAGTAAAGAGTGAAGGAGAGAAGAGGAAAATAGCAGGAGAACAGTTGGAAAAGGCACATTTCAAACAGAGGCAATTACATAGAGCAGATAAAAAAAGAGCACAATGACTAAATTATATAAGTATATCACCAAAACTGATGTTATTCCTTTAAGAAACAAACTATTACTATTGGCTCTGTTCTTGCAGTTTTTCTCATGTTCTCCTCTGCTCTTATTCTACCCAGGTTCCTGAGGCGGAGGTGGATGAATGAGGAGATCACAGTAATGTCACCCATTTTTTGATTGCCACCTTTTGTGTCATAAATATCAGTTCAGTATTCAGTTGTGAGTAGAAACTTTTGACCAAAAAATCCATCCAAACTTATATTGATATTTTTGTCTTCCTCAGTGGATGGATGGTTGGTGATTTCACCCATTTGTTTGATTGCAACCTTTTGTGCAATAAAAGCTGGTTAAAATACATGAAAAAGTACTTGTCCCCGTTTTTTTATTTCATAATGATAATATTTAATGATTTTTCACCGCCGCATTGAAAATGTCCCCGATTTTCATTTCAGAAATCTGGTCACCTTACTGCAGAGCTTATCAGAGAAACCATTATGGGTGATACTTACTGGTATAAGTACAAAGGTATCATGACAAATGACGCACCAGTGGCACTTTCAAGGTGTTAGAAGGATCAGCTATGTGGGCTGAGCAATCGTAATACAATCCTAGATCTTCATTAATGAGTGATAGACTGTACTAAACGCTCTTAGAAAGAAGATTAATGTTACCATTGAAAACAACACTTTTGGTTAAGTGACAGGATGCGCTGGATGTTGCGTGTATCGTTCGGGCAAGGCATCACGGAAGCTAGGAATAAGGTGGTTAAAAGTGTGGTGTTGCTTTAGTTGCATGTTGCATTACTTCTCATTGCGAACCACTTATAATGTTCTTGCTATATAAATAAAGTACTCACTTACTTAAAAGGGAATTCTGGTATTTTTAAACCCAGGCCCGTGTTTACATATGTTGATGTGTAAATGGGTGATAGGAACTAAACGTTTGGAAATTGATCCAGCGTTTCGCCTCAGCTGACAGCCATATATCCTTGTGAGCAACCTCATGTGAATTTGGAAAGAGCAATGTAGCTGCTGTGTTTTTAGTACCGGAGTTCCCCTTTAACTACCTCTGTGAAGAGCAGCTTTTAGCTTCACTAGCTTGTTTCAAATCAGCTCGCGAAACACTAAGTATTCCTGAGGAGCAGTGTTTGTTTTCTGGCAATTCACAGCAACCTAAAAAGTTAATTATCTGAAAGGAGTCAGTGAATGAATCACAACGAGGTGTGTGTTGAAGTTGCTTTGGAATTTATTTTCAAGATTTTAAGATTATATTAAGATTTTAAGATGATTTGCTGTTCAGGCCGTATCTTTGGATTAACAACATTACTACCAGTTCTCCATCTGAGCTTATGAAATGTTTGTGGAGCTGAACGCCTATATTATGAAAATGACACAAAGGGTGAGGAAATCTATCAATTAATCAATCAATCTGTATGTCTGTGAGCGATGTATGGTCTCCTCTATGCGCTCTGTTGAATATTTTCATAGGTGTGTATATTACATGCAACCCGCTCAAGGCCACTACACCAGGCTTCTCTCTGCATTCAGTCGACAGCCTGTCTGCCACAGGCTGCGCTCACCATGGTAACCATAGCATGTAACATGCCATTTTTAACTCCAATACATTCATTTTCATCAGCCTGTTCATCGCTCCATGTCTCTCCCACTCACCTTTTTCAGCAATATCAGTTTCTTATCAAGACTATCGTCTGATTGTTTTCTTTAATATGAAAGCCAAATAGTGAGCAAGGGTGTCAACATTTGCTTTTAAATAAAACATACACATACAAATGTTTGAGACATCTGTGTTATATGGTGTTCCCTGTATTGTAACCTCCATTGCTTCGAGTATTGGCAAATATGCCAAGTTAATAAAAACACAGTGTATTATCAAAATAATGTGCCAATGCTGAAGGCTGGAAGTCTTAATATGCTAATTTCCATGCTTTTATCAGTGCAATTCATATAAAAGTTTATCAGCAGTTCATCACAACTGTTCACATAGTTTTGTTTTATTCTGATATGAAAGTGAGAACAGCTGAAATGTCAGTAATAATCCCTCACTGCATATGAAATCTGTGCGCATGCCCTCCTAGGGAAGATCTGGTAGTTTAAAGTTTGGAGGAACATTTTTGCTCCTCACCATCTGTCCATCCGATTCTCGCGAACACAAAATCTCAGGAATGCATTGGGGGCATTTCTTCGTATCTGGCACAAATGTCAACCAGAGAGGTAGTTGATTGTTGTCTCATTCCCAGGTAGTCAAACACTTTGGTAGGGCAGGTCGCCATCTTTTTTTTGTTGTTGCTTTTCCTGTAGCACTTTGAGATTTGTTTAAATGTAAAGTGCACTACAAATCAAATGTATTATTATTATTATTATTCTTACATATTGCACTTTTAAACATTATACACATACATCAAAATGCTACACAGGTGTTTGACTGCACGCACACACACTTTATCGCTCTTACACACATACACACCACACATTTTTGTTGCCACAAATGCGGCTGGAAACTTGTTCCGTAAAAAGTTCTCTTACTCTTGTGATCAAATGCATTGATCTAAAGCTCAATTCTGAGGCTGCTCTGCAAATAGTTCTCTGAAGTATAGCAACTTATCATCGACCCATATCAATTTCCAGCGCAAATTACTAACTTCCTGTTGAAGCACCGCCCACTTTTGGGTTTCCTCACAAAACATGTTTTCAGCCATAACTCAAGAATTCATATGCCAACTATGACTTAAATGTCTGATGATGGGACAAAATGATAAAGTGATGACATTTTCAGTCCAAAAGGTCAAAGGTCAACATACCTGTGACATCATAATGCAAAAACAATTTCCCGGCCATTATTTAACACCATAACTCCAGAACAAAAGTGCAGATTGTGACCATATTTTCACCCTCATCTTGACTGTTGGGTGGAGGCGTACAACTGGGAGTCTGAGTCAACCGCAAGAGATATTTTTTTACGGTGGATTTCTGCACTTAGCACACGTAACAAGTGATGTCGGCTCACATTTATGTCCATTCAAAGAGCTACGGCTTATTCTGATTCTTCTCAGATCAATAAATCAAAACATCCCTACTAGAGTCACTTATTTCTCACATTAGTCAGTGTGCACGTGTCCTGTTTGGGTGAGTTTATGCGTGTGTGTGTGTGTGTGTGTGTGTGTGTCGTGTTGTTTGAAGCACATGTTGTTTCAGCTGTGACTGGCAAGGCGGGTCACTGTGGGAGCATAAATGCAGCGAGTGACTAGAATTTGCAACTGCCTCCCCGTAGACACGACGCACACACAGCCACTCATGTGTGAAAAGCACACAGACACACACAGGGCCTGAATCTGTTGAATTTCACAATTTCAGAAGTGCACCTCCCTCACTTTACCAGCTGCTTTCTGTGACAAATCGGATCTGTTTTAGGCTCAAACCCTCTTATTACCTGTGCCGACAACTCACTCACGACCGAAAATGAAATGCGGCGAGAAAGATTGCAGCTGAAGAACGGATATAAGGTGATAATGAGGATGTGATTTTCTTCTTGCGGGGCTTTTGTGTGCGCGATTGTGTTCGTTAAGAGTGCGCGCGAGACGGCGAGAGGGTGGCGGGGAGGGGGAGAGAGGAGAGAGGAGAGAGGATGGGGGGGAGATGTCGCAGCGGTGATGAAGTAGAAAGACAAGAGGGAAAACGCTGGGAAGCTTTCACCTTCCCCCTCGAAAATCTCGACGCTGCATTCTTGCCACTCGCTCGCATGATCAATGAGAGAGTGTGTGAGGGATAGAGGAGAGGGAAGAGGACAAGATATCTCACTGCTCTGAGTCAGCAAAGAGACAGAGAGAGAGAGAGAGAGAGAGGGAGAAATGTTATTTCCCAAGATCAACCCTTAGTGTGTAAGCGCTCACACACATTCATCACAGCACGCACACATTCATTAGTATATATTGTTTTAAAATCCCACGAGAGCCCGCGGAGCCACCCGGCTCCCACTCATCAAATCAATGTAAACACTAACTCACCATTAAAACGGGATCACTCCGAGCACAAGAGCTGCATTGTTGGTTGATTACGAGCTAACACAATAATAAAACACATCTCGGCAGGATTACTGCTAATCTGCAGTCGCAATACATATCACCCACTGATGTGCATGTAATTGGCAGCATCATTACCGAGTGTCTGTCTTTCTCGTATTAAGAATTCGAGGAGAATCACAATGAATTAGCCGCGCATCGCAGGTCCGCAGCTCCCTTTGTCGGTATTGTCTTGATCAAACAATTTAAGGATACAAGTGTAATATGTAAATGTAAATTCTGCATCTCAGAGCAATGATTAAACTAACTGAAGAAAGGCATTACGGACTTTAACAACGCTTGGCGCTGACACAGGTGCTGGTGTGGCTCGGTAAAGAGCGTGAGCAGTAAGGAGATGAACAAGATATCAGATCAGTTCGTCTGATGCACATTCAAGCACCACTGAAAAAACAGTTCAACAATTATAAACCAGATAGGTTTATAGACATATGTAAAGATGCAAAGCCAAATATAATTCACATATTGTTACATTTTCAAGACAAATGGGATCTAAGGGCATATTTTACAGTGGTGACAGTTTACAAAAGGGTTTTTCAGCATCACATAATTAAAAAACAAGATAGCTTTATCATACAGGAGTCTTATGTCTCTTACTCTTACTCTTAGGCCTTTGTATTCCTTTCGGAACATAGGCCATTGATGAATCGTTTCCACCCCCGTAGGAGTCTTATGTATGTATGTGCAAAGACTTAATAGAAACAAAACTATGGAATACTAGTAAACTCGACAGGGCTACCTGCTCGAAGGTGTGTCTTTAACCGGTACTGTTTGTTTCAAGTATTGGATAAAGAAGAGTCTGTAAATACTCTTCCTCCCCGCGGTACTATCTGAAGAATAGCCACTAACAAAGTTCCGCTAAATCGCTCATAAACATGTTCAATTTCCTATAGATTCTTCACAGCAAAAGTTCCCCCTTTATTTAGTTGCTTAAATGCAGCAAAATCAAGAAATGTTCAGCGGCAGTGACTGAACGCGGCTCCCGAAAACAGCTGAAAGCGATGAAACAGTAGAATACAGTCTGAGAGTACGAACGCGGACACAGGAGAGAAACTAAACTTCAAACGACAGAGATTCAGTGAGAAGCTGCACAATTACTGGGAGATGAACAGACGGAGACTTCTTAAAAACATCTCTCTACGGTTTTCCTGCACAGACATGAGTCTGAGTCTCACAACACAGGCTTGCTGGAGGGGGAGAAGGGGGGGTCGTCACGGGTTGGCCGCGGTCGAGAAACGTCACCTTGGGGCGAGCACCCTTTGGCGCTATTCCAGAGATGGTCCATCTCGGCCATGACTTGGCTTAAAACGTTGCGGTAAAACTGGTAATGGGAAAGCAAACTTTGCAAGGCCAAAAGTACCAGTGGAAAAGTCCCATGAGAGTCTATAGCCATGCTATGCTAAGCTCTGTGAGGCTGTACTTAGCCACAACGGTGCTATAAGCTAAATGCTAACATCAGCATGCCACCCAAATTTATTAGAATGGGGCCAGTTTGATGGTACAGCTGTGCAGGAGGGTCTGGGGGGGAGAAATGGGCTTTTCTTTCTTTTTTTTTTACAGGCCTTTGTTCCGGCGAGACATTTTTCAGTTTAATCGGCCATTGTAATAATTGCATGGCACCAGATGTAGCGGCCTCTGGCAAAAAAAAACCCATCAGGATCACCCTGACGAGTGAGTACTGGCATCTGATAAGCTTCCAAACTTCAGAGGTTGTATTTAAGGTCTCATGTGTGCGAGAAGCAACACACCCCCAGCTTTTCTTCACCTAAACTACACAGCACCTTTAACCTGCATGCTAACATTTGCTAGTAAAACACAAAGTACAGCTGAAGCTGATGGGAGTGTCATTAGTACGATCATTAACTCAAATGTGAGAGGCACTGAAAATTTGGACGTGATGATGAGTCCAGTTGAAATGTGGAGGGATATTTAATATTGGAAGCGTAAAAAAAATTATATTATCTGGGCAAAACAGATGAAATGGTTATGGAGATATTTCAGCGTGGATCAAAGTGGTCCACTAAACTGGCCGACTGACAGGCCGACGCTGCATTAGCGAGCGCCAAGAGTGGCTGAAAAAGTGGAATGCTAATACGCCTGTTTTTTTTTTCTCCACCGCTTTTAGGACTACTTTTACGACCTCGCTTGACACTGAATGACTTTTTGTTGACATTTCCCGCAGCGAGGCCCTGTTTTCTGGTCATTAGCTGGCTTTGCGCAGAGCTCGCTGACTGCCAGCACTAATTCCACGCGTTTAATTGGCCATCAAACAACTGAAAACCCCGACTGGCGGAGACCAACTTAGGCTGACCGGCTCGAACTGCTCCCAACTCTGTCGCTGACTGATTATGTCTGAATGTTGTGCCAACACGCTTTAGCTGCGACTGTCCTGAGTGCACAGAGGGAGACACTGTTGAACCTCAGTATGTGCCGGGTAGTGTGTAGAAATACTGGTGTGAATGCGGGTGTGCGTGTGTGTGTGTGTGTTCTAAGCGATGGGCGCTGGTCATGCGATCCATGCTGCTGTCTAATTATCCAGATGTGATGGATGGCTTTGATTAAATCATATGAAGGCTGAGACAGTCGCTGCCTCCCTCTGCCTCTCTCTCTCTCTCCCCCTTCTCTCTCTTCTTCTGTCTCTCTCTCACACACACACACACACACACACACACACACACACATAGAGGTTGGAATCTCTCCTTTTTCTTTCACTGCATGATATGGGATTTGAGTAGTTCAGAACAGATGAGCCCTGCTTTCAACATTGATAAAAGACATCCATAAATCATCGGGAGTGAGGGAGGAAGAGAGGGAGAGACACACAGAGAAAGAATGGGAGAGAGCGAGAGAGAGAGAGAGAGAGAGAAAGAGGGGGAATATAGGCAGACGCCGAGAAACGGCCAATCTGAAAGAATAGAATATCATCGTCATTTCAAAACTAATAATGCCTGCTTACTGTTGATTTTCACACGCAATAACTGTCTCCGTCTTGTCACCAGACATCAAATGGGCACAGCAGCTTTGGGACGGCTCTGTTTATCACTTCATCGTGTTCTTTCGCAACATTTCCCCACTGTAAATGCCGCGGCCGGCTGAGTTCAGGGGGTTGCCTCTTCTCCGAACTTGACAGGTTTTTTTTTCGAAAATGCCAGCGGTGGCTCTGCGCCACAAAACAGCGGACATATTTATTACATGCTTTTTTGTTATCGCTTTTTCATTGCGTCCATTTTCCTGTCAGCGCTACAAAGCAGGAGCTACAGCTTTTTGACAGTGACAGATGGCCCCCTGTTTGAGCAGCTCGGGGAGGAAGCTGGAGAGTAAATAACTTTTCTTTCTTTTTCTTTTTTTCCTTTCTTTCTTTCTTTTTCTTTTTTTCTTTCTTTCTTTTTTTCTTTTTCTTTTTTTACACAATAAGTAAAGTTTCTTTTTGCACTGGAGGCTGCGATGTGAAAATAAGATTCTTCCCGCGTTAAAGGGGGAACTTTTTGTCGTTTTGGAGAAGAAATTTCAAACTCACTGAAACAAAAACACAGTTTGAAGCTAGAAGGGTGGCAGGGTCCGCCATATATGAACAAAATATGAAACCGTGTTCTCCTTTAAGGTCAGTTTGTCTATTCGGCCATAAAAAACTGAGTCTCTCTCCTGATAATAATGTCTTCCCCAAAACTACATAGTGCACCTTTAAGTTGTTGAAGAAGAGGATGGCGTGCAGGAGAGCCACGGAGAGAGACGTTCTCAGCCTAATTCTCTTATCTGCCGCCGATAAGCCGCGCTGGAGATAATCAAGAAACACAATTGATAACCTGTTCTCCTGCGGGCTCACTTCCCTCCGCCGCCGCACAAACTCAACTACACACATCCCTAATGTGCCTCCTAATGAGACGCCGTCCTTCAGCGCGACGAGAGAAAGCTGCCGTTTGAAGTTTTTACTTTCCCAGAAACCATATGCTGACGGCCGGGAGAGACCGGGCGCGGCGCCACGGAGCACACGTGTGAGCGCAGACACGCACATGAACGCGGTAATGTATGCACACCCACACACAGGCGGCCATTCAGAAGTGGCACTCGAGTGAAGGGGGGAGAATAGAGGGAAGTGACTCATCTCTGCAAAACACACCTCACATGACATCAATTTAAAGCCTCTCCGGAGCTCGCTGCGCTGTAAAGTGATGTTTCATCCAACGCGCCGCAACTAACTGCAGTTAATCTCGGTTATGGAGGGTGACCTTTATCAACAGCAATGATATACACTAAGTACAGTGTTAATGTGAGCATCTGTAATTTGTAGGATCTGTGTTTCCACACTTATCCAATCAGGCTATTGGACGTAAGTGGGGTGAATCACAAGTTGTAGCGGGTGCAGTCACCAGCTCCCGCCCCTGTTGGACTCCCAGGCAACGCTTGATTTGACAGCTTGATTTCTCCACCAGCGGCGTCAAAACTCAACGAGGGAGTTTCTTTTGGGTGAATGCTGTTGATCCCAGGAATCTCTCGATTCTGAAATGATTCTGCATCGCTGCAGAGGCAGAGCACAATCGGGCGAGCGCAGCTTGTGTTGATCGTTGATTTCACGGCCTCAGCTGGACAACGACGTTTTGAAGTTTCGTCGCAGCTCTCATGCTTTGAACGGTGTCCGGACATCAGGCTATTGATACTTGTTGTCGGAGGGAGGCAGAGATCAGCAGCCAATGATAACGCTGTGTGTAACCTCCGCCTCACAATAATTATTAAAGCAGCCTTAATGAATGCAAGTTTGAATTTCTTTTCCAACACTACATAGTGCCCCTTCAGCCATCTTTGTGCCCAGTGGTGAAAGGAAACTTATCAAATGTACTCAATTTTGAGTTACCTGCATCTTTATAGTTTGACTCCACCACATTTTATAGAAGGATATTGATCATTTCACCCCGCTACATTCATTTGACGATCTTCATTTTCTGATAAGGAGGTTAAATAAAAACGTATGCTGAGCTTATAAAATAAAACACGTTGTTAAAGAAACCACTGGTTTCAAACCTTTTGGCTTGTGACCTCTTAGTTGGGGCCCCTTGTCACGTTTCAGAGCTGTTAGCAGCATTAAATTTCATAGTTTCATTTAACTTTATCCAGTTTTTCGCAAAGAGGGAACATCAGAGAAATGTCTGAAAACTAATTATTAAACTGTGCAGCAAAACTTCTTTCCAAGGCCATTGATCATCTCACCACCCGTCAGACTTATCATTTTGTAAGTCTTTTGCGTTCTAACCTTTACTGATGAAATCTAATCAAACCCTGAGTTCTACTGAAGGACGTCTCGGCGGCTGTGGCCTGAGCGGCACGAATCACGCTCGGACGTCTCCACAAAGACACTGATGGACACGGCGGGCAGAGGGGAGCGTCTTCATCTGTCACTTCCACACAGTCTATTATTCCCTCGCATCGGGACAGCCCGCCGTGTGTTATCGCTTACATGACGCTCGCGCCGGTCACAAGCGAGCGGCGCCGCACTCGCCCCGACAGCGCTGACAGGTATGTTGGCATATGACCATGGCAACTGTACAAAGCAATGTTAGGGTTGAAAACGCAGGGTTTCTGGTTCTTATAGCTGCCCGTCACAAAACACACACACACACACACACACACACACTCACAGGGCACTTTGTCTCTAAGTGGCCCTCTCTGCAGCTACACATAAGTGGAACCGTCAGAGCTCCGTATAGGCTGGTCAATCGAACTGTGGACTAAAAGGGGGGATGCATGCCTGTATCAGCCGAGGTGGTGATGGATAAATAGGTGAACAGGGAGGATAAATAAACAAAATAACCGATGGACGGGAGGGAGAGACGGATGGAAGACAGTTAAGTGGTTTTAGCCAATTAGAGAGGGAGAGTAGATAGATCCAGTGTGCTTCCAGACACCAGATGGACTGAAGAGCGCTGGCGTCACAGCAGTAACAAAAGACCCAGGAGAAAAGGAGGGAGGGGAGAGTGACGAGAGGAGGAGACTGAGGCTAAGAATAGTCGTACAACCTCGGGCCAGCACAATCGGTCGGCCCTTCCTGCTATTTTTTACTTTACTACTGTGGCAGCCAGCACTCGTCTGACATCTTTCTCTCCTTTCGGTCTATATCCGTCTCTCCACTGGTCATATTTCAAATTGTAGAGGCCGACTTTGTTTCCGAACAATCGGCGCATTCCCGTACAGCTCAAACAGTCGTATGTAGCGTTCGGCCGTGAATGTTGATCGCGTCTTCAGAAGCAGGACGATCTGCAGAGAGTAACTCAGTCGATGCCGGCTCACACGTGCGATCAAACACAAGGCCGCGGCGAGAGAACAGAGTGAGTGGCGTGCCTCTGATCCCCACTTTCTTAGAGCTGCTTCACTGACGTCGGTTAATCCTTGAGAGGTTCCACTGGGAACCCTCGTGCGCTTCTCCAGGGTATGGATTTCAAGGACGCACAAGACAGAAGTGGGATTTACATACATGTGAGGGCGGCAGGTGACAGGAATTACACTTGAGTGTGCACATGCACACCTTCTACTTACCACAGTCTCATCAGGAAATGGTGCTCCATGTCGTCAGGTAGAAAACGGCCGGCTGAATGAACTCGCTCTCAATCGCTCTGCGGAGAGGTAAAAGACAAAGAAAACGTCAGGGAAGCTCCGACTGCGAAAAGATCACATGGGCTAATTTGCGCAGGCATTTTCATACCTGGCAGGAAGCGTGTAGCTCTGACTCTCTTTTATGTCTCTACAGTATATCCCTCCCTCTGTCATGGGAAAAGCACCCCTCCCAATAAGCTCCGACCTGTAAAATAATCCCTGGCGGTGCCTGAAGATGTAATGTGGTGGAAAATGTGCGGCTGTGCCTGTTGGTCCCGAAACAAGAGGCTCCCCTGGCTGCCTGGCTAATGCTAACTTGGAGCGCTAGGCCCCGGACCTGCAAACGGAGGGACGACCGGAGGATATGTGGAGAGGTGAGCGAGGGAGCAGTGGAGAGAGCAAAATTAGCAATGGAAATGGAGGGATTGGAGTGAGGGAAAGAAAGAAATAGAGGGGAAAAAAGAGAGAAGGGATGACTAAGAGGCTAACAGCTTAATTGAGTGTGTGCTGCATCCAATTACCTCCTAAAGGTAGCAGAATGTGTGAAATCACTTAGCCTCCAGAAATGAAAACACACACACTCACACTCACACACTCACACACACTGAGGCTTACACAAAAATAACTCCAAGTGTGTGTGTGTGTGTGTGTGTGTATGTACCTGTGTTCGTTCCAATAGAGATAATACTACAAACATGACATTGTGTGCTCCTCCTTGCTGTCTGAGTGAGCTGCATGCTAAATGCTACTAAGCTAACAGAGAATGCCATGGGATTCTCGACATTTTATTACCTTTCTAATAGTTTTAGCTGTGCACCACATTACCACTTGCTTTTAGCATTTGCTCCTTAGGCATTTTTCTGTCATATTGTGCTTCATTAAACCTAGCACGTGAACAAAATAAAACATATAGCATTGCCTGCTCTTCCTTTCTGTGTGTGAGTGGTGAGTGAGCTGTATGCTAAATGCTACGAAGCTAACAGAGGATGCTGCAGGATTCTAAACATTTATTTCACGTGTCATTAGCATTACCCGTTTAGTACACAGTACTAGCGGTTAGCATTAGCTACCTGGGCTTTTTTTTTATTTCTATCATATTATGCCTCATTTTAGCTAATGTATAAGACAAAAAAGAACAGAGCATTGTGTGCTTCCTCCTTTGCTGTGCTCGAGTAACCTGTATGCTAAATGCTTCTAAGCTAATGGATAATACCACAGGATTTTGAACATTTTGTTACTGTTCTGTAAGCAATAGCTGTTTAGTACATTACTAGTAGCTGCTAGCATTAGCTCTCTGGACCTTTTTTCTGTCATTATCTGCCTCATTAGATCTAGCGCATAAGACAAAAGATGAACATAGCATTATATGCTCCTCCTTGCTGTGTCTGAGTGAGCTGTATGCTAGTGCTACTAAGCTGACAGAGGATGCCACATGAATCTAAATATTTAATTTCCATTCAATTAGCATTAGCTGTATAGTGCATTACAACTAACTGTTAGCCCAGTTCCCTGGGCTTTTTTTCTGTCTGTCATATTGAGCCTCATTATAGCTAACGCACACTCTCAGCATGAAGTTTGTGGCTCCATGGCAACAGCAGCCAATATACTGTACAGACTACATTTAGACTGCTCTAATCTGCAAGATGACTGGATGCATTCCTACAATTCCCAAATGCCTCAACAAGAGCCTGATTTCATTTCAGCAGTGCATCACCTGCTAATTATACTCCGCTGAGCAAAATAGAGTTGTTTCATACACAGTCGCATTCAGAGACCGAAGGGCACAGTCCACGATCACAGAAGGGTTTTTAATATGCATTGTGTGACGTGCGGCGTTGTATCCTTGCCAATCCTACACGGACGATCTGCCGCTGTCGTTCGTCAAGCGGAGTATGGCAGATGCTCTCGCGAGCTCCCATTGATTTGAAAAAAGTGTGTCTGTGTGTGCGCGTGTGTGTGTGTGTGTGTATGTGTGCGTGTATGTGTGATGCGTCGCTAGCTAGCTGCAGAGATAATTAGAACACAACTCTTTTGCCGTCCCTGCAGGCCACTGATCCAGCTGCTTTCATCTAATATAGGTCAGCTGTGACAAAGCCCTCAGCATGGACACTGATCAGCTCTGCTAGCTCGCTCATACACAAAATATGCAGCTGAACTACTTGAACACACACACGGACGACGTGCATGTTGACGGCACATCATGTGTGGTGAACACTGAGACATATGCAGGTAAATGCCCACGCTACGGCTTCTACACTCATGATCACAGACACAACCAAAAAATCCACACACTCGGGGCCCGCCAGTGTCCAGCTACTGCTGAGAAACACACCGCCCACTTCACAAATACCCCAGGTAGTGCAAATGAGATGCCCTCAAGTCAGCATCTCTCACAGCTGAGGAAAATATTGCCAGACATAGTCAATGCAAATTCAGTCACTTGCTCCGAGATCAGTGCCAGACTGGAAATTGTCTTTAGTTTTTCTGACAGTAAGTATGTGTGTTTAATACTCTCGAGCACAAGAATCGCATTGCTGTAGTAGAATGTGGTGGATGCAACTACCAGAACCTCACAAGCCCTTAATTAAAATTGGACACAACAAAGGATGTAGTGAATTAATCCATTTTAAAATTCTGTTCTCTGACTCTCGTGGCTTTTATCAATGCTTCAGTATCCAGTGCTTTCCCAATACGTAAAACATGAGCCATCAAACTCACAGCTTGGGGAATTGAAATAAGCTATCCATTCTCAATAAAGGAGACCAGATCCACAATCATCACATTTTCCCAAATCATTCTGCGATCTAGTATGCGCAGTTTTACTAACTATGGACAAAGTGTTCATGTGGCAGATTTGCATCATCAGGTTGGAATATTACTGTTTGTGAAGGCAACTCAAAAAAGAGTAAACAAGTCGAAACAGGCTTATCAAAATTGTGATTTCAAAACACATTTTGTTTGGTTGTTTTCTGATTGTATGTAAAATTGTCACGGCCGCATGCTGTTCACATTTAATATCACACTGTGCCTTCAGTTACACAGATATTTATAGATGGCATGACAGGCTGTTAAGCGTCAGGTCTGAAAACACGAGAGAACCGAGGATTCTCATTATTTGCCAGTCTTGTTGTGCACGCCTAGAAAATCGTGTTCTTTTGCCCGGCTTTCCAGTTAGTTTTGCAGTTTGTCCTCTCTCTTTGTTTTCTTCGTTCAGCATAGC
Source organism: Lagodon rhomboides (assembly GCA_039737535.1). Classification (NCBI taxonomy): domain Eukaryota; kingdom Metazoa; phylum Chordata; class Actinopteri; order Spariformes; family Sparidae; genus Lagodon; species Lagodon rhomboides. The sequence continues at coordinate 21,036,427 of CM077799.1, read as the reverse complement.
TGGAAGAGAGCGCATCTATTTGAACACTCTGTTCTTTGGCAACAGCTGTGGGACTCAAAGTTCTCCTCTGCATAACCCCTAAAAATGCAGAGAGCGCTACAGCTTGGTTAACAGTATAAATCCTCAATAACCTCATAGACACTTCCTGAAATGCATGCGCTATGTACACACACAGGCATACACTGAGTCTGCACACTCAGAGTCACTCTCTGTACTTCCAAGCCAACTTTCAGCATACAGTCCAGCCACCTGTCACCAGGGGTCACCTCAGCGAGGGTCCCCGGGCCAAGACTGCAGAGCTTGATGGGATGCAAACTGAAGAGCAGCTGCGATGAAGAGGAGCGAGGCAAGAGAGGAGAAAAGCAATTATTTTCTCCCTTTTACTCTCTGCGATACACTGTGTTGACCCTCTGTTCCAAAGGCCACATTTGTTAAGTGCCACCGCTGATGTAAAGAGTACGACGAGTGACTACTTCACCTCCTCAGGTGCTTTGTTCAACCTATTGTATTGATGAGCAACTCAACAGAAAAGCGTCATTATTTCCTGCCTGCTCCACCACAATGGGCTCACTGATGGGGCAATAATTGGTGCAAATTACAAAGTGAACAAGTAGTGGTGTAGCCTTTGGGATGGCTTGATTGAGAGGCCTATGCTGTGTCGCATTGCGGGAGATCCATGGATTCTCTTGATTCTAATCACCACTTTTCTTCCTCATTCAGCCTCTCTTTATTTTTTCTCCCCACGCATGCCCGGAGAATGCAAAGCTAGCAAGTGGGATCATGCAGGGCTTTTAACAACTGCGGCTATTTATGCAAATACAATCAATATTTGATAGTCCCCCTTCTCTACCGACTCTCTCCCTCCCTCTCACTTCCTCTCTCCATCTCCCTCTCTAACAAGAGACTGCAGTAGGGGCATTAATTAGGGCCAGACATGCGCCAAGGATTCCCCACAGGGCTGAGCAGCAAGGCCAGTTCATACCAGGCCAGGAGAGGACAGGCTTGGCCTGACCACTGCAATCAGGAAACAACGAGAGACCACAGAGGCGGCAGTTGCCGCACAGCAATCCACCACAACAGCCCTGCTTAACTTAAAGAGCTGGACTAAACTTGCTTACGAGATGAGGAAAGTAAAACATACACTAGCGTTTTTCGTAGATAGCTTTTAATTTGTTTAAACTTGGCATTATTTTTCTTGTTCTTGATTGTTCAGCTGAATGACATTTCACTAAATCCAGCCTCAAGCTTACTACTCTCGCTCAGCTCCTGAGCAGCTTACAATAATAATAGTGGCAGATTGAAAGTTATTAGTTTTTTCCAACAATAGGTCCTTCATTCCTTTAGACAGAGGTAGATGAAGGAGACTCATCATTTCTAGCTAGCAACTGTCAATTTCAACAACTGGCAGATTTAATAAGCTGTAGCTCGTTGGCTACTTAAGATAACTTTAGCCCTATTAGCTGGTTGAAAACACTGTCATCTGTTAGCTGTTTTAAAATGGAAGTACTGTAAAGGAGTCCCCCCATACATCTATTGAACCAAGATGCTGAACATCCCAAGTAAAAAGTCTTTACAATGTAGAAGCGTTTCTTGCATTGCAGTGAGCTAGTTAGTCCTAGAAACTAAGTAATATACCAAAAACACAAAAGCTAATAATAACATGATGAATCAGGTCAGAAAGGCCGGAAACGCATGACAGGAAGATGGGAGAGGGAATCACAGGAACACGAGGGCAAAACAGAACCGAACTGACAAAGACAGAGATGAAGACAAGGACCTAAATAGACAGGGGCTGATTACTAACTGGTAAGGAGCGAAATGGGCAGGAAAACGTACAAAGAGAGGAAGTGAAAAGCAAAACATGACACATGGAGGGCAGAATTTCAAAATAAAACAGGAAATGACAAACCCAAAAACTCAATCCATGACATCGGGTTGTCAAACTGACCCAAGACAATAATAAATGAGACATGGAGATGTAATATGGCCGCACTGAGCAGCAACAAACCTCATTACATTTTTCTTCTACATGTTACAAACTCCCAACAACTTCTTCATTATGGAAACTCTGAGGGGACACACTAATTTTAGTGCTCTCTAGTGGGGGACTTTTAAATCATGATCTTATGATGGTCAAGGGCTCAGGAGTCGATGACTGTTTTTTTTTTGTAAAGTGCATTACTGTATTCTCGGGTTTAGGGTAACTGCTAAACCCAAAGAGTCCGAAAGGCTTAGTTCCGTTTGCAAACCACTGTCCTACATTTAGGACATAGCACATACTGTATATTCTTATTAACTTCGTAGGGATTTCCACAGGATTAGGTTCAGACAACCCAAGCAACTTTCTTAACACCAGCCATTTCCAATTAGATCCTATTAACAGAACACTGACTTCAGCTCTGCAAACACCCTATAGGGGATTTCTGTCGGCTTAACAGACGAGGGAAAGTTTAATAACAGTTGCATGTATTCCTTCCATATAGCTGGAATGTACTGTTCTGGTTTTCTTCGTTCCAGCGCACCATGAAGCCGCGTGATCACCCCCAGATCCCACCAATGCACATCGACTAAGACATACATTTAAGTATCATGCCTATCATATACGTACTCTGCAAGGATCATGCTAATAACTTCCAGGAGATCATGTATACTGTATATAAGTCCCGATGCACCCGGCGTGCTGAAACGAGCTCCATTAAGCTGAAAGTGAGATGAGCCTGAGAGAGTGCTCGGGTCAGGCTTTCTCAGGGAGAGAAGAAAGCAAGGAAAGGATAACTGTGTGATGATCTATAAGGGCTGATCCAGATCCCGCAGAAAGATGAAGAAAAGCAATAAAAGAAAGAATATCACGAGGAAAGGTTAAAGGAATGGTAAACCTGGACGAGGGGTCACTAAAATGGAGAGAAAGGTATTTCTTCGCTGCTTTTTCATACAGAGTTCAGTCTAAGGGCTCGTCCAGGCGAGCATTTACACCGACAAAATCAATGCATTTCAGTGGAATATCAGCAATTAGTGGATCTGCTCACATTCCCTCACGGAGGCAAAGTAAATTTGCGCAGTGCCGTGAGGTAGAATTTGGACTTTGGTCAAGTCTGACACACACATCCCTGCCCTCGTCCGAATCGCAAACCATTTCGACAGTGCTGACCTTTGAAAGAACCGGAGAGTCAAAAAGCGGAGGAAGTTGTCATATTAGCTGTGCAGTACCATGCAATTTTATATAACCCTGCCTTGTAAGTGTAAACCAGTCAACAAAAAGAGATGTGGCATGGTTTGCAGGCAGCCAGAGAGTCAGAGGTAGATGAAGCGTCAAGACTTGTACTGATGTATGTTACACGATCAGGACATACTCTGTCTCACTGTAACTCTTTACAGCAAATGCGGTGAGAGGAGCGATAATGTGAATCAATGTAATCACTGAACATGTGCCTATACTATTATATTCGATTCTATACCACAGGGCTCCAGACTGACTCCTCACAATGGTTGCGATGGAGCGCCTTTTTTCGTCTAGGAACCCCAGCACATAATTTAAGTGCACCTGATAAATACTCTCTAATCTAATTTCCCAACACATTATGTAAATTATTGTAAAACAGTAATGGAGGTGCAAATGCAAGTTTTACTTCATTTGAATCACAGCACGGGCAACACGAAATTGCAATAAACTTGTTGTTTATAAAAGAAACTAAATTAATAACTGAATTTCAGGGGCACCGGTGCGACTAATGGAAATGTTTAGTCGCACTTGGAAGACATTTTTTGGGCGCATGCGCGACCAAAATACTCCATATGATTATTATCTGTTGTCATATTTAAGTTGTTTTCAAGAGCCAGACCTTGATTTTCTAGGGCGATGAGATATTGATTAGGAAGTAATAAATGCGATAAATTGGCTGATATGCACAAGCTTTTTGCAGCAACCCTTCAAATATGGTTATCAAACACTTGTGACAAAGACATTACAGGGTAAAGGGTTTAAAAAATGCAAACTATTTGAGCTCTTTGTGCTTTAGAAAGTGTTGATGACGAACTGAGACTCTCAACAGCCTGGAGAATGAAGCTGCTCTGTTGTCTGGTGGTACGGCAGCAGATACTTCTGTATCTTTTGGCAGATGGCAGCAGGGTGAACAGACTGTGGCTGGGGTCGCTGTTGTCTTTTAGTATATTTAGAAATGAACTGCTTATGTCTTAAAGGTGGGTTTTCATGTCAGCATATATTGGACAACATCGCCGAGATTTAAGGCTTCACTCGACGTGGTTTTCTGCAAAGAAGAAGATCCTTTTGCCACCTTGTTGACAGGCTGAAAATGATGTCTTCATTATTGACAATCTCTTAACACAAGTAGCCCAAACTGACAGATCACAGCTATCCAGTCAGTCTCCATGTGGTATCTCCTTACAGTTTTAAGAAAGCACATATCAGCTACGGTTTCAACACCTAATACTTTACTATAAATCTACCTTACAGTGTCACCAAGTTTAAGGCACCGCCTGTTTTCTGAGCACTGAGGAATGGATTCACTGAAAAAAGGATCAATGAGGACACCTCGACCTACGAAATGCAAATAGTGTCAGAAAAGGAGTTCTTTTGGGTAAACTGTTGTTTGCTGCGGCACTTTATGTTCTCCATAGAACTTCTTTTTGATGCTCAGAAACTCTTTTTGCACTCTCCTTTGCATCAGCTGATACCTTTACCTTTACTGTCGGCCCCCGCATGACCTTTTTCAACATGGGGACTGTCACCTTGCCAAATTGTCTCCACATGAGCAGCTGGATAAAGATCTTGTTCGTAGACACACACACACACACACACACTGACGACCGGCTGCAAAACAAGCACCCCGCCTCTCGCCTTAATGGCTTTTAGACTCTGTTCTGACTGTACACAAATCAAACGAATTTACCAGCTCGAGGCACGCCTGCAGACAGACTGCACATTAGAATGAGGTGGTAGTGATATGGTGCTCTTAAGCTGGCACAGGCCTGCATGCATAAATCAGAGGAAGCACCGCTGAGCCGAACAGAGGAGGTAAACGGGGAGAAGGGCACGGAGCGGCTGAAAAAGGTAAAAAGCATCGGAAGGACACGAAGTTGAGACAAGTCGGGGGGGGGGATGGAAGCCGAAGCAGAACAACGCAGGGACAAAAGTCTTCTTTCTGCCTCACTGGGTTTCCTACAAGTGAACCATGTGTTCGGGTTACATCTGTGCATGTACTGTAAATGCGTCTGACCACGTGTGCGGCCGCAGCTGTGCTTTGCTTCACGGTCATGTATCTTTATGGGTGCACCCACACCCACACACACACACACACACACACACACACAAACACACTGTATTCTCTGTGGTCAGGGCAAAACACTTAGAGCCCGGCTCCGTCTCCAGCGCTCACCTGACAGCTCACCATTTTTCATAGCGTTTCTCCCTCCCTCGACTCTTAAGGATCCCTCGGCCCTCATTAGGCGATTCCTTGGCAGCAGCTGGATACAGTAAAAGGAGCGTTTCCTCTTCTTCCTTCCTCTCTCTCTCAATCAACCTCTAACCCTCTCACTACCTTCCACTTGTACAACATACGCCTCTCTTTGCCTCAAAAACTGCTCCCCACCTTTTCATAAACTGCCCTCCCTCCATCCTTCCCTTCTTTTGTCTTAATTGCTCGGCTCTCCCAGGACACGAGAACGGGATGAAGAGGAACAACTGAGCAAAGCGAAGCGCCAACGGAGCAAAAACAATGACCTGAAAACAAATTTGCAGGGTTCAACATGGCCCCATACTACCTCCCCGTTATTCGCTCGTCACAGACGGGCAATTTGGAGAATGACTTAAGTCATGATTAATTCATTCCACCGCTGCTAGTGAATAAAGCAGTCGCAATGATGCCCCACAGCATCCAAACAATCAGCGTCTTTCTCATTATTCTCAGTCAGACCGAAAGATTTGGTTTTTGTGTGGGTGTTTGAACGTATTCGATAGCTACGCACACGCGTGTGTGAGTCTCTAAATGTAATTTTTCGTCCGCGTCCCTTCACCCGAAACCCAATTCCAAGCTTGCTAATGCATTATGGATCATTAGACAAATATACTGACGGCGCACTGATTACAGAAATGAATGATGCATGCTGTTGTGCAAGCGTGTGCGCTCGCAAATGTCTGTGTTCGGATGCACGCAGAGAGGTCATTTAAGAGAGACAGACTCAAGGCAATGAATAGGATGTCCATTAGTGTCAGACTATTGGTAATACGACACAGGGGTTACGGATAGGGTTTACAGCCAAACCACGTCATCAGGTTCACCTCAAGGTCACCGGCAGTGAATCACAGATAGCGGGAGCCATATTTTCTAGCCCCCACGATGCATTGATCCGAACGTGAAAACAAAAAAAGTAATTAGTCCGACGCCTTCAGCGATGCCGTCATACTCAAATTCTTGTATTAACAGCGTGCACACGCCTGACACGTCATCTACAACAGACTCATCAACTGTCCCTTTGTGCTTTGCTACATATTTCTGCTACTTACACAACTTACAAATACAAATGGACACTTCTGCACCACGAGCAAAAGCATGGACAAGTATGTGAAGGGACTCGCAGTTAACGTAAAGTGGACAACGGTTCTACACGAAAAAACAAAGGCAAGAAGATTTGACAATGTCACATCTCATCCTGGCTTCACCAGCACAGTGATGGGTAATGAAGAGAGTGTGTTGTGTGTCTCGAAATATTAGCTTCCGGCAGTCGGGAGCGATACTGCACTGTCATACACAGCCGCCGCTTTACTGAAGCAACATGCTGCACTTTTTTAGACCTTTCACCTCAAAGATGGCAAATTTCTGTGATAATTTAAGGTAACGGTGCTACATCATGTCTCAAATTCATACTAAAATAAAACAGGGGGCAGCAGATTACCAGAGTAACAGCTAACTGTTGCTGGCTGTAGCTGCCGTTAGCTAGTTAGTTCGTTAGCTTGTTAGCTTGTGGTCTGGACTGGGAGCTCTGAGCACTGGGAAAGTGTTTATATTCGTGACGTTTATGGATTGCCGTTAGCATAGGAGCTTTGGACCAGGATAGGCCAGAGCGTGCTGGCTAGTATGCTAACTTCCGTAGATAGCCTATCTCAACTAAAATGTTACATCCTGCACCTTTATGTACAGTTAAAAATACATTTCGCAGGAGTTTGCGAGCGCAAAGACGTGTATGTGTGTGGTTAGGGCTTTAGGCTTCAAAAATGTTATCCACTACAGAAGAAGTTTGAGAACCAGTGACTAAAACTAGCGACATCAGCTCTTATAAACACACCTGAATTTTCCCATGAAAACGTTACTCCACGTGTCCTTGTTGACTGAGAACAAGTGGGACCTCGATGTTGGCCCCACTGGCCCCTCTCAGATAAAAGGACAACTTCATGGCCATAGAACCAACCAGTGTTTACGCTTCTCAATGAACAAGCCAATTGTACTCAAGCCCTCGCAACATTTTCAAGAGTGCTTTGGAATTCTCTGTCATCACAGAGCGTCGGCTGAATTGCATTTCCTCTCGACGGTCCCGTACGCAGCCAAATAAATGTGTCCGTCCACCTACAGCTCTGCTCTGATCCCTGATTATACTCTGGCTTTGATGCAACGTCCCGACGCAGAGCGGCGACCCTGCTTTTCCACAATCCTGTTTCATGTGCCGCAGTGGGGCTCGGCCAATCAGAAGTGCAGATTTTCCACGGGAGGAGGGTTGTTGAGTGAATCAGAGCAAAGTGTAGGGGTCATGTCAAGGTCACAGATGATGTCATGGTGGAACGAGTCTCTTCAAGTGAAGTCATCAAAGCCTCATTATTCCTTTCACTCAGGTCCGCTTGGGCAAATTAGCTTCACCAATCAGATGCGTGTGTGTGTGTGTGTGTGTGTGCGTTTCACAGTCTAATTTGTGCCAGTGCCCAGTGTGAGTGCAAAATGAGCTGGCTTTTGTGTGCCTGTGCGTGCGTGTGCGTGCGCAGGTGCTAATTGAGTTTAAAATTCAGGCGTTCAAAGAAACACACAGCACTCGTGGTCTGATGCTGTTCACGGAAAAGGGCACATCATCATCAAAACGTGCACCATCAAACGGCCCCATTATAAAGACGCGTGCGAAGGGGGGAGGCAGAGGAGGAAGAGGGGGGAAGAAAGCACGGAAACGGTTTACAGGCAACGCGACTTTCCTCCTCTTACCTGCCGAGCTGTCCTCGCTAGTTACATTTACACCTTTTCATCTAAGCGAAGAAGGGACGATCAACAAACACGAGAGGAGTTTATTTATCTTCAGATCGTCTCCGAGCTGTCGTCGCGCGCACCGGCGGAACCACTGGGCGTAACATTCGTCACGGACTGGCTGCCTCCGCTCCAATTTGCATATCCCTGTTTGCATAATGCGCGCAGGTTTGTGTGCCTAATTACAGTATAACGAGCGTCAAAATGGATTGCTTGCGTACATCTTCCGTTCGGGTGAGTCGGTTTTTTGATCTAAACAGCCGTTTGCAGCGCGAGCGTGCCTGTGCGTGTACATTTATTTGCACGTTTAATGAAGCGAGTGACCCCGTGACCTTTAGGGAAAAGTCAGTGTTTCACACACACACGCTGGGTGTCGTATTGGGTTAATGCATTGTTTTTGCAGATTTACGATTCACCTTATTGGGGGGGAAGCATGCAAAACACTCCATCACACGGAGCTTTGCTAAAGGCCAGCACTGTCACAGCTGCTTTGCGAGTCTCTAGGTAACCGCCGCACGTACATACACACCCACATAACCCGCGTGGACAAACATGACGCCATGGAAAAAGCATCCGGCGCATCTCTTCTCATGCAAGCCTCGGTCTCCCTCTGATAGTCTGTCTGTGGAAATAAACTGCCTTGACGTCTGCGTTTGATGTGAAAAAACACAACTGTGACAAAAACAAAAATGAATTTTCTGACATATATATGTTTAGCTTATAGCAATTAGCAGGGGGAAAAAAAGCAGCAGTGACTAGAATCACACGGTGGATGTCGAACAGACCCAGGTGAGCACGCGGCAGAGACAGAAAAAGAGAAGAGGGATATCTAGACCCTAATTAGCGGATGGGAGCAAAGCGATGCTAAGAGTTTTGACAGTGAGGAATGTTGTAATTCCGAATCTTCCTTCCTCCCCTCCCCTTCCATCCCGTCCCTCTCATTAATTGGCTGTCACGAGCGTCTTGATGTATGTCTGGTATGTGCGTGCGTGCGAGCGTGCGCGCGGCAATTGTCAACACCGGACCACCGTGGGCTGCGGCGGCGTTGGATGAGCGGCCGCATCATTAAAAGGAGGCGATTATCTTATTCCGTGTGACGACGCTGACTACATTTGTGACCCACACACACACACACACACACACACACACACACACTCGAAGGCTCTGTCTTTTTTTTTTTTCTTTACCAGTTTTTTTTTTTTCATTCTATTTCCATCAATCTGTCAATTTGTCAGCCCTTTCTCCGACACGGCTTTCTCACTTTGATGCCCCTCACATTATGCCCACGCTCGAACGCACACAACAGGGGTTGGTTGGGGAGAAAAAAATGAGTGGAAGAATGTGGAAAATGCCACCCAATTGATAATGATAGAAAGAAATGCCCGTGTGTGTGTGTGTGTGTGTGCGTTAGCTAAGTGTGTTCGAGTCCATTGCAAGTTCAGCCGGCACAACAAGAGAAAAACTGAAAGTTACCGAGATGTCGCACAGAGTCGCAGAGAAAAAAACAGAAATAATTAAAAAAGCAAAGTAAAAAGAGAGGTAGCGACTCGTTTCCTCTCCTACCGAGATCCATCTACAGCCTGTGCTATGCCATCTTTACTGCTTGGCTTGTAGCCCTTAAGCAATACAGGGATTAGCGTAAAATTTGTTCTGTGAAGCTCCTGCTGTACTATGTGGCTGTGATCTAGAAGAATCAATCTCAATGCATTAAGACCTGAGGGAGAGCTCGCTTAGGAGTGAGGAAAAACAAAGAGATGAGGGTGTTCGGGAAAAAAAAACTGTTGCTACAGGATTCGGCCTATTAAGTTGCGGTGTAAGATCTCTTTCAGTCGTCGCAGAATGTCAAAGGATCAGAGGATAAAAAAAGGGTTGCTGTTACCTACATGTTACCTGGCAACTTGGGAATACAGCACGACTCTCTTTAACCACTGCTGTGCGTTTCAGACGGAGGATTTCATTATGATGAGGCCGACTGTGGACATATTTTCTGTCCGACGCTGCCTGATGCTAAATATGTGAAATCTGTTCCCTCTGAATATGTTTATGACGTCATTTTCTATCCATTGCTCATGTTTGTTATTTTCCATTCTTTACACCATTGATCAGGTGATGTTTGAGGGAAGAAAGATAAAGCAGGTTTTACAGTTACTGAATCTCTTTTGTTTTATTATTTTTGTTCAGATTTTGTTTGTTTATGCAACTCACAGCAGATATGTGAAATGTGGAAAGACTGGATCTTGGACACATGATCGCACTAAAGTCATAGCCATGTCATGGGCGATTGATGTGGCAGTAAAACAACTATAGGTATTTTGCCATTTATTGCTTTTCTGCCACAGAACCATGAAAGAACAAAAAACAAAACACTTATTTCTTTTTCTACCCCCAAAGTTACATGATTGATGCCACTCTCATGTTAGTGCGCTACAGAAGCAGCTAGAGCCATTAGGTGTCTAGCTTAGCTTAGCATAAACAGTGGAAGCAGGAGGGACAGTTAGCCTACAGTTCACAGTCATGTGGTTCTTTGAGCTAATGCTAACAGCAGCATGCTAACATGCTCACAATGAAAAGGTAAACAAGCTGATGTTTGGAAAGTATGGGCCCAACATTTACCCTTTTCAGTTTAGCATGCTAACGCTATGCTAGGACACAAACAGAAATGCATAATTGTCAAGGTGTGTTTTTACAGGGAACTTTTGCGGTAACTATTTAGTGGCGTATTGTCTTGAACGGGATCAGGACTCATTGTGCTTTAGCTTCTCATCTCAGGAGAGAGCCAGCCTTTCCCTTGCTTCCCGTCTTTATGATTCAGAGATTCAGTAATTCTCAGTAGAGACTCATAATAACTATATTGATACCTACCATTACTTCAACCACTGGTTTGTTGACCACTGGTCATCAGAAGTGACTTGTCAATCACGAGGTAGCCACGCCCTGAACCGTCCCCTGCTTTGTCGTCTATTTTACTCTAAATAGGACCACAATTCACAAAATTAACATAATGTATTGAAGAGGACTTGAAGCTAGAGATAGAGACCATGAACTCATTATGAAACCCTTTACTTGGGTCATTTTTTTCATAAGCTTACATAAAATCTGACTGCTTCTTGAAACCAGTGGAGTTGCCCCCTGCTGGTCATTAATAAGATAATGCAGGAATTGGCTTCACCTGAAGCTCCGACCACCATCTATACACGTTCTGAAAGCTAAGTAGCTAGCATAGCTCACTTTACACACAAATAAACATATAGATCAATAGGTGAGAAGTGTTATCTTCAGCGGTTTCTCAAGCTTGCAAAAGAGAAACAGTCAGAAACCTCTTGTGGTAAATCATTCTATACTGAACTAGCATGTGAAGCCAGCCGTTAACAGCTCGCCTTTCGGACCGCGAGCAGGTTACGGAAACACGAGCCGGTCTGATGCGCAGCCGAACAGGCAGGGTGCAAAAAAATTTGAACAACTGTTTTGGCACACCCTGTCTCCTCCTGCGATGCTGTTTCTCATTATCGTCCCCGTGTTAATCCTGAGATCTGCTCATTAAACAGAGCAAGAACATCCACACGCTGTCAGCAACTCCGCGTGGAACAAAGTGCCAGCGCACGGGACAGTGTTTCGCAACTCAAGGAGACACGCGCCGTATCTCTGACGCCTTCGCCATATGTGTCACTCACATCGTGGAGCCACCTCTGCTCCCGTCGCATGCTGTTACGCCTTAGATGATGACATGCGGCATCTCACTCATCCATTTTTCATATTATGCATATACTTAAAGCCAGGGTGTTCACGGCTACTCATGCCGGCCTGGCATGTGAAGCTGGACGTGTGTGTCCGCAGTCATCAGAGTGTTTCTGTGCGGGCTGGAATCTGTTTAGAGCATGAATTATCCCCGGAAACATAAAAAAATACAATATGTATGTCTGGCCGGAGAACACTGTCAGCACTGGTGCCAGCTGTGTGCATCTGCCTGATTTAAATTCATTCAATTCTCGCTCGCTGGCAAAGCTTCCTCGGAACAGTTCACTACAAAAACGACAGTGTATACTTCAAAACCGCTTCACGCGAGACGCAGCCTTGCATAACATCACTGTGGTTCTGCTTTGCGGCCCATCCCCACACACGTTCCCTCCCGGTCCACTCAGAGCACTCAGCGACATCCATATTGCATGAGAGCGCCGCTGAAAACATGTGTGCGAGCGTCTCGGCAAAAACATACGCAAATATGCACAGAGCGCGCCGGAGGAATGCACACGCGGGGCTCTCACTGTGAAGCACGAGTTCAAGAGCGAGGCCTCGGAGCCTCCGATAGCACCTCTTCTGCTTCTTCTTGTAGTTTTATTAATTCATCGAACGGGAGCTGCGCGCCGCCAGCCGACGCAAACCGTAATTCGCCGTGCGCGGCGCTAACAGCTCGGGCGTACCTCAAAAAAAAAGCCCTTTACATGACAACAAAGCTAGCAGCTCGGTTATTTTTGATCTGATGAAGAGCGCCAGAGAGGACCGCGGCAGACAGACAGACAGACAGACAAAGAGAGAGAGTCGGGGAGGGAAATTGCCTAAACTCAGCCCGCCCCCGGTGCTCATCAGCTCGCAGAAAAGATGGAGGTTAAATGAAGGAGGAGAGAATCATCGCCAGCTCGAGGAGAGGGAAGACCGAGTGGCTAACAGAGGATTAAAAAAAACAGCATGCGGCATATTACGCAATTTCTCAGAGTCCATATTTAAATGTGAAACTTCTCCTGTCTTTCGGACGTCTCTCCTCTCTCTGCTTCTACTTTTGCTGATCTTCTCTCCCCTCTCCTGCTGCCCCGAGGTTGTGGGCACGCCGCCAGCAGAAGGAGGTAAGGGAGAGAGGGAGTGTGTTTGTGGGTCCCGGCAGAGAGTGTGTAAACTCGACCTCTGACCCGCCCCGGAGGGATCCAGACCATCAAGTATGCACATGGCGGCCAGAGCAGATATACGGTTTCTGGTATACGGTGAACTCTGCAGCGGGCTCACTCCTTCACTCATACATTTGAATACATTTGGAGGTAATTGAATGCACCCTTCCTCCAATTAATGACCTCTCGTTAATTTTACAATCACAAAAGCTGAGCAGGGGCTAGAAAGTTTCTCGTTCTCGCTGCAGACTCACCAGATTGTGACCCCTCTCTCTCCCCTGCCAGGCCTTTTTTATCCGGCTTTTTTAGCATGAGCGGTTTCCTTTATTTCGCCAGCGCCAGCTCCAAGCTGAGACAAGGTTGCTCCTGATGAGATGGGTTTTCGCGGAAAAATAAATTTTCCGAAGCGGCTCTCTCTCTCTCTCTCAAAGAGCGATGGGAGGAGGACCTGACTCGCATTTTGGGGGCGCGCGCCGCAGTTCCAGTCTGTTCACCTGGAAAACTACGAGACAATGGGAGAGAGCCGGGCGGGAGAGCGAATCCGAAAAACGCCGAGCAAAGTCCTCGCTCGGGTTGCGGCTTCACGCTGTTTCAAAAGGGATTGTTATCATTCAGCCGGGATGCATTCGCTGGCGGCCCCTGGGCGCGCTGTCAAACACAATGAACTGTAATCCAATGAGCCAGATCTCATCTTGACGTGGCCCGGCCGCCACTCGAAGGTATTTTGATGAAAGCCCCGGACACAATCCCGTCATAATGGGCTCAATCAAGTCCCCTCCTCGACGGAAATCCACCCAAAATGTATGGGCTCTTCACTGCCGGGCCGCTTGTATTGTTCAGTGTTTTTCCCCACCACTTCTCCTCTCGCTCCAAATAGTTTCCAGAGTTTACAGCTTGAGCCATCAAAAGACTCAATATAACAGCACACACTGTTGTGGCCACAAGAGATTCTGTGTTTTTTCGAGACTCTCAACTCCTATTTTGTTGTGGGAGGATAACACATCATACACACACACACACACACACACACACACACACTACACTATAAAGCTGGAGTTGAAATAGCCAAGGCATCTTGAGGAAAATTGGGCGCACCAAAAAAAGCAAATTACGACACTTGAATGTGTTATAGGTGTTTCTTTTGTGTGTTAGGAGTGTGTTTTGCTGTGAGGCTGTGCTTTTTGCTTGAAAGTGCTGTGCATTAGTGCTCCCACTTGCCCGCCCTTGAGTCAAGCTTGGTAATGGATATGCCGCTTCCTGTTACATACGGTATGGATTTTAAGTGATGAATATGTAAATCCACCTTTACAGTGTATTGCAGATTCGGATGATTTCTAAGCTGAAGTTGCACGACGCGGGCTAGCTGACGGTTGAGTCTCATTCTCAGGTCCACGCATACCGACGCTTAAATACCGCAAAGTGTGCCTTTAAGCGAACAGCCGAACAGCAGTCTGCCTCCCTGTATCCGTGCGTGATCCTGCAGCTGCATCGCTGAGCTGCTGAGGCTCGCACACATGTGGCGTCCCCGTGGCGCTGCTGCTGCTTTCTGTCCTGAGTTTTCCTGCGACAAAGATAAATAACGATGATGTGATTCTCGGCGACCCTCATTCTAACCCCAACCCTGACCCCTAGAGAGAGAGAGAGAGACAGAGCTCGTGTGGACGAGCGAGTAAGAGCAAGCTTTTTCGCTTTTAGAATCCTTTTTGACCATGAAGCCTTATGTTACTCTACAGTTCTCTGGTTTATCAGTCAAGCTAACGAACTACACTGCAGACTTGTGTCTCTGTGAACTGTTGTTGACTGTTGTTGTAAATTGATGCGACTATCAGCTGTAAGTTATCTCGCCCATTCAAATTGCTAAGAAAATACATGAGTACCGTGCACCATTCACTATAACGTCTCTATATAGACTGACATCCAGCCCCCCTGCATTGAGCTTAGAGATGAGCCTGATCCATTCCTATATCGTTATCGGGTCCGATATTGACGTTATTCACTCATAGGATATTGGACGGACACGGCCAATCCACTTACCGATCCAGATTCCAGCCTGCAGCTTGTGCTGGACCATGAACCCGCTGTAAACTGGCACGAGACACGTCACCGATCCCGTTTCCATTCCACATCTGACCATGAACCCGCCACAACTTTCTGCAACAGCAGTCTAAATGTCCTTAGTTTGGAGATATTTTAGTCCAGAAACGCCGAAAAACAAGACAGCAACAAGTAATGTGAACCAGCGTGCCAACAGGTGGAAGTACGGTTGCGTTGTATAATACAGAGGCATTACAGAGAGGTAGCTCAACGTCATTATACTCTCTGACCACCCACTACCTGTCATGGAAAACGTTCCCAGGTGTTGTCTGCCATCCAGAATGCAGATGCATTTCAAAGACTGCTATAACCGAACTATACAACTGAGTGTAATTGCAGTTAGTGGCGCAATTAGAGGAGGTTAAAGCTAAGAGCTTGCGTGAAGGTTATTTTATTCTCCACAGTTTTGCATTTCAGATATTTCGTTTGAATGAAAATGGTACAGCTGTTGCTGCCTCCTGTGTATGTGAAGCCTAACATAAATATATTCCTTTGGACTATGCATTTGTGTGTATATTTTTTTGCTCTTCTAATAAGAAGTGCTGTGTATCTTATTTTAGCTTCATGATGTAACCTTAAACACGATACCAACAATAAAAGTTATAATGTTAAAATAAAAAGAGCTCCTGTATCTGAATCTGTATCGGCATCAGCCGTTGTGTATCGGTATCGGATCGTAACTGAAAAAAATGTGGACTGGCCCATCTCTAATTTGGGCTGTGGCCCAGTCTCAGAGCCACGAGGACGGCCGACGACCCGTGGCTCTGGCTGTTTTGATAAACGACTGGCAGCAACACTGCTCATCTCTCAAGACAACTGGACTGATATTTGAAACAGACTGATGACCCCCTCCAGCTGAGCGGTCACGATGGAGTCCAAACTGAACCGCGGTAAATGACCATATCAGTCATGTACGGAGACAAAGAGGAAGAGCAGGAAAAAAGGTACTGCTGTCAGACATTTAAATAAATAAATCCTCTGCGAGATGGATAACTGACGTTTTCAGGCCGCGCGCCGCCGGCCGGAGATGTGACCTCGTAACGGCGAGGATCAGACCTCAAAAGTCCCGCTGAAATGATGAGTGGTACTAACACAGAGTGTATGAGGCCGATAGAGCCATGGATGGGTGGTCACAGTGACACACACACACACACACATACAGACACACTTAGGTCCAGCAGTGACATACTCATAGTCTCTAATTAGCACCAGTACTGTGTTGTAAAGGGCAAAGCTGTCTGCTGGCTTTTGGGCATGACACTCCCACGATAACCTTCCAGTCATCAGGATGAGGGAGGGCCCGGGGACGACAGAGAGAGGGCGAGCGATTGCATCACACATACATAGACTATGGCACAGCACTTGAAAGGGCCCTGTGTTACGGCGTATGACTTTTTCGAGGCTGCTTTGTGTGTCGCGCTGGTGATCGTTTTGTAACGGGGCGGCTGTTAAAGGCCCTGGGTGAGTCATCTCTACGGGACAATGCGCGGCAAAAACCGAGATTCGCTTCTCCCTCGCAGCGCGTCCCATCACGCCTCGCTCTCTTTATCAGCCCCTCTCGCTCTCTAATTCTCTCCCTCTCGGGCGGCTCGTGCAGAAACTTGACCGCAACCGGCGATTCATCTCACCTGAGCTCGACTCTCAAAAGGCGTCAAAAAAAACAAAAAAAAAAACGGAGAAATGAGGCGATCGATGGCAATTGTGTTTGGAGTGGCTATCGCGGTGTAAAGAGAGAATGGCAGGGCATGTAATAGAGATGGAGAGAGGCAGTTAGGGGGCACACGTGGATGAGGAGGCACAGACAGCCGAGTCGGAGAAAATTGACTGCGTGGCAGTGCGACGATGAGGGACTTTCAATGAGAAAAGAAACACAGCAAATTGATTTCGGATCAGCCTCTCAGCAGAGACTCTGCCGCCACTATGGACCCAGATATTACCATATTTGAAATGATAATCATTTCTGCTTAAGGTCGAGAGGTCCTCCTCTCGGTTTATACAGTAGACTCTCCTCCGCACACAAATCCATCCGGGAGACAGCGGAGCGTATACAGCGGGTGAGCTGGATGCTGTGATGGGCTCGAGGCGCAATGAACCGCGAGCCCCCCAATCTCTCCGTCTCGTGTCGGAACAGATGGCAACACTACCAGTCCTCACACTCATCCATCATCCGGCGTTCGCTCGGCCGGGGCGCGGCGCGTAAGTGTGTTTTCTGCGAGGGTTTCGTCCGCGGCGCACGTTCAGGTGAGGTGACACCGAGGAGATTGGCTGTCAAACCGATCCGCACACCGTGAGCGAGATCACGGGTCGGCCATCAGCTTTCAGTCGCCCCCGTGAACAACATCTCCGAAGTCTGAGAGATGCGTCAGCTCGACAGAAAAAAGGAGAACATCCAACAAGTTCAGCAAAATGTAAAAGAAAGCGTGTTGGTTGAACGTATCATGAGATGATGGATGCCATGTGTCAACTGTGATTGCTCTGAACACTGGGGCTACTGAACGCGGCGCAGTGTTGGTGATGCCTGTCAAAACTCCTCCAGCTCTCTCTCTCTGCTCCCTCTCTCTCCACCCCTCTGAAGCACTGGAGGAGAGGAAGTGCAGATGTGTAGTTAGCGTTTTCAACTCATCATCCCTCCGTCTCTCTCTCTCTCTCCTTGTAGTGATTTCTGTGAGTATGGAGCGCCTCGGGCAAAAACTCTGAAACCATCTGCTCCGCTGAGCCTGCCTCTCCTTTCTACTTTCGCTTCGAGTTTCTCCGGCTCTCTCGTCGCACTTTGCTCCCTTTTCTGCTCCCTTCCTCCACCCCTGCTCCGCTTATTGTTAAATGTTAATTGTGCTTTCTTTAGTTTGTTCGGGGCCCCCGGATTCAAAGCACGCTCATGAATCTTTACGCTTATTATGACTGAATTAGGTTGTCTCAACATCGCCTGCAATTAAAATGTTTTAACTCAGTGATATTTTATTATTTGGGCTGGTTAATCCTAATAGCTGGGGCTTTGGGGAACACCTGCTGGTTCAGATCAAGGAGCTGAGTCTTTTTAGATATGTCAGATGCTCTTTTTTTCACTTTAATGATGTAGCTACAAGCCGGCCAAGCCTTTATTTTACCAACCATCTGCTTTCAGAAGGTGAGCACAAACGTCTGGCTTCCAAGAAGACGGCAAACTCTGTCTTTTCTGCTCTTGTCTGAACGCCAGTTTAAAGGATAGCGCAAGATGCTAGATGCTACTTATGTCACATACCTTCTGTCAAGCTAAAGAGAACAGCTGGTTGAACGTTCATGCTAACAGGGCTGTGCAACAGAGCGCTTCACGCTACCTCACCTGTCGTTGTTTCAGACCTTTTTAAATACAGCATCGAAGAACTTCCTGTTACCCCTCCAGGCCTAAAGTTTAGATGATCGTAGTGGTAGTTTTGTGACGTTAAATTGATCAGTTTCTGTTTTTTAAAGCATCTGATGGAGCCTTCTAAGTTCAAGCCAGTAACCTGCTCTAGTTAGATCCATGACTATGTTGAAAACACTTTTTCTGATGATTGTTTGTTTCTATCATGACCTGTTTTCTCTGTAAATGGTTTTCTTGAAAAGATTTCTTAAAATGAAGCTTTTTCTATACATTTTGTCCTTTCGTACACATGTAACAGCATTTTGGGTCACTGGAAACAGCCTTTTTGTGAAACTTCTTCCAGGGCGAAGATATTCAGGAACTTTAAACAGGAAAAAAAAAACTGAGATTTTTGGAAACAATGACACAGACACACACTTGTATCAGTGTTTGTAGCATAATTAGCTAATTAGCTGCCTCTGAACCTCTTGTGTCCTCTGTGTTCCTGCTTTTGCTCCCGGTGGTTCCGGTTTGCTCTTAGTTTTACCTTGGATTCTCTTCAGCCTGGTTTTGTTGCCTGCTTTTTTGATTTCTTTGGATTTCTGCCTGCTTCGGTTTCTTGTATTTGCGTCCTTTTTCAGCTTAAACATAACAGTTTCTATGTTCCTAACTCTTCCTCATGCAAAAGACAGACGCTAAAGCTACATGTCCAAAGTAAACAGTCAACATTCTCATGATGATCCATGTAGAAGTCATGGAAGTAAACAAAAAAAAAAACCCATAGCAGACATTTAGTCATACCTAGTAATGTGCTATCACAAAATGTGCTTGGCTTAGCTGATGCAATGCTCCTTGGCCTTAGACGTAATGCTGGATTAGGCTATCCTAGCCTACTACCTGAGGTTGTATGCTAATTAGCCAGGCATGCTAATGTTTGCAGTTCTGGGTTTTTTTGTGGAAAAAAGGACATTATCCAATTTCACTAAAAGCAGAGCATCACCGTTAACAGCGCTAATGTACACCGCTTCAACATGTGGAGAAAACAAAAGGTTAATGGAGTGCACAAAATATTGACGGCTTGAAAAATGAAAATGAATCTGATGTCAGACGGACAGAAAAGCCTCGGATGAGAGGAGAGTACATGCCGGGAGTCGGGACAATCCCTCAGACTTGAGAGGCTTTAAAAGTCTGAAAACATTCTCTGTTGCGCTCTTTGTCTTCCATCTTTCACTTTTTAACTTCTGTATTTTTTTTTATCTGTCATTCAGCTGCTTTCACTTTGTTTTTCTTGTAAAATAAAACCAAGCGGGGCGCGCCGTTTGATTCATTGCAACAGGGGAGCTGCTCTCCAGTAAACTCGGCTCTATTGCTTCTTTTTAAACTTGATCAAGTCAAACGGCTGCACGTCCTTCCCATTCAACCAGTCTATTCATTAGCTAATTAAAATAAATGGCCACTTAGCCAAATCAATTCAACGAAGACTGCTGCAACACCAGAGTCCAGCTCTCTCCCCGTGGATCAAGTCCCGGTGAAGCAGTGGGGCTGACAGACACCTGATGGGACCCGAAGGGACGGAGCTCTCCCAGGGTGAGCGTGGTCGGGTCTCCTTTCTATTGTTCCAGTGATCTGAGGTGTGAAAGGTGATAGTGGGTGTATGCATAATGTATTCATAAAAAAAAAAATTGCATACTAGACTATGAACAGTATCACAGGCTTGACTTGACAATGCTTCAAGCGATGAATTATTCTGTTTAAATTATGCTTTTATTATGCCGTTGGAAGCATCCGCATGACCAAGGAGCAGATATCTGTGTGTTTGTGTGGGTGTGTGTTTGTGCGTTTAAATTTCAACAGAATCGGCGCAACAATGAAAACCATTTAATTTAGTCCATAACAGTCTTTTCCTTTTTTTAAAGTGAAGATGCAGAACAAAAGGGCGGTTATGTGATGGAAAATGAATTATTTGAACAACCAACAATGGACAATGAGCCAGGGGAGATATTTTTTAAGTGTTTGAAACTACACTATACATCCATTCCACATTTAGCTGGCACAGCAAAGTCCATTGCTCACATCCAGTGTCCAGCGTTCAAAGTAATTATGTGTCGTTTCGGCCTACAGGCAACGAGGAATTCACTCACTTTTTGTCTAATATGTCATTAAAATGAATCATAGAAAACTCTGTTTCCTTGTTTCTCATCTGATGATGTTCATTTGTTAGTGTATCATCTCATATACAACTTTACAGCACAAAAGAGCCACTTAAATGTCCCTCAAAGACTGGCACTCAAGACTGGAAAGATCAAGATCGAGATGATTCATGATCTGGGATGTACTGTAGCTGCGTTAGCCAAAGCAATATCCTACCACTAATGTCTGAACATTTGTTCCCATTTAGCGTGCCATGGACTGATATCCATTGTGTGCTAACATCTCTAAGGCCCAATCCCCCTGCCTCGACCACTTAGCCTTACCCTCTTCGTTTTGCTCGTTCACATCTTGGGGTAGGGTGTCCTGACTCTTGTTGGGCCAGAGGCGTAGGGTGAACTGTTCCAAATGGAGGCGCACTTCAAATCGGGGGTTGTGAGAACTCTGCCGTTTGAATGTATTATGGATTTTCTTTATAACAAGCATAAAACAATTGTCTTTAGTTTGCTGGTGTCTCCGTAGCTGACTAACTAGATTTAGACCCACATTTTGGTGTATATCATTTTTGCATTCCTCCCCTTTGGTGGTATAGTAGATAAATGACAAATAGTAGAGTGATGATATCGGGATTGCCACGGTAACACAAACGAATCACCACAGTGGAAGAGTGCATGTTGGACATGCCCTCTTCGACCACAACAAATGTAACGTAACACTATTGACGTCAGCTGATGACGCATGAGGGTGTTGAAGGGTTGTCCAGTTTCATAGGGGGAGAGTTAGGTAGCTCTTGTAGCGCTATTCTGAGAAGCATTGGGTTCACTCGCAGGTATCAGCAGGGGTAAACCCCTGAAAATGTGATTGGGCCCAACTGAGCAGGTTGGTAACACAGTGCCTCAAAATGCCCACAACAACGTGAGAATGATTGTGAACTGAAGTGCATCATCAGTATTTGAAGAAATGTATCTGTCTGCTCGATCTACAGCTGCTCTGTTCATGCTGCAAATAATGACTGTACAAAAGAAACGCTGAGAGTTTGAAAGAGTTTCAAACAGCTTGCGAGGCAGTGGGAGTATTCAAATATACAACTTGCTCCATACGAAAACGGTCCTCAGTGCAAAAAGAAATGCAAAATCACCAATGTGGAGTAACTGTGAACCTTACGTTGTCAACATGGAGCCATGTCTGGACGTGATTGAGAGACACTGAGGAGTTTTCTTGCATTTTCTACGTAAAAGCACAAGTTGGGAGTCCAACTTCCCAACTTCGAGGAAAGTACATGTGATGTGACACCACCGTGACATCAGTCTGTCTCACACCCTCCCCGTCCAGCCGTGTTAACACCGCTGGTGGTCTCTCACTGTCTCTCACTGTCTCTCACTGTCTCTCTCCATCAGTCACACCTTTTGTTTCTCTCTCTAACAGTCTTTTTTTTTTATAGTTAGATAAGAGATACACGTGAAGTCTGGCGAACGCAGCAGACGGATGACGATGACTGAGTGTCTATTCCTGTAACGAGGGCTGTTTAGTGGCAGATCTTTTGTCAATCCAGTGTAATCCGTTGGTGGGAGGAGCGGCTATTCCAACTTAGAACTGGCTTAACCAGCTGATCACAGCTAGATCATGATAGATAACGCAAGGGTTATAGGAAGAAATGTCCCTGTCTTGAGCTTCTTATAAGGCCTGTCCTCTGAAAGAACTGGGAATATATGTGGGTTTATTAATGTTAATCACTTCAGTTTACCAACCAGTAATGAACATTTACATGATGAAATGTAGGGTGGTTATAAAACTGATAAAAACAGAACATCACAGATCACTAGTTTTGCGCATATTACATGAGCTGAGGCTGAAACGAGTCTCGGATCGTCCTCATGTGCAGCAAAACATACAAAAGGTCACACGCAGCATTAGAAATGCATCAGTGTCAGCGAATGATGCATTTTGACTCAGACTAGTTTGGCTCTCTGCTGCTGCGCCGCTCATCTCTGCACAGATAGCACAGAGTGCAATCTGTGTTCCCAACTGAGCAAACAGGCCGGACCAGCGCAAAAGTGTACACATGCATGCTAATAAAACATCGGTGTGTGCACAAATGCTCATGCACATGCACACGGACAAACAAACTACAGGCACAAACACACATGTGCATGCATAAGCACATCATACACGTACTAAACAAACAAGGCGGAGAGCTTTGGAGCTACTTTCGTTCAGTCCAAACTGTAGCTGGGGAGCCGTATCAGGCAGAGATTGGTAATAAAACTTTCCCTTAGTCAATGGAGTCTGTGAGAGTGTGTGCGAGTGTGTGCTATATGCTGCACTCAGCGGTGTGGGAGGTCTGATTTGTAGCAGTAATATCGACAGGCAAGGCCTTGGAATGAGGTCTTTCCTTCGGGGAGAACCCCTTCGCGCCGGCACAGAAATGCTCACACAAAAGAAACACACAAACACGTACAAACAAAAGCTAGGTTTCTATTAGCGCGCGGCGGACATTTCCACTGATGGCAGCCAATCTCTCACACCTAACCTTTATACCTTTCAGGGCGGAATTCAGTGCAATGGGATTATCGAAACCATTGGATTTATGCAAAGAACAGTTGTACACGCTTTTTTCTTTTCAGTTAAACACTGCTGAAGATTTGGGGTTTGACCAGTGGCCATCTGTCTTGCCGCTGACACTACCCTACATCACAGACTCATCTTCTTTCAACTGGTGCACTTCCTGCTGCTTAACAGCAGTGGTGTTGTGGCGATAAAAGCGGGAAAGCGATTAAAAAATCTGGAAAGTTATCACAATGTAAAGCTTTTGGACCAAGCGGGAACTCGTGGGCCGGGCCAACGCGAGAAACTCCCCGGAGGCTAGAAACTTTTTTGGCGTATGCACCAGCCAAGCAATTCTTATTAGACTGCATCTTCTGTATAAATCTATGCTTTGTGGGATGGAGTTTTATGAAACATAATGTGGAATTTATGATAATATGTAGCCATAATAATGCGAGCTGGGATCATAGGTCTACCTGATATCAGTGTGTTAGCGTTGTTCCTGCAACTTCATTTAGTTCCAGAAACTTTCAAGAAAATGACAAAATCCATAGTTTTAGCAAGAAGTTATGGCTGCGTGGGACAAGTACAGGACTCTCACCCTGTAGGCCAGGATTTGTATCCAAAATTACATTATTATACTTAGTTAACTTATTATTTTTCAGTTTCTTTTCAGTTTTCTTTCCCTGCTTGGTTAGGTTTTGGCAACAAAAATCTTTCCAAATATGAACTGTGCATATGATTATGGTCTTTTTCCCCGAGTCGCAAAGCTATGACATTGCAAAAACTCGATTGGTCGTTTGCATTTGTGGTCCTGGAGCGACATTAATAATGATGTTCCAGAAACAACAACAACAACACGGTGATATCAGATCATGTGTGTGTCACCATCCAGCTTTATAACCTCCTCCGTCCCTCTGTCAGTTCAAGAAAAATAAAGATGTAAACCAAGCTTGATGAAAAATATGTTCCCGTAGCAAGTCATAATCATGAAATAAAAAGTCAACATTTCTCTCATTATTTTGACTTTTTCATCTCATCTAACACTATATATATATTTAGCATGGCTAACTTTGCATCATTTTTTATTTAACAGGCAGAAATGGTCTTCCGTAGCCATGACACAGGAGTCAACAGTCCAAATTTCTCTTTGTAATAAACTGTGTGACCTTGTGTCGAGTTAGCAACCATGCCAACAAACTTGCTGACGGTTAGCAAGTGACCTTGCTTGCTCAGAGAGCTTTTCTTCCCCCTCAGTAACCCTTTGGGTGGAATGTACAATCCTGAGAATTGGGAGGAGTAAATAGTACAGTACAGAGGAAAAGGAAAGAAGCTCAGGGAGCTTTTTTCGACTGACGAGCGCTAGAACGTCTCTGGCTGCTTAGTGCGCAGGGGTGAGCTCGTAAAGTGGCGTAATACTAATCCCAACCTTAACCCTCCACTTATGTACTAAAAATAAGAAAGTTGCCATTTTGTTTTCAAGAACACAAACCTCAGTCGGGCTTGGCAGCCTCGGAGGTGTCTCTCACACCACAGAGCCCCGCATCCAACACTCCTCCGAACACAGTCGCACACCTCTCTCGCTCGCGCCGCTGATTGAAACAGCGGAGACACGAGGGAGGCTGACAGTCAGAGGGGAGCACGTCTCCCGTCTGTAAATCAGACGATGCGCTCTCTCTGCAGTTGTCCACACTCCTCACACACACCCCGCTCCTCCACTGACACATTGGCCAATTAAACTTCTAAACTCTGACACTCGGCGTGCCTCCTTTTAGAGTATCTGGGTTATTTTTCAGTATATGTGTGTGTGTGTGTGTGGGTGCTCAGGATATACCGTCCTGGCATTTCTGTCAGCCACTGGATGGATTCCTGTTTGACGGTGAGACTGCGGAACTTTTAAAAGGTATGAGACAGCAAAAAAACCAAAAAAACCACAGCACACTTCCCCTCCCTGTATCTCCGTGCAGTATGGTGTAACAGAGACCTAAAAGAGGTCTTTTCATATCCTGTCTTTGCCCGCGAGCCTCTCTGGAGCCACTTTAAAACATATGAAGCTGTTTGTTGTCCTACTAAGCCTCGCCCAGTGAGCTCAGCCAAACGACAGATAGGAAATAAAACAATTCCTGTGATGCCAAGTGGCTCGTCCTCAAGCACAATTAGTCCGGCGAGGGAAGGGGAAAAAGTCACCTTCAACTAAGTGGAGAGAAGAAGAAGTCCAAGTCACTTTAGCGAGGTTGATAATTAAACTCACACGAGAAGAAGATTTTTCTTTTTGGGTGACAAATCCTCTGGAGAATCTTGTTCCTGTCTTTCTTTTTTTACGATATCCTGACAGTATTTTCTTCCCGTCACGTGCATGACAGGCTCAGCGCAGGGGCCGAACGCTCCGTCGTGATTTCAATCACTCATTTCGCGCTACGGAGTGACGGCGCACAAAGTCTTTCCAGCATAATCACATGATTTCCAGGTGGCTGGCTTAAGGCTGATTGACAAGCCTATTCATTTTGAAAAAAAAAAAAGAGTAGGAAGAGATGAAAAGGCCAGAAGATCTCGGAGCATTTCAAAAGCGTGGGGGACCATCAGACTTTCAGTTCAAATGTGACAAATCCTGCTCAGCTGTACAGATCGCCATAAAGGCCGTAAATGATTGTCACACGCAGGCGGACCGTTTCCGCAGGTTATCTGGGAACACGACGAACACCTGCGGCAGGTGTGTGCGCCTGTGCATTAGTGTGTGTGTGTGTGCTCGTGGGCTGATTTGAATATTACATGAAAGTGTGTGAAAGTGACCGGCTGAGCGCATACATCCATCCGCGCAAGGATTATGGAAACAGTGGATTATTTCCTCGCCGCCTCGAAGGAGCGCCTTCAAATCCTTAAATGAACAGTCAAGGAGAGGACGGCGGCTCGCGGATGAAGTAGTTTTTTTTTTTTTTTTACTTCTTCTGACTCATTCCGAGTGTTTTTCCGGAATTACCGCTGCAACAAAAGTGACCTCCGTTTTTTTTTGCAGCGAGCAGGACGCTTTGTGAAACAAATCAGCCGTTAAAATTTCACAAATCCGCTGTGGGTTGATTTTTTTTTGCCAATATTTGTTGTGGTGGACACTGTTTTTTTTTTCGTGTCAGTGTACTTCATTTTATGCGTGTGTGCGCACATTTAAGCATGAAGGAGAGATGTGTATGTGTGTGTGTGTGTGTGTGTGTGTGAGCGCGTGGCACTGACACCCAGCAGTAAACAGTGGTAGAGAAAGCAGGATGACTGAGCCCGGCAGCCTGTTAGACTGTTGATAAAGGAGAGACCTTCCTTTAGAACACAAGAGCGACAAAACAACAAGCCTCGCCTCTCCCCTCTCTCTCTCTTCTTCTTCTTCCTTCTTCTTCTTCTTCATCTCTTCTCTTTCCCTCGGTGTCTCCCTCTCTCCCTGCCTCTGCCCTGCATCTGTCGCTCGCTGGGAATGCCAATGGCAAAGACTCAGGAGCGGAGAGATGAAGGGAAGCGACGCAGACAGGAGAGGGGAGAGGAAAAAGAGGAGGGATGCTCGAGGAGGGAGTGACAGGGAGCCCATCCAAGAAAACTACAAAGAGATGGAGGGATAAATGAAGACAATGAAACAACAAGCCACCGAAAAAAACCCAGACACCTAGATGAAGACAAACATAAGATGGGGAGGGGTGTGTGAATGATGTCGTGTGTGTGTGTGTGTGTGTGTGTGTGTGCGTGAGAGTGATTGTGGGATCTGGCAAGCGTTGCGTTTGGCCTTCATTGGGGAGCCGATAAATCCACAGCCGTTTGACTCCTGCCAGACGCCGCCCCGCACATACACACACCACGTCTCCATCTGTTTGACTTGTGCCAGTCCCCCCCCCCCACTTTTCAATTACCCAGCATGCCTCGCTCCCCCCAGTGAAACGAGCCCATTGAGCGAGCGCCGCGAAAGGGACACAGATGGACAAACATAAAACACAGATAGAGACTTCAGGACTAAAATTATCCACTTGGTCACCTGAGTTCCCGCGCTCCGTCTAACTAGCGCGTAACTTCTGACGAGCTCTGACCTGTTTAGTCGGCGGTTTCCTCATTAGGAGCATTATTATGGCAGGAGCGTAGCCGTGAAGGTTGCGCGAGTCGGTAATGAGAAAATATGAAAATAGACGAGGCAGCGATGGTTTTTTTTCGCACCTGAAGTCGTGTTCTTGGCGCGGGACATTCCTGTTTTTTAATGGCTGCGTCTGCGGTGCGAATCTGATCATTACGTGTTTGTCTGGGTCAGGAGTCAAACTGAATCATTTTCTAACCTCCTGTTGAACATTGGGAGCTGACATAATAGCCCACTGCCCTACAAAGTTGTGCAACCGAAACAGTGGCGGTATCGAGCTGCGTATTGAATTCAGCAACTAATGCAAAAAAACAAACCATTATTCAATAGCTCACTGTGAAAAATGTTAACCCCTCATTGCTTTTTTATCTGAACAAATTAAGTTCAAGGGGAATTATGGTATTTTCAAACCCGGGCCCTGAATTGACATGTGCTGGTGTGCAGATGGCGCATACTTGGTCCAGTGGATCGCCTCAGCTGGCTGCAATGTAATCCTTCGGGGCAACTCGGACTGTCTAAGTTACAGTACGTCCACTTAAAGTGCTCGTTTTGCCACTCACGTGCAGCGGTAAGTGTCATTATCAAACGATTCAAATGGATATAGACATTTGTGTTAGGTCATTTAATCCTTTTTGTAACCAGAAATACAGGTCTCGCTTGCTCTGAAATCTCATGAGAGGTAAGCTCTTAGAGGAAGGAGGGAACCGACTTTGACAATCTAGATCGTCAGCTGTAACAAACTCAGCTCACAGGATTCCAGAGCAAGACTTCTCCTCGAGTGAGTCCTGTGTTGTTGGTTACAAAAAGGACTGAACAAATTGGTCTGTCTCTGAAGGACTTGTTTCTGTGTTTCCATGCTGTCAGGTCCACTCAAAACTATTGTTTTTGCCAGTGAGAGTCTAACTCTGATGGTCGAAGTCGCCCTAAAGGCTTATGTTGCGGCCATGTGGTGACTGCCAGCTGAGCCGATCTACTGGACCGATTCAAAAAGCTGTGTGAAGTATGAATCATTTACACACCGAAACTTGTAGCTAACGACTGTAGCTTATGGTTCTCAAGCAGCTGGGATTGGGTGACCTTAATTTCAAGCCCCCAAACGGGGAGCCTTAAGTATCCCACTTATGTTTCGTTTGGTGTTCTATTGGTTAAAGATGTCATTTTGTGTTAACCACCTTTGATTAAGAACACTCGATGAAGCCAAATTTGCATGGAGCCACCCTCATGAGCAAATCTGGTGATTGTGGAGATGCCACTTAAATAAATTGATTTCGATGTTGAATGTCCTTTCCTTTTAATACTGGTATGACCGGGTCTTGAACTGGCTATATTTTGAATCACAAAATATCTGATTAAAAAGATCTGAGCTTACCTAACCTGGCAGCTTTCAGTTCTTGTCAGTTTCACACAAAGTTCAGTTAGTTTATCTTCTGTGGGAGGTCAAAGGTCAAGGCTGGTTTAAAAGTTGTTTGTTTTAACGTATCATTGTGAATGAAATGTTGATTGCACAGTGTACGCCTATAGAACAATGACACTATATGTGTTTAGATTGGTTCTCTATAAACAAGCCTGTGAATATTCTCATTATCCAGGTCATAGTTATCTCAAGGAAATTGAATCGAACGCAACTGGATTTGGTTTTTGTCTTTGAAGACGTTTCACCTCTCATCCAAGAGGCTTCATCAGTTCCTGCTCGCTTGACTAGGCTGAGACTAGTCCCTTCTCTATAAACCTACATTTCAACACGCAGTTTTGCCGCCTGGCAGGAAATCTTCGAAGGCTGACAGGTGATCCAGTCCTGCTGGCAGCCTGGCACCATCTCTTGCTTTCACGTCTCCATTAAAGACTAAATGAGGGCATAAAGTCACGATCTGTCCTTTCTGAGAAAAAAAACTGAAACTATGCAGTTGTCTTTGCGACAGCAATGACAGCGACAATAAAACCTGGGGCGTCGAAAGTTGCCTGTACCGACTTGAAGCAACACACTAGGACTGCGCCTTCAGTTATATTCTTTATGATTAAAAGAGTCTTTTTCAGCACTAGATCACCGTGACACCAAAGATTTCCATAAACATGTAAACATCATGTTTCCATCACAAGGACATGCTCTCATTGTGCTTTACCTTGCATGACAGCGTCTTCAATGGATAGTTCCATGGCTCTGAAGGTGTTTTTGTCACCTGAGGGTCAGGGTATTATCGCTCTCTGCGTTAATTGGCAGCATGCATCGCAGCGTCTCCCTGGCCCCTGTTCTACATAATGAGATGTTGTTGTATCTGTGAGATGGTATCCATGCTAACAGGTGAAGGCTGTCTTGTCAGTCAAACGAGAATGCTGTCACTGACAGAAATATGAAACGGGAAGAGCAGGGAGCGTGGGAGAATGAAGAAAAGGAGATCTAAAGTGAGGTGAAGCCTTCAAACCACCTTAAGTTTCCTTCAGTATCGCACATCCATTCATTCCGACCTAACAAGTGGGCAGATGAGAGTTAAACGCCGGTTTCTGTGATACTCATCTCAGCCCTCAGGTGAGTCGTGGTCACTGCATTAAGCCGGCTGCTGAGAACAGCACAAACTCAAAGACTCAACGCCCGGTGTGGACCGCAACTTAACCTCCATAAATCCTTTTTTGGTCATTAAGATATTCCTTGGAGGAAACGGGCAAAAGCGACACAGCTCCTTGGTTGTTCCTGCGCGGGGGTTAGGTAGCGTTGATTAACGTTCGGCGGTTTCCATTCCGCTGACTCATTCGGGGAGCAGCTCTTCTCCCCACCTCGTTTAAATAGGAGGGCAGATAAAGGGCTCCACTTGGTCAAACAGTGCCGAAGTGTGTGAGATGGGCTAATGAGAGCGTCGTGGCCCGGGCCTCCAGAGCGTTGTGTGTGTGTGTGTGCAAAAGAGAGAAAGTCTTTATGATTTGGCGAGGTAACAGCGAAGGCTGTAGAATTAATAAGGCAACAGCAGCGAGCATCGCTTTTTTGAAAACAACTCGCACACACAGATGTGGGAAAAAAAAAACAGAGCAACAAAGCTGTGTTGCATGTTGGCTGAACATGAAGCTAAACGAGTTACAGGCGCACACCCACACCCAGAAACAAATTGGCGTGATCTAATGCACAAAAGAAGAGAGGGAGAGAGAGAGAGAGAGAGAGAGAAAAAACACAACATGGTTTGCTCGCTTCCAAAATCTAACATCATCCCAGCCTCCCGCCCTCCCTCTCCTGTCTCTGCTCAGCTGCTGTAAGTAGGGCACATCAATTTTTCACACTGCCTCTGTCTCTCACTCAGTCTGTGGCTGTGACCACAGCACCTGTCTGGGCCACACGGGCCATCACCCTCTCTGCATGTCCCCTCACACGCCGTCCCGCCCGTCCCGCCAAAGAAACCCTCACATCTTCACCCCCCTCTGCTCCTCCGGGGTCCCTCCTGTACGCTCCTCCATCCATCCATCCTCCTCTCTCTCTCTCTCTCTCTCTCTGTGCTTCCTGCTCCCTCAGCTGTGCACCTCTCACGCTAACATGCCACCCATCCTCTAATGTATGCAATATGTAACAATCGCAGACGCACACGTGCCACGCAGGGGTGGCCCGGTAATGACATGGAGATTAAATGGTGAGGGGAAAGCGCGGGCTCACTGATGCTGCGCTTTACGATTCATCCCTACGCACGCACACGAAAGCGCCGACAGGGTTCTTTGGAATTTGTTCACATATCACTTTTTCAGACACATACAGAATGTACGGATGGGAAATCCAAGGAGAAAATGTATTTTTCAAAAATAAAAGCGAAAAAGAAAGAATAGTTTTCAGTTCAGTATTTCAGATTTGAATTCAAATGCTGAATCAGAAACGCAGTGACAGTAGTTAGCATCGGCGGTGATAGTTAGCCAAATGGCTTCAAGAAGGAGTTCTCACTGCCAAAATTACATTTAACGTCATCACTGCTGAAGTCCTCTTCGTCAGTATGACCGCAGACACTGAAATTCGTTTTTAAAAAATGTTTTAATCTCTCATTGAGACTGAAAATAACCCGACAATGAAGTCAAATATCCTCTACAGCTACACACACACACGGTGAAAGACTGTGTGGACTGTGAAAATAAATGAAATTAATAAAAGAACCCCGATCATTACGGGGACACAGGTCAAACCTCTAATTTCATTACTTCTAAAAACTTGTCCTTAATGTACTTTCCGATGCGGCTTGTGAGAAATGTCAGGTCAATTGGTGTCACGGTTAAAGTTCACAGTTCCGTAGTTGATACAACTTTCCTCCTGACAGGAATGTGGGCCAGGTGTGACGGGCCGGATCCTTTACTGGAGGCTTCCGCTGTGAAAATGCTAAATAATTCACACAAAAGGGCAGTTTTGAAAAGCCTTAACCGACTGAGCTAACCTATCCAATACTGAACGGGGGGCCAAGCGAGGCCACAATAACATACTTTCATTTCAGCTACCTTAAAGCTAATATGTCTCTAATACCAGAAGGGCCCACCTGGGATCTCCTTTACATTTCTACTTGGAGCTGGGAGGAGCAATGGGAGGCAGGCCGCTGCAGATTATGTTGCTAAATGACCAGATAATCGCACTTCGAAAATCCATTCTTTTTCTATTAAAGCTCCAAAATGAGATGACTCTGAGCTTGAATTAAGCGGTCGCACAAACATTAGTCGGTCCAGACGCTGATGAGATATGTGAGAAGACTTTTAACATCAAGAAAAAGGGGGGGAAAAAAAACTGCAGGCGGAACGTTCATGTGCATGTTTGTCGGGCGGTGTCGCCTCATCAGCGGCGCTCGGCGAGAACGACAGCCATCAAATAGCCGCGGCTGGTTAAATAAAGAGGTCTGGAGATGGTTACGTGGCGTCTTTGGAGAGATAAACCGTTTGTCAACCAAGCTGCGGGCCGAGGACGGGACCCATACACAGAGACAGACGGAGAAGAGGAGGAAGGGATAACACTTGGCGGCGGAGGCACAAACAGAGAGGAGGGGTGGGGAGTAAGAAATAGAAGACGAGAGGGAAAGACAAACAGCGAGAAAAGACTGAGAGGAGGCGATCGAGTGATTAGACAGATGGAGGGTGTAAACACAGGAGAGAGAGAGAGAGAGGGAAGAGGAGGGAGGGGAGGAAAAAAAATGAGTGCGGAGCGACAGCTGAGAAAGATGAAACTGGGAGCGGATCGCGCGTGGACGAAGCGAGGGGGCAAAGACTAGCCGGGGGCTTTGAGACACTGTATAAGGCAATAAAACAAGCAGGCATGACAAGAGAGCCGGAGGGAGAGAGGAGGGCAAAAGAGCGAATGAAATGAAGGACGAGGAGAGATGAAGACAGCGCAATCGTGAAGACACTGGTGTGTGTGCGTAAGAGAGGAGGAAAGAGCAGAAGGAGATGGGAGAAAAAGGGAAAAGTGAGGATGGGATGAGGGAGGATAGGAAAACAATGAGAGACGATAGAGACGTGAAAGGGCAGCGGAGCGGCAGAAATCAATTCCCTTTGGGGGTCGCCGGATCGGGGCAGTGGAGTGCAAATGCTACATTATAAACACTCAGTAGGCTATGGCCACAGCACAAGCCATCAATTTGCCCTGGATGTGCAATGAAAAAATATCCCCATCGCTTCCGTTCCAAGTTTTCCCCACATGAATGGAGCTGCTGTTGACTCACTGCGCGTACGGACAGCGGAGCCGATGTCTCATAAGGTTGGCGTTCGGTGTATTTCACACCGCCCTTCGTGACAGGACGCGTTCCCCCCTGCACAAAGCAGGTCGAGCTGGTGTTGTGACCCCAAAAACGTTCTTCCATCTCATCTCTTGGATGTCTCGTCCGCTTCACGTGGGATGGGAGGTCGCGACGGGAAAGATTTGTGTCGTCGGCTGCACGATAGAAGGGACGGGTTCGGGTTCGTGAGAAATGTCTCACATTCAAAGACACACAGGGGAACTGGCGCCGACGTTTGGTCAGGTATTCATGGTGTTGCACACAATTTTACACATGAAAGGGGCAAAAGTAGTTGAGTAAATACTAGGCAAAGAGAGAGAGAGAAGCGCAAATCCTGGCTTACTCTCTCATCTCTCTGCACGAGTGGCCATTTACTGTTACTCTGAGTTATTGGATGGATTTTGAAATTGATTAGGGTTTATGTCAACACTGCAGTTGACAAACAGTATTTCGTAAGAGCCAAATGGCCTAATAATCCTCAATCTGGCAGTTGATCCACAGTGTGAAGATGAACTAAACAATGTGATCCTCGTGGGACGGACAGCCAAGGCCC
Source organism: Lagodon rhomboides (assembly GCA_039737535.1). Taxonomy (NCBI): domain Eukaryota; kingdom Metazoa; phylum Chordata; class Actinopteri; order Spariformes; family Sparidae; genus Lagodon; species Lagodon rhomboides. The sequence goes on along the minus strand of CM077799.1, from coordinate 21,002,842 downwards.
TAATGACGCACACCTAAAAATTAAAAGTAGGTAAGATGATTCTGGAGAAAGATAGTTGATGAGTGGAGTCTCTTTCCCAGGTCGTCAAATACTGACCGAAAGCATCTGTATTTAAGGACCCATCTTTGTCCGGAATCGCCTTCCCCAGCTTCAAGTTCGCATTGGCTTTCACAACGGTCACAGAAGTTGTCAGATTTATATATATATATATTTATCTTTTCTGGATCCCATAAGTGGAGCTGGAAAACACTGCTGGGCAGAGGGGTATCTGCATCACCTTGCTTAGCCTGCTGCCACCATGCACCGTGCCACTCGAATAAGCCGAGAAAAATGGGTGTGTGGACTGATGGACGGATTAAGCAATGAGTGCGAACCAGATCTAATGTCCACTGAAGAAAACGGCTCTCATTGTGCCTGGATATGCTGTGCTCTTTTGTGCTTAATGGGCTTAGATAGGACTGGAGAGGATTGCGCGCAATAACACTACAGCGTTCTAAAGGTTTAATTTCATTGATAATATCACCTTGGCGGACTGAGCCTGAGCCTTTATCCCTCGGCGCCGCTGTGAATCAAACCTCAGCCTCCTCTCGCTCTCCCTCTGTCTTGTCTTGTTGAAGTATTGCTAACGTGTGTAAGTTTGCTTTCGCCTTTCGGTTCCTGCGGTCAAAGCCATCAATAAATAACCTACAGCCTTTTTCTCTCCCACTGCATGCTTCCACTTCCACACCAGGACTTACATAAATGTGTGTACACACACACGCTCGTGTACAAACCCATAAACATTCCTCGCCGGAGGCGTCTTCATTATTAAAATTGCCACAACCAGTGCAGAAGAATGGAGACCTCCGCGCAATCATCCCGCGCGATTACTGACACACTTGGTCACATAATAGCTGGTTTTCATTCATTCATCCGGTTTGTTTCCCTTAAGTCTGTCTGTTCCTTCTCGCCATTATTTTTCATACTCTCTGCCCTCAGACTGGCTGCCTCAAAGCCACTCTAATTGCATTGGGGATCGGCCTTTAAAGGGTTGCCATGGTGACCGGTAGAGCCTTCCACCGCGCCGCATGCCTTGCTCGCTTCCCTTACTTTGGCTAAACCTCGCTCGCTCGCTCGCTGTCTCTCCTCCTTTTCCTCTTTCATGTGTCACTGTACTTCCTACCTCGTCTATACTTTTCCACTTCACTCCATTCACCCTTTAATTATTTCCAATTCCCACTTTTCCATGCGGCTTGATGAAAGTGTGTGTGGGGGGGGGAGGTCTCCCCGAGGATGAGTGATGTGCAGATGTGGGAGGAGAATGCCTCGCCAGTAAACACTTCACATGTATGGATGCAGGCGCACACGTACGCACGACCACGTACACGCACCCCCTCCCCCCGACCGAGCCCCCAAACACACACTTGGCTCGGGAAGCCATCGTGCTGTGTTGGCCAGGGGTGCAGCAGCAGCAGCGGGGGAATTGAAAGGCAGCCCGGCTAGAGTGTGTGTGTGTGTGAGCATCGTCACAGCTGGCCAGCGGTAAATACATGCCGGCTGACAGCTTTCACAATGACGAGGCAGCGTTGTCAGTCAGAGAGAAGTACCTCGCCGGGAAACTTTCCCGCACTTCAACTTCAATCACTGAGGTGTAGGTGAACACGCAGTGGGGACGGAGTAAACAAGGACCTCATGCTGGCCGAATTTCCATAAAATCAACTTCTTTATGATTTTTTGATTTTGGCATGTTTGGTGTTTAGCATTCATTGCTGATGCTTTTTTTTCAGCACTGTGTGATTTGTACCGCTGCCTCTTTTTTTTTTTTGCATTCCGCACGCGGCGCCACTTTGTTTTCAGACTATTGTCGGGACGCAAAACTGCAGATCAAGCTGGCACCGAACGCTCAAAAACATTCAACGTCAGTGTCAAGAAAAGCTGTTGAAATAGTACTCCCGACAGCCACGCTCCGAGGCAGGGTAAAAAAGCCCGCCATTATACAGAGATTATCAGATTCCGCCCCTGCGAATATTCAGATAATGGTTCTGAAAAGAGGCAGAAGTAGTTGTGTAGAGAGGAAAAAGAACTTGAGGTAGTTCGAAGATCGGTAAATAGACAGACAGACAGACAGACAGACAGACAGACAGATAGATAGATAGATAGATAGATAGATAGATAGATAGATAGATAGATAGATAGAGGAAAGAAACTTTTGGGGTATCGCATTCAGTCGTCCAAATGGCTGCAGATTAAGTGGCAGTTATCTGTGCCACCTGCTGTTTAAACTGCAAACAAGTCCAAGTGTGCTTATGTGTGTGTGTGTGTGACTGTGCGTGTGTGTGTGACTGTGCGCGTGTGTGCTGGAGATGACATTGATCTGCATCCATGTTCGGCTGGGTGCTGATACGAAGCCAGCACCGAGGGGGGGGGAGGGGAGTCAGGGCCCCGGTGGATTCGCCAGTTTACAGCACACTTACAACACACACACATAGTGACATAGAGTGTGTCCCAGTTCACACACACACACAAAGGTTTTGCGCACGTAAACTGTGACATGAGCAATAAAGCGCAAAAAAGCCTCTGCGGCTGTATCGAGCAGTGTCACCTGAGCATGAAGACATCGCCGCACAGTGTCTGTTTTTCTTTCCCTTCGTCTCCTCCGGTCCCCTGGGGCGCGGACTCTCATGAGTGTGTGTGGCACGCATGTATTTCCGCAACTAGTTAAACTCAGTGTGGGTAAAAGCCCCCGCTGATCGAGCCATTTCCTAACATCGGCAGGCAAACAAGCCACGGGGAAAACTACTACATTCCGCTCACCTCTACCTCTCTTTCTTCCTGTCTCTTCTCCTCTCTGCCTCCTTTCGGCATCTCCGCCCTCTCATGTATCTCCTTGTGCTGTCTGCTTCTTCCCAAAGTGTCTCCCTCCCTTCTCTCCCTCCATTTATGACTATCTCTACCCTCAGTCTGCCCCTTCTTCCTCATTCCTTCATGCACAAGTTCCCTTTCCCCCCTCCTACATCTCTCTGCTTCTGCCTTCAATAATTCAGGCAGCTTTTCTCCCGGTGTACAGTATGTGAGGTAGGAGTCCCTTCAGAGTCGGAGACAGGGAGCCTAAGAGCTCGGAACATCGCTGATGGAAGAGCTTGTGCCTGGAAGAGCGTGCGTCTCGCGAGCGCGTGTCTTTTTCGAAAAGAGCGTTCTGCATGTTTAAAGATGAAGAAGTGGATTGCGGGGACTTGGATGCATGTTTTTAAAGATGCGTGTAGTCAGTGTGTGGGCGCTGTTGGCTGCTCGAGCTCGATTTTTTTTCTTGTTTGTGTGCGCGTAGAGAGATGGCTGCCGCAGAGTGTGTAGAGTTTGTAGGCAGGAGAAGCGTGTGTGCGCACGTGGACGTGACAGGGGCCTCGGGAGTGAAGCCGTAATTTCACTACACTTACCTGTTTGTGTACTCTCAAGTGTGTGTGTTTTAAACGATACAAGAAGTTCGGTATGTAGGTCCAATCCAAAACCGTCATGCATGTAAATAGGAAGTCACTGTAGCATTATAATTCTGTAGCATAGCTTCCAAAAAACAAGTACAAGTATGTATATATGTAGTTAAGTATTTAGGATGAATCGTTATGCTAACGTATCCAATGTTTTTTGTCATTCAGTCAAATTTGTGGTTTGAGGTTTGTTGTGTTATTTTTGTGAAAACAAATGAGAAATCTTCAGAGTTAGCATAGTTAGCATACTATTCAGTCCAAACGTTTCGTATATTGGCAAGCTAAAAACACCTCAGTTAGCTATGCAACCGTTACCTAGCATGCAAAAAGATCAAACCCAAGTTAGCTAGTAGTACTGGGTGTAAATACTAAGTAACTACTGAAGAATTAGTTTGCATCTTTCAATTTTGTGATAGCCTACGTAGAACGCCACTTAGTAAACACCAGACTTAAAGGGGCTCTACGGAACTTCTACAGATCTTCTACAGAAGTGTTTTCTGGGAGCCAGTCGTACGATTATTTTAGCGGACTCCATTTTCTTATGTTAGCCACTGTTGTTCCTTTCCTTTCAGGCAAGCCTTTCCACTCGGCAGCCATCTTGGCGACTGCCCCCGGACCGGTGTTTTGGGGCCCTGACTAAACGAATGGGGAGAGAGCGATTACTTCACTTTAGAAGCACCAGTCAAATCTAAAAAAACACATAAGAAGTTTGGTGACTCTTTTATGCCTCAAACCAGAGTGCGGTTGCAACTTTATCGTCTAATGTTGCTCTTATAGAGCAGACGATTGGCTTTTGGGGAGAGGAGGTGGGATATGTCATACAACTGCCTGGTGTTACATACTTTTATATTCAAAATGCTTTAAGTGGTGCTCGAAAATGTGATAATGCTGAAAATCCGACCCAAGTCCTTCACAAAGAAACCCAAAGTCCAGCTGCATTAAAGAACTTAAACAAGTATAACAGGCTCGTATAGACAACCGAGAGAGACAGGGAAGGTCTCATTTTACGCGTCACGTTACAATCCGCTCACATGTGGCTGATGAAAAAGTGATCGATACATGTCAATTGCTACACAGAGCCTCTTCAGAGCCTCTTCAAAAAGAGCTGGTGCCACTGGTTCCTGGTTGTAAGTAGTTTGATATGACCTGTACTGTTGGTTAGTTGTATGGTGGATGGATGGATGTATAAAAGGAGAAGACAGGGAAGAGAAAGGAGCGTATAGAAACACACTAAGCTGATTTAGCCCAATGCCGCGTGTGAATAAAGCAGGTAAATCCGTTAAATCTTCCGCTGTCTCGGGGCTTCTGGAGAGAACAAGAGCAAAGAGCAGTCAGAGGGAATGATGCAAAAAGATGGAGCCATGGAACAAGAAAGGCTAGCACCATTTTTTTTTTCCCCCCATGCAGCGAAAGGGAATTTTAGGTCAAGTAGGAAAGCAGCGTCGGAGTGTGCTTGTACCCGCCTCCAGAGAATTCAAATGAGAAACCATTCGACTTGACAAGGACATTAAAATCCAATATATTCACATTATGAGGCCAGCGCCGTTACTGAGGTTATTTTGGACAGCCATGCACGCACACACGCACACACACACGCACATACACTGCTTCATGAGCTGAGGAGAGCTCTTCTGGAGTGTCATCAGCGATATTATTCGGGATTTGTCACTTTTGGCACTTCACTGTGATCCGGTGACACTATAAGCCTGATCACTCTTCGTGACTGCTCGGCACATGTCGACGTCCATGAAAGCAGACTGATTTGAAAGCTAAGAATGGATACGACTGCGCACACACACACACACACACGGAATATGTGTGTGGGTGCGCCTGGACACGCATCCTGCGACTGTGACGCGCACACAGATGGTACATGGAAACGCGTCATGTCACACAAACACAGTCATTATCGCGAGGCCGCTGGTGATCATTGTTTACCCTCGGTTTAGGGATCCTCCACATGCGTGTAATGAATGGCATTAGGGAGCATGTTGGAGTCTACCCACTAATGGGAGGGTGAGTCTGACATTTCACCAGCCTTGAGTATTACTCCTACAATTAGCTCTTGACATTTCTGCATCAGACTCATATTTGGGCCTCTTTCTCTAGGCTCGGGTGAGAGTGTGTGTCCCTCCTCGTGTGTGTGTGTGTGTGTCAAAAGTGGATGATTAATCCTCTTATTTACCACCACTGCAAACATTTACAGCTGTAATTTTTTTCCCCGTCCCTGTCTTTGATAGCGAGTGGGCTTTGGGGCTGCCGGTGTATCTGTGTGGACCCAGGCTCCAAATCCCCACAACGGCCACAAACACAACTCAGTCAGGACTTTAAATGGAGTTTACCTCTTTATCACCTTGCTCTCGTTTGAATAGGAGATGGGATGTTTTCTTTTTCGGAAGTGTGTGTGTTTTTTTTTAGAGCGTGTTAAAACGTCGTGAGGGATCACATAACGGCAGTTTGAATCAAAGGCAGCCCGGGCAGCATTGATATTCCCTCCCTTTACTGGTCTTTAAGGAAGAAGCTGCTGTGTGCTTGTGTGTGTGTGTGTGTGTGTGTGTGTGTGTGTCTATGCGCGTAGTAGCTTGCTGATGCTTCTTTTACATTGCCCAACTTCAAAAGCAGCGTTTCCACTTTAATCTTCTCTTCTCCTGCACTGCGGACCCAAGGAAAGACAGAAGAGAGAGACCCGGGCTCTTTCTGCCACTCCCATCTTTCCTTCGCTTCCCAGAAAAGCCTTCCTTTTCTCTTTTTACTGCCCCCCCGCCCCCCCTCAATTTTTCTCTATAACACACTAATGCACACGTGTGCTTATCCTGTCCCTCGCCGGCGTGCGTCCACATCCCCGCTGTCTAAACACAGAGCCCTCACCACGCACGCTGGCTGGCCTCGTAGTGACTTACAGTAATAGCCTCATCTTTCTTTCTCTCGCTCACAGTCAGGCAAACATACACAGTCACACCGCATTGCCAAGCGTTGGCGCAGTGAGGTGAATGTATCAGGCATATTAAGTCATACTAGGAGGGCGCCGAGTGTGGGGGTGGGAGAAAGCTGGCACCGGCACCTTGTGATTTCCACCACTGCAGCGTCAAAAATTGAAAAGCCAATTCCAATTGGACCCCCGTAATTAGAACTGACCCGGGTGGCTGCGCTGAATATGGGATGAGAGAGAGAGAGAAAGGGAGAAGGGCAGAGTGGATACAAGGACAAATGACCTACACCTCCAAATGTATTGTTTCAACGGTCGGGTATAAATGAACCGCCATGGAGGCTAACTGTCATCACGGTGACCACATAATTATGTTTGACAATCGCTTTGGTTATATGAGCAGGTTTCACGCCAATCTTGATAAAATAGAACAAATTCAGAGAAAGCACTTATGAGAGTCGGTAATTGAGATGGTCGATGTAAATCTCATGCTTTTGTGTTAAAAAATAGACCTGGAGTCAGAATGGGTTCTTCTTTCATGAACCAGCTAGCCTGTCTAGTTCAAAAATACATCCCAATTAATGTGTTGTATCTAATCTATTCAACTGTTACATAATCAGACATCTTTTCTAAAAATGGTGGTTTGGGGGAAAGTTACGTGTTGTATCTAGTCAGGGTTCCCCCTCAGGGAAATTATTTTCTTACTAACATCCGCACCAGATTGTGACTAATTGACGTTTCCAATCTCCTCTTTTGCCATCTTGTAAAATCTCACAGTTACGTATGATCAATCAGTCACCAAGGGGTGTACACTGCATATTTACATTCTGCTTTGTTTTATTAAAATCATAATTAACCCTAGTTTAATAGACACCTATATTAAAAGTGCAATATGTACGAATTTTAGTTTAAAAATGTAAGTAACAGCATGGGGAGGAGTCACCATTCTCTATGGTTCGTCTATGGTTGCCCAGAGCCTGAAAACTTACTCCTCCCAGCGGCCCAAACCTCCTGTGCTGGCATTGTAAGCAACAGCAACAGTACAGACAGAGTATAGTTTCTATGATAGACCCACTGGCTGCACTGCTAAAGGAGCTAACTAGGTAACGACAGTTGGCAGCAGTTAGCGTGATACTCTGGTGATTTGTTAAACCTCCTTTTGGTCTGAGTATGAATTTCACATGGGGCCAATTAAGATTATAATATTCAGATATAGTGGAGGGATGTATTTTCAGTTACAGGAAAAAAATGTACAAGAAAAATAATATTAAAATATGCTTAAATGTATGACGCCAAACCTGGCAACCTCTCTGTGAAACAAAACTTAAAACTACAGCTAGTTGAGGCAGTCAGCTGGAGAGTGTGCTGCTGCGGCACTCGCACGACATAGAATCCCAGCATTGACATGTAGGCTCTGAGTCCTCATTTACACAGTTATGGTGTGAAATATTTCAGTGACTCTCTGGGGTCTATGGATAGGACGTTCCTCCTGACCCAGAACTGGCACTCTGCCATTCTAGCTGTGGACCTAATTTACCTGTTGGGCCACAGACTGAAGAAAATGTCAGTTTATTAGTCTGAGATCTTGCTGTTCAGTACATATTAAGGACACTAGTGCGGCAACAAAGTACATAAAATAAGCACCTCAGAAACATCAGATAGGTCAGACCACTTTGTTTAACTATATATGATTAAACTTTAAAGTTATGGCTCAAACTGGCAACAGAAATATCCAAGTTTGCCAATTTCAGTTTTTTTTTTTTTTTCAGGTGTCATCACAGTGATTCGGTCTATTGGCAATGAGTGTCTGAATGGAAGCTGCCAAGAAGATAATTCTAACCAGCTGTAAATCACCTCCATCCCCCAATTTTGTGAATTAGAAAAATCATCATAATCATACAAATGGAGAGAATAATGGTATAAAGGGTATAAATCATACAATTGATTTTGGAGCATTAGGTCAATTCGTTGACTTTCTCATAGATGAATAATTTTTTAATGATGTCTGTCTACCCTTTACATTTATTCTTGTAACACGTGACTACGTAATTTCAAAATGGCATAGAAATAAGTAATACTGTCACTATGTCTGGCAGCTTTTCTCTTTTTATTATTGTGTTCTAGTCAGTTGTTTTTTGTCTCAGCTTCTTAACATGTGTCATGAATATAGAACTGAACATTGAAACTGAATTATATATATTAGATAGAAGCCCTGACTCCTCTTTAATCCTCTTATCTTATCTTCTTATTCTCTGTTACTCTTGGAGAGGAACAAAATAAGCTTACATCCAGAGGTTTTTAACCAACCATTTCTTAAAAAAAAGTAGATTCCTCTTGCTTTTCATGCAAATTAACCCAAAACAAGCATCAGTAAAGCATCTCAATTAACTTCTATGAAACGTATGCTCCTTAATTTAGAAAAAACCCTTCAAACATGTTGATCTGCACTGGTGAAGTGGAATGATCTCTCTCTGTTGGGAGGTTTTCAGTTTATTTTTAGGAAAAAAGAACCGTTTTTGTCTCGAAACCATATTCCAAACGACACCACAAAAACGTCGCCCTCACTGAATGATGTAGGGCTGAAAGGGAGCACAGTCCTCCCCCTCCCCTCCCCTCCCCCTTTTACCATTTCACCCTTAAATCATCTCCCCTCCCCCTCTCCTTCTGCATCCTCCCTTTTCACCTCACCCTCACCCTTACATCCTCCTCTTTGATTCATTCTGTTTCAGCACCTTCATCCAACCTCTCTCCGCTGACCCCGTCCCTCATCTCCCAGGCTCTCCATCACTGCTGACCCTTCACATCTTCACTCTCTCTCTCCCTCTCTTAAACTCCCCGCTGGCTTCACCTTGCCCCTCACCTTGTCCACATGCTTCCAGACCCACTACGGCCGATGGACCGAAGCAGAGAACTCGACACCAGAGGCGGGAAATGAGAGAGGGAGAGGGAAAGAGGAGCGGGGAGGAAAGGGTGAGCTGAGAGGAGGGAAGTTAGAAAATGTCAAGAGTGAGTGACAGGGGAAATCATATAAGTTGGTGGGTTAGCTACGTATAGATATGAGCTATGGGATTTATTTTCAAAGTGCACACACACACACACACACACACACACACACACAAAATTGTACCTTCAAAAAATTCACACCAGTCTACAGGAGCTGTCAAAGGAAATGGTCACACTGGGCTGCCCAGGGTGAAGCACGGTGAGCTGAGAAGACACACACACAAACACACACGCGCACACACACACACACACACACACACACACACACACACACACACACACACACACACACACACACACAGAACACTACACAATCCCATCACTCTCTTAATTCCTGGCTGCTTTCACTCAAACTAAATCCAACACAGCGGACAATAAACACTATTTAACCTGTGCACAACCAACCATTCGGAGATCGCTCAATTAATTGCCTTTTGAAAAAGGACCTGAATGATTAAACAGAAAGTTGTGGCTTAAAACCTGCCAATAAATGATAAACCAGTCGACCTGTATGAGTTGACGAAGTAGTCTCGGCCAGTAACAGAGAGCACAATCAATGTTTGGTTCAAAAAACTGCGAGCCGATTCAAGATCAGTGGGGATGATCATTTTTAACACCCATGTTCATGTTCGCAAATTAAATAGGAATAAATACATTTGTGGAATTAATTTAGTGAAAAATCTAAATAAATACAGAAATGAATAAAAAAATGCCAAATGCCCCCAAATGCCAGACGCACAATCTGAAACAGGATCCTTAAAGGTCCTTAGATAGTTTGACTTTCCTCGGCTCTGATCCCAGCTGTTATGATTCAATGTCTTGTTGTTATGTTTTCCGTTTTATTTTTTATTTTCCGTTACCTCACCTGTCCTCTTCCCTCCTCACTCTCCTCACCTGTTCCTCGCCTCGTCATTAGTGTGTCTGTATATAGTCGTTGTCCTCTCTCGTCTTGGTCAGTTCGTTTTGTGATGTCCTCCGTTACTCCATCAGTGTGTCTTGTTCCTGGCTTCCCCGTCTTGGTCTGTTGTTCCTCGTGTCTCCCTTTTGGTATGTTTTTGGGTTCTTACTTCTTGTTTGATTTGTACTTTGTTTTTTTCTTTGCACTTTGTTCGAGCTCTTAGTTGCTGCTCTGTTTTTGTCCTCGCGACTCATAATGTTTTTTTTCTAACTCCCCTGGTTTTTGTACTTTTTTCAGCTTGTTAAAATAAAGCCTGCTTTTTGTTCCCCCCATTTCCTGCCTCCTGTGTGTGTGTGTGTCTGCATTATATATCCTAAAATATAACCTCACCCTAACACCAGCACTCTACCTGCAACAAATCATCCCATTTTAGACTGCATAACAAGTACGTTTTTGTCAATTCTTCCTTTATAAATCACTTTAATGATCTGTCGTTTATCAATGGACCGACCAATGGTTTTGGCACCGATCCATTGAACAAAAGGCCTAAAGGCGCTCGCGCTCTATGGCCATTTCTGCAGTCATCATCGTGAGAGAGTGTGCTGAATTTCCTTTAGCCAAGTAAATTTGACACGCTGATAATGAGCTGGAAACCAGTAGCATTATGGGAACGGGAGAGTAGATGCACTCGTGCCTTTGCAGGCCCGGGCTTCATTAGCGGCACAGACACGTATACATACACTGGACGTTTTGCTGAAACACGCACACACTCTCATTCTGTAGGGGTGGTGAATGCATTCCATTAGCGGGTGCTGTAGGTACCGGGACTCTGAAACTCTGTGCTCCGTCTCTAATGGCCCCGGTCCTGCAGCCCTCCGGTGATCCAACCAATGCAACCGACTGTCACACTGGCAGGAGTGTGTGCTTGTTTGTATGTGTGCAATTGTGTATGCACCCTGGTAGTGTGTCCCCCCCTCGTAGGGATTGTCTATTGCCTTTTTATTCACCTGCTGGTGTCACTGCATTTGCTACCAGTGTTTATACAGTGAGGGGGTCAGGTATAGTGATACAACCTGGACAACCACAACTATTATAACTACTCACAACAATGATCCTACTGCTAAAATTGTTATCACGTATCTGTCAAAACAAAACCAAAAAAACTTCTCTGTATTAAATCATCTTCTGGCTGAGTCATTATTCATATTCCAGTGCGTGTCCTCATTAGCTGTGGCTGTCACACTGCAGGGTCAGGGTCCCGGCAGTATCATGTCGGGCCACAGGACCTTTGCTCCCCTGTATGCAGCCGGGTCAGGGCCGTGTGACAGCTGTGGGGCCCTCCTGCTCTCTTCCTGGCAGCGGCCGCAGCCTCTGGCCCTCCTCCAGACGAGCCACATTTAACCCAAACTGGCCCCCGACTGGAAATCGGCACCGCCGCTCTAACCACATGCCGGAGAGCTTTTCTTCGGGGGGGAAATACACGAGCGACAAACATCCAATTTTGTCTGCGCACTGTACAAATCTGTTTTCATTCAGCTGTCAAATTAACTTTTTAAATAATGAACCGCGTCAGCTGGAAACGGGAAAAAAAAGTGTTTAGCCAAATCAAAGAGTGACAAATAAATGGAGTACGTCTGTCGTGAATTGATTAGCATTGGATAAGTGGTTATTGTAATGTGGTGTCGGCTGATGCCGTGTTTCTTGGCAGCTGCGGATGACAACATGGTAATTAATTTGGCAGTATTGCAGTGTTTTAACTAATACTTACGACCGCATGGGGAAAACATCAGCACAACCTGATGTGCAACGAGATAAAGCATGTTGTTTGGACGATTATATTCAACCTATGTCATTTCTTACTTGAACAATGTATTGTCAGTTGTAATGACTGTATAAATTCTGACTCGCCAGCCACTCATGTTTAACCCAGTCGGCAGGATAAATATTGCAACTGTGTGTTTTTGCAAACCCCTGTCTATAGCGCTTTTCCACTCTACTGACCACTAAAAGCACTTTACAACACTTGTCACATTCACAGATTCACACACACTGATGGCAGAGGACCTGCACTTCGGGGTTCAGTATCTTGCTCAAGGATAGTTCCACCTCTCTGCTGCTCTACCTCTTGAGCCACAGCCGCCCTGAGAAATATCACCAGCAGCTTGTTACATCCCATATTGACGTTTGTTGTCAGGCAGTGACCTCTTGTGGCTATAGTAATTATTACAGCAGTAAAGAAGGAAGTCAGGTGTATTATAAAGAGCTAGAAGGTCCTAATATAACATAGGTATGTTTGTAACTGAAGTAATGTGGCAGTTTTAACCCAAACCACAATGTTTTCCTTAAACTAACCAAATGACTTTAGTGCCTAAAGTAGTTTTCTAAACCTAACCAAGGAGTGAGCGTATGACGAAGGTCCAGCATGCCTGTCGCTGTTAGGTATGAGGATGCGATGTAAAGCTTTATGTTTCTTTACATTTCAATTTTCACATCTATGTTGCGACAGTGCTGCGCTTATGGTCGGTTAAGTTTAGGCAGAAAAGGCTCTTGGTCAGGGTGAGCAAAATATCAAGTTTTGGCTTAAAATTCCTGTCTTTTTCTTCAAACAAAGAAGAAAAAGAAGAAAAAGACCCAAACATCCCAAATGTTGTTATGATCCGTATGAAACTTGCACCGATAACCTACCTGCGGTTTGCAGAAACTGGGCTGCCAACTCTGATCAATACCTCAACAACAAGCTAAAAAAAAATGGGCTGAATATAAACTTAATGTTGCTCGTGGCTGCATAAGAGCATAAGCAGTGGGGTAGATGTGATTCTGATCGTCACATGTACCTCTGCTGATGTGCGCTGTGACACAGAAATGGATCCCGGTACAATATGTTCACATCGGCGCGGTGCATTGTTGGAGGTGTAAAAACGAAGCTTTCAGGGCCCCACATTTGTCAGCTCTGGTGAGAACACCGCTGTCAGCCAACACTCTCGCACACGCCGTACCACACCTCAGACGGATGGCAAAATATACGACAGGATTTTTGCTTCATCTAACTCACGGATCATACCAGACAAAGACGGACCCCCGCTGAGACGGAAACAGGAAACAGAGAGAGAGGAAAAAGACGCGCGACTGCACGTGTGTTTGTTCTGCGGAAGACACCTTGAAGGAAGACGGAGACCACTGAGGGTTTGCTTCTCAAAACTCTCATTTAGTCTGTCTCTTTGTCTTCCACTCGTCTGTCGCAAAGCACCAATCTCTCCATCACATCCCAGCGTGACTCAGCACCCCACTGATCAAACACCGTCTAGTCGTTCCTCTCCTCCATCGCCCCGCTCTCCCCCTTCCCTCTGACAGACTGTCGAGGGCAGCCGCACACAAACAGCTCCCTAAAATGCCCCCCTGAGGGACCAGCCGTGTATTCTTGAAAAGTAAGAAGCGCCCTCCAGGAGAAGGCTTTACAGGAAGAGTAGTGAATAACTGGCAAGAGAGAAAATAACAAGATAAGATCACAAACACAACTCTCTCTATCGTCTTTTTTCCCCCATTCTCTTCTCCTCAAGCACCAGTGCACAGCTCGCAGCTAGGATACCAGGAGACAATGGGGCGTATTTTTCTTTTCTTAGGGCTCCACTTATTCCTCCCGTTATGATATTTCCTCTGACTTTTTCCGAGTGTCCCCGGAAAACTTGAATAGGCTGAAAGGCACAAAAAAAGTCACAGTTTGTTCTCAACTGTCAGTCAGGCCAGTAAACCTCCCCAGTCTGTTTTCTTTAAAGTCCAAGTCTCTGGTGGTGTCGCAAAGCATGGCCGGCTATTCTGACGAGCCGTCCAACAGTCCAGAGGACGAGTGATCGTGACGGAACGGGTAACGCTGATGGTTATTCGAGCGCCGGCTTGCGAGAGAGCTAAACAATCAGGCCGTGCGATTACGTTTCATACGAGCATGACATGAGATCAAATGACAATATCAGCCTCCTTGCCGTCAGAGGACAGAGAGGGAAGAGAAGATAAAGAGGCTTGTGTTTGTCATTATAGCTTTGTGATTGGTTCTCGGTGGTTAATGAGTGAATTTTCCACCATGGTACTCCTGAACACTTACGACATCTATACAGTAGATCATTAGTCTGTTCCTCATAGAAAACTTAGCATGTATACAGTATGAGTAAGCCAACGAGCGTACTCTTAGCTGCTTTAAAAGTAAATTGTAAGTGATACTTAATTACTCGCAGCAGAGGCTGGGATTATTTCATTTAAATGGTACGATCGTGATTCATGTGATGTTTTGAGCTACGGCACCACAGTCTATTTTCCCTGTCTGCAGTGATTTGAAGGTGATTTATTATGAAAAACAGTGATTGCCAAAATCGACTGATCTGTAAAGGAGTAAATAACAACTGGCAGCACCAGATATCATGCTGGTGACTAATTAATTTTAATATGGAGTAATTACTCCTCGTCAGACCTGCCTGCTATTGGACTTAAGACCTGCCAGCAGTGGCAGTTCTGGATGTGTTTTTCTGCTGTGGGGGAACTTTGATTCCCCAAACTGATGGATGTTAATCTGGGATGAAATACATGCTGTCCTTGTGTCATGCATGTGTGCCGCTTTCACAACAAAATCCGGGTGTATATGCTGGGTTTGTAAACCCTCTCTTACTCGCTCCTTTTCCTTTGCCAGGAAGGAGATGAGGTTGCCTTTCTGTTTTTTTTCCCCCGGTGTGACGCGTTCATTATCAAACCACATGGAACAGAAGAGAGCAGCAGATACCCGCCTACCTGACAACAAAATGGTTTTAAAAAGTCTGTATCAATATTAATGTGATAGTACACATTGTTTTCTTTTCTGGAGCTGATGATGACAGTTGCTAAGGGGTGCACATGCACAGTACCGATCAGGACTCCGGTCTCTCTCTCAAATCGGCCACCGACTGAGCCACGTGTGACGGTTGGAACAAGCCTCTGTCCTTAATTTCAACGTACGTCTTGAGATGGCGCCCAACAAGGGGCTTAAATGAGTGTTTCCACCCAGGTGTTCTGTTTTCACCGCAGCTGATCAGAGCTGGAGCCGATAAACACTGGTGACTACCGCAGAGTCATTTCATGCATTGAGTTTACCAAAACAATGCTGATACCAGCTCTTCACAGGAAGGACACATGATCTTTTCAGCAAAAGCCAATCCACGTTTGGTTTTGCTTTCCGAAACACCAGTCGCAGTTAGGATTAAGAAGAGCTCGTGGTTTGGGTTAAAACAGCTGTTTCATTAAAGGGGATCTGTGTGGTGGAAGCTGGTTGTTCGTTTGTGTTAGCGGACTCCCTTTCTAAACTAATGACAGCTACTGTGGCTCTCTGTTAGCGGAGAAGAGAGAGGCGCTCAAGAATGTACATCAAGTAAAGTCCTTTGGGCTGTCACAGAAAATCTGACCCCAGTCCTCCACAAAGAAATCCACAGAGATAAACAACTTAAACAAATCTTCCACAGGCTTGTACAGGCAACCGGGAGAGACAGGGGAGGTCTCATTTTTTCACATCACGTTACAATCCGTTCAGACATGACCAATAAAAAAAGGATTAATACATGCACATTTCTACAAAGAGCCCCTTTAAGATAAGTTCATTGCCACAGTTAAAATAGTAAGTACCTGATTAAGGTTGGGAAATAAGATGGTAAAAGGAAACCAACGTTGGCTGCCGATAGGAAATGGTAAATGTCATATTTCTTCAAACCACCCCCTACGCTTACTCACCTCCACTCCATTTGCAGGTCCCCATGGAGGGTCCGCCACATTAAGTGCCATCCCAAACCAATTAGTGGGGACTGGAAGTGGGTTATAGACCCTGCAACATTGATGCTGAGTTCTGGACCACGTGCAGCGCAGCGCTGAGTTCGTCATGGAAGACGCTCCGTGACAATCTAGGTTCTGTGCGACAGTCCACACAAACTGCTCAAACCAAGATGCTCATATAATATTGTCACATTGACGTTAACAACTTAGATTGCAGTGTATTCCAGATCAAACATAGCCTTCTTATCGAATGTTGTTATTGGCCAACCGATGATGTCATCTTAGTCTGAAGGAAGCTCTCTTCAGCTCAAGAGTCAACTTTAAGGATGAAGAACAAAGCTGGCATGAAGCGGGAAAAAATAAAAATAACTGCCACTGAGTCCCTTCCTCTCTCCTGATATCAATATTGCAAGCTTGCGAGCTGGCGTATGCATGTCACCATCAGTGAAGCCTGGCAACAATGCCTTCAGGATCTCCTGCATTATTCAGAGAGCCCAACAAGCGCTAGGGCTCTGCCATTATCTATTTAAATCTGAGCGCCAGCATGTCCCACTGAAAGCGTGTGCTCGCACCACCACCTGCCCCGCTTACAAGAGATAGAGAGGGCCGCAGAGTGGAGGCGAGGGACTGGTCCATGTAAAAGAGGTTGGAAAACATGCAGAGGGAGAGAGATCGGGAAGCCAAAATGTTATGGGGCGAGGTGGGGGGTGGGAGCAAACGAGATGAGGACAGCGGAGAAGGAGGAATTAAGCATGACAGCTATTAGAGTAAGGCAGAGGTTAGGCAAATGTAGTGAAATAAAAATGGGAGTGTAGAAAATGGAGGCAGGGTAAGAAGCGATGGAGGGAGATATGAAGAGGGCATTAGGGAAATCGGCAGAAGATGAG
Organism: Lagodon rhomboides; assembly: GCA_039737535.1. Lineage (NCBI taxonomy): Eukaryota > Metazoa > Chordata > Actinopteri > Spariformes > Sparidae > Lagodon > Lagodon rhomboides. Next base: position 20,985,886 of record CM077799.1, on the reverse strand, counting down.
CTGAGGGGGAGTGGAGAGAATGAGGTGGTGAAAGGAGCGAACGAAGAAGGGAAGAAGGAAGAAAGAGGAAGGAAGGAGGAAGCGTGAAAGGGGTAGGAACGCAAAAAAGCCAAAAGACAGGGGAAAGGGGAAGACAGGATAGAGGGCAGGAAGGGAGCGAGCAAAGGAGGAGAACGGAGATGAAGGAAGGAATGGGCGACTGAGAAGAGAAGGCACAAAGAAAATTTAAAAAAATGGTGCACCTTGAGGAGGGAAGTGAGCTAAATGAAATGAATAGCTACCGTATGATGTAGCTTTTTAAAAGTACTCCTCTCTATCATTTCATATCTCTCTCCCTCCCACCTCGCTCCCCACCATCACCCATTCATCAAATGACTGCCATCCCTTCGTCCTGAGTCATCGGCGCAATTGCTCATCCACTCCATTAGACCATCATCCCGCCCTCCTTTATTCCCGCTCTCCCCTCTCCTGCCTCTCCAGCCTCTGATCGTCTTCAGGTAAAGCACATCCCTCATCCGGCGCTGGCATTAGTGGAAAAGCTAAGACTAGACCATAAAAACATCCAGTTATACAAGTCATTTAATCTGGCATCAATTCTTCTCATATCATTCCCATTTGCTTGCCACTGGGGAGAGATCATTTCAAATCCAATCAATCAACTTGTTTCAATGATTTTCCATGAAGCAGGCTACATGCTCCGGAGTGAATGATCTATAATCTGAGTGAGTCTCCGGCTATTCAGCTGTGTTTCTGACACATGCACTTTTTTTTTTTTTTTTTTAATGTTACCAAAAGCTAAAAGTTGAAATGAATGGATTAAAAGTGTGTGTGCACCTGCTCTGACATACACGTGCCAAGGCTAACTAGCTTACTACGGCGCAGTAACCTGGCGTTAGGCTGCGTTTAAAGCTGCTCTGAGCGATATATTTTAAAATAAATGTTAAATAGCTATATATGGTGTGTGTTTGCTAAGTAACCCATGTCTCACCTCCTCCCGCTCGTGGAGTTGAAGAGAAAAAGACTATCCCTGCCCACTTTATCCAATCAGGACAGAGAACTCAATAAAGAGGCGGTCCTGTCTGCTCGTGCAGGGAGCGGGATCCTCCAGAACTTAAGGCTAGTCTTAAGTAGGCCCGGTCTTAGTGATTCGCGTTCATGTGAACGCTACGTGACGATTGCTGTCGCCTAGCAGCAGCATGTGTTACCAGGATACATTTGTTATCAGAGTGTCTCCCACTGCACTGCTAATGTGTCGCTAATCAGATCTTATTTGCCACAACGTTCCTGGACGCTGACAACTATTAATAGAGTTGTATAGCCGCCACAAGAAAACACAGTTTTGGGAGTTAGGGGAAACAAGCTAATTTGCTCAGCCCTTCGAGGCAATGCAGCTCGTCATTTATATGCCTTCTACAGCGATCATCAACAGAGAAGATGCTGATTTTTCACCTGAGACGTGTAGCTTTAACCTCTGTCTGTCAGCAGTAGGCCAGTGTTCTTCAATCCTGCTCCTTGGGGCCCCATTTCCTGCACGTTTCAGACGTTTCCGTACTCCAACGCACCTGAATCAAACGATCAGCTCGTCATCAGGCTCTGCTGAAGTCTACCCATTCATTTGAATCAGGTGTGTTGGGGCAGAGGAACATCTAAAACATGCAGACCTATCAAACCCCAAAAATGTATGGATCTATTTTATGCATTTCAGGGTTCTTGTTTTTTTGTTTCTATCAGGCGCTGATATAAAAAAAAGTCAGCTGAAGACTGAATTTTCTGGTAACTCAATGAAAGATTTAGCTAACACCACCTAACAGTTAGCGGCAGTAGTCATTTCAGCTGACAGAAATGACTGTCATCGGCTATGTGAGAAGCCCGCTTTTGTTTCTTGTGTGAAACTGACAACCCGTTCCTTCAAAAATCACTATAATTACAAAATCTACTACGTCCGATGCGAGAGCGGAAAGCTTGGCAGGCATGGTAACAGTAACTATGGGAGGCGTGGGCTTACGTCTGAATAAAATGACGTTTCTGCTTTCACTTTTACTCAGCAGAGATGTTTCATTTCTGTCGTGATAAATAAGAGTCACTCTACAGCGTTTTCATAGAAAGAGCGGCTCCTATCAGTTTAATTAAGCAGAAAAATAATATTTTTTTTCACGACCGGATGCCTCGTGTATCTCCTGCACATAATTGTCAAGGGAAACACTGTGCAACGTTTGTATTCCCCTTGGCAATTACCACTGACGGTACAGTTAGAGTATGCAGTGCAAACAGTCATCTCCTGAGCAGCATCTCTCGAGCATATAACATCACAGGAAGCATGTTTGATATGTCGGATATTGTGAGTCCAGGCACTGAACTGGGTCATATTTTTCATACGATACGACGTATTGAACATGAACGCTCCCCATGTGACTCACAGTCATCAATCATGAAATTCATCAATTCATCAATCACGAAAGAAGGCATGATTGAAAACACACACCCTGTCCGCACACACACACACACACGCAAACACACATTCCTCCGTCAATATATGAATGATGGATGATGGATGAACATATGTTAATATGATTCTTTCCCAGGAGCGCTTGATCCGCGGTCCTCGAATCAGCTTCCGACCGCCTCGGGTTCTGTCTCTCTCTGGATTTTAGCGTGAAAATTCTCAATGATCATTCTGCCGCAGTTCTCCATGCAGCCCGTAATCATTGCAGCGCTCGCTCACTTATTCTGTCAGTCAGGGAGGAATGGAGAGGGCCAGCTGACACCCAACACCCACCCATCCTCCGCTCCCCCTCACAAACACACACATTCACGAGCACTCAAATAAACATTCGCACAGGCGACCGAAGGCAAACAGACAAACGCGGCGTGCAGAAACACCCATGCAGAAAGGGCAACTCGCCTGGCTGGGGATGGGCTATGGACTTGGGCTTGGGGCTTGCTAGGGTGGAAAGGGGAACAATTTCATGCCCAAGTGCATCAGAGAAGAGTACACTGGGAACACGAGCAAACATTTTTCCACCCAGATAGGTTACAGCAATTACCCTCGCCTCTTTAACCTTGCCGCTCGCCTGCAAGCTCTGTTTCAGGTCCCGTCCGCAAGACGAGTTGAACACGGGAGTTTGTATTGGATTGCTGGGGGTTGGGTGGGTATCTTTCTCACCATTACATCATTTTGAGCATGACGAGTGGTCTGTAGATCCATTGCGAGTGTGACGGCGGTTATGAGTTCGGTGTTGACCCGTTAGCCGGCGATAACAGCAGCGGCTGTGATTAATTAGTCATCACTCTGAGGGGGAAATGTGTCAAAGCAAGGCGCCAACGCCACAAGAGAGTGGCACCGTCGCAGCAACAATGGAGGTATGCATTAATATGAGGGGGAGCGCTGACAATTAAAAGAGAAGCGTGAAGATATGAAGAAGCGTGCGTACGAGTGTGTGTGTGTGTGTGTGTGTGAGACGCCATCACTCCACAACCAAACCTGGATTAACAATACAGGCCACGCTATTTTATTAGTGTTTGTCCTGGCGCCAACGCTGTGAGCCTGCCAGCAGATAGAGAGGAAGAGAAAGCCCTTCTGACACCGGAGAGAAGATTAGCATTAATATGAGTGCAAACACACAGGAAATGTCACGGTGGTGAGCTCAATTCCAAATGCCTTAACCTCTGTTTAAAGCCTATAGGAATACTGGTTTCACCATCTCTGATTATTTTTGATTATTTTTGTTATAAAGCTTAACGACATCGTTCATGCATGCCCTCCGTTGTTTTCCTTTCAGCTCAATCAGCTGACTGGAGGTTTAGTTTGAGTCATTAAGTGTGGATGGAAGGTTCTGTAAATCATCTGGGTGTCAGACACTTGAAATAACGAGTATAACTGGCCGTGCCACAACCTTCAGCGTGATGTCATTGGGTTTATCTTCTCATTCTTTGGAAAGCTCCCCCAGAGCCGCCAAAGACACTTTCTAACAGGCTGAGAGGAACTCCTCATAAGAAGTTTATGTGTAAAATTGGCAGTGTCCCTTTAACATCCCTTTAATATATTAAACAAATGGATTCCTTTAAATTTGTCTTTTCTTTTCAATGTGTAACAGAGGGGGTGAATGGGACCTGAAGAAATGTTTGTCTCCCTACACGAAGCTTCTTGCAATTTGACATAATTGGTGTGACTCATTCCACTTGTATAACCGGGATATACAGTCGGTAATGCAACTGTCTCACTTCAGTCATCTGTAGAAAGAGTTTTTTCCTGGTGAATCATCATGAAATTAGCATCACCCGGGGCTCTAATGGTTTGTGCAGTCGTGCCGAACCGCCACGATACGGGGGTCACAGTCTGGTGCACGCAGCAGCTCGGGGAGACCACGCGGTTCGAGGCCGATGCATGTAAGCGAAAGAGTTTTGTCTCGAAACTTTAAGCCGCTGGCAACACGTGCAGAAGGTAGCGCAAGAAGCGTGTGGCCTGTGAGTTAATTAGAGAATAGCCTGGTGGGCGCTGGAGCTGAAGACCCACCTGCGTCCTTTAAATCAGTTGTTTGGGAACAATCACGGGGTTACCAGTCAGCTAGAACATCAACAGAGAAAAGACAGGGGTGGTGCGTTGGTGCTGCTCCACTGTTTTGTGAATGGGAACACATCAGACATATTTATTTCACCGCTTGAAGTTGTAATTTGTTTGAAATGGACAGATTTCGAAGATGGTAGACTTGCTACTCTTTACTGTAGCGACTAGCTGCCATTAGCATGTAGTTCAGTAAGCCCTGGAGCTAAATGTAGAGCTGGAATATTTTCACATCTCTCTTGGTGAATTGAATTTATTGAACTTATTTCGACCTAACCTTAGGGTGATCGTGGGACGATAAACCAAGACTGTTTTGGTGAGTGTAACTTCATTTACTCACTCTGAAGGGAGTGTGTTTGACCAGTTTTATGAGTTCACCAGGCAGTTAAGCTCGTCGTAGTTCGGTAGAAGGGAGAAACTTGAGTACCGTGGTATTTTCTGTTTCGTAAGGAAAACAGATCCTTTCATTTACTGACATTGCCAGACTTCAGTGGCCATCTCTGTTACACAGTACATAGATGTCCTTGCTTAACATAAAAACAAACGCTGCTGTTTCTTCACACTGTGCTGATAATGTTTGCTCATTATTTTTGAATGTTTGAAACTAATATTCTGGCCAAGTGCAATAAATAAATGTTTCAGTGTTTTGAGCATTCAAACCTATCAGAAGAAGAAGAAGAAGAATATCAGTATGCACTTTTTTCTGCTGACGTCTCCGCTCTTAAGATGCTCCCTGAACTGACCGAGCAGCATGCTAAGCCAAACCAGGGAGCACACTGCAGAAAACCCCCCAGGGTAGACAAGATTGAGCCATAAGGAAGACACTGCTAATACTGTTACAATACTGTTTTTTAACCTTGAGCCCTGATAGGACTGAAGGGTGGAGGCCGGGGGTGATGGTGGCAAGCTTTCCAGCAGCAGCAGTGTGTGGCAGCTTTTGAGTAGGAGCTGTTATGAGTGAGGAGGGAGCCATATTTAAATGGACCACCTTGTGGTGAGAATAGCTGTGATTGGTGTGAGACTGATTGGTAACAATGATTCTTTCGGCGGGCTGCCAGCTGATTACAGCTCCGTGTCCTGCATGAACTAACGCGAAGCTCCTTTTTACCACTTCCCCCACAGTCTCAATGATTTAGCCAACAGCTAGCGACAAAAGTGATCTCATTTATATGACGCCTGGATGAGAGGTCGCTTTCGTCTACGTCTGTGCGAAATGGAAGACTCATTCTTTCAAAAGTGAGTGCAATTACAAAAAACGACTATATTTACTGTGAGAACGGGGAGCTTGGCAGGCGTAGTAACAGCAACTATGTGGGTGGTGGTTGTTGTCTAATGGTTGGTTTAATTCAGAAATTTAACCGACATGACTCATTCCACTTGTATCACGGGCAGAAGGAACGCCGCTGCTTCTGCTCGCCTCTCCATATGCATTGTGTTCATGACTAACAAGCTGGGGGTTGGCTGAATTTCCATCCACTCCACCATTAAAACCTACCGAATCCACTCTGTAATAGTCCGACCACGAATGCACCTGGTTATTTTAGCTTCAATAACGTCCGCTGCATCTAATCACCTCATCTCTGCCGGCCTGTGTTCCATCACGACAGTAACCTCCTTCCTGTGAGGAAGGTACAGCTGCAGGACAGGCAACATTTTAAATGACTAATGTTACAGCCACTGATTAACTCAAACGTAAATGTTGTACTGTTAATTACCACAGGGACATTAGCAAGCAAGTCAAATTATACCATGCATCGGTCATGGTTGCCCCTTCAGAACCTGAGCTGAATATTACACCAGGAAAAAAAAACAAAAAACCTGTATCCTGATTATTCAAATTGAGAACCGCGCCTACGCCTCTTATCAGTCCACTCCACACCTGATCCTCCAAACTGACTTTCATCTACTTAACAGTGTAGTTTACTTCACATCTGTCATTGTTATTGCACTTTGATTTGCTTTAACGCGGGTTACTATCAGGGGTTTAATGATGTAGCCGCAAAAATGATTCATAAAAGCTGACTGGTTGATGTCTGGATCAACCAGGCAGCATCCTTTAACCTCAGCCTCCATAAAGCACGTGGATGACGGGACATGGCTCGCTTATATTGTGTCTGTGAGAGCCCAATAAAACCCCCAGCTCTAGAGCTGGTGCTCTTTATTGATACGAAATATGCAAAATGGCCTCTTTACGGCTTAACACTCGGCACGGTTTGTAAAAGTCAGGGATGAGGGAGAAGCTCATTATTCCTAGGATGGCGACAGAAAGTCACGTTGACCCAAGAATGTCCAGGTTAGGGGTTTGGGTGGTCATTAAAGGTGCAATTTGTCAAAAGTAACTAAAAATATCAACAGAATTGGAAGAAAGTCCATGTATTGTGTTGCAGAGATGTCTGATGAATGATGTTAGCAGGCTACTCTAGCTGCACGGCTAACTGGGCTAACAAGCTAACAGTAGCTAGTCATGGATGTATTAACAGAATGCAATTAGAAGTATTTAGCTTTTACTCTGGTGATGTGCTGCCCCTATTTTTTGGGAATATGAATTCAACTAGTGGCCTCTTCTTAAATATTGCAACTTTAAAGGGTTAAAATATCACAAGTGGGAAAGAGAGGTAGAGAGATGAGAGTAAAGTAGGGAGGGCAAAAATCTTTCCATGCATGTTCACAGCAAGCGAAATTGCCTGAATTGTTCTCATCAGCAGTGCCCATTCAACTACATTTTAAGTGAACGCATTTCTTTCAAACATCACTGTCTCCTCTGCCCTGTGTTATCAAGCAGTGGTCGGCTTTTCGAGGCGACTGCACCAATATGGAATCACTCAGAGCCCTTCACCTTGTCATCCAGACCACTATTTGCTTTTCCACTACTGCAGGATTTCAGCACAGAGCTTTGATATACTGTAGAGATGATAACAAAGCGCTTTGTTGCGAGGAGATACCTTATCAGTGCCAGTTTGTATTGGGGGAAGGAAATAATGGTGAATTCTGAAAGGTTTGACTCCAGGGCAACTATTAATAGCAGGAAAATCTGGTATGACATTGTGCAGTATTTTAAAAGATGGTCCACAAACCATCACATTTCTCAATAATGCTCAGTGTATCACTTTAATCAAGAGCTCACCTTGTGTCAAGTCCAAATGAAGTTTTCCCTTTTACACTGGAATTGCTTCAGAGCATTAGAAGTAATGAAAGGAAACCTTGGCACCCCACTGAAGGCATCACTTGGATTTGGAAGATGTTGTCACTTTTGTCCAACTGAGCTGGTTGTTTTTTTCAGCCATGCTATAGGGATGGCAATGTTGGACTGACATTCATGGTCCTCAGAGGATGAGTTATACTGACTTTGGTGACCCCAAGTTATTTTGTAAAATATTTCAACATCTACAGGACAGATTTGGTACAGACATTTGTGGTTTCCAGATGATCAACCCGACCAGCTGCTATGAGGTTAATATTTGTGATATCTGAGTTTAACATCTCAACAACTGTTGGATGGATTGCCATGAAGTTTGCCACACGGATTCAAGCCCCACTGAGGATAAACTGGAATTATATTGATGATCTGGCTTTTCCCCTACTGTCCTTATGAGATTGAAAAATTCAAAGATGCGCACGTCCCATGTTTGCAATGCTGCCAGATCACAACCAAACAGCCTTTCATGAATCTCAATCTCCGTTTTCTCTCCCCCTGTTTCAGATCTTCTTCTACTCTCAATCTATCCAATGAAGCTTGACCAGTTTTGTCCACTACTTTGGTTTCTGACCAAATATTTGCCAAACTTAGCATTTTAACATGCTTATATTGCTAAAACAAAAATGGTGAGTATGGTATAATACCTGCTTAAACCAACACCAGCATGTTGGCATTGACATTGTGAGCACGTTAGCACGCTAATGTTAGCATTTCACTCAAAGTACAGCCCCACAGTGCCACTAGCACTACATGGCTGTAGACTCTTAGTCTTGTTATTAGGCCTGTAAGAGCAATGATCGAATCAGTTGATGTTTTGAGGATAATGACCAAATCATAATATCCTGTCAGATATCGGACATTAAGCCAATTTGTGCCGAGACATTGTTTGTGTCTGAAGTCATTACACAGAATAATGAACTGAATCCTCTGAGAGTCTGTAATCGTTCCATCACCGATCTACGAGGTGTTGCATTTCCCGCTCCCCGCATCCCTTTTTCCTAGAAGAGCACGAGGTGTGCGGGAACCTTTATACAGGCGTCACTTAATCTTCATGCACCCATCAAGACGGAGCATCATTACCGAGCCTCTTATGCGATGGTGAAAAGAAATAATAGGATTTGTGCAGTGCGTGTTGATGCACTAAAATGAGATCTGGCAAATGCATCCATACACACTGCAAGAAATGTCCAAATACATATAGCCTATTCTCTTTTTCCCCCCTTGGTTTGAAAAACAGAAAATCAATTTTAAGGTTGGATGAGACTTGAAAAGTCGCAGCGAGCCGACATTTCGATAGCATCTTGCTTTCTTAATGTTTTGTATTTTCTGGTGGATGAAGAAGAGACCGTTCGGGTTGGAGAGAAGATTGTGATTCTTCAAGAATTTGTTTCCTGTATGGAGTTTTTTTTTATTTATGTCCTTCGCATTAGGAGTTGTGGTTTTACAAGAAAACATTCTGTAGCTTTATATTGTGAAAGCACGCTGACAAAGGGAAAAAAAAAAAATTCCTACTTAACAACAGTCTTTTTTTCCTGTCAAACTGACCCGTTTTCCATTTAATGGACGAGCCGAGCAGCGCGTCCCGCTGTATAACAGAACATGCCGTCTCATCGCACCATTTTCACATCTGACAGATTTGAGACGGAAAAGTGCAATTGATTGCGAGTGCATCGGAGAGCAGCTCTTTCTGCAAGCTGGTGGTGCAGGCTGACACACTCAGGAGGAAGATCGAGAGGATGTGTGTGTGTGTGTGTGTGTGTGTGGTGGTGTTGGTGTTGGTGGTTGTGGGGTCAGCTGGCACACTCACTCACTGTACCAGAAAATACAAATTTCAATCCTGTGGCTGGAATCGTTTCGATGGGATGGGCTTGAGCGTTCAGGGCCGGCGAGCTACTGTAGCGTTAATAATGTATCACGCTGACACTGAAAACTACAGTATCTGGTCAGTCAACACTCTGACTCGCTGTGTTATCCAATGATATCTGGTTTCACGTCATCTGGTTTTGGAGCCACACGCTGTTGGATGCCGGGATGTTCAGTCGATGTACACACACACATCAGAGCCGGTTTATGCGTTTACTCAGCACTCCCCTACCTACAGTACACAAACAGGCACACAGAGCCAGATGCAGCCTGGACTCACTCACAAATCTGATGCAAAAATATGAACCTTATCAGCACAACTCGTGCATTAACTCATCGTTTGGTACAATAATCCTTTAGATCTGATACCATAGGAAGAAGTATCAAACCACACCTGCCCATGTTCTGCGCCTGATCCATCTGATCTTTTCACGCATTATACAAGATAATCCAACTAATGCTGCACAGTGAAGTGAGGCGGTGCCAAAAGAGGGGCTGGATTTCAGCGGCATGACTGTAACATGCAGGAAAAGGGGCGGTAACTGAGCCAATTCATGCGAAGCCAGATGTTAACGGGCAGAAATGGTTTGCATCCCTCACAGGAGCGCAAAACCCTCACCTCCTTGAATCGTCCAAGTACACTCAGGTAGAATTATACATGTGCAGCATCCTAAACGACCCCACCTCGCCACCAGCAGCGCACAACCCCCCCACCCCCCCTGGAGGATTTTTGGACCGGGGTGGTCCTGAGGTATCATCTCCTCCCCGTCCCGAGCGCCGTGCTCGTTGTGCGCGGCTCTCGTGTGATTAATATAAAGCCGTTGTGCACCTCTGCTTCGCACTGTGAACGCGATACCCGTGCAGCCAGCGCGTATTCCTCTCCGGGACATACACACTCACACATACAACACACACACATCACACCACACACACATATACATGCTGCAAGCGCGCTTTCACGGTCAGCGAACATTTACGCACAGATGAAACTCGGCGATCGCCAACATCTCCGCGTCTTTAACATATCTGCTTGGAGTTTCCTGCCAAAGACAAATTCGGTGCTTGTGTGCGTGTGTTCTAGTGTGTGTGTGTGTGTGTGTGTGTGTTTGTGTGGAGGAGGGGGGTCGTCCTGCCTTCGCAAATGGCGCAACTTCTCCTGTTTTTCCTGTCAAGTTGACACAGCTGGGAGCCCCGCTGACTGCAAGGCGACCGGTCTCCCCCCCCCCCGATGTGTAACGCCGGGCCGCACCAGTGCGACCCAGTGTTCAGTCGTTATCTTCTGCACATGATGACAAAAAGCCACGCTCTCGCACAGGAGCACCTGCACCTTCAGCCTTTTACTCCCCCCACACCGCCCGCCGACCCCCGCTCCATCCATCCAGCCGCTTCAGGAGCATCCTTACCTTAAAGTCGAGGCTTCTCTTCTCTGCGACGTTTTTTTCTCTTTTCTTTCTTTCTTTTTTTTTTTTTGGACTGATCTTCGTTGGAGTGACAGAAGCAAAAACACACGCCTACTCCGCAGCTCCCCGATCGCTGTGTGGAGGAGAACGGAGGATGGAGGAGCAGCGGTGAAAACCAGCGGTGCTCTCTCTCTCTCTCTCTCTCTCTCTCTCTCTCTCTCTCTCTCTCTCTCTCTCTCTCTCTCTCTCTCTCTCCCTCCCTCTGGTTCACTGGCAGGGATCCCCGCTGAAATATTACCGGCAACCCGATTGGTCCGCGGGATCCTCGGCGGCCCCTCTCCGCTGCTCTAGGAGGGGCCAAACAAAACCGCGGGGACCGAAGTGCCAACAACGCGCCGCAAATAAATCAATCTCACAAGCCATTCTACTCTAATGTCTGGTTTCTGTTTAGTGTTTATTCACACGGAGCCTACACCACGTGTTTACAATGCGGTTACATGTGGTCACGGTGCGCTGCAAAAAATATATTTCCAGTTGCACGGTATGGCGAGTTTTGTCCGAAGTTGGTTGCTCGTCTAATTCACGGCTTTGCTTTAAATGGATTACAATCCCGTTAGATAGTCTGAACTGCAATTTATGCCCTGCAGTACATTGCAGATAAATAATAGGCATAAATATTTGTTTGGACTTCAAGGACGGTAGTTTCAAAAAAGAAATTCAAACTGAGAATTTCAGTTATGGAATAAATAAATATGAGTTTGTATTAGTACCTCATTAATATTGGGGAAAAAAAGTTTAAATTTCTTATCCAAAATGACGGAGTGCTCCTTTAAAGGGTAACTTTAAGGTTCCCTTCTTACACATAAAGTGTGTTTACAGGTCTTGGGGAGTTTTACTGCATGGAAAAGGCAGTATAAAGCCTATTGTGGCTGCAGGGGAGGCTGCATTTATTCTGATAAATTGCCCCCAATGATGAGGCTCAGTCGCTCGGTTGCATTGTGGGTAATGTGGGCACCAAGTTTTGAAGAGCAGCACACTTGTTTAGTATTGCAATAGAAATCAGTACATCTGAAGCAGAGTTATCACCTTTTTTATTCCACGCATTCTTCTTCCGTTTCAGAACCTGGTCCGGACATTACCCACAATGCAATTTAGCCACTGAGTGTCAACACTGGAGGCCATTTATCAGATTGCATGCAGCTTCCTCTGGAGCCACAAAGGCTTTTTACTCCTTAAAAATAAAACATAGATAAATAAATAAATGTATTAGACCTTGTAGTATCACCTCATTAATACTGATAATATTCAAATAATCAGTTTGAATATCTTCTCCAAAACTACATAGTGCCCCTTTACGTTGTACATGTAATTTACACATTGCTGCCTCATAATTATAGCCTATGAGGCTCAAGGTTACGTGCCCAGCCTATTATATTTCTTTACTTGTGTTGTACAGTTTTACGATCGAAGAACCAAATTCACTTCGTACTGAATATGGATTACCCCTCCACATGAAGCATCACCGAATGGAGACTACAGGTTGGCCTACCCCAAAGACCTCACCGTGATGTTTGAGCAGCGCAGCCGCCTATCCTGAATACGCCATCGCGTCACGCACTTAACTTAGACTGAAGCTGTAAATGGGTCAGAGCAGAGAGAGAGGGGGGGAGAGTGGAAATAAAGACTCGTTTTCAATAGGCCTTAAGGGCATTTCATGATTGCATGAGTGTTTTATTGCGCACTTGAAAACTGCACGGGCCAATACTTGCAAACAATGACCTACATTTTTTTTTTGTTCCTAAACTTTTAAGATAAACTGCTCAAAAAAAAAAAATTAAAAAAATACAGCACGTGAGGGAAAAAAACAGACTGAAAAGGCGCGCATGTGGGGCCGTTAGGGCGTTGGAGCCTCAGAGTGTTTTTCTTTTTTTTCCCCCGTCAGTTCCTAACAGGGACCGTCATCTTCACAGACGGTGCACAGCGCCTTCAGTGTTAATTTCTCATGATGCAGCGTAAATATATTCAGCGCTGCTGCTCCAACAGAGACATAACCAGAGGCTCCTCAGGAGTCAGTGCATCACGACCCACCATGAGCGCCTTTATCTTCAATAGCAAACGTCTCTGTCAGCTACAGCCATCATGTTTTGACAGGAGACGTATATTATCCCTCACAGTTATACAAATACTGGTCAGAGAGGAATGTGGGCTCACTTTCCCTATTTTCATTTGCAAAACAGAGTTTACTCCCATTCAGGGCTAATAAATATTCATGAGATATTAAAGTGACTATGAGGTCTGGTAAAAAAGTGATATTTTTCAGAGAAATTAATTAATTGTTTTACTATACAGCTTGTTTTCCTTGTGATTTTTCACCCACTGGCGATCTTTAATTTACTGCTGCGGCACCTCTGACGAGGATTTAGCATCTTCAGCAAATGTTAATAACTTTGTTTTCAAGGGAAGTGATGTGCGAATGGATTACGGTTATCCCTGGCGTTTTAAAGTATCCTCAGTTGTGTGAAATAGTCCTGTTTATTTATTAACAGCAGTGACAGTTGTGGGAGCTGAGGGAGCAGCTTAGTTACACTGGCAGACTTTGGTTTCAGCACCATGGTCAGTGACACTCATACAGGCCACTGTGTGAGACTGTTGGTGTGGTGCGTGTTTGTGTGTGTGTGTGTGTGTGTGTGTGTGTGTGCGTGTGTGTTTTCTGCTATTCCCACCAGACTTCAGACCATCGACGTATGTGCTTACATTGTGTTTACTATCAGGATCAAAGTGTCAGCATGTCAAGTCAACCTCAGCTCAGAGCTGAGACTTAATCTACTCCTGCTCGGTGTCAAAGTTTGACGTTCACTTTCATTTTCAGGATGACGGAGTGCCTCTGATGACTTGACAAGGTGATGTTTGAGCTTATGAGTGTTGCTGATGTGCCATAAAGCACACTAGAGGGTTTGCCAATTAATCGACAAAGATAAATTGGTATCAGCGGAACTATGTTCCAATTTTATGTTGCGTTAGGTTCAGTCTTCAATCCATCTCTTGTCACAATTCTGTGGTCATCGTTAGGGACAAAACACAGTCTGGGTGAGGCAAACATTATGCTGTGTCTTGAAATACCTTGTTTTGGTCGCCGCAAACACGGCTGCAGATAGCCCGACTTCTTAAGGTCTTAAGGCCTCCTTAAAAATATCTGGTGTCACGCTTACAAATGTTGAAATGCAGACTTGAACTGCGGTCACTGGCTTGTCAGCTTTCTCACTTAACTCCACCACCATCCCCTCCACCTCAGGACATGAGAGACAGGCGATAAACATGTAATGTGAATGTTATACGACATGTTGTGTTGAAATGTCAAAACTGTATACAGCCAAATTTGAACGTATGCAGATTTGGTAACTGCTAACATTTTATCCTGCTGACTGGGCTGCGATGGCTGGCTGCTAACCCAACATCCTCAATGTTTGAAGGCGCAGTGTATGAGAATGCAAACATTCAAGAATGCAAACACATTTTCAACAGATTGAAAAGAACAAAAAGCTTTGACGTTATTTCAAACACATGGTTATCAATTCTTACATATTGCACCTTTAATCAGGTTTTCCCGTTCCATTTCTATTTATTAATTACTTTAAATTTGATGTTTCAGATATACATATTTATTTCGGTATTTTCAACTTTTAGCTGTTCAGTTCAAGCCTCTTGGGGCAAACTATCATTATCATATTGCCTTTTAAAAATCGGCTATCCGTTGACCTCTGATACACACATGATTAACCACACCAACCCTGACAGTAGGTGTAGCTGTCACAAAGTGATGCACGCTGACATTTACATGCAAACCTGGGCCCTAAGTGTTGCTACAGGCAAGTGTGTCACACTCAGTCAGAGTTGCATAAAGGCAACGTATAGGAGAGAAAATCACGCTTTAGTGTATTAGCCCCATTATCGCTTTGTAGTCACACTCTGGCTCAGTCGTGGCACACCATTTTCCTACATAACAAGGCCACTGAGATGTAACTGTACACCTTCTCTCTCTCGACGGACGGCGGCTTAATGAATATTTATCGGTTCACTGGGTCAAGGTGTAATATCCGTATTTTCAACGCGACACAACACGCGCCCTCACCCCTCATGTATGTGGCAGGGCATTCATCACCAGGCCAGAATCGTTTACAGCTCGGCCCCGCGCCACCTGCTTCACAGCCTGCCAGCAGATCCGTTTGCATCTTCATTAGCACTCTTACGAACTGCGCTACGACCAGATGTCAGAGGGGCCTGACCTCGGCTCACTTTGAATAAAGTCAACCCACTGGTTGCAAAATTTGCGTCAGAGAAGAAACGTGCTACTTCTCTGCACATCCTGAGATTGAAGTCCTGAATTACCATGGTCACAAGTAAATTGGAAATGCTATTTTCTGCTCCAGAAACATTGGCTAGATTGAACCCATAACCCCCTCTCCGTGGTTGCAAGGCAGGTAATCAATCTTTTGAAAACAAACGCGAGTCAGTGGAAAAAAAATACTAATGATTTCTCTCAGTCTGAGGTAAATTTAAGTTTGCGTGAGCATTCACACAGATATGAGCATATGCAAATACACAGCCATGCATCACACTGGTGAGAAAGCAGGCAGTTTTTTCCATTAAAGTAAAGTGAAAGAGGTGATTTGACATATTTGATAGGCACCTGGAGTAGAGACGCAAAAAATGGTTGTACTGTATATTGCTTTTCTCTGCCAAGTTAGAGTTAGTGTGACGTTAGTGGCTAAATTATAACAATACAGCTCATAAACCAGTCAGTAAAGACAATTAATGGAATTTCTGCCAATTACAGAATCACTTTAATATCCAATGCCTTCTGGCGATAGCTCATGTTTACCTGTGGTCGGAGGGCATCACCCCCCCCGGAAAAAATAAAATTGATCACCAAAAAAGAAAAAGAAAAAAAAAAAAAACGGCCACTCAATTGATCCCCAAACAAATGTGATGAGCTCTATCCATGGTTCATCCCCTTTGGGCCTTTTGATGTGGGGAAACTTGCTGAGCCGCCGTGTCCTCCTTTTCTAATAAAGCTGTCATCAGCTGCCAATGTGCACTTTCATGGCGTGGCTCCAAGCTGGCTGAGATCAATAGCGCCTGTCAGGGAGCGCTCCCTAGGCGTAATAAGGCTGGGAGACACATGGTAAGTAGACCACAGGGAGGATCTAGGCAACGCTCTGATTGGATTTGGACCCTGATTTCAACAGGCAGACATGACACTGTGTTTAGGAGAAAGAGATGTAAAAGAAGAAATTTGGCCATGCATAGATAGAAAATAATGTTATTACAGAATCAAAAATTGTCCGTTTAAAGGAGAGGAACCTGGATGCATGAGATGAAGGCTGTATTTAGTTTCTGTTGGCACAGTGGTGATGTCACAAACCCTGCTAGTGTAGTGTGATATCACCCTTCTCCCATCCGCCTACCAGGTTTCATCACACACACACACACACACACACACACACACACACACACACACACACACACACACACACACACATATATATATATATATATATATATATATATATATATATATATATATATATATCCATCACTTCAGAGGATCTACAGCTCTGCTAGTGTCATGCATATTTCATCAAACAACATGCAAGGCTGCTGAGCCCATAGCTCATGTAGCTCTGACATCTTTACTAACCAGGCAGCATTGATAGACACACACCACTTTCTGTCCTGGAAATTTACTGTTAATGTGACAGACTGATAGAAAGAGCCATTCTTGCGCTGTCCCATGCAAACACACGTCTACACAGCACAGGCACACAGTATTATATCCTGTCATGTCACCCCTGAAGTGAAGTAGTGACATTTTCTTCTTGGACTTGCAGATTAATTTTGCATGATGTAACATGTCACCAGAACTTCCCAGTTCCTCAGAGACTTATTTGTGTGGATGATCTCTGACACAGTGAGGTGGAATCTTTCTTTTTTCTATCACAAAAAAAGTACATCATTGCAAATGCAGTGTAGTGTTCCTATATGAAGACTAACATCATTGTTTTCCTCACAGATAAGATAAGGGTATATGATTATAAGTGACCGTCGAGGAAGTCAAAGTAACTCACTGTCCACTGCCAATTGTAGCCATGAGTTCTACCCAATCCCAGTCAGGACATCAAACCGGAGAAGATCTCACTGGAGACACATTGCTCGAGGCTGTAACCCAGCCATCTCTGCTATCCAACATTCTCCACCGGTACTGAACTTGAAGTACTAGGGGGGCCATGGAACTGCCAGTCTGCAGTCAAGAAGGTGTACACCATTTCAGCCTATGCCTCCCTGCAGACTCTCCACTTCCTGGCCCTTACCGAGACCTGGATCACCCCAGAAAACACTGCCACTCCAGCCGCCTTCTCAACTACCTACTCATTCTCACACTCCCCGAGACAAACAGGTCGAGAAGGAGGAACTGGCCTCCTCGTCTCCCCCATGTGGTCCTACCAAGTCCTTCCCCTGGACCACCTACCCAGATCTGCTTTTGAATTCCACGCTGTCTCAGACACACTTCCTCTCAAACTCAACACTGTGGTGATCTATTTGCCCTCCTGGCCCTCTCCGTGACTTCTTTGATGAGATGGATGCCCTCCTAAGCTGCTCCCCTGGTGATGGCACACTGCTTGTTGTCCTGGGTGACTTCAACATCCCCCCAGAGAAGCTGCACACATCTGAATTCATCGACTTCTTCTCCACATTTGACCTCACGCTCTCCCCCTCTCCACCGACCCACCAGGCCGGGAACCAACTCGACCTGGTCTTCACAAGGTCCTGTAGTACCTCGGCATTCTCCGTTATGCCGCTCACTGTGTCTGACCATCACGCTGTCACTTTCTCTCTCCACTTGAAGTCCACCACCTCCCTCAACCCTATACCTCACATTGTCACCACCCGCAGCAATCTGAAATCCCTCTCTCCCTCCTCTACTGTTCTTTCATTCCTCTCTAAAACCCTGGAACGTGCAGTCTACAACCAACTGTCCTCCTATCTTTCAGAAAACGACCTCCTTGACCCTAATCAGTCAGGCTTCAGGACTGCTCACTCCACTAAGACAGCCCTCCTCACAGTGACTGAGTCGCTCGGTGCCGCCAGAGCCTCGTCCCGTTCCTCAGTCCTCATTCTCCGCGACTTATCCTCTGCGTATAACACAGTCAACCACCAAATCCTCCTCTCCACTCTTGGCATTGCTGACTCTGCTCTAACCTGGTTCACATCATACCTGACAAATCACATCTTTCAGGTCACATGGAACGGCTCCTTGTCCAAACCCTGCTTTCTGGAAACTGATGTCCCTCAAGGCTCAGTATTAGGACCGCTTCTGTTTTCACTATACACTAGATCACTAGGCTCTGCAATCACATCACATGGATTCTCTTACCACTGTTATGCAGACGACACCTCTCTCTTCCCCCATCCTCCTTCAGCACCCACGTTGCAATGCCCATCTTGGAATGTTTGGCAGACATCTCCACCTGAACAGCTGTGCATCACCTCAAACTCAACCTTAGTAAAACTGAACTCGTCTTCATCCCGGGAAAAGACTGCCCTTGCATGGACCTGTCAGTCATTGTCGAGAATGTCACGGTATTGCCTTTGTCTTTGGCAAGGAACCTGGGCGTAATCCTCAATGACGGACTGTCCTGTGCCCCCAATATCACTGCTGTGGCCAGATCCTGCAGATTTGCCCTCTACAACATCTGCAGGATCCGGTTTTTCCTCACAAAAGACATGACGCAACTCCTGGTCAAAGCGCTGGTCATCTCCTGCCTGGACTTCTGTAACTCACTCTTGGCTGGACTCCCAGCCTCTGTGACTAAACCATTGCAGTGTATGGTATACCTCATTTACAATCTACCCAAATTCTCCCATGTGACCCCCCTCCTCCGTGACCTCCACTAACTTCCTGTTGCGGCCCGCATCCAGTTCAAGACGATGGTGCTGGCCTTCAAGACCATCAACAGAACTGCACCCGTCTACCTCCAAACACTGGTCAGACCACATGCCCCAGCGAGAGCACTTCGCTCTACTACATCAGCTGACCGGCTGGTACCCCCATCGCTGAGAGCAAACAAAGCCCGCTCAGCGAAGTTGCAACTCTTCTCTGTTTTGGCGCCTCAGTGGTGGAACAAACTCCCGACCAATGTCAGGACAGTGAAATCACTCTCCATCTTCCACAAAAGACTCAAGACTGCATGTGCAAGAGGAAGTCTTGGTATCCGGACATCCACTGGCAACACTGAAAGTCCTGAAACATTGGCCATCTCTCTCAGAGGCTAAATTGATGTCGGGCAATAACCGATGGGTTCAAAGATTGCCATGTTAGCATGTTAGCAGCTCTGTACTGGCTGCAGACTCAGGCACAGTGCTTTGAGCAAAATGCAAACATCACCATGCTAATGTTCTCACAGTGACAATGCTAACAAGCAGATGTTCATCAGTTGTCATGTTTACCACGTTCACCATGTTCTTATGCTGCTTTTCACACAACGCAGAACACAAAAAATCCCAACAGAACGCTGCTCAAAGTCAGGATTCTTACATGTTAACATGTCCATCCAGCCCGACTTCATGAAGGAGCAGCTGTTTCATGTCACACAACAATGGCAGCAGCCGTGGGGAGGAGGTATATGACAGTGATTTCATTAGGCTAGTGAATGGAATATTTATCTTGAGTCATTTCCCTTCCTCTATTTCTTTTATATATGCAAGGAAGCGGCACTGCTGAAGGTTCTTAGGTCTGTACAAAATTAACAGGACTTCCTCTATTAATTGTTGGGATATTTGAATCTGCGCCAAAGTGGTGGACTGTTATGGATTGCTATCCCTGGAGCCATTTCTACAAATAAATATTAAACTCCATTGAACCACCTTTAGTCTGTAAATAAAGCAAGCCTGGGTAAAGGTTGTTTGTTTTTTCTTTACAACTGATGGTTGCTGTTAATCATTTAGCAAAGCAAGGTGAGGTTGATTTAACACTCCCTCCATTACTTATTCATGTTAAGAAAAACACAAACATGGGCATGATTTGTTGGCTGTCAGTACTTCCTTTTTTCTAAAGGGGACCTAAGGCTGTCAAGTAAATGGATCCCACTTTCGCTTCTGTTTTTAACCCATGAGGATAAACCTGCCTGTGTGCTTTTGCTATGTATATTTAAACATATGAAAGAAAAAATGCTTCATCCTCAGACTCATAACATGGTGTTCTGACCCATCCCTGAATAAGTGTTCTCAATCCATGGTCATATCTGCATCATTGAGTTCACTGATGTACACTCAGGTCTGAACCTGTCACAGACTACAATGGTGCATGTTCAAATGTGTGAGGAACTGATTGAAGTTGAAGCTAGCAATTAGTTTCATTGATAACTGTGCCGCCGGGGAGGAACACACCGAACACAGGGAGACACAACACATCTCCTGA
This sequence comes from Lagodon rhomboides, assembly GCA_039737535.1. Lineage (NCBI taxonomy): Eukaryota > Metazoa > Chordata > Actinopteri > Spariformes > Sparidae > Lagodon > Lagodon rhomboides. The sequence continues at coordinate 20,965,391 of CM077799.1, read as the reverse complement.
ATGGAAACAGTCCCATTACTCTCTGTCTGCTGTCCTCACTCCTCTCCTCGCCATTCATCTACGGATATAATGACCAAAGAAAGAGCAAGACGCTGATCTGTCAGGATGATTCACTGTCAATTTAGCAGGCTTTTTATAAAGCTCCGCACGGTGCAGCAGCTGGGTAGATGGAGCCAGCCTCCTAACTCTTGTTATAATCTACATATTGACACATATGATGGCGCAGCGCTGATTGGGGACGACTGTGAGGAGATGACTTCTCAGCAAACACTTTGATTTGACTGAGTGCGGTGTCAGGAGGTGATAACTGGAGTGGCCATTAGCGGTTGGATTTGTTGCAGACTATGTTATGACATGTGATATGGTGCTGAACGGTATTATGCAACGAGGCTCTTTTTGAATTTGTGTTATCGTGCAGTAAATGTGTTTGAATAAAATGCTTGTTTACAATCCATCACTGTTTCAATTTCTTGTCGACACGAGCAAGCCATTGGCTATGATGCTCGGAGCGGTGTGCTTCGTAGCTTGTGCCAAAATTGATTTAAGATGTGAAATCTAGTCTTCCAGCAACCTCTTGCTTACAGAACATACTCAGTTTGCATCTCTCAGAGGAGGGAGGCTCGTTTTGAAAAGATGCATTTATATTGCCGAGACGTGCCTCGAGGTTTTTGCATTATCACTGTATGGACTTTCAATGAGCAGGCACTGAGAGGCTGAATTACAGCAGCATCTTGGCCTCGGTAGGGTTAGCTATAGCCACTCATCGACCCAACAAAGCCTGTGCACAGCCAGCTGCCTGTCTGGCTCCTGGCTGGAACAGGCTGCAGACTTTCCAATAAGCTCAAAAACAAGAGGTGGTCTTGGTGCATTTGCTTCAGCAGACAAACTGTTCCTCATGATAAGTGAATTATAATTCAGATGAGATGATGAAACACCGCTGGTGGAAGTAGGGTTATTTTATTAAAGCCTGTGTGTAGTGTCAGTAATACACAAAATACACTCGAGTCTGGCACAGACACACTCACAGCGGCCCTGTAACTTACATATTTGTATGCACGTAAAGTAACATAATGCAATTATTTTATGTTAAAATAACTTTTAATAGGATCAGTGGACTCCCACTATGGCTTGTTTCTGCACTGTTACTTCAGTGAGAGGGTAGGATCCCAGAGCCTTTACAGCAGTGCATCACACACAACACTGATGATGGTGAAACTCGTCATACATCATGGAGAAAATGTTTCCTGGCTACTCTGCGTCAAACTCTGTAATTTACGGAGCTTCCTGAAGGAAACCTGTAACTGTAGCTGCAGGTTAGCTCTGTTAGCCTGGCTGACCCGAGTGTTACACCTCTGTCACTGCAGCTTTGGACCACCAGGAGATGGAAGTTTACATTCATTTGGATCATATATTTATTTACTTATTGTCCTACTTTGCTTTACTCAGTCTTTTGTAAATGTACCGCATTGATTGAGTTTGATTTTGTATTCAATTTAATTTATTTTGTGTTACTCATTTGTATATTTATGTTTTACTCACTTATCGTTAAATATGTTTTTAAATATAACTCAAACACAGTTTATCTCTCCTGTGTGGTTGAACTGAATCTGGCGTGTGAATTTATTTATGCAGTTATGCATTTAATCATTAAACTACCTTTCTTTCTGTTTCCTTTATGAATACCTGTTACTGTATCTATACATTACTCTATTTGCTGTGGTTCAGTATGCTGTATACAGTATAAAGCAGTAAAGCATGATTATTAAGATAAAATCAAACTAAAATTATCATATTTTTTGTATCCAAATCTTGATCTACATATGAATGTTGTGTTCCTCCACAGTATTCACAGTTTGCTGCACAAACTATGTAAGAGGTCATACTGATGCAGATACAGAAGATGTTGGAGTTACCACAGCAACAAGCTGTGAGTTTGACCAAATCTCGCAGGAGATACAAACCTGAGGAGGTCAACAGAGCGGCCGCATCGATCTGTGCGTCATGTGCTTCCTGTAAGTAAGGACACTGGCGCCATTGCGCGGCATAATGGAAAATTACACGAGACGGTGCGGCTGTAAGATCCGATCAAGTCTAATGATGACAAATACAACTTGAGATGAGAGGACAAAGTCAGGAAAATAACTGGAGGAAGTCAGAAACAATAACATTGATAAAAACGTATTGATCTTTACAGCTGATAGTCTGATAAGTGGCAGGTGGATCCTATTTTTTAAAAATAATAAATTACATATAAGTTGGTTCTTTATTTAATCGACGTGATCAAAGTTGGACAGAAGTTTCGAGGGTTGACTGTGGAAATAAAAGTGTTCCTTATAATCGCACAGCTCCGCCTTTTCCTTTTTTAAAAACCTGACATTTAAGGCACCTCTCTCTTTCCTACGTCATGTAACCCAGGCAAACCTTTAAATAACGAGAGGCACGAGATATCCTCTGTAATTAACGCACAGTGGTGCGCTTTAAACTGAAGCCGCACGTCCGAGCGCACTTACCCAGAACTGGAGTTCACCCGTCCCATTTCCTGGATGAGGTTCCTGAGGGAGGATCCAGAGAGGCAGGCATGGGAAAGTTCTCCCCACTTTTTCCGATTACATCGATTCTTTTTAAAGAAAGCAGGCAAACTCAAAGCGACTGCAGACCGCTACTGGAGGCAGCGGAGGGTGACGCACAGAAGTCCACAGAAGAGAGTGCTGCTGAGGCCGGGAAGCCAATAACGAGACAGAGCCGCTTCAAGACAGAGAAAGGTAAGGAGCGTTCACAGTGAGGGCCATCTCATCAGGTTATTAATGTGACCCCGTGGTGATCAGGGACTGTCAATGAGTGACCTGGTATTAATCTCACAAGCTATCAGGATATCTACAACAGGCTTACAATGCCTAACACACATTTTTTATTAACCTTTAATCACACTTTTGCCTTACTTAATTACACTTTATATAGCCTATTCCTAAAGTCAGTTACAGGGTGTCTAAACTTGTTAAAGACTTATATGTTGTGTGCTTTGTGTGTGTGTGTGTGTGTGTGTGTGTGTGTGTGTATGTGTGTTTTAACAATATAAGAAAAAGTCAGTGATGGAATGTCACCAAGTTCATTAAACTTACTCAAGTGCTGTATTTAAGTTCAGTTTTGAGGTATTTGTACTTTTACTTCTTACATTTTTACTACTATGATACTTCCGCCGCACCATATTTCTGATTTTTCACTCCCAACAGATTTATGTGATAACTTTAGTAATTAGTTACTTTGTAAATTAAACGCTGCAGCAGAGTCAAAAAAGCAAATTTTAAGTTAATTTAATCGGAAATAAAAATGTTGTATATTTTGATAATCAGAAAAAATGCTCATTAGCGATTCCAATGATCAGTCAGGGCGATAATTGGTTGACACACATACATGTAAAGATATGTACAGTATGATTTATTTTCACTTGTGCTTTTAATACTTAAGTACATTTATCAGTAGATATTTTATCAAGTACTATACCTATGGATGACTTTAACTTTACCTAGATATTATTTTTACATGATATCTTTAGTCTTATTCCAGAATTACTTTTGGGTACTTTTTCCAACACTGCCATTAATCATACCAATGATAATAGGGCTTGTGAAAGGGGCTGGGAGAGTCACTTTAAAGCTGTATTCCCATACCTCTTGAAAATGTAGTCAGAAACACAATCACAATATTGAAGTAATGTAATTGATTACTTTCAGTTACTTCAGGATCACTTCAATACCAAACATATGCAAACAGAGACGCGAGAAATACACACTTGTGTATTTGGTTTCACTTAAGACCAGAGTGATGTGGTGTGAGACCTAGTGTGAGATGTGTGTGGACTAGTAAATCATTCTTTGTTTAAAAATCGTAACTGTTAGTAATTCCCCTTTTTACTGACTGTATCGGTAATCTCATTACATCTTTTTTTCGAGTAACTTTACTAGAATACAGTTACCTTTTTTGTATCCTAATTACAAAAACCCTGTTACATGTATTCCAATACTCCTCAAGCCTGCTTGTGAATGAAAAATGTTTTTTAAAGTAGTCCTGTGAAAAGCCTATTGTGACTTGTAGTGTCAGTGGTAGTATTGATTTTTTGTTTAGCTATACTGTTTTATTATATTTTCCACTGATATATATATGTTAAGTGGACTTTATACCCCATACTTCTTATCTTGTATATTGATTCATTACAGCTCTGTTGGTATTCTGTGTTTCGCTGGTAGAGATAACAGAAATACCCAAGACAATACTGCCAGGAGTGAAACAGTCCAGTTATCGTTTTCGTGCCTGACAGCCCATTGTCTCGCCTCATCCTGTCAGAGGAGTTTGTATTTTCACTATTAGGAAGTTTGTTTTTTCTCTCAGAGGAGAAGAAATAACAGAAAAACATAGAAAAAAAGTCTAAACAAACACACAAGCAGCGTCGCAACTCCCCCGCACAGGATGTTTATTCAGATGTGTGTGTGCGTGTGATTGTCTACGCGCACGAGTTTCCCACCAGTCACCGACTGTCATTTATCAGTCATAACTTCCATCAAGCCCTCGTGATATTTTTATGTAATTGGTGACTTGACTCAGCTTTAAAGGACCCACCTACAAAAATGAATGTACATAATAATGCTGTGTAATTTAAAAGTTTGAGGGGCCTCTCTTGGACCCATTCACGCCAGTTTTACTGTGAACAGTGAAAGCCTACACCGCTCCACTCATATTAAATGTTCACTTTAGTACCAGGTGTTTCTGTTTTAGTTCAATTTAGTGTATGGAGGCCTTGTCTTTCGCATGCTGATGATGAGGAGTTGGAGCCCAACCTAACAACAGTGTGAGCTCATGGAAGAACTAATAAGGGGCTGCAGCCAGATACACATGTTCCCCTCAGTAAAAGAAAGACGCCGTTGTACTGGAAAGGTCAAGGAAACTTAGCTCATTTGTTGCATATAGAAATCATTAAACACTTACTGTGCATTAGCTGTGCGTTTATGAAAACCCACGAGAATTCTGCAGTGGGAATAAAATATACCAATTAGGTGTTAAGTGGCACATTCAAGGCAATCTGTTCAGCAATGTAGCAGTAAATAAAGAGGTGGATGAACTGTATGACCTGCATAACAACTACAGCTCGATGTACATGCTGGTGTAATGGGCTCCAAGCAGCCAGTACGGCCGGCTCAATCAGAGGAATAAATGTAAATGCCGACATTTATTCCTCTGATTGAGCCAGCCGTACTGCAAACTGCAGATATGTTCACACTTTAATATCGCTTGAGGCTCAATTTCTCTGTTTAGAGAGAATGCTCTGGTTAGCTTTAGGCACATTCATAAGGTTCGGAAAAAAAATCTTGTTTTGGCTTAAAATACCTGTTTTGGATGCCACAAACACAGCTGGAGATGTCCCGAGGTCTCCTTAAAAATATCCAGTGGTGTCATGCTTACAGATATCGAATCACAATCTCAAACTGCATATTTAACAAATGTCAGTATGGTACATAGCTTCAAACGCGCACAAATGTGACTGTATATGTACTGTTCTTTACAGTGTACTGTAGATTTGAAGGGGGAGAAAATACATATGTGCCAAACGATTTGCTTTGTTTGTTGTTTTTAAGAATCTCTGGGTGAGCCAGGGAGTTCACCCAAAGTGATACAGAAGAATCAAAAGCTAGTTTTCAAATGCAGGTAATGAGTATTTTCCAAAATGGGGGAACATCTTTATGGGCTTTTTCAATTTAACTGTGTATCTTTTATCATAAATATACAACTTACCTTCGTAACAAACCGAACTGCCTGAAAATTTGTCAAAAACTCAGCGAGGTGTGATATTAAATGTGGATAAACCACCTGTCTCGATAGACTTACATGCATTAGGAGCTGCAGCTTCCCCTGACCAATATGGCGGCCGTGTTGACACATCACTCCAATAAAGAGCTGTGGCCAGCGTGAGGTTTTTTTATATGCAGTGTAGCGTTCAGGAGCGTTATCTACCTGTTTGTCTTTGAATGCCCCCACAGGTTGAGTATGGCTCAGTTTAAATGTGTGTCTAGTTTTACACTGCTAATATCTCTGTTGCAAAATTCACATGTATTGTATTACACTGTATTTACGCATTCTCTACCAACTGTCCCTCTTAGGAGCAGAGGATGTCCAGAGCTGATTGGTCCTTCCTGGAGCACCTGCTGGAGGAGGGACAGAGGTATTCGACAGCCATTGGCCGCATCTGGCTTACTGTGCTCTTCCTGTTTCGCATCCTGGTACTGGGAACTGCTGCTGAATCGGCCTGGGACGACGAGCAATTGGGCTTCGTCTGCAACACGTTACAGCCTGGCTGCCCTGCTGTGTGCTACGACAGAGCCTTCCCCATCTCACACTTTCGCTACTTTGTCCTCCAGATCATCTTTGTCTCCACGCCAACTGTCTTCTACTTTGGATATGTGACCTTAAGGGCTGTGAACGAGAGCAATGAAGGGGAGAATGAAAGGCCGGCAGAAGAAGGGAGTAAGAGAAGAGGAATTGAGATAGAGAGAGACAATACTAAAAATGATGACAAGGAGAAACAAGAGGATTATGGGAAAGGCAGAAGAGTTGACAAGGCTCCTCCTGAGCCTCCTAAACTGAAAGGAAGGCTGCTGTGTGCATATGCATTCAGCATCCTGGTAAAAGTCCTCCTAGAAGCCGGCTTCATGGTCGGGCTGTGGATCCTTTACGATGGCCTCTTCATTGCAGCAAATTTTCAGTGCCAGGCGTCCCCTTGTCCTCACACGGTGGACTGCTTCGTCTCTCGTCCCACGGAGAAGACCATCTTCATCATCTACACTCAGGTGATCGCCGCCATCTCCCTACTCCTCAACCTCGTCGAGCTCCTCCACCTCCTTCAGCTCGCCATCTCCCAGCGGCTGGAGAAGCGCTACCGCAAGGAGCAGGAGGACTACCTACCGCGGGCAAAGGTGGTAGCAGCGCCAGAGGAGGAGCCAGAACTCCAAGCGGAGGCGTTTCCGTCGCACAAAGCAGGGAGCCATGTTGATCTCCCCGTGCTCCCCCAGGCTGCATGCCAAACTAACCCCTGCGAGAGCAACGGGGATCTGGAAATAGAGGTGAACTGGGGACCTGGGGAGGCTGTGAATGACGTGCTTCCCAGTTATGTGAACTGCATGGGGGCTATGAGGATGACACATTCCCCGAGAGTCCATTATAAGAAACAGACACCACAACACACTGGGAAAAACACTAAGAGCGTCCAAAAGGGACCCTCAAAGCAGAAGCACTATGTATGACACAGTCCGATGTGGTGTCATACATAGTGCCTACTATCCTACGCATGACACTTGACTATCAGGAGTGCACGGTGAGAGCTCAAATTAGGGAGAAACGAGGAAGAACAGCCATTGCACTGTAAACCGGATGCCTCGGAGGCAGACAGACATTAAAACCCAGATTTACCAGATGAATTGACCCATTCAAAAAGCAACATTTTGAGAACACTCCCCGAGGCGACGAAAACGAGCCTCCACAATAAGGAAGACACAGTCATAAGATGCTTTCACGTTACACTTAATGGCTTTTAGTCTTGAATGTGACAGTGGAAAGAAAAACCTGCAGAGGGGGGGGTCCGCGGGGGGATGTTGTGAGAGTGTGCTGCACGAGCACATTTAAGTATATTCCTCTGAGATTTGCACTGTAACCCCTGGAGTTCTCTGAAACCCCCGTCCTCTCTCCAGGCCTGTGTTCACACTGAGGAATGCACTGGTCTCTGGGTCCTGCTCAGCTCCCCAGAGGATAATGGCTGCGTGGATGTAGGCACGCATGCATGCACACACACAATGTACTCCCCCCCCTTCACCCCAATAAGTTTTGGTCACTCGAGTTTGGGTTATGGACCGAGAGGGAAGGGGAGCCAAACCATGAGAATCTTGGGATTTTTACATGTCTTCTCATTGCCAGTGACTGAAGCATTTTATCTATGAGGAAAGAGGGAGAGAGAGTGGATACTCGGTTGCAAGAGCTGAATAATGGAGCACAGACAAGTAGCCAGTTTGAAAATCAAACCTTTTGGAGAGTCTGGGAGAGAACTCAAGGGATAAATAAGTGATTGAACACTGAACGGACTGAAAGCATGTACAGAGATGTGCAAACCTAAAGGTGCACTATGTAGTTTTGGGGAAGACATTTTAATCAGAAGAGAAAGATCTTCATTGACGAAACAAACTAAATTAACAAAATCTTTGTTTTCATGACTGAATAAACAAACTGACCTTAAAGGACAACACAATTTCATACTATTTTTTGTTATTTGGCGGACCCTGCCACCTTTTTGGCTTCGAACAGTGTTTTTGGGACCATTTAATCAGTTGTGGAAAAAAATAATATTTCTGAGTTTATTAAATAGAATAATAAAATTCTGACTTCTGACAAAATTCCCATCCAAAACTACATAGTGCCCCTTTAAAGAGTTACTTTAAGTTACCATTTTTACACATTAAAGTGTGTTTACAAGTCTTGGCGAGTTCTTCTGCATATGAAAAAAGTCAAATAAAGCCTTTTGTGGCTGCAGAGAAGGCTGCATTCAATCTGATAAATTGCCTCTGGTGATGTCGCCCTGTCGTTAAGTTGTATTGTGGGTAATGTAGGCACCAAGTTTGGAGAGCAGCACATTTAGTTTAGCTTTGCGCTTGAAATCAATACATCAGAACCAGAGATATCACTTGTTTTATCCCACGCATTCTTCTTCCTTTTCAGAACCTGCCGCGTACATTACCCACAATGCAGCTCAGTCACTGAGTGACATCACTGGAGGGAATTTATCAGATTGCATGCAGCTTCTTCTGGAGCCACAGAAGGCCTTATGCTACTTTTTTTCACATATGCAGTGGCAACTCTTAACACGCTTTAATGTGTTAAATTGGTGGAGCTACCCTTTAAATGAAAGGAAATGACTAACTATGTGAATACTGTATTTAATGTTTAATGTCTGTGAAGAAATTCCAGTGCTAATATTTATTATTTTGTGTAAAATAAAGTGTACCATTAAATGAATGATCACGCTGTCAATCACTCAAATTCAATTCTGCATTATTCACCATACACAGAATACACTATATCTGGTATACAGTGACTACATTCCATGCAGGTTGATGTCTTGTGTACATAATGGTTTTATTCCTCTCCTCTCCTCTGAATACAGGGATGAGATTTCTCCGTGGGGAAAATGTCTCTGAAGTGTGCATTGCCTCTGTGTCCACCCATACACTCTCTGCTATCCAAATACTGTCACAATACGGAGGCAGTGAATCACTCAAGAGCAAGCTTTGGGAATAATAGAAATACGGAGCTGTGGAGAAGTGGATGAGCCTTACAGGGTATCATGAGCATAACCTCCTTAGGGGGAAAAAAAATGGAGAGAAATAACTTTGATTTAATGGCTGTTTTCAAATCCGTAGCTCTTGCTGTAGAGGGAAGAAAGGCATCAATTATATGCCAGTAAAAGTTCATACAAGGTGGAACAGCACTTTCTATTTAATATCCCCCAGGGAGTCCTGACTGTTAACGCTGTTTTCGCGGAAAGCAATTGATAAAATCCAGAACTCAGCACCTTCCAAGAAGGTGCTCGCCCAGGCTCCGCATGAATGTAGCCATATGTCTTTTTCAGGGCGGCAGCCTCGGCGCTCGGCAACACGGTGCTCATTTCCAGCAATTTACAGAACTGTCTCCATGACGATAAGAGATTATCTATAGCAGGAAAGGGGGGTTATGGGAAATTTAAGTGAGACAGGTTCTCGTAAAACAAACAGCGTGAACCGTGTGAGGCCAAACAAGGACTACAAAAAGCAGCTGTGAATCTGAAATTAAAAATACTTTCTTTCTCTCTCTGCAGTTTATTCAACATGTTTTATGATTCGATAATAATAGGAAGACTAATTTCTGGGTCCTCGGAGTGGAATGTTCTTTCATTGTTGGCAGCCCCTCCCTGTGTCAAGGATACATTGGCAGATATTGTGGAGAGAACAATCCAAACAGAGCCTGCTGAAGCTGCCCAGTTCAGTGTCTGTTCACAAGAACTTGGCTGGCATTCCCGTGCAGTCTTGTTATCTCAGTCCAGGTGGGTGGGTGGGTGCGTGTGCGTGCGCTGGCATGCATGTATCATGTGTGTGTTTTCGCAAAAAGCCAAGGGGTCATGAAACAGATTGCGCAGGGGGCGACCCGCATCAGCCCTGCGCCTGCCAACGAAAGCTGACAGCGGAGCTCGCTTTAGCATCCGTCTTCCTTATATTTGATCAAGCGGGAGAAGCCCTACACCCTGCTCTGTTCTTTCCACAGCGTAAACTCCCACCTCACGTTCAGAGAAGCAGATATAAACCCTCCAGGATGAACAGGCTCTACACAGTCATATCTACTCACCAGAAAAAAATGCAGCCATTCTGACGAAGCCCCCTAACAGTGCCGATCAAAGTGGTGTTTTGGCTCCATGTTCCTCTGTCAGGACAACAGGACACAAGCAAATTGCTCTCCCATTCATTGGTTTGATTACCCATAATTCACATCTAGACTTTTTCCCACACACCGCTTTCAGAGGAAGAAGCCCTAACAATGGAGATATTTGTTTGTGTAAGGCTGTGAGCAAATAAAAATGAGTGGGGGAGTCATTAGCTGGGCCGACCCCAATCTGTGTGACAAGTCACCTCTAACGGTCATCCATGCAGCCTCCGGGATCAGCTGCCATTCTGACTGCGCTTCCTGACATTGTTGGAGTCACTGCTGATGCATTTCCTTACTCTGTTGGTGAAGCCACAGGGCCGCTGATCACACACAAAGACACACAGTTTGGTGAATGAGCACACACACACACCTCCACACGCAAGCATTTAGAGTGTGAAACAGCTCAGAGGTCCATCAAGTAGCCTCCGGGTTCGAGCAGGTCTTTATGAGAGGCCAACAGTCATACCCAGAGGCAAATCTCTTTTAGGGAAGGTCTTATAAAGTCATGCCCTGCACTGAAGGATCCGGAGGGTCTTTAAAGGATCCACCAGGGCCAAACCCGCTCTGTTGTCACACCTCCTGCCAGCTGTACTGTTGAAAGCCCAATGTATCCTGAGGAAGCATCCTAAACAGGCAGAGAAGCCATTCTCTCTCTCTCTCTCTCTCTCTCTCTGTCTCTCTCACTCTCGCTCTCTCTGTTTGTGCAGCTGTCCTTGACTTAACATTCACTTCCATTCATTTTACAGCCTAACCAAAACCCTTACCCTAACCCTAACCGTAACCAATTCATGCCTTCAATTTATACCAAGACCTCAGAAATCACATTTTGGACTGGTTTTTGGTCCCCATTAGGACTACTGGTCCTCACATGGTCAGTGTTTATGCCAGAAACGGTCCCCAAAAGGTAACAAAAAAACACACACACAAACAAACACACACACACACAGAGATAAACAGGGAACCGGCAGGGCTTAAAATAGCGAGTCACGAGGTGAATGAGGTTAATTAAAATTATGCAATATATCTTGAAATAATGTGCCTCATATTGCAAAAATCAAACAAACAAAAAAAGCACTTTTAAGGGTTTAGCATTTATGCAAATTGTGTGTGTTGTGTGTGCAAACTCCCTTTGTTTCCCTTGACTTACATCTGCACAACGCCGACACACGACTCTCTCTGTATCCATAACAATGTCACGTCCAAGCACACACTCCTTAATTTGGCCATTTGTGCTACTAGACAAAACGGCTGCAAAAGGCTTTGAGCAGATCCTAAATTTAAACTCTGGACAGGAAGTGGGTCTGTATCTGTTTCCTGCTCCAGTATTGTTACTCCCCAGGGATTGGTCGTTTGGGATTGTTCACCCTGACAATGGGGCTGCACCGTGGTGGGCATTGTTGCATTGTTTTGTGGCGTCTCCGCTGCGCTTTGTTGACCTAATGTCACGGCCACCCCATCAAAGACCAGTGAAGGATGAGGGAACTGGGCAAAGTGCCGTTTGTGCGGCTGGAGTCAATTAAGAGGGCTGGTGCTGCGTATCGCTGGCCGTGTGTGTGCATGTGTGTATGAGGTGGGGGCTAAGCAAGCATGTGCCTGTTTATTTGGTGGTCTCTCTTAAACAATTGGTTGTCGGGAAGAGTTACAGGTAGGTTTTACGACTTGTGCTTGGTAGTGTTGGGGTAATGAGCTGCAAAGTAACACATTACAGTGCTATATAACTGCAGTAACTGTAGTTATTTTGGTGAAAGTAACACAAAAATAGTAATTTTAAATAATAATAGTCATAGTAAGTGACAAATGCACTTTTTTTTTTTTTACTTTAACAGGAAAACAAATTCAATATGCATGGATGGTGTCATTACACTGCAGAATAATGACTTAAAACAAAAAAGTTGTCAATTGCCAGTTTGAAGCTGCGCTCATTTAGCAAATACATTAAATTATTATGCAAAAATATTAGTAAGTAAGCTGCACTTAACGATATTTTTGGATAAACAATGAGTGTGGTGACTAAATGTTACACAAAAGGTGCTGCTCATAGCGACAAACCCACAGACAATCATCTTCCAGCTGTACAGTTCCCCTCAGCTCTGTAAAGCCTTTTAGCACCTTTGAGCTCATTGTTTTGGTTTTTCATCGCACAACTTTCCTGTTTTTGTTCACTCACACAGCGCTCAACAACTTTGTTTCCAGCAGTTTTCAGCGAAATTGCTCCGCTAGACGGACTGTGTGCAACCTGCCAAGAACAAAACAACAGACAAAGTTAGCAACTAGCCAGTGAATGCACTGAAGCAAGTAACAAGTAAATAGGTAAATTAGCCATGAATTGGTGGAGACATAAATGGCTAAATGAAAGTGAATAATGGACTTATATTTGTCAGGTGGCCAGGAACTGAAGTGCACGCCAAACTGTGTAATAGACCTGCTGGTCTGCCATGTCACTGTTGCTTTTGGCCCAACCTACCCATGACAACAACACAGTCTCATTCTGTGTTCAAGTTAACAGCATCCGTTTACACTTTTAAAACGAAGGCACCAAAACTGCTTGGTTAGGTTTAGGAAAAGTGTGTTATATAGGTTATTGTTCATGTAAAAGGTCTTAAAAGTTAAAAAGCCCCTGCGTCAGTAGTCTCGCCTTTAACTCTGTGAATCTGTGACATCACATGCCATGTCACATATTTGCATACGCCCATATTCACGATAGAAGTGAAGCTAAACGGGACCTGAAAACAGGGCAGAGCCGACCGTAGACATGGTGAGCGGTGCTGGCTCAGGCGTGTGTCAGCTGACCAATCAGAGCAGATTTGGGGGGAGGGGCCTTTGAGAGACAGGAGCTGAAACAGAGCGCTTCAGACAGAGGGGGAATACAGAGCTGCAGCACAGGTCAGTATGAGAGAACTGATGTGTTTTTTGAGCATTAAAGCATGTAAAACCTATTCTATTAGGAACCCAAAATATAATTGAGGCAGAAAAAGGGCCCAACATGTCTAATTTAAAATAACTACGTCCTTAAAACATCCGTCATTGACTATCAACTTTACACATGATTTGAAAACTGGTCTCCAAGGTCATTGTCCTGTGACTGACCCGCCCATCCATGTGTCTGTTACATAACTATTGTAACTGCTGATGTTGCTCGGCCACATTTTCAGGTGATGATCTGTAAGTGTTGTGTTTTCAGCTCATTCTACTCACCCCAAGTGAAAAAAACTACTACCCAATAAACAATTGATGCAGCATTAAAGTTTAATGCATGAACAAATGCAACTATCCTGTTTTTCCTTCAGACCTAATAAAAGAGAGACTTCAGACTGAATTGATTTCCAAATGTTGCTTCAAGAGAAAAACAACAAAAAGCTGTGTTTTTTTTTTTTTTTTTGCTGGTTGTTCAGCACGTTTCAATTTGAAAGGATAGTTCTCGCTCACTGGCATGCAAACTCACCATCTAAACCCAAGTATAGCTGATATCAGATTTTTTAGTTACATCTGACGTCAGCTAATTTAGTGAATCCAACTATCTAATGCATCCTGGCCGTCAGAGAACTTTGGTTTTCTTCAGATGTCCCCCGTGAGAATATACCTGCAAATATTTCTAATTTGACTTCCCCTACTCGGATGAGACTCTCCACATGTTTACATCCAGGATCCTTGTCTGTGTATAGGTTTGATATACAGAAATACCTGTATTCTTGTGTTCTATGTGTGTGTGGTTGTTAAATAGGGGATGTGGTGCCCTTCCAGCAGGCAGACAGCTCTATTGTTCCTGCAGCAGGGAACAACGTCTCCGGCCTGTCCACTCAGGATGTTGAATTGTACCTCCTTTAAAAAAAAAAAAGGAACAACCAGCATCACCCACGGCCATTATCCCCATCATCCAGCAAGAACAATGGAGCACCTCCAAACATCCCCGTCCTTTCCCAGGAACCTCGGCGGTCGGTTCCCACAGTACTGTCCAGTTCTAAGCCGCTGGGCCATTGTTAGCCGGCCGACCTGTCCTCTGATTGTTCCCTGGAGGACACACACACCTTTCACACACCTAAAAGCACTCTGACTAACGCTCTCTCTCCCTCGCAGCATGAGTGAGCCTCTCCGTCCTCCTCGCTGGTTTCACATGGAAACTTCCACCAGCTTGAAGTAATTGCCGAGCTAAACATGCACAGCCGAGGTCATTCCACTCGAGAGCGGGTCATTCCACTCTGATAGCAAACTTAAGTGGGGAGTACGAGCCGATGACTGCCGATAGTGCAGCCGTTTACCACTGTGGTGCCAATGTAAATCTGGGCTTTGCAATCTTTCCCCATTTCACTAGCTGGAGGGGTAACGTAGCGGAACTCATCCTGGCACGCTGGAAAGGTTATTCATTAAGAGAGCTCCTGGGGTGCGGGAGAGGTGGACCTTTCTGTTTCATTATTTAACACAGGAAAGGCTGCTGGGACTGGAGTTAAAGTGTCAACAATATAACTATTGGAGTTGCTCTCCGAGTTGACGTGAGTTATCATGTGTTGGATTCCAAAAGCTCCATAAAGTTTTCTCATTTCGTGGCCTTTACGACACCGATAACTCGTCCGTCTTCGATCAATGATGAATTCTTATTACAGTCTTTGTTTCCTGGCACATCACCGCTTTTGTTTTAATAATGAGGACGATAAAGATCTTTTTGATTGAATAGTGAGAGCCTACACAGGGGAGGGCAAACGTCATGGCAACATCACTCGAGTGTGTGAGTGACGGTCTGTCTACAGATTCTGTGAGCACTACGTTATTCATAATAATAACAGTTTAGATTTGCAATCACTGCCGACATCGCTGTTGTTGGACTTGTATATCGTTCCTGACATTACTGATGGATTGTGAGATAAAGAGAGGCAAGCTGCCCTTTAACGGATGTGGTTAATTTTAGCCTCATGCTGTGCCGCTGTATCAAAAGGAATGTTTTTACAAAATTTCCCACGGGGTTGTATGTGTCACTCTTTTGTGGTGCTGCGGCTCGAAACCAATCCCACACATCATTACGCTCGTCTAGTAACAGCGTCCACCAAGATGATCGCAAATACAGATATTGGCTGGGATAGGGCTGTTCCTCACACAGGGTTTAACTGATTCTACCATGTTGTTATCTGGCTAAAATTATCTTGTTGGTTCCGATCCAACTAACTGGGTCATTGAGTGGAACTGTATGGCCTTAATCAGAATGGTGCCCTCATCTTATGATGCTGAAACAAGGCGGAGGAAAGTAAACGCTGGGTTGATGGCAAGACACCTTTTACCAGTTTTTCCCTCATCATGTATTGTTTCCTTTGGTTGTCCTTGTCTCTCAAATTAAAGTGTTCAAGTGTTTAATTCCCATCAGAATGTCCTGATCAGATGTGATGGTTTCTGGTTCCGTCTGCCTTTTACAAGTCAAAGGTTACAGGTTGGGGTTGTTCTTTTTAAGGGTACCTATGTATATAATGTTTTGAATTATCATATAAAGGTATTTAACTCCTGTGAAAATTGAATTGTGATAATTGCTCCAATAGATCATGGTGGTTTCTCTGTACCTACAATTTGTCCAAAAGCATCATACCAACAACACAAGGAATCATTTGTAAGGAATCATTTTAAGGCAGCTTTGAAAAACTGAAAAATCCAGACTTTTTCAAATTAATTGGTCCTTTCTGTAATCAGCCTTTTCCTTTGCCGGAGGCAGAACACGTAATTGTCTACAGGCCAAATTCCGTAAGGTGAATGAGTTCCCGGTTTCCCCATTTCTCATCTCTGTCTCCCGTGTTCCCTCGAAAATGATTTCTTCCTTGAAGCTGAATGAGCAGAGCCATTACTCAGTTCCTTCCTTTGACTTTGATGTTACATTCTGTCCCTGGCAGCAGTCTCATTATCAAGCGAGATCAGATTATTTGTTCAGACCTGAATGTGAAACAATGCTGCCGAAACACAAGTGACAAAAACCTGAAACTTTTGTTTTATTACTCCGTTAGAAGAGATCAGTGGGCGGAACTGGCGATGTCAACAATTCCTTAAAGGGGATGTAGATATTTACTGAAATATCAACACAGCTGCAGCATACACATACATTTCTTTATTCGTAACACTTTCAGTGAAACACATAATTAAAACTTTTCGTGTGCAAACAGTCTTTCTTAAATGAAAGTATTACGTGGATGCTTCAGACAATAATGGGACTAAGCGGCTTAAACTTCCTGAGGGGACCTCCCGTACTGTTGGATTATTTTGTCACATACCATCAAAGGCTACATGTCATGAGATAAAAAGACCTACAACAAAGACCTGTCTTTCCTTCTCCTCTCTCACGTTCACAAACAGAAGTCCTTTCTAAATGTACAGAAAAGATAAAAAGGAGCAATTCTTTGTGACAGGCTTGAAACGTGCTAATCAGTTTTTTATGCATGAAATGACAAACTTTGTTTGATGCAACAGCAAAAGACACAATAACATCCGTCATTGTACTCACAACAAGATTATACTACCAACAGTTTAAAGCATGGACACTCGATATGTAAAGGTGCAGTATGGAAGGATTTTAGTTGAAAGCATAAAAAAACTACAATTATTCACAGAATGTAAAGGAATAACAATCTGTGGTATTTACTGAGGTCAGCATGCTAACCAGTTAGCCCCAGCCCACCCCAGTCCTAAGCTCCTGTGCCAACATTGTAAGCACCAACACGCCCCTGGTGCTCCGAGCTCACCGTTTGGCCTGCTAGCTGCACGGCTAACTGAGCTAATTAGCTAACGGCAGCTACAGTTAGCAGCAACAGTGGTTACTCTGGTGGTGTTTGTGTGGTGTATGAATTCAACAGATGGCCAATTCTTACATACTGCACCTTCAGGATGTTGTAATCGCAGTGTCAGTCAGGCATTAACAGTCATGTGCAACATCAGAGGGAAGGTCAAAGAATCACATACAGCACACTTAAGCTATATTCGACTGAATTCAAGTGTTTATGATCGCCCTCTAAAAAGGTATTTACACAAGTGAGCTGATGCTTTCTGGTCACCAGGGATGAGGATGTATGTCTGCTCAGGTGTTTCTGCCCTCTGGTTTTGAGCCCTTTGCTCTCCTGCTGAGAAAAAGGGCGAAAAACAAGTCTCTCACACCAATAACATGGCGGGCTAGCTCTTCTCGGGTCGGTTCCGGTTCAGAGCCGCCCTGGGCGTGAACTCCAGTTTCTCTTTGAGGCTAAGCACCTGGGTGCTGTCCACGCCCGCCTGTTCCTCTAGCTTCCTCTCCTCCCTCAGCTCCAGGATGCCCTTCTCCTCTCGAACTTTAGGGGTCCCTCTGACAAACCACTCCAGGTGGTAGCCCACCGCTCCCACCACGAAGGCCACGGGGAAGGTGACGTAAGGGGCATAGGTCCGTAGCGCTGTCCACATCACAGGCCACATGACTGCACGCTGCTTTGGCTCCCAGGTGCTTCAACAGGGGGAAATAATGAAGTGGTGAGTCCATTATAGCGGACAGCAAAGGGTGATTACAGTGTTCAGAAATTAAAAGAGCATATGATAAATATCACTTTCCCCAAGTAGTTTTGAAAAGCACTTATTCTCAGCTAGTTCCTCCTGGTAGTTGAAGGTCATTGTGACTATAAAATCATCAAATTAAAACTACTGAGGTAATAATAGTCCTTGCTGCACATAAAAATAATTTAGAGGCACTGTTTCTGAAAGCTGTGGTGATAGCAGATGTCTGACATGGACTGCTTCCATGCAAGCTATGTGTAATTCTTTTTCGTCTGATATTCATAAACGTCAGACTGTCACCACACACACATGAAGGGCTGTCTGTCCTTCTCATGCCCTCCTCACCGTTTCCCCAGCCAACAAATATGGCATACAAACATAATGGCGGACTCAATGAGAAGGTCCAGAGCAAAACAATCCCGAAACCTGACGTTTTTACATCGGAAACAGCCTAACATAACCCTGACGCAATGTCCACATGACGTTAGCCTCGCTTTATCAACGTTTATCAAATTAGCGACGCTAACACTGCGTTCTTTCGCGACACTTGGGACATCCCTACAAGTTTACAGGTTAAAGTTTTGTGATCATTTGCGTTTTTTAGTTTGTTGCACCCTCGCCGAACTGAAAAGCGCTTCTCCTTTATTCCGAAAGAACGTTTACTTATGTCCGAGGTCGTGTAGTTTACTTTGTACACAGGGAAGAACATTACATGGTCAAATCTGTTATGGAGTTTTGCATGGCGTCGGCTAACCAGACAACATCGGGGAACAGTGATATAACTGACTGGACAGAGCATCTGATGACGTAAAGAAACGGTTGACATTACTACGAACTAACGTTTGCTCGAAAAAAATGCAAAAGTCCTTGTGGGGTTTATGCCTCTAAGAGTTTTCTAAGGACATTGGGTTGTGACATAAGTCTTTGCTCACCTTTACCCGTTAGCACGTTGATGCAGCAGCGGGTCAACGCAACTTCCGTGTGACTGGCCGTCACCTTCCTGGTTGAACTTGATTGGCTGATGAGCTCCAGTTTGCTGTAACCAAGAGGGCTTAACCTGCGCTTTGTCGGTGCTTTAACGCCGCCTAGTGGTCAACATAGTGCACTACATGAGTGTATGAGGAATGCCAAAACAGACATTTACATTTAGCTTATTGTGAGGAAAGACAACAACGATCCACAATCTGCTGTTAATACGTGTACTGATTACAAGATTACTTCATAGACAGTAAATAAACATGCATTCATTCAATTTAAAAGCATCACTGAATGTGGATATAAAAGCTTTGCAACAGTTATGAAGTACTCCTGTATCTTTTGACAACAATTTCCCCACAAGAATGCATTAAATTGATTCAAATACATCCTAATAAGCCGTGGGAACATTAAATAATTAAGATTCAAGTACGGATTCCGTGACTTTACGAGTCTCATACCTGCTGTACATGGATGTTTGTCTCCTCCGTGGCTTCCGTGACGAGGAGTCTTACAAAACATAATTTCTGGGTTTCTGTGTTCAAACATTGATGACAATTTTGCACAAAATCCTCCACTCAAGGAACACTCAAGAAAAGCTGACAGATCTGTCACCAGTATCGTGTGATACGTTGACAAGGCGTGAGCCACCCTCCCTCTTGGATGACAAACCCCTCAAGTGCAGAGACAGTTTTCTTTTTTTCAAAAGCTCATTTTGGCACAAACAGACAGGGACACTTTCAGAGGCGTGGAACACTGTGCAAAGACACAAACCGTTTTAGAAGCTTTGGTTTTGTTTACTTTGACTGCAGAGGAATTTTGTACATTTCATTCACCCAGCGGGAGGCCATAAATTGCAGAACAGACTACAGGGTGAAGAATCCCCTCCTCTGTGTTAGTGCTGTTTCTGGGTGGTCAATCGGTAAATGTTCTTTGCAAATCTCTACATGATTGATGACGCTGATATTTCAGCTCACAGGCCCAAACGTTTTCCATATAACTATACCAATGCAGGGGACAGGGCTGATCTATAGCGATTGGAATCCGGCCTGTCATGGAGCGATGACCTGTTCGGACTCATTGGTCATTTCTGCAGAGGCAGAAAAAAAATTGAGCTCTGTCCACATTTTTTTTCATTACCTCAAAATGCCTGCTGAAATAGTAGTGATTAACAGGATTCTGTGTGGGTGATTATGTTTCATGCTTCAAAATGATTCTTTTAAGCAGTTCCTCCCTCTATGCTGTCCACCTTTTGGTTGCCAGAACTGGCAGTTGATCAGTCCTGTCAGATAAAGTAAAATGTGCTCATCCCCCTGCGGGAAAACAACATTACCAGTGCCAGTTCTGCTTTACCAGCAACCTTAGCGTTGGCAAGATTATTTCATCAGCTCCTGTTTATTAGTAAATGAGATTTAGAGCTGCGCTAGCCAAGATTTTTATGTAAAAATACAACAGTCTTTATCAATCCAAATCGCAAACCGGGGCTGACAGAGCGGAGCGGAGCACCCTCGCTAACTGGAGCCCCGCAGACCTGCTCTATTTGCCCAAGTTAATTACAGATGTCAGGCATGGTCAGTGGTGGGAAATTTCCTCATTACACAGAAAATGACAATCAGGACTTAGGTTGCTGAATCACACGAGCCAGAAAAGGGCGGCTGGAACTCTCTCTATAGACTGACACCTTCGAGCACGCTGCACTTTTGGCTGCACTTTCAACTGACTGAACTCGGCGGTTTGAAAGCGATCCAGACACTAAACCACATCAATGTTCAGGTGTCAACAGAACAGGGGGGGGTGACAGGGAGTGTGCGACACCGAGTGTGCTTAAGGACCTGGGAGAGCTATGTTTAGCCTCAGATTAAGATGGAGGGAGCGGGGTGAAGTGGAGACGGAGGTGGGATGTGACCGAAAAAGATGCAAGGGAGAATTTGATGGATTGCCTCTGATTTGGAGAGAGACGAAGAGAAGCAGGAGGACTCTTGACACAGACTGTGATCAAGCAGGGGAACAGATGGTGAGGGAGAGACGTGCCAGATGTGGAAGGGGAAGACAGAGGCGCTTTTGCTCTTTTGTGTGGCCAATCTGCCCAACAAAGGGAGAAATAAGGGGGACTGATTGGGGGGATGAGGTGAATTCCGACTTGATGTAAAAGAAAGTACGGTAACAACCAAACTTTTGCTGCGGAGAAGATATCGATTCTTAAGCTATTTTCCTCGATTCAAGTACTAACAATAACTGTTCTCTTGCTTTTTTGAACAAAAAAAACACCAAAGTGGTTTTGGAATTTCCAAAAAACAATCTTTAGATACAAACTGAACACTACATACAGCATGCAGCTTCTTGTAATATACATCAAATCTCTTACGCATTTTATTATCAGTATGAATGGACATCAATTAAGAATATGAACACGTCAGAATGTGATACAAAAGCATTTATTTGTTTTTGGCATCACAAACCATTTTGGCATGTTTACTGATCGCAGAGCCTCAGTGGAGTGCTAAAGTACTGGCCCGACAATCACTGAATCTCTCATTTCACTGAGGTGAAAGTGGTAAACATAATACGCAACACCTTTCAGTGCTCCTGGGTCACTTATCTTTTGGCCACATGTTATTTAATTACCTATGGTTGATGCTGGCTCACAGGAGTGCAACTTGGCAAGAAGGAGATAATGAAGTCATTTCATCTAAACATTCTGAATCAATTAGTTACAGAGCTGTAAGGCAAACCCCCTTCTCAGTGTATGAGAGAATTCTGATATTATAAAATGGCCCTTGTTTTGCTTAATTAGACCCATTTCAACACAAAGCAATGCTCAATAAAGTGTGCAACCACTGTATAGTAGTACCCTCTGGGAATGCTGAATACTCCTGATATGCATACAAGTAAAATAGAGTTTAAAATCATTTCAATGGAATATGATCATGCTGCATGTGAGCAAAGTCATAGGATATGAATTTGAAGTCCAGCAGAATCATTGTCATGCAGTCTAATTGAGATATTCTGACAGTAGGAGCAGTGAAAATGATCACTGATGGATTCACTGACTGTATGTTACTTCCTCTCATCAAGTGTTTACACTGATGTCGGGTTCGTCTGGTTTTTGGGTCAACGTTCAGTGAATTAAACACATGTAAACAAGTGCTCCCTGTTCTCTCATTTAAACTAGTCATCGTTTCGCACTGTACTGGTAAGAGTCAAAAAGAGACCTGATAACTCTGACCAAGGCATCTATGGTAGGATTATTGCTGTTTAAAGGTCACTGATGTTATAACCTTTATAACAGCCACTGAACTTCAGTCAGGTGCATGGCATAAGGCATTATCTACTTACAGCAACTAGCTATGGAATAAGGTGTACTGGCTGATATGTTGTATACATACCAACAGGTTTGGGCACTTATGGGAAAGAAATAAAAACTCAGCAAAATCATGACCTGAACATGGAATGATACTGTGAATCCACAGTGCAACGGGTCTGTCAGTGGAATGAGGCTCACATGAGCCTGGTGACGGCCCCAGACAGGAAGTCCTCATAGCTGAGGCGGATGTTGCCCGTCATGGCCGTGTCTCTCTCCCTGAACACCTGCGTCATGGTCTGGAGCTGGGTGCACACCTGGATGAAGCGGTCCAGATGGATGCCAGGTCGCGCGCCTCGCACGGCGTAGCGGCGCACCAAGTTCTCGGAAAACTGGGGGCTCAGGTTGTAGCCCATCTGAGCGAGGGCTGGAGAACGGAGACAGACAGAGGAAACATACACAGGATGGAAGTGAATTCTTCTTCTTTGGGTTGCATTTCAGTGTTAATTTTAAAAGACTGTGCAAATATCCCGATCATGGCCATGTTTGCTGACAATTTTTGATTTATCCTATATCCCAATTAAATACACAGTGCGTAAAACAAAACAGTGAAATAAATATATAATAAAAGGTCTAGTTGTTTTTAGACTTTTTGAAGAAATAACTGTTTTGACGCTATGTCAAAGTTGTCTATGAACTGTTTTGAAGAAATATCTGCCGAAGATAACATGCTAACCAGCTTAACCC
Source organism: Lagodon rhomboides (assembly GCA_039737535.1). NCBI lineage: Eukaryota > Metazoa > Chordata > Actinopteri > Spariformes > Sparidae > Lagodon > Lagodon rhomboides. Next base: position 20,942,401 of record CM077799.1, on the reverse strand, counting down.
TGGGCCTGAAGACCTCTTTCTCCTAGGAATCAAAAGCTTCTGTGCTAGCGGTGTTAACGCTAACACTGCCCTGGTTGTCCTGCTTGCTTCAAGGCTAACTGAGCTAACAGTAGCTGCAGTCATAAATGTATAAAAAGATACAGTTAGCAGCAGCTGGCAGTTACTCTGGTGATATACTACCCCTGTTTATTTGGAGTATAAATTCAAGGTGGCCAGTCCTTACATATTGCACCTATAATGCAGAAATGTTTCTATCTTTAAATTGTATTTTTAACATTTTTAACACAGACACACAGACACACAGACACACACACCTTGCTGTAGCTCCATGCCACTGATAGACCCTGAGCGGTCTCTGTCATGCTGCTGAAAGAGCGCCCTCCACCGCTGTATGAAGTCCCACAGTGCCGAGAAGCCAAACAAGTCTATTCGACCCGTCCGCGTCTTGTCGAACATGTCTAACAGGAAATTAAAAAAACACAGCACGTTCAGCACGGACAAGACTCAGACGCTTTTCTTCAACTATTCTTGCGAAACAGCAAGAAGTCACACAGTTGTCATTATGGTAATAGGACACATTAGTCACTGGCTGGCAATTTCAGCTAGAATGCAGGGCGACATCAAAATAAACATAACTCAGTTAGTTAGTCTCATCAGTCACATAGTTATTTCTTAGGTAGACTCATGGCTGCATAAATGTCGCCTTTTAGCAACAGATTTCTATTTACAAGTTTGGGAGATTGAGTGAGCTACCCTCATTTAAAACCAGTCTGTTTTCTTTCTCCTGCCACTCCTTTATTTATTTGTTTTTCCTAAGCAACGTTCTCCTCCACCTTGCTAAAGCCATTTAGCTCTCTGAAAGCATTCTGTATAGTTAAACTCAGTGTGATTTGGCCTAAGGACATCCTGCCACAGCATTTCTAACTTCTTTATCCTCACAGAGCGACTTCTGTTGAGTCGTGCGACTTACTGATCATCATGAGGCAGGTCTCGTCATTAAAAGCAGAATAGTTGGAGTTGACAAGCGCCTGCTTCAGCTCCTTTGGGTTGATGAAGCCGCTGTGGTCAGTGTCGACAGTCTGGAACCACTGGTACGCCTCCGGGTTAATACCAGGAGGGATGTTGCCTGAAGGAAGGATATATAAAAGTAGTAATAGGATGGTGAAGAAAGGACAGGGGCTTTCAGACTGACTTTGAAGATGCCCATCAGTAGAAGATTTTTTTCTTAGCATGATGTTTCCATCACTAGTTTCTTCTTCATCTTCAGTCTCTCTGTGCCAGCTAGTCTGATATATTCTCTTTATTATTTCCATCCTTATTTTTTCTACCAGTTATTATTTCACTGGAGCTTTCCGACTCTGAGTAGGGGAATAGTTAAATAGACAGAAGAAAGAGACAGTGAAGATTCTCCTAAATGAAATGGCTGCCTCGTTCTGATGCAAAATAATTTCTTATTTATTGAGAGATGAAGACACACACTTCAACTCACTGACAGTTGAAATTGCAAAAACTTTATCATTAAAAAATGACATCTGTGCTTGACTCAAACTTTGGGCCCTGGTGGTGTGTGTGGTGAAGGCACTGACTCCATGAACAGTACAGCAGACAATGACTATAACATCTAATATACTTTATATTTAATTGTTAAGCCAACAAAGTAAACTACTTTTTAATTAAACTGTTACAGATACAATACTGGAATGTTACTTGTTGGAAGAATGCGTAAATAAGAGAACACTACCACACACGGTGTCAAAAATGTACACCCGCCACCCGTCAAATTGGGTGGATTTTCCATTTGGAGAGTAAAGTTTTAAAAGATATAGAAGACATAGAAGAAGAAGAGTAATTTATCATAACATTTAATGTCTTAAAACTGATAACTGACAACATTTAATGTCTTAAAAAGACTGTCAGCCAGAGAGTGCAAAAATTAAGGATGGATTTCTTTTTAATTATTATAACATTATAATAGCTCCTTGTGCCTGACTTACTAAAGAAAAAACAACAACTATTTAATCACGCTATTTACCACTGATGTGTTCATGTGAGCAGTTGGTCCTGGGACATCATCATTAATGCTGCTACAGGGTCATCGCTGAAACTAACTCACGTTTTTGTATGTCATAGCTAAGCAACTTGGGGGGAAAAGACCAGAAAAACATGCACAGGGGAGAAGTTAAGTTTTTGAACACATGTTTAACGTTAAGAGAGGGTCTATTTTAATCCAAACCATGTTATCTACGAATCGAATCAAATCAATTTTATTCACATAGCCTAAAATTACAATCACATTGCCTCAGTGGGCTTTACAATCTGTACAATGAAAGACATCCTCTGTCCTTAGACCCTCGATTCAAGTGAGGAAAAACTTGCCATATTGAGAAAAAAACCAACCTTTTAACAGGGGGAATGGAAGAAACCTTGGGAAGGATGGACAGACATGCAATAGATGTCAAAATCAGAGTTTACAGTTGAAGTGAATGTTTGAATGCTCAGCTGAAACAACAGGGAAAGGAATCTTAAGGAAAACAAAAATCTGCATGTCCTCATGCTGTACATTTAACTGAGAATATTAAAGGTTTAGGAAAAATATATACACATAATACATAAAAATGATGGACCCCCCTCCCCAGCGCTAAAGGAAATTTAATATTTCCACTATCCAATTTATCTAAGTAAAATCATGTATAAGCTGAAGGTAAGGAAAAATGCTGAGCTCATGAATAGTGAATCTCCCTACAGTTGTAAAACTAGTTGGTATTCTGCAAAAGAATACCTCCCCAGCCTTATTATATGTGCTCAGTGTTTCATATGGCTCAAAGTGTGAGAAAAGGGTCAAGGGTTGAGGAAAAGTCATCTCAGCGAGGAGGGAGATAGTGTCGGGCAAGAGGCCATTACCTGAATACATGGAGGAACAGAAACAAAGTGTGAGGATGGTGTGAGATGAGGGGAGGGGTGGAGGGAGGGCTGATAGTCAGAAAAATGAATGGGGAGAGAGGGACAGGTGACACTTCAGGCCAGACCCTGATGGATTTTTACCCTGTGGGGAGTGATAGCCACATGGGCTCTGACTTAGGCTTAGCTGCTACAGGAAATAGTGTAATCACACACATATACACACACAACACACTCTTTACCCATCTGTCTCTTACTCTGTTTAGCCCTCACTCAGTATTACCGGAGTCATCACTCCAGCCGTGTAATCCTGCTGAGGGGCACAAACTGAACCCTGTCTCTACATGACTGTCTGGGAACGTAAGTCATTTTCTATCCATCATCTCACCAGAGAGTGAGGGAGAGAGAAGCCATGACGGAGGAGAAGGAGAGTATCTGCAGTCTCCTCGTGTTTAGAATATGCCTGTTCATGTCCCGCAAGCAAACCTACTACAGAAGCTAAGGAAGCTGCTGTCTCATCCTACAGTTACCTGCAGGAGCATGGTGTCCATAATGTCCTCCATGAGGCTGCCCTCCATGAGGCTGTCCCCCATAACCTCCATAATGACCGCCGGGGGGACCCCCTGGTGCCGGCCCATACTGCCCTCCTTGACCTGGGGCTCCGTAAGCACCATAAGGACCTCCTGGTTGATGTGTTGCACCACCGTATGGAGCTGAAGGGTGATGACCATAGGGTCCACTGCCTCCCCCGTATGGAGCACCGGGTGGTGGGTGGCCTCCTACTGGATAGCCCTGCAGTGACAGACAAGTTCACTGAGAATGTATGATAAAGAATACACCGGATGCGTGTGGCTAGATGGAGCTTCGTATAGTCTCTCTAGAGATTAAAAAGAAAAATTAAAAAATCAACATAAATTTCATATAATGAGTACCATGGAGTATTTTATGGAATATGTAAAGTATTCCCTATCCATAGTTAAAAATGACAATTGCTTACTGTGCTTAAAGGATAGTTTCAGTATCTACTCACCCCAATGTCGATTGAAAGGTGGGTAATATTTCAGTGGTACACTTGCTTTTTTGATGTAGCATTTATAGTTATATAATAGTTCCAGTGTATCACATGGTGCATATTTTTACATCTATATTTTCATTAATATTTCTACTTCTATATATATATATATATATATATATATATATATATATATATATATATATATATATATATATATATATATATATATATATACATATACAAAGTTGCCATATATTGTAGTTTAATGTACATATTTTTGTTTACAATGATTTCTATATTTTAGTATTTTTTATATTTTAGTTACCTACTCTCAGTTGTATTATGTTTCTCTATTTAAATCTTGTTACATACAGTGTGATATTTCTACTTAAAAAGGAGCATAACATATCATTCTCCTGACCTGAGATCCCAAACTGATTCAGAAAGACGTTATTTACACCCTTGCTGTGCGGTCGAGATTATGCACCCACTTCAGACGGGATCTCCACCAATGCTTGTAGCTGAGCAGCAACGGTGAAGATTTCAGCTTACAATAGGCTGTAATCAAAGTCTTTTCAAAACAATTTGGGATCCTGGTGCGTCCAGAGACTGAAATTGACCTGTATGGAGGCATTTTACATTTCAAAACAAGTCCCCATCTACGCCAGTTGTTAAGAAGCATGTGACAACGCTGTTTAGTTGTGAAGCTCCAGAAAACTTTGTAGACGACACAACTTCACTTGACTTTCCATCAACATGAGGGTGGGTAGATGATAACTGAACTTTCCTTTTAGGGTGAACTTATCCTTTAAGTTCAGCTTTCGCGTATATCCATTCCCGCTATATTGCTCAGGAACACATTCTTTTCACACCAGCTGCATACAGGTTAAGATTTTCCTTAAAAACCATGTCATTAGTTCATACAATATTTTGTATGCAGCTATCATGGACACAGATGAGCTCTATTCAACGTTTCAGTGCTCTTTATAGATTAATTCATAAATATCCACAGTTCTCTGGAGGGGGGCATTTCCCGTAGGTTTTAACATTCCTGTATTTTGTCTCGCGCAAAACGGTAAATGTGCAACTTCTAATGGAATACACGACCAGTAGTGAGGCAGTGATACTTTTACTTTTACTTCGAAGGATGTGAATACTTGTCCCATCACGTTGAGAACATACATATTAACTCATTTTGTGACACAGCGACTTCGAAGTGATTAAGCAAGAAATAACTGAGACTGCCTGTTCACTTAAAAAGGGAATACTACAAAAGTTAGGCCCTGTAAAGCGTAAATATATCATTCTATAGTTGAACTATAACTCCACCAATGTTAGCGCAATGTAAATTAATGTCACGTTAGCAAAACACACTTGCTGTCAGATAGCAACAGTTGAACAATGCCATCCACATCCTCATAGCAAGCACACGAACGGCTACCGTTACTTGTGTCTCTATGGCACACACTATTAGTTACGTTGTATCACGGCCAAACAGCAGGCGACACACGTATTTAACAACATTAATATGTTATTTCAATTGACATAGAAGGAGCACAAGACGCAGTATTTCTTTACCTGGCCGTGGAAACTCATATTTGACAGACTTTACTTCCTTCAACAAGGCAGCAGCAAAGGCGGATACGGCACCACTTTCTGAGGGTAACTATTGGTGCATTTCCGGGTCTGTCAATACCGCACCCGCGTCTCCTGTCTCTGATTGGTTGTCAGAGTGGAAAAAGCGATGACGTCGGAACAAATATGCGTGAATCACTGTGCCCGTCACTCCATTGAATGTAACAGAATACTTGGTGAGTTACTCATTCACTGTGTAATCCGGTAACAAACACGGGCTTTACGGGAGTTTCCCCTGACTTTTGACAAGGTAAAGATTTATTATTTGTATTTTTTAATCATTTAATGGCTACACATGAAGTATGCACAGGCTACATGTCGTACATAACCAACCACTGCATGTACATTATTAAATATTTATGTCATTTCACCATAATATTGTTTTATGACAATAATGCTTGTAGATATTTATAGATACATCTACCTTCATCCATTGGTATGTATGTAATAGTTATATCATTTTTTTGTCTGTTTTTTTTAGGTGTAAGTCTATTTCTATCTTTCTATAAAACATTTCATAAATGTGATTTCATTCCATAAAGCAAATTTTGCAGCCAGGTTTTAAAAGGGAGTACTCCCAGTGATTTAATATTGCACCTTCTTAAAGCTGGAGGACTTGAGTGAGATATTTTAAAGCTACTGAACTGTATGGTGAAATATCTGTCTTTTTTAATATTATTATTATAATTGAGGTGATGTAATAAATACTATGAACATTTCACATCTCTAAATCCAGGGAGAAATGCACACATTGTTTACAAATTACATGAATGCTTGTATATATTTATAAATACACATATTTTCACCCATTTAGATGTACACAACTGTTCTATGTTTATTTCTATTTTAGCTTTTTGTTCGGTTTTGCTGTCTTTTTGTAGTTGTAATTCTATTTCTATCTTCCAAGAAAATATTTTTGGAACTGTGTATTGTAATATTGGGAGCAACCAAAAACTTGAGTCACATTCTTTTGCATCTATGTGTACAAACTTGATGTTTAACAAAGATCAATGCTTAACTAGCATAGATTTATTTCATTGCATATTCTTATTTCAAACAAAATGTCTCCTTACCCTTCCTCATCTTCACAGTCAATCAAAAGCCCTTGACTGACAGCTTTAAATGATGTATGTATGGTGTATGATAATTGTCAAAGCTTTATCAAAAAGAACAAAAGACACACACTGAAATGTGAGAAATAATTGTATAGATGACAACAATAAATACAAAATATAAAACAAAATATATGTTCTCTGGAATCTTCATTCTTTTTTAAAAACAAAACAAAAAAAACAACGAAATCTGTGGAAATAAAAACATATTTGGTCTAATTTTTCAGCAGTTTTGATATGATTTAATAGTGTCACACAAAACGTTAACAGGAGCCAAAGTAAGTTTTTCACATTAAAAAAAACCCACACATTTTCTTCATATTTCATATCAAAGATGAAAAAGCTCTCAAGTGCTTTCTGCTGGTTACTGTTACCCCTAAAGGAAGAGCTGTGTGTGCTGTGTCTTGTTTTATTCATTAGGGGGCAGTGTGTATATTCATTGAAATCTCTCTCCAAACTGTATTTACATGACTTGGGGTATTTCAACATTATATATTTCTAGTTTTATATACAAAGTACCTGATAAAACAGCTTCAGCACACAACTGGTGAATAAAACATACAAAAACACAAATATAGACACACATCCACACTGTCAAACAAACCTTTTCCAAAAGATACTCTCCACCCTTCAACCTCCTCTCATCTTTTTTGAGGGGTTAAATTGCATATATATGTTGTGCATCTCTGCAGGAAGTCGTTTAATATGATAATATTTACACAACTCTGTTTCAGAGATCCCTGAATCGATGGATGTCTTTGGTGTTGAGCAGCAGTTCTCTGCAGAGTCTGAATAATGCATTGTGTTCCATGAGTACTTTTCTCAGTTTTTCAACATGACTCCTGCCAAATTGCAGGTTATTTTTTCGGAGGTGGCCCATCCTCCGCCTTGATGTTACTGAGGTTTTGGACGGAGGCTGTGGGATCCACTCTGATTGATGTTTTGGACCTGAACTCCGACCTGGGCGCTGCCAGCGGCGTCATCTCGTGACTCTCGGCGAACAGCCTCCTTTCTGCCTCAGTCTTCCTCTTCATCAGTTTCTGGATGCGTTTGCAGATGAGGTAAATCATCTCGCAGATGCACATTAAGATGCAGAAAGCGGAGGAAACCACCATGAAGAGGGTGAAGATCTTCTTCTCAGTGGGACGTGATATGTAGCAGTCCACCGTGTTGGGGCATGGGTCGAGGGAGCACTTGGACAGGCGGGGCATGTCGTAACCGTCGTAGATGTGGTACAGGAGGTAAAGGAAGCCAGCGTCGAAGCTTGCCTTGAAAATCAGACTCACCTATCAGAAAAGGGAGACACATTTTTCAGTTTTAAATAAATAAAAGAGTTTGATCATGGCTGGAGAAATTATGCCTTTTGGAAGCAGGACAAATGATCTATAATGCAGGATTTATCAAAAAGCGTTTTTTAACAATAGCCACCTCCTAACTAAGACAGCTCGAGTCCAGGTTGAAAGGATGTTGAAACTTGTTTCTGATTGGGCCAAAAGAAGCCATCAGAACCGTTCTTCCTGCGATCAGGAGAAAGCAAACCATATATAATTACACAAATGTCTTCTCCAGCCTTTTGTACACAGCCACTCATCCATGGCAATTATTTATGACATTTTTAACAATGACTAACTTCAGTTGCTCAAGGTTGAAGCACTGCTGTGTCTCATGTGTGGAAGAATGAATCTTTCAGCCCCTTCATGCTCACCAGGTAGGTCCACCAGAGCCCCCCGCGTTTCTTCCCAGGGTTGGCATACAGGTGGGCGCCCTTGTGCGAGGCGGTGTACTGCATGTCCTTCTTCTCGCGATACTTGACGTGCCCCACCACCATCAGCGACGGACAAGTGACGAAGATAAGCTGCAGGGCCCACAGGCGGATGTGGGAGATGGGGAAGATGTGGTCGTAGCACACGTTGACGCAGCCCGGCTGGGCCGTGTTGCACACAAAGTCCTTGCTCTCGTCGCCCCACACTCGCTGGGCCGCCACCACGAACACCATCACCCGGAAGACAAAGACCATGGAGAGCCAGATGCGGCCGAACACAGTGGAGTACTTGTTGACCCCGCTGAGGAGCGCCTCCAACGCAGACCAGTTCATGGCTGCTGCCTCAGAGGTTCAGGAGGGGAAATGGAAGGAAATGGAAGAGCTCCTCGGGAGACCAGGTGGGATGAGGTTCTTGATGAGCTCACCCTAAACAATGGAAGAATGACAAAGCAGATTAGAGAAAGGAGAATAGTTCAAGGACTTGAATGTGAAAAACTCTTTCCATTTATTAGATATAACAGCACTGCACATTCATCTTTTCATATATTTAATTCAATTCTATAAAGCAAGTATTGCAGCCAGGTTTAAACGGAGTGCTCCCAGTGATTTAATATCGCACCTTCTTAAAGTTAAGGGACTGGAGTGAGACATTTTAAAGGCCCTATATTGCACGGTGAGATTTCTGTCTTTTTTGATTATATAACAGGGTAGCAGCTGTAATAAATTCTGTGAATGTATCAAATCTCTCAATCCAGGGAGAGATGCACACAGCCGTAGTCAGAAATGTGCCATGAAATGAACCGTCAGGACATGGGTGAGGTTGTGATGTCACAACTATACAGTCGCCACCCTCAGACACGCCCCCCAGGACAGCTGTGATGCCAACACCAGCAGTTCTGATGAGGAAACACAGTCGTTGGTGCCAACTCATGCCTGTGAGAGCTGACCAATAAGAGCAGACCGTTTTTTGCAGAGGGGCGCCTTAAAGAGACAGGCACTAAAACAGAGTGATTCGGATAGAGAGAAAATAGAGGTGCTACAGCAATGAACAGTATGATTAAAAAATCTGTTTTTGAGCATTAAAATTGCAATATGTTAGGTTGTTAAAAACTAAGATGTGAGGTTGGTGGTTTGCCCAACCAAATGTAATCAGCTATCTTTCAGCTGAATTGCTTCTTGTATCTTTAAAGCTTAACATTCTGGTAACTTTCTGGGGACCAAAATTGGGACCCCAGAGGACCCAATAAGACCCAAACATCCTGGATCCTACATTTCCCATAGTGCAACCAGATAACATCCATTGATATTCCCTCCAAAGTCCAACTTTCTAATATAAATCTCCAAACTAAAGCCAGCGTAACTCTGATGGCATCACCATGACATCATCTGGGTTATTTTCTCAGATTCGACAAAACTCCTCTAGATCCTTGGGCTGTATCATACAGCTGTTTTCACTGACTAAAAAGGACTCCTCAGGCACATCGCGGAATCGCGAAAAAGTATTCCAATAACCTGTGGTTGATTTCAAGTTATAATAAAATGCATTAGATTTTTTTTGTTTATATTAGTAATGACTTATAATAGTGATCCTACATAAAGTTAATACAACTTTTCCAGGTCATTTCCCAACCTGAAGAGGCACACTCAACAATCAAAAGGAAAAAAATCATTTTGATGTGATCAGCTGTAAAGAAACGAAACTACCAGACACCGTTTTCATGATCATAGTCCCTGTGATGGCTGATCCGTATGTACACAGAGATACCTTGTCAGCACTGACTCATTACACATCAGTGAGTGAGTCATCGTTGGGCCCTCCCTGTTCTGAAAAGACAAAACCAATACTCTCAACTCTGTTAATAAGATGTTTGATCAGGCAGCCACAGTCATCTCTGTAATCCCACACTTGGTTCTTCAAAGGACCATTAAGGGATGGCTTTCATTTGCGATCGTGCCATGGGACTCCCGCTCTGTGATCAAGAAGGGGGATTTAAGTTGAACTATTAGCGTGTGGATTTAAAGATGGAGCTGTTGTGTATCACCTCTGTAGTCAGTTGGCTCTGGCTTTCAGATATTTGCGGCTGCATGTGTATCCTCATCCCATTTCTCTCTCTCTCTCTCTATCTGGAGTTTGATGGTGTGTAAACCAAGTGGTGTATGCATACATGTGTGTGTTTAAAAAGATTCATTTGCATTAGAATCTAAGAGGGACTGACAGATTTAGTTTGGGTTGGGAGCTCTGGAGCGACAGGTGTGACTATTGAGTGAGGGGGTGCAAACAGTGTTGAAATACATATTTGATTTTGTTATGTAAGTGTAAACAGAAGGAGGGTTTTGTGCGCCACATAAGGGTTCAGATTTCTGAAGGATTACTTTGCAACAATAGGAGAAAAAGCCCCTCTTATACATTTACATCTCATTCTAGTGAACGCTCACAGCCTGACAGGGAACAAGTTGGATAACAGCCTCGCTGTTCACTGTTCCATTTCAATTCTGTCTCGTCTAATCCAGAGTATTTGAATTCAGAAACACTTTCCTTCACCGTTTTCAGCATCACGGTAGACATATTGAGCTGTCAAATCAGTTTCTATTTTCTCTCTCATCCAGAATTCCTGACTATTAAATTACACAGCATGAAAAAGACTTGGCTCAATGAATAGTTTCAGAATCCAAACCTTGGCTACTGTCAGCGAAACAGGTTCAACCACTGTCGCTTCACCTCGTCTGAGTGGATTATACAATGGTGTTAATCTTAAAATGCGTCTCAGTCTTTGGGACTGTGATCTTCCTCAGTTTTATTGAGAGAACAGGCTGTAAGATGTTTCCCCGTTTTAAATCTTGAGAAATGTCATTTTTTTTAAAAAAAGTGCTACCAGAGGCCTGACAAATCTGCAAATTACATGTTTACACACAAACACAACATGATGCATTGCTTTGGCACAAAGATGCAGAGCATGTGATTTATTAGGGTGATTTCTCTCTCAATTTGACACACACCCGTACACAAACTTTGAGGTGACATTCAGCGCGGAGAGGAAAAACAAAAACCTCAGAGGCAACAGTATATCTTGTCTCGGGGAGATGGCAAAGCTGGACCACAATTTGTTTTCCTATTTGCTCTAGATTGCAATGTTGCCTTCCCCCGCCGACAGCAGCCGGGCCTCGTCTATCTCTCCGCCGTGTGTTTGTCTTTCTCTTTGTTGTGACGTATCGTGCTTTCTCAACTGAGAAACCTCGGGTTATTTGATGCGTTTGATTCGAATATTCCTACCCCGGCGCAACGAAACACAGCTCTCACACAGCCGCAAACATGCCCAGCATCGGGCGACGTGTTGGGCAGGGAGATCCAAATGTGCCAGTTCTTAGTTGGAAACCATCCTTCTGCAATTATCTTGATCCTCAGCGCTACTGGAGGATTCAGTGGGGGTGTGGTGGGGTTGATTGTCCACATGTTAAAGAAAAAAATGCAGTGAAAATGCCCTTTTGAGTGGCCCCATGGTTGATAAAATGTGATAAAGTGCCCCCTCTCCACTATACAGTAAATATATCATGACTTTCCGTGCCCTTTCTCTTTCGCCCCTGCCCTGCGAACATCCTGGTCCGCCACCTCTCAGTGCAGCTCCCCATTATGTCTACAGCTTTACCCAGCTCCTTGTGTACACAGCAACTTCACATGAAACACTTATGTATCCTTAACTCGCTCTACAGGTTGAGCTAGTTAGAAATACCTTCCTATCCAGGGAGGCTGCATTGTCTGTATGAGTCAATGCTCCTGGCTACCAAGGTGGGGTTGAAGTTCTCTCGTGTGGAATTTCTTCTTTTGCTTTTCAACCAGCTCTGCCTCTCATTCTTTTCGCTGTCATGGGCACCTATCTCGCCTTCTCACCTTCAATTTGACTTTATTCCATTTTCCAAGGGAACACGAATCAGCCGCGGGAGCAGAGCAAAAGCAATCTGTGTATGGTTTTATTCGCAATGCTTCCAGTTATCTGTCTTTACAAATCTCATTCTTTTGTACGCACCAGGGCTGAGCTCTCTCTGAGATCTTATGTGTCAAGATCTTGCCTCGTTGAATGATGGAAAAGGAACTGAATGACTAATATTCTAGCCCTTTTAGTGCACCCCCCCTTTTTCCTTTTTTTTTTTTTACACCATCTCAAAATGCTTTCCAGCCGTCATCTGAAATTCATCTACATTACATCTATTTTCTCGAGCTAACACTGCTTTTAAACACAGACAAAGCACCTTACCTTAGGCACGGAGAGCCAGTGTGAAAGGAGGTGCTCCCTGACTGCCAAGTGCGTCCCAGCTGGCCTTGTGTCGATGCTCAGCGACTGGCTCTCACCTGGATGTTTTGATGGGGGTTGGCTTTGAGGTGTGGACCTGCTGGAAGCGTTCAGGCTAGAGGAGAATGGGCGGAGCATCAAACGAACAAACTTACTCACACATTGGTTATGCCAATTCTGGAGCTGTTCTGCATGACCAGACCTGCTCCGGGATTTTTTTTTATGAGCAACCGAGAGATAAGATCAGAGAAAGGAATGGAAAGCAGTTAAAGTGGGACGAAACATGATGTGATAATGGTAGTTAGAGCAGAAGGTAACAGGCGACAGGTCTGCATGGTGTCGTATGTGATATGAAACAAATACAAATCAGTGCATTAGAATGCAAAGTGTAAACTGTGAGGGAGCGCGAGCACTCGAGTCCGCGCTCGTTTCAGGCTCTTAACCTTTAGATCCAGCTTAGTGTCTTCGTCATCTACGTGTGCATTGTGACGATGATGCACACAAAGGATAAAAGGTGCTTCCTCTCAAAAAAAAAAGTTTATTGATACAGTACACAGACCAAAGTGCTGAACACGCTTAAGATACAAATATAAAAGTGAAAAGCAGTGAGGAAAGAGACCAATGAGCAAGCAAAATGATGACGTAACAGCAGAGGAACACAAAGTGTCGAGCTCAACAGGAAGTGAGTGCCAAAGAGAAGAGGTGTGTCTTCAGAAACGATGAAAAATTTCTAAGGCCCGCAGGTTGATCCAGGGATCAGGGGCAGCCATCGCAAAGCTCCGGTCGCCCATAATTATGAGCCTGGAGCCAGGAATGTCTAAAAGGATCTGGTTGGTCCACATCAGAGCTCTGACTGGAGTATGAATATACAAGAATTCTAACAAGCCAAATAGATATCTTAATAGATAAATTACAAAAAAAACTATTTATTTTATTATTATTTATTAACTTAAGTGATTTAAGTTTAGTTCTAAAAGAAAAAGTGACATATTTAAAGAAAAAAAAGATTTTAAGGAGAACCTCTAATGATGTCAGCAAATATACACATAAATCAAAAAACACACCCAACTGTATCCTGTCCTGTGTCACATTCCTGTGTACTTTGTGTTCTTCTACCTTTTCCTGTTGAAAATGAATAATCCCATGACAGCTAATCTGTCTTTTAATGTGTCTTTGTGGCAAACAATCCCGTACATTCCAGTGGCCAGCCAACTGGCACACCCGTTTGGTTGTCTGTGTGATCTGTGAATGCAACAAAAACAATAAGTGGAAGCAAAGAGGCTAACAAAGGTACTCATTTTATTAAAAAAAAAAAAAGAAGAAATGTACAAATTCATGTGTGTAAAATGAAAACTAATGCAAAATAATCCGACAGTTGTTTGGTTTTGATAATGCTGTTACCATGCGTGTTGAGAGAGAAACAAACCTGACTGCGGGGTAATTACTAAGTTCAGTTAGGGTGTGACACAGTGATGCGAGGCAAGCAGGTAACTTCGTCATAAGCCACAAAGCAGGTTTGCTCATTCGGATCCTGTTTCATGTGAAACCGGTCAGTAAATAAAAAAGAACTGCACAAGGTTGGACTGCAGTAATAAATACAACACTATCTCGCATTGAGAGGAATCAGACGGGAAGGAAGATCAGACGGGCAGAGAGATTAATGCATTTCTACACAGATTATGTCATGCCCTCCACTGGCCTCTAGAGAATGCTGATGCTCCATCGTTTCATTACAGTGTTTTTTTCTGTCCGGCGGAGGGAGGGGCGAGAGAGAGGAGAAATGTTAAATAGAAAGAGAAACTGAGGATCCCATCTCCCCTATTAAAACTAAGCAGCCACATCATCTGTGATAAAGAAAGCGGCAGCATCCAAGCACAGCTACAGAGTCGGTTGTCAATAGTGATACAGCTGCCTGAAAACAAGCTATTCCAGATGACCGGAGATTTCAAACCCAAGACACCAGCAGCCTTGTGGCCAAACTACAGGCTGCCTATGGCTCTATGATCACTAATCACGTAAACCTTCATCAGGGCTTTCTTCACTCAGCCACCCACTTCAGCACGCTGAGTATGCACACAAACACGCTCAGCCAATCAGAATGAGCCCCATCTAACTCCCGAGAGAGACACAAGTGATGCAGCCCCGCTTTGCTCTTCTCATTATGTAGAGGAAGCTTGGAGACATCCGGCTGATTCATTCTTGACCCGAATGACCTCTGAATAACAAAATCTCCCGCACGCTGTCAACACTTTACATTTACTGAACGGCTAGGTTTCGGTCAAGCAACCTTCTCATTACTTACTCTCCGACACACCTGTCTGAGCGCAGATGTGCGAAGATCACTTTTCCGAAAAATTATTCTACGAAAATGGAAGAGAATGACAATGAATGCACAGGAACTTTCACCAGGAGACTGGGGTCCACGTCCTGTGTGTGGCCAAGAGTCAATGTTAACTTTTTGTTAAGTGAGGTAACTTAAGTAAAAATTGTACGTTAATTTAGCGATGCGATATTAAGTTACGTAACGTACCTATTTTAACCCATGACCTTTTCCTAAACCTAAGAGGCTTTGTGCCTAAACCTAACCAAACCTTGACTGCAACACAACATTTCAAACAGTCCAAAAGTTGCATCAAGTCTTTATTTATATATCTATATTATTTTGACAGTCTAACCGGATGTTGCATAATATGTACTATCGCTAGCCTCGGAGCCCTGCATGTGCAAAACTGATGCAAGAAGGGAAACTAAAGCGTCATAGTTTGAAACCTTAAGGTCATATTGATAAAATCGTCTCAAAAAGAGTACCTTTACAGAGCTTGTAGAAAGGTGTAGAATACAAATATCTCTTTCTTTTAAAAACATCGTTATGACTGTGTCTTGTGAAGAAAATGTTGTTGGGTCCAAAATGATGTGTTTTGTTTATTGTTTATTTTGCTAGAATTCTGATTGGTTGGTTCCATGTTACAAGGTTTGTCAGCCAATAGTAAAACACTGTTGGTATCACATTGTATCTGTGTTGCATCAACATCGAGGGTCTTGGTAGTTGCCAGTTTATAGAAAAACATTTAAAAATGTAAGTTCTACAGTATACACCCAGCCTAACGTTAGCTAGCATTAGCATTGTTGACATTAGCTAGCATTAGCAACGTTAACGTTCGCTAGCTAGCGTTAATGATGTTAACGTGAGCAACCATGCGAGGAGCCAGATGATTCGAACAACAGTGTTGTTAACGCAATAGAAGGGGGAGATGGAATGCAACATTTAGCGGCTGAATGTTACCTATAGTAGCTTTTAGGCATTTCAATGTGGAAATATTTGATCTTTAAGAGAGGCCGGCCTTGTAGGTTCACATGTGTCCTCACGGCCTGTAGAAAAAAAGCAACCCCCACTGATGGATAGAGGAATATACCACTGCATGTTTTAGTCTCATACCGGAGCAGATTTAGGTGACGGTGGGTGAAAAGCAACCTTTCTCCATACCCCTCATGAAAGTGCAGACATTAGAGACACGAACTGAACCAAATGAGAACATCACAACAAATACCTCTTTCCCCGTTCCGCAGCCCGGGTGGCCTGCACAATGTCTGCAGGAATTCCTACATGAATCTGGTCTCGTTGCCTCTGTCTTTTTGCAACAGAGTAAATAGGCTCAGAATGAGTGGCTGAGCATGCACGTTCATATTCTTGTAATGTTGAGGCTACTAAATGAGTGTCAAAGCCCCATTAGAGATGTGTGTAATAAAACTGGAGGACAAGCTCATTATCTGCATGGGGAATCAAAGAAAATTAGGGCCTCCTACCAGAAAAGTCACTCATTTAGAAATATAAGGGCCTCGCCAGGAAGGACGCAAGCTCTCTCACTACAAATTGCAAAGACGGAGGAGAAAGCAAAGTTCAAACAAGTCGTATTGAAGACATAGTTTTATTATTGATATAAACTCTGAATAATAATCAGTCAAAGCTGACAGTTCCTTGCCATTCTTTACACAAAACTATTAATGTGTTGATGACATAGTGATGTTTACAAATGCTATGCTTGACTTTTTACTTGTCTGGTCTGAACTGTTTAACTTCACATATCCAAACAATGCTGTATCCGTCCATGCTGATACAGTCATCCTGTCTGGTCTTATGTCTTGTCTCTCTGATCATCCTCAACAAACCACCATCCCACAACTCAACCCTCCACCCTCTCCTGTTTCCACCCTGCTCCCCCCCTACAGCACCCATCCCTTTCCCAGAGACTTGTCCCATTACTGTCACAGTCATTGCTCCAGCTTGGGTCATTCCCCAGAGTGTCAGAGCTGGTGACACCGAGCCGGCCCCCCCTCGCTGTGTGTTGTGACAGCAACGTGTCTCCACCGCCACTGCCGATGATGTCAGGATGCCCCCTCGAGGAGGTCACCATCTTCTATCTCTCTGTTTCTCTGTCCATTACACCGACTCCACAGGACGCTGGTCTGTGGAAGAAAAGCTCTGACAAAATACCAGGGAATGTAAAGGCTTTGCTGGAAAACACACAACTGTCTGTCGGATGATTAATGCAGAAAGCCAGTGATTATAGTCAATCAAATACCTGGTAATTACACTCATTATGTTCCACATAAAATGCACTAAATGAATGTTGCTTGACTCCATATGTACCAGTGGGATGCCAATTAATTATGCTTTTAACAAACATATTTTTTTGCAGCATGACAGCGTTTGATAAAACATGTTTAAATGTGCCGACTGCACCTGTAAAGGAGCAGTCCACCCCAAAAAATAAAATGCAGTCATCTACTCGCCCTCATTCAGATTGAAAGTTCTGTAGTCCACAGACCATTTGTGGAGCTTCACAGCTAAACAGGGTTGGAGCATTCTCCTCAACAGCTGCAGTAGTTGGGGACATCCCTCCCATAGAATGACTCCATACAGCTCGTCCTTTGTAATCTGAGTCGCCAGAAGCCCTGAAATCCCAAACTGATTTGAAAACTGATTAAAATTTACCTGATCTAACGATCTCTACTCTGCAGTTCTGACAATACTGCCCTCTATCAGCTGGCGTGGATGCTGAAGTTTTTCCCCGGGACCTATTGATTTAGCATCAAACTTTTAGCATCACATGTACTGTATGTAGCCTGCATGTGCCCAGTTAAAGGTCCAGTGTGTAAGATTTAGTGCCATCTAGTGCTGAAGTTGCAGATTGCAACTAACTGGACAACTGTGTCTCACACACCCCTTTTAAGTGTGTGTAGAAGAACTTATAATCGGTTAAAAAATGCTTAATAAATGCAAAATTACCTCTCTAGCGCCAGTGTTTGGTTTGTCCATTCTGGGCTACTGTAGAAAAACGGCAATGCAACATGGTGGACTCCGTGGAAGAGGAGCTGCTCTGTTTTTAGATATAATAGGCTAATTTTAAGCTAAAGAAAACATAATTTCATAGCTTTGGGCGATTATACACTAATTTAAATAATAATCATGAGTATTACATTTAATTTATGCCAACAGATCTTCTTTAATGCTACACAGTGGACCTTTAAGACCGCTTTGCAGGCTTTTTGTCGTCAGAAAAGTCTGCTGGAAACACTAAAAAGTGTGTTAACACTAGCTAGTCACAGCGGATGAAATCTGCTACTTCATGATAAAAGCCAGTTATTGGTGACAAATGCTTTTGTTTACTTCTGTGTTAAATCTAACACTCACTGTTTTTAAAAATGACTGCACATTTCAAGAGGCAAATCTGCCACAGTTGTCACCCAAACTGGTGTAATAGGACTGCAATTGTCTTTTACAAATTTGCTGTGTTGCTCTGCCACTTATTGTGTTTTTCTGCCGCTCCGAGTAGGTCAGGATTTGTTATTCCAGAGAGCAACCGTTCCTTTTTGTATGTGGGTCTGGCAGTGATTCTGGTGTTTGAGGGAGCAGTGAGCTGCATGTAAAACTACACTACATTGTTTTCTTGTCTGCCAGAGCAGGAGATTTAGCTTTTTGTGATTAAGCGGTGAACAGTCTATGATGTCTATTGTCTATTAATAATTGCTCGACTGTCAACTGAATGGTCCCGATATATAATTGTTGACCTTGTTAAAGTAGGTCGTTCAAACTAAAACAATTTTTGTGATTTATATTTCAGGTCAAGCAAATCTTGATTACATAAAGTCCAATTTAAATTAGAAAAACTATTATCATGTAACCTCTCACATTATACACAATGCATGATGATATTCAGAATTATTAATTTCTTAGTTATGCCCTAAGCTTGTGCCTGCATAACAATGCGGCGTGGGACGATGCCAAGCAAACGGACTGCATTCACAACAAGCGGTATTGTCGGTTGTTCTTATGCAGATTGGCTGCTGCTCCTTTGGGGATTTCCTCTTCCAACCTGTGACTTCAAGACCAATTCATCATCATTCCACAAACATGCACTTATTAATCTCATCCTACACCTTGTTAGAGGCCAGCTGCTGCCCTGCATGACAACGCATTTCACTTTTATGATGTCTAAGGTGATAGTGAAGTTATCATTTACTTTTAATTTTAATACATCTTGGGTCTTATTTTAATCATTTTGGTCATAGTTATTCGACTCTGATGGTCTATTCGGACATGACATTGCAGATGTCTAAAATCTGCATAGAAATCATCATACGACTCAAAGGAATCCAGCCATAGTTATCTGTAGCCTACAGAATGGATACATTGTTAACAGGAACTGCTAATTGCTAATTCAGCGTACTTTTAATGATGCCAATTTGTCAAAATGTGAACAAGTTAACAGGTCTAAAAACGGGCTTGAGAGGGGAATTCCAACACCTCCTATTGTTGGCATTTCAATGGTCCATTTGATGAGCTTGCCCTCCTAAAGGTTTTCTTTTTTCTGCAGTCATAGTTGTTCTCAAATAAGCCCGGAGAAGCATTACTGCCAGACCTCCTCTCTTTTTCACACAAAAGTTTAATTTCATACCGAGCTCATATAATACATGGAGGGTCAAGCAGCTCTTCCCATGGAAAACCATCAGAGACTCACTTTACAACACAAGGACATCTCTCAGGGCAGGAATGAAATGGGAGGAGGTCCAGCAAATTCATAGACTAACAATAGCAGATGCTAAGTTCGCAGGAAATCCTAACTTTGGTCTAAGTTTTTTTTTATCACATATGTCTCGCTCTGTATCTCACCATATACCGTGTCAGTGACAAAAAAAAGCCATTTTGGAGATATTTTAATTCTATTTTAGAGTTTGTAACTTTCCTGGAAACACAATAAAACTGTTGAAGACTTGTCCTGCACTTGGGGGGTATGTTGATTTGTCCGATAAACACTCTTTATTTCATAACGGTTCCATGGATGTACAAAAAGAAAAAACACCGGCAGAGCAGTGACCTCACCGATTACTGTACAAAAACACAACTTTAAAACTGGGTCATGTTTTGTGGAGAAAATTGTTTTCCCTCTGCTGCCCTCGGGCTGCTCTGCTTTGAGAAACTCCGGTCAGATAGCTTTACTTGTTGCTAAAGTAACCATGAACAAACATACAGCTTCTCAATGAACACCTCCGGAGGGCCAGTTACAGCTCCAAGGTGATTTATTGAGTTTCCTGGTAGACAGATATCAGTAGCTTTGTTGCTAAACTAAGTGCTGCACTGGTGCTAAATGTAGTTAGCTGCTATTAGCTTAATAAATGGTCCTTACTGCCTCAGCCCTGGGTTGCAAGGAGCCAAAGCTGGCAAGAAAAGCACCTCAGCATTATATTCACCTTGTCAAACGGGCCACCTTCTTCTCAGAGGAGGTTTTGTTTTGTCATGGTCCGACCTTGTTTTCTGGGAGCTGCCAGTCAAGGTGGTTATGTACATTCTGCACTATTGGCTGCTGCCAGTTTTTAACTATGCCAGAAAACTAGCATCCTATTAGCGACCTCATCGGGACTTTAAAATGGCGTTATTATGGATCCAACTGGGTTTCTTGTAAGGCACACCCTACTCTGCTTCTGATAGACATTGATCAGAAGGAAGCCCTGATGGCTTTGTGGTCCTGGTACTTGGTGCTACCATGAAAAGCAGTAATGTTCAACTGATACAGTGCCTTCTTCCCTTTTATAAATAATGGCAATCCATTCAATAGTTGTTGAGATATTTCAGTCATTTTCAGTACAGGTGTTAAACAAAACCCCAGGTTGTTCTTAGTCTAGTTCCTCGCTGTAAGGGGTCACCACAGCAGATCATCTTTCCATCTTGCAAGCCGTCCAACCCAGAATGGAACTTGACCCGATTATATGATTTGACATAGGCTTTTTTTAATTCAATTTTATTTTATGCTGAATGCCTTTCCCTGGCTTGGTACCAGCAATTAGAAATTGAATGGTTTGTGCATTCCCAGGTCCCCCGGTATGCTTGCCCAGGGACGACTGATCAAGACTTGATCAGTAGACAACCCACTCCACCTCTTGAGATACGGACATGGCAAACAAATCCCCTGGTTAGCCAAACGTAGTCTGATTCTTAGGTCCAAATAAAAATGTTTGGATAGTTTAGATGCATTTTTTGGCTTGTGCAGAACATATCCACTCACTCAACAGTTTATGTTTCTTTGCCTGGTAGAACATCAAAACTATCCTTCAGAAAGGTGTGATGTTAAATTAAGTGATGCTTTTGTGGGTAATGTTATAAATATTCTATTGTTACAACAATCTCCTAGGATGGCTATTTTTATGAATTTATCTGTTTTCTTTTTGGAAAGCATTCCAATCAGGCATTGAGACCAATGCCAGGTTTGTACCTCAGTAGACTCCTGTCTAAAATATCCCAGGTTGTTTTTTAATAACCACTCTAAAGGCAGCTCGCCGATTTTGCTGATTCTGTCTGTGAGCGCTTCAGATTTGAAGTTAAAAAAGGCTTGTGTTATTTGGTTTGTAAAAAAGACAACCAACATATGGCATGGTAGAGCTTTGCTATCTGCCTGTATTGTAGCTTTGGTTCTCTCCTGCAGAAATAATATGAGCACTTAGGCATACGTGCATGCATGCACACACGGAGCAATGCCTTGTAATTACCATGACAATTGAAATGACATGTCCAGTGGAGGTAGCTGATTATACCGCCTTGATTAGATTGTACTACTAATGGTGTGTGAGTAAGTGAGAGAGCTTACTGTGCACCCGGGTGTGAAAGTTAAATTGATTGGTTAAGGTCAAGAGGAGTCGTGGTAAAGCGCTGGAAATTTGTCTACAACTAGACGATGGAGAGAATTCGTTCAGACATGAAGTTAAAAGCACATCCGTGATCCACATTGTGGCCGAGTGACAGAAAGAAACCGCTCCGCATGACTCATTGCAGCCTATTCAGAGGACCATTAAACGTGTCAGTGCTTTGAGTCATGAGATCGACCTTTTCAAAGTTTCTAATGAGATGGTTGTAGCCAAAAAGAGATCTTGAAATATCCATTAATCTAGCTTCGGATGTTAAAACCTAAACTTCGATGCTCGTGTGGATCTTTGTCTGCAGTTAAGCTCCAGAACTTGGACGGCGGCACGTTCCTGACTGTTTTGGCTTCATACAGTCTCTCTTATTACCGCAGATGTGAGGTGACATAATGACAAATCTTTAAGCTTTAATTTGAGTTTTGGCCACATCAGAGTCAGAATACATTTAGCAAGGGAGACATTTTTCTCCTTCTTTTTTTTTTTTTTTGCTAAAACTTTGCAGTGACTTTTAAAACTTTGCTGCTAATGAACACTGCCACTCTCTTCATATCTTTTGTCAGCCTCTCTCTTTTTCCCCCTAGTCTTTTTTGTAATGACTTTTTAGCAGTGATTCGGTTTGGCTCCAAAATGACTCAGCGAGATGGCATACGTGCGACAAAAAAGCAGCGTAGGGAGAACAAGTAAACAGCAACAGTAGCTTTCAACCCAGTTTGAAGCTACAAAACTTTAGGATAGATGAGCACTGTGTCACAGATTGTTTTTCAGTACGTAACTGTGAACACCTGCCAAAGAGGGAAATATTAGATTTGTTTTATTTATTTATTTTTTTTACTAATGTCTGCTCAGGCAGTTCCACTCCGTTCCACCTCATAACTTAATTTACAACTTGTCCATCAGTCAGTGTTTGTTTTATAAGACTTCTAATTAGAGCTGAACAAGGGGTTAGGTGGCAGTTATTCCCCTTTTTTAAAACTAGCTTGTATAGGCACGACCTGATACCTCCGTGTTGGTTTTATCCCTACACGATTCTAATAATGTTGCATGTTTTTGTAATGGCATAGATGTCATTTAATTTTAAACTGCTTCAGACTAATAAACAGAAAAATGAATGGGCATTTTCAATCCCAATTTGTGTAACCCTCCACAACTTCCAGCCCCATCTCAGATGGCAGCAACCACAGCTGAATGCTTAAGACAACAAGGAATTCAAAATCATCATCATCATCTTTTAATTTAATGGAAAACTATAAAAAATGTTGTTAAAATGTTAAAATTGGTCTAGTATACAATGTCTTTTTTATGATGTTGTTGTGAATGTTTAAAAAGAGGGAAGCCCAAGCTGAGTTGGGTTTCACCAATTACTGTACAAAAACACAACTTTATAAGTTAGTATAAAGCACAGAACTTTATTCAGTGATTTGGGTGAAACTATATGTTTATGGAGAAACATGTTTATGGTTTTACTTGATGTCCATAGGCTGCTCTGCACCAACTCTGAACAGATTGCTTTACGTGTTGCTAAAGTAACTGCTGACTACGGCCTCCAAATGAACATCTTCAGACCAGGGCTCCTCCCAGCCTCTGAGAACAACGGATGCCAGTTACAGTACTGCAATGATTTACAGAGTTTCCTGATGGACAGACACTGGTAGCTTTGTAAGCAGTAAGAAAGTAAGTCAGTGTCAATTTGGCTAAATGCAGCTGTGATCAGCTAGTTCAATCAGTTAGTAGTTAGTAGTCATATCTGCTTCTTTGTTGACTCAACCCTGGACTTTCAGGACCGTTAGCACAAACTGATCCAGTTGGTGCTAAAGTTAAGTCACTATTGATTGCTGAATGAGACAGTGCTATAGTGATTCAGCCTATAGCCCACTGATGCAAGTATTGCACTATTTATATATTTGCAGTGTTATGAACTGTGTGTCCGTCTCAACATTCCCGATAAGCTGCATTAAGTTACTGCTAATGCCAACTGAACATTTACCACAGCTGCAGCTTCACAATAAATGCATTTTACTTGTGCAACACTGTCACAGGAAACGCAATGTGTTTGTCAGTGAGTTTAACATGTACTGCTAATGCTCACAAAAAGTGCATCTGCCAAACAAGATAATAAGGCGGCGGTAGCTCAGGAGGCGAAGCGGGTCGTCCAGTAATCGGAAAGGTAGCAGGTTCGACAAGCGCTATAGCAATGCAATGTAACGAAAGTCCATTTACCATAACAGTCATTTTCTGAATGTGTTGACAGCAGATTTAAATATTTGCAGGAAGTAATAGAACAAAGAGCAGACACTTAGCTGCAGGCAACAGGCTGCATACAATACCTCCAACTTCTCAGCAAGACAGCGGCATCTTCCACTGTGCCCTGCTGTTCGCAGATTTACGCCATGTGAAGCATTAAATCAAATAATGATTGCTCACAGAATGATGTGAAAAGGCCAATTATTGCCTGACTTCTTTATTAAAACTAAAATAGTTCATTTTTCTGCCCCCAGAATAACATGACCTATAGTATTAAACCACATTTGCTGTCATCACCAACAAAACTAAACATCTCAAAAACAAATTAAAGGTCAGTTTACTTTTTCCTGCTACAACAACTTGTGTTGTGTTTTTTTTTTTTTTTTCTTATAGGTTACATAAAATGTTATGTCCCTGGGCCCTGAGTGAACGGAGTAAATGCAAAACTAGAACTCAAGCAGGTCTTTCAACCATAATGATGAGTGTCTGAGTGTATTTATTTCATTCCTGAGTGTGCTGCTTTTAGTGTTGTCGTGCTCTTCCAGCCTCCTTTGGGGGACGTGCTTCATGTAGAAAACAAGGCATTCTATGGATAAAGCCGTGCCAACAGTTTTGTTTGCTGTTCTTGTGTATGAACAATGTATGTCTCTGCATGCATTTTGACTAAAATCAAAACAACTACGTGTCAAAATGGTGAATTGAACTGATTGTCGACTCTGCAGGGCTGAGGTCGAGCATGCCTTCAGGCAGATCTCGACCTCTAGATGTGTGTACACTTCCCAAGAGATATTTTTTTATTCACAGCAAATGTTTTGCTTTAGCATATAATATTAACACACATGTTTTATCAAACGAAGAAGAAAGACAATGAAAGGAGGAAAAAAATTATGTCTAGGGTTGAAATACATAAAAGAAATTTCCTGCACTTCCTCCTTAACATGTTAAGCCAGAGCAGAGCCCAATTGGGGTATTTTTTGAGCACCTATGATAATATATAGGTGAAATATTTAGTTTGGTACCTGAGAAATTTTAAATGGCACAGATGGTGCCAAAATTTGCCAAAATGTCTCTCTAAACTGGCACATTTGGAGATTCTGCATGAGCTCTCTGTACTAAAACCTCTCTAATTTTGTTCTGGTTCACTTCTTTAGCATACAAGATGGCAGAGGTAATGGTCAGATGTTTTGCTATGGTTTGTCTAGAGATTTGGAGCTGCAGCTCTATCATTCCTCTGGGATATGCATCAAACATTTTTCATCTCTTTAAATAATCTTTCATTTATGTTGTGGCATGTGTGCGTACACTTACACATCTGAAGAAATATTTGAAGTGCTCCCTTTATTATCATACCTTGGTTATTCAGATAGACCTTGAAGTTGCTGAGATGCAATCTTTTAATTATCCAGCAGAGACACGATATAGAGGCGAGTTCTTAACAGGTTAAATCTATGTACACTGTGGCTCGGTCGGAACCAAGCCAAAGGACTTGTTTTTGACTACCTGTGAGTGAGTCAATCAACTGTATTTCTCCAGAATTTCTTTAAAAATTGCATAGTTTTGTGTCAATTTTAGCTCTATCTTCTTTTCTTGAACAATAATCACTGCGGACGAGCGGCAAAAGCACAGCAGTTATCTGAGCCTGAGTGGCCTGTGGAGCGGTGCATATAGCGACTCTGGAAGACATGTTGAAACCATTCATTTTTAACCATTTTATATTCATGAAGAAGTCTTTTTCTAGACCATAACATACTGTTATATGTTCCTAATGTTGGTGATCTCAGATTCTTCATCAGTCGGATGGCTTTCTGAGGCGTCTCACCAATAATTGCTGCTATTCTGTCATCTATGAATGACACTGAAGTGGTACTCTTCCCCCCACTGTGGCACTGACATCTCTTTTGGGTTCTGTAATCTTGTTCTTGTTCTTTTTTTTTTGCAATCCCTTGCAGGTCAGTCCATTTTTTGTCACTGTGCGCCTCACTTCTTAGGCCCTTTTTCTCTTGGACAAGCCACTTGTGAACGTACCAGATGAAACGTTTTGCTTGAAAGGATTCCCATTTAACAGGAGAAGTAACAGCCTCATTGTCAGTAATGTTTGTCTTGTGTCTATCTTATTTTCTCTGTTCTCCAGAAACAAGCAGATTTATATTTAGCTTACTAGAGTTTTAAGAGGATGCCTTTTACCATATTGCAATTAAGGAGTGTTTGCTTTTATATATATATATATATATAAAAAAGAGTTTTTATGCATTAACAGGTAGATGTAACATACATTTGATCGAAGGGTTACTCCAATTATTTAGTATCATACTTCCATGAATTTGGAGGAATTACAAGTGACAAAAGGGCCATCAGATTTGAAGCAGTAGAGGCCAAGATACCCATGACAAGTATTGGTCAAGCCTCAAAACACTGGATCCGACTGTACATTTCCCATAATGCAGCCCGCAACATTTTTTTCTGGCCATGTTTGTGGTAACAAATGCTGGATATTTTTTGATAAGAAGTCAGGACACATCCTGCTGTGTCTGTGGTGACCAAAGCTTGTATAATAAGCCAAAACACAATGCTTTCCTAACCCCAACTAAGTTGTTTTTGTTCCTAAATCCAACCTGAACATAAGCACAGCATTGTCACAACATAGAATTGAAAATTCAACATAAAAAGAGACTAAAGTTGCAACATAAAGAGTCTTAGCATATCCGTCATCCATGCAGAAACATGCATTGCAAACATTTTTTTCTGGCAACTGGGAGGTATTGATGAGTAAACTGAATTTTACCTGCAGAATCAATGGATTTCGCCTTTAATACCAACTTTCTTGTATGTACAGGCAGTAATTACATGCAGATTGTGTTTGTTTTTGCATGATTCTGTAATGATTTTCTAGGTTATTACTTTCTTATATGACCAACACAAAGCCGAGGCTTGAAAAGCTTGACAACAGCTCAGCGCCCCCGCTGTCAATACATGCAGAGGCAGCCTTTGAGTGTGAGAGAACAGTCAAAGTGACATGTTTTAGGCACTTAATTAAATATCCATCTGTTAATGTGAGCGACTAAAGAGTGCTCGCTGTTTTCCATGTAATTATATCCCCTGATCTGTAATTACTTTGTGCATCTTTAGTGCGTTGTGTGCATACACTTTGCAAGTGCACATGAGAGCTCAGCACGCAGAGCGTCTTCATCCTACTAGGTGCAAACATGCACATATACACACACACACACACACACACACACACATCCATCCCAAAAGTGATTAAGGAGGGTGGCTGAGGTGGAGAAAATAAGTGTCTTGTCTCTCTTCCAACTTCTTTCCGGGCAAACAATCAATGATGGCCCCGCAACAATTGAGTTACAATCATTTAGTGTTTTCCGGCTATGCTTTGATGCCGTCTACTTCCAGACAAGGCTTGATGGGACAGGGAGGAGAATTGAATTAACCGAAGTCACAAGGGGAGAATGGCACCTGAGAGCTTTGGTTATTCAATAAACCACCCTTCATTCACTTGCTCTCTTCCCTTTGCTTTTCGCCCTCCCTTTTAAACTCACTTTCCCTTGTGAGCATTAAACGCCTGGCGTCTTGGAGACAAGGTGAGGAGAGACACACAAGCGACGCATAAACAAAGTGCCTAATCCTCGCGACAGACCCGGAGTCTTCACCAGCTGTTTGGACTTGTTTGCTTTTGTGGACTGTAAATTGTCTTGGATTGCAAGTGTTTAAAAATCTTTAAAGGATTACATGGTTATTTCAAGCAATTTCCCTGACTGAAAACAGCTTTTGCTTGCTTGTTTGTTATTGCCATTGTCAAGGACTTTCAGTTCGATAACCGAGCTGAATAAAGTAATTATCCTACTCTCTTCAAATAGACAAAACCTTCAGTGGCTTAATTTAAAGTTGGAGCCTGATTGTAATGCCTGAAATGTGTTAACATCCAATTTTTGTGTTGTTTGTGGAAATAATGAAGTAGAAAGGATTCCCACTCGGGATGTAGTGTAAATTAATACAGATATGTTATTTGGACACGCTCCATAAACAGAGTCATGCTTTGAATTATTATTTTGTTTGCTTAACCTTTATTTCGTAGCCTGCTGAGATCGGAATATCTCTTTTCCTGGATACAAATGGCATCCACGCCGGAGCAGCTAACTGAACGGCAGTCCAAAAGGGGTTTCTCTGCAAACTAGAATCATGCGGTGCTCCTAATAAATCACACGGCGCTGTGTGCAACGTTGCACATTCATAAACACAGCGGTTGTTTAAAGCCACAACAACTAGGAGGGGCCACACAACCAGTGTGATGTTCACTTGTATACTCCAAGAACTCAGGGTGGAGCCGTGGTAATGCACCGATAGTGTTGGGTCAATGTTTTGCTGTCATGTAGCGGCACTATCCTGTTGTGTCTACTCATTAGCGTGGCAATAAAAATCCAAAATGCAACCCGGATAGCAACATTTCTGTGGCACATGTCTGGCCCGTACCAGACACCTTCATCCAGCCCACATACTGTGTGTAATGATGGCACTTGGGTGGTCCATTGCTGTTTGCCAGATCTGAGTCACAAGCAGGCAATAGCATGGCCACATGTCAGCCAA
Source organism: Lagodon rhomboides (assembly GCA_039737535.1). Taxonomy (NCBI): domain Eukaryota; kingdom Metazoa; phylum Chordata; class Actinopteri; order Spariformes; family Sparidae; genus Lagodon; species Lagodon rhomboides. Next base: position 20,913,664 of record CM077799.1, on the reverse strand, counting down.
GAGCAACCGGAATTAACCAGAACAAGGCCAAGTCTGGGCCAGATCCAACCAAACCACAATAAAAATGACCTATAGCCTAGATTTATGCCAGTTCCGGTTCATTCAGTTTGCTCTGGTACAAGTTTGCTATCTGGGAGCGTATTTCAGTGACCTGAGTCACGTTGCACATTAGAAAATTGGAGCTGGGAAAAAAGAGACTGGATTTGATTTTTAGTCAAATCTAATTAAATGAATCTGGCAGTCGTTTTTCTTGCAACATTAAAGTTGTGTCTTGATTTCAAATGCATTAAAGTAAACATAATTTGAACCTGACAGGCTGGCTCGAGTGTAATGGATGCATTATTAAGTTTAGCTAGAGTGGTTTTCATCAGAACAAGTTTTATTTCTAACACAAGTACGGACTGCAAGCATCTTTTATAATTTATCAAGGCTAGCTTTGCTTGTTTATTGGCTGTCAAGGTTTTTTTGCCACAATAACTTTATTATGTAATGTTCTTTTACTTTTGATACCGTCAATGTCCAAATAGTTTCAGGCTGACCGTACATTTGGTTGCTGATATTTGGACAAATTGCAGATATTTGGATAATGTTGATGAAATTGTATTTGTGTGGCTGATAAACATGCCTGGAAGATACATATAACATACTAAAGCAATATATTTCAGTCTGATTTAAAAAATACTAATAATCTAATATATATTCAAACTGCAATCACTTTACTTTTCTCAGTGACAACTAGTAAAACATGTTAGTCTCTGATACATTACTGTAATTATTTCTACTAATTATTATTTTGAGATAAACATGTAATGTAAATGATTAAACATTGTATAAAGAGTTGTATAGTAATGGCCTCTGAGCCACCCTTGGACTTCGTCTGTACAGTAACACATGAGAGTAGGGACTTCAAAAGAAGCGAGCATTTGTCAGACAGGGCTGGGGAATTGCATTATGGGAGTTTTACCGAAATACTGTCACTCATATGTAGAGCTTAACTGTTTATTCTTGACCATGAAACAGCAGTCGGCAAAACCAACTCCACTCAAGGTCAGTTTGCTTGGTTGAGTTGCTCGGTCTCTCCGTGATTCTGAGCACCTCTCACTTTTATTCATGTTGACTCATAAGTACTGCCAGAGTAAGTGTTGGTAAATCATGTTTCCACGGATATGTTGAAACTTGAAATCCTGCTGCAACACTGTGCTTTTGGTCTGGTTAGGTTTAGGAACAAAAAGTCGCTTGGTTTGGGTTTGGAAAAGACCGTGATTTTGCTTAAGATACTTGCTTTGGTCACCACAAACAAGGCTGGAAATTGGCCCAAATGTCCCTAAAAATATCGAGGGGTTTCACTGGAAACTCGAACTACAGCCACTGACTTGGCGGCCTTCTCGCTCAACTCCACTACCGTCCACCACACCTCCCAATATGAAAGTCAGGCCATCAACATGGAACGTGAATGTGATATGACACATCTTGCAGTAATGTCAATGTGGTAAGTAGCCTGTGACATGTTCAAATGTGGACGAATCAGCCGTTTGCAGAAACGTTAACTGCCAACATTTCATTCTGGTGACTGGGGTGACATTTACTCCGAGACATCAATCACTTTTTAAAATAGACTCATTTGAAGAAGCTCACACTGACGTGGCTTGAACTATTCCTGGCACAACATCAGCTGTACTACACTAGTGCCTGAGCTAAGTTTTTTCAAATCATTTTTTTGATTTGGATATAAAGATGAATGGCTGTGGGTCCTAGCTCAGTTCATTTCAGGTCTCTACGAAGTCGGAAAGATTACTGTGACTGTACAGTCGGTGTGTGCATATGTGTGTGTGTGTGCTCGTTTGTGGGAGTGTATACAGTATGTGTTCCTGTGTGTATGGGCCACTGCGTCCAGCTCCTTCTCGCTCGAGCTCCAGTCTGTGGAGGTAATGAAGATCAATGAGAGGAACGGTGGAGGCCGGCTGAGATCCAGGTACTGTCTCCCTGTTTCAGGCCAGAGCTCTATCGATCCCCCAGTGCTCCACTCTGCCAGCATCTGATAAAGGGCTTCGGTACACACACACACACATGCACACACTCGCACAGAGACTCGCTCATGTGCACGACCGAAGAAACACACCAAGTTGCCGTGCTTAGTCCCTAATGCTCGGGGAAGGAGTTAAGCCTCCATCAACCCCCTTTTACAGTTTTCTGCACTGTCTCAAACACCTGAAGGAAAATGTAGAGCTCACATTTCATCATTGTCAAATAATGCTAGCTGAGTATAGCTATTTTTCACACAGCAAATTGCCTTGTGGTGGTGCTGCTGCTGCTTTCAAGTACACTTTCGCAAGCTCCTACTTCAGAATGCAGACGGCGGGAACGCAAGTATATCATACATTCAAGTGCTGTTTTTGTTGGCTGTAATGAGAGAGTGGATCCTGCAATAAAAGCCGTCAATTTTTAATGGCAGTTATATTACTTTAGAGATCAGTGGCGCCTGCAGCCTTCTGTCTTGTGGAATGCTAAACAAGGGGGGAACAAACAGTTTCCCCTTCGCACCGATATGTGCGAAGGGGTACAGAAAAAAGGCATTTTGGTAAGGTTATACATGTTTTTGTGCTACTGTAAAAGAGTAAAGGTCTACTCATGTTTACAGACTGTGCTGAGAGTCGCATTTTTCATAGTTATTCAAGCTTTAATCATGACTTTGGGTAACTCTGCACCGGTTTTTCCACTAAACACAAAATGCACAAGATTGGTGAGTTGTCTAGTTGTAAGATTTTTGTCAACCATAGTGTTGACCACCTACTTGACTGCTTGACGGTATGTGTGCTACTTACTTGAACTAAGCTGCTAATTGTGTCAAGTAAAAAACAGACAACTTTTCAACTGTTCCCCATTTCCAAGTGGTATTATTGCCGGTGCCACTGTTGCAAAGACAACCAGATCACTTTCCGTTTTCCTCAGAGCCTGGCAACTTGTCATGGTCATGTCATTTTAGTTCACTGTATGTGTGTTATCTAGGTTTTTGAGGTCGTCTTCTCCAGTGTTCTGTTCCCCAACTGTTTTCTTGTACTCCTCAACAGCCTGATTTCCCTCCACACCTGTCTTGTATCTGTTTAATTAGCCCAGCCCTGTTACCTGATTTCTTCCCCAGTCTGCTCTCCCTCCACACCTGCACTGCATCTCTTTCATTAGCCTTCCCTCTTCCCAGTGTTTATGCGGCCTATCAGCTCCTTCCGTGTTTCTACGTTTTTTCCATTCATTACCCACACCTGTGTTTCTACGCCTCGCTCCACCTGCACCTCATCCCCTCATTAGTTCAGTTCGTATTTAAGTCAATACTTTTTCGTCAGTTACTGTTGAGTCATCTGTCGAGTTTCAATCATCCTGCTGTTGTTGTGTTTGCCTGTTCCAGCTGTTGATTCTAATATACTTCATCTGTTGTTATTCTTTTTCTTCCGTCTCATGCTTTTGGTTGCTGCTTCTCTGCTCTCATCGTGACACAACTACCAATGTCACAGGACAGACTGCATGGGTATCTAAATATCTGTAAAGAAATGATCAAGAATTTAAAAAAAAAGAAAAGAAAGAAGCCATTTCATAGGTAAAGTAAAATTCTTATTATTTTAAAGCAGAAACAAACAACTCTTCCACTCTCCCTTTCCTCCTAACCTTTCCCTGTGGTGTAAGTGTGGCGCAGCAGGCACGAAGACAGTGTTAGCAACATGGCTACTGCTAGCAGCCTGGTTACTGTCCAAAACAAAAAACAACCATAAGAATCCCAATTTGACCAAGAAATTGTGATCTTATGATCTAATGGTCTGTGCTATGACAAGGAAGGCAGAGTAACACACTGTCTTGTATTAATAAGTAGACATGGGTTGTTACCTACTGGTCTATTTGGAAGAATGCCATTTTTGAACCGTCTCATGTCCTGGTGGTAAGGGAAGACACATATCAGCGGGGTAACGGACTTTGACACAACACCGACACTCTCCATTGAGTGAATGCCCATTTGTTAACTCTTTTTTTACCTTAGTTCCAATCACTCTCCCTCTTTGCCATCTCTGCTTCTTCCATCAGAAAGGGTTCTTTTTCATCTGCAGCATAGAGCTTCCAGTTATTCCAGTTGTTCCACTGTTATTGGGAATAGCCGCCGCGGGAAACAACGCCTTTTCCAATTTTGGTTGCGCAATGGCAGACTGCTTCCTTTGTATCGTAACTCAACCTTATTTTTTCTGGATTGAGTGACATAGTGAAAGCAAGGATTATAGGGAACTAATCTCCAGTGTCTTATATGTATATGTATATACAGCCATTACACTGTCGATGAATATTTACTTCGGATTGAAGTTAAAACAAAAAAGTTGCCCTTTGCAAATTTGATAAATTTCTTTGGCCAGTGCTTCACCTCTAGTGGTTGTAGTAATTATTGTGGTCTGCATCAGGAGGAGGTTAGGTTGGGTTGTGGTGTTAAACAAGAATGGGACATTCTTTCTCCTCTTGGTTTCCACAGTCTACGGTGAGTTCTTTTAAGTTTCTAACGTAGGTAAGTGACATCGCGAACAAAACTGAAGAAACATACATCATGTGCAGTGGGTACATTCATAACTGAAGTTACAGAAGTAGTGTAGTTATTTAAGGCCAAACCACTTTGGTTTCCTAAACTAAAATAAGTAGTTTTGTCGCCTAAATGCCTGTTGCTGGTACGGTGCAACGGTCGTATTGTACTGGTAACGGTGACGTGTATATCGCTGTGGACGTCACTGCCAATGGAACTATTCAGCTCTTTCGGTATGAGGATGTGTTGCTTAGTCTATAATTAAGACATGAAAGCAGACTGGGTTGTACCGGAATTTCACGGTGAGTAAGTAAGTATAAAGGGAATCAATCCAACACTGGTGTCATTATTCTACGGCCATTACATTGTGCAATCAACAGTTACTTCATACTGATAAGTTAAAGCAAAACAGCTGACTCTTGCCAATCTAAATAATTTAGTTTTAAGAGCTATTAGACAGCCATTAGAGTATATAATGAAATTCAGACTGGAACAAATGTTGTAGTCCCTGAATGAAAGCATGCCCCCATAGTAATCCCCGTCTTCAGCTGTTGAGGAAGGATTTCACTATCTTTAGCGCCGGTGCCAAGTTCCGACTCCAAATCCTCAAGTGATCACATCATCCCCAAAATGCCTTTTGAAATTTGCCCAAGATCTGTCTCAGTGTGTTCTAAAAGGTGCTAATTGTCTCAGCTTTCCCTGAGTTGTATTTCCAAGCGAAATTGTTCAAGAGAGATTAGATAAGTGTACTTTCCAGACAAATGGCTCTTTTTTTTCCTCTTTATAGTGTTTCAAGCAATTAATAGAGTCTGCGAGTGCCACAGCCTGGCTTTGTTACCGCGGCGTCGTTGGAAATGAGCGAGCCAGAGGAACCCTTCGCTCAAATGGGTGCTGGCTGGTCCTGGGCCAGTTTTGCATGTCTCTCCCCGATGGGCAAGGTAAGTCATGCAGGAGAGTAAGCCGAGCCAAATTGTGGTGTCTGAGCAGAAATTTGCTACAGACTCGCAATTAGCGTGACATTGCTGTTAATGCTCGGTGAACTGCACCAACTGCTCCATGATGCCAAACATGCATTGGATTAATTGACCTAATTAGCATGGCTGTGAGAAATAGAGCAGGCTTGTTTCCTGCATGGTGTTGTGCTACTTCGTATTCACATCTCTTTTGGGTGATGTGTTTTTATACGCGGCGCGCGCGTGTGCGTGCGTGTGTGTGTGTGTGAGACAATGAGAAAGATATACAAAAAGTTCAATCAAGCAGGAGTTAGCTGTGGGCAAATGTTAGCCTAAGCCACCCTGTGTTTGCGTCTCCCTTTGCCAGAGTCTATTCTTCTGTCACAGCAGACATTTCACTTTTCTGCCTCGTCTGCGTGAGCGAATGAGACAAGAAAGTTGACGAAACTGTGGGCATTCTCTGGCCCCCGAGCAACACGCGGAGGCATCTCGCCTTCCCCTTGCCCCTCCCTCCTTTCTCGCTCTCTCCCGTCGGTCTCTCCATCTTGTCCTCTCCGCTCCCACGTCCCCTCCGGTGAGGCTCAGGGAGGCGGCGCTCTCGGATGGATGGATGAGGGGATGGTGGGTGGACAGACAGGAAACACTTGTCACCCATTACAACAGAGGAGAATCACATTATATGATTCGCGTGGCGTTTTTTTTTTTTTTTTTTTTCCCGAGGCCGCCTGATATGCCCGTCGCGCGGCCCAATCCACTTAGCGATGATGAGCGGCCACTTGTCACACACACGTCAACGTGTGAAAAGAGAAAATCCCCGGGGGGAAACAGACGAACAGGCGTCCCGGAGGTGCGAAATGTATGCATGCGCGCTCACGTGCTGCTTCTCGCCTGCTCCTCAAGGTCACGAAACAATGCAATTAAATTAACCCTTAGTATGTAAATGGAGCGAGGCCGACGGTGCTTAAGTGTAGTTTCTTTACGTGCCTTTTGTAAAGCACACACACACACACACACACACACAGCAAGCTCGGCCCTGGTGTCATACACTACCTTTCAGCGCCCCGATGGTGTTATGCATTTTTATGTTGGGCCGAGGCCCTTCTCTAAATAGGGGTGTCACGGGTGCGAGGTTCGGTAACCTTGTGCTTTATTGTCTCGGGGGCTGGAAAATGGGTTTTTATTCCAGGCTGCAGATGAGATAAGGCTCTGTCAGGAATACTGGCCTCCCTGCCTCTTACCCTCACCGCTGGAGGCTTATTGCTGCAGAGAGGACTAACATTCCATCTCTCCCTCACTCGGTCTTCTATAGATTTTCCCCCGCCGCCACTTTCATTACATTTGGGCGCTTTCTTTCCTGCTTTGACTTTCATGTTCTCTAACTCTTTCCCCCCCCCGCACCCGCAGATTCACCCATCTTCATTACGCTGTCATTAAACCAGTTCTGATTTCATTGCAATCATTTATCATTCCCTTGCATGGATTCATTATCGGGATCTTTTTAGTGCTCGCGCTCCCCTCCGCCTCTGTCTTTTTTTCCTCTCGGCCTGACCCTGCGATGAGATGGCCCCTGTGCATTGAGATTGTCCTCTTACTGTGAGTGAGGAGGAAAAGACAGAAAAGATACAGAGAGAAAGAAAGGCTGAGCATATTTCTCACGTTCCAGACGCCGCAGTGGTACTCTGACCACTACTTTTTCTGTTAACTCCCATGCACCCGCCGCCGTCCCCTTGATGTCTTCCCCCGGCTGAGGCCACGTCCCACGGGGTCACATCTGGCGACAGGCCTCCCTTCCCATAAATTGCAGCTAGTGGATAAATATGTGTGCAGCTGTTAGCCAGTGCTGACACTTTACCTCTAAGTGCCCCCTGTTGCCCAGGGTTTGAGGGGTGTAAATTGTCCCGGGCGGCATGACTGTGTGATGCTTTCTGAGGCGAAAGCAGATCCTCTTCTCTGTTACATGCATTGATGAAAGAGATTTTCACGTCTTTTACTCAAGAATTCTATCCACACAACACTGTAAAGCAGTGAAGTGGAGCTAATCTGAACTGCTTCATGAACTCAGCTGTCAAGTTCTTTGTTACACCTCGCTGAAACTAATACAAACTAATACTTTTAATTTGTTGTTTTGCCGAACTGTGTAAGAGAGGCGTCGATCCGACTGTGCCGTCATTTTGTGACGCTTAAATACTGCATTGTGTTTCCATTATTTTGTCCTCCCGCTTTAATTCGGTGTGGGTGGTTCATTTCCCTCCGTGAACGTCTGACGCAACAATAAAGTTTTAAATTATGAAACTCATTAATTGAAATCAACTCCACCTGGACTGGCCGCTACATTTTAATATAAAGTATAATTTAAATAGTAATTAAACTTCAATAAGATTAAGCATTCAGTCATTTAGTCACAAAAGGATGCGACGGCGGTGTATCGCCGCCACTCCACAAAAAGAAAGATGAGTCAGTGTCCGGGTACGTTGTGAAAAGTTAATTGTTGTAACAAAAGTGTTTTTCACATTATAGAAAAAGGTATTTTTGCATTATTGTATCATACAAACGTGTCACATTATAACAAGAAATGTCTTACAGCCCCACATCTAAAGACCCGAACTATCACTTTAACTAGATGTATTCCGCCAAAGTTTCATTTTCATGGTTGACCCGATGGCGTGACCTGAATCTGAATAAGCAATTTGTACGGTTTAAAGGCATTTGTAGCAATTTAAACAACAAAACCTGAGAGTTATCAGGAGAGAAGAGTTGCTGCTGTACTCAGGTGATTGTTTAAGGTGCAGTCGCTCTGCATGCTCCTCTCTCGAGCTGCTAATTGGCTAACTTTGCGGTGACTTGCTGCAACCTCTACTCCCGGTGGTTCTCATGTAATATTTCTCAAGCTAGCTCGCCTGCGAACACCTCACTTCGGTTGGCTGTCTTTATGGTGACCTGCTGGGGAACATAGCTTCACTTCACCGAGGCGTAGCAGATTATGTGTAATTGGTTTTATGTGCAGTAATCAATCGATAAAAGATAAGTAACTATTATCAGTCCAGATTGCATTTGAGAAAATGTGTAAATAGATCATTGTCACATTGTCAGGGATTACTTGATTACATTGATTGACTTCAGATATGTCAATTTATGATAACCAACCCTATATTAGCTCATGAAAAGTGCGTCTGACATGCAGGGCTTCATAGACAAGTGATCCACTTTGTGCGGTGGACCTGGTTTAAGAAAAACAAGAATGGTGTTCAGTCAAGATCAAGCAGATTCAAGCAGCAGCAGTCCCTCCAAAAGAACCTTTCATTCCCCTTCGTACCGCAACAACCTCGACTTAAAAAAGGTGCAACACAACATTATCTACGTGCCAGAGCAATTTGTGCGAGGTGAAATTAAAATTGCTGTCATCCACAAAGACCTGAACTTCATATCTGTGGAAACACTGACACTGTAATTTGCATTCAGTCACTGACTCCATTTCTGACCCTGTGGCTGTGGCACTGTTACTGTCTTGGCTCGGTTCAGTTGGTGTTTGGTGTGTTTGGTAATATGCTAAGTGGTTGCTGAGGCCACTGGCTGTTTGTTCGCTCTCTTCCTGGCCCGAGTCACGATGTCTGCTAGCTGCTAACTTTTTGCTGTAATGTTGCCGGCTGCTATCATCCTGTGTTGGTTCCTACCTTATTTCGGGTTTGGTTGTTACTGGGCATAATGCTCTCCAGTTGCTAATTTTGTGCAGTATGAATATTCATGTCTGAGCGTTAATGAGTCCTTTTTCTCGAGTCACATTAGGTTGTTGTTGTTTGAGGGGTTACCTGTTAGTTTAATGCAAGCTGTGGCTTCAGGGGCGTAACAGCATCACTTTTATCTTGTGCACAGCTCAGTCGGTCCGCTTTTAGACTTCGCAGGAAACTTAGGTTCTGCATTTTTGTAGCACGCAGGGAAATTAGAGAACTACTTCAAGTTAAAGTGTATATATGCTTGCCTTACTGTTTTTCATATCATAATTACATCTAGACGGCTGAGCTCCTCTGCCGCGGTTTACAGGGCTGCTACACTCAGCTGCACACATTGCCGGCGTTTAGCTCGCACCCATGTACTGATGCTTATCGACGCGACACGACGCTCCATAAGAAGACACTGTCTGCTCGCTTCACGCCGTAAAACTCTGCATTTAATATGCTTAAGCTAATTATTCCATTCTGCATAAACGGATGTGCTCCAGCCTGCTGCTGCATATCAGGCCGACTGCTGCGCGCTGGATTTATTATTTTAATTCTCACAATGGCTGGAGGTGCGTCGTTGTGGAACGGCCACACGGCGCCTGATGCTCGCACATGGCGCAGTCCAAATAAAAGCCGACGTCGGGCTCCACGCGTAGTTTATCATCGTCACGCCACAGTCTGTGCTGCGTTGAGCTGGCTGTGTGCTTTTTTGGGGAGTGATGAGGTCAGAGCCTAAAGGTCAGACGCTGAACAACTACTCTGTGTAGACTTGATTTATCAGTTCCGCAACAAATGGCTGACTAAATGCATTTGTAGTATTGCCAATTCTTTAAGGACTAGTCTGGAAGACAGCGTAGACACCAGGAAGTCAAATTAATTAGAGACTTTTAGCAGCACTGGCCAGGTTCTGATACCTTTAAGTGATGGGAATTACATCTTTCTGAAGGGAGCTGGATCTAATGGCTTTTCAGAGGGCGGCTCAAAATGGCTCTTTGTTCTTCCTTCTTTTTATTTAGGGGGCAGGGGTTCACAAGATTCATCTGTGAAATCATCACTAAGATAATGATGAGAAGAGTTCATGTCCTCTCAAAAGCTGATATTGGATTTTTTTGTCCCTGCCATTAAGCTTGTTTCTGCCTACTTGCTTTATGTGCTTTTGCTTTTCCTATTTTGCTTTATTAAAAGGAACAACTGGGATTGAAGGATTTTTATCAGTCTTTTATTCAACCCACCATCAGATATTTACATTCTCTGTTGTTTGTGTTGCATTGGATGCATTCCCACTTTGTGGCAAAAAGCAAAAATCTCTATCTCTACTTTCTTGATAAAGCCGACCTGCTGGCACACAATGAAAGATACTTTAGAGGTTGACCGTCGGAAATGAGTGCCGTATTTAGGACATATGGGTCATATTCATGTCATGTGTCTGACACCTCTGCAACATTATCTGTTTCAGCATTGTGAAGAGCAACAGTGTCTGACGTCAAAGGAAGACAATAAGTCTGGATTTAATTGGTGTCATCACCTCTTTCAAAATACATAAATCAAATGTACCTGTTTTTATTAAAGAGCCGACTTAATTAAGATAGAAGTGAAGGTCTGAACAAGCAATGCGCATTGCAGCACAGCACACGAACAGAGAGATGTCGTCCATGAAACACATCACAGGCTGTTATGTCTCAGTGTCAGCGTCATCTCAGCATCACGCTGCCTGTGGGTTATTCTCCCTGCTCGGAGCGATCAGCAGTGGCTCGGCTAAAGGGCGCATAAGTGAGTATGCTGTGCAATACATAAATGCCACAAACCAAACATTACCAGGACGCCAGCTTTCATCCCTCTGTGCAAAGAGAGGATGTTAATTGGTTGGACAGAGCTGCAGTTTAGCCCCGACTGTTTGATCTGAAAAAGAACAAAAGTCTTAAACGCCCCGAGGGACCAGAGAAGTCGAAGCGAGGCTGTTTTATATCTGACATCAGCGAGAAGACTTTGAAAGCTCCAAACAGCAAATAACACGTTCTGACCTGCTTTCTGAAGGCTGTTGAAATCTGTCTGAATGGGCCCGAGATGAGTCTCATCTCGGCCAGATTCACTGCAGTGCCCGACAACAAGGTCCGAGCGCACAAATCACTTGACATTACCTGGAGGGGATGAGTCAGTGAGATGCTGTTGCACTTAGCTGCTGTTAGCCTTGATTACTGGGTCTGATTTGATGCTCCTTCATACGCAGAAGCCACCTGAGCTCCGTGTGCCGGGTTACTCCAACCGAATATAAGTCAGGGGTCATTATCAGTCATTGAGTAATGCGCCGAGGACGGAGGCTTAGGGGACAGACCACTTGTCTTTTGTTGCCCGCAGCGGGAGGCTCGGGCTGTAATTAAAGAAAGTTAATTTGACTCTTCATGTGGAGTAAAAGGATCTTTTCATCGCAAAGACAATGCGCCTGCTTCTTGCCTGATTGATGTCGAAGGATAATGTGCGCCGGCGTGTATTTTGTGAGGGTGTGTGACTAATCTATTGTGCAGCCGTGAATGGCCTTCCTATGACACTCCTCTCCTCCATCTGCCTCAGTTGCCATGATACATCACAGACGTGCTCCCATGTCGCCTCACCTCCCTTATCTCTTTACTGTATTTTTTTTCGGCGAGGGGGCAGGCTCAATTATGATGCTGAAAAATACCAACTGCTATCTGGCTGAGGGTTATGAAAATGTTGCGCATTGTCAGCAGGCACCCTTCAGTCCACTTTAGCAGCACAGAAACTCATCTGTCGGTGAGGTGCGACGCCACACGGACACACTGTTTAACCCAGGTGTCGTGGGGAGGACGATCCGTATTAAGATGTACAAACAGCGCTGTTACTTTTCAAAGTGTTTTAATTTTACTGCCACTCGAATCAGAGCGAGCTGAAAGGCGAACACGATCACGCTTGATTTGCCGCTGAGGAACAGCGTGTGTCTTTGATGCAGCCGACAAGTGCGACGCCAGCAGTCTTAGAATTATTCAAAAATTGTTTTCTCGGAGGGGTACGGTGAACTTTTGATTGGTGCCTATCCCCGTCGTGGAGGAGCGGCGTTCCACAGCACCACTTTGGTAAGTGGTGGTGGTGGTGGTGGTGGAGGGAGGGAGGTACGGACGGTGCTACTGACAGAGTGAGTCTGCCGCCCGGCTCAGTGAAGCTGAGCGCCGGTGCTTGGATTCCCCCTCCTTCTGTCACCGCGCAGAGAGACTCAGCTCTCTGTCTCAGTGCTTTTCTAGGTCAGGACGATCACAGCACTGCAGCAGCAGCTCTCACACACACACACACACACACACACAAGCGCATGCTCACAGACAGACAGACACGACAGTGTACAGTAGGATCACAAGATGAAGTGCAGATGTTTGCGCAATTCATACAGTCACACATGCATGGATAAATGAATGCACAGAATAAGCTTTAAACGCATTTGATATATGCAGACACACGAACAGCAATTTGTTGTCTTGTCTAACTCTGCCAGGCTTATGAAGCGCTCCTCTAACAGAGGCAGAGGCAGCTCAATTGAATTGTTGCAATCACAAAAACCAGCACACGGCACAAAGTAATTTACACAAGGTCAGAGAGGATGTGCTCAAAACACCAGCTCTTTTATTCACAAATATAGCACTCTTTACAAAAGGTGTAATACATGTGCAGTATGATTAATCATTATCCCCTCAACTAGTTCTATGAATCATTTAATACCTAAAACACTTCAGATCAAATGATTTGTATCAGACAGCCTGGATTCCAGAAAAGTTTGGGATACTGCAAAGCAAAAATATAACAGAATAACATAGTATGCCAATGCCTTTTGTCCTGTTTCCAATGGAAGCTGTCTATGAAGTTGATGAAGTAAAACCTCAACTTCATTGATTCAGCAAGTTGGGCCAGGACCAAAAACAGAAAAAATATTGATGTATTGTTTCTTGTTTGTCAGAGACCTCTAGTGGCTGTAGTAAGCACTACGGCAGCAAAAGAGGATGTCAGGCAATTGTCAATAGAATGTTAAAAAATAACAGTTTTGAGATATCTACTAATGTAACAGCTAGCACTGGCTAGCTAACTGGCAAACGGTCGCTACAGTTACTGACGGTTTCCAGGTACTTTGGTGATAGGCTACCTTCTATTTGTAGAGTGTGAATTCAACAGGTGGCCGATTCGCACATATTGTACATTTAAACTTAACCAAGTAGTTTTTCTTGCCTAACAAGAATTGGAGCGTGTACACGACAAAGGTGCACTATGCTTGTCATTGGTACGCTGCAACGGTCATGCTGTTTTGGTCATCAATGTCAATCTACCTGTTTAGCTGTTCAGGTATGAGGATGTGTTGTGTTTGGAACATTTCACAGGTAAACAGGTTCAGTGCAAACAGGTGATAGTATCATGATAGGTGTGATCACTATATATACTATCGAGTATCCTCGAAGGGCTCAGTCGTTCACAAGCAAAGATGGGTTTAGATGTTCAGATAGCTCTTCAGCAGCTCTTCTGTGTGCAGCATAAAACACATAAACATAAAACACAGTCTTTTTTTTGTAATTTTTCTCAAACACATCACATCACTGTGAAATAATGGATATTACATGGGCCCAGGGACGCTTAGTGAAACCATTGTCTGTAGACACAGTTTGTTTGCGAATGATTACAATCGGTTTTGATTTATCACAGTGTCCCAATTCTTGGGATTCAGGGTTGCACCTTTTTAAAATTCAATTTAAGTTTGTGAAAATATTTATAAAGTCTGGTCATGCAATGTTTTCTGCATAATTTTCCACATTTTTCACTCAATATTTGTCACTTGCAGTCACTAACTTTGTCGTTAGGCGACATGAAAATCGGTGCAACAAACTTAAAATGAAGGACGCTTTGCATTTAGATTGTTTTAGTCAAACTAACGGGGGACGCATTTAATTAGATCTGACCACATTTACATGTGACACTAACAACAATGCCGCCGAAACTAAACCGAGCGGTTTGTTTAACATCGCTATGATCGCATCAGTCGAGTCTGGTGTGCGCTGAAGCACAGAAGTTTATGCGCTTGTTTCGGGGCAGCCAGGTTGTGCATGATTGAAGGGAACAATGGATGGCTCCAGGTGGCAGCGAGGATTCAATCAGCTGAAAAGGAAGGCTGTGTGCACAGGTGGAGTGCCTGCTGGTTGGAAATGTTAGAGGGTTTATTATTTGGCATTATTTTGTAGCTGTTGTGCATTTTTTGTCAACTGAATGACACTTCTACACCCTCATCACCAGGACCTCTTTTGTCAAGTCATTCTCCATTACTGTGCCTTGTACACTGCACAGGGCATGGAACTACTTAAAGGACACATATTATGGTTATTTTCAGGATCATAATTTTACTAGTAGAAGAGGTTTACATGCTTTAATGCTCAAACACATCATTTTTCTCATACTGTTCGTTGCTCTAGCACTGTATTCCCCTCTGTCTGTCTCTTTCAGTCCCGCCCTCCAACATATCTAGCTGCTCTGATTGGTTAGCTCGCACACGCGTTACCCAGCACAGCTAGCAACAACAGAGCAGCTGTGCTAAATCAATCAATTCTTACGTGCCAAAATAGCCGCGTGGTAACACAGTGTGATGTCACAAAGTCGCAGAATTCAAGGCGGGACTACTGACGAGGCGTTTCAGGAGCAGTGCTCTGTGGGAGATAGGAGCTACTGTTGGTGCGGACTTTGACCTTTTTAACTTTTTAAGATTTATTACATGCACAAGAAAGTATATAAAAACACAGAAGTTTGAGAGAGCAGAAAAAGCACACTGTAAGGCCAAAAAAACTTGTTGCAGTGCCAGTTGTGCCACTCATCGTTCTGCCAAACTTCACTCCAGAGCTGGTGTAAGAAAGACGGACGGACACAGAAAGATTCAGGAAACATTCAGAAGAGTACCTTCCTTTGAGGAGGAGGTTTGTTTACAGAAGGAACAGGCTGCCATTTTCCCAAATTAGTCAGCAAAGTGGTCAAAGAGCTCCTCCTAATTAATAGAAATGGGCTCGTCAGCCAAACTGACAGCGCCAGGCACAAATTAACCATCAGTTCTTGAGATGCTAATTGTACGTTCTCTGTAAACAAATTACATTATAAGGTTCACTGTTCTTTTTATGCTTTTTTTTTTTTAAAACCTCTATCCAAAACTGCCTTTCTTCATTAGCCATTGAGACTCCCTCACAAGAAAACAGCTTTTGATAGAGCAGCCGGACGAACGGGAGAGGGAATGGAGCCTCGGCGATTTGAACCCTCACTGATAAGTTGCCATGTCAGTGTTGGCACGGCGCAGGAGAACATTTTGAAACGGCTAGATGGTGTGCATATCAAATGGTGATGAGCGCGATATCGCCGAGAGATGAGCTGCCCTCAGATGAGACAACGCCGCTTGCCATTGAGAGATAAACAGGAGAGGAAGAATGGGGGGAAAAGCGAAACAAACAAACCAAAAAACACACAATAATGAGCATTCCCCTGACTGATTTGATTGCATAACTCATCAGCTTTCACCACACTGTCTTTTTAGCAGCCTCCCAGGAGTACCTGCTGTGCAAAGTTTGCAAGCAGAAGTTTAGTTGTTCTGTGGGCTGTTTTTTTCTCAATACTGGAAGTTTGAGGGGGGAAAAAATAGAGCTTGCAGATTATTATCGGCAGCGTCTGAATGCGTCCTGACAAGAGCGCCGCGGTTTTTCCATGCAGCACGGCGATAAAGCCACGTTTGATCACAGCCGAATGGGTGAAAGGTCAGAGATGTAGTGAGAGACACGCGATTCCAAATGAAGCAAATGTTTTCCAGCAGCCATGGATTTATTGTTTACCGTCGACACGCAGGCAGCGGATGCACTGTTCATGTCTGTATGTTGTGACATCCCAGTCAAATCCATATGCTTCAGAGCTTTGTAACGACGCTTAGTCCCTCGCCGCGTTTCCACTGCAACGTCGGTGTACGCCGAGAATTTACTGAGCTATTCATCTGTTCATTTCTATTCCTCTACCTGTCAGAGGAGGTACACGACTGAGCCGAGATCGGTGTATGTGCGCGCGCGCGAATGTGGGTTTTGTCCCGCCGCAGAAAGCCACAGAGACCTAACAATAATGTGGCAAAGTTGCTCAACATGGCGTGAAATGACTTTATTGCATTTTTACATTAAAAGCACTGATAGAATACATTTCTAATAAAAGGGCCACAGTGCCCCAGGGAGCAGGCATGGGCTCTGCCAGTCATGCGAGGTGACGTGCGAGTGTGTGTTTTTGTGCGTGTGTGTGTGAAAGAAAAGTGTGAGTGCGGGAAAAGAGAGCGACGGGGTAATAAAAAACGGCACGGAGACCAAATGAAACATGTCAAATTTGCACTGTGACGTTCTCGCACGCACACACACTCCCGAGACTTATCACTCCTGCGTAACGGTGCTAATCAGTGTTAGGTTGTCGAGGCAAACATGCATGCTTCCACAAAAGACGGATTGCCTGTTAAACGTGTGACAAGGGGGTGATTGTGTGCATGATCAAGGAGCAATGAAGCAGGCTAATGGACAGATAGTATGGGCTAACCTAATGGTTTGCTGTGGACCTGAATACTGACCAAACTCCGGGCTGTAACAACCAGAAAGACGATCTTCCAAACCAAAAGCACTCCATTATTTATTAGGCCTCTTCTGAATGTGACTTCAATAGATGTTTTTGCTGAAATACTTGATTAGCCGCCAATGTACCCTGGTATTTTGAGAGGGGAAAACTCGTAATTATTTTGACCCAAAGAACACGGCTTCTTGAGTATTCTTGGTTGCTCTAATGGCTGCTCCCCTTGAGGAAGTCAAATGGATTATGGAAAATGCTCATGCAGCATCATTAATTCTTTTTTTGCAAGGTACAATTCTTAAAAAGAAACACTAGGTACAGTCCTTGCATATTACTCACAAAACCAACATTATAGTCATAAAAATTGAACTATTTATGGTGCAGTGTGGAGAGAGAATTGAGGAGGCTCTGGTGGTACTGCAGTAGAGACCTGTGTAACAACTGTCAGACAGCAGCAGGGTAAAGAGAGTGTGGTCTGGGTAGGTGCTGTCTTTTAGTATAGACTGGTCACTTCTATAAAGTCAATGTTTTCTACTATTATCAGTACTGGAGAAAGAACCAACTCTCAGAGCTATCATCTTCGATGGTGCAAAGCCAAGGAGGCAGCGACGGAGAATAGCGTCATGTGAACTTGTTTTGCAGGTGGGGAGGTATTAGTCTGGCTAATACTTTACTCCCTGCAAAGGAACAGTGAACAGCTGATGGCTTGTTGTGGTGTTTGTACTGTACAGCCAGGTTAGGGTAATTGCCATTTTCAGTGTGAAGGTCACTAGCTCAGAGGTTGTTGTTTCCTTCGGCAAGAGGGATTTTGTCTGCCAATGCCCGGCTTATACCAACAATCAACACATTATGATGCAGTCCTTTGTTAACATAATTTATACGAGTCATCTCAACAATGAGAATGTCATGGTTTTGGTTTTAGTTTTGCATTTGGGTCCTTACTGAAAACCACAACAAGAGAAGGTTGTTGTAAATCCACAAGATTTTTCGACAGGTGGTGGCATTGACTCGCCACCCGTTATAATCATAACTGTAAAGATGGTGTCCCTTTAAATAGTTCCTGGCTCAGAACTTTTTGTACTTGCAATTGGTTCTAAAAACATGATGGTCAGGTCTCAGCGCAGTTCGGAAACTGCGACTACAATCACAGGCTGAACTCGCAGCTCATTTTTCAGGCTTTAAATCGCCCTCTGGGCAGTATACCACAGTGCAGTCACTGAATTATGGCACAGACTTAAAAGCAGTCTTGGAAAGAGTCGACTGTTACATGACACAAAGTTAACATTAAGGTTAAGGTACGATAGCCAGCTCCCGGATTTGCTCCTGGTCGCCAAAATAGCTAAATTTGTTCATCTCCGGCACAAACAGACATTTTATCAAACCCTTTATAAAATGCTTTGTCTTTTTATTAGCAAAGAACAAACATTCAGGCTCTCAATTTCAGGGCTGACCATTAGTTTCATTGGTTAAAATGATGGCAGGCAGATTATATTATCTGGCGCTATAATGTTACAGTTAGAATGCCATGTTACAACTGACTCAGTTTAAGACCAGCCGTAAGCCCTGTTGGTGCAACCGGACAAAAATGAGAGAATATCTTTTATAAGACTAGACCATATTTACACGACGGCCATTTTCCTCGGACATCACGCTCAGGGTGGGGCGTTTAAATGTCGTACTACTGTGTTCCAGGTCACAAGTCTTGTGAACTTAAGCAATCTAAGCTTTTATCAGTTCACAACCTCCTGACCATTGGGCCACATTTTAATGTAAAACAGCATATTTGACCTTAAAACACGCTAGCTTCCATTAGACAACAGTTACCATTAGCATTCAACCGCTTCTTAGCTAACATTACTGTTTGATAGTGTTACACGATACAATAGGAAAGGTATAAATTAATTTTAAAGCATCAACACACATCTTGGACATTTTTTTCTATTGCCGATCAATCAAGAAATTGTGAAATAACAATTTTTTTGATTCTCTATGTTTGTACAACTTGCAACCTGCAACACAGCAAAATAAAATTATCTCAGTATTTGAGCTTCGCACATCAGAGGACAAAAATATCTAAACTCAACTGTATCATTTTATATTCATTATAAATATATTCATCAATTGTAATTACATTGTGATAAGATTTGATTCAAGATTTGATTGGATTCAATAAATGGATTCAATACTACATTGATTTTTATAAAATGCTTATTCATATCTGTGTAGGCTAAAAGCCATGGCTTTAAGTGCATGGTTGAAGCTGCCGGTGCTGTTTCTGCTGCGTTGCGCCTTGTTTACGCCTTTCTCCTACACACCACCCAATATTAGCCTCCAGAGCTGTGATTTGCCTGTCCACTTTGTGGCTGGACCAGCACTATTCCAAGCCTTCAACCCACACAGGCCTCTGGCTTGCGAGTCCAAACAACACACCAGCTAGTATCTGTCAGACATTCAAAGCCGACAAAAAGAGCGATCAACACTCAAAAGACGACACCCTCATTCCTCTTTGAGGAATGGGTCTTATAGCTGAAGCTTTCTGAACATTAATACCTAGGGCACAGTTTGCTTTTCCACCCTGTTGTTTGTAATCACCAGTGGGCACTCACTGGGTACACATGATAAAAGCAAAAGAAAGAGGAGAATGGATGGGAAGTCAGCATAAACCTCTTTTTGCCTTGGTCCAACAGCAACATATCATGCTTTCACACCCCCTCGTCTTGACATGTGAAAATGCTCTGAGCCCTCACCAGAAACCCCAATGTCAGACAAGCACTTAATTGCCTGGCAACATGTGTAAATAGCCCATCCTCTGGTGGGGAACAAGGCTAATTCGACCTGAGCCCTGTGGCCGGAGGGACTCTAACGCATAAAGCGACCTAGCAACAACATCACAAGATGGCTAGACCTGCCTAATGTGCGAGTGTGTGTGATGGAGAGCGAGACAGAAAGGGAGGGCCAGATGAGAGGCAGAGAAAGACTCCGGTTATCATCATTACAAGGCTAATCACTAACATCTGCAGTGCACTGTGGCACGGGAGAAAGGCACAAGGACCATTTATTTAGTGCAGATTTGTATGTGTGGGCGCATGCACGCTGCTAAAACCAGAGGGTTATTTTTGGAAAGACTATTGAGGGCCAAGGCAAGTGAAGCAGCAGTAGGTGTGATTTGGTCAATTGCCAACGGGCCAGAAAACCAACAAGTGCCTATCTGTCAAACAAGGCAAACTTCCATTACAGAATTGTCCAAATGGAACAAGAAATATGTGTTCCTTCCACAGTCGTCTCCATTACTGTCTCTATTACTTTTTACTTTCGGTCCCTCTGCTGTCACAGTCTCTGCTAGTGGATGCTGAAAGAGAGCAACATAAAAAAAAAGAAAACACATCAACAAAGTTAGTCAGAGATAGAAAATCTAAACCCATTATTTTGCAATTTGAAATCATTTTGCAACAGTAATAGTTATGCTGATGCATTTCTGTCCTCGTGAACTCTATGTTTCCCTCTATGCACCAAACTGAACGATAGCCGGCTGACTCCTTTACTCATCCGTGTCGGACAAACCCAGATTAGAAGAGGCTGTGTTCCACAACTTCTCTGACTTTATGCAACTGAGAATCCAAAATTTCCACCCACTTCTTCCCCTGATTGGCAGGACATGTTAAGGTAACAACCTTACTTGTGCTTTCCAGGAGAAGCTGTCTGAAAATGTGTTATGCCTATATTTAAATGTACCACATTAACTTTTTGCTCATGAAAAAGTCTCAGTTTAATATGGACACCTCTATCAGCAAATCAGGGTTAAATCTGCCCTCTCTTATAGTGTCTGCCCAGCTCTATTCGGGTTGGATAAGTCACAGCTTTTAATCTTAAATGGTCTGAAATAGATCCCCTCATTGCTATGCATCTTGCAAACAGCTGTGTTAAAAAAGTTCAGTTCTAGAGTGCGTTATGTCCTCTTTTTCACTCGCCTTAAAAAACAAATGCACACACTTACTAGATCAGGATCTTTAAAACAGGAGGTTCCCTGTAGCAGCTTTAAACGATACCTTCCGATGTGATAGGACACCACGTCTTTTGAACTGCTTCTTTTCGAGTCTAACCTTCTCTGGACTGTGAAGACTCCTTTATTTGGATGCAGCAGTGTTAGACTTACCTTTGCTGTCTAGAGAGAATGTTGTTCTGGAAGAGAAGAATGGCCTCAAGCAAGCATCTAAAGGAGTCTGTATTGAAGTCCTTCTCCATCCTCTTCTCGTGCCTTGTAATACGCATTTTCTGTTAGTATACTTATTTATTCATCATATGTTATTGATAAGAGCACAATATTTGCCAGTTAACTCTATTACTACAGTATATCAGAAGTTCTGCTAAACTGACTTTATTGTACACTTAATTGGCATTGTATACATATTATCTGCATTGTATCTGAAACGTATTGTGTGTGCCTTTGCTTTAGTGTCAAACTTTGGTTCAGTATTGCTTCAAGAACAGTCTTTGACTTATTTATTCAATTATTTATCTACTCAATTCAGTGTTTAGATCAGTGCATAACCTGACCCTAAGCTTTACTCTTAATCCGCCTACATTTTTCTAATTAATTTGTTGTTTTTTTCAAATGGCAGGAACAGAAGTCAGACAGAGAAATAAATTGTCTGTTAACTTAAAAACAAGTGTACTTAAACCCATAGAAGAAAAATCGGAAAAGGAAATTCTGTTGAGTGGGGCTCAGAACTTTACTAGGGCGCGACAGTTGGTTTTACTTTGGAGTTGGATTCGGGGTTAAAAATAAGATAAAGATCTGGTTTAAGCCCGTTTGTTGTGGTAAAGGTGGCGTCTTGATTGTGACCCCTAGTACAGATAATCTCCTTCACAGACGGCTAAGAAGAAATTAAAGTTTTGATTTGAAAAATGAAAAGACCCTGCTGTCATGTAACTTGCATATCTGCTAATATTTTAATATTTTAATTCTTGATAACATCTCATCGTTTCATTAAGACTCGTCTCGTTCTCAAAGATGTTGGAAAACTCCATTCTTCACACGAAAGGGAGACGGAGTTAGAGGAGTGTGTGATGTGACAAGGACGCTGATGGAATGATTCGAGAGGATCCTATAGTATGTTTTTTTTTAAATTGTTTTATTTGCTTTGGTTTAGCTTGGAGCGAGATCACTGTGCGGAGTCTCTGCCAGTTGTGCTACCAGCAGCCGTCAGACAGTTATCAGGGCAGAGGGTGTGAAATTATCTCTCGCCATGGTGATTGTCCACTCGCTCCGTCCCGTGCTTCGCTGCAGCATCTAATTAGCACCTAACTGATGCTCTGTGTCACCACGGATATACTGGTACAGCCAAAGAGAGGCTGACAGAGAGGGGACTGACTCTCTAGAAGCCACAACACTGCATGCTGAAGTTTACCAGTCATACACTGTCACAAAGCAATGCTTTTGACCTTTTATCATCTTAACAAAAACACAGCTGTTCAGTGTTCTTTCAGGTATATTTCTCTCAAGTTGTTGAACCAAACCCCAATTGTTGACTGTATCTTTGTGCTGTTGAAGTATCGCTCAAGCAAAATGAGGCACCCAAGGTGAACAAATGTGATTAAAAATGTTTAATTTTTTATCAAAACATCGTTCCAGAAGATACCACCAGGCGCTTCATCTGCTAATTAATTTATATCCAGGATAAGGTTGAAAGTGAAGCATTTCTAGGGGGCTGCTTATCTTGGTGAATGTCCTATAGCAACATACTGTAAAGTCACATACTGCAGGCGTGTTGAAGTGTGCATCAAAGATCAAGTGATTTACAAGTGACAAACCAAATGGATACTTGAGTTCTACAGCGATCAAAGAGGGCTGCATACAAAGATCTTATTCGTCCTGCATACCATCGTCGCACTTGAAGCACTTCTAAGTTAGCGGCGAGCTGTTTTCTTCAACTCTGTCACTTTTACTTGATAATTAATTCGAATAATTTTCTCGCAGAGTTCCAGCCGCTGACATTTTGAAAAATTAATTACATTGTTGTTCCTGATTCGCTGGGCACAACGCCTGGCCGGAATTTTAAAAGACCAAATAAGTGTGGCTGTAAATATTTAAGTAAACACCGGCGAGATTACCTCAAAACACCTTTAGGATATAACTGGACTGCCATCACAGCTTTATATCAAGAGATTATTACAATTCTGTAACTGTTGTGTTGCCTTATTCAATAATTTACACTGATAAATACTACGACTCCCCCATGAATAGAGAACAGTTTACCATCATAGAAACCTGACCTTTCTTGTCCATAATGCATTTTGTGGATTGCTTTTAGAATTGCTTTCTCATTATTTAGTAGCGACATGAAAGAGAGATGGGCATACTGGGACGATAACATTAGCCTCACAGAGAGAGCGACAAAAAGTGAAAAACAGAAAAGGAAAAAAGGAGTTACACAAAAGAAGACGGTCACAATGGAGCCTATAACGAGTACGGAATTAAGATCCATTTCACCAAAGTTGTTTCTCAGATTGCTGTGTGGTTGTATGAGGGGTTTGATTTGCACTGAACAGGAAATTAGTTAGAACGAACACTGAAATTCAGGGACTGAAGTGTTTCTTTTTTAAATACATAGCAGCCAGAATTGCACCTACTCATACATTGTATCACAACAAATGAATGTCATAAACCTACCGAAATTACACAATTTGGCCTCTCCTATCTGTAAAAAAAAAGATCCTCTGTGGTCAAGATACAAATAACAAATGCTGGTTACAAAAATAACAGGTTTTGAAAATAGAATGGCACTCAGAAGAGTGCTGCCACCAAGGCCCAACGCTCCCTTTAAATTCAATCAAGCTTAATCCATTACCAAATAAAGCATATTTAACGCCACAGCAAATATCCTCACTCATAGATACCAGCAACCAAAATACGGCAGATACCATCTTATCTCGCTATGTTCAAGAAAGTGAGAAAAATGTCTCCATCCTGCATCCATCCCTTTACCCGGAACCACACCAAAAGTGAATGGGGTCTATTCTGGCCGAGACCCATCCTCCATCCAAGTTTCATGGAAATGCTTTCAGTAGTTTTTGTGTAATCCTGTTGAAAAACCAACCAGCCAACCAACTGACCAACAAATGGACAAGGGTGAAAACATAACCTCCATGACAGAGGCAAAAAAGGCACCAAAACTACTTTGTTAGGTTTAGGAAAATATCGTGGTTTTTGCTTATAAATAGCTACTTCCTGAAAACAGTCACCACTGGGTCACATGAGACCCGGAATAGCCCCCATTCATTACAGACATTTTGACTTTGAAAACAGGAAAGGCACGGGTGGAATTTATAATAATGATGGCTGCATTTCATTTAGGTGAGCCAGTTCAGGGGTTCTGGTATTTTGCATGTTCCCTCATTGGCATTTCTTGCTGGGAAACTTAATGGAATGTAGCCATCTATACAATTATTATTCACACCTGTGCTTTTCCTGCTTTGACAAGTCAAAATGTCTGCAGCGAAAAGGGTGTACTGTGGTCAACCAGGTGAAAGTCTGATGACCAAACCACCCGTTCATCCCCAAACTCCTCCCAATGTAGAATTTTCTGGCTTTGAATTGCATTGGTCTGTTGTTCCCATTACTGCCCCCTGTTGGCACTGTACCTTCGTTCACGCTTGTATTTTTCAGGCCTAGGAGAGCCAAACACTTAACACTCTAACACGCTGACGCTGAATTGGTGGGTTTACCACGAGCTTTGGCATGAGACTGGGCTGAATGTGGGTGATCACGGCACGTTTCATCGTTGGTTCAAAACTCACAGCATCAACCTGCTAAGTTTTTTGAGCAATGGGGTGAGTAACCAGACAAAAGATTCAACAAAAGATGAGTCACTGTTTTTCTTTTTCTGCCGGAGCCCTTTGCGTCAGGCTCTGTAGGCCGCTGTGTTGACACAACGAAGGTGCTGTTTTATATGAAAGAGCACTATTGTCGGTCTGAACACATCGACCATCAAATCACTGAGGTCTAAATTTTATTGCCTCCGCTGTTAAAAGTGGGGTGAGGTTGAAACCATAAATCAACTCACTTTTTGGACACTGCATTAATTTTTCTCATCCAGCGCCACAGTTTCACCGAGCTCACATTTAAAGCTTTAGAGATTAGCTATGTAACTGGATAGTAAAAGGTGGCTTTAGGTTGGATCGTTGGACCAATCAGTCAGCTCAAACAGTTTTATCAACTTGTGTTTTACAGTGTTTACTTAACACGCAGTTTTTAGGGCGATGTAAAAACAATTAAAAACCCACTAAATCCATAAAACTTAACTGCCACTTAACAAGCTCCCTTGTTGAGTGGCATCGGACCCCACTGAGCTATACAGGAGAAAAATGCTTATGAAACTAAAGTACTAGAGTGTCACAGACAGTCAACGAGATATGAAGACTCCGAAGAGGTTCAAGGGACTGACTGCAAAGGAACGTAGGCGCAAAGTTGAATATGTAGAGCAGCGGAGGAACTGAATTGAGGCAAATGAGAAGCAAAATGGAAAAGCAGGAGCGGCACAAAGCCACCGTAAGACTGGAGAGGCAGAAAAGAAATGAGAAGAGGATGAGGCAGGATGGAAACAATCGTAGAGTGGAGAGAGGCGTGCGAGACAACAAAAGGCCTCGGCGAATGAAAGAGAGGCTCCAGCTCAAGATGACGGAAGGAAAGAGCGGCGCAAATGTAGTGACAGATCTCGAGAGGGGTCGAGAGTGGAAGCAGAGGAGGACGGGCTTTGTGCGGCACGAAAAACACTCTTTTGAGGACTATCAGGATTTGAATGGTGAACAACCCTTCTGTCACAAGGCCTCTATTCCAACATTAAGGCCGCTGCTAACAGATCAGACAGAAAATGACGAACTGACACTTAAAATTAATCTCTGATAGGACATTCTTAAGTGGGGATTGGGAGTCCGTCCCTCCTCAGACACTGAAACAGCTTCCTCATGATTTTCAAAGGACATGTCAGAACCTTTTCTGTAACATTTTCCACAGACCTGTGAGCTCAGGGATCTGCACGGCTAACTTTTTGTGTTTGAAGTGTGAATTCGAGGCACGAACATCCACACCGATAGTCTCGAGTAGCGTGTGGCTTATTTTGGCTGAAAATGAATACGTCTAATTGGTGAATTTGGAGCTTAAAACCGCATCGAATTTTCCATTTCTGAGCGAACACAGCGTGAGTGTTAATAATTCTGATTATGGCTCGACGTGGATTCGATGCCAGCATTTTAAGCTGTTGTGGTTACAGCTGAGGTATTTAGCACATTTAGTGGTGTGTATGTTCACTTCCCATCCCGTTTTTTTCTCTTGCCAAGGCCGACGCCTGCGTATCATCAACCCAAAACTTGAATAAGAAAGTAGTGAGATGCCCGTGAAGGGTTTGTACAGTCTGTCAATAAGGCCGTAGCGCAGGCCTTGAGTTCTTCATTTCCTCCAGCGTTGCGTCCTCTCACATCCTCTTCAAAATCTATTCCAACACGCCTGAAGTGGTAGGGATGCATTAACACTGAATTTTGCCGCCTCAGAAACCATCAGCCGCACACAAGACAGAGTGTTGGAGACGCAGAGAGGCCGCAGGGATCCAAAAAGTAATGAATTCAGCCCCCCGCACCAACAGTGAAATACGGTATATGGCCTTTGGGATTTAAGTGTTCTCTACGATGTGGCCTCCGACAACATACTTTGTTTAACACAGGGAATAGGAATAAGGATGCACAACTACACCTGACAGCAGCGGCACGGAGCACTTGAACATACAAACAGACAAGGCATCTAGCACACGATATTTCAACAGCACAAATACATTACGTTATTTAAACCTTGGGGTGGGCGAGCTGAAGAACTTCTCAGAGATTGCTGTTATTAATGCCCCGTTTCCATGCGCTTCTGTTTCCAAAGTACACATAACCATCCGCAGTGTTTCCCCACAGACAGACTTTACTTGGATCGGCCGTTAACAGCTGTATATTGGATGGCATCGGCGATTGATTAATAAGAACTTTGCCGTCAACTTTTCTCTCTCGCTCTCTCAGATTAAGTAAAAGGCATCTCACCAAGCTCCTATCTATCCTAGAGCTGAAGATCTTTGCCCGAACCTGACGGGAGCCGATGGTTTGTCAGTATCTTGCTCAAGGACACTTTGACGTGCAGCTACGGGGAACCAGGTTTGGAACCAAAGGGGGTTTATTTGTCTGGTGCAGCAGAGTAAATTGTGGTTATTGTAGGTTATCTGCATTTTGAACTTGTACTTTCTGGCAGCAAAAGCATTCTTTAAATAGTGGACAATCCCCCCTCGCTCTACTGACTGTCTACTGAGAAGCCTACAGGCTTTGCAGAGAAACCGAGAGAAAGGGAGAGATGTTCTCTGGTACGTTATTCTTGTAAATGAACTGATTATGCTGCAAGGTTTCCTGTTTAACTTGCGCCTTTAGTAGACTACAAGCTTGTAAGTGCACCTTGTTGGTGCCGATGTCATCGGGTATGTTGGTACCAGTCGCTAAGTCTTGAACAACAGGCCTCCTCCACACGGCTCACCAGCTGTTGTGGAAATGGAAACGCTGGTGACAAAAAACAGAACAGAAAAAACAGCATGTTTTGGGGGTTTTTTGTGCAAATTTATAAAACAAACTGCTGAAAAGGAAATTCAATAGAGCAGGCACACAAAGTGAGGGAGAAACAGCAGGAGGTGAGGTGTGAGAACAGGACTGAAGGAAAAGTCGTACACACTCAAAGTGGAGAATGAAGGATAATTCAAATGGTGAAAGGAGAAATAACTCTAATGTATTGCTTCAAATATATTTGAAAGAATAATTATTTCTCCAAACTGGTAATTCTCAGGTAATAACAAAGGGACAATTCATTAATAATACGCTTCATTTGTTTTGCACCCGGTGCTGTGCATGTCTGCAGCTTGATGCCTCTCCAGCGGGAGGTGCTGCAGCACCCGCAGCATCCCTGCTTCCCACGGCACCGCTGCCGGCCCACGACTTTCATGTCTTTCACACTCTCCCTGCAATGCAAAAGTGTTGCTTGTGTTGCTAATGGCAACATCCCATTAAACGGTGATGATGCAGAGGCGGGTCAGGGTCACGCTGGCCACATTTCTCCTCACCATTAAGCCGCTTCGAAGTAAAAGACCGCGTCGTGCAGAGAGCCGGATCAAGGAACGTAAACAGCATTTTCACAAACAAACAGTGTTTGTTAGGGAAGAAAACACTTAATTATGGGGCAGCCTTGCGAGATTCTGCAAGTCCCACATGCATCTGAGGACACTTGGCCAAAGATGGTGGATTGCGGTTGCTATTTCTTTCTCTTTGTGAATATGTGGCAGGTTGGTTATTGCACACAGTAAGCTTGCTCACATCAAAGAGAATTGCGTGGTGCTGTTAATATCATTTCGTGATGAGGAGCTCTGGTGTTACCGTCTCAGAGGCCTGCGCGTTATTGGTTTTCTTGTTTGTGTCTTTCACTGTGGGGGAAAAAGACGAGGGTTAGAGAGAAGGGAGAGAAGGGCATAACTAGATTTTTGGAGATAGATGCTATGCAATTATTTTGAGTTATGCAGACATGTGTTTGCTGCATGACTCACAGCCGGTGTGGGTGGTGTTCCTCCATAGCCATACGAATGCAAACCCAAAACAGAGCGTTCTGTCACTCTGTAGCGATGGGGCCCCATAGGATGACACCGAACCGCCAACTGCAGAGGACAAAGAAAACAAATCAGGCAAATAATCACAAGAGGAAGAGATTCAATACGGATGAGTTATTTGCTGTTTTGTTTGTTAGTTGCTGCTCCTCGACTCGCTCAGTGTCGCAGCTGGCTGGAAGATGTCGCACTTTGTGAGAAAAAGAAATTAGCCTCAGAAAAACAAACGCTTGCTCTCCGTCTTTGTCTCGGCTTCTGGGAGAACATACACGACGTACCGTCGTTGAAGGGCATGTTCCCTCCTTGCATGATTGATGTAAACATGGTGAGGCATAAAACTAGTAATATAAAATGTGCTTATGCGCACTTGTCATGCCTCTCGGTTGGCTCCGCATGTGCTCTTGGCACGGCGCGCGGCTAACGCACTGTTCATACTTTACAGCGTGACTCAAACGAAGCCTTGTATCCGGCAACCTTAATCCAAACGGTGAACTGCTCTTTGATTTATACATGTGTCAGATGTGGGGCTCTTGGCACCGCCGTGCATGAACAAAGGTGGAAATTATGTGAGATGTAATTCATGAGGACAGAATGGACAGCCATAAAGGGATGCCGGTGGTGACTGCTCAATGTGCTTCAGTGGGCCTTAGGGGGGAGTAAGTAAAGGGACACGAGGTAACACGCCATCTATGATTGCGTGTTATCTCAAAGACGTACAGTACATAAGGCTTTTAATAGTCCCTGCACAGAGAATTGGACTCTTAAGGTGTCTGGACAGTGGTGGACTTAGAAAGTTTGAAGGGCAGGGGCAACGGAAATGAAAAGGGCACCAGCACGCAGAAAGTCGTGATATCTTTATAGTGAGGAGAGGGCGCTTCACTAGCTTTGTCCACCGGAAGGGCACCCTAGAGGGCAGCTAATCACGCTTTGTACACATTTTGTCCGCTTGGGGGGCTACCTAGAGGGCACTTTATCATGTTTTATCTACAAAAGGTGCATCCAAGAGGGCACTATTGTTTCATTCAAACATGTGGAGACATGCGTCCACCAGTGGCTAAAGAGAGTATTGTTGCAACTGTGCCCACACTGAGCAGCACTTATTTGAGAAACTTTTAGCTTCTGCATTCATTATGCAGATCTATTTTAATCGCCTAATAATCGAGACATAAGGGTATAGATCGGGTAGGAGTAATGCACCGGGAGCATCAGCAACTTTGTCCCGCAAAGGAATTTGTTTTGTTATTTTGAGTCGTTCGAGTTCTTTGAGTTCTCTTCGTCAGCATTCTTTCCTTTTATTGTATCCTCCCGGGCGTTATCTCAGTCTTTTACACAAGCACAGCATGTATGTGCGTCGTGGCGTCTCAGCGCTGCAGCTGTGCCTCTGTGGTTTTTGACTCAGGTGTGGCCAACTGGCAGCATGTTGGCATTGTGGCACCAGTGTGTCCCCTGCTATTCAGTGTGGAGTCCCTCGTGGCGGCACACTGGCCAGGGAGTGTGTGCTTATGAGTGTGCACATGTTTGTGTGTGTTTAACTTATTCAGATCAGCCTAGAAACTGTATATACTTGGATCTAAATATGTTTATTGCTATCATCTGCAATATAACCAAAGCTATTTTTGTCTAACTGTTTCATGTGCCTTTGAATTGTGTTTGAAGTAATGCCTTTTCCAATTTTAATCTTGTGATTGCATGCCCGTGTTTTCTCACTTGTCGAGCTCATCTACAGGCAAATATTTGCATCATAATACTCACAAAGATGGAGAAAGCAACTATCAATATTTACCCAGTCTCACTCATCCATGCAAACATTTAAACAACGGTATAAAGGCAGGAGATGGTAACTAAACTGAACAAGGAAGAAGAAAACTCAGATGTGATCCGAGATAAGATTTGACCGAGGGAGGGATTGGAAATTATGTCGGATTACTCTTCCAACCCCCTCAACAGAAAAAGGGGCCGGTAGTGACGGATGAGCTCATACATCACACACACCACAGTGCTGACAGCTGCCACTGTCGCAGCTCAACTCCGACCCCGCAGCTTCATTCATCTGACTGCATGTGTGAACACATTCCAGGCCAGGGTTCGCCTCTGCTGACATGGAAACATAACCACACACACACACACACTTACACATGCACCACGCGCCGACACTAGCGAAGTCTCACATTTATCTGGCTCTGCATATTTACGGTTATGGTTGCCACGCATGCATGCACCTTCACAGACAAGCGGAGGTATTCCTCCGGGCAAAATCCCCTTAGTCCCCATTTTCCCAGTCCAGTGGCCCTGGGAGTGGGTTAATAGTGTGCAGGGGGGGTCTGAGGGACCCTCTGGCATTGGCTAATGGTGGGTATGTTTAGCGTGAAAATGCCACATTGACCCAACTCAGGTACCCCCATTACTCATTCCACCTCTGCTCAAGTGTTCCCAGATTTTCCAGTATGGGTGTGTCGTGTGTTTTTGTCCGTAGGTCTTGATGTTTGTCAGTAAGTCTTAATGCAACAAACCTGTTCACTTGCACGGTGGTAGTATATCATCGGGGGGAAATGATGGGAGACAGGTAGAGCTGATGCGATGACAAAAAAACAAAACCATTTCAGTTGTATCCATTTCATTTTCAAATATATTTTGTCCTAAGGAGCACTTTCAGGTCCTGTTCTTGACCCAAGTCGAGGTGGTTTACCTTTATGACTAGTGCCCTTAGCTTGGTTGGTTGGTAGGTTGATCGACAACTTTGGTCCAGACTGAAATACTGTATCTCAACAAGAACCGGAGAGAATTGCCATAAAGTGTTCATGGTTCCTAGAGGATGGATTACTTTGTTGATCCCTTGACTTTCCCTCTAGAACCATCAGCTGATCCACATTCTGATTTATACAGTGACATATTGCTTCATTTACATTCTAAGTGCTGTATCGTAGGCAACTGGACTTGTTTCAGTTTCTTAAAGCTTCAAGTCCAGTTGCCTACGTTACAGCACTAAGAAGTACCGTGACCTGGATGACTGAGAAGCTTCATCCACATGTTTATTTACATCATGGATTGGCTCGTATTTTGGTACAAACAGTCATCTTCTCTGGCAATTCCTTGATTTTGTCCTCTAACACCACAATGGGGTTTCCATGAAATGTTTTTATTTCAGACGATGAAGCCCGCCTCTGCCATGTAACCCTGCAGTCAGAAGGGATGAAGAGAAATCATCCAAACACAAACCAAGGCACTACTAAACACCAGGGGACCTCAAACTGTGTTGCGAGATGGAAAGCCATTTCAGTTTTAAAATCAGTTCTATTTTTCAATTAAATGCAATAGCAGCTGATTTCAGTGATTAGCACATATTAAACCAAAAGAGGGGGGGAACTAATTAGCAGAATCAGCTGAAGTGTTGTGTCGAGGTTGATTGAAAAGCTGTACACTCCTGGCTCACCATGAGACCTCAGGTTGAGACCTTCTGCTCTACGTAGTATGTCCTGCAGTCAGCTGAAGCACCATGGTGCGCTGGACTTCAGCTGCAAGTCCCCTCCCTCTCCGCCTGGTCATTTGCAAATCAAACCAATGACTATATTTATCGACTCTGCGAGAGCAATCAAAGCTTATTCTCGATAGAATCAAAGGACCGGATCAGTCTCCGAGGCACTCTTTTGCTCTTTTTCTCTTGACTCCTTCCTGTTCATGTCTCAGCTGAGGCTCTGGGTTCACTCTACAGACAATACATGCCTCAGAGAACTATATTTATTATTATTATTATAAGACTCCCTCATTTACTTTTAATGCTGCAGGCCCTCAGAAATCCAGCCTGTTTTTCTTACTCAGCAGAGTGGCCTTGTACATGAATAAAGCTTTTCAAAGCTGGATTCACCACAGAAATAGCGCACTAACAACATCATTGTGACTGCACAGCGGTAAACACAAGTTAACAGGCTTTCCTGTGTAAATAAAAGTGAAATTATCTAAACAAATAATGTTGGATGATATTTCAAATGGTTAGTAATGTTTTTGTTTTGAGCTGTACATGAAGATAAAGGCAAATAACATCTGCTAAGAATCCAAATAAAGAAAACACAAATAACATAAATAGAACAGAGTGTGTTTTTATTGCTCCTCCAGCCATCACATAGACTTGTTAATTGTTTTTCTCCATTATTTTTATTCCCTGTATGTTTCACTGTTCCCAATTCAGTACTTGCTGCTCCCTTTATCCAACACATGATCTACACTTCACAGAGCAGTCTTTTTTATTATTATTAAATTATTATTTATCTGTGTCTGTATCCCTCTACCCCAATTTATAAGACAATTCAGTTGTTGTTTTTTTAATATCAAAGAGACCTCATCAAATAGAGGTACTGGGGTACATTAAAGCAGTAGTTCCCAACCTTTTTTCCTTGAAGCCCCCCTTGCCTGTGTCCAAGACAAGCCAGGCCCCCTGCGATCTCTGGGACCTCAGGTTGGGAACCACTGCATTAGAGGAAGCCATATATTCAGATAAATCACATCTGGAACAAGGTTTTAATTTCAGGGTGTATTGATTGACATGTGAGATTACGGGCAATGTCAAACAACAACTATTTAAATAATGTATACTCCTCCTTCTGCCACGCTGCAGCAGAGCAGGTGGACCCATATGTAGGAGATTGCAGGCAGGAAGTGCAATGGATTAAGTTTATTTCGGGATCATGGCACAAAAGGAACAGGCAAACATAAAGGGACATCAGAGAAACTCTACGGCAGGATCAGGAAACTCTACGGCAGGATCAGGAAACTCTACGGCAGGATCAGGGAAACTCGACGGCAGGATCCGGAAACTCAACAGCAGGATCAGGGAAACTTGACGGCAGGATCAGGAAACTCAACAGCAGGATCAGAGAAACTCTACGGCAGGATCAGGAAACTCAGGAAAACTCACTAGCAGGATCAGGGAAACACAACAGCAGGATCAGGAAACTCAACAGCAGGATCAGAGAAACTCTACGGCAGGATCAGGGAAACTCTACGGCAGGATCAGGAAACTCAGGAAAACTCACTAGCAGGATCAGGGAAACACAACAGCAGGATCAGGAAACTCAACGGCAGGATCAGGGAAACTTGACGGCAGGATCAGGAAACTAATCGGCAGGATCAGGAAACTAAGGATTATTCGATCTATGTTCTGTGCAAATGTACAATCCGATGTGTAATTATTGTAATTGTGAC
Source organism: Lagodon rhomboides (assembly GCA_039737535.1). Taxonomy (NCBI): domain Eukaryota; kingdom Metazoa; phylum Chordata; class Actinopteri; order Spariformes; family Sparidae; genus Lagodon; species Lagodon rhomboides. Next base: position 20,879,982 of record CM077799.1, on the reverse strand, counting down.
GCAATTATTTCCCTTACAAATTTTCTGCGTGGATAAAATAGTTTGCGTATGTGTGTTTGTGTGATAATGATGATGTCAAGAATGTGAAACGCGCTGCAGTCAACGGAGCTGAGTGTGAGCAGCAGTCTTGCCTTGTTAGTGCTGGATTTGAGAACAACTTGTCAGCTACAGTAAGTGACAGGGGAACACGCAAACGCTGTTATTGTCGTGGCTGTCAGACAGAAATTCAGGACAGCACACCCATCCCTCTTCCAGACATTTATCTATTCTTCCAGCTGCTTGACTTTAACCAAAACAAACACTGTGCGTATGATTGCTCTCACTTCTACACAGTTTTCATGTAGAATTCATCAGGAGACATGCCTCTTGATTGGTGACTACAACAGGTCTGTGTTTGCCAACAGTTCATCTCTACAACCAATCTCTTCCATGATATCCTTGTTTAACACTTAAGAAAGAGAAATGATGCTTTCCACTCTCCCTTTCTGCTGTGCTGTAAAGGTACTTGAGAGATGAGTCATGAGTAACAATGCCCAGACTGGGAGCACAATGGCCTTTATTTCTCCAGCCATTCACATACTGCTTCTCTTGAGAGATGTCACTGTTACAATAGGTAAGACTTTTTTTCTGTCTCATAGCACAAAATGGCCACAGCTCTGCAGAGCTTTGATAAGGTTATTGATCAAAGCCAACGACTCAATGACTATGTTCGCGCTGAAGCCACCGTAAATACCTCTAATACGTCACTCTTCACAGGAGTAAGCCGACTAAATCCTGCAAAGTTCAGCCACAGTTTGAGCATAAAAGAAGGTGACAACCGAATAAGGCAGGTGCATCCAAACACCACAAGGCCACAGTCACTCTCTCCCACACCATCAGTGTCTCCTTGAGATGTACGTGGGATGTTCTAGGTGTAGAGATATGCAACGCTTACATTTTCAGCTACCGTCTTTCCACTCTCGTTGTTCCCATCACTTTTGTGTTCTGGGGGGTGAGGGGGTGACCCGAATGTGAACTCGACGCCGGTAAGTGGTTCACTTAAAAAGAATGAATCTAAGGAGAGTGTGAAGTTGCTGTCAGAATGGGTTTATCACAAGATGAAGGATAACCTAAGAGCTGCACAATAGTTAATACGGCTATCAGGCACATACAATGGCGGTATGAATGTAGCCAATGATGACTCACTGTAAGTGCTGCGATTGCTGGGTTTTCAAAAGCTCACCTCTTGCCACATGTTGTTTGGGAATTGTTATTTTTCCCCCCATCTGGGGGTTTATATTCTTTCAAGTGATTACTTTTGTAGCATACACAGACTTAACAAGGCACTTTTCAAGCCTATTTCTTCTGCTTTCAAGTTTTCTTTTGTTTGCTTTCAAGAAAAAATAAATATCAGTTTCGGTTAGGTTAGGCTAGCATAAGGACTGGAAAAAAAATAAATAAATAAGGAAATGGCCAGTCTGAGTCTGAACAGGGAACTAAATATACCTACCAGCACTTCCAAAGCTCATTAATTAACACCTTATGTCTTGATTGTTTAATCCATACAAAAGTATAAAGACGATGTGCCAAACTGTTTCTTGGCCAGGAGCAATAACTTCCCTAATCTTTGGAGTCCCTGTGAGGTTGCCAGGCAACAGAGACTTCAGGAAATTAAATTTAACATTTTAATTAGTGAGCTTTAGAGACACTGGTAGGCAGATTTTGTTGGCACCTTTTGACACAGCCAGGTCATCTCCCACTGATTCCAGTCTTAATGCTAAGCTAAGCTAATCAGCTCCTGTCTGTAGATACATATTTAGTGTAGACACATGCAACCTGCCAACAGGCAGTGAAAAAGAGGGACATTTTCTAGGGTACCGGAAAGTGTCAATAAAGGGGAACATCTTGCAACAAGTGGAGTGAAATTTAAAAGCGTAATTCTGCTTCTTGGGACCTGCTTCATCCGTTTTCAGTGGCAAACCGAGCAGAGTGGAGGGCTTGAGTGAGCGGATGGATGAGCAACACAAGTCAGGCAGGGCCTTTAGCGCACACTCACCTCTGTCTCTGGGCTGGGTTGCCAGGTACCATGACAAACATATCACAAGACACTGATGAATTAGACATTAATGGGAGTAATTACCAATCTGGAACACAACAACAGAAAGGGTTAAAAAAAAAAACAAAAAAAAAATTGGTGTTGGAGTGTATTAGAAGCTATGTATGGGGGACTGAAGCTGGCAAAATCTTAAGTAAATCAATAAATATACGGTGAAATAAATAAATTGCCATTAAATGCACCAAAAGTACCACTGAAAATAAATAAATTAGTTTAATTATCAAATGTGACATAAATTGATATTTCTGTCTTTGATGGTTTCGATTTTTTCTCCAAACACTGTTTGGCCTTGTCCTGCCCTTCTGTGCTGTGATTGGCTTTGATTGACAGCGCCCTCAGTCGCATAATGAATTAGGAATAAATCAAGAAATGTCGACGGAAAATACAGAAATATATCCATTTTTTTAAATAAATGGGGGTGGAGGGAGGGGGGGAGTAAAATTAGAAGAATACAGAAATAAACTATAATAAACGTACTTATATACGTAAGTATAATAAGTAAACAAATAAATACATTAAAAAGATTTATACATTGACAAATTATTAATACAATGGACATTAAATTGGAAAGTACGTAAATACTTGAATTAATACAAAGGACAATAAAAACAGAGGCAAATTATAGCAGAAATATCTATAACAGATTGTATAATTGAATAATGCTTACATTTATTTTCCGTTTATTTATTCTGAATGTAAGCAGTTCCAGGCCTCCGTCGTTATGTCCGTGAGCATGGTATCTTCTAACTAAGCTCTTAGCAAGAGAGTAAATAACTTTATGTCCAAAAATGTGTAACTATTCCTGTACATGCATGCAAAAACCTTTAGAACTGTTTGTTATAATTCAGAAACTCATAGTCAAACATATCTTGCTTTCATTATTCATCAACCAACTTTTGAAGCTATACATGTGGAGCACTAATAGTCTATGACACAGTAAATTAGCATCAAGGGTGTTTTCATAATCTTATAATGTGAGAAAAACATGTATTGGGTGGTTAAAATGATGACCATTCTTGAAACAGGTTTATATAATATGAAAAGTCTCTAAGTGTGAGGTATGTCAAAAGTTTGTCAAAGGGAGCTGCCTTAACACTTTTCAGAATTAATGTGCTTCTCACACACTGATGATCTGCCATTCAGACAGAGTGGAATCAATAGGTGAAGAGGTCACTCTAACTGAATTTCATTTTCTACCTCATATACATAACACTTCTCCACTTTTATATTCGGACCACACCAGATGATCAGCCACAAACATTAAGTCCCCATTGCTGTGGGAAAACGCTGCACACATTAGCATAGTGAACCAATATTGCTTCAGTTTTAAATATCACACAGCAGCCAGTCAGCGTCACCAAAAAGATGGAGCTTCTACTCTGATCACAGCTCTATTTTAAAGTTTTCAAAGAAAAGCTAGTTTTCTGTCATCTGTAAGACAAGTGAGCTGACGTGATCTTCTTTCATAACACAGTGAATTAAGATCTTCATGGACTTGTAGCTTTAAAGGACGTAGTTTAAAGAGAACAAAGGCTGGTGAGCGGCAAGGATTGAATAACAAGTATCTTTCTGACCCAGGATTAGATTCATTTATATTCATGCCTACGTTTTTTGGTGTGTTTTTTTCAACTTGAAGGCTTGCTGTCTCGAACTTGATGACATATTGTGGCCTTCACCCAACTTGAACTGTACAGCTTCTGTTTTTAAATGCAGGACATGATATTGAAAGGGAAAATGCCATGTGATCCAGTTTTAAAGTCATATCGCCCCAGTGCCTCTGGCAGTATGTGTGGTGAGGTCCAAATCTCTTGACTCAAAGCAATTGGGAAAATGTCTCACCAGACCCACCTCAGGTAATGGCAGTCTGTGAAATATTGATGAGTACTACAATGAGCACGAATACTAAAGATTAAATTCCATCATTTATCACGAACTGATTCTTAATAACAGAAACCATAAGCAAAATCAGGATCTTTCCCTGAACTTAAGTGAATCGTTTAAATTGAAGTGCCCATGAAACGGCTTACAAAGTGCTAGTTTCTTCAGCATAGTAATGTGTTTCCTGTAAAACAGCGCAGAATGTACTTTACGCCGCACCCCATCCCCTAAACCACTGAGTCGCCCACACTGACTCGCCATGGACTGGCAGCTCAAAGAGAACACGGTCAGACCAGGAGGGAGAACCACCGCCTAGCTAGTTTGATGAAGGGAATCAAGTTCCTAGGTGGAGGACGGAGCAAGGACAGAGCTAACGGCAGCCAACTGCATTTAGCAGCAGTTAGCGCTTACTTTAGCAACAAACCTTCCAAGATCTGTCTACCAGGAAACTCCATAATTCACCTTGGGACTGTAACTGGCCTCTGTCGTCATCTTCAGAGGCGTACGGAGCCGTTCACTGAGAAGCTGCTGGTTATCAATTTTTTATCAGTTCCTTTAGTTAGAAGTAAAGCAATCCGTTAAGAGTTTCTCAAAACAGAGCAGCCTGAGGGCAGCAGAGGGAAAAATAAAACACATTTTCTCCATAAAATGTTAAACAGTTTCACCCAAATCACTGAATAGAGTTATAAAGGTGGGGTTTTGTACAGTAATCCGTGAGGTCCGGTCCCTAGCAACACACTACTCCAACAATGTTCTTCTTTTCACACATACAGAAACAGTGCAGAATGAGTTAACATTTTTACAGATTTTCAGGATCAGAGATTTAGTGTTTCAATCTATCAAAGAAACATGGTGCAGGCACAAGAGATGGTCCTGCTGAGGAGCCACCAAAATCTATAAAAATTTCATGTCCATGTACAGGACATGAATCTTAGATTATAAATTCAGAAACTGCTGTGATACTATGTTGAGCTGACACACATATCTATTAGAGAACTCAGACGTGGTGGACTGTCACATATAAGTTCAGATATATGTAGAATATTAATTCCGACTAGAAATCCTGAAAAAACTTGAAAATCAGCTGATTCATATTGCTTTTAAAGAGCATAGACTTTTTGTTGCAAACAGTCAAACTGACCAAACGTTGTCTAAATTTAAACATGCAATATGCAGGAATTGGCCCCCTTCACAAAATTCATACTCCAAACAAATAGGGGGCAGCATATCACCGGAGTAGCTGCTAACTGCTGATCCTGCCGTTAGCTAGTTAGCTCAGTTAGCAGTGAGGCTCACGATCCTATTGGCTGGCTCTGTTGAAGTCTGGAAGCTCAGAGCACGGGGGGATCCTCACTTCACAGACATCTTTGCTATAACGTCAGACTTCAAATTCTGTTGATCATGTTTTAGTTAAGTTTTAAAATATAATTCCTACATATTCTACCTTTAAAACAATGAAGCCTATGCTAATTCCATAGTTGTGTGTGTTCTCTACAGTATTCTTGTAGCAATAACGCTTACGATTTTGGTTTTTGAAGTGGCTTTAAAAGAAAAATGATGGGGCTCCAGGGTACAGATATATTTGACCAGTATACCCGTGTAATGAGGGATAAAATGACCCGAAGCACTCTCTCCGCCTGACCAGGCTACATAAGTGGCCCCCAGTGTGTACCAAGCATCCCCGAGGCAACGTCTTATCCCTCTGGTTTTAGTCTTTTCAACTGGAGCTTGTCAGAGACGGAACTGGCCGGCCCATTAATAAAAATTGACGCACTTTCACGGCTTAAACGTCTGCTATAGATTTTATACCTCGCCGAATTTTCATTACAACAGATGGCAATTAAAGCAAATGACTGATCGCAGCTGCTATGAATGGCGGTGTCTCGTGCGTCATAACGGTTTCCACCATTCCTTGACTCTAGGCGCTCTCTAAACTGGCTGTGAACGAGACGTGTCAAGTAGTTGTTAGATTGGTTTGGCAGTAGGCATTGTGGAGAAGATGTACTTTATTTGAGCTAGAAGTTACTGAAAGTAGAATTAATTTATTCATGATATTGCATTGCATCTTGCAAGTCATAAATCAGATCCAAAACGGCTCAGTGGAGTCCAAAATATGTTAGATTTTATATGCAGCATAAGAGACCCTTTACACAATCTAATAACTGCCATACATTATGTAAAGTCTGTGGAACATACTATCTTTTTACCTCTCCTAAATTATTCCCAATTCATACGAACATTTCTCTCTCACACACACACACGCACACTTGCACACAATCAGTCCTCTGTCTTGGTAACATCCCATATCTGTATTTCTGATTAATACTAGCCCGTGGTCATCCATCAACATATGGCTGTCATTACCCCAATCGAATCCTCACTCTGAAATGCATTTAGGGAAAAAAAAAAGAAGAAGGAATTCTGACTTTTTTTGCTCATCGTCCCATCTGGTGGCATGGATAATTAATCACCTAAGCGATGTGCCTCCGTTCTTCATTATTTAGCCGCGGAGAAGAGGCTGACGCTCTTGCGTGTGTGTGTGTGTGTGTGTGTGTGTGTGTGTGGCCTGCAGCGGCGGAGAGCAGGAACGAGGTCTGGCTCACTGTTTCAGCTTGTTTATGGCAGCTTGTTTGCTCGGCTCCAAACACAAACATGATCAGATTAACAAACAGTATTGCTCAGGCAATCAGCCCCCCTGCACTACAGTATAACAGTTGATCTAATGAGGGGCATGAGGTACAAAGTTGTTGTTTTCCTCATTTCTCACCAGACTGGGGGTCTCATGGTTTCACAATATGTAACGTAGCATACAGAGCAGCAACAGCGGCTGGAGCAGAAGGGTAAAAAAAAAATCCTCACGGAGTGGGCAAGATTTCAGCTATGCGGAGATTTTTGTTGCCAAGACGTGAAGGATTTACTTATGCTGGATCTTTGCCAGTCCAGACTTTGGCCATACAAAAAAAAAAGTCCTGCTAGTTTAATAACAAATCTTGTTAGTTTCAGCCCCCCACGTAAAAAATGTTGACATCGATTGTGTTTGTTGGCTACAGGTTTAAAACAGCAAAAAAAAGAAAAAGAAAAAAGAGGAATGCACCTTTTAAATTGCTTCTATTGAGCCATGAGGGCAACATGTAGTAATAAAACAAATACAATGCTCCCATTGTTTGCTCGATTGCGAACAGCACTTTTAGAAGAATGTTTGCAAACTTAAAAAACGTGCAACTGCTCCTTTATGTGCTCAAAAGACTGTAGAGAGAAGATTAAGATCACAAATGGTATCACAGTTAATGGACTCCAAACAAACACACTAAAATATGAACCTTAACTCACTCTGCGCTGCACGGTCATCTATCTAGACTGCCGAGTCGAGGTGTGAATCAATTACTTGCTGCTTACGAGTGGCAAATGTGATTTTAAAGTTCCAGAGGTTTCGGGTAAAGCACAAGAAATGCCTTACAGCGGTGAGGTCTTTATGCTTCATTATGTGTCTTCTTTGCAGGGAAAAAGTGCGCCCACGTAGGTAATTCTTTAGTGTGGAGCAGAGAAGAGCAGACAAACAAGGGGAACCCATTCCCCTCCCAGCTTTGTTGGTGGCGGACAAACACATTACAAATGCATCATGCTTGAGCCTCTTGTCACCGCGGACCAGCAGCAACCTTCCTAGCTTCTGCGTGTGAAAACATTCTTTGCCAACATACTAAAAAACAACTGAAAGCCACAAACTAATATTCTGAATGTAGCATTCTCAAATTACTCGTAAAGAGATTAAGTGGCTCAGGAAAACAGCCTTTTCCACCATCTCCTAATTCCAGGACTAAACACTGCCATGCCCAGAATACCTTGTTTTTGCATTTACTGATTTGTACTGATCAAACACTGACAATTGTTAAAGCAGCTATATTATGCTCATTTCCAGGTAAATCATTTTATTCTGGGTTACTACTAGAATATGTTTACATGCTTAATGCTCCAAAAATCAGTTTTTTCATACTGTCCTATGTTGTGGCACTGAATTCCCCCTGTCCTGTCTCTTTAAGGCCCCTCCTCCCAAGTACCCGGTCTCTGATTGGTCAACTCACACACACACACACATGCCTGAGCCAGCACAGCTTCCAACAACAGAGCAGCCGTGCTAAATCAATTCTTACATGCCAAACTAGCGGCTCTACGTTAGGAAATGTGTGACATGGTGATGTAGTTTGATGTCACAACGTCACAGATTTAGAGGCGGGACTACTGACGAGGCATTTCGAGGCGAGAGACGAGCTTCTTTTGATGCTGGTTTTTACCTTTTTAACTTTCAAGACCTTTTACATGCACTAAAACCTAGATGAAAGATGAAAAAGCAAAATATGTCTCCCTTAAGAAAAGTTCATAGTACCCACTTTTTCAGAATTGGTCTGGCCCAGTGATCGACCACACTGCCCACTTACATATAGCCCAAATACAGCAATTTATACAGTCCATGCGTGGTGCAGATGCCAGAACGTTGGTGCCCATGACATAGAACTGGGTTCGGGGCCAGCTAAAGTCATTCATTTGGCTGAGATATTGCTATATCATGGGCACTAGTGTCCTGGCTGCCAGATCTGGACCATAATTCAGTGCCGTATTTGTGCTGAGAGAACGTGGGCTGTGCTTCCCATCGCTGCGCCGGATCCATTTTGCTGTGTGGGAAAGGAAAAGAGAAAAAACATCTGTAAGATCACCTCAAAGACCTGTTTTAAATTCATCAGCGTTAAATAGCTTCAGTATCAGCCATTAAAGGGGAACATCAGAGCGCGACCTCTCGCAAATACTACGTGCGTATGTGCATACATTCACTTATTTTTATACCTCAGAACTTGTACATGCCCGCCTCTGTAACGCCTCACTTTAGCGCCATGCACATATATTAATAGACCATATACCATACACTGGGTGAAAGGTGATGCATCAATCAGCCACGCTGTAAACCTAAGCGAAAGCAACTGCGTGTAGAAGACCAGCATTTTGAAACCTTTCCCACATGCTGTGTCAAAGTTACAAATGCTTTAAAGCTCATGCATTCATGACACATTTGTCATACCTTTCAGGCAACGCAAAGCCACATTATGTGGACACATTCGGTTTGCAAGGCTCTGAAAATTATTCCGGGATTGGCGCTTTGTGGCTTTTTTCAATTTTTGTCCCGAGGGTGTCATTTCGACACACGTATATGCAGAAAATATACAAAACATTTGGCGCGGCTAAGGCTGTTTTAAGGCTTTATCAAGGAGAGACACACAGCAACACCAGACACGCTGCCCATGTACATTAGCGTTCACGCTTCTAATTCATTTCATGTCTGTGTGCCTGACTACTGCAATTTTCTCTTTGACTCTCCATACCAGTAAGGATAAGGAGCCCGGCTCAATGTGGTTGGACCAGAGCCAATTCTACCAACCCTGGATCCATGCGCGGTCCTGAAATAAACTGGCATTTTTTTGTTGAAAGACAAGTGGAACCCATTACTTCCCTGTTAATCACGCTGAAATTGCCATTTTAATAAAAAAAACTAACCAACTCACTTGGCTCCCTCCAAATGTTTGCCACGCCTGGCCAGTGTTAAAATGAGCACTCTCCGTTTCAGGGATAATTTAATTGCCCCTTCTAAAATATCAACTGGCTGTAACTGCCACTGAGCCAGAGCAGAGTCGGCCAGTAGATCCAGTCCCTTTCTGCTCGTATAAGCCTGGATGGAGGCGTAATGGCCACAATTCTGCCGTGTTGAACATGTGCGCGTTGTCCAGCGTTGACGGCATTTACCATTCATAGAAACAATCAAGCGGATGAAATGGAAAACAGTTTCTGGAACTGTTGGAACATTTGAAGCTGAATTTCAGATAAATCTAAGGCTGATTAAGTTACCATAAAATGCATTTGCGAAAACCTCCACCCTCCCCTGGTTAGCACGGATTGCACTGTAATGAAATGATAACGTGCTCCCTAATCAGAACGTTACTCCACCATGTCAGAGGGAAATGAGTGGGCGCGGGAGAAGAGAAGGGAAGCGGGGATTTGGCATGACAATTTAGCTTCCCGTTCTGACCTTGTTGAGCGTTGTGGGTTTCAGGACGCTGATATTCGAACCATTGTTTTGGCTCAATTACAGCACATTGGATTTTTCAAAAGAGAGAATGATCGTGAGGTTCAAGAGCTCATTTTTAGCTTTAAAGTAAATGGGTTGGCGTCCGACCCGAGCTGATCTGATCTATTATGATTAAATATGTGCAGTGTTCTCGGATTTTAGAGCAATGCAGACAAGGGAACTGGTTATATATTCTCTTTGCAAATCAATAATCTGGAGCCAGTTGCACCAGCCGTTTGTAAGTTCAGTTAGCCTGGTTCGACCGTACGTGCGGTATGCATCACACAAAGTATTTAGGCCCACATGGAACTCTGCAGATTACGTAGAGTAGAGTTGCTTCAGAACATTTACACAGCTCCACCCCATTGTGCATGTGTGGGACAGTTGCGTGTCATTCTCAGGCTTAGGATTTCAGTACATTTTCATTTCTACCTGCTTGAGATCATTTTAAGTTGTTTTCATGTATTACCGTTTTGCTCAAAAACAATCTTTGTCGTCTTAAATGAATCATCTCTATAACTTTACGAGAGTAATTCCACTGAATTCCGCAGATGTATCAGTGAGCCTTAGTTTGTCCAACTTAAAAAGAACAAGTAGTTCTGTGATTGATGGAACCGAATGTGCGGCTTTGCATGGTTGTCAGAACGGATTTTTTTCAAATCCCGTAAACCACATTTTTCACAACAAACGTGACCATGAGTAAGTAAAAACCCATCCATTTTATCTGTATCTATACATGACATCCTGTCAATGACTTCCTGTCGTTTACAGATAATGGCATGGATGGAATATTTATTGCCAACTTGGCTGAATCAACCAGCCTACTCCCTCGATCTACTTTTTTTTCCTTTTTTGCATATTAATATCCTTTCCAACAGTTTTTGGATGCCTGGCCACATAATCACATTGTGTATTTGTATGCGTGTACGGACTCATATTAGGCACTAGCTGATTGCCTATATCCTCAAAATTGCTTTTCTGACACCACATGAAAAATCACCTAAATCACTTTCAAAGATGGTAAGAAACCAGGCTGGTGTGACAAACACCAAGGCCAGCTGAATATCTGAGCGAGAATGAATAAGCATTAAATCTGAATTGAGACAGTAAGGGACTGGGGAGTATATATATCTGTGTCTGGTAGTTTATAACTTGAATATCTTAACAGTTTTTGCAATTGTTGCTCAGGTATTGATTTTTTTTAGGCCGAAACAAACTGAATAAATAAACGCATTGTTTTCGTGACTGAATACACAAACTGACCTTAAAGGACAACACAATTTCAGACTGTTTTACCTTGTTTACATTCGGCGGGCCCTGCCACCTTTCTGACTTCAAACAGTGTGTGGGAGAAAAATCTAAAGGTCCAGAACACTCTGGCCTCACAAGATAGGATGTCGTGCGTACCCTGTAGAAACGTTAGGCCCGATGAGGTTTGGATGAGGGCATAGTGACATCTGACCTATGAGTTTACTTTCCAAACTTAGCAGTTCGAAGCCGCTGTAGAGATGTCTACAGAACAGATCGGCGACAAACCAAAGCGGTTGTTTGTGTAAACCCGTGGGACGGCCTTCGATCTATCTGTGGTAGCAGACTTACTGTCTTCTACGTATGTTCTTTCCATTCCTCACTTAGTCAGAGGAGAGAAGCTCTGCTGTAACTTTTCACCTATTTGCTGTTACAGATAAACAGATAACCATGTATGGAAGGGATGCTTTCTGAGCTGTAGATATAATCTGAACGTTGGGGAGACTCGGGAGGATTGGCATGGCAACGCAAAGTGCATACAGTTGTGCTGTTATTCTGTTCCTCCATGGCCATGCTTATAAGCTAAGTCATCGGTAGCTCTGAGTTTTCTTCATCTCTCCCGCATGGTCAAGTGAGCCGAAATTCCACAACACAGTGTTCTGGGGACCTTATTTCCTCTGAGAACAGCTTGATTATTCAGTTATTCAGTAGTGGTTGGTGGTTTTGGTGTCATTATGCTTTCCACTGCTTTTTATGCTCGCCCTAGTCTGCATCTGATCGGCTTAGCTTACCCTAACAAATCTTACTCCTCATAGCGAAACCTAACCTACACCCAACTAATGAGGGCGACAAATGAGAGGCAGAGAAGGGCGGGTCTTGGCAAGAAGAGAAAGTGGGATCCGTAATAACGAGTTTGTTGTGAGCATGTTAGCATGCTGACGTTAGCTTTCAGCACTACTGTGTCTAGTCCCGCTGTGGACTCTTTTGTTGATGCTGCTTAACGTTCTACACATTACATACACATAATAAATATAATACTGTTATTACAGAGACATCACATTCAGGTGATCCAGGAAACACCTGACCATATTTGAAGTTGACAAAACCGTGTAAATTAAATGTTCTCATTAATTTTATGTAGTAACCTCTAAAACAAACCATATAGACTGGAGAGTGAGATGATTAAAACAACATGAGAGCCTATTCTGGCGACTAGCGAAGCAGTATCTAACAAGTTCGACCTCCAGTTTCTCTCTAATTACAAGAAAAACACCATTGTGAGTGTTGAATATATTATTTGAATATCTGTTACTGCAAAAAAAAGCCTGTAATTTAAAGCAGACATTCTTTAAATCTCTCATTATTATTATCATCACTGTCATTATTTATGTATAGCTGGAAGATAAATTAAAACTTTTACATTTTGTGCTTGCAGCTCATTCAGTCCCATTACATTATCATGTATGTTTCATGTATTTATTCCATATATAGGTGTATCACGCATGTTAATTTAATTATATTGCTGAATATATGCAGTGGCTCATACGCTGTTGCGAGCTTCAGATAATAAAGCAGCCTCTATCTCCTTCACACTGCATGCTGCTCTCTCTCTCTCTCTCGCTGCCTCCCTCTTCCCCCCAGTGGGTATCGCTGCCAAGGACGTGCTTCCCACCGCATGAAGGGTATCGCTAACGCTGGTTATAGGCAACTTTCCGAAAATAACGACTGCGCAGTAAAAGTCGGCTATATGTGCTTGCGCACGCACAAAAATTACAGTTCACATCATCGCGACGCGGCATCCACTCGTTTGTCTTCCACACTCGGGGCGGCATAGCTGTTTGTAAAGCTGTCAGAGTAATGATTCTTTATCTCTGTTGATAATGACATCTGTTCCTCTTGACGAGTTCTGTGCAAAAATGCCCGGAATAAGATGTACATGGTGACAGAATATGTATCTGTGTGTGTGTGTGTGTGTGTGTGTGTGAGACCATGTGTTACTGAGGGATGAGCTGGGGGAAGGGAAGAGACGGGAGAGTGCGAGGTGAGCAATGTGGTGACGCCAGTCTTGTGTAAAAAGGCATTTGTGTGAGGCGGTGACATGTTTTTTGTCAAGGATTGGATCGCTGAATCACTCCACTCAGTGCACTTCAACTCGAGCGGCGTATTGTCAAATGTGCTTTTGGAGCTGACACAGCTAGGGCGATGAAAGGGTCTCGGTGTTCAGAAAAAAGGCTCTTTGGGCAAGTTCAAGTTGTTCCAGTCTGTTGTCATGTAATCATCTCAAACACGGCCCTTCTGCTGGATTACTGTTGGTTCTTCGATTGGAAAAAAATAGTTCCTTGTAAGGGTTTTTTTGTTCATTATTGTTGGTACGCATTCACAATAACTTCAGATCAGTGGTGGGCCCAGGATGTTTTTGAGGGACGGGAGCGAAAAAAAGGGTGCACCGGCCGCATACGGTGGGGCACCAGTACACAAAAACTCGTGATACATTTATAGTGAACCAGAAGGGCACCGTGGAGGGCACTTTATCCCATTTTCTCAACTGAATGGCCACTTTATCATGTTTTGTCCACTGGAAGGGCATCCAAAAGGGCACTTTCCCCCCAAAAAATACACCAGGGCTTCAGATCAGCTTTCTTTTGGAGCATGAACGTGTAACGCTGACGCTAGGTGGAGCGCGTAAGGCCAGAATGCACTCAAGTAAAATAAAGCCCTCGTGTCCTGAGTCGTCTGCGGCATTTGTATATTCTGGCATGTCCCCTCTTGACCTTAATACTTCCCGTACAGCTCCGCCACTACAGTACATTAGTGCAATACAAGGCATTAGCTGTTCCAATTAGGACACATCCTGCACAACCAAGTGCACACAGCTTTTACAGCCACAGCACAAGGACAATATCCTGTGTGTTAAGTAGAAAGCGCACTGTAAATCAAAAACAGCATCCCTTTTTAAGGCTGCCCGTGGATTTGTTTGTTCCAGACTACATATAAAACAAGAAGCATAGGAAGAAAAATATCTTTCATTCTCTTTTATCCACTCGCATCTGATTTCTCTGCAATGCGGTGACACGAGCCGTGGCAGAAATACATTAATAACAGTGTCACCACGCAAGATAAAACATATCAAGATGCAGCCTTGACAAAAGGCTGCAGGTCCAATTTTTGCAAACCCAACCAAACAATTCAACGCCCTTAAAAAAAAAAAGAACTCTCCTCCTGTTTCTGAAATTGCATCACGGCCTCGAGAAGAAGGCATCCATATTTATAAGACCTTCTCCATGACAAGAGTCACTCGGAAGGTAGAGGCAGGCCCCCGAAAACAAGGGAGAGCCTTGGACAAAAGGTCAACCTGCTGTAAATCCCTTATTCCAAAATGCTCCATACAGTGCTGACGCCCAAGATCACGCCGCGAGTACAACAAGTACCTTATCAGAAAATCTCATCGAGTGTTGTTTATCTTCAGGAACAACAGCCGAGCCCGTAGGGACGGCGTGAATATGATGCATAGCTTTGACGTTTGGCAAGAAATGCCCAAATTACCATCTAAATGACACTGTAGTGGTAATTATGATGATAACAATAGCAGCTGTGATCAATGAGATAATACTTCCAATTATAAACATGACATCTCATGGAGAAATAATGGGGATCATGTACTGCAGTTAGCTGTTATGATGTCCTTTGTGAGTCGGATAATTAGAAAATGCATGGGTCAATGACAATGCAGCTGAGGACAAATCCGTATATCAGACAAAACAAAACAGGCTAACAATAGATTAAGCCGCAGCCATTGTTATCGCGGTTGGATGTCTAATGACAGCACGAGCGAACGGATGATTTCTGACGGAAATTCCTCTGAATGTTTCCGTGTGAAATCTGTCGAGCTGCTCTCTCTGTCATTTCCTCTCCGTCCTTGGATCTCGGTGAGGCCTCGGTGCGTCGTCGAGGAGCCTTGCCCTGCTCGACGGAGGGGGGGGAAGCGCGGTGGACTGAAGCCCATCAGTGAGCGCTGTAACCCGAGCCCGCTCACCTCTGCAGAAGGAGTGTATTCAGCGGCGAGCCAGATAACACGGGCGAGCCACTCAATAGCTTTGTCTGGCTGGCTAGTATTCAGGCCTGTGAACCCTGTCCAACTCAATCTGCTGCTATTGTTACGCTGAGAATGCTACAGCAGCTTTGTGACAGGCTGCGGTGTTATACGGCGATTCTCTCTCCGTCTCTCTCTCTCGAACTCCTATCCTCCCTCTCTCTTTATAGTATTTCTTTTTTCTAATGCCGAGAGCCTGTAATTCTCCCGCAGCGCGACGACTCTCTCCTCTGTCTTAGCCGTCCTTCATTTCCTCATTTTCTGCTCCTCTTCTTCTCTCCCCGAGTTGCCATGCCCTATTACTCCCCGTCCTCCTCTCCTGTACGTTTTTATGTCACTTTCCTCGCGGCCACCTGCTCCCCCCTCCCCCCTTTCTCCGACTGGCGTCACTCTGTTTGCAGCCTTGTCAGTCTGCTGTTTATTTTGTGTGCCAAATCATTTTTCTCTCCTTTATGATTCAGGGAGCAGGGACATTGACGGGAGACATGGAAGTTCACTTACCCAGACATGAGCAGCCCGGAGGCACAAACAGAAACCATCAGCTTCATAATATGCCCGTGGTCTCCTGGGAGGGGTTTTAAAACCACAGCAAAGAGGGATTATCTTTTCCCATAAACACTGTAACATGGTTCACTAGTGCGGGCTGTTTAGAGTCGTGGCTCGTCAGTTTGTAGTCAGTCATCTTTAAAGATTTAAGCCGTACTTGGTCAGATTTTTATGTAAAAATAAACTCCCTTGGACAGCCTAAATCATAAAGTGGGACAACAGAAAAAAAAAGAGTTTTCCAGCTGCTGAACTGAACATCCAGCGTGTTGTGAAAACCAAAAACAGAAAACGAACGAGGAGTAAAACCTGGATGTTAAAAAAGACGGAATGCAAATTGTGTTGTTCTGATGAAACTCTTGTACGCTGACTCAAAGCCCTTACGACCTTAACCTCATTCCCTGAAGGGGGTCATCCCTATGTTCCCCGGGTCCTATGCTCCCTAGCTGGGGAACATATGACCTTTTTAGAAAAAAGGTCTTATGTTCCCCATTTTTCCCAAAAATGGACCTATGTTCCCCTGTAGCAATACATACTGGGGAGCATAAGACCCTTTTCTGAGAAAGGGTCCTAGGTTAGGGTTAGGGTTAGGGTTAGCCCGTAGGCCTACATAGGCCTATTTGCCATGGAATTTTTTTTTACAGAGGGGACTCATACAAAGAGGGAGACCACCTGAAGACACGCTACTTGTTAAGCTACAACCTGGCAGCTGAGTCTTTATGTAGAACTACACCTGTAATCACTCTCACCACATTCAGATAAAAGTAACCTCCGGTCCTATTGTAGCCAGAACTAACACAGAACAGATTTTGAGTAGTTTTCTAGGTGTGTATATATATTTTGTCAATGCAATAGCGTCACAACGGAGCAGGAAACCATCACAAAACTTTATGGGTGTGTAGTTGACATCAAACTGAAAGCTAAGTTTGAAGGTAGGCATGGTCTGACCAAGAGGCCAACTTTAGTTGAATTACTTTGTTTGTCTGAATATCATACGTTTAGCTTGTAGTTAAGAGGACCTTTACGATGCCCTTATCGGGGTCATCCCTATGTTCCCCAGGTCCTATGTTCCCCGGGTCCTATGTTCCCCAAGGAAAAAAGGTCTTATGTTCCCCGTTTTTCCCAAAAAGAGACCTATGTTCCCCTGTAGCAATACATACCGGGGAGCATAGGACCCTTTTTCTGAAAAAGGGTCCTAGGTTAGGGTTAGGGTTAGGGTAGGGTGAGGGTTAGGGTTAGGGTTAGCCCGTAGGCCTACATAGGCCTATTTGCCATGGAATTTTTCAGTAATGGTGGAAAAAGTAACAGACCGGGGAACATAGGACCCCTTTTTTTAAAAAAGGGTCCTATGTTCCCCAGTCTCATACAAAGAGGGGAACATAGGACCCGGGGAACATAGACACACTCCCCTTTTATCTCATAGGAAACTTGGATTCACCCATATAAAATATTTTGACATCATTCATTAAAAAAACCTTGGCGTGAAGCTCGGACATGCGTCAAGGAGACAAAAGAGGAAGTTAAAGTGGAAGTTTAGCTCACAGGGTTCTGAGGAAAAAGCGGAAACAAATTCCGTGCACCACCTGTGGTTGGCACTCCGTCAAACAGGTGAGATAAACACAGACGGCGAGATGGAGCGATGCGAGCCAGGCGTGCGTGCGAAACTACAAAGTAGAACACGATGCAGAACAGAGAATTTGGTATGCATTAGATACACAGTCATAGATTTGTCTGAGTACTTCTTCTTAACCTGTCCTCCTCCTTCAGCTGCTGGCATTATCATTCAGTCTCACTCCAGTCGATAATGCCAAGACAACATCACTCAGGCTGAAATCATCTGTTTGATATGCGCTGGGAGGCCTTTGTGCCTCATCACATTTTCTGTCTGATGTCCAGTGCTGCTCTTAAGGAGAATCCGTCACGTCCCGTCCCCATCCCGTCCTGCACTCTCATCTCTCCGATGCACCCTGAAAGTAAACAACAACAGCACTCCGTCCTCCGTCTCCTCTTCCTGCATCCCTCCATCTCTTGTCTCAAAAGTCCTTTACTGCATGCATTTATCAGGCTGATCAATTTCCCATCTGAAAATTGCCATTTTTTTTTTTTGCTTTGCCTAAAACTCGAGGTTGGCACTTGTTGTTTGTGTCGAACGCGCTCTCGACGATCCCTCCTTCCTTTCTGACTTGGCGTTAAAGACAAGTCATCATCACTTAGTGTGTTTTCATTAATCATATGCCAGCCCAGTCGCCCGGATATAATGTCGGCAGTTAACGTTTCCGTACACCACGTACCAAACGTGACATATAACTTTCACATTATAGGCGTATTAGCTGTCTTTCACACCGGGTGGAGGTAATGGTGGAGGCATTATTACAAGCCACAAGGCTGCCAAGCGGGTGATCGCAGGTCGACTCTGTGGGGGAGATTCCCTGCCGTTTTTGTGGTGACCAAAGCTGGTTGTTTTTCTCATGGGGCGGACCATCTCCAGACGCTTTTATGCAGGAACCTATGGACATTTCCAGTTTTTTTGTGGTGACAGAATCGGATGTCTTTTGAAGGGGACCTGAGGACATTTCCAGCTGATTCTGCTTCACTTTAACAGCCACTTCCGCTACCATCTTCAGCTAACATTTATTCTGGCAGTTGGGTTGCATTATGCTGTTCCCGTGGCTAACAGATGAACCCGTGAACCCCACACGGCCGCCATGTAATAGTCCTAATCAAGCTTGTCCTGGCATATTCCGCTTTTCCTGCGTTTCACCCCGCTGTCCAAAACGCTTATCCGAAACCCATTTCTCTCTTTTTCATTCCTGGCACCTTCTCTATTTTGAAAAAAAAACACCCATTCACTCACTTTACCCCTGTCTCTCCTTTTTGTCTTCGCGCCCCTCGGCGCCGCCACCTTGGAAATGTAATTGAGGCCGCGCTAGCGAAAAGGCCTGGCAAGTGTGCGTCCGTGCAGGGAAGCGAGGGAGCGAGCGCGAGGAGGCGGGTGACACCGAGGTGGCCTCCACTGGCAGAGAGACTAACTACCTCCTCGGCCGTCCAAAATCCCCAGCACAACTTAGGTGATTAAATTAGCAAGTTCTACAGCGCGTACTTTTGATGCATGGCAGAGTTATGCTCTTAAGGTATTTCACCATCACCACCAACTTTTATTCGCTGCACTATATCACATTTTATTTCCCCTGCTATTTTATCTCACCTTGGTTGGAGGATTCAAAGATGACGACACTGCATTTTTTCTTCGGCACTCATTTGAATGTAATAACCGGGGAGAGCGTGGTATAATCTCATTTTATTAAATGTAATTTAATGTCTTAATTACTTCACAGACTATTGATGGCGCACGATTGATTTACGAGCCCGCGCGTCGCGTTATTCCATATGTAAATGGGAGGTTATCATATCAGATGGGGATGTTGGGGGACATTTTTTAAAGCCGCCGTCGCCAAATCCATGTGACGCAGTGGATTCCTATATAAGCCCTTATCTAACAACAGCATTTACATTTCGGTGTCAAGGTCAGAGTGATCAATTGATCCGTGTACACTGCCGTGGCAACACTTAACATTTCTCATCGATGCGGAGGAAGAGATAAAGAGAAGCAGAGAGAGAGAGAGAGAGGGAGCAACAAAAAAAGACAAGACTGGAAGCAGAAGACGCGCAGGTTGCAGGAATAAAGATATGCACATGTGGAACTTTATTGCCATTGGCCCATTGTCTAAACTCGCCGTACCCTTGGCTGTCCCCAAAATTAAAGATCATTTTTAATCACTTTGATAATGGAAGCTTCTTTTTTTGTTAAGAGGAAGCTCTGATAGATATAAGAGTTTATGGGAGTTGACAAGGGACATTGCACTGAGGGCATTAGAACTGGCAGCTTGTCAAACAGCCCACTGGAAAAAAAAAAAAAAAAAAGAGAGAGGAAAAAAGAAAAGAGCAGCGAGTTAAGAGAGGAATACAAAGACCAGAGGGGAGAGAGAGAGAGGAGGGAGAGCCTCGGAGGGCAGCCAGCGGGTCACAGACGGGACGACTTTCCGCTTCTCCTTCCTCCCTCTCTTCATCCTCCACCTCCTCATCTTCCCGCTGTCCATTAATTACAGGACAGGACGCGGGAGGGGTGCGGACCGGTCTCATTAGGCGACAACAAATAGCCGGGACGCGGGAAACTTAATTACCTGGGGACCGGAGATTGTTGCGCTGTAGTTGTGAGGAGATTCTCTACCGCTAAACAAGATCTTTGCCCTCGCCGGAGAGGAGCTCGGCTCGGCGAGGAAATTTATGATTCCGCTTTTGTGGCGTTTCCGCTCATGCAGTGGATGCGGCCTCATTTGCGGGGACTTTAAAACGCTTTACCGAATGCTTGTTTTTTCCCGAGCTGTTGTTCTTGTTAAACAGAGAAAATGTATCCCCCCCGATTTGTTCCACACGCTGACGCCACGCTTTCGTGTAACATACTCGGATTTTTTTAATAACTGACATCCCTCAGCGTGCGTCGTATTCAATTAATGACAGCCGTTTCCCCTCGCCGCTCTGCGAGACTTCTGGACTGATGACACCCCTTAATATCTCAGCAATTGTTCCACGGCCCTTTAATCCAGGCGGCTCTCCTCCGTCCCCCATCCTCTCCTTTATGTCATGTATTTATCACTGTAATCACACGGTTTGCCTGCGAGCGGAATAGCTGATCGCGCGGGGGGTTTGCATAGACCGCGACTTAATCTGCATAGGCCCCACTGTAGAGCCATGCGGGGTGCCACGCTGATGATTATCTTAATTAAAGCCCGTGTCATTGGGAAATGTGCACAAACAAGCAATAACAACATCACCTCCCATCCAATGCAACAGCCGCCTCCGTAACAAGCCGGAGACCTCCTCCCCGACTCCCCGCGTACGAGCCTCGGCGAGCGGCAATCAGATACTCGAGTCAATAACGCGCCCTCGTAAGGAGGAAGAAAGGAGCAAATAAGGAGAATAAAACGGCGGATTCAATATATTCCGATGGAACGTCGCCCGCGCCTTTGGGTTTTTGTCAATAATTGTCAATATTTTCTAATCTCTCGCGGCGACTTGGAAGGCGCGCATCGGAAAGCGTTTTTGGTATGCAAATCGGGACGCTATTGTCACCCAAGATGGATGGGCTCGGGAGATGGGCTGAGGGATGTCAGAGAGAAATGGGGTGCAGTGAAATTTGTCTCACCCATGCCCCACACACACACACACACACACTTCTATCTGTATTCTTTCACTTATCGCTTCCCGGGAGCGACACCTCTTGTTTCCAAATTCCCCCCCAATAAAATGGTTCCCTCACTTTACCAATCCTTTTGTGTCGTGTGTTCCCTCTTCCTCTCATTTTTTCGCCTCTCTGTCGGGCTCGTCTAGAGGATTTTTTAATTGGTGGGCTGTGCTCCTATTTAATTATCTGGGAGGGAGGGAGGGAGGTATATTCTTCTGTTGCCGCCGAAAGCTTCCTTTTTCTCAGAGTTTCCATTTCTTCATTACGGGCCCGCCGTAATTCGCAACATCGCGCTAATTCACACGGTAATTCAATGAACCCCGAATTAACCTGGCCGGCCAGTATTTTTTCCCCATTAGCTCATTTCGCTCCCCTCTCCATTGTCTGGATAATTAAGAAACATCAATGTGCGCGAGCTGGATCAAACGGCGGCGGCGGAGGGAGCCGGTGTCATTCGGCGTCTGGGTTCACCGGAGCACAGCAGTCGCATATTAAGGACAGGGATGACGGCTGAATTACGGCCGATTAAGATCTGGTAATCACATCTCCTCCTGTAATATTGTCACACTATGGTGCAGGCCTCATCTCGCAGGGCAGGGGGGATAGCTTGTGGGGGCAGGGAGCTGGAGGTGTAGAGGGCGATAACTCAGCGAACGGCCGCCTCTTAATTCACCCGCCTCATATTACGGTAGGATGTCCCCCTTCCTCCCATTTCCTGCCACACCGGCCCGAGCTAAGGTGCAATTGTGTTTTTCGGCAGGTCGTTAAGTAGCACGGTCACAGGCCAGTGTGTGTAATATGCACATCACATCATTTGGTAATTTGTCACGCAATCAGCGGTGGTCGTTGAGAGCATAAAACAAGCAAACCGAGACCATCAGAGCACTTTCACATGGGCGGCTCTGGCTGCCATGTGCCACACAGACACACTCGTGTCAGCGCTTTGATCCAACCGCTGACCATAATTGATCTTCTTTGAGAAGTTGTCAAGTGGCTCTTATTTGACAAGCCAATTGTTCCACTCCCTGCCTCTGTGTGATAGTGGGCATTACTCATATCACTGCTGCCAGCTTGACTTGGACATTAGACTGGTGAGGGGAGGCCAGTTTTGGTTTGTGCGCTCGCACGCTCATCCACTAACACAATAACACACACACGGCGAGTGAATAAGACACTTGTTTTATCGCTTCCTGTCAGTAATCCGCAGCAGCGGTTCCCTCCACAGTGCGCTTTATGTGTAACCAAGGCCTTCTGTCTCTCTTTGAGAGGGAAGCGGCTGACAATGTCGACTCACTCGAGCCCTCGACGTGTGAAAGAAACACAACGGAACGCACTTGAGTGGTGCGAACTTGAAGCCATTGTACGATGTGTTCTCTCCATTCATCGGGATTGGAATCATTTGGCTAGGGTTACGCTGAATACAAAAGGTTTAAAAGAGAAAAGAGGCTTTTATATTGGATATAAAACTTTTTATTTGATATTTCTCGAGATACAAATCTTATCTTTAAGTAACATGTGAAGCTTTTGTGGTATCTGTCTCACGCTGGAGTCATGACGAATACTTATCTCGCTGATAATCATCATTTTTTTTTGTGGATGTCTGACTCTCAAGGGGATCGTTTCAGCTGGACTTTTTTCAGTATGAAGAAATCTTGTCAAGAGCTCTTATTATTAGATAAAGGTGGGCTAACCACTGCTCTTCTTTTCTTTTATTCCTCCCGCTGCACATTACGTCTATGGGAAAAAAAGAAAAGAAAAGGTATCACATCCTTCTGGTACATTTGTATTTGGGAGATATCATTTCTTATAGGTTGTAATGGGTTTTCAATTTGACACGGCCCATTTCAATTACGGGGAGAATTATCTTAAGTAACCCCCCAAAGACAAAATCTAAATGGAGGTCTCAAATTGCGCAAATGGGAGAGCGAGTTAAATGGTTCTTGACTCCTCGCTGCCCATTATCCACGCCCAGGCTGGCACGCCACAAATATCCATCCTTGACCCCCGATCGCACCCTCATCACTCCCCGCTCTCATCCCTCCTCGCTCCTGTTCGACGCCCGGTCACTTAGGAGAACGCTGTTTGCACTCGCGGGGAGCCTCTTTAACCAATCTGTTCGAAATGAATCCAAACCGTGTTGAAATTATTATTTTTGATCGCTGAAATTATCGATTGGATACGCCTCAAATTATCCCCAACCCCTTCGCTTCGTGCTGATCTCCTCTCGTCTGTCGCGTTTATTGACGAGGACACCTCTCCCGAAAGAGTGTCTGATAGTTTAAGCGATAACTCGGGGGTCAGGGGTCAACAGGACGTTATCAGGGCTGTATTAGATTAGCGGAGCGAAGGGACCCCAAAGGATGAAGTAACACGCCGAGCTCTGCTGGCGTATTAACAAGGTAAAGGTGTGGTTAGTCTGGGTCAGCAGAGCAATTAGATCACTAACATGCATCTTGTCAACATTACGTCCGTGTTGAGTCTCACTGGGATGTCTGGCTCCGGGGCAGCTGCTGCTGAGCTGAATGTACCAGCTCATTGTGGAGAGTGCTTTTTCTTCACATCGTCCAGTCTTGTAAAGGATCTAAGGATGAGGAAACTACTTTTAGATGTCTATTTATTTGAACATTCACTGATGAAGTCAATCAAAAAAAAGGGGCTGAGATCCTTTAACCACCATGCCTATACATACCTCTCACTAGATGGCACTGTTCCCACTTTCCCCAAGCAGCAGCCTGTCTGGGAAGAGCAGAGCATCCCTGTAGTCTACACCAGGCTTCCTTATCTTGTGCTGCATTTCCCATCCAAGCAAATCTTATTTGAAAACCAAGAAAGGGTTGGATCAAATGCGCACAAGTAGGTGTGCTTGCAAATGTTTGATTCGGTTTTATCAGATCGAGGTGAAGGGCCTGCAGAATTACGGGGCTTTAAGATAACGGCGCTTCAGTTTCCATTAAAGTAGAGCCAAAAAAACGACACTTAAAGGGCACCAATCTTTGACTTTTTTGAAAGCGGGGGAAGCCATTAGAACACCTTTTTTTGCACAACAGGGGCACAAAAAAACTCTGCTATTTTTAAAATCTACCTCCAGAAACGACACCGTGTTGGCATCCTGCCGTGTTCGCATGCGAGACAAACATCTGCCGCGTGCAAACGCAACGGCGGCTCAGACAGGCAGAAGGTAAAAAGGTGAGAGAGGGGTGAGCGCGGGAACCACGGGGCTTAAAGAGAGAGGCGGCGGCGGTGTGGATCAGCGCTCGTGTCGCAAACAACCTTTCGCTGTCGCCCGCCATCGCGGGGACTCACTATCTGCATGGCTGGAAGGCACGCAGACGGGCGAGAGCAAACAACGCAACATCTCGGCGCTCCGCTGCGCCTTCCCCCGTGTTTGAGCAAAGCGACGCACCTGCTCCGCTCTTGTGGGGCCACGGGAGAGAGAGATAAAGAGCGAGGGAGGGAGATATTCATATCCCATTTCAAACATTGCCAGGTTACTCTGTTCTTTCCGCCATACGAGAGCATCCGCCAGCCGCGCTCTCCGGGGGCTTTTTTTCGGAGATGTATAAGCTGGTCATGTTCACTTGAATTCATGAGCACTACAGAAATCCAATTCCCCTCTCTAGATCCATACCGCCGGTGCATTGCAGAGTGAGGGGGCTTAGAAACTTAAAATACCATTCCTTGAAAAGTTGGGGAAAAGTGTCGGTGGATTAGGCTGATGTCGGTGAGGTTTTTTTTTTTGCTCTCCGCCCCGCCGGTTCAGCGTGCAGCGACTTCTAGCAAAGGTCACGTTGCGTTACGGCGCACTGCAGGTGCACATGCATGCATCTCTGCTGTGCAGCCTCATCAGAATGTTCACAGGTTTTCACGCGCCGCATACAAATCTGCCAGATTCGTGCAGGCCAACACACACACACACACGCACACACACACGAGCCAAACAAATTATACTCAGGCTCTGACCCGGATACAATTTACCTCACATGCTGCATGCGCACATTCTCGCATAATTGTATAATCCCGTCTGCGGACTGGATCGCACCCATCCACACACCTCTCCGCTCCCCTTTTGGGATTATCATGCTTGACGCCTCTCAGACTGAATGGCTGGTTTAACACTGACAGACTGGTGATCTCTGTCTGCTTTCTCAGAAGCGGCGGCGCCCGACTCCACCCTGCGCTCTCACTCCAATCCCCCTTTTCCTGCATTGTGCGTATGCAAATCTTCCGCCTTAGCGTTAGTGTATCTCGGGGAGGGCGAGCGAGGCAGACAGGAAATAGGCAGCGAGGGAGAGAGAGAAAATGAGTATTGCTTATGTAAAAGCAGCCAAATCCAGGTCAGACTGTAGATTCTTCATTAGGCACTGCTTCCCTTTTTTTTTTTTTTTTTGCCACTCAGATGAAGATTCACGTGTACTAAAGACCTGCACTGCAAAAACGGAACTGTAGTCGTACATCTCATTTATGTCCGTCCTAATTGGCGGTGAAATGATTAGCTGATCAGTCAATCCACCAATTATTCAACGCTTCTGATAGATTAATTGGCTGATTGAAGCCATTCATCATGCAACAATGCCAAACAGTCACAGCTTAAAGCTTCTCCGATGTGAAATTTCTGCTCGTCTCTGATCGTTTTCACTTCAGAATACTTTGTTTGTTCCTCAAGCGGCAGTTTGAGACGGGCTTAATTGAGAATGACACATCAAATACACGTAGACAAATAATTTACACACAGAATCTTAGAATACAAACATGGCAATGTCAGAATATGACAAAATATGTCATAAAACATCTAGTCCACTCCCACCGGTCGCCACATGAGCAGCGCCCCCATCTGCATTTCGTCCCTGCGAAATGAATATCTGATGGTTGGACAACACAGGCAAGACAGACTGTAATATCAACTGATTAATCCTTGATTAAAAAAACAGATTTATCAATATTGAAGACAAGCCTGAGTTGCAGCCCTCATCCTAACAGAGCGCTGCGTGTGATTCTGCTGAGGCTCTTTCAAATGCAGATGGAGTCTTTCCACCGCAGACCGGTGCCTTCCCGAGGCTAACGCACTGCCCTTTACTTTACCTCTCAGTCCCTATTCGGCACTCTCTCGCTTCTCAGCAACCTGTTATCACGCGCAGGATCTTTAATTATAAAAGCAGTACTCCGCTGCACTAAGTGAACAAGAAGAACCACAGATTGACAACACAGGCACCCCGTATCCGTTGCGTTTGTTGGCCTTTATTTGCAGGGCATATCAATATACTGGGGAGAGACATGCCCTCCTGATTGGAACATAGTACTATACTGTTCACTTATTATGTTTACACTAAGTTCACTTCAACAATAATACTTGGTTAAATTTTAAGACAACATGGTTTGGATTATAATACACCCTTTCCCTGTCTTTTTCTGGGACTGGTCATTCTCACTGATGGTCCCAGAGCAATATTAATCATGATGTTGTAGGAGCGACGCCAACACGGCAACATCAGATTGTGCACCACTGCTCGGTCGCTGTGGGTAGGTAAAGCCAATGTCAAACACTGTACTGTCTCTCCATGTCACTACTTTCATATGTATTAAAAAGTGGAAAAGAAGAATGTAGTACTGTGTACTATTGTGGTCGTTTTGTAAAATCATTTTAAAAAGATAATTTAAGTATGGTTATCGTTGCGCAGTGTTGTGGTGTCAGAATGTTAGCTAGCATACATTCCTTGCAGTAGCTTGTGAGTAGTCCACACATTCTAAGCATATTCGGCTCTGTAGTTTTGCATAAAGTGAGGATCCGTTAATATTCCCATCAGTTGATGGGGCACATATTGACCGCGTTTCCCAGATTCGATCGTTCTTAAAGACTTAAGAAGGCTCTTAAGAAGGGTTCGGCTAAGAAGGAGCGCTAAGATAGGGGTGTTTCTCAGACGCGTTCTTAACTGCCTTCTTAAGATCCCACCAAAGAAGCTTCTTAAGAAGCTCTTAGCACTTCAGCCAGAGCGTGCATGGAAAGGCAAAAGTTCACAACATGTGTTCATAAATCCTGAAATAATTTACAATTGTGACGCTTTGGATAAGTCTATTCAGTGCTAAGGTGGCACGCTGGTAGTGAGAAGCAGATGCTACGCAGGAGTGAATATGTGGAAAGCCAAGATAAAAAGCACCGACGATATAACACTTGAGTCTGATTGGTGATAAACCTTAAAAATGCAGGCATCGTATGAATAACGCATGAACATTTTAATGCAAATTAGTAACTCAGTTCATTGCCGTGGCCCTAAATGAGCACAGTATCGTCAGGCGTCTTCTCTTGACGTCCTCATGAGAATACCATCTTTCTCCCCCGGGAGCAGGCGGGACTTCAAGTCATCCTCTTGGTGCCTCTCCAGCATGTATTTATGTTGGTGAGATGGGGTATAACCGTGTTTATGACGCTATAAAGTCTTTTTGGCCAAAGCCCTCGCTGCCCACGGCGTGTCTTTAGGTCCGTCGTAAAGCCAGAATGGGCTCTGCCCTTGGAAAGGTACAGTGAATATTAGAGTGTGTGCGCGTGTGCACCCTCTTGTATATGCTAAGTTGATCGTTACGGGCACTCGAGGTCCAGCAGCTATCTTTACGGCTACAAACATAATTTGCACTTGCAGAAGTGCTTGCATATCAAACCCAGTGCCTATATAGTGAGTACGTCTTGTCATAGTGTATTAACTGAGACTTCTCGATATCCTGCTTCAATATAACTTGATATTTTTAACTGCAAAGTGTAATGGATTCCGGTGCTGACAAGTCAAAATGGCAGAAAAAACTTCTCTGCAGTCAATCCATCTATCTGCTTAGTATGCTCCCAACATATTTTCACCAAAATACCGCTAAAGTCATTACTTTGAAATCATAACGTCGGCCCTTTTATAGCCGCATAGGTCCCCAGGACAATGAGCGTTCAGAACATGTAGAGCTCACTTGAGATGAGCAGCCGGGGCACTGCATTATATAATGTACTGCAGGGATTATTTGAGTGGTTTCTGTGTACATTTTGATATTTATTTTGCTGCTGTGAAAACCTGACGCTGGAATCACATTATACGTAGCTGTCATTTCTTGCAGCAACAACCACCTTCCGGACCTGAAGTGGCTGGTTATTTGATACTCACCGGAGAGATTTTGCGTGGGATACAGAACTCTAGAGAGGACGCACTCCCTATGAAGATCCAACCTCTTCCGAACCAGCCACAGTATCCCATGAATAAATGCTGACACAAGGGTAAAGAAACTCCAGTTTGAAAGCTTTTTCATGCTTTTATCTGTTAAAAGACCCCACTCAGTTTTACAGACGACACAATTATCTACGCAAGAGATCATGAGACGGCAGTCATTGGGTTGACAGCTCATTCCGAGTTTCTATGTCCGCCCTAGAGCCTACAACAGCCAACAAGTTATCGCGTAGACAAGTGACCCACTCTCTCTTCCTTCTCCTCTCTCTTGAGCCACTTACACACCAGCCTCCGGATGACTGAAAACACAATGAATCTAAGTTTCAGGTGATTATACACTAATGAAAACACAATTATGAATCCTACGTAATCCATTTCTGCCAATAGATCCCCCTAAATCCTACACGCTGCGCCTCCGTGATAGCAGCTTACATAATTGCGCTGCCAGAGGAATTTTATTTACTTTCAATTTTCATTTAAACATTCTCACAAGCTTCTCTTTAAATGTCAAGAACGAAACTTAAATCAAAGCGAATCCGCTATGCAAGTTTTTTTCTTCGCGTCTGCTCCCTCAATTGTTTCCCCCCCCTCATCTTCTGTTACACGGTGGAACAACAGCGGAAAGGTCTTGCTGCTGTCAGAGAGTGTGTGTGTCTCTAAGATAGCATTTCAGGTTAATGACTGCTCATAACTCACCAGCTCCGCACAGGAGTCACAGTGTCAGGGAGCATTTCGACGTGTGAAAAGGAGCGACGGCTTGGACACACACACACACACACACACACACACACACACACACAGCGCTGTAAGAGGGGGCAATGCAATGAAAGTGAACAAGGGGCGGCCCGGAAAAGTCGAGCAGACAAACAAGTAACTGTCAAAAGGATCAATCGGACTCCCGAGCATCTTCACAAGCACAAGTTGGTGCGGCTGCATGAATAGATGAAAACAGCCAGCACCTGCATTCTAAACCGTGTGTGTGTCTCCGATTGTGTGTGCGTCACAGTGTTTCCATGTAATGTACGTCAGGCTCGCCGCGAGCAGTCGGTTTCAGGTTGGTCTCATTACCAAGGTAATTCCTCCGGAGCAACAGCTCTGTAATGGCAGGAGATGGTAATGATCCTTTAATAGCCCTCCTCATTGCCCACTGGCCAGATCCTAAAACCCGATTTGCCTACTGTGCTCCCACTGAGCCAGGAAGATGAATAGAAAACTAACTATCATTATATCTGCCATAGAAATCGTATCAGAACACCCATAATCTACTTCTCGGCTCCGTCC
Organism: Lagodon rhomboides; assembly: GCA_039737535.1. Classification (NCBI taxonomy): domain Eukaryota; kingdom Metazoa; phylum Chordata; class Actinopteri; order Spariformes; family Sparidae; genus Lagodon; species Lagodon rhomboides. Next base: position 20,850,300 of record CM077799.1, on the reverse strand, counting down.
TTTTGGTCTCAATTTCAGTCCATACATCTCTTCCCCATGCAGCGTCCCTCAACTCAGCTCACTTTTGATGCTCACTTTTCATTCTTTTTCCTGTCTTTTGTCTCTTTGAATCAAGGCTCAGTTTTCCATTTCTATACTTCAAAAGCAGTCAGTAGATCGGAGACTTTTTTTTTAATTATAGGCATTTGGATGTAATGAGGGATGACCAAATGCGAGTTGAGAAAGCAGAGCAACTAAAACCACACTGACCTTGCGGTGCGACGCACCGGAAGGCTAGGCTAAGTAGCACAGTGCATGTTAGTAAATGGGCGAGCATGTCTTTGTGTGTTTCGGGCTAAGAAGGCCCAGTTCAATGCTTAGGATTGATAAGGATTCCGTTATCACCCCTCAAAGTTTCAAAGAAAACAATGGTAAATGTGGAAATTGATTGTGTGATTGTGCCGGCGCGGGCGTGTGCGTGTCCGACACCCCTGTTATCTGAAGTGAGAAAATCGAGAAAAGGCCAAAACTCCACACTAATCTCCTCCACATATGGTTGGGTTTCTCACATATCCTTGATAAGATTTATAGGGATTAGTTTGTCCCCCAAAATAGTCGGAGTGTGGAAAAATGGCTGTCTGGAGGGTCCTTTAATCTCTTAGCCATCGGCGCTGTTGACACGGCAGGCCGATACTGAGGAAGTGAGACCATTCCTCTGTTTGATTCGGAAACAGCACTGTCCAGGAATTGGGGCTGCCTAGTTTAATAAACTGTGAATGAATAGTATAAAGAATACATCCATGTGGCTGTAGTTATGTTGTCCCTTAGGTGGCTCATCATTTGCTGGACAATCTTCCTCTGCCTCTCTCCGTCACTATGTTCGTCTAAATAATTCAGCCCAAATCCAGGCCAGTCTTTAATCAGATGTCAGTGCTTCCCCGCACTGACGGCTGCTCAACACATTATCATAATCATCCGTATCTTCAGACTTGCCAGCTGCTTAAGTCTTGGGACACTATTCCCTTTTTAACTTAACTGATGCTTTACACGTTGTACGAAATGTCCGTGGCACCGCTGGTGTTAATGCTTTTCAACTCAGTTAATCTGAATAAAGCGACTGAGTCTGCCTCTAAACTACCCTTTTCACACCAGCCTGACAGTTGTTCAACTGACCTTGCAAAATTGTTACATAACAGTTTGTTTATTTTTTTCTGCAGAAGCTTCCAACAGAGTCTAAAGTGTGAAACTGTAATGCTGCAATCAGAACAAAAAACAAAAACGCTGTATGAGATTTACAAAATAATGCCATACTCTATTGAATGTTATACAGCCAAGTAAATCCAAGACTTAGAACATTATTTAATTAAAATAATAAAGACAAGTACAGTTAAACCAATTTTTTTCTGGTCAATACTGATATCGATATTGGAAAGTTAAAAATCCTGATAATGATATGTTAGCCCACAATCATTTAACAATAAACATGCTGTGGACTACCTAAATAAGCAGTTGCAGTCAGGTTCTCACAACCAATTTAATCCAGAAGACTTTACAACCTTTACATGAAATTTAGCCCATTTAAGAGGAGACTTTATCATACACATTAAACCCTTTTCACGCCAAGCACAGATTTTCATCCAAAACATCAGCATGAAAATGTATAAAAATGGTTTTAAGGGTTCTTATCAATGTGTGCATATCACTGCTAAACCAAATATTCGGACGGACCTCAATGTCAGCGGGATAAAAAACAAACACTTGAGGAACATGGTGCGCATATGTGTGAGTAATTTTGCATCCCAGGGCCCGGAAACGGCTTTAACCTGGTCAAACAGATCTACGGTAGGGCTTTAAACTGTAGGTACTGGAGGCCTGTTGCAAACTGATATAGCAGAAGTAGCTGAGTAGTCTGCCTATGGTGTGAAACTCGAGGTGCTAAGGTTCAAAGTTCATTCTTGATCGGGAAGTTCTGCAAAAAAGCTCAGTTCACATTTCTGACGCTTTTGATCAGATCATTTACGGTACGCTGTGAATTATAGCAAATGCACATATTGGAGCAGACATTAGTGTTCAAGGAAAAACAAGAAAAAAGACATTTAAAGGCCCACAATTCTACTTACCTCTGCTGATGAAGATCATGTGAAATGATCGAAAGCTGCAGAACTAAATGCACCTCGAGGTGAGGTTGTTTGTCTTCAACCAAGATCGTTCGTCAGTCCTCATCTAAAGATATGCAATCTTCAACATAACGTCCCACATTTATTGATACACATAATGTCGATAGTGGATGGTCGATATGTGCATTTTTTTTAAAGTGAATGATTTGACATTAATATGCCAATGCAATATGCTGTAGCTTTGAAGCGTTTTAGTGGAGCCGCTGCACCTCCTTTGCATCTCTTTAATCTATCGTAGCTGCCGTACTGTACTGTACTGTAGATGTCGGTGGGAAAGCTGCTATGTTACCGGTTGCAGATACAGCTGGCCTGCTAACGAGATAAAATGGCACCAAATTCACCATGGCTACGCCGCCTGAGGCAAGGAGAAGGCAGTGATGGAATTGAAATCTTATCAGTCGGCTCCATAGGGGATACAGTGCACATAGGGGTATGCAGACAGGTCGGGTGAAGTGATTTGTCAGGGGCAACATCTCCTGAAAACAGATTTGTTTGAGGGTGTCAATGTGCAATCTGTTGCACATGCCTTTTGTGTGTGTGTGTGTGTGTGTGTGTGTGTGTGTGTGTGTACGTGTGTGTGTGCGCGGGCTTGGAAAGCTCAGCGGTATGCAGTTTCACCACAGTTGCTTGGCAGCTTCTCTCCTCTTTTAATTAGAGAAAAAGCTTCTGCAACAAGGGTCACAACGGATGGAGTGAGAGACAGAGAGAGAGAGAAAGAGAGAGAGAGAGAGGGAGAGTTTGCATTGTAAACTAACCAAGCTCGTTCCAGCCAGGAGAGATGCGAGAATCCCCGAAGGTTAGTTTTCACCTAATTTGGAGGCAACTCAAAGCTTTCAGAACAAAGAAAATGAAAAAATCAACATCTTACTCACAGTATAAACTGTGTTTACCTCTGGCCCCGTTAACAAAGACTCCGGGCACGTTTACACCTCGCACAGGAAGGTTTTTTTTCTTTCTTTCTGTATATAAAAGCAAAGAGCATTGGAGAACGGGCGCCGTGCTGTATGAAAAATTGATGGTGGAGCCATATGTGGACCTGTATAGGTAAAAGTTAAGGTAAAACATTAATGGGCAAAACTAGGTTACCATTAGTGATAGTGCCCTGTTTACTATAGCACGAAGACGGCCGCTTGTATGGTATTTATGAGAGCGTGTTGTTTGGCCAAACATTAAGTGAACTCAGGAACCTGCAATTTGCCGCCCACGCGCTGCTCAGTTTTAACCTGGAACATTGCTTTGGTTCCTCACTACTTGATATACCATTCATGTGCCGTGGCTCCCACTCCTTTGTTTTCCTCGGTGGCTTATCTACAGCATCAGCGCGACGCCTCCTATTTGCTCTCTGATGTCCTAAATTAAACACAATGGAGTTGCTCAGATAGCGTTAGCATCATTAGCAGCGGAATAATTACTGTGCACAATGGGCTGCACTGGTCTTTAGCAGGCGCTGTAACCGCTAGTTTGCTGTTCTTTTTTCGTTCAGCCCCGCTCCTCTGTGACTCATTTCCCACCTCCTGTTTGCAACTTTTTTGTTTTCCCTCAGTTCATGCTATTTTTCATACATCTCTCATCTCCTGCGTGCCGCTTCAAATCTCAAACAGTCTCCAGTTTCTCTAGGCTCCAGCTATTTCTCTCTGTATGTCATCCAGTCTGAGGAATTAAGTCTCTCTCCCTCTGCTACTCTCCCTCTCTCTTCCTTTGCCTTTTCCTTTTTCCCGCTCCCTGCCGTCCACTCTCATTGTCCGCCCGGTGCTCTGTAGCTCTTTTTCCGTGTTTCAGGTGTAAAAATTGGATGACATGTGGTAAGTTGTGGATTAAAGTGAATGTCAATCACCTTCTTTTTTATCCTCTCTCCTCCAGGCGATGCTCCCTGGTGGCTTTATGTACCTGCAGGGATTTTCCATTTCTCTCTATCTTTCTCTTTGTCTTCCTGCCTTTCTTCCGTAACCTCGTTCACATACACCACACCACATGCTAATTGCATTCCTTAAATAACTGTTGCTCACACACCAAGTCAATTTCTGACCCGTCCTCTTTTTTCCCCCCCACTTCATCCCACTTGACTCTTCTCAGGATCCACATCTCATTTGTCTTTCCCTTTTTTTCTGTCAATACCCATCCGTCTGTGGCCCTCTACAATTCCGTCCTTCACTTCCTGTCTTGTTATACCTGACCTGTGAAAACTAGAAGATGAAAATCTCCCGTCCTTTTTACGTGATAAAATCACACAGAGCTGTGGCTGCAGCCAAATCCACTAAGCTTGCGAAGGAGAAAAAGAGCTTTGAGGAAGAAGAAGATTGGCAGAATGAGGAGAGGGAGGAGTGGTAAATTAAAGACGAGCCCCTTCCTTATCCGTTTTCACCCTAGGAAGCAGACTGCTACAGAAATGGCTGATCACATAACCTGGCCTCAAAATTTGGCTAACAGTTTCATTAGCACCTAAGAGAAGGCAGTCATGATCCACTGGCTGGAAGGTGTGATCTTATTAAAGTAGGTTCGGTCCTTTCTTCTGTAAGTCGCTGGGCAGACTCAGGCAGATTTTTGGTGATAATGTGACCAGATGTATCGCCGGGGCATCTCAGTTTAGATGAGGCTCACTTAAGCGTTAGTGGGTGTGTTAGGGGCCGACGGGAATCAAATCAGATCACTTTCTTTTAAAATAAGAGCAATCACCACCACAATATGCTGACGAGGAGACACCAGACAGGCTGCCAGTAACTGGAAACTGATCTGATGTTACCAAGATGGAATTCTGGGCAGTGCTTAAAAATATCAATGCTTAGCCTATTTTTAAAATAGTCTGACTCACCGGATGTCGACTGTTGCTGTATAGCCTGTCACTGGACGCCTAATTCAGGGGGGGCGTAAGTAATTTCCCTCTTCCTTCCACAATGTGCTTGTTAAGGTTTGGTAGGTTCCTACAGTTTCATTCAGTCTTATTTTATTAATCATTCGGATGCAAAACTTTAGAATAAGAAAAGTTAAGTTGGAATGTGGTGAGAAAAACATGATGTGTCACAGTTCACATGATGGACTGTAGTGCTGCCGTCAGCCATGGGCTCTCATTACAGTCCTCTTGGGAATCCACTTCGGAGCTGAGTCATGTGCGACAGTCGGTTTTGAAATCCAGTTTGTCCGTTCCGGTGTTGAGCCTCAGTCAACAAACTTTAGAAAATGTTTTAATTGGCCCATCCCCACTGCTTGTTGCTGTTTTCAAAATCCCGACGTGAAACAACAAACTCCAAGCTCGCAACCTAAACGGCAAGTTACTTTAACACCAATCTGGTCGATGAATGAGTTTCCCCCGACAATATTTTGCAGGGGCATCGTGGCTGCATCCTAGGTTTAACGCCTCTGATTGTGATTGGTTTAAAGAAATACAAAGATGCCAGAGCATTTTCTTTTCTTGTTTTTCTCTTTTTATTTTTTATTTTCTCTACCAGAATCAGAATAAGTGGAGCTAGACCTTTCTCCAGAACGGAGCGCTGTGGAAATGGGTTGGCTATACAAGGCTGTGTGTCGGATTGTTGTGAAAATAAGGCTGGCATGGTGAGCTTGTAATAGTTTTGATGTTTTTCCCCTAAGAAATGTTTAGCACACCCTTCTCCCCATTCAAAAATGTTTACCGCACACTACTTTGGAAAAAAGCTGTTCAATTCATGACGTTTCTACGACCAGAATCCCGTCCAACCATCACACTCCTGACGATTTGCGCTATATACTATACACTTGGAGTGCTGAGTGTTTGTACTCGTTTGTCAGAGCCTTGTGCTGGATCTGCAAGAATTATTGAGGCTTCCACCAAGGATTAGACATCCATAATGGATGTGCTGGGTGTTTTCAAAATGCTGCCCTATCAATTAGAGGCTGCAGACACAACACAGAGATAGCTCATGCATCAGATGGCCACAAGGATTTAAAAAACAGTAAGGGTAAATCCTCCTACGTCTGGAAACAGTCACTGTATTTTCTTTTAAAAAAGATCTGAAACTATGGCAAAATGGGAATTCACTTACATTATGCAAAAAAGGCTCTGCTCAGGGAGGAGCAGCAAGGATTCTGCTGAGAGAACAAATCCCCCTTAACAAACAACATACATGAACATGACATCTTGAGTTAAGCGTAGCCCGTGTAGAGTCGGTCGGGGGTGTGGAGGGAACTGTGGCAACGGAACAACATGGGCATGGGCGCACGTGAGAAGTGTCAGGTTCTGATCCCCATGCTCTGCTCTGGCGTTAATATGATTCGATGTGTCTCAATGAGCCAGTGATTGTGAAGCATGAATGATGCCAATCAACTGAGGCAATCACACCCGTCAGGGCTTCGCCTGAACCAACATGATGCTCTATCTATAGTATCTAAATATACTGATGAGATGCTCGGTGGGTTAGGGTTAACCACAACTTTTTTTCACGATGTAAATAACTGGATCCAAGCAAAGAGAATCATTTTTATTATATGTAAATCCATGGACATATATGTCAATGGTCCTGTTTTTCAATCGATACAAAGTCTAGGTGACCTGCATTTCCCTTTTGGCAAGGCAAAATCACTTCAAGTTTTGTAATCTATGAAAGGTTCAACTACAGGTGTACTAACGTCAGCTGCGACTGCTGTGGGGGGGCTTAGCTTTCAGGCTTTCACAGAGATGCACTCCTCAGCTTTTAGCTATGTTTGACCAGGTGTTCCATTAGGTTAGATGTGTTGCCCTGGCCAACTTTGCATTTTGCTTAATGCTGTGTGAGTAGAGTGCTTCAACCATTTTCGATCTGCCAAAGCCCTGACATGAAGCTGTTTCCCACCGGCACAATGTAAAAAAAACAGTGCGTCAACACAGATCGATGAGATTTGGTCATTTACATTTCCCGAATGAGGCACAATAGGTTCCCCCTGGTCCGCAGAAGACCCTTTCCATGACCAATGTTTGAAAGCTGTGCGGCCAAATTGATAAGGCTTCCTCCCATCTTGACCTAAAATATTTTTTTATAAATTTGGATACAAATTCTTTCGATGAAAATCAGTCCTTGGTGAGAAAAGGCTTTTACTGTGTTTTACTCAGCTGCGAGGGTGACAGCCTTGCACTGCTTTCTCTCTATAGTCAGAGTTACTCTCACCCAGATGCGCTTTCAAGGACCAAAAATTGGCATAATTGATTTTATTGGTAGTCAGTGGAGCAGACTTAATTCGGCTGGTACGTTTAAAAGTAGCGAGTTCGGTACCCAGCCCCAGAGGACATAACTCAACCAATCAGTCAATATCAGTGTGTTTATACGTTTTCACAACAGGTTTATATGAGTATGTCTGCAATCCCACAGCAATTAACGGCTCCAATACAAGGTGGAAATAGTTGAGAGGTGCCTACGCATCATATCCTGTAGGTGCATTGACAGTACACATATCTGGGGCTATAGATTATTGTGGTTCATTGTAATCTATTGCTACAGTGTGGTACTTGCCTTGTATGTAGAGTGTCAATATGCTAGGACAATGAACTTTGCCAGTTAGATATACTTGACTGGCAGTGTGCCAGCTCCACAAGTGCCCACTTATCGTGGAGGTCCTTTTCCTTCTCGCAAAAGGGTTCGGGTCAAACAGCCATTACCGATACCTGACGGCAATTCACTTCACGTTTAGCCTACGTAGCACTTTGATGCTAACCAAATCACATTAGGCAACCATTAGGGCAGTAAATATGGACCGGTGTGTATATCAGCGAAGGGAGGCAGGGATAATCTGCACATCAACTCTTCCAGCAGACACATCAGTCTCACTTTTTTAAAATGTTTTTCACAGTTTCTTTTTTTTTTTCTCTCCACTCTGATCCAAAATACATTTGATAGGTGACATCAATACATCTGACACTGGGCAGGAAATGAGCAGCTGAACCTTGCGAAACGTATCAAGTCAGTTTGAAGGATGGAGTGAAGAAAAGAGGATGCCCTGCTTCTGTATTTGGACACATCCTTGGTTTATTGCCCTGCTACGGTCTTTTCCATCCAAAGAATCTGTCCGAGCGACTTTGTTTACCTAACAATTTTCCCAGCGTTACCCCTGACAAATAGAGAGGGCGTGATGTAGAAGTACCAGACTTTTAGAAACTTATTTTCTATGATAGTTAAAAGGAAGGAAATTGCTTCAATGTTATTGTCTGGGGATACAACAGTGACTCAGCAAGAAAAAAAAAGAAAAGAAAAGAAAAAGAACGGATTTGCATCATTGCTGGCACTGCATTTTAATTCTTCTGAGACTTAGAAGACCAAATTTGAAACATACCATTTGGATGTGTGTACACCACTGGCTGGGTTTGTGCAGCAGGTCTTGGTTTTAGAGAGGCTCACAGACAGCAACCAAAAAGGTAGCAAACATCGAGCGCATCACACGGTTCATTTAATTAACTGGGGTAGTGGGTTATGCCGATTTTGACTTCAGGGGCAAAATGTTCCTTTATATGTTTTATGGCCGTATTTAATGGGTAGTTAAGATAAGGTATAAAAAGGTCAGACTCTTTCAAAGGGAGTTGAAGTGAACTTTTAAAAACGATGAAAAAAAGAAGGCGGAGGGGGGGATGGCGGGGGATCCAGGGGGTGGGAGACGGAGAAGTAGTATAATGTATCATGCTGGCAGAGGTCAGGCAAGAGCAGGCTATGTAATTAGCTATAGAGGAGCTTGGTAATCATGCAACTAATACAGTGTTTCAGCAGATAATTAGTCACACTACTGTACCAGGATGTCTCATACACATGCTGTATATATATATATATATATATATATATATATATATATATATATATATATATATATATATAATTATTTTGTGCTGGGAGATATAGTTTGTGCATATGCTCCAAAATCAAAGCAGCCATATGTGTTTGTGCAAACCGGCGCATGTGGGAGTTCATATTATCATTACATACACACATTTACAACAACAAAGCAAACACAAATAACCTCCCACCCCCACCCTCCCTTTTTGTTTTCCTTCGGTTCCACGCCTTCTTCCCTTCCGTCTGCGCCGCGTCTCCCTCCATCCAGCCGCCTCCTCGATGCGTTCGCAACACCCCCAGAGAGGGGGCTAATGAGGGCTAACGATGGGAACGCACGCCGCTGTTTCCCTTTCATTAACGGGTCCAGGCTCGCGCGCCGAACACAGCTTTTCATCATCAGCAGTCTGCGATCAAGCGCCGGCTCCTCTTCTCCCTCCATCTATCACCTCCTCGCTCCGTCTCTCACCCTTCACCTCTTTCATCGCTCAAATGGAGTGGCTTTTTATCCGTTTTCCTCAATCTATACTTATCTTCCTCGTCTGTCTTTGGGCTTCCTTTTTTACGATCTCCCCCTCCTCTATGAATACTAACAGGTTTTAATGTGGTCCTTATTACTGCTTCATGTCATTTCAGCGGGCAGACAGAAAGTTGGTGAAGTAACACCTCTTCAATCGGACCGATGCCTGGAGACAACAATCGCTTTTTTTAATCTATTACATACCTGTGCATATTAAGGCTTACAGTACAGTATGTTAACAGGGTCATGTCACTCCAACAGGTCTAGTTTTCTTTCAAGTCATCTCACCGAGATACTTAGTTACTATGGTAAAGCGTTCTGCATCTCAGAATGTCTTTGGATCAGGTTTAGTTAATGATTATATTATCTAAACCTTGATACTGCTCATCCTTACTTGTTTTTGTAAACAACTGATATGTTCGCATTTTATACATGTCATACGTATCACATTGACAATTCTACAATAGGTGTTATGTCAGGTTCCCACTACATGGTAATGACTTGACTTTCATATCAGTGGGTGGTTGAAGGCAGTGGAGTTAGGTGAGAAGGTTCAAGACTGTGAAACTGGCTATTTCTGATGGTTAGTTGGGATATCAAACCACGGTTGCGGCAGGCATTTTAAGCTAAAACATGATCTTTTCCAAACCCTTACCAAGTGGTTTTTGTCCCAAAACCTAACCAGACATTGAGCACAATGTTGTCACAACATAAAAATGGTAATCAGGGGCGAAATCATTTTTTATTGAACTCCACTATCTAGCTCTATAATACATATGTTTTGGTTGATCTAAAATGCCTCTTTAAAGCAACGTTATGTAGCAAAATTGGCACCCTCCGCAGTTTATGAGTGCAACACCACAGCCGTAAATACGAAAGCCAGGTCTGCAAAAATCTGTCAGATGTAATGTAGGCGCGAACTACAAACAAAACTCAATACATCTTAACAACGTTATGTGTTGAAAACTTACAAAGTTACATAGTTGAAGTTCTTTGATTGTTTGACCGTCACCGGAGATGCATTACTGGAAGGCAACTTTTACTTTAAAGACTCTCCACCTCCTTTTTCCTTGATATCACAGTATATGCTTAGGCAAAAGAGGAGAGCAGCCTGAGCCAAAACAGTTAAGAGAAGATGGACAGAGACAACCATGATGTGCAACAGCTACCTATCCACCGCCGGGCTCGTCCTCTCCATTTCACATGCCTCTGCATCACGAGACACATGGTTCATGTTCCCTATCTGTACAAAAGACACATTTATGAGCTACCAGGAAAATGAATAAAACATCAAAGCCGGCACAGAGGCAGCTGTGGCAGCTCACAGTGGCTTCTTGGCGAAGCTTAGGGAAGAGACAGTACTTCATGTTTGATACATGTCTGGCACACGGAGCTTACTCCATTAACCTAACGGAAGATCTCAGGGATATCTGGAAGCAGGTGTCGCCTCAGCCCGGCACTGTATATTTTAATATTTGTCTGCAGAACTGGTAGATAGGGCTGCTAATCAACACTATATGTCCAGAAAAGGAACAGCGGGTACTGGAGCTCAGTTGCTGCCTTACTTTCTGTGGGCTTTAAATACCTTAAAGAATTTTCAACACCTTCCGCAGTATAGAAGAATCTGGTCACTTATTTCTTTGTTCTGCAGACTTTTAAAGAAAGTAAATTGCTGGGGAACTTGCTGTGGGATAATGGATTATCTGGGGTCTTGTTTTGCTACTGCACTCAAATTCTCCGCGTCCGAGGGACTGGGAGCGCTTCCAGGTTTCTGTACAGGATTGGTGTCTAGCAGATGTGTGGATAAAACCCTGATCACCGCTGGGCTGCCAGTCGCCACACCAGCCTCCACTCCGGCTGACGGTCATTGATGATTTCAATTTTGCTGTGTGATGCCTTTACGCTCGGCACAGTGCGGGGAATAGATTTCTTGCCTGTTGCACTTGCTGTTGTTTTTGGCTCGAATCGATTTGGTAAGCGAGATATAATGAGATCGCATCTCGCTTCGTTATCATTTCCCGGGAGGAGCGGCTCCTTTCGCATGACAGCCATTTCTCCCGCCGACTCCCGCTGTCTGCTCTCCAGTCCTGCTCCTCTTTCTTCCTCACGGCCATTCTAACAGACTCTGCCTTTTTTTTTCTCCCTTCTACCTCCCTATTCTCTGCTCCTTTTTCCCTCGAGTGTGCATGCAACTGCAACTCTTTTTTTTTTGGTTTATTCTCTTTCATTAAAATTATCTTTCTCAAACAAATGTGGCAATTAAAACTTTCTCATTAAAATCTGTTTCTGTCTCGGCCCCCGAGGGCTTCGGCAGGAGGAGGTGGAGGTTCCCCCGTTGCTATGGCAGCTCCTTACTGACCTGCTTTGTCTGTTGAGCTGCAGGTCAAGTGGCTGGAGCGACACGGTAAGAGGTTCCCATACCGCTCGACTCCTGCGGATCCTACACGGCGTTCGTGCCACTTAACGGGTTACACTCTGCCTCCGCTGTTCTGAGTGTTTGCTTTTGTAGGAAATGACTTTTCCCCTGGAGGTTAAACAATAACTATATAATAAAATATTAGATTAGGAAATTAATTAGCAGAAAGGGTCCAAATCTTCTGGTTCCAGCTTAACAAGCGCGAGGGTTTACTGCTATTCCAATTGTCGCAACATTATAAAAAGGCAAACAGAAAACAAAAGACATATTTTAAAGACTGACAAACATGTCGTGCTAGTTTGTGACCTTTTATAATGAGAAAATAATCAATGGCGTAGTTGCAGCCTTCACAGAAAAAACAACTTGTTATTCTATATGATGCCTTATGACATCAATCTGCGGCTTCAAAATGTATGAAAGAAACTCCCAAAATGTCATGTCCTGCATCATTTATATGAGTCTGCATGAACAAACAGTGGAAAAAACTAATAGTGCACATGAACAGTGACAGCAGCCATGGCTGAACAGACAATAAACACCACCTACAAGAACGAATCAACTAGTCAGGAGTACAGCTGTAGGGATCTTTTATAGTTGCTAACAAGTTTGGCTGCCCTTATAGTGCCCCTAAAAAAGCTCAAAGATTAAACAGGCGCTGGTCGAGGTAAAGTGATGGTGTTCATTTCTGTAAAGATCCAGATCATGTTTGCTTTTCCCTCTCACTTCACACAAAGAAAACAGGTTGCGTGTCAAGGGCAGAGCCTGAAGACTTCTCCACGTACTACTTTTTTTTGCCTCCTCTCAACCTAATGTTTTCGTCTCTTTTGAACTCCAAATTTCAGAGGAGGCACGAATCTCATTACAGATCATGAGTACAAAAATCAAGAAACGAGAATTAATCAAACAAAGCAGCGAACCACCGGGGAACACTACAAAGAGCGTGCACTGTATACTGTGGCAGAGCACAACCGCTGGTGAGCAGATTTGGTTAATTATCTGGGCCAAGCTGTGAAATAAAAAAAAAACTTTTTGAAAGTAAATATTGTTGATTTCTTCAAAAGAACACTCAACAGAAACGAGAGAGAAACTTACGGAAATTAAAATCTTTCAAGAACATTCCGGATGCAAAAGTCTAAATGCGCCTCAAGTGCTGATGTGCTTTTAGAGAGCTCAATCCAAAACAATCAAGCGACTAAGTATACTTCAGAACACCACAGTGGGAAGTTCAACTGATGAATAGAGAACAGTTTTGTTCATTGTGATTGTGATAAACAAACCAGTACAGACGGATCAGGTTTGCGCTAGAGGGTTTTAAGTCTTCCCGTGTGACTTCCCGCCACTCTGGAGCTGTCCGAGGTACCTGCACATGTCACGAGCAGCTTAAGGTCACTGCCCGCGGTGCTGAAAGGTCAAGGATCCATTTACGTACGCCACTGTCCTTGCTCACATCTGGGTCACAGCAGAAGTTAAGCCTGACAGTATGAATGTAATTCTCCCGAGATGTGTCCTCCACCACTTCCTCTGGGATCCTGAGGCGTTCCCCGAACATTCCGACAGAAACTCCTCCAGTCAGGAATAATAACAGTCTTTTTGATCGTGGGGCTTTAATTTTTCAAGTGTTATGTATGGAAGACGGAAACTACCGGATCAAAAAATAAAAATATATAAATAAATAAAAAAGCTTAATCAATAAATTAATGTGCCGTTAAATGAGGCAAGTATCATATTAAAAATGAATGTAGGCATTGATTCACATATAAAATGTAACCTCCAGTTATCATTTGTTTATATTCATTTTTGAAATAATTTATTCATGCACTTAAACATTTCTGTATTATTGTCCTTTGTTTTCTCCCAATTTACCATCTACACACTTGTTTGATATCTGTATTTTTGCTAAAACTAATGAATATTTATATATCAGCACCGGATTAAACAACTCCGTGTGTTATGAAAGGTGTCACTTAATGTTGAACCCACAGAGAATCATCGCCAAACTCTGCAGTTCCTCTCAGCTCCACAGAGCTTCTCAGTTATTGTACCCACTTCTATTGGCCATGTTTCCAACAACAGCAGGCTGCTGTTTGTAGCAGAGAAGCCCTGATAACCCCGCTGCGAGCTACTTGCCATATGCAAAACACCAGACGAATGACTACCAAAATACAGTGGTAGGTGGTGGAGACTAAAGCAGAACTAAAAGGTGAGTGAATATCGGAATTAATTTTGTCAGGTGGCCAGACCACCTTGAATAAAATTTTGCTCTTTACTTTTTGCCTTTGCTAACGCTTGGGTTAGGTGAGAACACCACTATCTATGTCTGTATCTGTTCAACCAATTGAATCATCTGTACCTGTAGTGCAAGTAGGCGGGACTAAACCCAGATATGTAATTTTAGATTGAGCTCCATTGGTATGGCTTGATCAGAAGTTGCTCTCTTTATTATTTATTGGGAAAATATTTACAGAACAGCCTCCAGATCAATGTTTTTGATCACAAGCGTAAGATAACTTATAATTATTTATAAGTAACGGATATTGACACATTTTATTCAGATGAAACGTATAAAAATGACATCATCCTTACTGGTCGATCAACCCTAGCTAACATGTTTCCTAACAAATCATTATGCTGATAACAAGTCCCATGGTAGTTGAACACAAACACTCGTTAAGTGTGATGTGAGGCATTATTCTGGCACTGATGCCACTGTTTCTCCCTCCTACACAACCTCTCGCGCAATGACTTTCATATCAATACACAGGCACACTGTAGAGTCATCACATTCCTGTTATGATTTGCTTTCTGCGCCGTGCTGCTGCGACGTGGTGAGTTTGAGCTGGTGATTTGCTCATCATTTCATGTTCTGGTCTGTTCCTTTGAATGCTGGGAGATTTGAAAGAAATCGGCAAAGCCTTGAACACAGGCGCTGAAAATTCACTTTGATAAACATATATCTTTAGGCTACATTAAAACAGAAAGCAACAAACCCGGCACATCGGGTGTCAGAGCGCTGCTCTTTTGAACATCCTCCAGTGGGAGTCATAATAAGCAGCCACCCCAACTTTCCGCGTTTTGATTTCTCTCCTCACACTGTTGACACAGAAAGTTGGACACATTAAGGCTCGTCGGAGGAGCGCAGCTTGTTACGTTGCCATTTTCCTGCCGTATTGGGGCATCAGAGCAGATTACCTGAACGTAAGGATTTAGAATTGCTAAAACGAATTTTGTACAGACTCAACATCGTGACAAGGTGGAATAAATGAAGAGACAGGAGGCAAGAGAAGACGGCGAGAGAGAGAATTTTCCCCTCATGAATGTTTTTTTCTGATTTGGCTTATTCTGGGAAACAAATGAAGGGAAATGGATGACAGGCAGGCAGTTAGAGATGAGCTGTTTTTCTCTCTCCTCTCCCGCTGCACGTTTAGCCTGTTGGCACCTCGCACTTTCGACACACTCAGTTCTACTGCCATATTGTGCATGAATGAGCACGACGTCTGAGTGTGTCAAGCATCCTCTGAGTACGCAGGGGCGTACGGGCGAATGTGAGGCAGGGGTTTGGTTTGAATCACCCTGTTGTGTCTCGTGGGGGTGCTTCATCAAAGATCATCGGCAGTCAGGCCTCATTCCTCCCCCCCAATCCCACGTCTGGTGCTTCGCCTCCTTTTTCCATTATTCGCCTCCACTTCCTGTTGCCTCGTTGTCTGCGCCACATGCTGTGTGATGAAAGGCCAATCAAGTGGAAAAAGAGGATCCTGACATGGAAATAAAGTGCCGCACATCTCCACTTATCTTCCCTGCTCTCGAAGCCAGTGAAGTAAAACTTGTATCCCACTCATGTGAAGACAAAATATGTGAGAGAGAAAATGTAGATGGCCCGAGTGGAGCAGAATAGACTAGAATGCAGTTCTATAGCACCATTTACAACTCGCTCGAAACTTGTTTTCTATAATTTATGAGCTATGCTATACAGAGTACAGATAGATTATAATGCATCACTGATGTCAGGCCCACAGTGGTGAAATACGTGCCTGCGCGTCCCCGCAGGAACGAGTGTGTTTTGTGTGTGTGTCTTTGACATGGCGGGTGAGTAGGTAAAGATGAATAAGGACCATTAAAGCAGCCAAAGGATGTCTGCAATGCTCCCCCACCACGAGAGGCAACGGGTGCTCCCTCAGGACGCTCTTTAAATGTCAAACCCTCGTGGCCCGTCTCTCGCGTTCAGGGTTCCCTCCTGCATTGTGTGATATTACAGCAATAATTCCCACCGTGGCTCGGCTTGCGTCTCCGTACCGTTGTAATAATCGTCAGCCTCGCAGAGTCATTCGAGGATACGCTGCGGCGGCGCTACGCTCGCCCGGTCAGATATCGGAAAAAGTCTGACATTTCCCTCGGTGCATGTGTTTTTTTTCCGCCAAATCAGAAAATCATTTGGAGAAATCAAATGAAAATAATTCCTGTCCCACGTTCAGGCCACATGCAATGACTTAATAGTTATCCGCGGACCAGTGTCACTGTTGTGTGCACTTTCATTGACTGGGTGGCATTTTGCCATGACATTCAAAAAGACAATATTTGTTATGGAGAAGAAAAAAAGCACACAGATAAATGTTGAACTAATACTGTTAATAGGAAGTCAATGCCGACCGAGAGGGATGTTATATCAGTGATTGGGATATTTTGCTTACAGCGAGCGCTCAATAAACACGCCCTTATTCAGTGTTGCCTGCAGCTTTTGAGTGTTTACATCGATGTTATATGTGCCAACAAATCAATCTTGTTGAATCCATTAGTTTCTTTATTCCTCCCTCTGACAGTCATGAAGAAATGCCGCGCTCTGGTCGGTGATTAGTGATGTGCCGCAACATACCAAACGTCGATCAATCAATCACTCTCCGGCCTTTTTTTTTTTTTACAACGTTCCCTCAACCAAAGTAAAAATGTCATCCAGCATGAAAAATGCCAAAATTCCTGCTTCAAGGACATTTTATGAGTGTGTGTGAGTGTCGTCATTAGACCATAAATGGCATTCAGCAGGGTTTCTGTCTTTGGGCGTTCGAGGCAGGGTAAGATTGCTGAAAATGCTTGCAAAGTTTAATTAAATTGAGTTATGGGGTAGTTGTGATGTGAGGTCACAACAGTGTCACCATTAGAAGGTGGACACTGACTTCACAGGGCTGCGTAATGAGTGAGCATACTGAAACGAACCGGGGAATTGCTCCACTGACTCATCACTCACAGTCGTGCTCCTCCAGCCACAGATGTGAGAGTCCGTCAAAGCCGTCCAGTCCATCCTAGGTGAGGTTAGGACTCCCTGTATTTTCAGTCCCTTTAAGTATTCATCTCGACCTCATACTCCCTTTGAAACCCAGGGACTTCCTCACTTGAATGCTACCCAACTGGTCATGGGATCTACAGGGTGATGTTGCTAGTCCTTGTTCATTGACGCACATGAAGGGGTGAATGCCGTCAAGATAGCGCCAACATGTTATATGCAACATCTGATTAGACCTTCAAAACAAAGGCTCTGCAGTCAAGTTAGCAACAGTACGTAATATACAACGTCCGATTACACTTTTAAAATAAAGCTTGCTGACGAACACTTCACACAGTGTGACTTATTATGACTTTTAGAATGTTATGAACTTGGCAAATGGTCATGGTTCGATTTTGTTTAGGCACCAACACTACTTGGTAAGGTTTAGGAAAGGAATTTAGTCTCTCAATGTAACTCACCTTACACAACCTGCCTGACATCACTCACGTAACGTACAAGATCTCAGTTACGTCATTTACGCACATTAACTTACATACGTTGCATAGATTGAAAGCAACCACTTTTGGTCACAAACAGGACGTGAGCTTCCGTGTCTGAAGGGAAAGTCCTGTGAATGGCTCGCCCAGCCACTCCCTCATTTGGACTCTTCTGGGTCTTAACACAACGGCACAAGAGGCGTTTCAAGAAGCGAGCCCAGAAGGGCACCTACAGATTCACCTAGAAGCAGAGGGCAACTGACCAGGCTGCTGTATTTGACCTGTTCGGAGTGCGGACAGGCTGAACACAACATAACACCATGAAACGGGGACATGACTAAGCATTACGTAACAGACGTCATGACGCAAACTGATCACTGATATAAGGGTGCGCTGCAAAGAGAAATGTGTTATTTCGCTCTTTTATATACTTGAGTCACCTCTGAACAAAACAGGAATCAAATTGAACAGTCATGAGTCAAAGTCATTAATTCTCTAATTACATGGCATTTGACTGTATTCCATGTACTTTCTACATCACCTTCTATTCGTCCTCTCTCTGTGAGCAGAGCTGCATTTCTTTTCCATGGGGTATAACGCTATTGTTGCCCAGTGGGCAAGCTTTTGCAGGCTAGTTTAACAGCCCCTTTATTTCACAGTGAACCCGTCTATCCCCGCAGGATATTTGCTTTTAAAGCCCTCAAGAGTATTCTGCCTACCTGCCACACACACACACACACACACGCGCGCTATGGTCTTTGTTGTGAAAGGAAGGGAGAGGTGCGTTTTTTTTTTTTATTACACTCTTCATTCACAAATGACTGTTTCCTTTTTAATAATTCACTGCAACTCTATTTGTGGTCCGGAGATATCTTCCATCAGCTGCCGGCGAATGCATCTCCAGTATATCTCAAGTGTGTGTGTGCGATGGTGTTGCTGTATTGAAGTCGTGCTCCTGTTCTCAAGACCTGCTCCAACCAGCCATGAATGGCTCCGGGGCAGCCTCTCAGAGCATGAACGATGCCCGCTATAGGGTGCATTAAGACGTTGCACATTTATGATCCATGAACTTCCCCACAGCAAAGTGTGTGATAAAAAATAAATAAATGAGTAAAAGTGGGAGCAGGTGGAAAAAAAACAGGCCCGTGCACAGGGCTGGCTGCCTTTCATGATCAATGTGTTTTTGTTCAACAGGAACACTGGATGAAACCAAACCATTTTTTTTTTGTAGCGAGGGCCATTCAAGTGGATATTTCCAGTGGAGGGAAAATAATGAGATACATTTCATTTCAGAGTTACTGTGCTTGTCAGAATCAGCGAAGTCTTTCAAAAGAGCTGCGTAGCTTAATGTCCTCATAATGCCCATTTGATGTTCAGTGGCGCTGTCAGGATGCGCCAGCAGCGCCGGCAACCAGTCTTCATTCAAAGTCTACAAAATGCAAAGATCAAAGCACGTCTAATTTGAACAAATGGTCGTTTTGTTTTTACGCTATTTGTTCACATGCGGGGAATCAATATGAAAGTGCAAAGCAAGATCACGCTGCCAATCTGGAGTCGATATGTAACAGATATCAATAATTACAACCTTTGGAGATGCTCAGACGTCTGCCTGGACAATTACCGCAGGCTACAGGAGAAGGAGCGTCACTGACACTATTGCTGTCTATCAAGAATCATTATTCTTACATCGCGCCGCACTGTTGATTGTATTGACTTGCATGCTTTCTACATTTTGAACACCACAGAAGAGAGTTTATAAAATTCTGATAGCCCGAGTTAAGGCTATTTTACTTTTATTGACTGAAATTTAAAAAGAAAAGAAAACCACAGCTGAGAGGGCTCTTTCGTCTCGACGTATAGACACAGGCAGATTTTTGGTTTCTGCTATAAATCTGCTGCCCTTGTCTGCCATTGTTTTACAAGAGTAATAGCATAGTCTTTTGTTAAGTGGAATTAGGGAAAAGTCTAAAGTACCTTACCCAGTCAGAGGGTTGCGAGGCATAATCTGTCAGTCCGTACAAGGCACACCCATGTGCACATAGTGGATTTTTCTTCTATTATCTCTCCTCCGCTTATCTACATAATTCATGTTAGCGCCTCAGTACTGAGGAAAGCTAGTGGATGCTCAGGAAAGAGGGCAGGTTCCCATGACAGCTTTCCAATATCTTTCAACCTGGTTAATCTTGCAGCAAGTTGAGGCACCCACTAAAGTTTTATGCTTCTTAGATCTCTGTTAAAGTGTTGTAAAAGAAAGCTGCAGAAAAAATTTAGGGAGAGACTCAAATCCACTGGCGGAATGTAAGAAAATACATTCAGTCAAGTGCTGTACTTTTAATACACATTTGAGGCACTTGGAATTTACATCACTGTTTTCCATTTTATGCTACTTTTTACTCTGACTCCACTTTATTTCAGAGAGAATATATATATATATATATATATATATATATATATATATATATATATATATATATAAACCCCTTTACTTCTATCTGACAGCTAGTTTTCACATTAAGTTTTTACATGAAGATCATAAGCTGGTGAAATACAATGTATAAAACATCAAACCAGTGGTTCCAAAAACTTTTGAATTTTGTTAGCAGTTCCACCATAACCGCGTCCTAACTTCTCAAATGTTTTCATTTAAATGAATATTTAAATGAAATATTTCATATTTCATTAGAAACCGAATAGATAATTAGAAATAATTAGATAGTCCAAATATTTCTGTAACAAACTTTCAGCCTTATTCTTTGATCATCTCATGACACATCAGATGGACCCGTCTTCTGACCCATTGGGAGGAGCGTGAGCCCTTGGTTGGAAGCCACTACGTTGAAGGTTCTGCTGATTACATTCATTCTCCCCCCTTCAGTTTCATTCACCACTGCTGTTCGAATCATCCGACCCCGCAAGTGGTCGCCATGCAAGCTAACATTAAACTACTAGCGCTACCTAGCTACAAAGACTCTTGATCGCTGACAACACACAGACACCACACGACGCTATCGGCTGAGAAACCTTTTTAGAAGCTGGAACCAATGGTCAGAGTTCTTACACAGGGAAAAACAAAACAAACA
Source organism: Lagodon rhomboides (assembly GCA_039737535.1). Taxonomy (NCBI): domain Eukaryota; kingdom Metazoa; phylum Chordata; class Actinopteri; order Spariformes; family Sparidae; genus Lagodon; species Lagodon rhomboides. The sequence goes on along the minus strand of CM077799.1, from coordinate 20,829,616 downwards.
TTTTGGACCCAACAATTTTTAAAAATAATTAATTCACAATCATAGTAATGTTTTAAGGAAAAGTGATCCTTTAAAAAAAAAATGTTAATCTGCACATTTCTAAAAGCTCTGTAGATTTATAATTTTTTTCAAGGATTTGTCTACAAAAAAAGTAATCAATAAGACCTGCTGTGTAAGGGTGAAGGTAATAACTGACCTCAATCAGCTACCTTAGTACAATGCAGCATTATACTGTAATGTATGAATGTGATATAACCCTATGCTGCATCCTGTTGCCCTTAGGCAACAGAAAACCTTTTTTCTCTTACCCTTCCTCAACAATTTGTTTTTCATTCCATCTTTTCAGAGCAGTATTGTGCTCAATGGAGGGCTTATATTGTGATGTAAACTGAAGGTCTTGTTCAATGTTTTTTTTGTGTGTGATACACTGAGATTCATAGGCGATGGATAAAGCAATGTACTGTGAGTGAAAGAAGCCTAAACAAACAGTTCAACAGATCACCACCGTGACCAAAACTGTGCTTGCGGTACAATACAGATATTTATAAGAAATACTAAATAAAAAAAAAATGCAAATAATGCTTATTTCTAATGTAGCTCACTTAATAAATGTTCTGAAATCATCTCACTTTCCATGACATTTTACCCTTATACCACAGAGATGGCCTGAGGCAACACAAAAACCCCACGGTGGGGAGGGAAGGGTGACAGTTTTGATCATTGAAACATTATCAGAGAGCCTCTGCCTTCTGAAGAATGGGATGATTTTCTTTTTTTACATAAAAAGCATAATTTTTCTGACAAGGAATATCATTATATATCAGTGACAAGGGGACTTTTCCTGCAAAATAAGTGCTTTGCATTGTTACAAGTACATATCAGGTATAATACTTCTGTACTTTTACTTAAGTAGCATTTTGAATGCAGGATTCTTACTTGTAAGTATTATACTTGTAGTATTGTGAGTATTTTGCATCGTGCTATTGGTATTTTTACTTTAGGAAAGATCTGAACACTTCTTTATTGGTTAGATCGGATTTGTATGTGCGTCATGTTACTGCATCTGCATAGGAAATGAATCAGGAGAATAGGCGACAAAAGAGAATGTGAGCACATTAAGATTAAAAAAGCGAGTGAAAAGTTAGTCACAGTTGAGGCGCAGCAACAGAGCAACTCAGTGTGGTGCATCGTGAAGCAGAGTCGTCTGAATTTCTGATGATGACTTCGGTTCTCGAGGGGGGGAGCAGCAGAAAACAGCAGCAAGGCAGCAGATCAGTGGGTGGGGTGTGGGGTGGAGGGTGGCGCACGGGAACGCTCGGTGCGGTGGGGCGAGAAAAACATAGGGGTGGAGAGGTGAAGTCGGGGTTTCGGGCTGGCACGTGTGTGTGTGTGTGTGTGTGTGTGTGTGCTCTCTGCCCTCAGCCCTCTCACCCCTCAGTCTCAGTGTGGGTGATTAGCCTGAGCAGGTGCAGGGGACGGTGACCCCTCTCCAACTGCGTTTTGCCCGTAGTTACAGGTACAGGGAGCAGGTACGTATTATTTAGGCAGCGATGTTTAATAAATGAGCCAGTCTGACATGCTGTGTTTAGGAAATTGATTGCCTCACACTGACACAGTGTTATTTGTTCGTTGGGTCTACAAACAATTATTGAATGAATGATGTCATGTTATTTGACGATCCTCTGTGTACAGGTAAGTGTAATTAATCTGAATAATAATAGTATGTTCTCATGCTGCTGGACAGGTTTTTAGTTGACTGCTACATAATTTGACATGAATGTGGTAATTAATTCAGTCTGAAGGACAAATAATAAAAACAACAGAAAAACATGTGGCCTGCAGTTTAGTGAACTTATAGACCAAGATTTATTAAATACAAATGACAGTAAGAATATATATATTTTTTTTTTATGCATGTATTTATGTATTAAATTAATGTTGTTACTAGATTTAGAATTTATTCAGTTTCGTTAAATATGTTCGACAGTATATAATATGTTTATCTTACATTGTCAAAACATTTTATGAAAAAAAAAACTAGAATAAAAAGATTCTATTGTTGCCTTGTACTTGTTAGTTCATGCCTAGTATTACCCTCACGGCATATCAGCCAGCTTAATCAGTCACAGGGCGGAAAAAAAAGAAAGGAAAAGTGGATAGTGAATACAATTTTGCTAATGTACAGTAGTTCTCACTGTGACTGTTGAAGGGCTAAGGTCAGTATGATGCACTGCTCAGCTTTGCGGAGTGTAATGATGTGTATTTTTTACCAAACAGTTCTAATACGGGCCATCTAGTGACATGATGGGAAATGAAGGATCCGGGCTCTTTTGTGGCATGGCCTGCTTGGAACAAAATGTTTAGATAGCTCAGCCTCTGCTGCTGCTGCAATTTTAAAGCACTCTTTATGTTATTTTTATTCTCTATGTTTGTTGCGTCCATAAAGTCCCCAGCTTTGTGGAAGTGCAATAATAAATTCATAGAGTAGCTCTTTAACGCATGCTATTCTGGTTCGTCGAGTATCCTCACGAAACTCCATAATAGGAACAGATTATTAAACAACAGAAAAAGTGGTCATTACCAAATAGTTAATTGAAACAATAGCAGAAAGACAGATGTGGGAAACGCTGTGCTGGTACGGCGTACAACAGGCACCTCAGCAGACAGCGGCAGCTTTAATTTAAATGAGGCAAACCTGCTGAGGGGAGATTCTGCAGAGCCTGTGTCAGTTCAAATGCTGCAAATCTGCCCGATTGGAAAGATTTCGGTAATTCAAGCCACTCAAGTGAAAATCCAGTCGGGCTGGAGTTAGTTCAGAAGTTTGGGGAAAAAAATAACTGATTTCGGAAAAGAAAATGCCATCGCTTCTGAGAAAATTAACATGATAATTCGATTTGCTGATAATAGCATGCAATGGTATTTTATAATGAGTATGTTACATAATGGCCTATATGCAATTTTTCCCAGAGTTACAAACACCCATTAGGCATACGATCATCCACACGCTGTCATAAAGCTTCCTCTTCTTGTGTACGCTTACCTTTGATATTCAGTGACCTTTTTAAGAGCAGTGTTTTAGCCCTGAGAGGACTGTTAGCAGCTGTATACATGAAAGTGGACATAATAATGAAATATTCTTCCGGGCCCTTGTGTTTGAATCGAGAAAAATATCAGACTTCAATATTTATGCATGTCTCTAAGGCTTTCTCAGGAGTATTAACAAGTGTGAGCGTGTACTGTAAATAGCACCGCGTGCTGCGCCGCTCCGGTGTGTTTATTGATAGAAAACAAATAGGAAAAACAGATGGCCTACATTACATTTTACTGTGCATCAGTATCATAACATAAGTGAGGTAAAAATTCAGCCGATGTGAACAGCAACACTGCATATTTATGCGGGGCAGTGCATAAGGTTTTTGCAGAATCACTGACGCTCTCTTTTCAGAGTCCTCCAAAGCACTGCCGTTTTTTTTTTTTTTTCCCCCATGTGGAAAAGCATGGCTAACAAGCGAGAGGAGAGAAACCATGGTTCATCCAAGGACCGGAATCCTCTGGGAGAGTAATTACGCGGATTGGGTAAAACAGGATTGTGGGAATACATTTAGGAATGTCTCAGACTAAAAAGAAAGGAAAGGGGGAGAGGGTATTGTAAGGGGACAACAGAGCGAGTCACATGTGCTGCAAATGAATCGAAAGTCAGTCTAATCCAACCCGAGAATTGAGGAACATTTAGGCGAACTGCCAGAGTGACAATCAACCGTCATTAAATGAGCCTAAATTATGCATAGGAGTGCTTTTAAGAAACTGTTTTGACAGCTCTGTCAGGAATGGACTGAAAAAAGCAGAATCATTTTTAGAAGCACTGAAAGTACTGCTGCTTGATAAATGAGGGTTATGCAATGGCAGTGAAGTTTTGCCAATGGAGATGTTCATACATGTTGACAAAGTATCCGGTTCCATTAATCCCAGTGGAGATAGATTTGATGCCCCGCGCTCTTTAATGAGAGAATAGGCACAGTGATGTGGCGACGTGAATGAGGGAGACGATCTATGGGCGCTAACGCGACATGGCTTTAAGTAGGGCGACGGGATGGGGAGAGCTGACTTTAAAGAGATCATTCTGATAAATAGACTTGATGAGGCTGGATGGTTGAGTGTTCTCTCCACGGGGTAAGCGAGCTGAGCCGTCATGGTGGTAGTTCTGCAGCTCTGATGAAGTGGAAGGGATTATGACATTAAGTTGGGAAAGCGTCTCTGATTTGGAGGGGAGGTTTGGTGCAGCTGCAGCCTGAAGTATATGTGTGCTCCTTCTGATTCACAGTAGGGACAGACCAACATTTACTGGTTTGATAGTGACCTTTATGATTTAATGCTGAGCAATGGCTAGTGAGATGATAGAGGTTAGTGTTTGACCATCGCTGCACCAAAAAAAAAAGCCGAGTGAGTGGCTCCCAGAGGCTGCATTGCATTTTGAGTTTGATACTATATGTCCTGTGGGCAAGAGGGATTTTTGCTCCGATGATTGTGTTATAAGGGATAGCAAGAGGTCACCGGAAACATTAGCACTCAGGGAATAATACATATTCAAGGCACAATTCTTCGAAATAGATTGAATAGTTTGTGAGCTATCGAACTCCTTGGTCAAAAGGTCAACCAAGACGTTGAACAATCTCCGTCAATAACTCAATGACACCCATGAGCGCTCTTTCGTTGGGGCTCGTATGACTGTTACAAAAACAATTCAGTGGAGCAATTAATGTTCTGCCACCTCCGTTCACCGCTTCAATTAGGCAACTATAACTATTTAAAAGTTAAAGTTAGCCATTGATTGTCACGCTGGAGCCAGAGTAAGTGGACCCAAATGCACAAGCACAAAAAGGCAGGCAGGTAACAGAACTAAGGGCAAGCGTTTATAAAGAAAGCTGTTCTCCATGAAGTCCAAAATACAAGAAACAACAAGGCAGGCGGCATAAAAACAAAAAAACATTGGCAGGAACACTTGTAGGGACAAAAGGAAGACGAGGGGACACAGGGATGACATGAGGAAACGGAACAGATGGACTGACAAAGAGAGAGGGGAAGACAAGGGCTAGATTAAAAACTAAACTAACGAGGGGGTGATGTGCAGGTGGAGAGACACCGGGAACATGGCAGTGCTAACGAGGCTGATGTGGAGCGGGCAGTCAGGCCGGGGAGGGACGCAGGAGGAAAACAGAATGCTAGGAACCAAGGTAAGAAGGAAGTAGAGAGTCACAACAAGACACAAGAGGATATAACTACGAAATAAAACAGGAAATCACAAGAAAAAACCATGACATTGATGGTTGGTGGAGGCTGATTCCAAAATGTCCATCCTCTGGACTTGTGAACTGAGCCCATGAAGAATTTAGTCAGACATAGTATGATGTGTTCACCGCCATCCCATCAGGTCGGCCAGGGTGTGAGACCGCAAGGCTATATACGTAAGCCACACAATGACAGGCTTTAACCTCTCTATAATAAAATGTATTTTGGTTACCTCTATAGCCTTTACTGACACATTTCTGTATTACAGTGTGGTTTAGGCAGTGCCCTCGACTAAGGCACTGTCGAAGATCTGGAGTTGGTCGCTGAATGCTGCCCACTGCACTCTCAGGATGGGTTAAATGCAGAGTCCCAGTTTCTCAATGTTGTTATGTCACATAAATAACATTTAAAACAAAGTGTTAATAAAACTGTTTTACATAATAATGGAGCCAGTTTACCACAAAGATGCCGTAGCTCGTCATTTTTTATACCTAGCTATAACTGGTTTTGTGACGTAGCCGCCTTACCGTGGCAATTAACTTGCTCATTTCCTGTTGCTGTTCCCAGCCTTTCTTGTGAAACGCATTGTTCAGACATATCTGTATCTGCACTGGAGCTGATATCCCCACTTCACTAGAAGAGCAGAGCGCTACACAGCTCAGTTTTTCCGTATAAAGTTAGGCTTTTCTCAGCTTTCCCCTGAAGTGCCGCTGGGCACCTCTGAAGTCTCTGTAGCTCAGTGGGTGGTGTTGGACTGCAACAGCAGGTCCCATTCACAGTGAACTGCAGCCTTTCACTGTCTTTTGAGTCTATATGTGTAAACATTTATTCAGTGGTCTCCATTTATTTCCATTCATTCAACCAATCAATTTTAGTGTGTGTGGGCAGCTCTGGTTCTTCATTCAGTTTAAGTATGTGAACAAAGGACCAATACTGTGAGGTCAGATGGCTAGGTTGTATTATTTATACTGTATTTAAGTGTTTACAAATCCAAGACAGGGTTCAATATCCTGTCCAGGCCCAAATCCTGTTGTTAAAAAATGAAACGCTGATTCTTTGAAGGACAAATATCTAATATTTGTCAGTTTCAAATAGAAGCAAGACCAGTTATGAAGTTAACAGCAAACCTGAGCCGAAATACAACTGCACTGTCAACAGGTTGTCGTTCCCAAGGGCAGCTTTAAGCTTCAAACTGACGTCAGTCTTGGACATGGAAGCCTTTGGAGTATAGTTAGAAATAATACATATGCAACGTCCCGTTAGACTTTCAAAATAAAGCTTGCTGACAAACATTTCAGATTTTATGACATATTATGACTTTGGATTGCTATTAACATGTGAAACAGTCATGGTTTAGTTAAAATTACGAAGTTCAGTTCAACATTTTAAGTGACCCTATTTAGTTATTGAAATACAAACCATTATGTACATACCTTAGAACAAATCGATCTTGGCTCTCTGACACAAATGGGACACAAACCACATTCTCAGCCACTAAACAGATGGCTGCATTTGACATGTTGGTAGGCAGGATGGGCCGGTATTGCTCAAGCCTGACTTCCCATGTATAATACTAATTGTGCTGAAATTGTGTCCATCAGTCGAATAGTCACTGAGAAGGAAACTAATCTGCAACTATTTAAATCAGTAATAATTTAAGTCATGTGGTCAATGCCACATATTGGTGGTAGTTTCTGCTTCTTATCTCATTAACGAAATATATTTGGGTTTTGTGTGTGTGTCCGTGTGTGTGTGTGTGTGTATAAGTGAGACAAAATCTATTTGGAGGAGTCACCTTCAACTCGCAGGAACTTCTGATGGAATTCTTTTCACTTAATAATATAAACCCAATGATTAATTTAAAAAAGAATTATAGGTCAGCAGATTGATGGAAATAATCATTAGTTGCAGCTCTAAATACAATACTATCCTGGTAATAAATACTGTATAGCCACATAAAGTATCATTCAGATGTCACCATAGGATGACAGACTGGTGCAGGCATGTCCCCTGAGAGAATCGACACCATTCATTGGCAATCATGCTGAGTTAATTGCCATTAACCTGCTTTCTGTTTGCAGTGTAACCCACAGGCGTTCTCTGCAGCGATAGTCTTCCCAGGCAGACATCTAACGGCCAACACGGGACTCTCCTGGTGTGTAATTGCTTTGCAATTAGCGCCCACTGTGGGCTATACGCTCCGGTGCGTCGAGGTAAAAGCTATCAGGTCACATAGGAAAAATTGCGGGGCCCAACTTGGTTTTTACAAGTTAGCTGCCGACAAATGCAGGAAAAACGGTGTGTGAAAAAGAACAGTAAAAACAGTAAATAGAGTAAATCCACTCTTTTTTCTTGTGCTGTGCAATCCATTCAAGACTTTATGGGAGAATCTGTCATGGTGTTTTCTTGATAGTAGCTGTTCATAAACTGTGTCTTAGGAGGTTTTTTTTTTTCATTTATAAAGCCTCCATTACAACAGTATAATATATGTGAAATATAAATTCAGTCATTATTCATTCGTCCCCATGCTGATGGAAAGTTGGGTGAAGTTCTGTTGTCCATGAAACATTTCTCCAGAAGCCTTACGATCCCAAATTGATCTGATAAGACATTAGCCCCATTCACGCTGCCCTGTCAGTGTGGGAATCATGCAATTCTGCACATCGCCGTCTGTGGGAAAGTTTCAGATGCGGAGAGGGAGGTCGCAGAGGCTCAGATCCACCTCAGAGCCGCATGCAGAGGAGAGTCGGCTAAGTTGGGGTTGGATAAGCCGGAGGCGCGGATCAGGGGTGTGTCTGTCATCCTGTCTGTCCTACCGACTCTTACATTTCTGCCCGAAAAGCAGCGTCTGTCCCCGGCAACTCACCGAGTGTTTGTCTCCTTCCACTATTGTGTTGTTGTGGTTTCTGTCTTGAAAAAAGCGTCAAGCGTGCTGCATGAATTGACACACTGGTGCGGCTTTACGCCTGAGCCTCTTGGTTCAGCGTGAACAAACAAAGGCGGAGAAATGGCGAGCCTTCGCTGCGTGAAAAGGGCTATTGTTTGGAGGTTGCTCTTTCATAACCCGAAAACTTCACTGTATCTGCTTAGCTAAAAGCGTTAGCGGGCATTATACCGGACAAGTTACATGGAGCCATTTTTTTTTTCCTGCTGTTACATTTTAAAACATATCCCCTTCTACTTCAGTTGTTTAGGAGAATGTTGCAACACTGTTGTGCAGTGAAGCTCCAGAAAAGTTTAGTGGAATAAGAAACTTCACCAAACTTTGAATCGACAATATGGTGAGTAGATAACGAATGACGTTTTCTTGTGTGAACTGATCCTTTAATGACACAGTCATGCATGGATTGAGGGGAGCTCAAACAAAAAGGCATTAATGAATGACTGCATGGCAGACTTCAGCTACAGGAGAACTCTGGTATTAAAAATGTTGGTTATTGCTAAATTAATGCTCAGTGTGTGTGATTTTCTTGTATCATAAAAGTACGTTTAAATCTTCAAAAAACTTCCCCGCCATATGTGACAAACAGCTGCTCTTCAGTAGGGAGTTTGCAGAAATGTTATCATTCAGATTTAATGACACAAATGTCAGCGGGGCAGGAGGGACAGGCATTAGCAAACGCTATTAAGACAATACAAACAGATGGAAAACTGTCTCCCTTTCCATTTCAAACTTCACCATTAATCTTGACATTTAAATGAATGCTACTTTAGCGTAAATGAGAGTGGTTAACAACCAGTTGTAAATGTGCTTCCAATTGTTCTAAATGTTTTGACGAATATCATATCTGAGGATCATATTTGCATCATGTTTTCAACTTTAGCACAAAGGCAGTAGAAGCCCGGAGCCCAGCGTGAAAAAAAACGATTCGAATCCCAATCTCGTCAGGTGTTCGGTCTGGCTAAATGAAGATGTGAAGTGCAGAATAGGCACCCGGCAGTTCAATCACCTAACACCCGGCCCTATCTCTAGCCTCGCCTCTCTCAGAGAACATCTCTGCGAGGGAAGCTGACGATGTGGGTTTGCATCTGTGCGTGTCGGCGGGGGAAAGGATAAGAAAACCGAAGCAGCTATTCTCTCGGCGGACGCCATGTCTCCTTTCAGCGCCTTGACACTCAAAGAGGTCTCTCCTCTCTCTTTCCCCCTTGACACTCTCCATCTCTCGAACAACACGGACGACATGTGCAAATCCCAAAACACAGTTCCATTAAAACCTTTTGGCTGCTGACAAGGCCCCAGAAGATGGCTGACATGTGCTGCCTTCAGGGAGCGCGGCAGGGTTTTAGTCATGTCACCCTATCTCTCTGCCTAAAGTGAGAAATAACACTGAGAAACCGGCTGGCTGATGCTTTGTGAGACTCGCTCTCGTGTGTGCATACTAAGGGACCGGCAATTGTTAACCCCTGTGAAACGATCTGTGACATACATAGCATGTATTCATCAAAATGCATATATGCTGCAAGGCTGATTCAACTGACAGCTCTATTGTATGCATTCAGATACTATTAGAACAAAATAATACAAAAATAAATCTAACAAAATCAGTTTATGTGTATCATACATCTGAACGCATTTGATATATTATGACGTGCTGAATTACATCCAAGTGAAAATGGATTTCTTACGTACGCGGCTGTCATAACAACAGGTGCCCGTGAAAATGTTATTTGCCATGGAGGCCCGCGTTAAATGAAAGACATGCTGTGTAATAAACAGTCGAATCATTCGCAGAGTGTTGAACAGTCAATCAAGGTCTTTCCTTTCGTAGTTCGTTCATGACGCCGGCTGGCTGAAATGTATTAACTCAGAAAAACACGAGCAGACATGACAATGAATGAATATCAGCGCATTATGTAAAACGTGGAAAAGCACAATGCAGAAGACGGGTGCTAAAAGAGCAGCCAAATAATTTGGATTATTCAAAAGTATTCATGCTTAGTTTGAACAATGAAAGCAGAACCATGCAAGAGTCGCGTGTAAAAATACACTTGTCTGAGCAGCCTAAACCACAGAACAGCTCGTGATTTTATGGGTTTATGTACAAATAGCATGCCACCGCTACAGTTTACAGTAGTCGATAGGGTGGTCTCGTGATGACGTTTTTTTGTAGGCTAATCTGGAAATTAGCATCACCCTGGTTCCCTTGAACCATTGGATTTTCCATTGGATTTTGGAATATCGCCAAAAAAAGTTCTGTGACAAACGAGTTCATGATACACGTTTTGTTCAGCAAGATAATCTTCACACTTAAACACCACTTTTTTGATTTTCCAAGCCGAAATTAAATCCCTTGAAGTAAAAAGCTAATGTTAGGCTATAAACAGACTACAGACTATATATATATATATATATATATATATATATATATATATATATATATATATATATATATATATATATATATATATATATACAGTATCCATGTAATTATAGGAATTGGTTCCAAAATACCAGAATTCCCCTTTAAGACAATGACGTGTTACATCTGCCATTTGGTGAGACCAGACTGAATGAGACAAAAGTAATTAGTCTGGGTAGGTTTTAGTCTATTCATCTTTCGGTTGCATTTCACGGTGCTGAGTTTCAGACACGTCAACATCCTTCCCGAAATGAACTCAACTCCACAACAAGTGCTTTATAAGAACTGCAGAAACACGTTTCATCGAGGAGAAGGTGTGTGTGTGCGAGAGGCTATCCATCATGACAGAATCACCCCAGAAGCAGCAACATATCATACATCTCTCATGTGAGCGGTAAACAATACGTCACACCCGCCACAGCAACAGGAAACAAGTGTGGTTCTGTTAATGCGGCGGTGACATTGCCGCTCCCATTCATTCTGTTACCTGCCAAGTGCTCGTTCCCCGAGGATTGAGACTGTAATAGCAGACAGGGCCGCTCGTCATTAAGCCTGTTCCTCTTCCATGAGTCCAGTCATAACATTAAAGGTGTGATTAAGAAGTGCCTCAAGAACATGACAGGAAGAAAATTGGTTGGAATAAATCAGCCAAAACTTCATTTACATGAAGTAAATTTTCACACGCACCATAACCTGGCTGGTCTGGATAACCAGATTAAAGTAATGCTAAGATTAAAGTATTCACAAGGTTTTAGGAAGCCAATTTCCACAATAATCTGAATTTACACCTGTAAGTACATATGATAGTTTACAGCTTAGTGCGCAATTTCTATTCTCCACACAGAGCTCGCTTTAGCCATACTGCGTGCCGAGGCATGATCGTACGGAGTTCTGCTTGACCTTGATGTTATATTCCTGCTTGTATACAGGACCAAACAGTGACTGATTTCACTGTGTGTCATTGTAGTTTAACTACAGGAAAGGAAAGTGTAAATAATGTAAACCTAAAGAGTCAAACAACAGAATAAGGCTGTAAAAAGTCTGGAGAATAAACAACGACAAAATGTATTGACGGAGACGACAGTAATGTATGCTGAAATACCCCAAAAGCAGTGTGCTTCAACCCAATTTTGACACAAACTGAACCTCACGCCTTCCCAAATTTGTCGCCATCCAACAATTCCACACTTTGTTTGAAGCCCGCAGCAGCCTTTAGGTGTGTCATTTTTCACTCCGAACAAAAAAGCGTCAAGTTTCCGTGCTGTACATTAGGCTACTTCTCCGGAGGAGAAATTTGCCTTGCAAATGCATATGGGTTATTTCCTACTGATGTGCTGTCTCTAGGATTTATTTTTGCAACAAATCACTTGAGATCTGTGGAATTCTGCTGTAGTTAACTATTTTCCAAGTTAGGTTATTCCTCCCACTTGTGCATTCTCTGGATTTGTTACGTTTGCGAAAAGGGCACATTACACTCTACATTATTCCTTGTTTTAGTCATTTATTTGATTACTCAACACAAAGACACTGGGGTCTGTCTGTTTGGTTTCATTTGCTGATTTTTTTTTCTTTGTTGTATATCTCCTCTTTGCCAGAAAGCAAATTGATTGTATGAATCAGTGCGAGGCCGTTCACATTCGCTGGCAACTAGCTTTTTTCAAAATGAGTTACCGCTTCATGAGTCGACACTACAGTGTGTGAGTTAAAGTTCATGTGCACCCGCTGAGTGGAAGTTGCTCTGAGCGGCATAACTCATTCTTATCCGCAATAGGATCACTTCCTCTATGGAGAACTACCCATCTATTACGGGTTTGTGAAAAGCCACACTTTTTTTAAAGAAAGAGGAGCTGTGTTGAATTAGGAGCGCTGACAATGCTCCTAATTTGCATCCAGCAAATGGGCTCCCTGTCACTCAGCCAAGAACAAAGTGCATGGTATAAGACTGCTCCGACCTAAACTCAGTTTGCCAAGTAAAAAAAAACACACAAATGTGCGCGCAAACACACACACACACAAACATATACGCATACACGTACTGATACTAAGACAAGAGGATGGAAACTCTTACCGGTGTTCAGACAAATTAATCTATGTAATTAAAAACCCGACCAACTTCATTTCTCCTCTTTTGTCTGCAGTAGTAAATTAACCTTAAACACACACAGTCTGGAAAAATCTGGAAGAGAATATATCAGCAAAGAGAATATATCAGCAAAGTGTAATCTGGCAGTGCTCTATTCCACACAGGCTTCACTCTTTAATGGGGGTGTCTGGCCTTCAGGCGCTCGTGTCTGCAAAAACCCTAAATTTGCATCTATCTATTCAGCCAATCAGGATGAGTCTAATGAAGCCTCTGAGGGGATGCTCCTTATGAAAGGGCAGCCGTGACTTTGCTCCTCGTGCACTTTTTCCTCAGCTCTGCAGTGGCGGCGGCAGAGTCACAGATGACGAGTCGAGTGATTGATATGATAAGGTCTTAATGTCCTGCCTCGGGTTTTCTCCCATGAGTGGGTTCACCTTAGATAATGAAAATAAAGTTAAGGTAAAACATTTACAGCTTCGGTTTATAAGTTATTCCGGAAGCATTGTTTGTCATATTTGCAGAAAATCTCTTTACATCCAGACAACAATAAAATAAACAGGTAACTGTGGCTGGTGCAGGCCTCTAATAAGCCGTCTCATTCGGCCTAAATGAAAGTATTGGACTGTCTGTCTGCCCACGTACGTGCCTGCCTGCTCGCATTCTGCTTTTGCACTTTGCATTCATTTCCTTTGACTGGAGCATTCCACAGCGTTAGGCCAATGTTGCTGAAGCTATTAGGGAGCTAGTGGCACTCGAATGGCAGAGAAAGTGCAGCCAAAATTTCCCAATACTAACACGAGAGTGGTAACAAGAGCTCTGTTCATTGTTTATGTTTATTATGCTAAATGTTAGGTGTTTTCTTACGTGCGATTGAGACATTAGGTAGTTGGGTATGGTTAGACAACCGTGTGCTGCACTCACAGCCACTGAGCCTGCTCTTCAGCATCTTGCGACGCTAACGCAGTAGCACTAAGCACACAGCGCCTGAGCCAAAGAAAGGGGGAGCAGCAGACAGACTGTCTCTCAGCTGCTAACCGGGTAGCACAAAGCACACTGTCCCCGAGCCCAATGACAGAGCCGAACACACTCCTGTAGCAGCTAACGTTAGCATAAAGCACGTGTCCAGAGTAACTACTGCACTGGGTTGCCTTTTCAGATGTGATGGCTATTTTGCTTGTGTTTACAGGATTGTGACATTTCTACATTTAACAGAGTTGTTTGTTTCTCTGTTTACTTATTTATGTAAAACGCCAAGAGACCATGTTGTACGTGGCGAACCAGCTGCTCATACATCTCCCAGCTACCCAGCTAGAGCTACTGGGCAGTCTGCGTGGTCTGACAGTGTGTGTTCATGTGTTTTGGAGGGAAGAGAGGGGGGTTGTTTGCTAGTTTGTACAATCTTACTAACCCCAGCTTAAAAGACATAAATGAAGAACATTTCTGCATTTAAATGTCCAAAAAATGACAGGACCTTTGTTACATATTGTGTATTTTCCATCATGCTAAACGTTTTCAGCAATGTTCAAACCCAGAGAAATCCATAATTTCACTGAAAGTTGCTCAGCAGTACATTTCATTTGGCTGTCTGTTGCTACATCCTCCAGTGAAGTATCAGATGATGCATCAGAGGGTGAGGAGGGATATTTTGGTGAACAGTTCTAACCGTTTTTGTGTATACCTGTGTTTCATTTGTTCAATAGCGCTTGTGCATTTAAGTCTGTCTGTTTCTCTCTCTCGTGTCTGTTATCTGGTCCCCGTGTTCCCCTGTGTTCCTGATTTGTTCCCCATGGCTTTTTTGTCCTCCGCTTTTGCATTAGATTTTTTGGGATTCTCCATGTTGCCTTTTTGTTGCCAGCTTTTGTTTGCCTGCCTTTTGTTAATTGCATTCTGGATAATTAGACTTTGGATGACACCTTATCACTAAAGCTTGTTTTTGCCTCTTAACCTGCTTGTCATTCTGTCTGGATTTGAGTCCTCACCTTTTGCAAACAGCAACAACAGAAATATGTTTTCAGATGAGACTTTTTGCAGTAACTAACAAACTAAAAGCCATGAAACAAAATACATTAAAAACTGTTGATTAAATGAAGCTCAGATTCCTTAACAAAGACATCAACTCAACATATACAATTATTCTGGTGTAGACAACACTCTGCCATAACACACTGAGTAAAGATTCCCCCAGCAGTCTCCACTGCTGATGATCAGAATAGGATTCAGTCCTTCCCTCTCACTCCCATGTAGGAAGAGGAACAACAACACAATACCTCCCTCTCTCCTGCACCCCTTGCCAAATAAAAAGGCAAATAAAAATCCATCTGATGGATTGATGAGCAATGAATTTGCCTGGAGCATCTGCGAGGGGTACAAGGGTGAGTTGCCAGCTGATGACACAGCGACGCATTAAGACTGAAGCACTTGGACGATAAAACGCAGCCACCGCGCCGTAGTCAGACTGCAACCATTCGCTGCAAGTTTTGTCGGAGTCAATTGACTTTTACACCCACTGATTTCTCATCTCAATCTTTGGAGTGGGTGGCAGAAGAGTAGGAGGAAGAGGAGGGCCCGAGACATCCTCAGCCTCTCCTTACCTGCATCTCCGTTCATATACTCACAGTGAGGGGCTAATTATGATCCTTATCTCCCCACTGATACTTCAAAGTTCCCCCGTTGAGAGCTGCCCATTGATACACAAATCGGTGATTGAAAAAGGGGCAGCCGATATTTTCACTCCTTTTTATGGAAAAAAAAAAGATATGACAGTATGCTGATGATATTATCCTTTCTTCTCATTCATGCATATCCAGATTAAGTGGGAGGTGACGCGGTGGCTGTCAGCGCTCCGTTTCTGAAAGCAGTTTTCATATTTACCCATCAAAACACTGAAAACATCGCCAGTAATGAGCTGTTCCTCCCTCCCAAGAATAAAGACCCCAGCTGTCACAGTGAGCGGCGCGTCCTCCACTCGTGCCTGCCTACTGTATAGTGGGGCTGATGTGCGGATGATAATGCCATCACGAGGATTAGTGTCTCTGCGGAGAGCGGTCTCGCTGCTGTTGTCTCACACCCATCACTTCCACTCCCCGTCTCAAGTTAAAACAAAGCCTCACCGTGAAACAGATGACTCAGATCTCGTTTTCTTTGATACAAGACTTGACTCAGTGACACTGACAGAACCAGGTCTCGGCGTGCTGGTTGTATTTGATTGCACACATTTGCGATCGACCCGTACACACACTTTTGCATTGAAAGCACCCTTCTTTTATTTAAAAAAAAACAAGTTCCTTAGGATGATTCCTGTGTGGATGCAGGGGTAAAAGCACGGGCTCCTTTTGTTCCCTTTACGTTGCTTTGATTTTCTAAGAGATTATTTTCAGCATTCTTTTCTTGGATTTTTACTTCTTAGCAATATTTTACCCCCAAAGGGATGCAACATTATCAGATGGCTGTCTTTTCAGAGTAGGTGCAGGGAATTGAGTTAGACGTTTCAAAGACAAAAAAAAAAAATAAAAATGCCTCTGTTACAGAAAATTCTCTTTGAGATCATAATGCAGATATGCTCTAAATTAGAAATGGTGTTTTTATGAGACTAAGCAATTGTATAACCAATAGAGACGTTATTTTTTTACGGTCCCTCTTTCCGTCTCTCCTCCTCTGATGACTGATTAGTGTTTTATCTAGTCCTGTTAGTTGGCTGCTATCGCCGGAGTGGATGCCGCTATCTGCCTGTCCCTCCACTCCCCAGACTGCTGCCCCGCTCCTTCCTCTGTCTTGTCATGCCTTATTAATGTCTCTTTCTCTGACACAGCTCCTCATGCACAGATTAGATGTAATTAACCTTTTAAAAGTAGAATGCCGACCGGCCATTACCTGTTTACACCTCTGCTACAGCGCTAACTCTAGCTGTGTATTCTGACTCCCCTCCCCTCATCTGGAGTACACATTTTCTCCCTCATTTCCAGCTCTCCTTTAGCCGCCACATTAACCCTCTCTCTCCGTCTCTCTCCGTCACTCCAGCCCGTTTCTCTCTCTCGCTATCCTTCGCGGCGGCTCTAACTCGGCATGTATTTTTCATGCGCCCCTCACAATGTCCGCCTCCGGCTGCAAGGCAGACGAACCTGGCCGAAAACAAGCGCGGAAACCGCGAAGAACACGAGACGATGGAGAGCGACACACCGCAGGATAAGTGTGCCAAAATAGGAATAATAGGAGTAAGAAATGGGAGTGATTGCCGAAACTGCTGCTCGACCTATAGAGGATGAACACGGACCAAAAAACATAAACTCTGAACTCCCAGCTTGACCTTGCGGCAATGGCGTCTCGCAGCACAAGCGCGAGCAGCGGGGACAGAGATAATGCAGTATCGGACATCCTAACGATGGTTATTTTATTCATAATGGCGGCGTATATCACCTGTGACCACAGTGACACTTTTCGCGTTTCGGAGGAGCGGGTAGAGATTGAGGCGTCAGGGAGGGGATGACTTATGGGTTCGGTGTGACAGGAGCTAATCATACTAGTCCCATACAACAACATGCAGGATGATAAAATAGAGGAGGGGAGGAGCAGGCGCGCACACACACAGTCTTCATCCTTACAGATACACTGAGGATTGACCTTCAGAATACACTCAATTAATTACGTGGACTCTTAAGCGTCTCTGTCAATTCACGGGGTGCTACTCCTTAATTAGAATAATAAGGCAATTAATAACAACATGGCTAAGGTCACTGCCCATACAATGGTGGACAACCATTTAACACCATCTGAGAGGGTCGGGGTGTGTGTGCATGGCGAGGGGCTCCAGTATGCATATAAAATCTACCCTCTCTCATCCCCATGTAGCCACCCACTCATCCGCCCACCACTGCCACCACCACCACCCCCTTTTCTTCAAGCATCCCATTTCGCCCCCCTGTAGCTGAAAGACAGAGTGCCCTTGCAGGGTAATTATATTAGGTTTGGTGATAGGGGATCATAAAACTTAAAGCACTCTAATACCTGGGAATTGGCTTTGGGTCTGGCCGTGAGTCATGCTGTTGTGTTTGATGTTGTATCGGGCCCGCGTTCCTCGCCCTGTTTGCCTCTTGTAAATTGCGCCATCATGCAAAAAATAAATAGGCGGGCAAAACAAATAGTCTTAAATCAGCATCCTTAGCACTGTAGCATGTGCCGCCTTGCTTATTTACAAGTTGAGTCCCCGGACCGCTGGTCAGGGTGATAATATTGAACTTTATGGCGACATAAAGCCTCCTCGCCTGCCTCCCTGCCAGCGCCTCTTCCCATTGTCCTCCTGAACTTTCCTCCCTCCCTCCTCCTCCTCCCACACTCCTCACCTGAGCCTCCCTCCTGGGCCAGCAGGTCATAATAGCAGAGAGAAATCCTTCCTCCACGGCCCGGGGAGGGGGATGGGGGATCAATAACTGCTCAAATTATCCTTCAGCTGCAATTAAAGTATAGCACAACAGCCCCCTGCCAGGCTCCCTGTCCCTCACCCTATTCTCCGCGCACACCCCGCGGACGCCATCGTCGTGTCCCATACCGACCTCCTCTAACCCTTTAATGCCTTCGCTGGCTGCCTTCCTCCGCACACACACACACACACCGACACACCTCCGACTAAGTGGTCCATGGCGGCCTGTGCACACCAAGGGTGATGGTTGAGTAATGACTATGGATTACTTCATTATACCTCCCCTAACAGGCTGGCGGGGTGCTTACATGGGGCTGCCTTTAACAAGCTGAATGGAGGGAGGGCACTGGCAAAGAGAGGAAACACTCCCAGTGCTCATCCATGCTGCTGTCATGGATGTTAAACACCAATGCTTGCCTATATGTTCCGACATATATAATCTCTCTCTCTGTCTCCCGTAAAACGCTTTTTTCTGTTGCCTCTAATTGTAAACTTTTTCATCAAATTGGCAACGCAGGCAAAGATTCATTGTTAATCAAACGTTATCGCCTGTCATAATAATCCCTTCCCGTTATCTATTCGAACCTTCATCACAGGTCCAATAGTCCGCGTGGCAGAGATGTGACATTGATCAATATCTTATCATCTGCGGGCAGACAGTAGCTGCTTCACCTTCCAATCAGGAGGAAGATGAGGGAGTGAGTGATTTGCCTTTTGCCACAAATTACTTTCTGTTTGTGGTTTCTGATTAGAGAGCTAACAATCAAGGAGTCCCACTGAAAGAGCATATACCGTACAACTGGGTGGACTTTTTATTAATGTATCATTCAACTGATGTCCTGCTATTTTCGAATTAGTTGAACAAGATCTCATTGGTTCGACTCCTTGTGAATGCGTGCTCGTTTGCCTGAACATCAGTCAATAATTCTGACAGCTGCTGTGCAGCCGTAGCACAAAAAAACGACGGCACAATATCCTATATACATGTGTAATTACATATTAATTCTATAATACAACTTACATTTACTATTAAAGGCACACTTTGAAATTAAAAATCAAAGAATCAAAATGTGCTAAAGAAGCAGCTGGAGCACTGAGACCTTCCCAGCCTCTGAGATCAGATTGTTAAGATGTTTTTGGAAAAGCTATATGCAGGAGGATATTACATTCTGTCCTTGGTCTGCCCTTATGGCCAAGTTCCTCTTCTCAACCTCTTCTTGTTAAAGCAGAAGTCTATGTTTTCTCCTGCAGAATGTTGTACCCTGGATAAATCGTGACACACATTTTTGTTTTGGGGGCTATATTATGTAAAATGGAGCCTGGGTGGCCAGGTTTTCAATAGGCTTGTTCCAGAGAAGCATGTGGGAGGGAAGCTCATGATGGGGAACCCCCACTGCTCACTATAGGAACAACAAGGATTTGAACACAGGTGAACAGGCAACCAGTGGAGAATGCAACCTGACGAAATTCCTTGAGAAGAAAAAGCAGGTCGTGATCATTTGCTGACATACTCTTGTACATCCTCTGGCACTCACAACAATGGGAGTTGCTAAGTTACACAGATGTCATCTGCAGAATGGGGAGCTCTGAACAAAACAATCCATGGATGCACAGAATGCGCTAACCAAGCTATCACTTATATGACTTTGTGGAAATGAAAATGATACAACTGCAATAATGTCTATCTTATGTTCATACGTATATATGTGCTTGTGGCTGTAAACACCCTGCATGAGGCCTGTGACTGAGACATTGTCAAATAAGTGTTGTCGCAAAAGGATCAATTAGCTTATTTACAACCCATGTCTTGACTGTAAATCTGTATCCTCTCTAAGCGCACCATCAGGAATATATAATTAAATATTTTGTGTTCCACAAGATTAAAGTAATTAAATCAGGGGAAACTTACTTAAAGTGAACAAGTACTTATGGTGCACAGTTAAAATAAAATTTGGGAGTAGTCTTTGATTAGACTTCATCGTGGTGTCGCGAAGCCAATGGAGTCTAGAAAGTGGTTGTGCTGGTGGTGAATCGACGAACAGACTGCATTGGATCTGAATGGATGTGAAGATGAGTTGGCTTCCGCATAAAATGGCTGCTGGAGGTGAAATGGGTGGAGGAGGGTTGTGACAAATCGTACTCAAATGACGATTGGCAACAGTTGAGAGAAGAGCAGATTTAAAGTTTGCCAGCAGTGACGTGATTGGCTGATGGAGTTCATGGCAATATCTGGTTGGTTTAACTGAAAGAATAAACACCTACAGTGAGCTGGTTATGACGGAGGAGGGAGACATGTAAATGAGTAGGATTGTGTCATTTCTCTCGTGCAGATTCTGACAGCTACGAAAAGACTGTTTGTAAAGCAGAGGGTCGACAAAGATGTTTGAGGTTTGACCGGTGTAAATCTGTTGAGGTTTATTAACTGAAGCTGCCCATCACGCTGACATTCAGCCAGTAAAAATGATCTCTGCTAGAAGACAGAAAAATATAACATGGTCACCCCGGGGGTCTGCCGTTACCACCCGTCACAACTGGATACAATAAAGCAATCCGCCGTGTACATTTGTGGAAATGTTAGCATATGAAAAGGAAGCTGAATTGCTTGCTTTTTCATTTTCCTTTTCCCACAGCTGTAGGATTCGCCACTAAAATGCACCTTGTCCACAAAAAGTGGTTTAGCTCTTCATTCTTGTTAACACACCTTCAACTCTTGGCCTAGGCATTTCCTACAGTTTTTTTTTTCCATCAAATCCTTGGTGAGAGCATCATCAGTTTTAGCGCAACATTACTGTTTGAAGAACTCAATTCTGTTGACTTTCTGTCAGCTCTACATTAACATTACCTTCACCTCCAGTGCTTTATCATCCTTAAGCTGGTGACTTCATTTTTCTCAGTAAGCTTTGTATATTTTAAAGAGCACTGTGTTTTTAAGCATTCCTTAGCTAGTCACTTAGCCTAGCTACTGAAATGTAGAAAGGCACCGTCATGCTTATGAACAATGAGGCTGGATTTTTATTGCTCACTTTTGCAAGACAGTGTACATCAGTGGCTTTAATCTTCATGCAGCTCCTCCAAGCACCAAGAATTCAAAAAAATAGCGTTAGCCAAGCCGAAAAAAAGCTAACGTCGGTGATACACAGTGGGCTACTGGTTGATGTTGGGAAATGTAACTTAAGACATTGAGGTATTAATCAAAATATTCAAAAACCTTATATAGAGAAATAATAAATAAATACTATTAATATGCATTCTGCAAGTAGAGCATCATTTATGCATTGCAACTCTCTACTTGCAGAACCCAACCTATCTACGGTCTTTCTCGTATTGGCGTCACGGTCTGTGTGTGTGTGGAGATATTTGAGCTCTCTTAATGAAGGAAAATCTTCTGTTCCCTTGGATGGATCACCGAGGTTATTCACACACTATGTCCCACAATGCCGCATCAAAGTTCAAAGAGGATTAATTGTGGCGACTGGGGAGGCCTAGACAGGCATTTCATTTCTTCCTGGTACTTATGAAATCCCTCTTTAATGATTTTCAGTTTATGTCAGCATTATCATCTTTTAGTATGGAAATACTGTGCAGAAACATGGTGTTTTCACCGAAGTTGAACCTGATTTGTAAAAACACACGGTTCATTCCTTGGCTGTCATCCAGTCACACCGAAAACACTGAACCTACTGACTCCGTCATGGATCCACCGACGTGTCTGACTTTGGCTTAGAGTAACTGTGAGAGAAAGTTTCCTTTGGCTGTCTTTAAGCATCAAATCATAGAAAATATAGTGGAAAAAAAACAAACGACATCTCAGTGCATCCATGGTGTGTTGCTTGGACTTGTGTTCCTGCATCTTTATGATTTGTTTTAGGATGCAAGAATTCTGTCAATGGCATCTCTGTCATAGATGCCAGCTTTTTGAAACTTATGGGTTTAATTTGGTCACAGACGTAATGGCTGTTTATTCAATTCCGCACTAACAGTATGTTTAGCAACTATCCTCGAATGACTCCATCGAGCCCTTTCAGTTAGATTTAGATTGATCACAGCTCTTGGACCACTGATGATTTGCAGTCTGCCCTCCTTTTCGCTGGTTGACGATTTGTCCTCATCGGAATTGTTATTGCCTCATGTTTCTTAAAAATGGCATTGCTCAGTAAGTGCAATTCATGCATTTCTCTCAAGCATCAGCAGGGAAAACAGATTTTTTCAGAATGAACTACAGAAACATGAAGAAAAAAACTCATCAGTATTAACCTGTTACTTTACTTTTGCTACCAAAGACAATCTGTTAAATTACTCTTTATTGATTTTTTTAAACAAATCTATAGTAATTCATAATTAGGACTAACTAACATAATTCTATAACACAACACTTTACCATTAATCAACCATCTAAAGTATCTTAAAGAGGAATTCTGGTACTTTTAAACCAACTCCATGTTTGCATATTATGGTTGTAAATGAGTAATTATACAGACAAATCTGTAACAAGTTCAGTAGATTACCTGTCAGTTGTCACTGCTGTAATGGCAGCCATGGGATCCTTAAAGGCAACTTGGTGACAGTCTCTGATCATTATTCTAGGTGCCAGATAAGACTAAGAATAAGTTTAACCAGGAACATCCACTGTGTCTCTTGTCAAGTATGCCGGACTCAACAGAAACAGTAATGTTATCATTGTAAAACAGACTTCATTCAAAGTCGACAGAAACAAAGTGAAATGGCATTGGTTCGCCAATCAACTGTTCCAAAAACTCACCCACTCTGGTTTGGATGAAAGAAATTCCAGTCAGAGAGTGGACATCAGAGAAGCAGCAGGGGAAAACAGTTGAGCTACAACAGAGCAAAAACAAGCACTTTTGACAGTTGAGGTTGCCCCCAAGGATGACATGGCAGCCATTGCAGCCCCTGTCATGGCTGCTGGCTGAGGCGATTGACTGGACCACTTCCCAAACTTTTTGTACCTTTTAAACATTTAGTCACCAAAATATAGAAAAATAGGACTTGGGTCTAAAAATAATAGAATTCCTTTTAAGTAACAGATATAATGTCGTATTTTTGCATTTTGGAAAAAGCAGTTTTTCCTGAACTGCTCATTTAAAGGGGGTCAGTTCTCTTCTTAATCCATTTCTATCTTAAATTCTATTTCATTCATAAAATTCGGGCAAATCTATCTGTGATGATTCCAGTTTGTTAGCATTACTGAATATGGGCATTTCACTAGCAAGGGCCATACCATCAAAAAGATGCATTAAACAATTTTATTTAAGTAAAAAGATGAGTGTAAGCCTGGACAGGCCATAGCACCCAGACAAGATGGCTCCCTCAGGACCTTACGGAAAAGAGGAAGGGGAGGAAAAACAGGGAGAGAGCACAGAGTGGTGGATGGGGTGCATAGTACAAGAAAGAAAACAAAGTACAGGGTTAGGAGGATATTTATAGGCGAGCTGGAAGGGGCGGGGCTGAGGTGTGGTCATACTCCTGAAACTCTGCTAGATAGCTTCAAGTCATGATAGAGTGTTTCAGCAGAGAGCTAGAATTTCATAGATGGCTGCTTATTAATCAGACAGCACAAGGAACTCATTTTAATTTCTACATATCTAAGTTAATGTGTAATTTATCAGCGAATTCATGAATCATAATGATAGACTTGACAGTGTAAATCTTTTACACTCTGTGGAAGTCACTCCAGTAGTCGAGGTCGCATTAAGTCTTCAGTGCACACTGTTATTGGGTGGTTATTCAGCAGTGCAGTTCAAAATGTACGGCAAGGTTATTTTCAAGATAGTAACTGGATTCAAAATGAAGTGCAGAAGATGCTGTAGCTTATTGCTTTTTCCAACATGTGTTTACCTCAAACTTATACTAAGAAGAAAATTTCAGATAGAAAATAAAGGAAGGGGTCTATATAAATGGTGGTATAAATGGGGCTGAGAGAGCAGAGGTAAAGCAGCTCATGGAAACAACTTTCTATCTGCTGTTGGATCAAATGCTCTACCGACACCGACCACTGAGGATTTAGAAGCCAAGTGGCCAGGATGTGTTCAGTCAGAAATGGCTCCATGCTCGCATTGAGCTTCTCACTGATTTCCCTGCGCTCGCCATGGAGGAGGGTGGTGGAGCCATTGACCCACCAAAGCAGGAGTCAAGAAACTTCTCTCGGTGGGTCAAGATGTGAGATGTGAGATCTCATCTTATGTCTTCAAGTTTCTGACGGCCCACTTCTCAGAGACCATTACAAGGCTGATGCTTCTGAAATCTATAACTGTGACTCCTTGTCAGATACTCCTTGGTATGTTAGCATCATCAGATAGGCAAGCAACACAATTTTCTATTAAAGCATAAAACAAACACCAAGAGATATTTTCATTTCCTTTGTTATAGAAAAGCAGTGATGTTTTTCAAATGTATTACATTTCTCTTGGATGAAGTAATGCTCAACACATAAAGAATTTATGAGCAAACACAATAGATTTCAAGTCAATATTTCTGAACCTTACAACACAGTTGAACAGCAAGCCAGCATCTGACCATCATCACAGCATCGCATGCTCTTTGTCCATACCATACAGCTCATTAAATATGCATTTCTGTTGCATGATGTAAACAACGGCTGTATGTGTCCCCTATGCCTTTTCCTCCTTCTGTCCTTTCAGCCTAAGTATGCTACATTTTGATTGCTCAAAGAGGTGCACCTGGCCTGGGAGAGGGAGTGCGTGAAAGCTACTGTGCCAAAATCAGAAGGGAGGGGCTTCTGGATTGGGGACTTTACATCTTGATGCCTCTCGGCCTGGGGTTTGTACTGCTGTTGTGTTGTATGTCTTTATGTTAATAAATCCAATGAAGGGTTGTTTGCACTATCTGGCCACCAAAAACAAAAGCAACTGTGCACTGGAGATCAGACTGGGGATGTAACCTCTCAAGAAAAATATGGCTATTTTCCTTCAGCCTGCTGCTCAGTTGGTATTGTATGGATAACTCGTCATTTCAACTCCAAAGTTCAACCATTCCTGGTCAATGTACAGCTTTTAATGTGAGGAAAAGGAATAGGTAGAGCGACAGCATTCAACAAAACTTCAGCTCATAAAGGTGTGCTGCAGCCCCGCGTCATGCTCGTTCATTCAGTATCTAATGGCCTTGTACTTTTATTGCACTATATTCAGCAGTAAGCCAAAGCCATTTTGAGAGAGAGAGTTCTCTCTCAGGTTTTTTGTTTTTAGTTGTTCAACATGCCATTGTGTCTTGCATGTGTGCGTCATGGTTGGCTGACCGCTGACCCTTGCAAACTATGGTTCAGTTCAGGGGTCAAGGCTAGGTGAAGGACTGAGAGCACGTGGGAAGCAGAAGAGATGTTTATTTTGTCCTTCAGTGAAAAAGGAAAGAATGTTCTTCAGAGGTCAGAAAATCGTTCCACCATGGAAGCTGTGGGAGGATGAGAAGATGGAAACAAGCACAGCGATGGATGGTCTGCGAGCTGGTGTGTGCGAGCACAGGGGCTGGGCTGGCTTGCTTGTTTGAGGTCATGATCTGGTGTTATCGAGCTACTGTGCCCTTGATTTGTTTCACAGGCTCACATGAGTGTTTTTGGACCTGGAGCAGCCTCCGGGAATGACTGGAGATAGAAGTGCAACAAATTGAGAGAATTTAGGGAAGGCGGAGACAAAAGCCTGGCTGCATCATTCCAGATGATTTTTAGCAATTTACAGCAAGAGTGAATGATGAGAGGCAGGTAATGGAAGACCCCAAATGCTCGGTCACTTATTCTGCAAAGCATCTCAGCATCTACTCCATGGACTGGAACCAATTTTTAAGCAGACATTAATCGGTCCCTGATGATGTCTTCCAAAGACTTTGGTGATTTGGTGACTTTTTCCTTAGTGTCACCAGGACACTAAAGAAAAAGTCACCAAATCACCAAAGTTTTTTGAATATTTTGATTAATACCTCAATGTCTTAAGTTACATTTCCCAACATCAACTAGTAACCCACTGTGTATCACTGACGTTAGCTTGTTTCGGCTTGGCTAATGCTAGTTTTTTTTTTTACTCTTGGTGCTTGGAGGAGCTGCATGAAAATTAAAGCCACTGATGTACACTCAGAGTGAAATTCTTGGATCACTACCATGAAAGCTGGTTCAGACACTCGTTGACATTTTTGATTTATATTCAAATGTCTTGACTCCTACAGGGTGGATTGCCGTAAAATTTCCATCACCCATGAGGAGGAATCCAAAAGACTTTGACCCCCTTTCGTCTAATGCCATCCTCAGGTCTTAATTTCCGTCTGATACTTTGATTTCAAGCAAATTCCTGCCAACTAATGACGTTGCCACCAGCCTCAGCTGGCTGGTTTCTGACTTGTAAATAGTGTTCGTGTTCACATCTACAACTGGGAAACTGATTTTTTTGAAAGCTTTGATTTATGTAACTTGGCACTAAATAACACAGAAGTGCCTGAAAACCACACAAATATGGATGCCTCGAATGAGCCAAACACCAATGCAATTAAAATAAATGTAATGGATATAGTGTCAGTTGCCAATTCGCGGTATTTAACTGTTCACATGACAACAGTTATGAAACAACTGTCTTGATCATGTGAACAAGGAATGAACTGAGATCCTAAACATTACACTTATCAGTTATTAACATGCTATCATGATTTTTATGGGCATGTTAGCTCTAAGTACCTCAGAGAGGCATTATCAATGCTAAAGTCTGTTAAATTTTAAAGCTATTTCGTCCACCACCAGCATGTCTGTTTTGTAAAAGAACGTGGAGCAATCCAATTACGTTTGCACTCGCTTGTGTGCATGCTATCATCATGCATTGTGTTGGTGTGTATTCCTCTCCTACCAAAGCACTTGGAAAATTCTCTTAATGCGCTCCATTAATCAGATCAGCTTGTGAACTCACACAGCAGTAACTCAACAGGTAAGTAAATTGGTGTGGAAGTTATACAACATGTGTCACGTGACAGATCTAATGTGTTTACCACATGATGTGCTTTTGTGCTGCTAATGTCAAATTGCTCTCAGTGCTCCGTCCCCAATTACACAGTACCAGAGCGCTGGGGTGAGGCATTGATCGGGCACATCTGAGTGTGTCTTAGCCATGCCCTGCATGAAATTAGAGCCGAGTGGGAGCTTAATACTGATGCATCAGGGGACTTTATTCATGTCGAGGTTTTTGGACACATGCACACAGTGTGATGCCAGCAGCAATATCACAGAGCTGCTCACAAATATTTTCTTTAGAGCTCAGTCTTATTGACTGTTCCCCACCAAAACTACAACAATCTAAATTCCATCCACTGGTAAAAACATTGTTTTTCTAAACCTACTGCATAAAACATTTTAACTGGTTATGGAACATTATCAATTCAATACTGATGCCTCTGTGTGACTTACATAAGCAGACAAGATCATCAGCGAGAAACTGGCTATTTCTGCATAAATACTGGTCAAATTCTGACTTATCTAGGTGGACTGACACTGACTCTTGCTCTCTCGCACTGAAACCCACCACCGCCCTTGAATCCCTGCATCACAATAATGCAGAACTTGTAAATTTTTATAACTTTAACTTTTGCATATTCCTGTACAGCTCTTCCATCTTTATTTTTATTTATTTATCTCATTCACACTTTATGCCTCTGTTTGTTTATATTGTGTATACCATAGTCACTGTTTGTTCATTGTTTTTTGTTTTCAATGTATGCATCCTCCCCACCAAGACATATCCCTCGTTGGTGTAAAATCCTTCTCGGCAATAAATCTGTTTCTGATTCTGATTCTGATCCTGGATGGGTTGTAAGATTAAAACTGTTTTCCATGGCGGAGTTCTGAGGTTGATTTGCACAGTCTCACAGCTTGATGAAAGAAGCTGCTCTGTAGTCTGATTGCACAGTGCGGCACTAAAACAGAGTTTTCTTTCTTTCACCATTGTCACGATTGCCAAGTTCCTTGTAGTTTTGGTTTATAATCAAATCCTGAAGAAAAAGTTTGTTTGTGAAAAATAATAAGATCATATTGTGCAGCTTATTGGTGAGCTATATATTGGTTTGAAACATTGTATGGTGAACCTGGGGAGACCACTCAGCCAAGGACAATTACTATAATTTCCGTCTTGTCGCCAGTTTTGCTCAGTTTTTAAAGCAGCTATTGGGGGCTTCAATTTCTTGTTAATTCTGGCGGCCCCTGTCAACAAAAGCAGTTAGAGCACCACCGCCTCCTGCCGTAAAAAAACTTGCTTTGGTGAGCATTTGCATTTGGTAGCCAGTAACATAATGGTAATAGGGGTGGAAAAAAAAACAATTACAGCTACTCAAATTACTGTGAATGTTTTGTTTTTTTTCTTGCAGTTTTATGAGTCATTTTTTCAAGTTTGTATATTCTACTCATTTGTCCCCAGCAATCCATCATTAAAAGTATCATACATTTTCAGAATCCAACCCGTTTTTGCAGGCCTTTAGAACAACTACATAGACATAGAAAATCATCTTACTGATGGTGTCGTCTGCTTATGTAGGTCACATTAAGGCATCGGTATTTCACTGATACTGTTTCATAACCAGTTAAAAGCTCCTTCAGGCGTATGTCGTGTTTGCACAAGCTCATGCTGTATTTTAACGTGCGCATGGAGGAAAACAGTTCCCTCCGCGATGTTGCATTTGAATGTTTATGCTTTTCAGATTTTATTTTCCCCCCTCTCGCTAACCACTTGAAACTCCCCCCGGTGTACTCACTTTTTAAGCTCTTCCTCCCTCAGCCCTCCTCAGACTCCCATTACCCTTCTTTACCCTTCTCCGTGAACATGCCTGAGTATGTGTTTCTGCGCCAGTTAAATGATTTACTCTCCAGCGGCGAGATCTCTTAAGATTGGCCCTCCTCCATGCATGACCACATGTCCAGTCCATTCAACATCTCTCTGTCCGGCGACTGAAGAAGTGCTGTACAAGCGTTTTGCCTTATTTTCACAAAGCATTTTTATTGCCTACAAAATCGCTGCAAATATATTTTCATGTACGTCATCGATCTCGGCTGAGCGGCGGATTGAAGTCTCCAATGCTACTGTGTCCAATGGAGAGAGTATACAGGCTTCCTTCGCTGTAAAACATTTCATTGGTCAGTAGAGGTAATCTGTGGCACTTTTGCCCTTCGAGCCATTGTCCTCAATGCTTTGTCTCTGATGCAATCACAGTAAAGGTTGGGTGTTCCACTACGCGTGTTCATTGTGTTTTATGATGGCGCTGATCGCTTGCAAAGTGGTTCATTCTCCACAGGTGACTGGTGCCCGGTCAGATGGAGCTGCTACCTCGCTACAGTGCAGTGTGTTGTGTGAGTGCACGCGTGTGCCAGTACATGTGTTTGTTGCCATGAATTTAAACATACTTCCAATAATTCCTTATCGCCAAGGTCACTTTGGCATGAACCCAGGTATATGGTACATCTAATGCTAATGATTTCCTGTTAAGGCCCGCGGTATGCTGGACGCAACCTTCCTGTAATGGGCTGCCATGCGATGAGTTTCCGGGGAGAGTTTGTAGAGGGCGAAGGGGATGCGGTGGAAATACAAAATGCATATTCTCCTGCATCCCATAGCCAGACGCTACATGCATTTAGATGGGTGTTGTTGAATATAGCCATTAGTTTGCTTTAGGTTTAGAATAAATATAAAATCAGGTCAGACCAATGGATGGCCTCAATCTCCTCTCTTGGGGCTTGGTGTTCCCGGAGCAATCATCACATGTTTAAACCATTCATACGGTATTATTTAGATGAACTGCTTTCATTAAATGTGGCTTGACTTGCATTATTATGAATGCATATAATATGTGATATTGCCGTTGACACATTAGCCTTGATGCTAGATGTGCATTCCGAGAATAGTTTCCGACTGGCACGCACCAATTTAACTACAGAAGTTCGCCGTGTGATTCCTGTCACCTGTTTGTTTGTCGCCCCCGCAATGAAGGCAGCGAATAGGAGATCACTTCATGCTCGACTGAACACCAAGAGTCTTCTTTAATTAATAGTCTGGTTGCCATTAATTACCTCCACAAATCCTAACATCGCTCATCCTGAGAAAAGAACAAGAACTTCCAAGTTATTCAATGTGATCAATGATGTTCAGTCGTCAGCACTCTGTAAACAGCACCAGTTGGCTGGAGTCGAACCGACTTCGAACAGGAGATACAAACATCCCAACGTCGTGGAGGAGGATGGGAGTGCTAACAAAAGCTGTAACAGATTGGTTTCTTTGCTAAATTGGTGCCATGCGTATCATATTAGGCCAATCAATCAACCTCAATGATGCAGATAATTAGAACATAACTGTATCAAGGTGCCTAGATGCCCGTTCGGGTGTAAAGCAGCATTACGGTAGTGTTAATGCGGTTTATTAACTCCTCCTCTCCATCTCTCTCTCTGTCTTTCCTGTGCCTGCCCATCTCTTTCCTGCCTGCATCCTTCCACCTAAACTGTTGCTGCATGATTCTCCTCCTCCGTCATCCTCTTCAATCACCAGCCAGTGCGCTTTTTAAAAGATGGAGGATGGAAATGTATCTGTGCGCGCTGTTTCTTTTTTTTTTCTTTCTCTTGAGTGAGTGAATGAGAGAAGGAAAGAGACAGCAGCGAACAGACAGATCTCTCCTGCTGATGCCGATCTTCAAAGTCTTATTTATGATTCATTGACCCCCCAGTGCTAATGCATTATATATCCAGCTCCGTCAATGAGAAAACTGCATTATTAATTTTGGTATCTTACACAAAAGTGTTAACAGTTTGCTGCATATTTTCCTTTCTCCCATAACGTACAGAATCATCAGTCATTTTGTCCACCAAAGCTAACGCAGCGTTTTGCAGCGTGTCATTAAAATGCCATCCTCCCTCAGAAGGAACTTGGTATTCAATATGTAACTTAGCCGAAAAAATATTCGATAAAATATTCCTCGCGCGTTCAAATGTTGACAACTATGATATGAAACTTCTAGGACTTACAAATGCAGATGAAAGTTCACTGACCCAGCCCGTTCCTAATCCCATAATGACCTGCAAATTATGATCCAAGACCCATCATCTGTGCAAGTGTGGGCGCATCATTTTGCATCACTGCCAAAAAAAAATGATTGCATTTGCTCACATCTCAATCCTGCTTTCGAGCAAAATACTCAGAAATAGACAGACACACAAACAGGCAGACACACATACACAAACATATTCTCCCTCTTCACTGTGAAGGCAGGGCCAATTATGCACTTCATGATCTGTGGTCAAAGGCGCTTCTCAGACAATCACCCTAATGAGTTGGGCCGTCTCCAAATACAGAGAGCTCCATCACTTTGGGTGTCCACTTGCGAATCTGTGTGTGTGTGTGTGTGTGTGTGTGTGTGTGTGTCTGAGAAGGAAAAAGACTATGGCTGCAGATCAACAGAAACAGCTTGAAACTCATTCTGTAGGTTCCCCGCAGAAGGCGTTTATTTGCCTCCAATGACATCCATCGTTATCAAAACAGATTTGAAAATGAGAGTTCACCTTCACGCCAGTTGTCGTAACGGGTTTGCAAGCCAACACTGCTTCTCGAAAATTATCAACAGAATGTGAGGAATTCTACATTTTGACGTTAAGGTCTCCAGTTGTTGTGTTTTGGAGATATCTGCCGAAGTTAGCATGCTAACTAGCCAATATCTGTCTCACTCCAAAGCAGGGTTAATACTAATGCCGTTTTTCCACCGACAGTACCAGCTCGCCTCGCATCGGCTTAGCGTGGCTCTACTTTGTTTGGTTTCAGACGCGTTTGCGTTTCCATCTAGAATTGGTATCTCTTCAACGTCAGCGAGTCGTCATCAACGTGGGCGGGTCGTCATCAGTGACGTACTTATCCACGCGACACATAAACAGGGCTAGCTGTGGGCTATGCAAAACACGTACACCTTTTCATTTCTTGTCACACCATCAAGCTCTTTCTGGATGGGGTCTTCAGCGACAACGCTCAGGAGCGTCTCCACCTCTGCCACGGTCCACGGCGTGTTCTTGCGTGTTGTTCCTTCCATGTAATCGCTATGTTGACTGAACGCAGATGCTAGTTTTTAAAGGTAGCGGGTGTCAGGCTCGGATGTCGCGCTCATCATGAGTCATCAAGTGGCGTCACTCTCTGTCCAATCAGTGGCCGGCTGCCAGCTTACGTCACACAACAGTATCAGCTCAGCTCGGTTGGAACTTACACAGAGGTGATACTAAAAAAGTATTACTTTAGCAGGTACCAGGTACCAGATTTCGGTAATGGGAACGCAAAAAAGGCGAGCTAAGTCGAGGCGAGGCGAGCTGGTACTGTTGGTGGATAAACGGCATAACACTATCCTGGTCCTCTAGCTCCCAGTCAGAACTGCCAGCTGCACGGCTAACTGAGCTAACTGGCTAATGGCAGCCACAGCTAGCAGTAGTAAGTGTTTATATTGCCCCCTGGTTGTTTTGAGAATAAATTTGACAGGTGGCCAATTCTAACATATTGCACATGTTGACTTATCTGATCAACACGTTATCACTCCAGGGTATAGGAATGCAAAGAATGAGATGTAAGATTTGCAGTTCTAGCTTTACTGTAATTGCACATCCTGTTTGGGTATTAATACATTAGCACCTCCGAGGAGAAGAGCAGCAGGACATCATTAAGTGATTCACTGTCATCAAGACCGCAGCTGGGCAGAAACAAAGAGTTCTGTTATTTTCCTGTTTTCCCTCCATAAAGAATGAGGAAACTATAAAAAGCTTTCAACTTGATTCCAAATCACTGCTCCCGTGCCCTAACATACTCATATTCTCTCCGCATACTCGTTATCCAGGGCTTTGAGACGAGTGAAAGAGCCGCCGTGTTTGTTTAATGAATATTTAATTTTTCAGTTAAATGGGGGAAGCCATCAAGAAGGCATCGACAAAGTGCTGTAAAATACGAGGAGATGTGTGTAGCTCCCATCCAGAAACAGGAAAACATCGCAGCAAAATAGAATATTCAAAACACCAACATGTTTTGAGTCCTTTTCCTCTACTGATTACAGCTGATCATTGACTAAACCCTTTCCTCAAATAGCAAACGTCCAGTCATAGCTTAGCAATGGCAAGTCTTGGCCCATCAAGCTCCTCATACTAAGCTGGCAGAGCGACACTTGGCATTCAAAGAGTTTGGAGGATCGTTGTCTTTGTTAAGGCTTTACAACACCGAAAATACAACAGAAAATGTGTCAGGAATAGTTATTTATTTATGTATGTGGAATCTGCTCTACCATAAGATGTGATTGTTGGCATGTTTAGAAGTACCTACAGCGTTAACCTAGCATTTCTTCCAAGGTTTAAGCCACAATATGCAGAAATTGGTATTTTGCTCACTTTGGTGCCCCCACATCGTTTTTAAGTGCAGCACGACTTTATGTAACAATTCGTCAGATGGAATTTCAAGGTTGCGTTCTCACTACAAGCCAACATTAATACGTTATAATCAGGGCATAATCCTGTTCTGGAAGGATCGGGACCTCCGGGATTGCAATGTTCATATTATCTTTCCCACCCTTTTGTTTCCCACTGAAGTTTCTCAGAAAAATTGCTTGTGTGGCCATGGGAATAGGGGAGTAGCCGACAACGCCACCCTGGGAATTGCACCCAGAGAAATATTCACCAAGGAACTAAATTAGGATTTAGCACACATGTTCGTCGACTAACGGCACCAGAGACGAAGTTCCAAAAAGTAGGTTGTATTTATTTTTCTTTTTTTTAAAACAAAGGTTTCACATATCACTCTTGACAATTTCCATCGCACTGCATGAGGGTAGGGAAGAGAAAAAAAGTTAACAGGGCTGAGGCTTACCAGCAGGGGGGCCAGATACCAGGGACGGAGGGGGAATCCAAAAGAAAGACACCAACCAGTCACTCGTGCTCGCACATACACACTGCAACACCGGATCAAAAGATGGCGAAAAATAAGACAAAATCCAAAAGGGCACACGTGAACAACACACTCGGGAAGGGGACACCACCACCTAGGGGATCTAGCTGCCTCCCTGCTGTGGGCACTCAGCACCTGGAAATAAAGAAATAGAAAAGAGGTGAGAGAATGTACAAGCAAACCAAACAAACTAACCATAAACACACAACTACACGAAATGACCAAGCTATGGTTGGGTGGCTGAGCAGATCACTGATGATCCGCAGCTATAAGAATGGCCTCCCACCAGTGCTAGCACCAAACTCACAAAGTGTAGCTCACAAAAGGAAATAAATAAGAAACCAAAAAATGGGGAATTGGCCAGCTACATGATCACTAGTGATCCGCAGCAGTTACCAAAAGGCCTCCCACTAGTGTCAAAAAGAAACAATAAACAAAAAGAACCAAGCTACACAACGAAAATAATACACAAATAACACAAACCAGGCCCAAAACAACAAAGCCAAAAAAAGATCTTATACGTGCGTGATAGCCCACTGGCTATCCGCAGCTATGAAAGGGGCCTCCTGCTAGTGGTTTAACATAGGCAGGGATAAAGCAAACCATAAACGAAATCCCCCAAATTAAACCAAAACTTCCCCAGGACACACACACAGACGCACACCCGCACACACACACACGCACACACGCACACACACACACACACGACACACACACAGACAGGTGACGACACACCGAGACGAGACAACAGATAACCAAATAACTTTAAGAAGTGTGGCTGTTAGCGTCTTCACCGCTATCGTCCCGGCAAGTGGCTAGCCCAGGGCAGTACAGGCCGATTTGCAGGTAAACCGCAGGTGGCAAAAACAGCAGTCGACACGGACCCAATCGGCAGTATCTAGAAAGCATACAGGTCAACCCATTAGCGCTAAACATAATGCTAGAAACGAAAACGAAAGTGATAGCGATCCAAGATAAGGGGTACATACCAGGAAGCTGACAACTTCCTATTTAAGCTAGCGGGCTCACGGAGCTCCGCCGAGTGTTTAAGTTCGGTAAAAATCCACACCGGAAATGTTACGCGACCAATAATCCAGCACGCATCACTGACCAAGGCCGAACACCACCAAGCAGCAGGTGGGAGCGCTGCAAAGCGATCACAGTGTGAAGAGTGTAAATCACCATGCTACAAACAAATTAGCCAGAGTCAGAGCGTACATACATACATACCGGCAGCAAGGTGACGGGAGGGGCGCAGCAGGAAGTAACGTGGAGACAAATTGTGGAGCCTCCCGGCCCAACGCTACTTCGGAATAAATAGGGTGATGACGCAAGCCATTGGCTGATACGGCCCTAATCATTATCAAGGGCTCTGCCCCCCTGTGTCTCACCACACTTGCGTGTCTGTTCAGCAGGCATTTTAAATCAGATTCTAAAATCTGAGAGTGGTCACATCACGCACTGATACCAGGATCATAATTAACTGTGCATGAGACGCAAACTAAGCTGGCATGCTGTTCATGCCGTTTAGTGTCTAAATATTTTGGCATATGATCACTGTAAACCCCACGTAACCCCAAGTATGTGGGGCATTTGTGCTGTCAAGTGATGAATGAGTGTGGTTAATTTAAAGATGTGCGTAGGTGCGAGTCTGCAGTGCTGTCCGTGGTCCTGAAATCCAGCCCTAATTCCATTTCCCCCACTGAAGCGGTCCACGGACAGAAAAAGGGGGGAGATCGCTTGCAAACCGTAAAGATAATCAGCTGTTCTACGCTGTTCTTCTCCCCCCTGCTGATATCAAGTGATTATTGTGAACACTCTGATTAATGAGCATAAATAAATAATGCTCAGTTTGCTTTACAACAGTAATAGTGTTGTTAACCGCGAGCCCCCAGGCGTTGTCCAATGTGCTCCAGGCACTGTGCATTTTTGATGTGTTCCCTGACTTTTTCACTCCCCCTGACCTGCCACAACAGCACCCTGTCTGTGTTCTGGGACCTTTATAGTTACACATTAGGCACTGGCCACAACAATGTTGTGTTTTTTAAAAAAACTACAAAACTTGAAGCAAAAAATGCATACTCTGGCATTTTTTGACAGACAGAGTTTACCTTCAGGTCTCCTCGCCTCTGTCATGAACTCCGTCTGCCCACTGAGGTTAGTGCAGAAAGAAAGCAACCTAGCTGTTTCCTTCACCCAACACATCAGTCTGCATCCTCAAACTGACACGTACAGTTTTAAAAATACAAACAGTAAATCATACATCTCACCTGGGTCTAGCTTGTCCAAGTGGACGAGGTACAACTTGATAAGGTTTTATTTTTCTTACTAGTCGTCTCACCTGTTGTCTCTCTCCCTGCTTTCTCCTCAGTGTGCCGGCGAGCCTCTCGGTTTCTCCGAACGACACACCTGTAGTACACTGCAGTCATTAGAGTGTCTCATTCAGAGGACTGTCGACGTCCCGGTCAGCAGATAGAAGCTAAGTTTCCACGGCATTTTCCTAAGTGGTGCTTTAGTTTGGAGAAAGATTCATATTGGATTCCAGGACACTGAGTCCTACTTGTGTGAAACTGTGTAAATTGGGGATATTGATCAGCAGTGGAGAATCCTAGCAGTGGTGCTGCTGTCTCGAGTCTCTACCAGCACTGCCTGTTCAGAGACACTTTTATACTGCATGTTATATTTTAATGTGTATGACTTAAGTTATGGCTAAATTCCACCAGATGCGTGTCTGGTCCAGCTCCGCCACGGCAGCTGACAGGTTTCACTCCAGTCTGTGTTTACTTCCACTGGCTCCGCTGCCTTGCGCATCTGCTCTCTCCCTCCCGTGTTGACGGCAGCTTCAAAATCTCAAAAAAGAGACAAATCCAAGCTCTTCTTCTAATCCTTTGGTTACACATGAGTATAACTGTGGTCCTCGGTCTCGCAACTCCGGCTATCCGGCAGTGCTGGACTCAAAATGCAGCCGATGGGGTTTGCTGTACAACAGAGCAAAACTGTATGCAACGGACATCCAGTGGAAATCTAGAGTTAGCCTAGCTGATTTTTGAAATGATTTATTTTTACAGATTTTTTATCACCTGGTAATCTTGATTTGATCGACGCAATTTCTCAAGGTCCATCAGAAACTCAAATCACAGAGAGTTTAGGCATAGCAGCCAGCAGAAGGACAACTACTGTATAAAACATTCTCTCTGTAAATTATTTTTTACTTTTCACTGGAGATCTTACCCGCTCACTCAAGTTACATTGGGCATGAACATGCATTTGGGATGGGAAGAGGATACGATCACATCCTTGTCATGTTCTTAATTCGGTGCATGCAACTCCAGTGGAGACAGCGACACACCGACTCTGTTCAATAGTTAAATAGCTAGGATTTCTCTTTGGTAGGGCTGAAATAAAAGCATTTGGAATACCCTTTGACAAACAAGAGCACAACATTTTGAACTGTGTGATGCAATGATCTCAGTTTCTTACACATGAGTGGTTGTGGCTGTCATCGGAGGGATGTTATTGGGATAAAACTGCCTCTAATGTCTCCTATCTCCATCTGTATTATCTCTGTAAGTCTACTCGCCAACACTCTGGCCAGAATGTTGCGAAAACTAGCTGGGAGCTTTGGAAACCAATGTCTGGATTTTCATCCATTTTGCCACGAGTACTGACAAAGTCCTGGCCATCTGCTGTGCTGAAATATTTAGTCAGGTTCTGTTGTAACATCCCTCTCCTGGGCCCCGTAACAATGTGGAAATACCAAGGGGTGGTGTGGTGGCAGTTTGCGAGGAAAAAGGGCACTGCTGCATCCGCATCTGTGCATAATAACATGCTGATGTAACACACAGGTGTACGGAGGAAAAATACCCGGGTTAAAGTTATTGAACGCTCCCCCTTCCCTAAACAATCCCCACCGAAGTCCCCTTAGGCAAGGCACTGTACCACCACCTGCTCTTGTTAGTATTGTTCCAACCAGGTGCAAATGGGTATGACTGCACACATCTGAGGCAGAGTGCTGATGGCAAAGAATTTGTGTGTCAAGCACGTCCAACTGGAAAAGATAGTGTAAAAAAAAAAGAAAGAAAGCTCAATATGACACCGTTACATGCTGTGTGGAACTACTGTGCAACATGAGTGATCAACAGGCCTGTTAATGAAACGATTCCAGGGTCACGCAGCAGTGTGCCCGCTGTGTTTATGCATGGGTGACTCTATCCGCTCAGGCTCGTGTGTTTGTGTGTGCGGCTCTAAAATGCACCCTGGTGCTGGCATTTGAACTTGGTGCTGTGATTAGTTTCAGAAAACATTCACAAAAGAAAACCAAATTATTCCATTCTTACCAAACCTTGATAATAATAGCAATGGTAATGATAATAATGATAATAATAATAATAATAATCAATAATAGCTCATTCATATAAATACAGTACAGATTCAGACACCAGTGTTGTACGGTACTCTACTGCATGCCAAGACAGCTTTGCAAAATTGTATGTCATCGGTAATTAGCAACAGGTTTGTGTCTTTCAAAATGATCATTTTTAAGGTTTAATTATAGGTGCTGCAGGCTGTAGTTAGTGATTCATGCTTCCGCTTCATTAAGGGCAGCAGCTGCAAACAGGTATGCACAGCAGCCCGGACGTTATTACATTATTTCCCCTTGCTAGCCTCTACGGGAACCCTCGGCACTCCAGGGCCAGAAAGGGAAAATATCAGCAAAGCTTCTCGTCAGGTTTTACGCAGTGTGGAAGTCCTCATGGTCACATGGCGGCCGTTTTACTCTGACGTCATGCTCGGAGTGGGAAGCTCGATGGCAGGGATAATGTCATGCTGCTGTAAGATTATAATTATAGCTCAAAATATTAGTATTAATATTGCATTAATGAAGGTCATTATGCAGACTATTGTTAGTTTCTCGACCAGCATGATGACCTTACAGTAATTACAATAACACAGGTAAGAGTGGGTTTATTAACACACATATGAATTCAAGGGAAATAATTAATTGTAATTTATTGAAAGCTTTAGCAAAATGTGTTCAGTGATCAGCTCGACAGCTAAAACGTCATCAGACCTGATGCACACCTTTGAGAAACAATACGCCAAACATGAATTCCAAGTTTTGTTCAGGTGGATGAGAACTTTCCACACAAAAACTGCTCACCTCAAATTCCGTGGAATGAACCAACTTCTCCTTCTTTTTCTGTACACAACGACTCAACGGCGTCTGACCCTCAACGTGTACAACAAGGACCTACATCCTATACGAAGTGCCACAGGGTCTAACATTCTTTCCATGGATTTAAGTTCAGCTGCAAGGTTTCAGAGGTCAGATAGGCTTGTTTGTTTGCTTCGTTTAAATGGTTGTTATATACACGAACCCGACAGTCGCCGTGATGTGTATTGAATGGAAAAAGGTGGCAATAGGAGCCGGGCAGATCCACCGGAGAGACAGCCGGGGAGATGAATGAGAGACGTATTGCTTCCCAGATTAGGTTTGTTTTCCAATCATCTTCTGGCCATATACCATATTGATTAAAACCTAATAACCTCATAAGACGCTCTCCACCACCTTTCTCATCCTCCTGCCACCCCTCCCTCCATCCCATCTCCCCCCCTCCTCCTTTTCCTCCCCCTCTTCTTTCTTCTCACTGTCCCCAAAGAGAAACGACTCGCCCCGGCTCCCCTCTTCACTATTAAAGAAGCGCTGACAGCAAATCACTCTTCCTGACCTCAAAGTTGAGCCTTTAATTTTGATGATATCTATCAATCATGACAAGGATATCAAATAAAAAAAAGGATTGGCTGGGTTATATATCCGACCCACGATTAAAAGATATTACCTTGCAACACACACATCAATCTGGGGAGAGTGTCAAGCGGACAAGAGGGTTAGGGGGGGAAAACAATCTGGCAAGTTGACGACATTAGCTCTGATTGGCGCAACATTTGGCTGACAAAGCTTTGCATTTATTTAGGAGTAATCGCCTGCCGTAAAACTCATATTTTAAACATTGATGCCTGCTTAAAGTTTCATGAAGGTGAATATAACCTTGTGTCTCATTGCATCCTGCCGCAGCGCTTTCTCTTGCAATTGTTACACCACGAGCCTCACATGAGGCATGACTCAGTGTTTACCCTGCCGCCATTTCACAGGTGTCATTCTGCAGATGCTTTCACTGCCCATATCCCCCCACCTCCCCCACCCCCCCATCAAACAGTCCGTGATGGGTCTTAAAGCATCGCTTAAAACTTTCACTCCGCCCATCAGCGCTCTTCACACCCTCTTCAAGGCCTCCTCCATCTGCACACAAACATCCTGATATGACGGCCCATCACACTTCAGGAGCCTGATGAGTGGGTGAAAAAGAAAACAGTATTAGAAGGCGTAACACACACACACACACTCTCACACACATGTGTGGAGACATACAGACACAGAGGAAAATGAGCATAACCTTCCTGTGGGCTATATTTTACTGCTGATGGACCGCTATTGGTTTTATGGCCTCTAATCATGAGTGATGTTCAGATTTCTCCCTTTGCTTCCTGTTGGCCCTTTATTCTCTTTATGTCTCTGTTTCTCTCTCTCCTATTAAGTTCTCCTGCTCTCCATCTTTGCTATTCCCACTTTAATATCCAATAAGAACACTAACGGAGAAGACTGTTGACAATGACTATGAAAAGAACACACGCATCCACACGTCCACCCCTGCCTCATATGTGACATTTGAGAACCTACGCTCAATTTCTTGGGATCATTTAATTTCTTTTTTCCATTCCATGCCTTGGTTACAAGAAAACAAGTCTTGGTATATTAACCTTATTAGTGGTATTTGCATTCTAATTAAATGGGAATTTACTAGCCCAGCAGGGGGGATTAAGGAGCACGAGGACTACTGGGGCATGTGGCAGACGGCAACCTTTAACAAGGCGCTCGCTTTCATGTTGTAATGATACAGTGGTTGGTTGCCTTTGCAGAAATGCCCTGCTTCCCTCCATCTATCCACATTTGCCACGCTATTTCTTCCTGTTTAACAGTTTCACAGTAGGGGTGTCACATAACCAAAGCCTGAGGTGTGCCAGGGTCCCTGTTTCTCATATTATTTGCCACCAGAAAATCTAATCAAAATGTGCTTAATTTACAGCTACAGGAAACTTAAAATCGTAAAGCATTAATCTTATCAAACACCCCCTGTATACTTGAGAGGTGGCTGGTGCAAGGGGGCATCATTGTTGGTGTTTTTTTTTTACAATCTGAAAAGCCGAGTTTGAGTAAAAGATTAATTGGTTTAAATGTGCCAAAACACTGCACAGTAGTTCCACTTTATAAGAAAAGTTGATGTTTAGGTCTCATTGCCCCACTTGTTAAATACTGATGCTTTGGGTTTCTGAAGTCGTCCAATAGTTGACGCTGTGGGATTGGGACCCAAAGTGTCTGAAGTGGACCTTTAAGTAAAGATACTTTACTGCTCTGGAAAGTTATCACAGCAGCAATCATGTTATATTCTGTTCACGTCACACGTCAGAAACTGCAGTGATTCAAGCTAGGCTTCGGTCAGTCTGACCACAGCCGTAGGAATGCTGAGCAGTGCTCAGCAGTCAGCAGTAATCCGTTCTAGTTAGGTCACCTAGATGCAGTTTCTTTGCTGTCTCAGCAGGAGTTGGACCAGAGTTGTGAGAAACATCTGCTCGCTCTGGGTTTTGTTAGCCTTTAGCAAGGGCTGGAGGTGACCAGGCCCTCATCAAATAAGGAATACGTCATCCAGTAACTCCAAAGTCGCCTGTTTACATGTACTGTTTTCTTAGTTGGCTGGTTTACAGCTTTTAAGTCAACATTTCGAATTAATTTGTTCAGAGATGGAGGGTGTATGAAACCTGTAATGTCAAACCATGTGTCTTCCGGAGTCATCCTGAGACAGCCACATTTTTTTATTTCTAAACGTTAATCTACAGAAGATGAGGGACCTGGGTGTGGTGGTTCTGTTGTGTTAAACTAGCTGGTAGGGGTGTAAATCACCAGTTTCATCACATTACGATATTACATTGATTTTTTAAACAACAATATGACATTAGGGTTAGGGTTAGGCCAAAATTACAAAGTCTGCCATGATACAATTTTGATTTGATTCAATTCAGGGGCCAGCAATCAGTATGAAACTATATCATCTGTCCAATAAAAAGAATCAGTTACAGATGAAGCTGCCACCGCTTTCTTTTCTGCTTTTGACCATACAGAAAATAACACATGGATAATTGTTAAAGGCAAGGTGCAGTTAAGTTTACTTTAAACTGACTCCACTAATACACATAAAACATGTCACAGGTTTATTAGCTTATTTCAAAATAAAGGCATAACCCAAAGATGATGGTATGGATCGATGTTTTCACTTTGCATCGATGGTATTAGATCGTTTATCTAAGGGATATATGGATCCGGATCGATGGATCGCTACATCACTACCAGCTGGGCTGATAAATGTAGAGCCATGAAAGACTCTTTGCTGTTGAGTACTTAGTGGTGTTATTGCTTTCTTACGGTCAGTAAAAGGTAATGTGCCCAGTGTGTTGCAGAGGACTGCTTTGTTGTAGCTCTCAGTATTAATACACTGTTACTATTATTAAATATCATTCTGAAATTCTGGCAAGTACCTTGAATACACTGTTAGTAAATATAACTGCTCTTATAAATAACTCAGGATGTTGTGACTAGGATGGCTGGTGGTGAAAGCAGCATGTTGAAGCGAGCAGAAATTCTTTCATTCTGTCCTTCTCTGTGGTTCATTTCAGTTTCTCTCCAGCCCAAATGTCAGTCTTGCGTACATTTGGCCCCATAT
This sequence comes from Lagodon rhomboides, assembly GCA_039737535.1. Classification (NCBI taxonomy): domain Eukaryota; kingdom Metazoa; phylum Chordata; class Actinopteri; order Spariformes; family Sparidae; genus Lagodon; species Lagodon rhomboides. Next base: position 20,786,705 of record CM077799.1, on the reverse strand, counting down.
TGACTCTTTGCTATTTTGTTTCACTGGTTCTGTCAGGCCTGTCTTGCTGGTCATTTTCAGGCTGAGTGGATCACTGTATCTGTCTCCCTGATGTCCCTCGCTTGCCTCGCTGTAGAAATTTAGCTGACTTTAAAGAGACGACGAGGAGATCTGAATTGATTTGTTCTTGCGGACTGTCTTATTCTCTCAGTTTCTCTTCTACTCTCCTCGCTTTCCGTGTCTTGTCCTCTTTTGTTGTCTCCTGTGTAGTCGGTAGTCGTCTTTCCATGTCTTTTTCTTTTTCTTTTTTTTTTTTTCCTGCTTTGCTAGCATTTTTCCCTTTGAAACAGAAGAATAGAAACACAAAAGATGAGGGCGGACACAGTTCACCGTGGGCTTCCCGGGGCTCCTACTACAGTCAGAGTCGCTGCAAGCGTTTGTGGCTGAAGATGGCATGCAGCCTGTCTTGAAGTGAAGCAGTTATAGAATCAGACAGGAAGCTCACACTTAAACTCCTAAGAGGTCAGAGAACGTAAGTGAGGTGAGCGTCAGATCAATGTGATCAATAGGAGCCAATGATTGCTTGGAATCAGTCCGCCTCACCTGATAAGTCAAGGACAAATGCATGCAATGCAATGACTCCACTGCAGCTAACCTGATTCCACTGTGGAAAGGAATGATTTAAGATATATACTGAAGCTAGAGGATGCTACAGTAAAATATAAAGATATATAAATCGGGCATTCAAGGCAATGGCTTGTGTGATTTCTTCTTTCCGCCTTCATTTGCAAGGTCTTGATGGGATTAGGCAGTAGCCTGTTTGCCTTGGTTCACATATATTTGACATGTCTCCTTTGTCCTCTCTTCTTAGTCCTGTTTTCTACGCTCGCTCAGCCCGTATTGTCCTCCACAACTGCTAGCAAAGCCCATTTCAGACCTTGTGGATGGCTAAGCCTTCCATCTGGCTGCTTTTAGACCTTTGAGAACTGACATTCAATATGTAGTTCATCCACATGTGCTCATGCCTACACCATTGTTCAACGATTCATATTCACATACATATACAGGTAAAAATGTGTATGTGCATGCACACGTGGACCTCTAAATTTGCTGCACATATTGTAACTGCCACACTACCATCTTGGGCAAGTTGTGACCAGAGAATGAGCTTCAATATACTTACAAACTATTATTTAACTTACTAAATGTCTTGCTCGTAATCAAGACTATAGTGCCTAAACCTGAGCCTGCCTCAGCACAATGGATATGAAATCAAACAATGACTAATTCGACTATGACTAACGTTCTGACATTCAGTTTAAAGAGTGTTTGTCAGTATTTACATCTCTATGAGTTAAAACAAACCAAAAACAAAATTGTCAGGCATAACATTATGACCAGCTGCCTAATATTGTGTTGGTCCCCCTTTTGCTGCCAAAACAGCCCTGACTTGTCGAGGCATGGACTCCACTAGACACCTGAAGGTGTGCTGTGGTATCTGTCACCGAGATGTTAGCAGTAAATCCTTTAAGTCCTGTAAGTTGCGAGGTGGGGCCTTCGTGGATCGGACTTGTTTGTCCAGCACATCCCACAGATGCTTGATTAGATTGAGATCTGGGGAATTTGGAGGCCAAGTCAATACCTCAAACTCCTTGTTGTGCTCCTCAAACCATTCCTGAACCATTTTTGCTCTGTTGCACGGCGCATTATCCTGCTGAAAGAGGCCACAGCCATCAGGGAATACCGTTTTTTTATGAAAGGGTGTACATGGTCTGCAACAATGCTTATGTAGGTGGTACGTGTCAAACTAACGTCCACATGGATGGCAGGACCCAAGGTTTCCCAGCAGAACATTGTCCAAAGCATCACACTGCCTCCACCGGCTTTGCCTTCTTCCCATAGTGCATCCTGGTGCCATGTGTTCCCCATGTGCATCAATGAACCTTGACCGCCCATGACCCTGTCACCAGTTCACCACTGTTCCTTCCTTGGACCCCTTTTGACAGATACTGACCACTGCAGACTGGGAACACCCCACAGGAGCTGCAGTTTTGGAGATGCTCTGGCCCTGTCGTCTAGCCATCGCAATTTGGCCATTGTCAAACTTGCTCAAATCCTTATGCTTGCCCATTTTTCCTGCTTCTAGCACATCAACTTTGGACAGGATTTTCACTTGTTGCCTAATATATCCCACCCACTAACAGGTGGATTAGTTTGTGGTAACCCCTTAAGCCTGATCAGTGTATATGTATATAGATTACTCATGTTATAAAACAGAAATGACTAGTGAGTATTCAAAAACCGTAATGTTGACTGGCTGGTGTGATCCCATCCCAAGATTGTCTCTAGTTAACTGTTAATATGATATTTCGCTCAACTCAAATGTTATCAGTACCTTACCCTAACCATACCCTAACCTCAATCTTTGCCCAGGCTTCACCAGATTGTAGTTCTCACGAACAGACTCGGTAGAAAGTGAGAATTTCGGCATTGGATGTAAAAGAAAAATTACGTCATTCAACATTTTTGCCACATCAAGGTACTGATGACCTATTTCACGCAGTCTCACTCTTAAAGAATTCTTGTAGCGTTTTTGTTTCTCAGGCTTTCTGTCCCTTTTTCTCCACCTTTGTTTTCTGTGATTGTCCTGCTGTTAACTCACTTACACTTGAATAGCGACCTGTTATTTATCTGCCTGCACTCTGCTCTCCAACCTAATGCCAAACCATGACATTAAATAACAAATTGTTGATTTAAAAGAAAGAAAGACATGCGCGACGTGCAGTGAACCCCCAACATTCTTGTTTGGAGCATGAAATAGCATCAAAATTGCTCTCACACAGAGCTATTTAGATACCGAACAAAAAAGCATCCCCTCTAAAACTGTTAGAAGAAATTTAGTGTGCTTGAGAGAGGCGTAATTGCACAGTGCAGTCAAAAACCTTTGGAGAGAAAAACCTGGAAGAGGAGCAGTGTTTCATTTCATTTGCATGAGATTTTTAAGGATCACAGTTCGACTGTGTGTGTACGGGAGATATAATGATAGGGAGAAGTACAGCAATGAGAAAGAGGGTGAGAAAAAAATGCTACCAAACCTTTTCCTCTCCAAGAACATGATTATTTTTTGAGGGTGGGAACTCGAAATGGAAGAGCTATGGAGGCACTGGGCCATGAAATTTTCATTTGCTCCTAAAGTTTTTTTTTTTTTTTTTCTCTGCAAGGTTTCATCATGCAGAATGTATCATGCTCACAAACCAAGGCAGACCAGCGGGCGTCAAGGCTTCGCATAACAATAACACCAACATCCGTACTTGCCTGCTCTTCTGAAAATTCATTCTGACAAGTGGTCCAGACTGCAGTTCTCATACAGGACCCACTATGTAACATATACAAGTGAATGCATCGTATCAAAAATAACCTCATTTTGAACTACTTTACCTTCTTCCTCGCAGTTGTTTGCCGCCATTCTTCCTCCACTCCCCTTCTCTCTGTCCTGTTGATGAAAAAATATTCACTTTTCAAGTTTTCCATTTCAGAGGCTTTGCCTGTCTGGTAACTCTTATCTTTCACCATCAAAGAGGTATGGCTTCTTTGTCCCCGCTTTAACGTTATCCGTTCCTCCCTTTGTGTTTGATCTGTTGCTGTTTGGAGGAGGGCATTCACAACCCACATCACCATTTATTTATTTTTTACTAAATGTATCACTCCTGTTTTGAATGACCCTAGCCACTGAGACCTTGTGCTTGCCTTGGTGAAACGAATGGCAAGTTGATTTAAAAATAAATGGAGTGTTCTTTCTTTCATACTTCTTTTCTATGCACCTCTTTGAGCTTGTGATGGTGCGTGGTGGATGAGTTGGCCTTGGCTATGACTACTCTGTTAGCTACCTTCAAAAAAAATAGGGTACGGTATCTGTGGTACCAAGTGATAATTAGACTGTATCTGGCTGTAATCTGAAGATGAATTATTTCTTATGTAAGCACTCAACCGAAGGACACTAACGAATAGTAATGAGGACATAGAGCACCTTGTTGCTATGTGTCCACATGTATGTGTGCATTCATCCAAGCAACAGTAACACGATACATTTATGAGGAAGAAAGAAACGGTGCAAGGTGAATGTTCTCATATTGCTGCCCTCCTGCAAGTATTCCAGCCAAATGGTTTCAGTGTCAATTGAAAATACATATGTATGCGGTACTCATGTTGAATAAATTAGTGATTTGAGAGATACCCAAGTAACCTTGTCCCCCGGATCAGATAAAGGTTTCCGGAAATTGTTGGCCGATCATGCTTGACGAGAGGCTTCACTGCTGCGTGTATCTGAACCTTCGTGCCCCCAGATTGTCAGGGTTGGCAGTCTTGGAGAGTCTTTTCCAACTGCTGTGTAAATACACTGCTCAGCTTCCTTAGAAAACCTACTATCCGCCAAGGTCCTAAGAAAAACTGACGAAGAGCCAATCCCAATACATCCCTTAACCCTACCCCTCTGTTTAGCGCCTTCCCGTCTAGGGGTACGGTGTCCCAATTCTTGTTGGGACATGAGGGGACCGGTGAAAGAGGTTTTTCAGAGGCGAACTTCAAACTGAGGGTGATGAAAACTCTGCCGTTTCAATGTAATATGGCCATTGTCTTTATAACAAACATAAGACAATTGTCACCAGTCTCATAATGTCTTCGTAGCTAACTAGCTAGCTCACTAACATTACATTGTTATTGCTGATTTAGGCATGACAGTCCCGCATTTTGACGTATTTTAGTGTTGCACCCCCCATGTTGCACATTTTTGTAGGTTTGGAGAAGGCTAACGACCATGTTCACCTAATTATTACAATCCAAAGGAGGCAGGTCAGGTATTTTAATGAGAATGGAGAGACTTACTTCTGGAAAATTGTGCCATGGTTGCAAACAGAGAGTTAAGGGATAAGGCAGAGTAACTGTCCTTCCAACCCCGAGTGATGGTCATGAATTTTGGGTAGTGATCATCAGAATTCATTTGAAGCAGCTTAGATTAAATTTTTTCTGCAAGATGCATGGCTGTTGTCACTCTCACTGTTCTGGAGACAGTTATTCGTAAGAATTTCTCCTTCACACTGTGAGAATTCAGTCGGGGTAGTTTGCACACTCATAGAAATGCTTCCTACTTCCCATCCCCTTGAAATGTTCTGAGCGCCACCAAGGAGATTCATGGGTACACCTAAATGCTGAAGATACTCTTGCAGCTGGCCTGGGGATACTTGGTGTCTCCCAGGAGGAGCTGAAGGAATTAGCTTGGGGAAAATGACATTTGGGCTGTACCTTCCTGGCACCTTGGCCGTGATCAGAATAAGTGCATGAGTTGGCTGCATAATGGCTAAAATGACTGGCATGAGTCGTTCTGTCCTAGACATTTTGGATCAACATAAAACTGTTAATTGAAGCTTAGAAACAGTCAATATCACAACTTCACTCTGCAAAGTCGTAGGTAGCAATAGTGGCTTTAGCAATTTAGCCTGTCTTAAGTTCAATAGACAGTCTCTTGTTTTCAGGTCTACCAAGACAGACTGTTTGCTGAATTAAATGCACTGTTCCGTCACAATTTTAAATGGTTTCACACAACTGAAACCACTCATTGAAAGACATTTTTTGAAGGAACAAGAAACCCAGAGGAAACCAGTGTTGATAAAATAACCCACAATTAACATTAACCAAATAAAAACTTTTAATCATGTTTGGCACATGCAGACAGTGCATCAGTGGAGGATGGTGCAGAGGAGTGAGGACATTGCATTTGTCATCAGGCAGGAGTCAAAGCAGTAAAAAACACTTTCATTAACCCAATTACCATCAGAGGCCAATATTACAATGGTGAGGTTCACTCATTAAGTCATTGCCAACATGTTTTGATTACTTACCCTGTCTCTTTTCTCTCTTTATCTCTCTCCCTTGTGCTTTTTTGCTCTCTCTCTCTCTCTTTTCTCGCACTCTCACTCTCTCAGAGAAAATGCATCTTATTATGCAAAGGCCAAGCTGTAGAATTAGCAAGGTAATAGATGTGATCCGCTTGCTAACCTCAGCCAGCAGTCATGCACAGAATTTCAAAGAGGGTCTTACACACAAGTGAGCTGCATATTGCTGCGTAGGCCTTGTCATCACTCTGTTGAGAGCAAGCGTGAGTGTGTGTGTGTGTTTGTGTGTATGTGTGTGTGTGCTAGGGTGTTGTGCTCAGCCACATATGTGTCCAACATCTGTTGCCATGGGACACAATTTAGAGGTCAGGGTCTGAGCAAATGTCTTCTCTAACTAGAAAAGACATACCTGGGATGTTTTTTTGGAGGGGGGTACATTTGTGTCAATATGCTAACCTCTGTTCATACTTGTGTTTTGCACTGAGCCACTGAATGTATTAAATCTTTAAACCTTCAATCTTTCCCTAAGGCCAACCTCCAACCGCCCCAAAAAAAGTCAGAACTGGCGAGATGTCTTATCTTTGGAGGATTTTCGTCATCTCTCAGTCGACATGAGGTCATTCGTTAAGCGCAAGAATGTAAATGCGGGAATACACACACATGTGGAGTAAGTTACATCCTCAGACAGAATGAAAGTCAATTGCGCTGGCTGCAGTGGCAGATCTGTGTGGGCTGACAGGCACTCTTACCCAGCTGGAGTGACATTGCTCCTTTCAGCTGCATATCAAATTCAAGGCTAGATTCTGATCAGCTGAGGGCTTGTACTCAATCTGCATAAAAGGCATTTCAAGCCATCGCAATGTGACTTTCGATGCGTGTGTGCGTGCGTGCGCGTATGTCCGCATGCATGCCGTGGTGTGTGTGAATGTGCATCTCGGTACGGCTGAAATGTTGGCTGTCTGTCTGTGTGAGTGCGTTCGCATGCGCCTGTGTCTGCCTGTGTGTCTTCCAAAAATGCTGATTTGCACGCTCGAAGGGAGCAGATTTTCATATATTTAAGGGCAGGCACGTTGCTAAGCTATGACAGGCTGAGGGCACTGATGCATTAGAAAAGCCTGTGTAAACCATAAGCTGACGGATAGTGAGAGCACACACAACTCACAGCTGTATTACACTCATCCCGTTTCCTGTCTTCACCTTGCTTTTTTATTCTTAATTATTTTGTTTTGCTTCTTTTTGCCAACTGTCCATCCGTCCGTCCATCTGTCCGTCAAGCTAGCTATCTGGCTTTCTTTGCTGCTAGATAGCTATCTGTCGACCTTTCTGACTGTCGACCTATCTAGCTATTAATAACCTACCTTCCTTACTGGCTATCTGGCTTTCTTTACAGCTAGCTAGCTGTCTGTTGGCCTGTTTGTTGAACTGCCTGCCTGTTTGTATCGTTATTTAGCTGTTAGCAAGCTACCTTCCATGCTGCTATCTGTCGATCTATCTATCGCTCTGTCTGTCTAGCTTTAGCCTGTTGATGTGTTATAAGCAAGCTACCAACTAGCCATTTATCTAGCTGCTAGCTCTCTAGCTTTCTTTTGTTAAACTCATTCCACTCTCAAAGACTGCAAAATGATTATAAAAAAGGCGAAATGGTTCCCCACTTCCACTCAAGCATCTTCTTTTACCGAGTCAAAGGACTTCAAATACACATTTGGTGCTCTTTTCTTGTTCAGAGAAACTTTTGGAATCGGCTGAATAATGTATGGCGTAAAAAACTGAGCTTTGGGACAGACGAGGAAGGAGGGTGAAGAGGGAACAGCATTGGGTTTTCTCCTTCCATTTGGGTCACCGTGGGGCCCTTTCACCTTTTCTAAGCCATTTCTAAGACAATGTGCAAATTAATTGTTTCCTAAATATTACTAATGATATGAGTTGAATAGTGACAGAATGGACAAACTAAGAAAACAGGGAGCAGGACATGTGCAGCCATAAAAAGGAGTAATAGTGGTGGAAAGGAGAAGGGTGGAGGATTGAAATCTGGAGAGCGCTGAACCTACGGATTGTTATCTGCAGACTGTCGACGAATGGAGGGGCAGACGGGAGGGGAGACTTTCTGCATGATGAAGCTTTGAACACCTATTGTTGGTTTTGGAGCAAGCAAAAGGAATGATATGAGGACAAGCCAGAGAGATAAAGAGAGGGAGAGGGAAAGGGAGAAATGCAGAATGTGAGAAATGTCAGCTCTCCAGAGAATACTTGGCCTTGGCAACTCCTGAGCAGTGCAGAACTCGTGTTTTGTTGTTTTACAGTAAAAGTTGCATTAAGTGGCTCGCAAAAAGTACAAGGCGAGAGCAACAACGAAGTGCTCGTAGTTCCAGATGAACCGGTGACCTGAAAGTGACTGAAAACTGCACAGATCTGCAGACTGTGAGGATGATTTTCACTGGGCTCAACCGTTCTAGCAAACCTTTCACATTACAGGCAACTATTAGTTTCAGTGTTAGTATTAAAATATGGCTGGATGGAGCTTTAGATCCCTGTATTTAGCAGTCACAGGTGTGTATGGACTAGAACAGTTTGCTTCCAGAACTAAACAACTCACAGCTACAGTGAAATCTCATTTTAAATGTCATCTACCCTGTAAAAAGCTTGATGTCTTTTTATCCACAGATCATCAGAAACAAGCTGAATTGTTTTTGTGGTTATCAGCCGTCTAACAATAAATGTCACATCTGGACAAAAAATGGAAAGGACGTTTTCAGCGAACCTCGGGGGATTTCAAGGTCAATCAATGGGTCGATTCACCTCTCATGTCCAGACTGAAATACCTCAACAACTATTGATGGATTGCCATGAAATTTTGTGCAAACATTCAAGTTCCCTGAGGATGAAGCCGGCTGACTTTGGCAAACCCCTGACTTTACCTCTGGCATCAACATGTGTGGTTTTGAGTGAAATGTGTCAACAAGTATTAGAAGGGTCGCCATGAAATTCGGTAAAAAAACATCCATGTCTCCTGCAGGATGGCTCGCAATAACTTTGGCGATCGTTCAACTTTCAGCTGTCCAATATCATGGTGCATGACTAAATTCCTGCAAGGCTGATGACATCAGCTTTTACATCATCAGTATACCTGCTTCAAAACAGCACGTCAGCATTACATGTTAGCATCTAGCTCAAAGCACCGCTGGGCCTGAGTACAGCATCAGAGCTGGGAGCACTGCTGTAGACTTTGTAGTCTTGACGTTTGAAATCTTTACTCTCCATCTAAAACAAATCTCTCTTAAAATATATTTTTCTTGCCTGCAAATGCAGATCTGCAAATATTGGATGACCAATATGTTTATTTTCAGCATGAGCCAGCAGGTGCTATATGCTGCAACACCCTTACATCTATCCTGTTGGGGTCGGACCACATGGTGCTTTACTCTTACATTGTCTCCCAAAGCCTGCATCCCAAACAATGCCAGATTAGTGTTTTTAGACTGAATAACACTCGCACTCGCATGGACCACTACCTTAATCCATCCAATCTGAATATTTAATGCTTTCATAGTCAGTGAAACAATCAGTTGCGCTCTGACACTAGACAGTGCATCACACAAATCAGCCAGTGGATTAGTCCGCTGTAATACAGTGCAAATGAATACGTGTCCACTTAAGAAGCTGAAGTATCACTTGGCGAGCCAGTGATGGAGAGCGGATTTGATTTTTGTTCTCTTTACGTGACCCTGTTTTCCCCCAGAAGCAGGGCATTGTCCCTGTCCTCCCTCCCATCCCTCTGTCGCACCAGGAAAAAAATTTGGCCCAACCTGCAGGCGGGTGTACAGCAAAGGCCGTGAAACCATCCATCTATATCCATTCTCTCTCTCTCACTCCCTAAATGTGTGACAGAGGTCACCTTGGAACCAGACACTTTGTAAATGTACAGCAGAGGAGGCAGACGCACATACACACAAGCACTCAGCCCTCGTTCTGTCCTTGTCCATCGCTAACCCTTCCTGTCTCTGCACCCTGAGAAATCCTTTCCTCTCTTCCTGCCTCTGACCTCCTCTGTCACCGACTTCCACTTTAACCTCCTCCTTGCTCATCTCTCTTCTCCCTGCCTCTAGAGCCAAACCAACAATGTCACACAGAGAACACTGGGAATTCCCCATGAAGCACAGAGTACAACTACAGCCATGTTTCCATCTAATTAAAGGATTAAAGATACATTATGTAGAAATTCTGCATTAAGATGTATAAAAAAATGACAGTTTACAGTTTATAACTCATAACTCAGTTATACATTTAAAGTACATAATCCCAAATATTTACAACAATGTTCAACCTCAAAGAAATCCATATGTTTACTCAAGGTAACAGTTCTTGTCATTTGGTCACCCATTGCTACTTCTGGATAAGGAAATTGGCACAATAGGGGTGCCACGCTTTGGAAAATCATTTAAAAAAATTAGCCTTCTGTTTCGACAATCAAAATCAATTGCAGCATTGACGATCAACTCAGAGGGACTTCATGGTGCATGGCTTAAATTCTGAAATCTACATCGCTTCCTACAGCAAAGGATATGTGCGCCGAAAGGGATGTCATGATGCATTCAGGTGCACCTCATAAAAAATGTAAATGATAGTTATCAGTTCAAACTTACCAATAGCATAGCTGCAGGTGCTGAAAAAAATCTAATCAAAAATTGAATTGTGACCTTAAAATCATAAATTACCCCTTGTGTTGTGTTCGTTTCTCAGGAACAGCAATAATGTTCCTGGGTCAACTTGACCCTGGGCTTGTTTAATTATCCAAAAGTGTCATATTGTTTATATCTCATTATTAACTCCATTACTAACCATTTCAATCAATATTTAGTGCAGTGGTGTTCTTTACCTCTCACAGATCATGGTTCAATGAGGATAATTCACTCGTTTTTCATATAAAATGCATGTTAAAACTTTTTACATTGTACATTGGAAAGACCTACATATAAAATACAATAGTTTTACATGACATTGATTTATTTTACATTTTCCTTTTTTTTCTTTTTATGGAGTGATGTTGATAAATGAATATGAGACACCTCTTCTGTTCAGGGTCAAATTGACCCGCTGACTTAAAATCAAGACAAGTGAGTCATGAGGATTTGTATTGAAAGTAAACTCTACCCGTTTGTCCCACGCTGTCCTAATAGCTGCCAGCTTGTCTCTCTCTCGTCTGACGCGCTTGTCTCTCGATTATCAAATCGGATTACTCTGGAGAAAATATGAAAAGTCTCCAGAGACACTGTGGCATGAAATATCGCCTTGCCTGTCTGGGCACCCCACAGACTGATAGGCCCCAGCAAGGATGAGGACCCCCAAATATGCATGTTAATGCATTTTATCCAGCTCCTTCCACTTCTCCCCCAGAACACGCCTTCCTTCTAGATTAGTCATTTGGAGAATGATTTTCTGATTGAGCTGGGCATGACCAGCTCAAAAGCTGACTTGATGTCTGTCACATGAGTCACTGCCATCCTAAAGGGCCCTGGCTCTGTCTTTATTATGGTGTCTGCAGACTGTTTTGCCTGACGTCTATTTGAGACCACTGTACTTCACCATTTCTTGATGTGAATGTCTTGCTTGGAGGAATATGAATAGCAGTTTCCTCATTTGGTTCATAACCAGAATCATCAGACTCAGAATTGACCTCAAGACTGTTTTCATCTTCAGAAACATCCTCCTTTATTTCACTGTCATGATCAAAATAGAGTTCCAGGATGTTGGTCGGACTCCCCTGCAGAGAATCTCTATATGTTTTGAGTGTCCACTCAATGTGGGCCCACGTTTGCCCACGGGAACCGAAAAGGTTCCCATTACAAGCCGTAACAACACCTGCATTCTCGCACTTTACAGATGAGGTCAAGAGTGTGTGTGTGTGTGTGTTAGATTGGGGTGAAATATGTCTCACAGTTGCAATGAAAGAAATAGTATTTGACACTTCTGACCCCTTTTAGCCTCCACTTTGGCTGCCGGGTCAAACTGACCCAAACAGTATCTCTGTAATATAAACATGCAGGAGGGTGTTGCAAATATTAACCATTTTCAATTCATATGCTGATTACACTTATTAAGCCAAGCAGAAGAAGTTTCATACCGAAAAAATACTTTTAACTACTTTTTTTAGATTTTCTAATTTTGAAATGGGTCATTTTGACCCGCAACATAACAGGACGGTTAAATTAGATAGTGAATTTGGAGGATTGTGCACCGTTAGCATTCTCCAGGTTCTCTCTCTGTTCTTCCCCCCTCTCCCATCTGTAATGCTAAGTTCATTAAGTAATGTACGTTTCCCCTCCAGCTCCATTCAGCAGTCAGATTGATAAACAGGAATGGAGATAAATCCACTTTTTAATCCGAAAAGTTCAAAAGTAATCTCTGAGCTCTCCTCCCGACGAACACAAGTACGACTTTTAGTCCTACTTATACCACCATGCCTACGACTATGCAACCATTACTCCGACTGCCACAACAACTCCTGCCGGTGGTCCTATGACTACTACTATAGCATCTACCACTGGCAATTCATCTCACTAACCAAATAGCACTTAAAATTAACATAATAGTATAATTTGTTGTGTATACGGGCTGTTTTTAAACCAGTTCTAACAAAGCTCTTGAGCCTGCCGATGTTTCATCTGTAGAAAACTTTTTTTATATGAAGCAGCAGAAGTCACAGCTCTGACGTGGCTGTAGGAGAGCAATCAGGACACACTGACGCAAACGGCGGTGAGGTGATTCACATGGTGAGACATTTCAACGGTGTGTTGTTCTCCAGTCAGCGGCACGACTACATTTTAATCAGGAGAGACTTATTACGAGTGAGTGTTTATTGACACGTACACAATAGAGAAATGTGGATAGACTCCCTCATGACGTCATCGTATTTTAAGGGGGTAATGAAGCCGTGCGTGGTGTGGATACCTCCCTAATGGAGTCTAGACACTGGTGGTGCTGATTGGATGCAGAGCTTGGCAGTGCTCTGGGTGGATGTGAAGAGAAGCAGGCTTCTGGTGAGCTCGGGCCACGAGACGTAAACAGGGTGGAGGAAGGTTTTGCGACGCAGTGGGTGACAGCAGCAGAGAAGAGAATAGATTTATAGTTTGGCAGCAATGATATAATTGGCTTAAGGATATTGTCACATAATCTGGTTGGTTAAAACTGAAACACAGTCATCTTATCATGACGGAGAGGGGAGAGAGATAGTCTTACTTGCTAAGCCTCATGTGTTGCTACCCGTATTAGTGCAAGACACTGAATGAGAAGCGATTAGTTGATTAATTAATTAGCAAAGCAACAGAAAATTAGTAGTCAACAATTTTGAAAAATCAGTTCATTGCTTTTGTTAATTAGCAATCAGACATGCCAAACAATTTCTGGTTCCAGCGTCTCAGATGTGAGGATTTGCTGCTTTTCCCAGTTTGACAAAAACAGAGTGTAAAGGGACATGAGGCAGGATTTGGGAAAAAAATAAACATGCATTTTAAGTTTTTTAATGCTAATGGGTGATGAAGCGTTCAAAACCAAAAAAAAAATGATCCCACCCACGTATCTCTCCGTTGCCTTGAACAGGCTGTGTGCTGCATACTGTACTGCAATTCGGGCCCGAATTTCCTGCACAGTCCTGCGGACGTGACGTCAGATGACGCTGAATGCGCGTCCTCGACGGCTTGGATACAGGAAGAAGACAAGCGCGGTGGACCCAAACTAGTGTTTGGGTAGTAATAATGGATTCTGCTACGGCCAGAAAACGACCCACCACCACACAAAGTCCACTAAAAAGTCATACTAAGAAGAAAACGAAGGTTTTATCAGCGGCAAGTCGTGAATCAAAACGAAATTACGACCTTTCAGACTCGCCGCTTGTGTGTCGCTACACACAGCGAGCCGGCTTCCCAGCTGCTTCATGTGTGTAGGGGATAAGGCTATCGCTTACACACAGCACAGTTCGCAGCTGTAGGCTACCAACATCATTCCACGCAGGCATGTGCGGAGGTCTTGCAGTAAACAGTCACGTGAACAGCGAGTAAAGAAAAATAACGGCTGTGTCCCAATTCAGGGTCTGCATCCTTCGTAGGCTGCATTTGAAGGCCAATTACGTCACAGCGCTGCACAAGGCTGTCCCAATTTGAAGGCTCCTTCAAATGCACCTCACAAATGCAGCCTTCTTTTCCCCACTTTGTGGAGTATGCACCACTACTATCATTCACGGCCTCCAATATCCCAAGATTCTTTGCGCCACTAAGGACGGGTCCTTCGAAGGATGCAGACCCTGAATTGGGACACAGCCAACAGTGTCACAGCATCAGCTGGCATCATAATGCATCGCAGCAGGCTATTTAGAGCTTTTCAGACGGCCTTCAAACAGAAGGCGGACAAAACTTTAGTTCTTGTTTGACGTGTATTTGTTTGAACACTCATTTTCTCTGTCATAAAGAGGATTGAAGGTATTTAGAGAAGGAAAGACTTCCATTTCCCCTGCAAAAAAGCTGCCGTTTTGACACTGCAGTCGAACAGTATCTCCAGCTCAGGCAAACTTGCTTGCGGTTCAGTCCAATCAGATAATGTCTCATTTGTAAACATCCTCTAGTCAATCAAGGACTCTACTATTTCACCTACCCCCAGGTCGCTGCATTGGATAATCCTTTAATTGCTGTATTTCAGACCCTTTTTCGACCAGAATTGATCATTGTTATTGGGTGACAAATACATGATGAATATCGTTCAATTTATTGACTATTTGACTGCTATATGGGATTAGTCAGTGACACGATATGCAGAAGTCGTGAACACTGCAGGGAAGACTACAAAAACCTCTGTTGGTATTACTGGTATTATTTCGCTCTCTGCAACAATTTACGGGGACATGTTATATTTAAAATGTCAGTGTAATGTAAGGACCTCCACATTCATCACTGCTCCTGATCACTTTGCATTTAAATCCCACCCTGTTTCCACCTTTAGGCTTTGATTCGACTCCCACTGGGGAAGACATTTGTTATTGTCACTCCCCAGTCTCCCTATGTGCAGGCTCAAATGTGTGCCGCAGGGAGTGACAAGGTCACCTTGGGTACCTTGGGTGGAAAAGTTCCCTAACGCATTTTCCTCTCAGTTAACCTTTGTTTAAAATTGGGTCAAGGGGGAATGCCCTGTCTGATACTCATTTACCCAGAGTGACATAACCGTGGACCCTTGTGACTGACAGCTGCTGTTCTCCAGATGGTCTAACCATTAGACACTCTGTATTGTTAGTGCTCTTTTTAAATAAATACAGAAAACTCTAGCAGTAGTTTGGTACTTGAAATTATAGCATGCTTATTGTTGCTGTGTTTAATTCCTTGTCCGTTTTCTTTGTCTCTGTTGTTCTAACGCTGATCAAACATGCTCTATTACTGTAATAAATCGAGTCATTGACCCCTTGATTAATTGGTCGATTGTGTTGCAAAGAAAAGGACTGCAAACACAGCAAGTCTTCAAAGGTCATATGTGCACCTGTACAAGCACACGCACACACACACACACACCGCACCCCAGGATCTTCCCGAGAAGGACAGATGCCCTTATTCAGCATCAGTTAACAGGCGATGTGTGAAGACATTTAGAGCAGCACATTTAACATCCCCACCTTGTCTCTCACCCTATCCAGAGTTGTTTATCTTCCGCCCTTGATAAAGTGAAGGGCCCATTGTCTGTGTGCGTGCGCAAGGCGTCGTGTGCGTGCGTGCCATGAACAATCAGCCGAAACATTTCCCACAGTCCCAAACCAGATCAATTGACCTTCCACAGACATGTGAGCAATGAAGAGTGATGGACAAAATGGGAAAGAGCATCAGCGCTGTGGAACTGTGGAAGGAACAACAGGGAAAGGGAGGATGGCGGGCTAATATGCAGAGAGTCGAAGCACCGGAGAGGGATCATGACGCGGGAAAGATGACAGGTAAGGCTGTCTAAACGTGATAAGCAGGCTGAGCTGCTCCCGCTGCTGGGTTAAAGTCTGCACCGAAAGCTCGGCTTATTACTTATGAGTCATCGTTTATGATATTTATAACCACGTAAAAAGTTAAATTCGCGCCTGAGAAACACCAATGCACACTTCATCTTTAATTAGACCGCTAGGAACTTAAAGGCACTTCATCTGCAGTTGAGATTCTTGGTCAGCTGTGGGGTTAAAGTTTAAATAGATTGGACTTCAAGATGTAAAATACTAACAACTCCCGAGTGGGCACTAAGGAGCAAGATTTAATTTAGAGTGGGGTTTCTGGCCACCTGGAAAAAAGTCAAATTTTCTATCTCTTTTAGCTTTAAGGCGCTACAGCTCTGAGAGGGAAATATTCTGTAATTTTGCAGCTAAATGCTATGTTTACCAGTAGTCGCTAACTTTACCTTTCCATGCTGAGCTGGTGATATTCAGTGGGTTCTTAGAGTTTTTTTTATAGAGAGAAAACAATGCTAGTGGAGCAGTGAGAGTGAACCAAAGCAGTGAAGTTGCTGGCTGAACAGATGAATGACAGGCTGAAACTTGTTATACATCTCCATAAGGCCAAAGGGAGCTGCACATTGGGAGTGATAATTCTGTGTAGACGTTTGAGTTTTGTCTGGCGCTCTTTTTATTTCGTCATCTTGTTGCGCACTCTTCTTTCGCAAACATATAGAGATTTTGCGACTAGAGATTGGTGCCACTGAATGCTTATCTCGATGAACAAACTCCAAGTACGCGCATAACAGTAGTGGATGGACATTTTCTATTGCAGATTTTCTCAAAATTCACATGGAATTTGTGCTACATGTGGATGGAAACCCATGCTAACGACAATACTGAAATGCGAATGTTTAGCAGGTTGGATATAATTTTATCATGTTCATCATCTCGTTTTATTATTCAAAGTTGAACTGAGGTCTCAGTATCATTTGTTAATTTGAGAATTCAAAAGCAGAAACCGTTATTTCATTACTTGTTTATGAATGTGATACAAAAAAACAAATAACGCTTTGTTTTTCATTTTTGAAAATGAATTTCTCTGATTTGTTTGATTTGTTTATTATGCCTTTATTGATTCACACAGTATGTCTTGCTCATAAACTGCTCTATTTACGGCAGTTCATTAGCTATAGCTTTGCGGGTAAACACACCAATCTCTTAGGCCCTTCTACTGCTCCTCTCGGGGTTAACTAATCCTCCACTGCAGTGTCTCTGGGCTTGCTAGGTAGAATGGACAGGCCAGATGATGGAAGAGGGCAGCCCACCTCTGCCACCCGGCCTGTTCGCTGTGGTGGTGTGGCAACTGGTTCATAATCAGCTTTTTTCAGCTCTGCCACTGGCATCACAAACCAACTAGAGAAAACCCGTCAACCCATTAACACCAGTTTCATTGAAATCCTCCAAAAGTTGTTGAGCGATTACACTCAGAACAAGAAAAAAGCAATCCATCCAAAATGTGTTAAGCTATTTTTGTCTGGATTAGAGTGGCAGAGTAAACCGACGGACCAACCTACAGGCAGAGAAAGCCACGTGGTTTGTGTGTGTAAAAATGGTTAAAGCCAATGCAAAGCAGCTCCCACTGATAATGTAAAGATAGCTTCAGGAAAAGGGCCAAGGGAAATCCTGTAGATTTATTTTGAGAAAGAGAGTAAGTCAGGTACAGCAGGGAGAAGAAAAGGAAACCAAACCTGTGAAGAAAGCAGGGGGTGAAGAAATAGGGCTGAGGGGAATATGAACCAAACCAGTGCCAGTCCCCGGAAAAGAGCATTTTTCAAACAAACCCTGAAGACGGTCAGATCTCTGCGCCCTCTCTGGAATCCCTCTAAATCTTCCCCAAATCCGACCTTAAAAGAAACTTTGAGGAAGAGTCGGCTGAGCTATGACCGTCTTATTTATCCCACGACAACTCAATCCCTACAGGCCACGTGCTCCCGGAGCTGCTGAGTGTCTTTCCTATCAACAGCCAAAGAGCCAGGTCTATGAGTACAGGCAAACAGTTTATTATGTCTTCACCGGAGTTACACCGCCATGACGCATCAGATGAATGCACAGGTGTTGAGTTCAAGAATCTTTTTTACATGTAATTTTCCCAAACAAACAACACCACTGTGCTAAAAGAGAAGTAATCCTTTGAAGGAAAACACACCTTGATGCCACCAACTGACACTTCCATGAGAAGCCTTTTATGTCAACGAATAAGAAGGTTTTAAATCCTGATATATTGGAAGTTTAATGGCCCAGGTCTCTCTCGCTGTCTAACTGGATTGCGAGCGCAAAGAACAGCGTCTTGTCATCTAAAGCTTCTCGTTCTTGTTTCACCTCATTTTCCTCTCAAACTCTGACTCAAAGTTTTTCCGTTTTTTTCTCCAGTTCAGTCGGATGTGTTCTGGCAGGGTGGTCTTTCTCTGCCCTCCAGGTCCCGGGCTCTTGTTTCTTTCATTCTTTGTTGTCTATGCACTTTATATATGATGATATTTATGCTTTCTTCATTCCCTGGCTTGCATGGGGAAAATGGATTTGACATATCACCGTCACTATTGTGTGAAGTGTTTTAAAATCATGCAAACAGTGGTAAATTGTTCAAATGCTCATTGTAAAGAATTGCAGCTTTCACTGTTAGATTAATGAGGCAACAACCTATAAAACGCATTTTAATGTTGTTGTTAGTCGAACAACTCTACGTGCAATTGGGTAGTTTAAATTTTAACAATGCGTTATATTTTATGAGCTCATCGTGTATGCATAAAAAATCTGTCTTCAGCAAAATACCTACAGCCATTTTCCTTCTGGGTGTAGTGGAGCAAAAATGATATATCACAGTCCCATTTGCGATATTTTGTGGACTTATTCTCAGTTATGTTGGTGAATCTCTGCTACGAACCGTGATGACATTCTGTCGTGTCAAGTTAATAACGAGTCAAACTCGCAAAAAACACGGCTTGAAACATAACAATCCTCAGCAATGTCAGTCGGCAATTTCACTCAAGAGACCAGCAGTTCGGTCCTTTAATCACAACAAACCAAACTTTCTTCTCTCAATTAAAGAAATCAGCAACAAAAGCAACTCTCGGTTAAGTCATCTATCTTCCTTTGAGTCTGCATTTTCAGTACAAAACCAATCAACTTGCTTCCGATGTTCAGTTCATCGAAAAAGAAAACTTAAGCACAACATTTCCATTTCCATCCTTCAGTTCTACCATATTTTTTTTAACAGGAAAAAGAAAAAATACCCCTAAACAAGAGAAAGTGATTTGTGAAAAACTCGAACACCAAGGCATTTTATTGGCTGCAGCCTATTGGTTCGACTGCTCGATCAGTTTGTCGGACAGGGTTTCCACTGGCTCCCTTGCTGCATTTTTGTAGCTGTTCAGGTGAAGTGAGGTTATTGGTAAGTTAACCAGAGATGTGACTCCCTGCAACACTTATCTAACTTCGTTTTCTTCAGCCGACAACTTATTTCTATCGACTTAATGGGAAATTGTGCTAACCACTGCTGCAAACTTTTTTCTGTTGTCATTTTTGCCATATCTGTAACATTTAAAGATATATAGTAAAACTCTTTCGTCCGATGAACGTTAGTAAAAATGCTCAGGTGTTGTTGCTAATAAGACAGGAAAGCATCAAATATGCATTTTAGATTCATTAAATGGACGCATTTTTAAAGCATCACAGAAAATTACAATTAAATTGTATTTAAGATCAAATTTATTGTAAAATTGTGATTGGTTCAGTGCACTTTCTGCTCTTCTCTTAAGTAATACACAGAAATCAAGATCATCATTAAACCGTCTATGAAAGGAGAGACTGTCATGCGTATATGAAGTCGTTTAATTTGTGCTGCTTTGCTCCGAGTGTTGGGAGAACATGTTTACATCAGTATTCACCCATGGGCTCAGTGCTTTCAAACGATTATCGCAGACGACCAACAGGTGCCCTCACTAAAACACCAAGAGCATCACAAAGCTGACACACTACGCAGTGACTGCAGTCTCCAGCTGTGAACATGTTGCTGACACCCAGCAGGGTGCCTCGAAGAAGGTGCTCAGAGAGCTGCAGATTAACAGACCTGCGTCATAATGGCTGCTGAGGTCAAAACATCGGCCTCCGAAGAAGAAGAAGAAAAAATCCCTCCTCGCTGTCGCACTCCAGTAAAAGAAGATTTTAAATGAATCTTTTTAATACATCCAAACCCTCGTATGATTTATGCAATGTCCCCTTTTTACATCATTTTGCTTTTATGACTGGGGATTGAGGTCATCGGGCAATAGATGGTCTGAATGACTTAATGACTGATCTGAAAAGGAAGCAATGAAATACTAAACTCCTGAGTCTATAAAACACTAGTATTTAAGACTGTTTCTGTTGTAAAGTGAAGTGGAATTCTGATTAAAATGACCAGCTGAGCATCAATCTAAAATTACCAAGAATTATACATTCCTGCCTTGGCTCTGCTTTATCGTGAAATTCAGGATGCAGTCATGATGAAGGATGAGTCACTTCAGTTGCCAACACTCGATGCCTCTTCAGTCTGATCTTCTCTGTTTTACTGTTAATTATATTGTGTGGCCTGCTCTGTTCCAGGTCGCCACGGTGGAGGGGAGGTCGTGTGGCTCAGGCGCTGCTTGACGATACCACGGTCTCCTGGATCCACACTCTTTCCATATGTTATAGTTTGTATCAGATATTCTGTCAATGCAACTTGTGTCTGTCCATCCTGGGAGAGGGATCCCTCCGCTGTGGCTTCTCCTGAGGTTTCTTCCATCTTCTTTATTTATTTATTAATTTTTTCTCTGTTAAAAGTTGTTTTTTTTCTCAATGTGGCAAGTTTTTCCTCACTTGAATCGAGGGTCTAAGGACAGGTGGTTCACTGTACAGATTGTAAAGCCCATTGAGGCAATGTGATTGTGATTTTGGGCTAGATAAGTAAAATCGATTTGATTTGATTTGCTTACACCGATGAACAGCACTGGGGTGTAAATGATCATGGTCTAATGAGTCTAGCTCACTTTTAAGGACATTTAACTTCTGTCACATTGACACCACAAACTATAATGCAGAAGTAGAAGTTGGATCCAGTTGTACACGGTGTGTTTCCAAACCCTTTTAAAGCCGCCTGCGCGCATTTTATTGAATAATAAAGTCCATCAGTGATTGCCTGCTCTCCATCAAAAGCTCAACTCGCTTTAAAATTTTATGACACATTGTGGCGTTGCTTTCACGCAGTCTACTCCAGTCCATTCATTGTGTCCATAACAGCCCACGTTTCACTCAAACACTGTCTTTGCTTTGACATTTCATCCTATCATACGAAGCGCTCTGTATTTACTATAGCAAACAGCTCAATTGTCTTGATTGTTTACCAGGCAAGCTGCAGCTACAGAGTTATACAGTGAGTTCAAGTCTGAGTGCTGCCCTTATAGTCTGGTCATATGTTCCAAGGCCAGGTGTCAACCCGGGTGATTGTATTTTTATGTTGTGTACTGTTCACATCTGTAAATGCAGCATGAACAGATGGAAAGAGTTCAAGTGCACTTCATGGGTACAAGTGAGTCAGCTGAGGCAAAGCTGACAGAACCTCCAGTGTGTATAAACTGTTGATTGTTTGATTGCACTCGCACCCTGTAATGACATTTATACTAATCAAAGAGAGAGAAAAAAAAATAAATGCTATGCTGAAAATAAACTTGGGCTTTTTTTCCCACCAAATTAACTTGATCTCTAGCTCCTGTTTCTGACTGGGACATAACAACCCAATCACTAGAATAACTGTCGGCAACGTGCCTTTCTGCAAACCACAGCGCCGCAGCGTTTATTTGAGGTTTGATTTTCAAGTTTCTTTTCACCACAAACACGATTGGAGATGTCCCGACTTCCCATCAAAAATATCTGTTTTTTCTCACGGCTGGCCTCCTTTATTAATGCCCAGTGGTTCACACTTGCAAATTTAAAGGGCAGTCCCCCATCTCCACCACCATCCCCTCCACCTCCCGATTTGAAAGTCAGGCCATAAACAGGCTTATTGTTGAAATGTCAGTATGGTGCATATGACAGGTGGTGTGAGCAAAAAGCACCCTGCAAAAATCTTAACTACCAGCATTTTATTCTGGCGGCTTGGCTGAACAAAAACTGGACTCAAGAGAGGCACATGACTGTGAACTCTGTCTGGCGTCCTGCCTGTGTCTTTTTATGGTCCTACAGTTGGAAAGAAGTCATGATCTCCCCACTGCTTTGTGCGATTGAGGAACATCAATGTCATCAGTCAATTTGCACACTATTAACAAAAGCTGGACAAATACTGGAAGCTGCCGTGTCAGCATTTACTATTGACATTATCTCCCACCAGTGAAGTCAGTCTTCCTCATGTCTACAGTCTGTTTGTTTGTGTTGTGTAAATGGCCAATGTACATAATGACCTGTATCTAGCAGCTCATTAAGGAATCACATTGTAACCTCGGGCTCCGACACACATGATTTCTGCACACATATTGTACTGCTGCTCTCGAGGGGGGCGTGATTCACAGGCTGCTCAGGAGTTAACACAGTCAAATATTCTTTTAATCATTAGTCACATCCCACATCTGCTCTCTGGGTGTTTCCAGACAGTCACCAACGCGTCTTTAGCCTCGCACATCTTCATAATGTAGGCTGTATCAGGGGCATAATTAGCATGTGAAACACAGTGCTCACGAGTCATTAAACAATATTCTAATCAGGGTGGTTTAATAATACACTGCGCTGTATGTTTTGACAGGGTGTCAAGATTTTTTTTATTTAAAAAAGCGAAGTAAAACAGTTGTGATACTGCAGTGAAACTCTTGCTCAGATGCAGAAAAAAAAAAATAGAAATCCTACATAAATGGGTTGTTTTTTTCCCCTGGTGATACATGTATCATCACAGTGCTGCGATGTGTCGAGACAAAATTTAGGTCAGCCACTCAGGGTGAGACACTTTGCTCTTTTATACCTTAGGGATGTTAAACTTTGCCAGACTTTACATTACTTAAAAAAAATACCAAAAAATGGTGCCTATTCTTTATACTGAGCAGTGTGCAGCTGAGAGGGGAAACACAAAAAATATCCCCCGTCATAATCCAAAACGTTCTTCTTCATGTATTTACTTGCGCGACGTCTTTGGTAGTCAACGCTGCGGTATTTTCTCACTACTTCACCCAGAGATCAAACTAAAAGTAGAGCCGCTCTGATCTCTCGACTCCGAACTCGCCACCACAGTCTGGTAGCACACTCTGTTCATGATGATCGCTGGCGAGACTGAGCTGCATATTGACGTGTCTGCATCTTCTACATCTTCTCACCGACCAAAACTGACCTCCTAAACAAAGCCGCTCTTCCGGTTTTGTTAAACTCGGTTGATGAAGGTTTCTTGTTAATTAGATAGGTAACATCAGTGCGTGTTTCCAGGGCCATTCGTATTCACAGTATCAAAGGTGTAAAATAATATTTTCCGCGCATGTAAAGTTTCAAACAACCTCCCAGCAACAAAAGGGCAGCTGGGATAATTTCTACAGCTGCTTAACAACAAACATCAATGCGGGTCATAACCTGCTTTCATTTTCAACCTTTATGGTTATTATTCTAATGAGGACATGCTCAAAAAGCTCTTAGGTGGCTGTCACCGCCTCCGTTTCACAGGAAATCTCTATCACACACAATGCGTTCAATAAGAAGCTCATGCAGGTTTACCCACATTAGCTGTTAGTTATAAATGAGCGGAGCAGAGCGGAACACAAGATTGTATTTAATGTGGATAGGCGATGTTTGGCTGACCCAATGTGCTTAATAAGGCATTGATACCATTCTGCACAGAGCCAACTGAGCCAAAGCCTGTTAAACCCGCTGCCATCTGGCAAAAGATACAGAACTATCCGCTGTCATTCCACCAGACTACAGAGTAGCTTCATTCCTCAGGCTGGTAGGCTCTTCAATTCATCCTCTACACAACGGGACTCAAACTCAGCTCTGTTTTACAACCCTGATGTTGTAAAATGATACCTTCAGATCCGATCAGTGAATCCTTCACAAAATGTGGCCGTACTGTGTGATTTTCCTTTAATTTTCGATCAGTAGCTTCAAGTAGGTGGTGCTCTTTCCTGTTTAGTCATGGTGCTGCCAAAACTGTTAAACTCAGCACTTCCTGTGAGCCAACACAGGCTGTTTTTTGACCACTTTCCTTTCAAATATATCTCCATCTACAAATGTAAAGGCGTCCCTCACCTGGCTAAAGATTCTTTTACATTTGGTGATAGAGAATGTCAGTAGCCTCGCGCAAACTACTGAAGATCAAGGTGAACGCTTTTCAAAGCTCTTTGTTTTTTATTTTCACATGGCGTTGAGGTTTCTATACGAAAGGAAATACACTATTCACAGTGACATAACTGCTGCTGAGTTTCTGTGGACATTGTGGCTTGACATTTTCGCAGTTACATAACGTGACATTTATGCCTACACATTTATATTTGACTGAGAAAGCGCCAGCGTTCCCATGATGTGGTGAGGGACCCAAAAACAACAATTTACACCGGAGCCCATCAGTGCCGCGTTACACCACCGACTATACGTCACTGTCGTGAACGCACCCCAGGATTGTGTAGAACATGTACTTCTTTCACATACACAATCCAAACCCCTCCGCTAATCATAAATCACTGGCACATCTGGGAGCAGTGATTGATTTCATTGCTGAATAAAAGGCAGAATCAGTCTCTCTATTCCCCAGAACCCCTGCACTTTTTCTTGCTGTGCTCGCACTGCCAATCCCGCGAAGCTACATAGTAGACAGCGGCGGGGTGTGCGCGTGTGTGTTTGTGCATTTCTGTGTGTACGTCAGTGGGAGTAATGAAGCAGAGGATGAGGCTGACATGAAGTCTATCAGAAGGTGTCAGTTTGGGTTAATCCTGACGTTATCCTGTCTGTATACACTATGCATCACACACAAAACGCAAACACACTAAAAGTATGAATGCACCAAGCTTATGAAGACAACCATACATGCACACACACTCACACACACACCTTTCCCTTCTACACACACTCTTCTCACATCTCATAAGTTTGACATGAGAGTAATTGAGGAGGCCATTGTCAATTAACACAATTTTACTATCTCCCTGAGAGCAGCTAACCTGTCACTGCTTCCATCATCACAACTACAACAGAGTTAATCACCATTTCTGTGCCATACACAAGTTTATTTTTGTTCTCTAAGGGAAGGCAAAGGTCTTTAAGAGGCTCTCGGTGATACATGGTCTTAAATACAATGTGCTCCGAGTGTCAGGAGATTTGGAAAGTTATAGGGGATGTTGTTAATCTCAGAAACATCCAGTAAAACTGCTTGTTACACTTTGAATGTGTGGCTAGTATTGTGTATGTTTTCCTCTATTATTGTGTGGATGAAAACATTATTTCCTGGTTTTAAAAGACAAGCATTATTGAATTCTCCGTACCTTTTTCAAAAGCTAACAATGTTTTGTAAAAAACAAATTCGTACAGTGTGTTGTCTGTCCAAGTCAGAGGGTTAAAAAAGTGGTTGTGGCAAGGGTTTGGCTGATTTTTCAGACCTGTTTGATATAAGGCTTTAAATTGGACCAGTAATACTGAATTTGACCACTAAATGTTACACAAGACGCAGCTGCGCTCAAGAGGAACATAAGGAGAGCCCTGAGAGTATAGCAGCACTACAGTCCATCAGGGCAACTGTGACCCATTGTGTTTTCATTTGTCAAAACAACCATTCAAATTAACTTGTCTTCTTCTCAAGTTTTACATCAACATGATAAATAAAATAAGAATCCAGCAAGGTGAAACTGGAGAAAAGATGGCAGCAAGGTACGAGTCATGTGATGCTAGTTCTCTCCACTTGACGTGACACCTCACATTACTAATGCCTGTTCGGTCGGTCAGCACAAGATCAAACCGGTTGGAGCTCCTACACCAGACCAGACAAATCAATAACCCACACAACCCTATTTGTAGCTGCTCTGAAGGATGGGTGGAAAGCCATTTGTCACAGAGAGGGGCAAGGTGCAATAATCATCCAAATATGGGGATAACAGCACACACTTCCAGACATTGTCTCATGAAAGGCAGTCGCAGTGTTTCAGTCTGTTGAACACGCACACAAAGAGAAATAGCTGTGTAAAGAATGAAAAAAGGAGCTTGAGAGAGGAGCTCAACCCAAGCTTACTTTCCCACCTCACTGCACTCATTGAAAAAGTTGCAAAAATTGCCAAATTTGACATCCAAGAGGTGTTTGAGGAGGGGGCTTCTGAAGTTTTTCTTCCCTGCCTTATCTGTCAGCATCAGCTCAAAGCTTTTCTGCCCCTGTAAAGTTTCACATCTTCAGAAGGCAAAGTCGGTTTCTTATAACTGTTTGGAACTGTAGTTTTAAGCAAACCCTACTCTAACAAGACTTAAAAGTGCATTTGTTAGGTTTTATATTCAGCCACAGATTAATACATATTTGTGCAGGTAAGTACTTATAGCGTGGCTCATTTATGTGTTTTTACAATGTTGGCAATGTTCGTTTCTGCAAACCACGCATATGTTGCAACTATATATCTTTGTGACGCTACTTTGTTTAATTTACATTTTCAATTTTATGTTGCGACAAGGCTGTGCTTATGATCTGGTTAGGTTGAGGCACAAATGGCAATTGGTCGGGGTTAAAAACATATCTTTTTTGCTTTAAATACCCGGTTTTGTTGCCACGAACACACACAGCTGGAAAACATCCCGACTGGTGTCACGCTTGTTGAAACTCAGTTTTGAACTGCAGTCACTGGCTTGGCAGCTCTCAACATGATACGACACATATTGCAGAAATGTTATAACGGTGACTTCTCATAGACTGGCACAAATATTAATCAAGTAGCAAGCTCACTGTCATTTGAACATGGTTGTTGACTCAGCATGCACATCTCTACTGTTTTGTGGTTGAGTGTGGACAGATGTGGCATCTCCTAAAGTGGGTCTGTTTCTGACGACCTGGCACCTCTTTCTTTTTCTCCAGCTGTGGCCAAAACAGCCAGAGGCAAAGGTTTCCCGGAAAAGTTTGATAGATCTTTTTGTTTCCTAAGTTAGAGATTTGGCCAGGCAAACTATTTTTGTGTGGAGAGCAGCATGGGCCAGGCCAGTGAGGTAACTGTACAAGGTTCCTGCATATGTTATAACTTCTCTTGGATGCTAAATAGACCGAGCTAGCTTTGTAATTCTTGTGCTCCAGTTCTGAATTAGCTGATTCCCAATGTTACACAAAAAAGATCAGTAGCCTCAGTTAAAAAGTCTCTTTAGTGCTGCAGTCATCAAAACCCTCCAATATCAAAGAAACTTATGAATGATCCTCAGAGAAAAACACTGGCAAAACAGAGCTTTTGTTCTTTTTGACCTGATTACATGAGCACTGGTAGTTGAGTGATTAATTGATTGAAATAAATTAACAGGACACAGTGTGATATAGTCTCAGGTCACCCAACTGCATTTATTTGTCTGCTACAGCACAAATATCTGCTCTGTGAATCATTTGTCTTCTCCTTTGAGAACAAAGAGGAAAATCAGAAAGTTGCTGGTGTGGTCCTTACTCTTCAATAGCATTCGCAGCACTCCGTCTGCCGATGACATGTCGGCTCCAGCTTGAGTTTGTTTACTTCGTCTCTCGCACCCTACCACCCGCTGTCAATCACACACCAACACAGACACTCCCCTCCAGCCAGCTGAGACTACAAAGAACATCACTTATATTTCCCCGAAGACTTTTTTTTTTATTCCTTTTAATAATAAAAATAGTTATTGGTTTAAAGACCACAAAGGAGGTCTGTGGCACAGAGGGAAAAGGGGTGTTTGTTGTCAATAAGAAAAATATAGGCTATCGTCTGCCTTATCCCTGAGATCAGATTCAGTCATGCAGAACATGTCTGTTAGAAAGTCTCAAAAAGTTCCTTCTCCCTCCTCCAAAATGCATCTGCTACCACCGGCCTCGGCCTCTCTTGCTCTCTTCCTCTCTTCTTCTCTGTGCCCTGCGGCCCTTCCCCACTTGGGTCGACATTTCCCAGCAGTGCTTGATGTATATCTGACCTTTGATGTTGTCGCTGCGTGTCCCAGAGCCTGAGGCCCAATTAAAGCTAACAACCCCTGAGGCCCTCCCACCCTCCCTCGAACCCACCCCTTGTCTCTTCCGCCTCCTTTTGCCTCACCCATTACTTTTCCTCTCCTACATACTTCCCCTCGACTCGTCCCCTCGTGCCCTCTCGCCACTGCGCGCCTCTGCTCCTCCTCATTTATGATTCTCCCCTCCCTCTCCGTTATCCCTCATCTCCCCACTCTTTTATTTGCAGTGCAGCCCTAACACGAGAGTGCCTCTCTTTGCCTTGCAGTCTCATCTCCTTTCTCTATTGTCACATGGCAATCTATCATTTATGGGCACACAGATTATGCTTTCCCTCCCATTTGGGTAATAGTAGTGCTGGAAACCTCAGAACTCCAATTTCAACATATTGCTCATTTCCTGACTTGATACGCGGTCCGCTTCATGTGGAGGCAATATCCAGTCCTCATTTATTCCATTTAAAGCCCTTTCGCTAATTTCGACAAGCGCAGATGTTGCAGAGTCCCACAGCAAATGCACTGTGATGACTTATGGATCTAATTAATCAGTTTATGTGTGAGTCTGGTTTTCTCTTGTTGATCAGCGGCCATCATCGCTTTCATGGAGAACTTCTAAACAGACAGGATATTACATGCACACATATTGTATAAGCGCTGACAATGCAATGATGTCATGTATTGAAGAGCAAGTTAATACTATACCCATTTTACTACCGTACTACTTCTTCTTTCGATGTCAGTGTACAAACAGGAGACCACCGTTCGCTTTACTTCACTCCTTTCTTGCTTTACAGGCGGTTTTCTTGTTGTTTATTGTCGGAAAACCAATGAATATCTTATCAGTCAACAATTTACTGATACATTCAGTATCAACATTTTGCCCCCGCAAGGTATGCTAATGTTTTCTTGTTATGTTGATTAAAAATGTAATTCGGCACAATGTTTATATTGAAACATATTTCCTTTTCCTGATTAGCTGAATGTGAGCGATGGCAGATATTTCCTCTAACTGTTGGGACAGACAATAGAGAGCAATTCCCGAAGGGAACACCAAAGGTGGGTGGGGTTGAAGCTGTTTTAAATGTTTATAGAGGAAACACTGATGACTACCATTAAACAATACTGGTTAATGGAAAGGTAAATATCTATTGTACAAGCGTGCAAGACACGCCTGATAAGTACCAATATTGTGGCCACATTGACACACAATATTCAACTGTGAGGTAATGGACAACATGCAGTCTGGTTATAGCAGTCAATGTGTTAAAAGTAAAGTTAATAAAACATTTTTTAAAAAGTAGCTACTGACTGGAGGTCAGCCACCACCACCAACAAACTCCCAGAAACTTCTCCACACTCATCCCGAGCGCTAATGTGTGCAGGGTTGTGGAATTGGTCGGCAGTTGAGATACTATCTTCAAAAACTTAAAAACACATTGCTTTGTGTCTGTAATTAGCACAAGTGTTATATTATTTAAAACTATGTTTCCAATGATATAGGGCTTTGTGGGGGACAACTCTGTGTTTCTATATGCATTTGAACATCTTGGCACTACGTAGAGCGCATACCTCTGCCAAGGCGCGAACAGTCCCATTTAATTCAATGAGGCCTAGTCCAATATCAAACTGGACTGCCCTGGATTCAAATTTGAAACCACCCGTAACTACTTGACCATAATTAAAGCCCACCAGATCTATAACAGCCAACCGAGAAGATGACAAAACAACGCAGATGGAATCATAATCTCCGTTTTGTCGTGAAGAGAACAATAGATTTTTGATCTGCATCAAATGTATTCACTTGTAGATGCCAGCCACCTCAACAACCTGACTGTTTCATCAGGATCCAAGCATTATTCCCTGAGAAATTAACGAAAATGCCGCAAAACGTCCACATTGTTAAAGAAAGTGAGAAAAAATTGGATCCGTCCCTTTATCCAGATCCGCGTTTCGTGGAAACTTGCTCAGTAGTTTTTGTGTAAATTTCACATTTTACTTGATTTAGAATATGTGCTGTTAAATGTCTTCTCTCATATACCTTACACACATTCAAGCTGAATCTGGCCTCTATGTGTGTCACTCTGTGCTGCTAAATTAAAGAGGTTTTATTTTAGACTAGAAATCTGTCCATTTTTTGTTTCCACAAGGGAACGGCGACTGAGATAGACCTCCCACATTTCTGATTCTGGCCAGAGGAGGGCGACTGCTGGCACTGAGCCAAGCCAAGCGGAGCTTCAGGTCTTCCTCCACCGGGTCCTGACCTGCTCTCCGCCTCGCTGTTTAATAATGCATGCAGACAGGTGACCTCCCTGACTCCCCCTGACAGTCATGACGCTGTATCTAGCAATCACTTGTACTGGCAATGGTCTACATGGGGAGAGAAGGTCAGCGCGTATGGCAGCAGACATGTAAATGTGTAGGGGTTGCCGAGGATATAGGTTGTGTGAGAGATAAGGGTCCTCTCTGATTCAGACAGCTACAGAGATAAAGTGCTATATTGACGGCGTAGATGTGCAGTACAGTCTGCTACATTCACCAAGAACAATTCACCAAGCATTGGCTTACGGCTTACAGAAGAAGCTAAAAGTTCAGACTTTGTTTCCTGTCTTTCACGCGCACATTTTCCCTGCTTTTCACAGCTCTCTCTCCTTGGAGAACGGTGTGAATCGAGGTGATTACAACGTGGATGACTCACACCACAAAGAAGCTGTCGGACCCGAACAAAGCACCGCTGCTTTTACGTGTTTTATCCTCCAGATTACCATAATCACGGGGATGAACATACGACATGCTTACATTTTACTTTGAAAAGAGGTTGCCTGCTCTGCAATTTCTGTGTGTATATATTTATGTGTGAGTACACATGTCAGACTCACCTACTTAAGAGTACAGAACTTGATCCCCTGTGGGAATCCATTTTTCAGTGCAAGGCCTTTTTTTCAATACAAAGCTTTTTTCACATTTTCTGCCTGTCAAAATGCTTAAATCTTACATAGCAGATTGCACACTTAATTAAAAACAAAAAGAGTTTGTTGGTTTAGTTTGTTGACTCCAGCCAGTGAAGATCTTCCTCTTCTGGTTAGAATGAGTTCCCTTTAGAATAAAATGTGGGTTATGAAAGTCACCTACCATGAAATCTACGCAAAGTTTGTGGCTGCATGGCAAAATGCAGAACACACAGTATTTATATCCCATACATCACTCTAGAAGCATCGGGCCACAGCAGTCCAGAAGTTGCTTAGCCTAAGTGTGGCAGCTCACGGGATCGTCAGCCACCCTGTGGAGTATTACAACACGGGCTCATTCATCTTGCCCTGCTGCATTGTGGGAAGATGCTTTGCGGCACCAGTGGGGGGGTCAGGGGTGATGGATGCCGAGAATCTCGGGCGCAGTCAGAGAAGAGCGGCGACAATCTGGGCTTTCTGGGACCGCGTCACGGCGCACCTCCAGGTACGGTGGCAAGCGCAGAGGGAACGTGTTGTGAGGGCGTGTGAAGAATTCCCCCTCAAGGGCGAGAGGGGGACGTCAGCGCAGTGCTGCTGGCTTCCCTCATGTCCCCTCTGTACCCTTCGGATGAAGGATGCAACACCCAAGTGGGTCTATTTAACAGCACCGGAACTACACACACACACACACACACACATAAAAGACAAGCAGATGCAGACACATACAAACGCCTACCTGCACGAACAAGCACCTGAATGCATGCAGTACATACAGAAACAGACTCACACACACACACACACACACTCACACCCTGCTGTAAGTTCCCTCTCTCTGTGACCCCTGATGAAGGAGTAGCGGAGTTGTTGGCTGTTCCACATTGACATTCAGGATCGTGTGTGTGGGTGAGCGTGAAGCCATCTAACTACAGACAACCCTTACACATCCACCGGTGGCCAGATTGACTTGGTATTCGTCGTGGCACCAGTCCTACACCACTTACTCACATTAGCAATGCTAATGCGGGGAGGTGCAGGAAGATGGATTCATCGTATTTTTGAAAGTTAAGACAGGAACTGCACGCACTCATATACCCACACAAGTAGCCTATGTTGTGATGCGTGTGAAGGCGGATGCAACGGAAGTCCACTGCTAAAGCTAAAATAGACGAATCTCCGTGTTCGGCATGGCGATGTTAAATGTCCCCAACAACCTCTGTAGTCTCATTTAGCAACTTGTTAGCAACCGTCCTTTCAAAGAGACGTAAAAGCTTTTTAATTCACATGTGGAGTATTTACTGACGTATTTTCCGCTGCGGGACAAAAAGGGAAAAACTCTTCAGCTTGTGTTAACCACAGACCTCATTTTAGGCACCCATACAAAAAAAAAACCCATCAGGGCACGGCTCTATAGCCACAAAACTGGTTGACTTTATACACGAATGTTACACAGATTTTGGTTTGGATCAATAATTGTGTAATACAGTGGCCGTACCTCACATTCTTGTCTGAGGTTCCCAATGTTAACTCTGAGCA
This sequence comes from Lagodon rhomboides, assembly GCA_039737535.1. Classification (NCBI taxonomy): domain Eukaryota; kingdom Metazoa; phylum Chordata; class Actinopteri; order Spariformes; family Sparidae; genus Lagodon; species Lagodon rhomboides. The sequence continues at coordinate 20,754,243 of CM077799.1, read as the reverse complement.
CATTCCCTTCTTTACAGTCTGATTTCTATTTCTTCCAAGTGAATACATATTTTCTGCTTCCATCACAAATTGATGCTACAACACAGTAAATCAATGCATAAACCACCCAATTACTGTTCTGTGTCTCCAGTGGTGTCTAAGTTAGATATAGTTTTTGTTTTTATGGATTGTGCAGAGCATTGGGTGCCTCTTAGCAAACATTGAATGTTATACTCTAAGACACCACTGCTAATTTATCTCACATTAAGCAAGCATTTTTCATGGAGCTTGGCAGATGAGCCCCCCCTTTGAAACAAGATGCGAAATGTCACGAGCGCACAGATGTCGGGGGTGCGCGATTGCTTTTGGGCCCCTCGCACACAGGAGGATTGAATATTGCGCGTTGGAATTCAGCCAGGAGAGCGACCTCTGTCATCAGATGCTGTGTGATTTGTCTGATTTCCCAGCCTTTATCAAAAAGTCAAAGCAAAGGCGCCTTGCTACGGCGAGTGGTGTTATAATAACGCCTAGCAGTATTTGATCCAGGAACTCACTGCATTTGAGACAGCGGGAACGGCCCCAGCGTGGCCACTTTGACGAATAATTTGACAAATTATATTAGAATCTGAATAATAGAAGGAAATTTCCAAAGTCAAATACTTGAACAAATCAAGTCCAGTAATGGTTCTTCTGTAATGATTTCTTAGTCCAAATTATAGTAATTTACACGGCTTAGTCATTAGGTTTTATTCAGAATTATTACTACGTATTGCAAGGTTCGGCTTGTACTTTTCAAAGTCAACTGCAAGGCATCATTATGAAATGACAAATAAGCCAAGAGAGCAGAAGCAAATGGTAATTACAGAAAGTGTTACACTTGATCACAGCAGGATTATTTCATTATCCTGCACAGCTATACTTTCAGGACCGATTTTTGCCAGTATTTTAGCTTTCGCAAAGGATCACGCCACGTGCCTCCCATGAACCCGCTCGCAAGGGGGGGTTTACATCGGAGGCCCGGTGTAGGAACACGACAAGTCCCACGCAATATGTCGTGAAAGAAATACGACAAATGTCGCTCTTTTCTCTCTCTCACGTTCGCCTCTCCCTCTCCGCGTATTGAAATCGTGTAACCAGAATGTCTACCCTCATTTTCACATCCTGCCTTTTTTTTCTTACATTACTCTGTGGCATCTTGCTGCTTTGAAATCCTGAGGTGGGGGAAAAAAAATAAAAAAAGAAACACCTTTGATGTTCCATTGCGAAAACTTCAAAGCGGAGTGCTGCTGTAATTGACCTTGAAGTAATTAGGCAGCGAATTGTTGATCCTCACATCAGTTTTTTTACAGTACGGAGCCCTGCTGGTTGGCGCGGGGCTCGGAGCTGTGCCGCAACAACCGCAGTCACATGGACTCTGTCATTAAGGGTCGGAGAGACAAATGGTCTTTTATCTCTGTACACATGTTAACTCAAAGGCATAGAGTATAGACATGAAGATGTGTGTACTCATATGTATAGAATCACCAAACCATGTCTGAGTTTGTGTGTGTGTGTGTGTGTGTGTGTGTGTGTGTGTGTGTGAGAGAGTGCACGGTCCTTTGAAAGCACTGCTCCCATTGAAGTGGCCTCAGTGTCACTAATGAACCTTCAGGCACAGTGACAGGAACGAGGGCCAACCATATTAAATGCGTGTGTGTGTGTGTGGGCGGGTGGCTCATGCGTGTCCGCAAGTAGCGTACAGATTTGTGTGTGCATGTGTTTGTGCATCTGTGTGTGTGTGTGTGTGTGTGTGTGTCAGCGATATCTTGTGTGGCCAGTGGGGCTGAGGAGGCTGCAAGCCGGCGATAGCACCGGCCTCTGTTGTGCTCCGGCTAATCTACTGAACTGCGAGGCACAGTGGGGGTCAAGGAGAGGCCTCGTCCTCTCAGGGAGCTCGGCCCTGCAATTTAAAACGCACTCCCTGGCTTTGTGCGCTCCTCCTCCTCTTCCTCCACCAATGTGGAACAGAACTCAGGTGATGTGATCCCAGGAAGCCGGTCCTGTTGTTCCCACACTTCCTGTATGCTACGTTAGATAATGGAGTGGGGGGAAAAGTTAGAGCTGTATGCAGCGTGAAGGGATAAGCCTGTCCTCGCCAGGAAAGTGGCTGAATAGGTTGTCCCGGCAAGCAGCTTAGTATGACCCATATTTGCGTCCATTGTTCGGTGGTGACCTATAGCGGATGTAGTAATTATGAGGGGAGCAAAGGAGGAAATGAGTAAAAAAGTCCACACAAGGAGGAGGATGGGGTTGGTGGTAGGTGCAATCAAGCACAGGACCTTTACTCAGGAGGCTCCAAGCTATGTCATGCCTCAGATGGTCGCATTACCTGAGCTGGGAAGTCGTTCTTCCAACTTCAGTGTCTTCATGTGCGTCATGTTGGAATGTGGGATCAACATGGACACCAAGACAGAAGTTGTTCTACATTTCATCATTCTGAGCGTTTGCAGTTTTTGAGCGACAAGGAAGAGCAAAGAAAGCGATGCCGCCATATGGCATTAACTCGGTAACTCTACTGAACTTTTCTCCGACTTCCTGAGTTGTTGCCCCAACTTGAGAGGGCATTTGCGTGAATTTTCCCAGTCGTAAAGATTTTTTGGGGGATAATTCTGACAGCACATGAACACAAGCTAATTTTAACCTAAACCATGTTGCTGGTACTCTCCAAAGGTCATATGTTGGTTTTCATACCATTGCGTGAATGGTATCATATAAGTAATATTCAGACTAATTGCCAATCAACCTATTCCATCATTTAGGTATGAGGATGTGTGGAAATGAAAGCGGTAGAGGCAGTATGTTATGTATTTTTACTACTGTTACCTGCGCATTAGAGGTTTTTACCCATGTCCATGGTTGGTTTGTCAGCAGAATTACACCAAAACTAATGATCTGATTTTCACAAAACTGGATGGAGGATAGGTTTTGGCCCAGAATAGACCTCTTTAACTTTTTGGTAAGGATCCAGACATTTTTACTCCATGTGGATATCAAAAAAGTTCATTTATTTCTCAGGAAATAATCAATTGAAAAAAAAAAAAAAAAAAAACACTCAAGGTGTCCGGTATGAAAATTTGATGCAGAACCTTGATCTAGTGAGCTTGAGTTACGGTTAGCAGTTACGGTTGTTTTAAAAAGCGCTATTGAGCGTTTTGATATAATTTGGAACCTATTAGACAAATTAAATGTACCATTAGTTTCTTTTTAAATTCAATACTGTCATATTGACCAAGGCTGAAAACTAACCTTCCAGCTTGTCAAATATTGTTCATTATTACTATGCTCTGAATCCATCAAGTTATCTACAAATCTAAACCTATTTCACACATTGCAGAGTATCCTTGTTCCTTCCACTGCTCCCTGACAAGAAGTGGCATCTGCCATAGTTGCTGCAGCAAAGCATTCAGGCTCAAACGACGATCATTAAGCCAAGGTTGAAATCAGTCAAGGGCCTCTTCTTCTGCCCACTCCCTGCTATGTCTGCTGTGCCCCACAGGAGTAGAGTTCAGTGATTAAAATGTCTGTAATTACTCCATCGTGTGCATGTGGTCGCGCATGTGCATGCGGGTGTGTGTGTTCAGGAATGTGTGTGCGTCCAGGCGTTGTAGGTGTGTGTCCATGATACTGTTGTTAGCAAAAGGACACCTTCAATGTAGCCCCCACGGGGAGAGAGTTGTGTAAGTGCTCCCTGTGTGAAAAGTGTTGGATAATTTGACTCAAGGCATTGGCACCCAGAGAGGTGTGTAAGCAGTTTGTCAGTAGCCAAGTATCTGCAAAGCCTTTATGTGTGTGTTTGTGGGTGTGTGTTTGCTTGCATATGTATGACTTTCTTTATGCATGCATGTACCCAATCAGCCAGAACATTAAAACCACTGACAGGCGAAGTGATCATCTCGTTACAATGCAGTTTGCTGCTGGAAAAAAACCTCAGGTCCTGGCATTCATGTGGATTCCACTTGACACGAATCACCCGCCCAAACACTGTTGCAAGTCAAGTACACCCACTCATAGTTACTGCGCTCCACAGTGGCAGTGGCCCACCCAGCAGGACAATGCACCATGACACGGAACATAACAAATGAGGAAGCAAAGTTATTAGTTTTATCATCTGTGCACTCTAGTTTTCTGAGGCTTCTACTGTGTTCTCTAAAAGACTTGTCTTGTTGTCATTCTAAGAGGGGCCAATAGGCCTAAATCACATTGTTATACTGAAGAAAGGCACTGAACGAGTCTTAGTGTAGAGAAAGTATGACACAGTAATGCAATGTTCTGCTGAGAATCCTGGTCCTGGCATTTATGTGGATGTCTCTTGACACATATCACCTATCTAAACACTATTGCAGACCAAGAACACCCCCAATGGCGGAGTCCAGCATCTGTGGGACATTTTAAGACCAAGTCCAATGTATGGAGGACCCAGCCCACAACCCAGAGAGCCCAATCATAACGAACGCTCTGACACCAGACACCACAGGACATCCCCGGAAGTCTAATGACCATGGTGCGTGAACAACCTATGGCTCATATTTAATTGGATTAACATGTTTAACTTACAGTAAAAATAGCCAATTAAAACTACATTCTTTGTCTTGAGACCACTGAGATGAATGTTATTCTCTTCTGTGAGAAACTCCGCTCTGACTTCTGTATGAAGGTATGTTCTCCAATATATTGTTCACATGTTTGTTTTATGGTGTTCAGATAGTCTTCCACAAGACAAAAAGCTTAAGGTGTCAACCTGGTCTCCAAGTTACCCAGATCCTGATCCGATTGAACATCCGTTTGAAGTACAGGAACAAGTCCGATCAAACGATCCGCAGCCAACACTGGTGCCAGACACCGCAGGACACCCCCAGGGGTACTATTTCCATGACTTTAAGGGTCAGAGACAAGTCTGATCCACGGTGGGGTCTCCATGAATTGGACTTGACCCAGGACGATCCACAGATGCTTCATCAGAGTGGAATATGGGGAATTTGGAGGCCAGGTTAATGCCTTGAGCTCTCTGTTATGTTCCTCGGGCCATTCCTAAGCAGTTTATGAGGTCTGGCAGGAAATATTGTCTGCTGGGATGGCTACTGCCATCAGGGAGTGCCGTTGCCATGAGGGGATAATTGGTCTGGGTTTGGGTTGGCGGTACTTTTCGAATGGCATCCATAGGAGTGCCAGGACCAAGGGTTTCCCAGCAGAACATTTTAGTGTAATGAGATGATCAATGCCATTCATCTCACCTGTAAGTGGTTTTAATGTTTGTGGCTTAATAAAGGTGAATATATTTGTTGAAGAAGAAGATAACACTAACACACAACAGTGAGAACCAACAGCAGCAAGGTAAAGTGACAACTGAGGGTAAGATGCATTTCTATTTGTCCTTTCATTTTCTGATCTTTACCTGTCACATTCATTTAAGCAGTTAAACTCCATAGAAAAGCCCATCTTTGCAATGGTCCAAGGTTATTACGCTGAATGTCTGTAAGATTGTTCCTTGCCGAAGCCTGCCCATGAGCTGACAAGGTGGCAAGAGACAGACAAAGAGGCCTTGATTGAAGTGGCAGAGCTAACGCAAACATAAACACATTGTGATCGAGAGGTATTGTGTCAAAACCGCTCGTTTGTGTCAGGGTGCATTAAGATGGTAGTCGGCGCGCAGCATGGTTCTTTTGTCTGCTAAAATTACCCACCGGCTGTGTGTGTGTGTATATGTGTGTGTGTGTGTGTGCTTGCACAGATGAGGCGGGCCCAGTACGGCCTAGTTATAGACTGACAAGAGATGTGTGACAGTACATTGTGACTCTGTACCTGCCCGTTATTGTTTTATACCTGCTGCTCGTCATCTTCTGGTGCTTTAATGTTTGACTGTGTTGTAAAATAATAATAATAGAAATGTAAAGCTAAAGCTCTTTAGCCGTTTAATGCTATGTATTATACATTCTCTGTGTGAGATGTAGTGTGGGGATGATAGTTTTTTAAGGAACGTATGCATATCCTTAGACGAGTCTTGGACATGGTATGTGAAATTGGCATTCTAAGTGTATGTAAATGCATATAATTTCCTGCGATACATATGTATGTTCACACAAAGCGGCATAAATCATCCACGGCGTGCAGCGTTATATTTTGAATGACATTGCAGCGATATATTGCGATCATCCGTCTCCTGTCTCTGTCTGATTTCCACACAAACACATAGACGCGTGTATTCACATACAGTCCAATCACCTGCTGCAGAGGAACTACATTATCATGCAGCGTCAAGGACACACAGACTCTGCTAAGAGTAAATGTAAATAAATTAAATGCATGATTTCTTTGTCTCTATGTCTACACACACATGCAGTCACTGAAAGTGACAGGTGTCCTGTTTGCACATTAAGATGTTTGTTCTATATTTACAGCCCCTGACGTGGGATTGGCTGCCTTGCCTGTTTGGTTCCTATATTTCACCCTCTGTTGTTGCCTTCTCCCTGAGGTTGATAGTCGTTAGCTGAGAGCCGCAGGAAAAACAGGTCTGGCGAGAGAAAGAGGGACATAATAATGATGATGATGATCATGACTATCATGATGATGATGGCGGCCTTCAGGTTAGTCCACTTAAATCAGAGGGATGGTCCACCGAGAGCAGAATATCTATTGGCGGAGACGGAAAGACGACAAGGGAGGGAGTATTTTCTGCAGGTGCTTCGGGTGGGGTTGCCTGGTGGAGGTTGAAAATATGGCTGAAAGAGGCAGGGAAGTGCTTTTATAGTTAAAGCAGGGCTGCACCAGATGTGGGCTTTATGATCCAGAACCATACAATAAAAGAATAATGACACAATAAAGAAATAAAATCAGTCTTAATGCATTGGCCGTCTCACATTGGGGAAAATGCAGCTGGACATGAATTGTTAAGTCCAATTGTATTTAATAAAGCAGATAAAGCATACAATGTGCTACAATGCTAATAAAGCAGATAAAATCCACATTGTGCTAGAGGACTAACCCTCTTCTATATTAATCCAAGTGTGGGCATGCAGCACAAATAATCCTGTCACTGAGTCTGGAGAAATGAGATCTTTAATAACTACACTCAAGATGTTTTAATACACTTTTGAAGGTCTTAAATTGCTATTTCAGCTGCGATTTTAAGTTCAGATCAGGGCAGAGAAACTCCAAAAAAAAAGAGGAGGAGAGGGTCACACAGATTGCAATAGGCCGGACTGAGGAACGGAATGGAAATGAGAGGATTTGGATGATAGGAATGAGAGGTGAGTAAGAAGTGTGTGTGATAGAAGGGTGGGGAAAAAAAAGGTAGTAGAAAGGAGGAGCGGAGTGTGTGAGTTCGTGCGAAGGATGCGAGCGTACGCCGAGGGGTCGTGGGTGCGGTGCGGTGGGAGCGATCAGACCCAGACTGCGGAGGGATTAGCTCCTAACCACCTACCGGGAGAGAGTGTGCAGAGATGGATATCAGAGAGAGAGAGAGTGAGATAGAGTGTGTGTGCAAGAGTCCAATGCAAGACGAACATGTGTTTTCCATAGCTGAATGTGTAATTACACATAATAAGGACACAGTATGTGTAAACATGCTATATTGAGATTTTATATGGGCCACACCAGGCACAGGTAGAAGACATCAAAGCCACGCAGCATCATCCCTTTATCATCCCGACGTTGTTGTCGTAATTTCTCCCCTCCCTCTCTCCGCACACCTCTGCTGCTTCAGCCTCTATTGAAGAAACTGACAGAGAGAGATCAACGTGGGCTTCTTTAAACACATTCATATTGTAATGAGGCTGCAGATTAGAATAGGAAATGGAAAAAAAAAGGAAAAAACGGTGGGTTGACGTGAGAGTAACGCACTCAATCAGAGAGATTTGTGTTCACCTCAGGACACCTCAAAGCAGAAAAACAGTGAGCGGGCGAAAGTGAATGCGGCTGAGCTATCGTTGTAATCACTTGCGGTGTTTTCAGTCAACCGGGCGTACGCCTTATTATCAGTTAGCGCCAAAGCCTCTACCTTTGCTTCCTTTTCTCGTCCGCATCAGTCGCTGTGATTTCACCGATGCTTTCAAGGAGACGGGGGGTGTAATGCCTCGCGGAAAAAGATGATTCTGTGGGACATGTGAACTTCCGTCATCATGATTAACTCCTCATCGCCCCTGATATGTTGTCTTCAAGCGTTCACTGCCTGTTATTAACCCTCCTCCTCCGCCTGACTTTAACCCCTCGTCGCTGCTTCTGCTCCCCTGATCCCGTCGCCTCTCCTGCCTCGCCGTCTTTCGCCCTCATCATTATAATGTCCCTGCTCGGCATGAGAGGGAAACAGGGGGAGCAATTTAACCAATGACAGGCAGCAATTAGAGCCGCTGACCCGCTGAGTTAAGCGTCCAACTCTGCCCTTGACCAGCTCTGACCACACTGCGAGCCGCGCTGCAAACAAACAGCAGGCGGGGGACCAGGTGTTAAACGATGATGGCTTCATACGGAAGCGCTGCGGATCAAGGTGAATGTTTTCCGGAACTTTTTTTTCTTTTTCCCACAGCAAAAGGAGTCGTGCATGCATACATTAAGGCGCGCAGACGCTCATGGAGAGCTGCGAGGCCACCAGCACGCATTTGCGAGCCTGACAGAGCTCGTTCAGCCTCGCCGCTGATGAAAGGGGAACACGGCCCCGTCCCACCGAGCCTCGTGAAAACGTTGTGACAACGCAGAGTGATCCACTTACGAGGTGCATAGTGGCCCTCGGGGGGTGGCAGCCCTCCGCGGCGGCTCCCTTTGCCATTGTAGATGCACTAAATGCTCCAGCCACGTTTCTCCGTGTTCCTCGAGGCGTGCGTGGAGGACGCCAGGCCGCGCTGGTGAAACGGTGCAGCTCGTCGCGAAAGGAGTCAGACAGCGAAGGTGGCTCGCTCTGATTGTGTGCATTTGTGTGCGTGTGTGAGTAGGAAAGCTGTTTGTGTTTGTCTAATTAACTATGCCTTCTGTCTCCGGGCCTAAGGACGCTTTTACTACTTTTAGAGAAAAACACTTTTCAATCTTTTCAAAAACACGTCTCAATCCGGCATGATGGACTGCTTTTCCTTTATCTTTCCCTCTTTTGCTTATTCATCCCTTCCTTTCATTTTTGTGTCATGGCCTGTCTTCTTCTATTTCTCCGTGAGTGTATATTTTACGTATGCAAGTGTCAGGATGTGTATATGCGTTGCCGGCTTACAGCAAGCTAAGCTAATGGCAAATTCTAGGCTGAGTCACAGCGACACTGCGCTTACAGCGACAGTCACTTCAAGGTATACGACTGGCCACTGATTTGCATTGCATGGTTATGTGAAATCAGCAAACTTGTCATTTCCAGCCATAACTGTAACAGAACAGCTGTAAAACTGACATTTCTGCTGTGCTCATATTGGGCGCTGTGTTGCTTTGCTAGCTTCTTTGATACACCAAACCTACCCAACAGCAAAATCAACAGCAGGTCAGGCCAACTGACAGTTGTTGTCGTATTGATAACATTTTTATGTAGACAAATCTTTTTTAAAATAATAATACATCTCCAGAGCTTGTAGAAGGCTGCAGAATAAAAGTATCTCTTCCTTAACAACATTATTATGAACTTTACTGTGTGTGTCAGGTCCAAAATGATTGTTTTTGTTTACGTCTGTGAGAAATCGGACAGTTGGTGCTTCTGACATATTCGTCAGCCAATGGCATGGCGATAGCATCATCGGTACCATGTGGTGTTCCGTCAGAGAGCAACCGTCTCGGTTGCTGCCTGTTTGTGGAAAAAAATACAAAAATGGCTGAGTTACAGTACTTATAAGCTAGCTAGCGTCAGCAATTTAAGGGACTGCAACAACCTGGCAACCACACGAGGGGGCAGATAATTGAACAACAGCTGCGATGTCCAGTGAGATGTTATTTTCTTTAATCTGTGGCTGAACGGGTAAATTAGTTTGGAAACCTAATTGGAACTGTTGTTAGCAACAAGATATTAAAGCATCAAACTGGTATTCTAAGTGAATGAGACTCTTTGAAATATAAAGAGTCATTAAAAAAGAGAATTGAATGAATGAATTGGATTAAATGAAAAGGATACACGCTTTGTGGCGTGGGGGTTTGCTATGTGGGATTCATTGTAAACAACCATTCTGATTGGTTCTGTAGTCAAATGACAAGATAAGACAGTTAGCTTAGCTTAGCATAACTACTGGAGACAGGCACAAACAGCTGCCCTGGCTCTGGCAACATAATTTGTCTAACAGCGCCTGTAAATCTCGGTCATTAATGCCTTATATCTCATTTATTTAATGTGTAATAAAATTAAAGTCTCTCCTGGCAAAACCTCCTGGCCAAAACAATGTCTGGCAGATAACCACCCTTGACAATGAAGTGTCAAGCCTTTTCCCTGATTCTGGTCTCTTTGCTAAGCTAAGCTAATGGCAGCTACACATTTATCACGCATCTACCTTCTCATCTAATCATCGCCAAGAAAGCACATCAGCATATTCTGCAAAGTCTCAAACTATTTTTTTTGCTTCTGTTTAATTGAACGCTCATAAATCCCAAAGTCTTTGTCTCTTCCTTCCAGAGGACAGGAGAGTGAGATGTGTTCATCAAAGTTTCGGTGCGACACTTGTTGTGTGCCAGGAGGCGCAGCGGTCACAGGGGGTGCAGGGGCACAGATGGCAGCGCAGGTGCGGAGATGCCACCACATCAAGCACAGTCATCAACCCCATCTAAACACACTCTGGTGTGCGTCCATTTCCACACACACACTCACACACATTTTCGCAACAGATCCGATGACTTGCAAGCGATGACATTAAAGTCCTGTCTTTCCGCATCTGTATCTTTTCCTCCCTACATCTGACAGGAAGCGGAGCTGTCAGCGGCGCTGTTCTTTTAATAATTAAATCCAACGTTAAGTCGCGGTGGCCGTAGTTCTGACACATTAAACATTGATTCTGAGAGTAAATGCATATTTTATCATAACATGTAACAATCCCCTCTGTCCTGCTTTACTTTCACATCACCAGTCTGGATGACAGCTTTCCCAGAGCAGAGATTTTTTTTTTTTTTTTTTGAGGGTTCCTTCTTCAGCATATCACTTGTTTGTCATTTGAACTGGCAAGCATGGAGGAGTAAGCAAAACAAGACAGCCTGAATGATACCCCGAATTGGTGTCGCATGGGAGAAGTTAAAGTGGATGTTTGGAAAGTGACAGCTCTCCTGTTTGACACTATCAAGACGGATATTCTGCATTCTTCTTTGGGTACAATGGATGATGTTCTTTGTCCCTATTTTTGTCAAGGGTGTTCTTTTGTACAAGAAAACTTTCTTCAATCTATCCATTCGCACGTTCCTGCCCATTCCTCTTTAATCTACATTATGTGACAATTGATATGCAATTGCAGTAGGTCTCCAAGCAACAGAAGCTTGTCTCATTTAACATATTGTTGACCCTTCACCCTGGTAATGAGCAAATGAAGCCCTGTACAGTAATGTGTGTGTACTGATAGCAGTACTAGCATTTATAAACCACTGTACTGGATTAATTACCTAAAAGAGTGCTCTTCATGCTGAAATCCTAAGAGAACAGGGTGATTTGGTTCATAATGAGGCTCGCTCATTACAATGACAAGTCCTCACGGCTCATCAGCCTGACTTTGAGAAGGCAAACTCAAGTGCCGAGTCTGCGGGCTTAATTTAAGCTTTTATCAATATCAAATTAACAATAAAAGCACAATGACAACAATGAGGTCTGAGAAGTTTAACCTCCTAGTTCTGAGGTGTCAAATATTAGTATTCGGTTCGTTTTCGATACTTCCCTGTGGATCCGTTCGTCTTGTGTTTATTTCATTATCAGTGTGCGGGAAACAGAAAACCATCGAGGTGACACTTTATTTGAAGGAGTGCGCCTAAGACTGACATGACACAGTCGTAACCACGACCTGACACCTGTCGTGAACATGAAGAAGTCCTTATGGATGTCTTGTCTTTAAGTGTCATTCGATCAGTGGAGTCACTTTTAATGCAAAGTTGACACTGTTCGAGATGTCTGTTCCGACAACTTGACATTAACAAAAACGACAACCATAAACCTGTCATAGCAGGCCTAAGAACAATTCGACTCAGTAGAGCGCATACCTATGACAAAGCCCAACAGTCCGCTTTCATTTAAGAAAGCCGACTCCAATATCAAATAAAACACATTATTCCCTGAAAAAGGGAAGACTCAAACCAACGGCCAACTGCCTTTATCCAACCACTCCGTTGCCTGACTCATCTGACCCGCCACATCTCGTGCCAGTAATAAGTTTCCATGGTAACCCGGATGCGAGAGGATGCTGGCGTGAATATCGCCACTTCTCAATCCATATCAAAACTGCTTTTTTCTGTTGGAAAAAGAAAGTCAAGGTGTCCCTACAAGCTCTGGGGCTGTGCTGCCAACTTTGAAGGCTGCACACCTGAACAACTGGCTCCATGGACTCAACTTTCTCCGCTGATCAGCTGTTAGCCTAACAACGCTGACTTTCAAACCGACAACAGGCGCTCCATTTATTCATTGTTTTGGGTACCCTGAAAGGCGCTATATAAATTAAATGCATTATTATTATTATTATTATTATTATTATTATTATTATTATTATTATTATTATTATTATTAATAATAATAATAATAATAATAATAATAATAATAATAATAATAATCCAAAACAGGAAATGACGGAATGGAGTGCAGACCATCGTCACTTCCGCCCCTCCCACACACCGCGCTGATTCGCTAGCAAGCCGCCAATAAGAATGGTCATTGAAAAGGTAGCACAGCATGTTTTGACATTCACTGTAATGAAACTATATAACTGTGTCACAAATATTTTTGTACAATTGTACAATTTGTATTTTAATTAAAAGTATTACATCGATCAAATAAGATTTATTTATTTATGTATTTATTTAGACTTTAGTCCAAATTCTACCACTGTAGCTGAGTTGAGATAAGGCCTACACCTTGGTGGATAATGTAATATGTAAAGTGAAAATTCACCTCTTGACTTATATTCACTTGCAAATGCAAATGCCAAAGTTAACAATTTCCTGCTAATAACAATCTTAGCAGGAAATGCTCTGTGAGTACAAACACATACTTTAACAAAGTGCCAACTGTATTATAATATGCACACTTTGAACACTTTGCTTAATGACTATTAAATACCTCCTGAAAGCTAGCTGGAAACACAACACATATTAAAAGTTCATGAAAATATATTGGAGGCAACAGCGAAATGGGGGAAATGTGAGCGCCGTGCTGTTTTCCTTTCATCCCAGCCAAGTTCCCAGGCTGAAAGTATAAAGAGAGAAAAGCACAATGGCGTCTAATTCATAAAAAGGCCTGTTACAGAGCACTGTTTCCCAACTTGAAGCCGTTTATAACAAACTGAAACCTGTAAAACTGTCCCTCCACTTTCATCAAAACTGGATTAAACATCCTTGTGTGACTGTGGGCGCTGAGCACCTGCAGAGAAGATTATGGTTTGCGGTTCACACAATGTTAAGATGTTCTCTTTTGTACTTTGTCAGTCAGCCTCCATTAAAATCTGTCTTCTTCTCTGTACCTCAACCTTTCAACCTCTGCCCTCTTCCTTTCTGATCCATTTCTCCCTGTTGCGCCTCGGCTCGTTGTAAACATTTCCATCCACACCCTATATACAGTAGTGTGCGCTTATGTCTGTATATGTACTAACGCAGGGTCACATAGCAACGGCAGTGGGTGTTATGCTGGAGTTGCACTGTGAAAATAATAGTTATAGTTCTAACAAGTGGACAGGAAGAAACAGACAGCTAATAAAGTCTTGCAGCCGTGTGTGTGAAGGTTTCGCTGAATAATATCATGAAGTAAAAAGGCGCAGTCTGGACATCTGTTTCAGATAAGACAGACACGCAGCGGTTGTTGTCTTTGTAGCTTATTCATCTGAAACATGACATGTTTTACAAAAATGTTGTTGAAACTGTCCTATCAGTATGCACAAAGTTTGTGAATTAAAAACGCTCCTCAAAATGTCATTGCTCCGCAGCTGTTCGAGATATAATTTTCAACTCTTTATGAAGGAATTCAGTTTGACTCGAGCCCTCTCACTGATTTTAAATTAGTGCTCCCTATCCACTGCCCGCACAGAGCTTCTTGAACTTCCGCGCTCTGTTCCAGAAATAAGAAAAACCTTATTCAAACCCACGCTGACATTTGCAATACGGCAAATTACAGCGAATCCCGCCGTACGACATAATCTTTCTCGGCTGTTTCCTGCGTGGTTCGCGCCATCTGTCAAGACGGGGGATCCTGAAAAAATGTGAACAAATGTTTTTTTTAGCATTTCTATTTTTAACAGCCGGAAACAAACAGCATTTCCTAAATGTCCACTGAGGTTTGAATGCCACAACTGGCCAGCTAGTAGAACGGACCCTGACGGAGGGCAGATTGCACCTGAAAGTAGAAGAAATGATATTTGAAGAGAGCGGGGATAAATGTCATGGATGAGGGATCAACAGCTACAATGAGCAACAGGACAATACACACTGCAGGGCTATGCCGGTACACCTGAGATAACAAGCTGGACACACACTGACATACTATTGTCAGATTGATTGTTATGTAAGTATTATAGTCAAGTAATTGTATGTTTTTTATTGCTGACATTCTCTTCGTTGGTTTGCTTTATTGGAATCACGCAGGGTTCAAAGTCATTCATCTTACCTGGAAACATAGCCCGAGAACCAGATGTTGCATTTGCTCTGGCAGATGTGTCTGCCGCCCTACCATTCAGACAGATTTCCACCAGACCTTCCCTGTCAGGCTAATCTCAGCTGTTTGTCTAACATGAAGCAGGTTCTCTACGATGACTAATAAAGGAGCTTCCCCGGTCCAGATTTGAAAAGTCACACATCACATGTTTCCCTGCTACTATCAGTTAGTACAGCTATCCAGTTTCATCCAGTCTGCAGGTCCAGTCAGGCTCATGAAACTCAGATCAAACTGTCTAACTAGGCAGTGCAATTATGAATCATGATTCTAGTACTGCAAAGCCTGTTCCCAGCCTCAAATGTTTTCAGATTATATTTAAGTGTAAAGTTAATGACCAGACTTTTTTTTGCTTGAAAATGGACCTAGAAGCGCCTCATTTGCATGTGTCACCCAGCCCTACATCACACGTAAGGTACTGCTCCGATTGGTTGTGGGGCCGTCCAATTGTGTCCAGAGGCATTCTGGTCTCAGCCGTTAATTAGGCTCCTTGGAAATCGAAAAGGAACTGAGACGGATCAAACCTATAAGCATTTGCTAATTAGTCCGGTGATGCCTGGCTACTTGAAATGTTTCTTTGCCTCAGAAAAAAAACAATGGAAGAAACCCTCAATGGGAAACATCTGGGCCCAGGTGTTTAAATGTACGTATGTCTTTTCCCACACATAGATATTTTTAAAGATAGAATGTGCAGTTAGACTTTTTCCATCACTTCCCTGTAACTGATCTCTGCATTTGATCCGGAATTGCGAGGCACTTTGCAAAGTCTGTTTCAATAAGAGCTCTTCAGATTAATCACTGATCATCCTTCTGACATTTTAGGATGATGACTGAGACATTACTGCGGTGATGGTTAACAGGTACGGAACGTGCAGACGCTATCAACAGCCACAGTTGTGTGCGACAGTGACACCTGTTCTAGTGCTGTTGAACTTCGCTGATGAAACGCAGTCAGTTAAACTACAGTGTGCTTCTAATTTTCTGTTCTTCTAGGTCTAAAAGTGGTGGAGTGGGCCCGAGTATCGACATACAGACACAAGTTCATGGTTGATTATGATTTCCATGATGATTGAGATTTATAAAACAGTAATTTCTGTGCTCAAAGCTTTACAAATCTTAGGAAAATAATGTGTATGCATATTTCTGTATCTGTATCAAATCATACATGTCAATTTACAGCCTGTTGTTCGAGAGCTCTGACGGAAGCGTCCCATGATTTCTTTCATACTCCGAATGCTAACAACTATTAAGCAGGGCCTTTAGGATGTTTTTTTGCAAACTATGTGAATGGAGAATCATTCAGTTGTGTCAATAGTGAAATAATCAGATTAGAGTCGAATCAGCTCAGAAATTAGCCTTAATTCTGTGGAAACATCCAGGTCCAAGCTCCAGATGTAATTAGCTTCTTCGAGTCAACAAGAGCTGTGACTTCCAATATGGCCACCAGAGGGTCTGTACGTCTATGTGCATGCTTCCCTGTTGCTCTTCTCCTTTCAGCCTTCCTTTCTTCATCTGCCCCCAACATCCCCCCTCTCCCCACGCCTCCCTCGCCCCTCCACCTCCCTCCTCCGAGCCCTATTGATTCCTTCGATTGTGGCAGGTGATGGCAGAGTGTTGTTTGCCATGAGATAATTGTCTCATCATTGGCGCTGGGATGAGCGCTCCACTCCCCCCTGCTTATTTATTTATTAATGTGATGTGTCACCTGCTCCACGCTGAAGAGGGAGAGCCGGGCAGGTTAAACAACTGCAGAGCCGTCCCTCATCGATTAGCGAGGGTGGTGGCGGGGTGGGGCGGGCGGGGAGCCGGCTGCGCTGCGGGGTCAAAACGCTGCGCTCGGAATACATATGTGGAATCACTGGAATGGAAGACTGATTTCCCGGGGAATGGGAGTGGGATCAACCTCCTCATGCTCGCTCGGTTATTCCAGTAAAAGCATGGAATGGATTTATTACTGTATTGATTGGACGAATTGTGCTGCATCGACTAAGTGAGGAACTAGACACCAAATACTCCACTTTTTATGTCTCCGGGCGATGTGTTATTTTGCTCACCGGTGCTCATTAACTATTGCGACTGACTAAAAACCAGACAGCAAAGTTTAGTATTTCAAAGATTTATTGATGAACACACTTTGTCATAGTCAATGTTGGACTGATTGGCGAGGGGAATCGTATCATCGGACAGCGGCCAACATCACACTGGTGGGATGGCTCTGGTTACAGCATGTGAGTGAGCGGATGCCGTAGCTGCCGCCGACTGGCAACATCGATGCTCTCTTTTCTGGATCGATCGCAGCATGGCACCAACTACCACCAATCCCACAAGCCTACACCACATGTTGCTAATGCCCACCTACTGAGCATAATGAGGCTCACAGAGTGTGCTGCAGCCAGCGGAAACGGTTAGCAATATGTTTATTGCCCTTGGATTGGATAATCAACTTTGTTTGTTGTTTCTCTTCATTGATCTGGCTGTTCCCTGAACTCAGCAACATAAGCTCCTGTACTGTTTCCATTTTTGTCATTGCCAGGGTTGCCATGGTCACACACAAACTGTGATTGCAAGGTGAAAAACGTTGAACCATCATAAAGCCTTTGCCGCATGTCTGCTGCTGTGTTTACAGTACAAACAATGGAGGTGGGTGACAGCAACTGTTTGCTATGTGAAAGCAACGCGCGTGTTAGTATAAATAGTTGTTATGCGATGTCACCTTAATTTTGAGGTAGCGGTTTGTAGCAACAGGCATCTTTAAACACATAAACTCCTGTATCACATATTCAGCCCCCTACTCTCCAGCATGAGCTCAAGAAATAACTATGCCGGGTTGCCATGGATCCACTCACCAGTGGAAGAGGTTCAGTTTGTCCACATTATGACAGCCGGCATCCCCTGGCATTGAACCAAAAAAATCATTGATAGTCATTCATAGTCCACGCATTCTACAGTCACATCATTTTCCAACTTCATCCTCCTCTCTGTACCATCCACCATCTAACCATCGATTTCTTGGAGTCGACTGCAATGCACTATGGGATGCAACTCCGGTGTTTTCAGAGTTATTGAGCTGGGTTATGAGATGCACTCTCACTGGTAACCCAAGCTCCTCGTCAAACTGCTACAGTTAATCTGCGCTAATTTAACATATTGCCACTCACGCCATTTGATTGTATTTATGACAACTCATCGCCATGTAATAATGGTGTTTCTTTAAAATACAGTACACTTTCATTGACACTTTGTCAGCCACATCATGAATCTGATCGCCATCCTTCGTGATTATCGACAAAACACAACATTTTTCGCATTTATGTTACATCAACAGATTAGCTAAGCAATCAATAATGCAGTGATCAAGCAGAGATAAACGCTGCAGACAAGTGCTGGGGATTACGCTCTCTGCGTGTTGCAACAGCCGAAGCTGTTTCCTTCAGTGCTTTATATCTACGCCGTGGCTAATTTCCATTTAACTTCAGCTGGCATAATCACAGCTGACAGGACAATGTATAAAAAAACAATTTCCACAAACTGCTCACTGGTGTAGTTAAACTTCCTGGTAGAAAGTTTAAGTGAATGCTACACGACCTTTTCACTGTCCGCTACTGCTTTGAACTACAGATATCTAAGATTATTATCCACTCTGGTGTGATTCAATCGAACTGAATGCCAAACAGAGGGAACAGGATACAGGTAAATAACAAAAGGCCTTTATTTCTGACATAATTAGGAACTTCAGTCAATGTTTTTGTGTATACTCACCCGTCTAAATACACACGCGCGCTAACAAATTGGACGTGTAGCCCTTCGAATGCACTCCACTCAGAGAAAGATTTTTATCAGCCTGTACCTTGGGACGGATGGCCGTGAAATGAAGGAATTATCTAAACGGCGCAACATTTCCCATCTGCTCCTCTAACATCTGAGAAACTGTTCTTGTGGCGGCTCCTGCCATCAACCTTTCCTGATTAAAACATTAACCATCAAGATACAACAAACTCCTCACATGTCCTCAGGCAAAGTACTGTACCTGACAGCTGTGAAGAAGTGATGACAGTCTTAGTTGGCACTGATTGGAGAACCGTTTTTCCACTGCCTGTCTGCTTTATTACTATACATGACAGTAAACAGGATGCAGGGACGACAAATTAAACTTAGGGTGGATGTTTATCTTGAATCCGTTGTCATACCAGAAGATCTTTCACAAAGCCCTTTTGAATTACAGTGAAATCCTTCAGAGATGTTGGCTTACATTTCAGATGGCATGCTTTCTTTTCTGCCCCTGATCAGAGATCTTTAAAGAGTGGTTTAGTCGCGGATTTATCTTTGCTGATCTTTACCCTGAGGTCGATCCAAGTGCAAGCTCTGGACACCAATATCTGAGTTAGTTTGGGTGGAGAGGGCAGGAAGGTTTCGCAGCAGCCAAGTTTGAACAATGTCAAGTAAAAATTTGGAATTAAATATATACCCAAAGCATAAATCTCTTTTGAGGACCGTCAATACTGAGAAATGGAGGTGGGTTAGCAGCATGAAACAATGTAACGTCTATATGCTAATGTAATCAGGACACATTATAATGCAAAAATTGTAGTACAATTTCCATACCAGACATAACATTATATAGTCCACGATGAATGTTGAAACCTACACTGATTATATCAGAACGACTCTGTAGCATTTTTATTTCTCTTATTAATTGTATTAATTGAGATTTTTTTTTACCTGAGATCTTTATAGCCACGCTAGCGATGTGTCTCTCGAGATAGCCATGTCTGCCGTATGGTCTCGGACCATCACTTTGGTCCAGACCAAAATATGTCAGCTATCTCAACACAGCTACGGTATGGACTGTCATGCAGTTACGTGCAGACCTTCATTTTTACCCAGAAGCAAGAGCGGTTATACCCTTTTGTGTCAAGTTTTACTTTCCACTTCCTGTCTTTGTCTTTTTCTTGCCTGTTTTCTGTGATCCTCTATGTATTGTTCGTGATCAGCCTCTGTGTATTTATGTGTGGGTTTTTGCATCACTCTGCGATGGTTTGTCTGTGTTTGGTCCTGTGTTCTCCTCATGTCTTACCTGTTTTGTACGGGTTTGTTGAGCTTTTTTGCACTCTTAGATTGCCGTTTTGTCGCCAGATTTTTATTCCCTGCCATTTTTGCCATATTTGTGGACTTTATTTTATGTACCCTCACTCTTTGCTTTTCAACCTGCCTCCCTCTGTGTCTTGCGTTTGAGTACTTTTTGATGAGCCGTACAATTGTGACAATTTCCAGCTGTGTTTGAGGCAAACAAAAGAGGTATTTTAAGCCAAAACATGATTTATTCCTAACCAGAACCAAGTGGGTTTTTTTGTGCCGAAACCTAACCAGAGCATAAGCAGAGCGTTGTCAGGGCATAAAATACAAAAACAAAAAGTTGCAAATTAAGAAATGTAAAGTTTCTGCATATCCGTACTTGGGTTGGTTAGTTGAGGAGATGCATTGTTTATTCATGAGCAGACTGAAACCTACGCGGCACATTTACTGCCATTACACACATTAACACTGCTTCAACGCCAGCACTGTTTGCCGTGAGCACAGCCACCGGCCTCATCACTCTCTCTCTCTCTCTCTCTCTCTCTCTCTCTCTCTCTCTCTCTCTCTCGCTCGCTCAAGCACACACTTTTCACGAGCCACGCTAGGCTTGTAACACAATCATATGCATCAGGAAAAGTAGATCCGCGATACTCACACATATCAAAGACAAACTGCACACTCCACAGAAAGTCCCGCTGCTCTTTTGATGCTCGAAATTTGAAATTCATGGACGAGTCGGTGTTGCGAGCATGCTGCCGACGTGCAGCTAAGACATGGGATTTCAAAATTTCCTATCAACAGCATTGTGTAACATTAAATTTGTTCAAGGAATACCCTTTTTGAAGTCAGTAGTTTTTTATTCTAGAAGCCATTTAACTTTTGTCCAAACTCGGTATGCAAAAAATGTAAGAAATAAAACTTTTAAACACTCCAAGTCCGTAACATTCTCTCCTGCTCTGTGAGGTAAACTTCACCACCAAAATGTCAAACCTATCTTCCCATCTCAGCATCAGAAACAGTTTGGGTTATTAGAGGAGAGGCTTTTCTGCTGTCAAGCAGCTCTCTGATTAGGGCTCTCTGCTCTCCGCTGACTGCTTGTGACAGAGTGGGTGAAAATATGCTTCCTGTCTTCATAAGAGCTGCACCCTGTCCTTAACACCATTTATGCTGAGAAGATGTGAACAGCATATGAGCACCGAAAGAGTAGGACCACAAGAACGTGGACTAGGAATCCTCAGTGCTTTCTTTCTTTCTTTGTTGTTGTTTTCACTCTCTTCTCTTCTCTTCTCCTCTCACCTTAGCTGCAATTAGAATGCTGCAGCCCATGCTGAGGGTCAAAGGTGAGAGGTTTAACAAATCAATGTCATTGGTTCGCTGGGTCCAATTAAGCAGCACAGATAGGGTGGATCATTGATCATTTACGCTCATCATTTCCATGTTATGGCTTTCATTTATTACCTTGTTATTTCTTGTCCTCCTATATACTCCAGGGCTGAAACAACCCTAGGTCAGTATAACTCAAGAAAAGAAAGTTCTATGAAAGTAATATGAATTGTAGTTATATTATCAATGACACAATAAATGCAAGGTTCTTTTCAATGTTTTTAATCTGTAAGATAAAGAAAGAGGCCATTCTCGGAGAGCATGAGAAATAGCGCCCTGTTTTCAGCTTTAAAGTAACGCCGACTTTGTGGCTGAACTGAAATCTCTGATCATGTTTATCAGATACACTCTCGCTGAGTTCGGCGCAGTGGGGACCAAAGAGCTTAGCAGAGCATTGGACAAGCAAGTGGTGAGAGAGCTTAAGTGTGTCTGTGTGAGTGTTAAAAAGAAAAAAACACTCCTAATGCCATAGAGTGCATTTACCCTGCGAGGAGCAGATGATTGATGATTAAAAAACTGAAAAACATTATATCCGAGCAACGGAAGCTTTTCTTTCAAAAAATGTATCCAACCAAGCACTTTTGGCTCATCTCGGATTTCTCCTCTTTCTAGTACACAGTCACGGAGTATCAGAATCAGTCAGGCGTGAAGGAACGTTTGGTATCATAGCTTGAGAGGGAGCCAAAGCCTTAAGGCGAACTCGCTCCCGTATGAAAACATTTTCGGTTAAGCTACCGCCTGTAGAATCGGAAACTTGATGGTTTTGGTGAATCCTCTACTGTTAGTGTTTTATAACAACCCCCAAACAGAAACTGAATTATTGGGACTGAAAAAACCTTGGGCGAGCAGTAGTTTTTTTTATTTTTTTATTATTTTCTCCACGAGATGTGTTCAATGTAACAGAGTTATTCAGGTCAGTCAGTTTTACTCAGTGCAGGATTTAATTCAGCTCAACAGCATCTGAGTCACGATGTAGACTATTCATATATCAGTGAGTGAACGCATCACCCTTTAAATGCTACTACAGTATCTACACAGGTAAGTAAACACATCACCGTTAAAATGCATTACAGCATGTCGTGTCATGGTAAGTGAATGCATAAGCGTTCAAAATTGTGCTCCAGTATGTAGATCAGTAAGTGAACGCATCACCCTTCAAATGCACTTCAGCGTGTCCGCCAGTAAGTAAATGCATCGTCACCATTCAGATGCACTACGGTACATACGTAAGTCCATGAACCCAGCACTGTTCACGAGTACTTTATTATGTACATCAAAAAGCGAACTTATCACTGTTCAAATATCACATACATAGGTACATGAACGTATCACCTTTCAAATGCTGTACAGTACATATAAAATTACATAAATGCATCACTGTTAAAGAGTAATTCAGTGTGTACATAAGTCAGTGAATGCATCACTGTCCAAATACCAATACAGTGTGTCCACAGGTAAGTAAACACATCACTATTAAAATGTATTACAGTATGTCATTGGTAAGTGAGTGCGTAAGTGTTTAAAACTATACTCCAGGACGTATATCAGAAAGTGAACGCATCACCCTTCAAATGCACTACAGCATGTAAGTAAATGAAACCATCACTGCTCAAGAGCAGTTCAGTAGGTACATAAGTAATTGAACACATCATTCAAACGCACTGCAGTTCAAGTAAGTCGACGCCTCACTGTTCAAATGCACTTTGGTATCAGTAAGTAAATGCTCTGTGTTTGAATGCATTTCAGTGCGCACCGTTCAGCACGACATCAGTAAGTAAACACATCACTTCAATACTTCCACTCAGGAACAAAGTGTTGTACCTGTCTCCTCTGCGCACTTGACACTCTCTTGCTGACATTGCGTGTTGCATTGATATAAAATGTTGAACTTCCTTCAAAATGTCAAAAACAAGTCTGGATACGCTTTTACAACACAGACATAAAAGTGTCGCACAAAGAATGAATGGATCTCTACAGAATGTATGTAAAAAAACTCCTTTTGCACATGCTTGTTTATCTGGCGTTAAGAACACATTTACAGCGACAGAGTTTGACAGAGGTGGCACGAAGATGCCAGCAAACATTTCAGCAATAAGCGGAAAAGCTGAAAGAGAGCAGTCTTCACATGTGAAGCACTTGAGTTGTTCATGTATTGTGTATTTTGTGTATTGTACTAAAATGTTTTTGCGGAATTCTGTTTTTTACTCTGGCGATGAGGTTAAATGCATTTTCATTAAACACACCAAAAAACATTTTACATCATGATATGAAAATGTATTTGAGAATCACGTACTGAGGTAACTATTCCACACACGCTGTAGGTTTAATGCTGTGAGCCATTAGACTGAGATTGTCCTTTGGCATGGCGTATAATTCCAGCGTACATGAGCTAAAAGCTGTGGGTGTGTCGACAGGAAGCCCTGATAGCATCGGGCAAAATGACACAGGAATGGGAAAGGTTGAAAGCTTCATTTTGCTCTCGCGCGCTCAAAGACGCAGCGGTGCTAATAAGAGAGAAAGGCCATTAAAATGTAATTTGGGGCCTTGTGTTCTGTTTGAGCAGTCTGGAGGAGTGTGCGGATGAGCCGCTCGTTTTCCTGGCAGGGACGCCATGTGATGTGCGCGGATGTGTGTCTGTGTCTGTGTGTAAGCGTGAAATATTGATTGCTGACGCCCATTTATTTTTTTTTTTTGGGTCACCCTCTGCTCATTGACCTCTGTGTAATTACCTTTGGGATGACTGGGAGTGTTATTTAAACTTATGACACTCTGATCTTGTTTACCTCCCCTCCAAGCGTTCGAATCGCAATAAATGAGCTAATAATAGACCCTAAACGCCACTGGAAGGTAACACACTCAAGTTTTTCGAGCGATATGTCACTGTCTAACGAGCTGCAACCACCTGTACTACGCTCTATGGCCCCTTTGAGGCACATTGTACTTCTCTTTTTCTCTCTGCCAACTTTGATATACAACCTCTCATTTATCGACATGCAGTGTATTGAGAAGCGAGGCCACAGAGTCTCACGTCTGATCATATGACAGCTTGGAGCCAATCATCTGAGCCACTTTTTGTGGCGATGACAGCCAGGATTTAAAATATTAATTTATTCTCCCATGGCGGTAAATGCGCCATCAGAACCGATCTCGCATCAGCGCCTCGATGAGATAATCCTGAGTCAATGCAAAGACAGTCTTTTGACTTGTTTACTCGTCCATTAATAATGATGTTTTTGCTCAGAGATAATGTATAAATGGAAGGTTTGGATTCTTCTTCCAGAGCCGTTTAAGGAAACGCATTTTTTACCCCTCTGTAGTCATATTGGATGTGTATTGGAACTTGCCATGTGAGAAAAGAAAATGCAGCTCCAGTGCACTTTTCACACTCCCTGTGGGAATACTTAGTCGGTGGAAACAGACACATTTGGGACTGTTGTTTTTTGCTTCAAGTGATATATCTGTACAATTGAGGAAGCTTTGGTAGAGCACAGGTACCCAAGGTGTGCCTACATTGTGTAACAGTCCCTCCGTGCGACCGCGGAGTGACTAATACATTTTGTGTTAAAAGCGTCCCGACACAAAGACGTGACATTTAGAGAATACTAATTGCTTTGCCTGGGTTCCCAGTCATATTTAGCTGCTAAATTGCAGTCTTTTATCATTAGCTCTGCCAGCCAATTAAAATGCAAATACCACAGACTTCATGCAAAACGCTGTGCAGCCACTGATTTGCTGTTTATATTTTCAATTTAGGACACATATCAATAATCTAACCTATTAAAACGCACACTTCAAAACAGAGGCAGCGCTAATCTAATCAGCGGTTAAAATCATTTCATTGTATTAAAAGGACAAACACGACAGACAGAATTAAGTGCGAATAGACTTCATTGTAGCTGACACATGGGGTCGTATCCAAATCACTCGTAAAGTAAAAAGCATTGTGCCAGTAAGTGCCCAGAGTTTAAGTTGTCATTCCGACCAAAGTCTGGATCAAGTGCTTTTTTCTGGCCGAGGGCAGGTTAATCAGCGAAATCATCTAAAGTGGAGTCTGATACACAAATCTGCATCATCTCTCTGAGGTAATTAAAGGGAAAAAAGGAACACCTCGCCAATTTACAATCTCATTCCCTAGCATTATTAGAATAGCATGTCTGTAACTTGACAATAAAATGAGGTATGTAGACTGTCTCATTTCTTTACTGTCTTATGAAAACTATTTTTAACAGACAAGTTCACACTTTGTAATGTCAGTAGCTCTCTTCCTGTTCATACCAACCATTAAGAGATCCCTTCAGCCTGAGAAGGTCAAATCAGGTGAACATCTACGCAAGTTACTGTTCGTTCACTGCTTCACTATCCCTCTTCCTCCAGAGCTCAGCACAAAAACACCATCCAGGGAGCGATATTTACATAAGTTGACTTATAAGGACTGATGAGGCCCTATATTATCTTCAGACAAATTTAGGAATAGATTTTTGCACAGAATGAGGACTGCTTTGTCCACCATCTGTTACAGTGGAAGCTCATTAGGAAGGGATGTCATCACGGCCCGTACGAACAGGAGGAATGATTACAGCAAGGAAAACCTGTGCATATGAACACCTGACTATTGTTTTAAAGTTGTTATCCTTTAAATTTTCATATTAATTTATTCTGTTAGAGTAAATTCTCCTACTTTCTTTGCTATCAAAACCATTTAAAAGATTGGTTTTACATATATGGTGCAGCAATAAAAGATAACGCTATAATAAAGGTATGATTTAGCTTATTATATTGGATGATTCTGCAAAACGCTTATGCCCAATGGCAACTTTTATAACATTTACTCGTGGAGTCCAAACGTTCAACAACTGGACAACATTTATATTTTTTAAGCTGCTAAAAGGGAAACTCCGGTTAGAACATGCAAGAGTCAAAGTGACTATGTTTAAGATAAGGTCCAGACTACAGCACAGTCACGCAGGCTTGAAGCCAGGTCATTACAACTCAGCTACCTTGACAATGAACACTGAGTAATTGGAAGCCAGCGGAGCTGAGTGTTAGGGGTTTGGTGAGGACCCAAACGCAGACACAGGGGCAGGAAGATGCAACAAAAAGGGAGCTTCGATGATAAGCCGAGCCAAAGTCCAACACGCAAACAAAAAGCAGGCAGAGGAAAGTCCAAGGAAAAAACTCAAGAGAAATACAAAACTGTAGACAAACCAGAAACAGCGGAGAACAAAGCAGGAACGCAGAGGACACATGAATGTCCAGCACGACGCAACGCCTCTGGAAACATTGTCAAGTTAAAATGAAGACAGACTCTTCAACTGTAAGCTTGTTTCTCATCTCTTCAGAAACAGATTTCGCTGACTGGCCTTCCACCAACCGGGTGCAGCCAGTGAGCGTTTGTGTGGTTGACAGAGGGTGTAGCCTGTTTTGGTCAAGCGTACAAAGGCCTTGCGTGAAATGACGCAAGAGTTAAGGAAAAACACAGACTTAAATACACAAGGGTGAATGAACAAATGAAAGAGAAGTGTACACAGAAAAAAGGACAAAGACAGGAAGTGGAAAGTAAAACATGACACTTATGGATAAAATCTACAAAATAAAAGAGGAAACAACTAACCAAAAGACAAACTATGACAGTGAGTGTTAACAAGCTTGCGAGCTCCATTCTGTTGTCTGATCATCTTGCTATTACCAGACAAAAAAGGATGGCAAAAAGTATTTCCCTTTTTCCATTGCTACTTTGTCTTTTCATTCAATTTTGTTGGATTTTCATTTCAACAAATTATTATTTTCCATTAACTCTCAAACAGAGTCCTTGTCCTTGCAAAACTACACCTATTAAGAACGAATTTACAAAGCAGCAGTGCGTCTGCATTTTCTGCATTCGTTAAAAGCCACATGATCCCTGACTTAGACTGAGGGAAATAATGGAAAATAAAAGCTCCTTCTTCAGAAAATGGATTTTAATCACTTTCAGACAACTCAGCGGTTGCTTCTGAAACAGACATTAGTCTCTCACCAGTTACAGAGCGACACGTATGCACGTGGACACGCTCTAAATACTCGCACATGCACAAATGCAACGTGCCTGTGGACCGCATATAAATGCAGAAACACTCTAGCGCCGTGCAGACATGTTAACCAGCATCCTCAGTTTCACATACACGGTCTCACTGGGCTTTAACCCCGGCTCTTAAAGAATGACTAAAAAAGCTGCGACTCCTTGTCCCTCTCAGAAACATAAACATGGAATATGCCGGCGCTGCATCCCCGTGTCAACAGAATTCACACTATTCTGGAGAAAGTATCTGGTGTGTGCTGCCGGATTAAGAACACAGAGTACATTCAAACACAGCAGAGCCTTCTGAAAAGAGTGAGAGCACTGAGTGTTTTCGAGGCCAAGGCCACTTACAAACAGCTGCTTTGATTGCTTACAATGAAGAAAGAGCCTGCAGCCCTTTGAGTGCACTGAAATACATATTATGGCGAGACCGGTGCCTCGAAGAGCAGAACATGCGTTCAGCCATTAACGCTCGCCGTCTCCCGTGATTTGCATCTCTGCCGAACATACCTGCGTACGCCATATGTGCCCGTGTGCTCCACCAAATGCAAAGCAAGCACGTTATTACACGAACAGGTTTGGAAAAAGGGCAGACAGCTCGTCACAGCCGCGGCTTCTCAGATGTAAACGCGTGCGCCCGTGGGTGCTGAGGATGTCTTGACGTGATATGGTAAAGCCTCACAAAAGACGTGTGCTCACCTAAGCACACACGCATTTAATCGGTTCGCATTACACTCACCTGCGGGAACATCCTTTTAAAGCTGACAGGAAAGAGCGTCCCTGGCGATGTATTACATGTTCCATTTCACAATATGCCCCATATTTCATACTGCATGTCCTCGGGCCCACGTGCCTGCACGCCGTACATAAGCGATGCGATCCGAGATTGATACACATATTAGCAGTTTATCTTTAGCGCTTTTGTTTTCTGCTCCCTAACAGCCAGTTTCATATCATTTTCAACGCTTAAAGGGACAGTTCACAGCCAAATAAAAAAAAAAGCATGCTTTCGCGTCCGTCTGCCGTACTGTTTATCCGTCTCAGCGTTTTGTTGTGTGTTGCCGCGTTTTGGAGATATCTGCAGCAGAGACGTCTTCCTTCTCTCCAATATAATGGGACCAGATGGCGCTCGGCTTGCGGTGCTCAAGGTGCCAAAAAAATACATTTGTAAAAACTCCACAGAAATCATGACCCTGGCGCGCAAGATAATCCACAGAGCTCGTGAGTAGTTTCATGTGGGAAAGTTTCTTTCTACCACGTACCACCATATACCCACGCAGAAGGGAGAGTTCCAACACGCTCTCACCCCCAACCTGTCAAATTAGGCAGCTTGGTCAGTGGCTTTAAGCTTCAGAATAAGATGATCTACCTACCCCTCTAGTGTTAATTTTGGACGTGAAGGGCTCCGCGGTCAAGTTAGAACTAATACGTTATATGGAATGTCTGACTAGACTTTCCAAACAGAGCATGCTGAATGCTACGATTGTTATTAAAGATGTCGGTAATGGTTGCGGTTTGGTCAGGTTTACGGAAAAAAGGTACTTGGTTAGGGTTAGGAAAAGATCATTCTTCGGGGTTAGAATAACTAACATAAGAACGTCACTAGCGTCACACACAACATCACTTACGTCATTTACGTGAACTCACTTACATCACATACATTAAAAACAAATCATGAGCTTCAAGAGGTGATGCTAGAAGGGACAACTACAGCGCCTGAGCCGCAGTCGTATATTAGAACATGGCTGCTTTGCTGTGAGCAGGTCAAAGCTTAGCATATTGTATTATTCTTAATGTTATATGACATCAGCACGTTGTGCCAGCCACTGAGATTAAGTTACTTTAGTCAGCCGTAGTCTCTGGATGCAGCATCATGGTAACCGAAAGACCCTGTATTGTGTTTGCTGTCACAGAAGAGAAATCAAAAGTCTGCAACGCAACATTACTGTCTTCCTGCATTCTTCACAGCAGAATTGGTCCAGACTGTAAAGTTTCCTATAGTTTGCAAAGCTAAGCTTGGTTAAATTAAAATAACTTAAAACCAGTGGTCACCAAATTAGCCGGGAACTATGGATCTAGACAGTTTGAAATAGAGTATCACGTTAGCCCAATCTCAGTTAGAGTATATCATATTACATATGTAGTATAACTTGCATATACTGCCGAGTGCAGTTTGGTAGAAGGAGAACAGCTCCCACATGAAAGTTTTTTCAAATATTTTCTTTGAGCACCACGAGTCAAGTGGCGTCAGGCATCCAAATTCAGTATTTCAGAGCCATTTTATTGTCAGATCTGTGGATACCTGCACAGAAGCACAACACTTTTCTAAAATCACTCCCAGCAGGTGAAGCACATGAAAAAAAAAAAAAAAATAGCACACAGTTAGACAAGCTGTTATTTTCTTGCAGATAAATCGAGAAAAAAGCCACAAATTCCTCCTATAGTACAATGATTACATGACTCGTAGCCATCTAGACCGGTGATATAATGTGAGCTATTTGCTTACGTTTAGCTTTGACAGGCAAGGATGGGCATTTTCTCCGTAGTAATTGAGCATGTTGCATGTGCGCATGCCTGCACGAGAGTTTCAGCGCTGCCACGGCACTCTCTCTTGATGGATGGTCATTTTCATCGGCTTGCTCATGCTTAATGAACCCTGCAGTTCACGTCTTAATTGAATGCTTTTTATGCTCTCATGTTCGGCATCCCCCCCCCACCCCCCAAGTCCCATCATCCCCTCCACCCCCCCTCCGTTCCCTCTGTTGTTTGCGAGGTAGGACACTGACGGCTAATGAATAAAGGCTCTCTCACGCTTCTTATGAGGCCTCGGGGGCACACAAACAAACAGTGACGCACGCAGAAACACACACCTACTCAACACACATCGGAGCGAGGAGGGGGGGCGGGGGAGAGGGAAAGGCCAGCCGAGTCACTTTTTTGCAACTTTAAAATGCTGACTTCCCTTTCGTTGTGTCGGTTGCATCCTTTTCTGAGGAAAACTCTCAGCAAGTTCATGGCGGGGAGCCGGCGCTGGAAATGCCAAGCTTTTTATAAGGCCCAGTCCTCATTAGGTAATCTGTAGGATACAGTGTTTTGCTTGATTTCAACACGCGCAGACGCCAAGACGCGCTCACTGCCAGCTAGCAGCTAAGCCTGAGCGCTTCGCTGCAGAGATACTGCTGCACTGCCTTCTTTAAACTTTGGCTCTTTCTTTTGTTCCCTCTTTGTTTTCTTTTGTATCCGTCTTTTTCTCCCGCTGGTTCGTGCTTCTCTCCTCGTCTCTCAGTGAGTCATCCCGTTTCCAGCAGGTCAAACATGGCTGTGAGACTTCCTCCTGCACGGCATCAAACTGATAAATGGTGTCCTTGTCACACCTTTGCACCTTTCAGCATCTTTTGAACACGAGATATCATTTAATAAGTCCTCCTGTTAAAGGTGTTATTGATAACGTTCAGCCGCTGAATGTGGCACTCCATTCCTTCCGCTGCGTTCACGTCACGGCACCAGTGATGTTAGAATCATCTGCCTCCCAAGTGGTTGAGAGTTTGTTACACTAGCTAACATTGCTAACGCTAGCTAGCTAATGTGAATGTTGCCAACGTTACGTAACGCTCTAACATTCTAATGTTCTAACATTAACATTAGCTGTGTTTATGTTAGCTAAACGCAAGAAAGAAATTGGTGCTCTGTCCTATGTTCCCCTCTTTGAATGAGACTGAGACGGTCTGTTACTTTTTCCACCATTACTGAAAAATTCCATGGCAAATAGGCCTATGTAGGCCTATGGGCTAACCCTAACCCTAACCCTAACCCTAACCTAGGACCCTTTTCAGAAAAAGGGTCCTATGCTCCCCGGTATATATTGCTACAGGGGAACACAGGTCCCTTTTTGGGAAAAACTGGGAACATAAGACCTTTTTTCTAAAAAAGGGTCCTATATTGCCCAAGCGGGGAACATAGGACCCGGGGAACATAGGGATGACCCCCTCTAACTCACTGTCTTTGGTTATGCTGTAAGCTGCAAAGGTACTGGTCCGATCTGTTATCTCGAATAGAAAAAAATATTGGATTTGGAACTGGAGGTGGATCCGGTATCCCTTCATCCTCGACCTCCCAAGCGGATAAGTAACATCAAAAAACAATGAGTTCATACTGTATTCTCACGTATGCTTCAAGGAAGAGCATCTTATTGCAGTGGATTAATGAAAATGTGCCAGATTTTAAAGGCTGGCAGAGAGCGCTGTTTGATTCAGTGCCATTAGAGTCCCCTACATGTGTAATACATTTTAAACAGACCAATTTTATAAAATTTGGGAACCGTATCTAAATTAAGTAGGGCCTGGTGTCTCTGCCATCATGCTGCAGGGTTTCCTCTTAAATGTTCTTATGGCACATTAGCATCGTTGTCATGATCCCAGGTTTTTATGTTGTCTTATTATCTGTTTTGTTTTGAAATTGTGCCCTCGTGCGTCGCGTCTTGCTTTTCAGTTCCTCTCTCTCTGTGATTTTCCCTCCTTCCGGTGTTTTTCCGTTCCTTTCCCTCACCTGTCCTTTTCCCAGAATCACTAGACCTGTACCTCATCCCCTCATTAGTGTGTGTGTATATAGTCTTTGTTCTCCCTCATGTCTTCGTCAGTTCGTTCCACGTTCCGTGTTTTCCACCCGTGTTACCTCCAGTGTCTCCCCATTGGTATATTCCTGATTTTTGTTCCTCGTGTTTTCATTGATTTCTCCTTTGCTTTTGTTTGCACTTTGTTTAAGCTCTTTGGTTGCTACTTTGTCTTTCTGTCCATTGTGACTCGTTTTTTTTTTTCCTTGATTTCTTGTTTTTTTGGATCATTCAAATTTAGTCATTAAAGCTCGCCTTTTGTTCCTTAATCCTGCCTCCCGTGTGTTGTCTGCATTTGGGTCCTCACCTTGTTTGCCGAACCAGAACAATCATAACCTCTGGTGCTGCGTGCTCCAATCTGAGCTGATGTTCTGTGGTTTTTCTTTTGTTTTTTGGTTTGTTGGGATTTAAATGTTTAGTCTTTGGTACTTTGTTGTTTTTTCTCTCCCTGTGGATTTCATAATGTATCCATTTTGTAATTTCTTGTAAAACTGAAAATTAATACATATATTGTCAGAAAAAAAGCTAATGTTAACGCTCTCAACGCTAGCTGATGTTAACTTATTGCTAGCTGGCTAACGTTAGGGCAGTACAGGAGGCTATGCTTCGCTCATGCTACATTTTTACCTTTTTTTTTTACCCAAAAAGTGGCATCTGGCAAAACACAGATAGCACATGATACCAACAGGGTTATACTATTCACTGACAAACCTTATTAAAAGCTGGAACCAACCGTCAGAAATAACAAAATGATCATTTTGGACCTGACGGTTTAAAATGATTGATTCACAATCATAATAATATTTTTAAGGATCATCTTTTGACAAGTCCTGTAGATGTTTTCTTGTTTGTTTGTTTGTTTGTTTGTTTAAAGGATTTGTCAGTTGTAACAGTGTTACACAAAATGACCTCCAATGTTCCAAGCATTTGGTGCAAATCCGAACGACAGAAGCCCATTTTCTCTGCTCGCTTGTGTAATTCAAAGAGAGATGATTGTCGTGTTTTTATGTCTGCTGTCTAATGGGTTATTTACAGTCCACTATGGGAAAAACTGGACTGTGAAAAACACCCAACCATTATCTACTTTCTTTTTAAAAAAGGCAGAAGGCTTGAGGACGTACACATTGGCATTTTTGGTGTCAGCGTATGACAAACACGTTGTCCCCAAAAAACACTCAGTGTTGTCAGTCAATCGCTGCCACGCTTTTGAGGCTCTTAATCACTGCTGCCAGCTTCCAGCATCTCATCAGCAACTCCTCCATCTCAGCGTCTCCATCATACAAATCAGTCAATTTGTCACGAGTCAACCACACCACTGAACAAATGCATTAGCTGTAATCAATTTTTAAAAAAGGGACTCTTTATCCATGTATTCCATCCAGGACTTGTCATTTAACATACATAAACGTGTAATTGAGGTGATTATTATGCAATATGTGCTCAGAAACAAAAGTAAAAATTAGCTGAGAGCTTGTTACATGCTCACCAGCTGTTAGTGCCTCTGCAAATTACACTGGAGAGGGAGGACTCCCATTATATCACAAGTCAACTAGGTGCTCGAGTGACAGAAACACAAAGGTGTTGGCCAGATTCGGCGTTTTATTCAGCCAACACCTCTCTGCACAGAGCTGCCAACAGGGCTTTTTGATGAACGTCAATTAACACTGAAGAGACTAAGGGAACTATTATTAAACTTCTCATGTTTGCTTTGAAGGAAACTAACTTATAATTAATTTTCTTACTAACAAATCACATACAAATTAAAAGTAAATGTAATAAAAGTCAATCGTCCAGCGTGACAGAAGGGAGAAATTGAGCACATACTCATATTTGGAAGAAATAACTTGGCATTTCAGACAGACCAACGGACACTATTATGGATTCCCATAGCCCTTTCAGACAGCGATTGAAATGGTGTTCGAGCAATGTAAGAAATGCGAGGTCTTTTAGCTCAAAGCCGGCTAACACTGGCCTTGGCAAGCCATTGATTTTCTGGCTTGTACCCCTTTATACAGAAATCCTGAGCTCTTTTGTTGCTAAAGATGCTACTGACGTCCTCGGAAATGTATGATATGCGCTGTGAATGAAGTCTGTTGTCCTAGCTAACGTTGGAAAGCACATTAGTCAAAGCAGCACAAAGACAGTGATGTGGGAGTGAGAAAGGTATCTTTTTCACAAAGTTGCAAAAACCTGCTTGGATCTTGACCAACTCCGTCTTAAAGTGCCAGTTTTTGTTGTCTGTGTGAATAGGTGGGGAAGAGGTGAAGTTCATCCTTCAGGCTAGTATACATGTAAAAAAATTTTGGTTAATCATTCCAGCCAGGAGCCAAATATGATTTATTTTGCCTCACTGTTAAGGAAGAAATGATGGTGTAGTTAAAACTCATTACGTTACGTTCTTTTTTGTACATACATTGCTGAGGTACCTGTACCTCACTTGAACACTTCTTTCTGCTACTTTACACTTTACACAGCATTTCAGACAGAGGGGGAATGTGTAGGTGCATTCCTTTTTTTTTTTTTTTTTTGTTACTGCACTTACCTGACATATACAGCTACAGTTATTAGTTACCTTTTAGAGTTAAAACCCTACATACAGAACATATTGTATAATGTTTATGATACATTTTTCAAGGTCTCGATATCCCACATTGATTTGAAGAGATCATTTTTACATGCGCAAAGGCCGTATCACTTCAAATGGGGTGTGCGCCGTAACACTTTTAGCTCAGCAGCTACAGGGAAGATGTCTGCTTTAATTCAAAAGGCGTCTGGAGTCAAATTGT
Organism: Lagodon rhomboides; assembly: GCA_039737535.1. NCBI lineage: Eukaryota > Metazoa > Chordata > Actinopteri > Spariformes > Sparidae > Lagodon > Lagodon rhomboides. The sequence continues at coordinate 20,719,549 of CM077799.1, read as the reverse complement.
AAAGAGCCATTTGGGGATTTTCTTTCCATGTTTTTTTTTTGCATCCCCATCTACTTCAGTTGTTTGAGAAAATGCTGCAACACAATATATCAGTGAAGCTCCAAAAATGTGACTGGCACTGTAATTTTTTTCTTTTTCTTTACACTATCCAACAATATTCGACAAAATGACAGTAAGCTCCACCTCAAAGAGTTTCAACACTGAAAAAACATTCTCATGTTAATTAATCAATAATCAGATAACACAGTACTGGGGCATCCAGCGTCATCAGTCCATTTCCTTTTGATACTTTCAGTTTAACATTTGTTGCTCATACTTTTGTACTTTAAATTCAAAGGATTCAAATATTTCTACCACCACCGCTGCAAATCAGCAGGTACAATGCAGCACCTAAGAAAATACTCTAATGAACTGTGGTCAGATTTAATGCATCTTGCCCAACAAGCTCTATAAATCATTTGTCTATTTTTTAATTTAATGTGTGAGAGGGGGTCAAGTTTAGGCAAAAGGTTAAATGGTTTCTGAGATTTTAAATGGTGGGACCGTGTTGAGAGCTCAGAAGTAAGCTGACTTAAGGAAAGTCCCTCAGGGTTCTTTGCAAGGTTGCACTGAAGGTGGTGTGTTGAGGTCAGGTGTGGTGGGTCTGCAGCAGAAGTTTTGTATTTGGTTATTTTGCCAAAAAAGAAGTGCTACTGAAGGTGAAATCTCCTAGAACTCTTTTGCCTTATCCCTTTTTTATTTCTGTCACTATGAAGGAAACACTTCAGACATGAGAAGAGTGTGTGAAAACCACTTCAGTCACACCATTTCTTGTTATTACAAAAATCGGCTGCACCTGGGCCAGCATTATCAATCCGAACACCTGCCACGCTGGCATCCCGAGTTGCGAGACAACGGCCTCCTTGTTGGTATTCAAATACGAGTGTCACTGTAATGACATGGATATTGCCGAGATGCGAGACGATTTGTCAGGCGCTCACTCAGAAAATACAGATTTTATTATGGAGATTGCTCTACAGCCTAATTGGCACAATGAGGTCAATCAGAAAGATGCAGACATTCGTTCAGCCAGTTAACAATGGACTTTTGTAGCAGAGTTTACTTTCTCCCCCTAAAAACTTTACCATCTTTTGTAGTCGTATTAATAACAGGTCCCGACCAGATTACATAACCCCCTCTTCATGACAGGCGGTAATGATGCATGTGAGACTAAAGATATGCACAAGAACAGATTGAATATCACAATAGATCACTGTCCCGCTAAAGAATGGAGACAACGGCTGTGTTAATCGACCGTCAGACATTATATCTCAGGTGACATCACAGACATCGCAGGCCTACATTTAATGAAGCTTAGAGGGATGATGTATCAGCCCTGTGTTCTGGTGGCTTTAACACATTATAGTACTCGCCCTGCGGGGGGCACTCTAATTAAACAGCAAAAATTTCAAACCAAACTCAGAGCTGCTATCTGATCTGGTTTTGATGAACACAGGAGGATGCTCCATCTGGGCACTTTGTTTCAGAGTTTCAAAAACACCTGATGAGGGCTCTAAAAGTAAAGTCACAATATAAACACATATTTCACAAACCACTTGCCTGGCTACATTATGTTAAATATGACACACTGTTTCATACCTTATATAGTGCTTTAAAATTTCACAAATTGCACTTCTTGATCGAGTCATAGCCTAAGATCAATGCTACATGATAAAAACCCAAGACAAAGACCTTCCTCATGCATTAAATACCAAGAGACTTACATGCTTTTTAGTTTTTTTCCTATCCTTCAATGTGTTATAAAGGTTATTGTGCGTGTAAAAGATCTTGAAAGTTAAAACAGGTCAAAGTCCGCACCAACAGGAGCTCCTCTCTAACGCAGAAAACACTGTTCCTGAAACGCCTCGTCAGTAGTTCCACCTTTAATTCTGTGACTTTGTGACATCACACTATGTCACCATGTCATACAATCGCATAATGTACGTCTAGCGACTAGATCGGCACGCAAGAACTGATTTAGCGCAGCTGCTCTGTTGTTGTCGGCAGTGCTTGCTCAGACGCGTGTGTGCCGACCAATCAGAGGAGGCTGGATACTTAGGAGGATGGGCCTTAAAGAGACAGGAGCTAAAAAATTGTGTTTCGGACAGATCGTTTCATTCCTGCAGCACTGGACAGTATAAATAAAACATAGTGTTTTTTGAGCATTATGTCATGTAAACCTATTCTAGTAGTGACCCAGAATAAAATGATAAACCTGAAAATGAGCATGATATGTCTCTTTTAAAACTTTATCACATACAGCTGCCAGACATTAATGCAGCAGAGGAAGATTGGTTACACTGGCAACAGACAACTTTTCTTTGAAAATAATTATTGTAAAGTAAAAAAATGACGCCATCCTGGTATAGATTGGTTCTCTCTAAACATCGCTCGCAATGATATTCAGTCTGGGTGATGTAGGAGTAAGAAAGGTAGCGTTTCACAAAGTTGCAAGACTTGCTTGGATCTGGACCAACTCCATCTTAAAGTGCCAGTTTCTGTTGTCTGTGAATAGGTGGGAAGAGGTGAAGTTCATCCTTAAGGCTAGTACACATGTGAAAAAGTTGTTTTTAGCATCTTTTTTGGTTAATCATTCCCACCAGGAGCCAAATATGATTTAATTTGCTGCACTGTTTATTGCATAAAGGGGGGGTAGGTACCTTTATTTGTGTTAACAACTAAGGAGTAACAACTTAGACGACCCATTGTTTGGTTAAATTGAAATTGTTAGATGTTGGGAACTGACACATGGGGAAAGAACTGAATTTATTAAAATGACGTCAATGCCGCTTTCTCAGAGAAACAGTTTGACAATTTTGACAAAACGCTTGCTTTGTTGTCCCCCTGCTTCAAGGCAAAGTTAACCATCTCCTGGTTGAAGCCTCATATTTAGATCCCAAACATCAGAGTGGTGTCAATCCTCTCATCTAACTCTAGGCAAGAAAGCTGATGATATTTCCCAGGACGTCAAACTGTTCTTTTTTAATTACAGATAAAAGCAATATGGGAGCAAATCTATATACTGTGGTGACAATTAGTTGAAAGTAGACAGCGCGCTTTGCATTTCCCTGAAATCTGTTCTCTCAGCGTCGTGTCTTCAAGGTGCTAAAAGTAGCGTCGCTTGCTCATCTGCCAGAGGGTGATTTTCTTTTCTTTTTTATGACTAAATGTATAAGGCAAATGTCAGATTTGCACCACATTTTCTGAAAGTTTTATACCCAGAAACCTTTTCATATCTGGCAAAAAAAAACTTTTGACATTACAGTACAGCGACTTTGTAAACAGTGCAGGAACAAAAAAAATGGATCCAACAAAAGATTGAGAGGTAAGAAGCAGACCTCTGGCTCTTAATTTTTAACCTGATGTCCCGCGCACACCCCTCCCTTTCCTCCCCCTCCAATCTCTTCATCAATCTCTCCACCTGAATAACAGTTGGCATTTGAGATTTGAGGGCGGAGGGAGGAAGGGGAAGCCGCGCAGCCGGAGCACCTCTAATTTCAATCAAATCAGTTTGGAACGAGCCCAACCTGCCGCTCAGTGGCCTCTTATGGATCGACGACCTCTGAGCCTTGATAATCTCTCGAATTGATTGGTCGCCTCATTGATCATTACTCCGGCGATAACCAATCAAACATCTCCCCGGTGGAGCGGCGCGCGCATAAAAGACATCCCCCGGACGTTCGGTCCCAGAGGAGACGCGAGTGATGTGAGGAAAATATATAAACTGAGATCCCCTTTGGAAGAGAATATCAAATCATAAGAGTGCTTAATATTTCACTCACTTGATGAAATATGCATTGTAGCCCAGAATGGAGGGAAAATGCAATGATTTGGATGCATTATGTATGAGAAGGTCCGCTGGCGAAAATGACTGCACTGTTGAATAATCGCCATTTCACTATCACCAAAGCACAATGAGATTTTGTTATTACCACGCATCACTCAATTCATTTGGAAAGTGCATACTGTTTGCATTTTGTATTTAGGGCCTCACTCATGTGTGCAGAGCATACAGGCGCCGACTAATGAGCTGAAGCAGTGACTGGGATGTGCCTCTGCCTCACTTGTTTTTGTCAAGTGCGTTTTATTGAGGACCAGCTGCAGGACGGATGACACGCGCACGCACGCTTTCTGCGTTTCCTTACAAGAAGAATCAAGTATGCGAAACAAAACAAAAGTTAAATAGTATCCGATGTGTGTGACTCGCACAGGAAGATGAGCACACTAAAGATGCTCTCCCTCTCTTTCTCCCTCCCTCTCTCCCTTGCTTCTGCTCAGAGCCAAATAAAATGAATGCAAAGTAAAGCAGTGGAAAATAATAAAAATCAAAGGACGGAAAATTGTAATGGACTGTCAGCTACAAGAAGAGTTTGCATTAAGAGTTATTTCTTTGGTAACAGATGAGGGGCAGCCAGGTTTTGTTAAATCGTGACTCACTGTTCTTCAGGGAGAACCGTATTTCCTCCAGGTGAAGGGTGCCGGTCATTTTATTAAGCCGCATTTTGTAAGTGGCAACTTCCTTCTTCTTTTTCCATCATGTCAAAATGTTATTTTTTATATTTTGGCTGAAATCAAACCATAGGAAAGAAGCTGCCGCTGTGATTTTCGTAATGCAGACGTGAAGTCTGAGGTCCCCGGTGTGATTAAGACGGGGTCGGGTTCAGTGTGGATATCAGGAACATCAGAGAACGTCCTCTGCCTCACTTAATGAGTCTCACACCGGTTCAGTCCAAAAAGAAAAAGCAGAATATTACAGATAAAAAGTTAACGATAGTTGTGTGAAGCAAGGTATTTATTAGGCCAATGCGGGGAAGGGCAGGGCAATGTCAGTTCCGGCGGGAACACGACGACTTTGTGTCATCACAGCGGCGGTCGTCCCCTGTGGCCATGTCTGGAAGGGTGACCTCTGGCCTGAAAAACAGAAAGAGAGAGATTCAAGAGCAGCCAATGTCCGATGTTTTGTACGCGATTATACATCTTTACGAGTCTGAGCTGAATTTGACTGAACATGTTAATATACGGTCGCAAACGCGTCTTAAGGCTCAGATTATTGTAAAGTCCATCTTATGATCCTCCTTAAGTGTAAGTTCCCCAAAAGCATCACAACTCAAGACGCTCTTAAATGATCATAGCTTAACGAGTGCCTCTTTTGCTCTGCTTTTCCGTATTTCTATTGGAAATCTGTTCAGAGTGAGTGTATTTTTGAACATTTTGGGAGATACCGTTTAAAAATGTAGCTTTGCTTGAAGTAATTTAATTGGTGTCTGTGGACGTAGTTATCGGGTTACACGCAGCGTCCTCTGAAGCCGAGAAAGAGTTTTTAGTAGCGGTGCTCCCCAAGACACGTAAACACACGTTAATGTGTAATGTCGGTGGAGTTACCCTTTAAGGAAGGCCTGAGGGCTGAAATGTCATTATAACAAAGAGAGAAAAGCATACGGAGCCAGAGTGTGTGAAACTTTTCTCCCTGCTTTCACCGCCACCCTAACCCTGTGAGTTATGTTACTATATTATATACATTTATGCTTTTCTGTGAAGTGACATGAGTGAAAATGTGAAATGAGTGATGATGTCTAAATTAGGAAAAAAGCTAAAACATAAATTATTAGTGAATACTCTCTCCCGCCTTTGCCCGACACATTAATCTCTTTAGGTTTCCATATCTTATTTTTTCTTATTCATGGTGCAGAATACAGTTTGCTGCCATGAGGTTTGTGCTCCAGAGTAACGTCTGCCTACAAAGGCAGCTAAACGGGTCTTAATTTGTTCAAGGGTAACACAAATTAAAGTCAGACAGAGACTGAACGCTCAGCCTGCTCACTGTACATGAGGCTTTTTTGTGTGGTAGGGATCATTTTAAACTGTGAGAGAAAGGCACTGCGAAGTTGTTTATGGTGTCCCCGTTACAAAAGAGCAGGGTTTACCACTCAGCGCGGAGCTGGCTTCGTACCCAGCCAGTCTCCTGAGCTGACCACTCTCAACCTTTAGTGACAAGCAGCCACAACACTGAAAAAGACTGAGGACGAACAACTGCAAGTGTAAAAGCTTTACAACTCACTGTGGACCAGGCGACAGGGAAATCAACAGTTCCTACATGTTGTTTCACAATAAAAAATCCACGGGTTAAGAAACAAAGGTCTGTGTTTTAAGCATTTTAACCACTCTGACCATTTTCTCCGACCTGTAGAGATAACGGTGGGTTAATAAGCAATAATTGGCTCGGTGCACATCATCCCACAGAGTGTCGAATGTCAGAGATCAGCTGTTTGAGTAAAGTTCATTCCAACCCACTCGCGCTGCTTGATGTCAGCGTTGCAAACGATATGTTCGTCGGGAGGTAAATGAGATCGGATCCTTTTCTTCGTTCCACGAGGCCTCAGTATCACCGAGCACAATTTAATTAACTGTATAAACCAGAAGTCGTGACATTATTGCAGAGAGGCGTCAGCGCGCTGTACAAACTCCTCGCACATCCTGACACAAACACAAAACAAGGGAGCCGCACATGGCGCTGAGGCATTAAAGCCGCGTCGCTTCCGACGTGCTGATGTTTGCGCGCAAATCTTTTGGACAGGAATTTAAAAAAATAAATAATTGCATCCAAAGCAGGAGGCTGGATTTGCGGGGGCGCGGGCTCCAGTGTTTGCCGTGGACTTGTATACCCAGCTCGGTGCTTAACTCTGTCGCACAAACAACGAAATGCTCTAGGCTCAAACAAACAAGTTTATCGGGGCGGTGCGCAGGGAGGAGTGTGATTTCATGTAGCACGTCTATCCCGGGCACGTCTCTTTTAAAGGGACCGGTTTCTTTGAGTGCACTACTCAATGTTTTACAAGGGTGACTCCTCTCTGCCCTGATTTAAACTCTGCATCCTCCGCAGAGCCCGATTAAAAGAGATGACTGTCTGGAGTTCCTGGAGACGTCTGAAGGATCCCAGTCACCTTCGATAGCACCGGCAAGGTGGTATTTTACCTTCGACTTCATAAAACCTTTACTCTCGCAGCCGCTATTTTCCACGGGTTTGATTACACGGTGTGTCACTCTGTGAATGCGCGCCGTTAGAGGCTCTATACAAACACACTTGAGATAGAATACGTGATTTCGGATACAAAAGGCCGCATTCAGACAGAGTCGGCTGCGGGAGCGAGCGGCGCATCCCTCATCCATTCGCGCTGCCTCTTGAAAGGCATCGGCGACTCGTAGACGGCGTATATTCTACCGAAATGATTGGAGAGATTAAAATATTTCACTGCTAATAGCAGCCACATTTAATAACCACAAGAGCTCCACGGAAACATAGAAAACTACTCAGTGCAAAAAAGGCTTTGGCAAATAGCAAATTGATTTTCCAGCAGAAACTTAAACACAACACAAAAACGGTTTGGCTTCGAGCCACCTCCCTAAATATCATTCAGAGGCAGATTCCTCCACGCCTTATCTCAGCCCTCCTGAGTGCCAGCATTTACATTTGTTATTTCCCAGTTTAGCCTCGTTTGTATTTGCTCATTTATCATAGCTGTTTTGTTGGAAACGCGTCCAAGGTCTGGAAGTCTAGTCTTTGGAGGGAAGGAGGTCAGAATGTGTGGACGTTGTGCCATTTTGAAATTATCTCATTTGCGATTCTTGGCGTAAGCAAAATGCTACGAGGGAATAAACCTCAGCAGCATCGGCAGATAAGGATGAAGGGCAGGACAGTGTTTGTTTTAAAGGCTCAAGACGTGGCTCCCGCGCAAAAGGCAGATGTTTCATTCCGAGGTGTAAAGGAACTGACTGCGTGGCCTCGTCTCGGATGAGCCCTTGATAGACAGGCGCTTCAGAGCGCCGTGTTCAGGCTGCCTTATTACTGGTTTCACTTTCAAGGGGAATATGACACCGCCGTGAAAAAGGATGCTTCAAACTGCCTTTTTCCCCTCTACATGTCAAAGACTACAGAGACAATTTTCCTGGAGTAACAATCAGAAGATCTCTCACGGCCTGCGCTGTATCCACAAGCAATCTTCGGCCTCTCTTGAATCAAGCCGTCCAAAAATTGGAGCTCAACTGTACAATAACCAAACCCTAAACTACAAAGGGCTCTGCTCCCGTCTTTGGTTTCTGAAATGAGTTGCTTCTGACTGCATCCTGCTGCTTTTCAAACCCGGTCTTTTCTGTGTGTGTGTGTGTGTGTGTGTGTGTATGCGCAGACTGAGATCTGCCTCATTAACATTCATGTATGCATTTGATGTCAAACAGTCTAAATATTTAAGACACTAGAGGGCAAAGGAAAGAAATCTGGGAGCAGTCACAATTTGCCGTGTTACTGATTGATTGTCCTCGCCGTTCGCAGCTCGCGCCGTGGCGAAGGTGCCGCATGTACTCGGGCGCGCACACGTGTTCGTAGGAGTGATTAGCTCCGTGTACATGCCCATGAGGGGCTGGTGGGTGTGTGGGGTTACGGGCAGGAGAGAGTCAGAATGATCTCATGAATATGTGTGTGTGTGTGGGCGTGTGTGTGTGTGTGCTCGCTCGCGTCATTGTGCGTGTGTGCGTCCGCGTCACTCCACGCGCCGCTGTCTGCGTGTTTGTGTCTTTGTTCACGTCCCGACGATGAGATCCAAATAAAAAAAAATATCAAGCTGGGGATAACAGTTGGATGCTGCTCGGATGACAGGAAAATATTGGCCTGGCAGTGATACGCCTTTTATGCCATCACTTTGATGGTCAACAAAAATCCCTTCTCTTTCTTGTTCTCACTTCCTCACAGACAAAAATCCCACTCTGTTTCTCACAAGCACTCTTGCCAATACCCGACTCTCTCCAGCAAACACAGGCGTCAGAAATACAAACTCAAATCAACTGTCTAAATTGGTTTTCTCTGTTCATCTAAACCAGTGATGCTCAACGCGAGGTTGCCTAAGTACACCTGGGCGTACGCTGACAGGTACTGTACCGGGAGGGTACGTGGAAAGCTCAGCTAATTAACGCAGCTTAACTAAAAACATAGAAGTTAAAATATGCCTAATAAAATAAGTGTTTATGCCCATCAACCTGAGTCAGTTATAACTAGTTACTGTCAGGGTTTCCTCCAGGATTTTTTTAAACCGTGGGGGAGGTCTGCCCGAGTGGAAGAGGGGGGGTGACGACGACGACAACATGAATTTTGAAATGTGAAATTATGACTATTTCAATCTGAATGTTTACTATAGGGTTTCCGGTACATGAATTGAAAATAATAATTGAAAATAGGATCTTGGAGTATCACTCGGCCAAAACAACAAACACAACAACAACAAATTAAAGATATGGGGTCCAGGGTATAATTGGCCGTTTTTGACTACTTTTGATTTTACCTTTATATTTCACCTTAAAAACTGTTTACCTTGCCTTGTTTGGTGTCATTTTCTTCAGCACCTCACGTATGTACAGTTATTTTTTAATTTTGACATACTGTATTAGTACAGTGGACCTAAAATCACACAAAAATCATAAAATCCGAGTAGATTTTTTACTGTGAAAACCACAAATATGTTTAACGAACCATTTTTTATTACTTACAATGCAAATTTAATTTGTTGTTTGCTAAATTTGTACATAAGATTTTGAAATTTACAAAGTTATATGTAACTATTTACATTTTAATGCAGGCAATGCCTCAGGCTCAGGCCTCCCTCAGGTCCTCACAGCTCAATGAGGAGCTGCACTGCCTGCTCCTCGTTCAACAGTCTACTCATTGTTTTGACACACAAAACAAAAAAACGACTACACTACACACTAAACACACTACACTACACACTATCTATACACTCAAAACAAGCCAAATGTCACAAAAGTCTCAACTCTCAAAACTCGCTGTCACTAACGCTGTCTCTGTCGCTGTCAGTATCGCTGTCACTCTTCTTCGCCGTCCCTCCCCACAACTTCCCCTGTTCCCCAGCAACCAAATCACGTGATTTGCCATATAATTTTGTGATTGGTTGATGTGGTGGCTTTTTCCACCAATAGGAAAGGGGGTATCACGTGTTTTTTGCTTGCAAGCGCCTTCTGTTTGCGGACACATTACTGACTGAGGAAAGGCCGTTTTTACCGTTTCTTCCTGCACCAAACACGCACCAAACGTGACGGCGATATTCGCGAAAAAGCGTCCATTATTTATCACAAGTCCGGTTTTACTCGGCCTATCAACACAATTTAAAAACTGGTATATAGTTTGACGTCCACACTTTAGCCACAAGTTGAAACGGAGAATAAATCTCGCTGCTCCGTCGTCTTAACGCGGTCACGTGATTTGGACGAGCCGGCGCGTCCGTCGACCCCAGAGGGTTGAATAACTAAACTAGTCTATACTGAATACAGTCAAATAAACATCTCTTCCTGCATAGAATGTGTCTTTCACCCTTTTCTCTCCCTCCACGTCGGACTGTTGTCTCAACTCTCTTCGTCTTTCGGGCGCCGCAGCCAGACAGGCAGGTGGTGACTCCGGTGTTGGTTTTTCAAAATAAGGGTAGCTATTTGCAGCGTAGTGTCACATTTCATGAAAAACACCATGTTTTGTGCCAAAATCACATTTCATACAATAATTTACATTAATATAAACATAAAACAACATAAAAACAAGGTAAAAAACAAACAAACAAAAAAAAACATTATTCTGAAGGTGTGGCGGCTTTTATTTTGCCGTGGCGGTGCGCCACGATCAATTACATGTAGAGGAAACCCTGTTACTATTAAAGCTAGTAAGTGAGCAGAGAAGCTAACATAGTTAGATAACAGTAAGGGATAAACAGTTGAAATACAGTAGTTAGCTCTAAGTAGCCTAGTAATTAGTGGCTTTATTTAAACCCTACTTTACAATGATGTTCAGAAAGTCCTGTTCAAGATACAAGAGTAAAGAAAACTCGATTAATGCAGGTACAAGGAGATATAGTATAATTTCGGAGTAAGGATTTGTATAGAGCCAAGTGGTCAGCACATACAAACCAGAAGGAAATCTACCAACTCTGGACCAATCCAGAAAAGATGTGATATAAGATGGATTGGCAATTCCAATGGATTTCCCCAATAAGGGCCTTGTAAACAAATGCCTATCATGTCTCTCAGATAGAGAAGACCGTCCAACGTTTGCATACAGGATGCAATGATGGGTGCTATAAACATCGACGGTAATAAACCTGGGAGCAGAGCGCTAGACAGCATCCAAGGGCTCAAGAGCAGAGGCAGACATGTGCATATAAATCACGTCACTGATCTACAGTGTAAGAGAGAGGAACAAAGACTTCAACAATGATACCCTTCAGAACAAAGGACGGCTACTTCTGCATCGATATCTATGTGATAGCCGATTTGAATGTGAGTTAATTATCAATCTAGATAACAAGGTACTTCTCAATATTGAATCCTTGCACAGTGGAGATACAGAGAGGAGCATGGGGAGCGTTCAATACAAAGTAAACAGTTTAAATAGTGAGCTATATGTCCTGGATAGAAAGGTTGAAGAGTTAGCTATAGCTAAAAGGTAATGTTTCCGCTGATAGCAGTAGTTTGTTCGGCCACATCGATGAATCAGTCAACCTCTAATCTGAACCAAGCCGTCTCTGTGCACACAGCAAACTTAACATCAACACATCTGCCGGTTCACTGATGATAAAAATGCACAAACGCACAAATGCAGAGACACAAACATCTCTCAAGGAGAAAGACGTGAGAAAGAAGGAGTCGGAGGTCACACAGCAAGCAGGCTGAGGAGAAGGTAGAAGAATAGAGAGACGGTGACACTAAAAAAGAAAGGATCTAATGGGTCTATAAAAAAAAAAGAAGAACATGTCCCTCTTTTCGTTTTCTTTCTTCCTCTCCTGTCCCCAAAAATGGCACTGCTGAACCGTAAAATGCTGCAGCGCTCACCTCTCACCCCGCCTTGTGTCTGACACAGATCGGGTTGCGACACCGATAGTCACCCTCAACGTTTGTTGTGGGGTTCCGGTTATCAACTCCTGCCGTCGTCAGCCTTGATCCCACAAGCTCACTGGAGGCGCACAAAGGGAGGCAGGGAGAAAATGGCATTTGAAATTCTGAGAAAATAGAATGGCACAAAGAGACTCGTGATGAAAAGCATTGTGGAATTTTAGACAGATTGAAAAAGGTTGAACTATTTCATCTCAAAGACGATTTCTTTTCTTTCTTTTTTTTTTGTTCACGGGCCTTTGATGCAACCGAGAAGAGCTTCACTTGATGATAGAAAACAGAATCTATTCGCGAGGTTCCCTTCTCATGAAATATCCTACGACTGCAAATAATGCTGCAACAAAACTAACCTTCTATAAAAACACAGTCAATTGGACATTTGCCTCCGAGCCACATTCTTTCTCCTTCATCTTTCAGCAATCCATTTCAGGTGAAAAAAAAAAAAAAGAAGGAGCAAGCCTACATTTGCTTTCTTTGTGCTGAATGATACGTGCACTCGAAGCGATTCAGTCACTTTATGTAAGTTCATGAAAGCCTTTTTCACGTTTACCGATGTAAAACACATCACATCCTTCGGGCCAGGGGATTTTTATTTACATTTGCGTTTTGTTTTGAGGAAAGGAAAAGAGCATCAGCGACTGATGTGGCTAAATTAGGTGAGCAGAAGGTTTTTTTTGCAAATGGCTCCGCTAATGTGTGCTTCTGTTTAAGAGACGATTGCTTTCCTCAGATTTCCTTAATGTTGTCTTTGCTATCAGCGGTTCCTGCCGGCGTCATAAACATGCTGGCGTAAACACAATTCTCTCGGCCCCCGTGCATTTAGCCCGTAGACCCAAAGTGTAGCTGCATTTTAAGGGCGGCGCAGGCGTAGCGGTGAAGCACATCCAGCTTCGGTGCGGACATCACTGCTGCCTCTGACCTTATCTATAGAGATGTTAGTGGATGGGAAAATATCACTGCTCGGCTCCAGAATGTTAAAGGTGCACTACGTAGTTTGGGGGTAGAACTTTGTATCAGATGAGAAAGATCATCATCGACTGATTAGTTTTCGTGCATAAACCAACTAAATAAGCAAACTCTTTGTTTTCATGGCTGAATAAACTGAACAAACAAACTGACCAACTTCATACTGTTTTACTGTGTTTATTCGTGGCGGACCCTGCCACCTTTCTAGCTTCTAACAGTGTGCTTGGGACCTTATTTTCCACTGAGAACAGCTTGTTTATTCAGTTAAAGGGGGAAAAAAAATAGTTCTGAGTTTGTATCATTACCTCATTAATTGTGTAAATATTAAAATTCACCAAAACCGCATCATGCCCCTTTAAATTCACAAAAAACACACAGGTCCAATATGTTTTTGGACTGTATGTTGCATATACGTTAAAATCTATATGTGTCATACTGTACATATCATCATATGCATATATCTACAATACATGTCAAGTTATGTGTGAGCTGATTTCATGGTGGTGGCATAACAGCGATGTAAGCCAAAGACCACTGTTCTGGACTGTGTTTCAACATTTGGAAGCATTGAACTATTCAACATTTATAACAAGATATTTGGACAATTTCCAGTCGACAGAATCAGGTGGGCCAAAGCATATTTTTTTTCCTCACCCTGACCAAGTGTTTTTTGTGCCAGAATCTAAACGACCACGAGCACGGCCTTGTCACCACATAATATTGGAAATGAAAGCTAAAGCCCTGGTCAGACAAAGGATTCGCGACGAGATGGGAAGGTGCATCACCTCAAAAGCGTGACTAAATACCTGTGTTCTAACTAACTGCTTTTCAGGCTTGTTCAAAACTGGATATACTCTGTAGCCTCTTAAAATATGAATGAGTGCGAGTATGAAACGGTGACCACAAAAGGCATATGCTTGAGTCAGAGAAGGCAAGCTGCCGAGAGCTGGCTGTGACTGCGGGCGGAGCGGAGGGACAGCCCTGAAGTTTTCGGTTTGTCTGTAAATTAAAATTTGAAGGCTTGTGTCACACAGAAACAGCTGCTCCTCAACCGATTTGATGAGGTGATTTTCTCTCTCCTGCCGTTTTAACCAGCTGACAGATCGTAACTGACTAGCCCGGCCACTGGCGACCCGACGAGCTGAATCGCAGGCGACACCGTCAGTCGGGCCAGTTACGCACACTCGCCACATCTATTCAGCTTTGGTTTGGAGGCGAGGCCCGCAGGAGTCATTGGCATTCAAGCCGTCGCGGTGGCGGGACCCCGCTGGGGCCTCGAGGTCCCACGAAGCAAATAAAATAGACTGATAACACAATCCAAACAAGCAATGCCTCGGCGCTCGGGTCCAACTTTTCAACACGGAGAGCGAAGAAACACTCACACGCGTCAGATAAACCAAATCAGAGCGTCGGATAAACAAAGGGAATGTTTTGGAATAACCTATGAGGCATCCGCCCTCCTCTCTTCCTCCTCTCCTACGCTTTTCTTTCTCATCTACCTCATCGCTCGCTTCCTGCGCCCTCATCTCCTCCCCTCCGTCTTGGGAGCAGGGAGGTAGGTGGAGGCGTTCTACATGCCTGTGAGCTGTACGCTACGTTTCGCTCAGGGTGCATGTTTATTCATTTAGTGAGCCGAGAACTGTGCCGACCTCTCGCCAACTAAGTGGTGACTTCAGGGGACCTTGTGACCTTATACATTCTTTATTTACTGCCACTTTATTCCGAGCGGAGACGCACAGCTTCGAATCCAGCCATCGCTCCGGGACTCCAACTCCTCTTGTAGCCAGAAAATTCAAAGCCTCTTCCAAAATGATCTGCTCCTTTCCCCCCCCATCCCTTTTTTCCACTCATTTACCGCTCTGTTGTTCGTCTCCCTCATCGTTCGGCTCGACGAGGCGATGGCGCCATGTAAGTTTAAAGAGCTTTGTTAAATATTAATAATGGGTTTCATCGACTCAGTCAAATCTTTACTCATTTCACCACAACAAGGCACAGTTCTGCCTCGCTAAAAAGGAGAGGGGAGGGAGGGGGGAGGCGGCGCGAGGCGAGCGCGTCCTTTGAGCAGCTATTAGACGGGATCTGTTTGAAGCGAACTGAGGAACGGGCCCCTCCGGCGACCGCCGCTCACCACACAAGGTGAACGAGGCCGGTGTCGGAGTTGCTTCTAAGTTTCATACCCGCCTATCAGATGTATGATACATCACAGGCAGACACATACAGACGCGATGGCACACGGAGGCGCCGCTTAGCGCTCGCAGTGATTACAAATTATGAATATTAATGACCTGGGGGGGGCACGTTTTTTTAGGATGGAGTCGTAATTTAGAGAACAATTGAAGGTGGAGGCGACACACAGATACGCTCTCATGCATGAGAGTGTGGCGGAAAATAGGCTGATTCAAAGACGCATAATAACGCAACCTGTGAGACACAAAGTGAGCGTCACCCTTGTCCTTTCGGGGGCTGATTTCGACAGCGCGAGTAAAAAGGTGGCAAAAGTCAGGCTGGCTGTGATCACACTGGATGTATTTTTCACCTTGTCGGGCACATGTAAAAGAACAAGTAGTGTAGGGTGTTAAGCAGCTGCGATCACAGCCGCCTTCCTACTGAGCTCATGTCACCAAGACGACTGTCGCCACGGTTTCACTCAACACTGGAAATTGTCCTTTTCTTCTTCGGCGGCATTGTGAAAACAGTTATCACACGGCTACGACGCAAAAAAGGAAACTCACCTCAGAGAAAAAGTAAAACGTTCTTTCAAGTATCCCTTTGTGTCGGCTAGACAATTAGACGTTTTGTTCGCCAGGCATCCTTCCACCCCTCTCACGGCAAAATGAGTGAACGCCTTTCAAGAGACAATCATTATGTCACGTAATTGTAATCCACAGACCTCGCTCAGGACCGCTTTCATTGGAGCTGCTTTTCTTTTGATTAGCTCCGATATGGCAGGTAAGGGACGAATTCACATTCACCAGAGATCTCACAGACGAGCGCCTCAAAACGCGGGGATTAAAACCTACCCGCATGGCCAAACACCCTGAGCAAACATAGACACAAGAGATAGACGTAGACATTTTTACATTTTCTTTTTGAATAACTTTTCTCTTTCTCTTTTGCAGCGCATCAGTAAATTAGTTGGGGCATCGTTCTGATGAGTTTGCGTGGCTGTTTATTTCACACACGGACAGAATAGACGACCGTGTCACAGCCTGAGCCTCACAATTGTGAACTGCAAACAAAAAGCATATTCTTATAACCCGTTTCTATTTACTTTGGGCACGCACACACATACCTAGGCTAATTTGTTTGTTTTTTGCGAGCACCGCCAATATGCAGCCAGCGTAGAAGCTGTCGTGATGTGAAGCCACTGCTCTACTCCGCCGAAGTACACGAGGTGTAACTCTTGTACGACCTTATCTTTTATTTCTGCTTTCACCACTCTGTAACAGTACACATTGTGAGAGTGTTGTTCAGATTGGGAGGCGCAGACATCAGCTCATGCACAAGCCTACAGTTTCCCATTACGCTCGCCCTTGGGTAGCTGACCCGAGGTCATTCGAACAGGAATAACGTTGGCGACTAAGTCACGCTCCCGAGTTAACCTCGCTCACTGGAAAGCATAAAGCTGAGCCCATGTGCACAATTCGCCCTGCTATTTTTGCCAGCCGTTTGTGTTGGCGCCGTCCGACCCCCGGAGCAGAGCAGCGGAGCTCTTTGCTTGACAGATTTGGACAGAATTGCCAAAGCCATTCAGTCATGTTTTTATCAGTTGAGGAGCATCCCAGAAATCATGTCTCTTCATGCTTTTATTTCGACGGGATTGTCATCCTCTGCGGTCGGGATCAAGCCAGAGATCGCTGCCGTCTGCTGGTGTAACACAACTGCTCAGCTTTTAACAAACAGTAAGAGACAAGAACATACAGGATCAGTTGTAGCTTGTCCTCGCAAGTTACCACACTGTTTTGGAATTGATTTTAAGATTTAACTGACTACCTCTAAAACACTTCTTGGTTTAGCTCCCAGTTATAATGAATTGCTGTTCCCCCATGAGCCGAGCGCTGCTTCAGATCCTCAGGCAGGTTTCTGCTGGCTCTTCCTAAGTCCCGACTCAAGGCTAAATTATATTTTTGGCATCTATTTTCAGTTGTTCCTAGTGGAGAGCGTCTGCGGCAGCATGCGGCCGCCTCAAGAAAAAACACGCTGCGCCCAGCGTACTTTTTCAGAGCGTTCTCCCTTTTTTGTTTGGCTGCTTTGAGCGCCTCCAGTTGAAAAGATCTGAACTTTTTCAGAAAGGCACTGGTGTCCTCACCGTCACTCTTTTTCTGGCTACCAATCATGTATCAAATGGGCGTGACTCATCATCCGTTCCCAGACAACCAAGGAAATGGAGGAGATGTTTGTTCAGGCCGCGTCTGTCTATCCTGAGCTTTATCAGACAGAAACTATCACAACAGAGATGGAAAAGCCCATCCGTGGGAGCTGGTCGGCCATTGACTGAATGTTGCTGGCGCGTTGTTCAATATGACGTGATGCAATTTTATTGTCAGGTTACACTGAAATTCCTTTTTGCAACCTCAGGCCGGTACGGTCAAGAAGTTCACACACAAATTAAACATACAGTTACACATATGGCACACATCCATAAAAGCACATTGTCGTGACAATGAAACATTTAAAATAATATCCTCAGATACGGATCAGAAGAAATACTGTTAGCACGTCTGAGCGTGCTTTTGTTGTGGGTTGCTTGAACAGAGTGCGTCGCAGGTTGACCAGTGATCTTCATTGGTTAATATAATTCAGTAAGGGGATGAGTTTTGCTGTCAAAAAGAAGATAAATTAAATGAAAGTCATGTATGTTGTTTATGACAGAGCTCCTGTTGTCCGCT
This sequence comes from Lagodon rhomboides, assembly GCA_039737535.1. Lineage (NCBI taxonomy): Eukaryota > Metazoa > Chordata > Actinopteri > Spariformes > Sparidae > Lagodon > Lagodon rhomboides. Next base: position 20,701,718 of record CM077799.1, on the reverse strand, counting down.
TCCAACTTTTGGTCAGTGTTTAGCACAAACTCCGGAAAAAACGGCGTACCCGTGATCTGATGGCCCGACAACTCCAACAGCCACAAGAGGGCAACAGCCCACTACATCATTCATCCTCTAACTGAATTAATTACTGTCTTAATGTTGTGACAGACTCGGAGATCTTGTGGCAGCTCCCCAAAACCGCCTAAATCCAAGGTGTGACAACCGTAGGAAGGAGGAACCGTTCACTAGCTGTGATCAAGCCATTGTAGAACAATAATATGACCATTCGGAAGCCCTTCAGTGGTCCCCCCTCCCCCATGCATAATGCATACTTTCAGAAGTGGAAAATTATGTATATATGATGGCGGGGCTAAGCGAAAAAGCCTTTCGGTTCTAAAGCTCTGCAATTTTGCAACGCCTTGTGATGGTCGTAGAACTTATTATTAAAGACAGCCAGCCTCCTTCTCAACTGGGACAGAACAGACACAACATGTGGCAGCATGAAATCCACTGTGACACCACTAGCTACTAGTGCCAACAAAGAAAGAGAAGGGAAAAAAAAGAGTAGGTGTTAAGCTAAGGGAATAAAATATGATGGAGAGGACGGGTGAGGAGTGGGAGGAAAGATGAGGAATGATCCCTGATTGTGCTTGTCTTATGAGGGGCATCCATCAGGAGTGACACCCGGACAAATAAAACCCTTTTTTTCCAGATATTCAATTATATAGCGCGAGGCAAGTTTTTACACACAAATGCACACACATGCCCGCGCCGTTACACACCACAATTGAAAGCGCACATGCACATGCACTCCTCCGATCCTCATGTGTGCAGCACGTTCCAATCTCACGCGCCTTATATTTAGCATCATTCTCTCAGCGATTGTTTAATCTCTCCCGAGGAAGATTTATTGCACGGCGGCGGCACTTTTTACACGTAATACAAGCCGACAGTTTCATGAAATAAAATAAGAATCAGTGGGGAACAGAGTCGCAGCTGCAAGCGCGTGTGCACAGACTCCCACGTAAATTACAGTTGGGTGTAAATTCAGCAACGCAAATTTGAACTGGCTCCAAACTTCAGGGTGGTGGTGGAGGTGGAGGTGGGGTGGGGGTGAGATTGTTAGCAGCCTCACCTGTTGGGGAGGAAAACATCTGAGTCCCGGAGGACAGTTGGCTCGACTTGCTCGGGCTCCAGAATGCTGAAAGAAGCGAGGAGATTAAACGAGCGATTAGAAGAATACAAGCATGTGATTGAAGGATGGAGAGAGAATGATGATGACAAACAACGAATCAGGGCTTAACTCCAGCGAAAGGTAAGGGAGTGTCAGATCGGGCGGCTTTGCCCCGGCAAAACGAATGAATAAGTAAAGAGATGAGTTCAGTGAACTGTCTGTGTGTAATATTTCAGAAATACAGTGGAAGCAGAGTATGAATGCAGCAATATTTCCAGAAAAAAACTGTTTGGACATATTGCTTTGGGGAGTTTTCATGAAGCGAGCAAAGACACCTTGACTGCACCGAAAAGTCCCATAAAAGTCGTCTTGTCCTGACAGTATGGAGTCTTTAACTGTTATTCAAAGGTGCATTTCTTGTCAGAAACCATACTTTTTGCTTAGAAATCAGAACATACTGCTCGTATTTTTTGTTTCTTTTGGCGTGGATACCTATTTGGCCAAAATCGTAATCACCACTAAAAAGAAATATCTGTTTGTGTTTGTTTTGTTTATCCACCGTGGGCGGATTCTTGGTTCAGACCGACAATGGGCCTCGCTGTGAATTTGAGCGGGCGTGACACTAAGAATAGTTTGTGAAATCACTTTAGTTTTAAAAGCCACACAGGCACTTAACCAGCTGGAAGGCAGGCCGTGTGAGCTGTTGCTTTGTGCCATGTGTGATTAGAGCACTTCCTACGTTGCGTACGTGTTGTACATTACTCTCTGTCGTGATTCAAATTCAAAGTCATTTCACAGCGAGGTCACGGGGCTACCCTTCGCTGTGAGCTTTGGCAGTCTGCCATCACCACATCTGGACCCCTTTGTATAATGTGTACGGAAGCTGGACAACTCAGCAGGTGATTAAAAAACCAAAAGGAAAAGGAGAGCAAAAGTTATGTCATCTGCAAATCAGTGCTACCATTAGAAAGCTAGGCTAACTAAGTATCTGCACTCAGAGTGGAAGCGTGGTAGCCGAGTTTGCTAGCCAAACAAAATTAAAGGTGGCATGGATAATATTCAGCCACTGTATGTGGTATTACACCCCCTTTCACTACATTCACGTTGAAAAACCGCTGTTGTTCAAATCATCTGCCCCCCAAGTGGTTACCAGTTTGTTTTTGCTAGCTAGCTAACGTAAGGGCAGTACAGTACGCTGGGTGCATACTGTGGAAGTCGGCCATTTTCACATATCTTTACCACAAAAAGACTCTTGGAACCAGCTGTCAGAATTCTTACACTGACATAAACATAACAATCACTTTGGACCCGACAAGCAGGGTAAGATTATTAATTCACAATCATAATAATGTTTTTGAAGGAAAAGAGCTTTTATTCTGCACCTTTCCCACAAGCTCTGTAGATGTTTATTATTTACTATCTTTTTAATGATTTGTCTGAAAAACAAGTGTTGAAAAAGTTAAGAGCGTTATGGGTCGTTCCAAATATTTGATATCGTTAAGAGAGAGTTTAAATTAACATTAATGGTACCATTGTACCAAAGCTGCGTTGTATCAATCACATATGTTTTTAAGGGCTACAACACACACATGCAAGTTGACAACACCTTACCTAACTGTCAGCCGATGCCATGGAAAATGCTCACCCAAAGGTGCCTAAAAATTGTTTTGTTTTTTTCCGACATAAAAATGTGAGAGGAATATATTCAACTGTATATATTATATATATGAATTGTTGAATATATTCAACAATTCATATAGTGACAACTGCTCCTTTATACTTGTTGAAGCCCCTGTGTGCTTGCTTTTTAGCAGATTGACTCAATTTTGTATAAAGAACATCAGAATGATTTAAAGCAGCGTTATGTAGAAACTGGCATTGTGTCGTGTTTTGTTGTGCCGTGTGATTTTGTGGTTACATAGTAATGGGGGGCGGCGTGGCTGAGACAGTGACACCATTCACCCTGTTACAAGACACTGTACCATCAAAGTGATTTTGAAGCTCATTTAAAGGGGGGGGGAAGTTACATAATGTTGCTTTATACTTGTTGAAGTGCCTGTGTGCTCGGAGTCTGGCAGATTATCTTTTTTCCTTTTTTCACAACCAACAACGTCTGAATCATTTAAAAGACACTATAATCAAGTAAAAAGTCTGCACGCAGCAGCTTTAAACAGTTAAGTTCGAGTCGAAACCCTCTGAGCGCAGAGAGACAATGCAATATAGGATTGGATCCACAGTACCTTCGCCAATATACCATTAAATGTAACCTGTGTGCCATATCTGATACCGAGCAACCATTACAACACCGAGAGGGACCATTACCTTAGTACTGTAAGCAGCAGGCATTAGTCACGTCCATACTTCTGTATTTAGGACTGCCAGGACATTGTTTATATCCCTCAGATTCATTATGCTGCTAAATGCAAAGTTTGCCATTGTTTTTGTCTAAACAACAGTGTTTTATGCTGCGTGACAGGCACTCCATAAACCTTGAGCACAACATCACAGCAATTAATTAACATGCCATTACAGTAAGAAAAAAAAGTATATAGTTCATTTATTCTTATTGAATAGTAATTGTCATTAATCAAAGTTTATTATATATTTTGAAGGACTGTAAATTAATTAATCATGGAGCCACATTCCCACCGCAGAGATGAGCAAATTAGCAAATAAGAGCAGAAATCCAATAGATAATTGCAGCGGAGTGAAGAGGTAATTCATAATACTACTACTTGTAATAAAAATAAATAAATAAATAAATAAATAAATAATAATAATACCAATATGTCTTTTGCATTTCAGCTGGAGGGTGAAATGTCTTGTGATGCCAGGCGCTCACTCATAGCACCATCCTCCATCTCTGAGCTGTTGAAAATGCCAAATCGTGGGCGGGGGAGGGGGGTTTGATCCAAAGAGTGTGGCATGGAGAGTGAGCTCTGGAAGCCAAAAACCTCAACACTTGGCAACTTATCTCTGAGTAATTACTGATGCTCAATAAATCCACACAACTGATAATATGGTCATTTTGTGCTTTGGCGTGGTGACAGACGTATCCATCATAGCCTGCTGCAACAGTTTCTAGTTGTTTTGAGGATTTTTTAGGTGAAGCTCAGAGAGGTCGGAGGTGTCTCCTCCCAGCGGCTGAGGGGTTAACAGGCTGGCGAGAAAACTGAGAGCAGATTTCCTCTATATGAACAAACACATTGATAGGTCCTATAGCCAAGATCCTCTCATGCCCACCTCAAAACCAATCTATGGATCTTTCCACCCCCATGAAAGCAGTTACAGGAAGGACAAACGTCCATATTCTTTAGGGGCTCTCGAGTACTTTCTGTGAGAGCAAATACAAACGCACACAGAACCTTGTTTTGTTGCTAAGTTACAAGATTTTTCGACCGCCTCACTTTAAAGATCGCCTCAGCCGAGCGAGTCCGCATGTGTCGGCTCCACAGGTTCGTCCTCGAGCGGACACGCCGCTCAAGCGACACACAAGCCGAGGCGTGCACAATCTCCTGCGTGAGCGGCTCGATTGTGGAAACACACGCGCAGCAAAATAACTTTTTAGGGCTCGAAATTGAAAAAGAAAAAAACATGCCAGAGAATGAGGCGAGGAAAGTTCAGCGCTGGATCCTCCGGGGGAGCAATCTCTGATCATGTTTCATGATCTTTGTTTCACACTTTTGCATTTTTTTTCTTTTTTTTTTTTACCTTTTCCTGTTTGGCTGAGCCTCACACTGATATCAAACATACACACGCGCGCACACAAACACACAGACTCGAGGAGGGAAAAGGCCACCTGCCGGAGAATAACAACAGACCTGTGTAGCCTAGCAACAGCTCGGAGACAGGCTTATTAGCTGGAAGAGGAGAGAGGAATGCAAGAGGGAAAACTTTGGCCTATGTCTCTGCCTCTCACGCACTTACACAAGCTGAAGGGCGCACAGGCTCAAATGCACAAGCCTCATTCGCGCCAGCCCTCCTCCTCCACCTCCACCTCCACCTCCACCTCCTCCTCCTCCTCACCTCCCTTCAAACGTGCCTTGTTTCCGACAATCCTACATTTGCAGCAGACCGTCGATCAAGCTGCTAAACCAAACAGTTTGGCCACTCACTTCTTTTTCCGCGTCTGCCAAGAGTGGAACATTTTTAATTGTCAATTTGTTGCTCTGTTTTTGTTTTTGGTTTGGATGCTTTGGCAGCCTAGGTATGCCAACTCACCAACAAAATGAAAGGAGCTTCACTTAATTGCTCTCTGCCAGAGGCAGTATCTAATATCTTGGATGTGATTACTGAGACAGAAGAGGTTTAAATCAATGCTAAACAATGGTAAGTGTGGCTGAGTGAAAGGCTGGGAGGATAAAACAATCACAGAATTCAGGTATATATAGAGGACCTCAGTTCTACCTGAGTGGCCATGGATGTTTTAGAGAGAAACTCATATGATTACTATCATCAATTCACAGCACATTCCTCATTCATACTTCGACCCCTGGTATATATATAAAAAAAACCTCTTTAACTTCTCCTTATCTGATTTTTTTTTCGATCGCTCTTCGCTCTCTTCGCTATAAATTTAATGGCAGAATATTTAGGTTACGGTCAGTGGCAGAGCAAGAGTGGGTGGGTGCATGTGAGCCGAGGCCCGTGGGTGAGAGAGAGTGAGAGATGCAACGATTTTAAAATGTGTCAGTGTCTGAAATAGTTCTCATAACTTTTTCACACTCTCTATAAACATTTACTTGCATCTCTGCATCAGCTGTTTTGCTGCCAAAAATAAAACTTTTATAATGCCTCCCTCCATCACCGTCATGCACTTTACAGCCTCTCTCTCCCCCTATCGCTCTCTCTCTCTCTCTCTCGCTCTCTCTCTCTCACTCGGGCTCGCCTCCTTGCATCTCATTTCTCTGCTGACACCAAGAGACCCCCATATTGCCACTTGCACCCAGGGGGAATGTACATTGCAGCTTCAGTAATTATCCTGCTGGATTGGAAGTGCGGAGGCCAAGGGGGCACGCCTCAGAGTGCAGTAAGCCTTGCTGTCACTGTCACCGCCGCACATCGCGAAAGAAAGTGCAACCCGAATTTAAATAGGTCACAGACGGGAAAGGGCAGGGCGAGGAGAGATCGAGAAAAGATGGAGATAAAAATACGACGTTCTGTTTTTACACAGGGAGAAGGAAATGTTCTCCTTACCTGACACTGCAAAGTCCCTGCTGGATAAAAACAGCTGGAAAGTAAGCGGTTTATTATATCCCTTAATTTACTAGTCATTTTGAGTGCTTCATTCAGCTGTTGTCTGTCCAAGGTTTGTGAATGGTTAGTAAGAGACCCCATCGGCTAGTTCGCAAATGTACGGGAAGGTCAAGCCCGCTCTCATGTCTGAATGCGCAGCATTTATCTAGAGCAACGACATTTAGCTAATCTTAGCATAAAGCACAGAAAGACTAATGGGGGAAGAATGGCTGAATTATCACGTTTCTTACCAAAAAGCCAGGTTAGATGCTCCTACCCATTCCAGACAATGTCAGGGATTATGCAGTGTGTCGTTCATTAATTCCTTACAATGGGCACCTCAAAAGGCATTAATCACTCCGCTTATACCACGGTCCCTCTCCGAAGAAAAAGAAAATAAGATCATAAATTTGCATTTTCATGAATTTTGCCCTACTGATACCTTCTGCTGCGTTTTTCATGATTACAGGACGCTAATACTCATTCCGAGAGTGATTGGCGCATTCCTTAAAGAAGATCATGGAGTGAATACTACTGAAACTATTATTATTGTTTATCCCACTAAGATAATGTTTTTCCAAGTTGTTTGACAGTTGCCGCTCGTGGGTCAGTTATTGGGATACTTTTTTACTTACGCTAGTTCAGCCGAGCAACGGAGGCTTCAGCAATAATCATTTCCCTCGTAGCCTCCTCACCAGGAAGGTTTTTCTCAAGCAACAACTCTCTTTCCCCAACAACAACTGAGGGTTTGACTAATAGCTGAAACAACCATTACATCCCTTAAGGTTCTCACGCAATGGAAACATTGTTCATGACTCCAGTGAATCGCACAAACCTTAAATACGACTTAGCAACAGGAGACAGACTAGCGGGCTCAGTTCATAAAACCCTTCGGCTCAGGTATTAACCAGTAAGCTAACGTCGGGCTAGCAAGACTCGAACGCAATGACACTGCGTACAGTGGACAAATAATAAAGATGATCTCAAGTTATGTTCTACAACAAGACTAGCTAGCAAGCCAACAATGTCACTGTCGCCAAATCAATACCAAGATTTTCATGTGTAATGTCTTTCCACAGGTGTCCGTCTCTAGGTATCCAGTGTTCACCCAGACCATGATGACTATAAACTCAGGCCTCCTATCTGTCGAACAACTCAGTTACAGTTTTGTTCAGTGATATGGAATGCTTTGCCATCTTTTTTTTTTTTACGTTTAGCACCAGCACAATTTAAGAAAGCTGTTTAAGATTCATCTTTATCCCAGCAATGTTATCCTCATGGATTGTCTTTGTAAACAATCCACTGATTCTAATTTCATTTTAATTTGTGTACTTTGGATCTCCTTTCTCTTTGAATGGACCGTGGCAGTTCTAGCATTGGAAAGAGCCCAGCTTGAGTCCCTCTGAGGGTTTTTGCACCCCCCATTACAAATTGTGTTGCTCATGTGTGTATTTATCTGTATCATTACAATTACAACTAGATGTTGTAGCAGCAGTCTTCTTATCTAATTCACAGCGGGAAAACAAATACAGTAAAAGTGTTTCTCAAAATGTCAAACTATTCCTTTACTCTCTTATGACTGAATATGTCCTTGCGCTTGATTTTTATAGATGATTGAGCCCCATTACACAGGTTGGGCTATCAGAGAAATCAATATGCCAGTTGTGAATTCATCGCAAGAATATCAATATATCAACAACGTGTGACTCAGATGGTTTAAATGCCTCACACATACCCGTTCTTTCTCCCTGTAACGAGGTGGAAACACCTTTTTACTGTATGACACTCACCATTGTTGAATGAGGCAAAACCTTCATTCCAGTGGAATACATTATCACTAATTTGCATTGCTAATACAACACTGAACTTTGCTTACTCATTGTGCAGAAGATGGATCCGGTGCCACACTTCTACGTGTAATTGCATGTCTACACCTTGCTGCTACAAAGTTACATGTGCTGCTTTAACAGACTGAATTTGGAGATGTTTTCCTTGCACCAGAAATGAAATGTCAAGAGTTTAACTGGTCCTCAGGTGATTGAATACATGCCAGAAAAATACAGTTATATCACTGTCCTGAGTGCTTATTGTGGTGCTCAAAAGTGTCAGTAGCTACCCCGAATACACATCTGTAAGTACCTCTCTGCCTTGTTGAACTTATTACCCCTGTATTGTCGAGACCACAAAGGCTGCCGGCTGTATGATGCACAGTAATCACAACCGGAATTTTGCTACTGAGCAAAAACAAAGTGTATCATCTTAGTCAAATCTGTTTGCTTTCAGCTACTCTGTTTTAATTAAATTGTGAATCGTTCACTACACTTGAGAACAAAAACAGCTTTAATTAGAATTGCTTTGTCACACAACATCTCACTGGCTAGAAGGCGGAAAAGTTGTCGAGGCTGGCCAACAGATATTGTATCCAGAGGTAATTCACAAACAATTGATTTAAAATCAATCAAAATGATTTAATTTACCTCTGTGAAAGAATTCTGCGGTTGGTTCCAGCTTCCACCAGGTGTATTTCCAAGTTTGTGGAAAAAAAACTTAAAAATGGCAGTTACACTATGTGCCTAGCATACTGTATTGCCTCACGATAGCTAGCAAGTGATGTCATTGTTAACCAGTGTTAGCAATGTTAACGTTGGAAATTGTGAGCAACGTTAACGTTAGCTAGCATTAGAAATGTCAGTGCTAGATAAGGTTAACAACGTTGACTAGCAAGCATTAGCAATGTTAATGTTAGCTAGCTAGCCTATGCAAAGTAAAGTATTGCAACAAACTGACAAGCACCCAAGGGGGCAGATGATTTGAACAATGGCGGTGAATTGACGTGGATGCACTGGTAGGGGAAATATGGAATGCCACAGTTAGTGCCTGAATGTTGTCAATAACACCTTTAAATATCAAAAGTTATTTTGTGGCAATTCATGTACTTACGTATCAAAAGCACAAATTAAATTATTAGATATAAATTATGCATATACGTCTACATGTACTGTACATATACACTGTATACTACGGGTCAACTGATTATTGGCCGATACTAAGATCTCATTTTCAGCATTTTTATGATTATCTGCAATTGCTGATAAAATTAAATAATTTTAAAATGTGCTACTTTGGTTCTGAGCAAAATGCGAAATGCAAAATAACTAGAAACTAAAGTTATCAAATAAATACAGTGGGGTAAAAAGTACAATATTTGCCTCAGTGTAGTGTAGTGGAAGAACAGAGAAGCAGAAAATGAAAATTCTCAATATAATAAAATACAAAAGTTAAGTAAGGTTACCTCAAGATTTCGCTGCAGCACAGTACTTGATTAAATCTAGTTATATTCCATGACTGAACAGAGCGTAAGCCAAAATCCCAAAAATGGCTGGTTTAGGTGATATACTGATTACTACCTTACAACCTCACTACTGATACATGCACAGCTAATTGCCTCAGTGGGAGCTATGTAGACATAGTAAAGGCTAGTTTTTTTAATATATTCTAACACCGCCATGGTGTGGTAAGTCTTTTTACTTGCGGTCCGCTCAATGTAAGAAATGAAAAGAGAGCTCGGTGGAAACGGAGGCTTTGTTGGATTGAGAGCCGGGTTTTACAGAGCCTCTGATCAGCTGTGAATGTTCTGTAACTAAGCAATAATGCAGGATAAGTAGAGCTGTGATGATGTGGGTCACCGCAAAGTCATATACACTTCAAAGCAAATCTTTCCCTTTATTCCCGCTTTAAGATCTGAACTCTGAGTGCTGTTAAAAATGCATGTAATCAGTAAGCCATTAAAAAGTAGGTTATCAGATAGATGTCGCCATTATAATTATCCATTTGTAGGATGCATCACATTAGGTACATGTATAGAATGTACAACAGGTAAGAATACAGCGTGGCATGGAAAACTGTGGAAAACAGCAATGTACCACAGCATACATCAGCTTAAACATTCAGATGTATATTTGTAAATCAGTCCAGATCTCAGGAATATATTCACCTGATTGTTGTGAGGATGCCAAGGCCTTCCAAACCGTTTTGGGTTGTGGGGTCGAGGTCCCTGACACATAGTAGCCACCATCGGGGCGGCTGTCTGATGGTTTGGAGTCACTTCGTTGGGGAATTTCTGAGCGGAACAAAACCTGTCTGTAAAAAGGACAGAAGAACGAAGGATTAAAGAAAGAGAAGGATGAAGCCATGAGAAACAATGTTTTGTTTTTTGGGAACTTGCCTTTTTAATACAATCTTTTACACGTAACATACTGTATAATGTCCGCTGGCAAGGATCAGTTATTCTCTAATTTTGCTCGCTCAAATGTCTTTGACTTGAGCATTAAAAAGTGTTTGCCTTTATTTACCTCGAAGTTGAGGCTAACTCGCAAAGTTTCCTCGTCGGGTTCACCACTGAAATTTCTGAACCCTTTGTAAACTTGTCACTTTGTACACAGAATCTGGTATGCTGCATGGTCCCCTCCCAAATCCAGCTGCAACTGACTGGCATCAGATAAGCAACTTCTCCGGAGCGACAGCTGACTGGATCATTCAATTTAGATAATGGTTTTCTCATTATTAGACTCATAATTTGACAGGCTGACTGTACGCAGACGTATCTAAACTAATTTAAAATTTCTGTGATGTCAAGACAAATTTGTTGATTGACAAGAAGACAAAGTTTGAAGATTTTCGGGGGTTTCATCTGCTCAGTAAAATCAGAATTGACTTGCGGCATCTAATTTGCGACCGGCAGCAGGAGGATTAATGGAAAGTATCTCGTGATAACGGACAGCATAACCTTTCCTGTACAATTCTTTGCTTTAGGACTGTCCAGAATGGTTGTCAGTGTTGTAAAAATGTCACTATATTATTTATATCAATACCAGACCACCTCAAACGGTGCCAGAGATCTGCCAGTGTTCACTGTTGAGCTTGATAAAAGGCACACATTAATGAATGTCACATACACTAACAATACCACTGGTGTGAGATAGAGACCACCAATCACCTCCGCCGCAGCCTCATTTGCATCAGGTAAATATCACAATTAGTTTGACAATGATATATTGATGTTTAAAAATGCTACAGAGAAAACCTTTTAAAGCGCAGCGTGTATAAAGGGCAAGAGGACATGCTGTAGCCATCAGCTTAGCTGGTGTTGCAAAATAAATGTGCCCAACCGGTGATGATCATGATGAATTCTTCATGCTGCCCCCCCCGTGAAATTTAATACCCACTCCCCTGCACACACAACACACACACACACACACACACACACACACACGTTGAATAAAGATGCCAAGGTATAAACTTACCTTTGGCTGTGTTAATGGTAACTATCTGCTGAAAGGTACGAGGTCTGGCTTTCTCCTGAGGGGCAGCTGCTTGCTTCATGCCCGCCTTGGCAGCGTTCGCCCAGGTCCTGGCATTAACACCCACGCCATCTGTACCTGCAACTGCAATATGCACAGCGAGAGGGCAAGGATTAGCGCTGTTACCCATTTCACATGCACATCGTCTCGTCTGGCCCGTGTCACGTTGAGTGCGATGCAGAGGGTAAGCTTAACGGGACTGTGGTGTGCTCTGCTGTAAAGGAGTCCCCCCCCCCACCCCACCCTCAAGGTGTCAACGAACGCTATTGAATCAACGGGGCTATGTTATCAGAGAGTAAATTCTATCATATCAACACTGACTGCAAACGGCCGGAGGAGTGCCAGCATTACGATTCACATATGCACGTTCATATAGCCGAGCAGAGCTACCTTCAGCTCCCGTTGTGCACCTGTTGAGAGTGGAGGGAAATCAAACAGAAACATAACGGAATCATAAAATTACCTCCACCAGGGGGGTTACGGCGGCCATTTTCCTCAGACCCAACTCAGGATGGGAAGCTAAACAGGTGGTGTTGCTGTGTTACAGGTCGCAAGTTGTATAAACGTAGGGAATCCAACAAATTGTTATCATTTCACTGCTTCCCTGATTACCAACTACAAAGACAACGGATAGTAAAAATTCTGAGGGACATCGGGCCATATTTCGAGGCAATAACCCGTTAGCTAATGTCAGACAACAGCTAGCATTAGCATTGAACCACTTCCTGGCTAATATTACTGTTATAGGAAAGGTGGAAATTAATGCTAAAATATCTGTATACATCTTGGACACATTTATGTAAGCCTAAAGGTAAATCACACTTGCTGTACTCAAATGGTAATGTTAGCTAGGAAGAGGCTGAATGTTAACAATACTTGAAATGTCGTAACGTTGGGCCATCAAATATGTTGTTTTATCTTGAAAATGTCCCGGTGTCCCTCTGCCTTTACACTATCCATTGTCTTTTTAGTTGCTAATCAGGAAGCAGTGAAATGATAACAATGTGTCAGAGTCCCTACATTTACGGAACACAGCAGTACCACATTTGACCTTCCCACCCTCAGCATTACGTCAGAGGAGAATGGCGTCCGTAATGGGTTATCAAATATGTTGTTTTATGTTGAAATATGGCCCAGGTCCCTCTGGATTTTCACTATCAAATGTCTTTTCAGTTGCTGATTATTCAGGAAGTGGTGAAATGATAACAATTCCCTGAATTTATACAGCTTCTAACCTCGAACACCATAAGAGGACATTTGAGCTTCCCACCCTGAGCGTGACCACGGAGGAAAATTACCTCTGTGTGAATATGGTATATAGTAGCCAAAAGCGTTAGCGTGGAATATAAATTACAGTACTCGCCATGCAGCTACATGTCAAAGTAGCCGACTCCATCTGCCAGGGTCACTGGGAACTCCCAGCAAACGCAGGCGATTAAGTGATAAAGGCCGGCCAAACGCCGCCCGAGCGGGACCTGACGCAGCATCCGAGACCGCCGGCTGCCAATTTGACGACAGGGATTACAGTACCTAGGTGGTTTTCGTGCCGGCTGTGTTCACAATGAGTCCATTAAAGTTACAGCTACAATTGTGCTTTTGAAGAGTAATCAGTAAAATCTCACCACTTAAAGTGGAAGATTGATTGATGGGTGGATGGCATGATATTATTGACATTGGTTGGTCCGAGCTTATATAAGCACACTTGAGGTTGGAAAATATAATCAATTTAATGTTTGGGGTTGGGTTGGGTTTTATTGGCACATTTTACCCAACTCGAATAGGCCTGGAACATGTCCGTGGACATGATCTAAACTGGTTAAAAGGCATTCTTCCTCTCAGCTCGACTTTAACCTTGTTTCTCTTTTTATCAACCAATTTGTTTTGTATCAAACCATTTTTTTTCCTAGAGGCTAGTTGTTATAGTGAGTTTAAAGGAAGGGTGGTTTAGAATTTAGAGTGATAAAGAACGATCAAGTTTGCCATTGGATAAGGCTTGATTGAATGAAATGTGACTGTTGGGCCCCGGCAGAGGTATCCTGGCATGAATACATGTCAAAGATAGATATTCATTTTTATGATTCATAAAAAGTTGGAGTTGCAAAGTTATGATCTCAGTGCAATGGTTACAGGAGGTAATGTATGTACTGTAAGCTACTAAAATTAACACAGTGTACTTGAGTTGTTGTTGACTTAATTCATATCTGTGTCCACTGTTCTGTTCTGCACCAACAGTCAGTGCGGAAAGGCTCACCGTGTAATTCACTTTGCCACTGCACAATAATCCCCTCATTATGAAAACATTTTCCCACTGAGTCATCCGACCGAGGAAGTACTTCTCTGCAACGCCGATGCAGAGTCACACTGTGTTAACACCTACACAGAGAAACGCAATGTTTGCATGTGTGCGTGTGTGTGTGTGTGTGTGTGTGTGTGTGTGTGTGTGTGTGTGTGTGTGTGTCTGCGTGTGGGAGGACAAGTGGTACAGAGCGCTGGCCCTCTGATTGATAAGGTTGTTCTGTTTTAGTTCTGATTTAGCTGTTTGGCTATTGACACAGTAGGTCTCAAGTTCAGAAAAAGTCAAACAAAGTAAGGGATGCAATGAGGAAAAAACAAACAAAAGAGGTTCATTAAATGGGTTTTTTGTTGCAAACTTTGCACTAAGCAACTTCTGCCAGGGACAGGTGCTGCTGCCTTAAATAAGCCGGGTATGACGGTGTCATTAATATCAATAATTGATTCTCAGGCGGGGATGGTTGTGTGTGTTCGTGCCGTTGTTGCTCCAGAGGGTATTCAGAATGGCATAAAACTACATTAATGATAACCAGATTATTTATACCAACTGATAGAAGACGAGGCTTATAAAGAGCGAAGCTAGGCAGAGACACACGGCAGATTTATTACCTCCAGGAGGCGGCGGATTGTTGGCCTTCACTTCCCCACAGCTGATGGTTAGAGACTTGAGTTGGTCGGCCGAGCCAAATTCTTGAAGGTCCAGCACAGATTTCTGATCTACTGCACAGATGGAGGAGACCTCGTGGGGCACATTTTCCATCCTCCTCTGATGGGAAGCCCCACTCTCCTGGCGGTGGCTCGGTGAGAGAGTACGCCCTCTTTTCCCCTCTGCACTATCGGCCTCGGGAATCCCTCCACGCACTACACCCAGCGCTAAAGGTTTCTCTGGGGGCTTGAGAGCAGGGAAGTCTGCCAGTAGGTCAAAGGATGTGTTCTGCATTTGGCCTGCTGCTGGTGCGTTGGGTTTTGAGTTTGCCCGAGTTGTTTCTGCTTTGTCTTGGACAGGAGCCTGCACTTGGGCGGTCACGCCGCTCGCCAAAGTGTCAGTGGGGATGTCATGTGGGTGGAATGAAAGGGGAATCTCCCACTGGCCATGCATCTTCCCTGAGGCTGGAGGCTCCGTGGGACATGGTAGAATGCCAACCTTGATGGTAGATAACAGAGGAGAGGCATTCTCTGGGCTAGAACACGGGGAATCCTGTTTGCTGTCAGAGCTTAATTCATCAGATTCCAGAGTATCGTTTACATCTTCCTCGCAGTCGTCATTGTCACTCAATGAGTCATCGTCGCTGCTATCGGTTGCGCAAGTTCGCAGCCTGGGCAGAGTCACGACATTGTCATAGTCGCTAGAACTGCTGTCAGAGCTGCTTATTCGACTCTTCTCAATCTCACTTTCACATGTGTCTTCAGGTAGCTTGGAAAGAAGTGGAGGACCTTCCTTCTTCTGCAGGAATGGGCTGTGGTCTTCGGGGGCAGAGCAGACAGGATTTCGCGCCAAAGGTCGAGGATTAGGCGCGGAACTTTGTTCTGCTTTTCTGCCATTGGATTGGGTGACCGCAATCATTTGTTTATCCTCTACGTCTCTCCGCTGACATGAAAGTGAATGGTTCAGAAAAGGAAATATTAAAACTCTTAAAAGCAGAGGTTAACTGCCATACAGTGAACCAACACATGAAACAACTTCAGCCTCCAAAGTCATCTTACTTACCAAAATGTTTCTCCCCTTTGCTACCCCCTCAGTCTGTTTCATCTCTTCTTCCATCACAGGGCTCAGTACCCGTGCAGGCCTGGCAACATGGGGATGTCTGCGACCCGAGAGATAAGGGCAGGGAAGGACGGAGTCAGTGTGGTATTGCTGCTCGTCCTCCTCACACTTCGTGCTCAGACCGGAATCATCTGTCTCTTTCTGCTGCTCTTTAGCCCTAGACAGGAAGAGAGGCGCAGACATGTGTGGGAGTGTGGCAGGGTTAATACATCTTTCATATGTAACAGGCCATCACACCAAAACCGCTACCACTACAAGGTCAACTGGCTCATGCCAACTTGTATTGAGCCCTTTTTTTTTTCAGAGCAAATGAAATGTGTGAAAGCGTTTTGGGATTGTTTTACAAGTCTCCGATATAGTCAGGCATTTTCAGGAGTTTTAGAAGCAGTTGACATTTATTTTAGAATCTGATCAGTGTGGTGATTATGTAGTATAAAGTAAATGTCACTTGTATCATGAACAAGCTCAGAGCAGGTCAAACTGAAGGCACTGGAAGAGGTAGTCGTTTTTCATCCATCACATTTTAAGATGTCCAGGTTAACCAGTTGATATGGGTCACCAAAATGTCTTTGATACATTTGACCAGACTTTTAGTTGAGCCCAACGACATTTTGCCTGATCGAGTGTGAATCATTGGGTCCATGGCTCCATCCTGTATGTGTGGTGCAGCACCCGCTTCTAACCATGACTTTTTAATGAGGCTACTCTTTAGTCACCAGCCTGTCGACTGTCGAGGCCATGAAGCGGAACAGACGGCCCGGTGAGACTCGGGATGCTTATGATAACGGAGACGTCATGGAAGCGCCGGTTGGCCGGTGAGCAGATGGTGTACATTAACATTATACAGTGGGTCTGTGACCGCACAGCGGCCCACCTGATCTACACCGCAATGTTAAGATCTGGGTTAGAAAAAGGCCTGAACTTCTCATCCATCCTCCTATCAGTTCATTTTTCCATTTTCTATAGGTCTGTCCAACTGAGGCAAATAATGTAATGAATTTTTTAAATGAACGGTAGGCATGAGAAAACAAGACACAAAGGCATGACACAACTTTTGGTAGAGGAGAAGCTACAGGTCAAACATGTCAGATGACCTCTACAATTGACATCATTACATGTGTTGTAAAATGTATTGTAAAACATGTGTCTCTAATGTTTGACATTTATAGCTGCAGTGAGAAACTCATAATTCAATATTAATGAGCACTCAAACTGCAGACATGATGGGTTATTTGAAAGTGAGAAACTAACGAGTTTTAACTATGGATGTTAGATAGATACCGTAGGTAGGTAGATAGATAGAAGTTTCAATGTTTCCCAACCTACACAGATACACTCCGAAAAATGGTTTCGCACCCTCATGCCGATGGAACGCGGGGAGATGTTTTAGTCCACAAAACATTTCTGGAGCTCCACAACAAACAGCACAACATTTATCTTGACAGCAGTGGAAGAAGGGGACTCCATGCAGCTCGTCCGCCATAATCCAAGACCCCGGAGGCCCCAAGGTCTCAAACTGACTTGAAAAGATGTTATTTACACTCACTTTAGACGGGGTGTGTGCTAATGTTTTTTTTATTATTTATTTTAGCAGATACAGTGAAGATTTCATCTTTAAAAAAAGGTGTGAGTAAGATATTTTCAACCCAGTTTAAGATCTTGGGCCTTGCAGGGACTTGGACTATCCTGGGTGAGCTGTATTTTTTCTGTATTGATTTTTTTATTTTCATTTTTTTACATTTTTAATCAAGTCCCCATCTACTTTAGTCGTTTAGGAGAATGCTACAGCACTGCTTTGCTGTGAAACTCCAGAAATGTTTTGTGGACTTTAGGGTTAGACTGTCCATCGGCATCAGGGGAGTGAATAATGGCTGCAATTTCATTTTCGGATGATCTTATCCTTTAACTACTATAATAACGCTTACCTGGGAAGGACAATGAGATGATAGCACACTTAAGAACAAAGTGATGCAGCTGCATTAAGACATACTGTGGTGTAAAACCCTTTAAATTAATTTTATTGAACCATTTTCAGATTCATTTATTGACACACTGCAGCAGACTAAGGTTAGGAGGGTGTGTGTGTCTCTCTGTGTGTGTGCTGTATGTGGTCCATCATGGACAGCTCCACCTTACCGGTGACTTGGCCCGCCGTGGCATGGACTTGGAGCGGTGTGATGATCATCCTGCTGTCTCTCGGGTGCACCTTGAACCGGCCCCAGCTCCTCCCGGGCCTCCTTCGCTCTCCTCCAGATGTGTCCGCACACGCGATCAAAGTTGTCCTTTGGCACGTGAGGGTGGATCCAAGTGGAGCGCGGAAAAGGCGCGAAGGCACCCGGGAACCGTCTGGGAGTCTCGTGCATCCGAGGGTCTTCTTGATTCATGATTTTCTCTCGGTTGCTCTCACGCATGGGCTCGTCGGCGTTTGATTGTTTATTTCGAACCATTCTTTTTTTATTTATTTATTTATTTTCATTATTTGAAAGAAAACTCTCTGTTGTGATCTCGCCAGGCTGTCATAGCAACCGGATGGAATTTGAGAATGATGATTCACGGTGGATTAGACCGTTTCACTGTTTCCGACGCTCTAAATCCGACTTTATCTCTCCAAATATTCCCTGATTTGGTGTTTTTAGCGGCAACAGCTGACGGGAGGAAGCCGCCGTCGGCCCATCACGCCTCAAATCCGATTTATTTATCATATTCAAACATGCCGGACCACGCAAACTTGGAACTTTTCATGGATTGTCCTATAAATTTACCAGCAATCATTCACATCTTGAGAAAACTGAATATTTCCCGGAACAGACGCAACAGTGTGCGTGTGCGTGTGTGTGTGTGTGTGTGTGAGAGAGAGAGAGAGAGAGAGAGAGAGAGAGAGAGAGAGAGAGGGTGCTGGCAAAGTTTCATTTAGTGTTCCCGGGGGGAGACTTATTCATCATCTCCATCATATGTTGCGGGGGGTCCAAGGGGCCAACGCGCGTTTCATTATCACGACTGTTTCCACGCGCGGCGCATTGCGGGGGAAAACTAATTGCGCCGGTCACGTGTGAAAGTGGAAAAAATGGCATTCGGATTTAGTGGCGAGGGGTTCCGGCCTGTTGAGCATCAATTTCACGTGTAGTGAGCAGGAAGCAGGACATCTATGTTAAACTGCCGGGCAGTCCGTTGATTGGCCTTGATGGATGGGAGAGGATGGCCCCCCTAAATCTCACCGTAACAAATTGGAACAAGGCGGATCCGACGCGTCATATAGCCTATTATCATTATTGATATTATTATAATGTGATGATGACTTTGTTGGTGAAAAGTTGGTGACGGAAACCCTTTTGACTCGGTGGATCTGATCGCGGTGAATGGAGCAAGTTAGGTATATCTGCAGGCGTATGATGTGAGTGGAGAGGGTAGGTACTGAGAGAGGGAGAGAGAGAGAGAGAGAGAGAGAGAGAGAGAGAGAGAGAGAGAGAGAGAGAGAGACGCGCAGAGAAGGAGCAGGTCTGCAGTCTGAATCTTTGGCGTCGCACAGAGCCGAGACGACGCTGTGGCCAAGCGCTGCGATACTGGGAATACTTCCACACCGCATCTTTCTCTCTACCTAGATATACAATCAGATCACTGACTGCACTCCAACGCTGGTCGAGAACTTCTTAAAAAACGAGGCGATTTTTTCTCTTCCACCCCCTCCTCACCACCACCACCACCACCACACCATCCTTTGGATCCGGATAACCTGTGCGGCTCTCCATCACCACCGTCCGTCGCTCGCTCGTTTGAATCCATGATGACGAGTTTAAACGTGGATTATCGGCGCCGCGAATGCTGTTATTAGCGGGAGATCACTCAGAGAAGGACATATAAGTGCCGCGGGACGAACTGAAGGAGGGATCTCCTGGGTTTTTCCGACGTCCTTCTGGCCATATCTACTGCATATGTGGAGCGGACGAGGGATTTGGGTGCTTTTCGTCTTGACGCGTGCGGGGTAGGATCGAGGGGGCCACTTGAATCACGTCTCTCTCCCCCCTTTCTCTTTGCTTCGCCTTCCCTCCTTTTCCTCCCACCCCCCCTTTTAGGTGTGAAATCTACCCTCTCAGACAGAGACTCTGAACCCCTCGGTGCCCGCATGACATGGTTCAGTCCAGCTGCGAGATCCGAGCCTCCTCCATGCATTGGGATTTTTCTCAGCGCCGACACCGAGTGAATCTCCCTTTTTTGACCATCTGAGAAGTACCGTGCCCGCCAGACCCGAGAAGAAGACCTGCCATGACCGCCGCTTCCAGCCGGGACGGAGCTACGGGACTTGCGAGGAGAGCGGAATGCGCATGCAGGAGAGGGGACGGAATACGGATTTTTGCTCTAATGAAGGCGGGAGTGCAGGCGCACCATTGGAGCCGGGTGCTGTTCTTATATATGGGGCTGCTGGCCGCCTCAGTAAAGGGTAAGTCCCCCCCCCTCACACACACACACACACACTCATCTGTACAGCTGAAGGCATGCAAAAATGCAGCAGGCTTTAACCCCCCCACACTCCACCGCCCACCCTCCTCCTCCCCCCCCCTCTTCGCTGAATGCAAATCAGCATCAGCAACACGCACTCCATCCTAAAGGCGCATTTGAGGACCGACCTCGCTGCGATGCTGTTTCAGCAGCGACCCAAAGTTATTAATAGAGGAGAGAGAGAGGTGGCTGGATAGGGGGGAGGCTATTTTGGTGACAGCACGGAGAGCCGGTGTCTGTGCTGGAGTCTGTCGATGCGTCTCAGCGCAGGACTGGTAGTTGTTGGCGGATGTTTGGGGGAAAGAGGCATCCCGTGTGGGGAAAAAAAAGCAGGTGAATCAGTTGAGGTGGTTGATCGTGATGCTGTTCAGAGTCCCAAAAAAAGGGTGGGTATGTGTGTGTGTGTGTGTGTTGAGAGTGTGTGTGAGTGTCCATCACCCCCAACCACCACCACCACCACCAGATAAACATCAATGAGCAACATTTTGTGTACAGTTCCTCTCCCTCTCTTTTTTTTTTTTTTGTGGTGGGCTTGTGTCTGATCGGGCACGAGCGCGTGCACGCAGGGGGTGGGGGTGGGTGGGGTAATTAACTGACTCTGGGCTTTCTGTCCTTGATTAATTGCAAATGGAAATCCAGCAACCGGAGCTGGGCATTCAACAGATTATCATTACTATTCATTTACTTTCACGTCTTCGCAAGCCCTGATGTCAGAGTTACTGATCTGTGATTTTTTTTTTTTATAATTCCTTTTTCTTCCCGACATTCAGCAGGAAAAAAAAACGCTCTTTTCGGGGAAGAGCCGCATTTTTGGGGGGTATTTTTTATTTTTTTAACATTTATTTTCTTCACATTCGCCATCCCGAGCAGGTCCTTTGGCAGAGACCGCCGACCGTTTCATCACTGTCTTGGCTCCTCACCACAGAGCCGGGGCCCCCCTATTTTTAGCAAAAGCCAAGAATACTGCCACGGCCACGATCCTGAATTTGACAGTGAGTCATGGCTCTGTGCTCGCCCACTCATACCTTCTCGGTCCTGACTGCACACAATCCACGAGTGAGTGGGAAAAATCAAATAAAAAATAAAAAAAACGGGCGCATCTTTTTCAGCGCAAGTAGGCCGTGCGTCGTCTCATACTGCGCTCTGAGCTCGCTCCACAGACGCGTCACCCACCTCTTGATCAAAACTTGTGTCGTGAACCGCCCCGGCGATGATCGCACCGCGGTGACGCTGACAAACCTCCCTCCACTTCCCCCCCGTGGAGTAAATCTCATTGCTTTCTCTTTTCGTTGGAGGCTTCTTGTTTTATTTGCGTCCCGGGAGCTTTTTTTTCCCCCTTCATTTTATTGCGCACTCTCTCTCTCTCTCTACTCTCGGAGCCAGCAAAGCGACTCTAACTTATTGCACATATTTACGAAGAGCGGGCAGAGAGGCCGCGCTATCTATCTGTCCGCCTGTAACATCGTTTACTTTTAAACGCCGCCGGTAAATATGTTGGAGTGCGGCGCGCCGAGGTGGTCCGGCGCGTCCCTCGGTGCTGCAGCCACCAGCAATTGCCCCATCCTCCCATTGAGCGGCACCAGAGCCTCACACTATGCTGAGAGGCGGAGCGCAGAGGGGGGGAGAGAGGAGAGGAGAGGAGAGAGGAGACAGGAGAGGACCCGGGGTCCGTGGCGTCTCTCTGTCCCCTCCTCTCCTGCTTTCAGCGGCGATACTTAATGACCGACGGAGGCGCATGCATGTTCGACGCTGGCCGTTTCCGGGCCGTGTTTGATTGAGCGTCACAGATCTCGTCTCAGGTGCGCGACGGCGCTTTTAATACCGCCTTCATTTTGTCAAGCAGCCTCGCTTGAAACAAGTTCCAGCCTCCCCTGTGACCACATTATCGTTCCCAGGAGCCAACACTGACAAAGAGACAGGTTTTTTTTCTTCTTCTTCTTTTTTTTTTACAAAGAGCTATTGGAAAGGGTAGTGCGCTCTCTCCATGGGATAAAGAAAGAAAAGAAAAACCAGGACCCGTCGCTCAATAAGCGGTACTCAACCTCCATTCATGTTAAACGCACAGAGGAGATAATGCAAAGGCCGGAGAGGGAAGAGGAGGCGGATGGAGGATGACGTGTGTTGCCTTTCTGGTGCGTGTTTCGGCTCTCCTCTCCTCTCCTCTCCTCTCCTCTCCTCTCCTCTCCAGCTATAGGCCGGTATTAGATCATTCGTCAGCGGCGCATGAGACAGTCGCTCAGCATGTCCATTTACACGCAAGATCACTCCGTCGTCCTCTGCTCCAAACCGCCCCCACCACACCACCACCACCACCATCACCACCAGCCTTTTTATATAAAGGCAACGCGTCGAGCTCATGATGCAACTTGCGGTAACGTTGTGAGGACCGGAGGGCTTGATGCCCCTTTCCTTTTTATCTTCTTTTATTATTTATTTATTTTATTTTATTTTTTTCTTACTTCGTGACATTTGCTCGGATTCGCGCAGTCATCGAGGCTCCTCAAAAGAGAGACAGGGCCAACGGGTGTGCGCGCGCGGAAGTCTAGGAGGCGGTGCTCGGGCGGGTGAGGACAAGCCGTGGTCGTTTTTGAAGTTCCACAAGTATAACAAAAATAAAAAGAGAAAGAAAAATGAATAAAAATAAACAACAAACTTGAACATGTTCATTTCCAGGAGCCTCGGGCGCGCTGAAAGGCCGCGGACCTCTAACTGATGCGCTTTAATTGGGATGGGAGCACCTATTTGGAAACGCTGCTGTAGATGATTAAAGGGGCGCTGCGCAGTTTTTTTATGAGAAGAAATTCAAACTGAGATTTTTTGAACCTTACAAAAATGAATGGGGTCATGGTAGAAACTCACAAACCCGAGCTGTTCTCGGGGAAAATAAGGTCCCCACAACAGGGACGGTCTCGCTTTGGGGAATACTGGAATTCAATTATTCATAATTTAGCAGAGAGGCTCCAGTGACCCGCGCGTGTCCTCAAAAACCCACTGTACGCTGACATTTTCAGCACCCTGGACAGCGCAGGGCTCAGCTGGACCCGGTCCGACCCTCGGCTGAAGTTCTCTCTCTTCAGCACCGCGGACAGCTCCCCCAGCCAGCCGGCCTCAGCAGCAGCTGCTCCTCAGCGGAGGCCGAGCCGGCTCCGTCGGTTGGGATTCCGCCAACGTTTTCATGGTTTTGAGGCATCAGACCTCAGACCCCCGTTTGAGAAGATCATATACAAGGCTTCTGCTGTTGCATTTACACTAAATTTGGTAAATGTTCTGGCATTAAGGTACTGTGGTAGTGTCAGTGCAGGCTACCAGCTACTTCACACTGAGAGACACTGAACTACAGGGAAGCTCGCCGAGGGAAAAATCTAGTTTGGCCATGTACAAAAACTTAGAATAAGAAGGCCCTGCAGTCCCCTGGAATTCAATCAAGCCTAAGTCAATATCAAACTCCATAGTCCTGGATCACTCTCAGTTTTAAACCACCCATAACTGATTAACCATCATTTAAGATCACCAGTTCTGTAACAACCAGACAATGCGGATGGAATCACAATCGCCAATTCAAACCCATTCTGCTGTTGAAGAATAACAGGTTGATTAAAAGAAGATAAAGTCGAGCTGATGAGAAAAACACCATATTTAGATCACATCCAGGGTCACCTTGTGGACACGATCAACGACACATGCCAACAAACTGACAGCAAATCCATTTATTTCCATCAAGTGTTGAAAATCAGCAACATCTCAAAACATTCACGGTCCCTGAGATGAAGCCCTTAAATCTGGATCCACACCGAAAGTTAACGCCGTCCATTCTGGGCTGAGACCCATCCTCCATCCAAAGTTTCATGGGAATCAGTTCAGTTGCTTCTGTTCAGTCCTGTTGACAAACCAACCAACAAACAGACAAATGGACATCTTGGCGGAGGTGATGATACAGAAAAGGCACACACCAGCAAAACATTCCATTCAACTGACTTGATTTCAAAAGTGCACACGTGTTCAGAGGTCACATTGCGCTAAAGCGATGCGATTTTCCAAACTTACCAGACTGTTCCACTTGTTCTAATACTCGTCTTTACCCACTCAGTCACCAGACCCCTATTAGTGAAGATTATTGACCATAAATCTCATTGTGTTAGTATTTTGTCAAAGTAGCAGTATCTACCATCCCTACGATATTGTTGCAGCGTCGTCTATCGCAATGTGATCTAAAACAACGTGATATTATTTCAGTGTCATATTGCCTAGCCCTCCCCACTGCTCATGGGAAAGTGCAAGGAGTGTTGCAGTATTGTACCAGTCAGGTGACTCCTGAGATAGCCCATTGTGCCCATTTTTGAATACATAGAAGAATTCAACACTTATGTAAAGTCGACATCCAATATATTCAAGTGAAGACTGTACCCCTAATGGTCAGGAGGAGGAAGATGAGGCTGAGATATCAGTCGAGAAGTAATGGTCAAATAAAATAAAAACTAATTGATCTCTTCTTGTGGCGCAAAATTGTTTGTAGTTTTAAGAGTTAACTACAAACAGGAGTAACAAAAAAAAAAGTAATTCAACCTTAATAACTTTCTAAATGAATATAGACAATGTTGATTTAATACGTAGTTCACTGGATATGTTCACACTCACACCTTATCTCAATAACGTCGCATGCAGAGAACTAGAATACAGAAAATTAACCTGGAAGCTTCTCACATCTGCTTCACATTTGATATTAAATTCAGTATCCGTGAACTTTGTTGGACTGTTGGGTGGACTGGAGCCATTCTGAAGGTGTCAGCGTGTGCTTTAGGAAGGTCTGACGGGAACTTTAAACCCGTTCCTGACATTTTATCAGTCGAAGTGATTCACTGAGAAAATATGCAAATATGTCCTCCTCGCTCGAGGATGCTCGTCATGAATCGCCATCATGGAGGCGCGGCGTTGCCTGTTTGTTGGCATGTGAAGGAGCCAGACTTGAGGTCGGCTTAGTGGTCTCGTGAACACACTTGAGAACTCCTGTATCGACTCCCTGTGAGTCTTAGAAACGTACGTGTCTTACATTTCCCGTAGGTGTTTTCGTGATGAGTATACGGGCCTCTCACTTCTCTTTTTCTCCCCCCCCCTGTCTTCCTGCTACTCTCCATCTCCAATCCTCCACTATACCTGCACGCTCCGCCGCTCCCTATCTCCCATCTGCTCTCTGCATTCACCGTTGAGCAATAAAGGATGGAATGGGAGCCCGAGAAGCAGCAGATGACATTATCTATTTACTCAAAACAGAGAAAAGTGCGGAATGCAAAGTAGATGTGCGTCGCAGAATTGAACTTTTTTTTCCGAGCGAAGAAGAAAGGGCTGCGGAGAGCGGCGGTAGCGGTAAAGACGGAGACGGTAAAGAGGTGGTACGAGGAGGGGGGGGGATAAACAGCAGGACAGAATGTACTGTTAGAGTGGATGAGAGGCGGAGAGGGGAGACGACTGTTGGAGAAGAGGGGTGATAAGCTGACACCAGCTGAGTGTCTGGATCTGGGCCCTAGTGATTTTCCTCTCTAAAGAGGAGAGGAGAGTAAATGATGTACTTGGAGGCTTCATTTTCTTATCAGGCATCAAGCAGATTCCCATTTCAACAACTAACAGCGTGTAAGTAAGCTCGTGGGCACGTGCCTCTGTGTGTGTGTGTGTGTGTGTGTGTGTGTGTGTGTGTGTGGACGAGTCTGAGTTGCCACCCCCATTCACTCCAGGATGATTAGACTAAAGTGTTGACAAGCAGGTCATTAGCTCGCTCAAAAAGGTCCACTGAGAGACAGGAAATGTGTGTGTGTCCATCTGCGTGTGCTTCGTCCTCGCGAGCACCCTCATTTCCCCCCCCACCCACCTGCCGATGTGTCATCCCTCTCCTCCCCCCTCCCTTTGTGTCTCCCCCTCGTGCCTTCTCCTCCAATCCTCCTCCGTCCCTCCATCCATCCATCCCCCCACCACCTCCTCCTCCTCCCCGTTTTCCTTCTCCATCCTCCTCTCTGGTGATTCACACTGTCATCTGTCTCCAGATGGCCAGAGCTCTGTCACCGCGCTTCGTCACACCGATCACACAGCCACACACACACACACACACACACGCTGACTCACGAGCGTTTTTCCAGCGTACGCAGCTTCACGACTTTCACACACACACACACACGCAAATCGGACACTTGGACCTCGTGAACTTTCATCCAGGCGCGCTGCTTGCCCCCCGAACATCTCGAAGTGGCGCTCGGCGAGATGATGGGGAACAATCCGACAGCAACCTTCCGCTCATTCCTCCTGTTTAAACGCTTAAAAAAATTGTATTTCCAGTTTGACGGTGCGGCCGCGGCAAAGCAGCTCGCCTTCATATAAACGATGACGCACGCACATTCAGAGCGAGGGATTTGTATAACTGGGGGCTCTGGTTGTGAAGTCAATAGTTCAGATTCGGCACAAGCGGAGACAAACCTGGCGGAAAAAACAAATGAGTAATATTCGCTTCCTTCAAAAGTGACTCTCAGCATGTCCCCGAGCACGGCGTTAAATTAATAAATGTACATTTTGGCTGATGTACTTATCCAGGGAATATAAATTTAGCACTCTCAGTCCATTCTGGCAGCGCTCACGCTTCACGTTCACAATTTCCCGCGAGCTCTCCTGTTAGACCTCTTCGGCTGTTAGCACTTTGGCATGCTCGGGGTCCATTGAAGACTTGGATGGAGAGGCTATGGCAATGCGCCTTGCTCAAGGACGTATTAAAGGGGCTAGTCCATGCCACTGCTGCTGTTCGAATCATCTGCCCCATCAAGTGGCTGCCAGTTTGTGTATAACATAGTTCACGCCATCTGGGAAGGGTTATCACCAGCTAATGTGAATGTTGCTAACGTCAGCTAGCTAACATTAGGGCACTTCAGTCAGTACATTTCTCTCCACAAACTCACATAAAATACACAACGTACGCAGCACAACACAAAAATGTTACAGTGCTTCTATCTCACTTTTCCTTCCCACATGTTCCCGGTAGGAGACAGAAGACCTGCTTAGCTGTACCGGCCAGCTCCCAGATGTGAATATGTACAACAGCTGTACAGCTGCTACAAGGCAAGATATGTCAGGAAAAAGATGATACTCTGTCAATCTTCTCAGGATAACTCCAGGTGGAAATAAATAAATAATAAAAAAAAACCTGATGTAAAAATCCAAGAGCTTAGCGCGCGTGAGCTCCCTGAGCCTCGATGGAACGGAGCTGCAGCGGAGAAGTCTCAATCTCGATTCAGATTCTCGTCGGCCCGTTATGATCAGACGCTGGAATTCACTCCAGCTACTGTAAATCCCCACAAAGCGAGAGACAGATGTAGATGCCCCCGTCTGTCTTGTGTAGACACAAAGCTCAGGCGGGGGGTTTCTTTAGCTTCCTGATTTACACTGTTCTTATCAGATATCAGTGATCCCGGAGATTGAAGATTAGATCCCGGGCAGGAGGTATCTTGTCCTTGTCCTTGTCTTTTTTTTTTCCCTCTCCTGTACCGCTTCACTCTTTATTCTACGTATAGGCAATCTGTCAGTGGTCTTTCTCTGGGAGAGAGGAGGCAGAGTCATCAGGTGGAGAGAGTCAGTGAATGCATTTCCTATTCTTGTAAGATCTATTTTGGAGTTTAGCATCCTAAAGCATCTTTACTTACATTCACCCTCCATGCTTCAAAAAGAAATAATAATTCATGTAACATTTTCACAAAAGCTTGATATTTTGGAAGATACACTTGTTTTATTTGCTTTCTTTCCAAAGGTCGGCTGGGAAGATACCACTCTCATGCATGTGCAGCAAATATGAGGCTATAGTTAGTTGAACAAAGTTCACACTGTGTTTTATATATGGCACAGGATTTTCTTTTTGGGTTAGTCACCTGTCTGACGAAAAGAACATTGATGATATAAAATGACCCAACATGAGAGCCAAAAAGCGAATCCTCCCTTTCTTTTGAAGTCCCCCTCCAGCCAAAAATGTGTATTGCTACCGATGAACGTTTGAGCCTCACTGTGTAGAATGATGTATGCGCAGAGTTTGACAGTATAAGGCTGTTTTCACATTCTTTTCTAAAGGTGTACATTTTCTTTGTAAATATTTTATAGAGAAAGTAGAAGACACTTTGTTGGAGATGTATTTGCCTCATTGATTCTGAAATTTCAAATGAGGGAGGAGGTGTAGAGGCCATTCAACTTTTTACATCCCATCTTGAAACACGTCTGGGTAGGGTCTGTGTGAGAGAACATTGTTCTAAAGGTTGTTTGTTCATAATGTTACAGGTCAGTCCGAAGTGTGTCTGCCGGAGTTAATCACCCTCAAAGTGTCTGGTGACCAGACGAGTTTAACCCGACGAGGGAGCAGTGATCTGCTGGCTCACATTACGTGTTTTGCTTTCACGGACAGAATAAATTCCTAATGAGTGGAAATTAGTGGAAAGTTTCTCCTGATGTCTTTAGCAAAAGAGACGTAATTACCTTTCACGACATACGGTGTCACAGGGAGGCGTGTTAGAAATGGCAAACCCGACAAAACATTCAGATGTGTCAGAAATGTCTTATATTTGGGCTAAATTGATAAAGCCAGCCTCTCTAAGAATGATGTTGAGGAGCGCAGAGTCAAATGTTTATTGAAAAGCTTTGTCAGATTTTTTGCGCAAATTAGACGCAACCTTTTGAAAATTGGCTTTAATGCAACAGCGGCGATATGCGCTTTCATCTTCGATAAATGATCATCCATTGGAGTGATGCGCGCAGACCCATTCGTTGCGGCCGCGGTCTGCAGCTGTCACTTGAGCCTTCCTTGGGGGCAGTTAGGACCCGAGTTGAAAGGTGAAAGCGAGCTACAGTAAGCCGGAGTGCGGCTGATTGATCGCCTGCCTCTCGTCCGTCTCTCGGTGATAGATGGAATAGTCCTGCTGGGGCGGTCACGACCTGACCTTTGGATCGGTGCTTCCTCTTGGGTTTAATATAAAATCCTCAGAGGGGATCGCGCGCTCATGAATGGTCCTCTCACCACCACACATAGATCAACATTCGTATCCGTCTCACGCATTGAACGCACCCGTAGTAGCATCAGGCCACCTCCTGTCCACGCCATCGATTGTCCAGAAAGTGTAGTTCTGACTCATTTCTGGTGCGATTTAAGTGCAGATCTGTGGCAGGATGTAACCAAGGTTGGCTCTTCAGTCTAACATCACTCAGAGAGCCCAGCTGTCACGTGTGAACAGAATGAGAATGAGGTGATAATTGACTTTCACTGTTTCACACATTAGTATCACACATAATTGTGCTTTTCTTCCCCGTAAGTAAGAGCGAGGCTGGAGGAGAAGGCTGAAAACTATTTGCGGCATGTTCGAGCGCGTGTGTGTGTGCGTTTGGACGTACTGTACGTGCGCGGCGTGTGTGCATGTGTGAGATTAAGTGTTGAGGCGGACGCGAACAATACTAAATAATTGAGGAAAGGGATTTGTCTTTGTGCGTTCTCCTGTTTTCTTGTTGTCATGGGAACAACATACAGCCTCTGTGACAGGAGCGGCGAATGAGGCTCTTTGAACTGCACTTCACTCTCTCCTCGCCTTGTTTACCTCATCTTTCACTCATCAATATGTGAGCACCCTGAGAAGTTGGTGACCCCGGGGTCAGCTCGCAAATATAGACAGATGTGGACTTCAGTCAAACACGGGCAAACTTATTGGCGCAAGATTAAAACAACAACAAGATGCTCAAAGGAATGCTTTAATTAGATTAAAGTCACACAGATGGTCCCAAAAGACGAACATCAGTTGTCTTTATGGTGACACCCAAAAAAAACCCTTCAGGTTTCGCGAACACAGATGGACTTCATGGCGCTGGGCCAGCAGAATGGGGGAGGCCAGAACCCTACCTACAATCCTGCACAACCATCAAAACGCACTTAGCCAACTGAAAAAGGAGGTGAACGGCAATTACCACCACCACGCAGGTGCACGCTCATTCAGCAGACTCTCCATAAGATATACCCGCCTCAATCATGTTAAAAAAAAATTACAATATTCTTTGACCAAAAGAGCTACAAATAAAAAATGGCTAAATTAAATCCAGTTTAAAACTACCCATCTGCTTAAACAGGAAGTTAGAACAAACGGCCAAATTAAAAAAGACAAAAGATAACTATCACGTATAAAAAGGAAATGAAACAAAGTTAAAAGAAAAGAAAAGTCTTTGGCAGGCTCCGACAGTATGAATGGAGATAAAGTTATTTGAAGACACATGCGTTCGGGGGATGAATAGCAGGTGTTAGAGTTAATTTAGCGTTGTTGGCGGCGCCAACTCTTCTCCAGCATTCTGTCTAAGCAGGCGCACAAGACGGTTATTTTAAGAACATAAAAAGCAATGGGTTTTAGAAACTTTCATCAGTCATGTGATGTATCTGCAAACCCGGTGTGGCTTATCACATGTAGCACGAAATAGATATATAATTATACTGAAACAAATTGCTAGAAATGATTCTTATTGGTCCTCTTCAAACAGAGGCTTGTTTCTCTCTCTTGTTTCACAGAATAGTTGCCACTGGTTTGCTGATGTCTCTGTAGCTAGCTAATGTTGCGGCGTTTTTGCTGATTTGTGCTAAACAGTCCCGCATTTTGCCATGTTTCAATGTTGCATTCCCACCCTTTGACGCCACGTGATGCCTGAAACTTTGCTAAAGTCCAGTGGCAAAGTTGCTGCACTTGGTTCTGCTTCCTCTAATATCAGCGCAGGCTGGCAGGGTAGCAGCAGGGGCCGCTAATGTTAGCCTAGTGGCTGGGTAATGAAGCAGCGTTCTTCGCTAAATGATGACTCCATTGATAGTGTGAAGTTGTGAACATATTGCGAGCGTCCAGGCAATATATTCAGTGGCGACGTGATAACACCAGGATCGCCACGGTAACGCGGGAGAAACCAGCACAGCTGAAGACGGCGCATTGGAAACGCCATCAGTGACTGCTAATGACATACGAGGGTGTTGAGGTGTTGTTTCACAGGGCAGATTTCCACCTCTACCCCTTGTAACTGTAAAACGAGTCGCAGGTCTAGTAATCGGACATGCGATCGAGCCTAAGACTTAAAACAACGCCTAACATACATCTTAGTGGCTCGTCTCCCCACCGCACACACTCCAATCCGACTCACTGAGCATGCGACTCTCTCGCACTTTGCCGAACAGGAAACGGTGTTTCCGGGTGAGGGAGCCGGGGCAGACGGAGAGAGAGAAAGGGGCGAGGCTGAGTGGGAAGCAGGGCCGCGTTCAAGTGCTCCATCACAGATACGAATGAGCGGGCAAACACTCGAACATGAAAACGCACCGACAAACACACACACACACACATGCGTTTCTCCAGGCATCTCGCCTCGCAGTGTTTTGCGTGGGAGGCCCATTTGTATCAGTGTTGAATAAACTCCCCCACAAAGACAGGGGTCTTTCTCAAAGGGAAGAACATCAACCGTAGCATGACTTTGACTCTGAATGGGCTTATTTTCTATTGATCAGCTTGAAGCCATGGTGCGTGGGCTGCTGTGGCGCTGTCTTGTTCACGCACAGCAACTTACCATCGGGGCTATTTAAAATGGCATGATGAGGAACACAAATACAATAGTATCTTCGTCAAATCAGTGTTGTAACAGTGTAAAATGCCCGTGTAGTTTTAGGGACGGGCCGGAATGGTGCGAGAGTGCGTAGGTGGCTCTGTGCGGGTGGGCGGCTGGGCTGCAGGTCCTTTTGGCCGGCGCGATGATACTGCTGGTTAAATATGACCCAGCTGGAAGGAACTGCCTGGCTCCCCCCTCTTCTCTCCCCTCTCCGTCTGAGAGAACACATGCTCCATTGTGCCTCTTCCCCCAGCCCCCGATAACAGTCAGCAACATGCACTCATGCAAGTGGGCATCTCTGCATGCGCGCCTCGTCTGCGCGTCAGCGAGCCGCCGCCTTCTGCGCCGCTTTAATCTCTGGCTACATTTCTGCATGTGGGTGTTGTTTATTTTCTTCACCCCACACATTTCATCCTCCAGCTATGTTGCTGTGACAATGTGTTTTGTGTGTTTTGCGCGTGTTTGTGTGTGTGTGCTTTAACTATGTGTCGCCATAGGCGTCAACAGATTATTGAAAGAATGAATGTTCTCAGCATGGTATGGACGCGCGTGTGTGTGTGTGTGTGCGTGTGTGCATTTGCATGTTTGCTTGAGCACAGTGATGCAGCAGGAGGCCACTCCGAGCTTCGCGTTTGCACCATTAGGGAGACGCAAGCTCCATTTTTCTGCCCTTTTAAGGAAGCGGCGTTTACCCATCCAGCCCAGTGGAAACAACCTGACGTGGGGGAGGGCTAAGTGCGAGCAGGCCTATCGCAAGTGCCTTCCACTGCATTTGGCTTGTCTGTAATGGCAGACGGTGTCGTCCTGGCCCGGACATTAGCCTAATGTATGGAGGCGAGCGGGATCGCTGAGCTCGCCCATTTCCATTTTAATGGCGGCCATCTAGAGGTTAATTCGGATATGATGCGGTCAAGGCGCGCATATGCGCTGACACGTCAGGAGACAAATAGTGGTGCTGAGAGGATCTATGGGGCGGAAGGGTTTATCTTCCCACCAGGGAGGCAGTTACTGGCACAAGCGCGCACACACACACACACACACACACACACACACACACACACACACACACACACACACACACACAAACATTTGGTTGTTTGAAGTTTACTCATGGGAAGGGCTATATGTGATAGTGGATATCTTTGTTACTCGACACCCCAAGGGACGCTTATTTAGTTGGAAATTATTCCATGTTTGCGCCACTGGGATGCTCATTTTGTGAGGATATAGCCCCTGATGGACCTCACGTATGAAGGCTTTATGGTTTCTCTTGAGACTAAGGAAAGAGCTGAACTCTGTGTTTTAAGCAGTGCGATGACTTGGAATGGGTGGTTCATGGTATATATCTTAATTTAATGGGTGAGTGCATGGGTCCTGTGACACCTCCTCGCACAGAGGCTCCACTGAACGCGTAGAGCGTGTGGACCACTCTGGCTTCCACTGAAGCCAATGAGGCTGGCTACACTGTGTGAGATCAGTGTGCTAGTGGTGTGTGTGTGTGTGTGCTGGGGAAGGTCTGCTCAATAAATGTAAAAAAAAACAGGCCAGTCTTATTTTTATATATCTGTGTACCCTTTTAGACAGAAACTGGTCAAGTGTCTTTCATTTTGTTAAATGAATCTTCTGCTGTACAGAAAATGACTCTTGCTGGCAGTGTGGTTTTTTGAGAGTTTATTCATTGTTTCTGTTCACCTGTGCCCTTTGATTATAGCAGACTGGAGAGATTGCAACACAGACTAAATGATAGGGAAATGATTCAAGTGCATGAAAAAAATAAAAGATGAGCGACCCCCTCTTGCAGCTCACTGCAGCCCGTAGACATTAACTTGCCTATGCAACGTAAACTTCTGGGTCAAAAAACTGAAGACAGGACCCCAGAAAACGAAGGCTTGCCATCTTGGTTGCCGCGAAAAGCATCAGCCAAACTGCTGCGTGTAAAGTCGGAGGCAATTTTCTGCTGCTTCGGTTCAACATTTTCTCACATCGCATCTATTTCACAATGAGCACACCGCGCCGTGCAAAGATACGTTGATACTCCGAGGGACCTCTCTCGCACATCAAACAGTGGGTTTCATTCTCCTCGGCTGTATTCACCGCGCGCTACACGAGGCACTTCTGTTATTGACTGCGGGAACAAGACGCTCTCTGCGCCTTTGTCTTTTCGTCCAAAGGCAAATTTGAATCGTAGATGAGGGGAGCAGACAGACGCGGGGAGGGACAAAGAGAGTCCAGAAAAAAAGGATGTTTGGGGTTTTGTGTTGCGAGTATTGTTTGTGTATTTATGGTATTATGTAAAATGTGACGCCGGGATTATGTTCGCCGAGATGAAATTTCCTCACGCCGAGCGTCTAGCCGCTGCTGCTAAGCAGGGCAAAGATATGTGACACTCTGCTCACCCAGGGTATTTGGATTACACTCATACGTGTGCAGACAGCCGATACCCCCGTACGTAGACATGCGTGTGCGCGCGAACAAAACACGCCAACGCGCACACACACACCCTGCTGAAGCCTCCCTTTAAATAGACCTCTAGGATTCGCTAACAGTGCAGATTAAGCACTATCTTGCTGTGAATGTCACGCTGGCTGTCAGCACAGAATGGCAACGAGATGCAGAAAATAGGTATAAAAAAGAAAAAACCTCTCCCCATATATAGTCTCCCTCCTCTTTCCAACTCATTTACTCCCATTGGCCGTCGCTCTTCCTCTCATTGACCTTCTGACATGTTCTTCCTGGCGCGCCCTCAATCCTCCCTCTCTTTGCCTTCCCGCCGCTATTTTTTATTCCCCCCGAGTTCGTCCCTCATCTCACCTTTGCTTCTGTTATTCCTCGCGTCGCGTCTTCCGAATCTATTTTTCCTCATATGTCCATACGTTCGCTCGGCCAGTCAGACGACAGTACTTCGTGTCTGTCTGCGTGCCCCCTCCCTCCCTCCCTCCCTCTCCTCTGGTCTCCCCCCTGTCTCCTTCCTCCGCTCTGAAGGGTTGCTGTCCTGCCGGAGTACAGCACAGTGACCATCGATTCATCAAAGTGTCACCGCGCACTGCTGCGGCTCTGTACGCCCGCTACTGAACAACTGCCCTGGCGAAGCAAACAATATCTCCTACACACAAACACACACACTCACACAGGTAGAACCAGGAGTGCTGCTCCAGCAAGGTCGTTGCTCTCCCCGTGCACCCGTCCGGCGGCGTGCCCGCCGGATGCAGTCGGTGCCAAGCGGACGCCGCCGCCAGTGGGCTAAGCGGTGGACGACGTATCTGTCGAGCACCCGCAGATATCAAGCGCGGTTAACATTCCAGTACAAGCCAATACTAATAGTTCCCAAAGAACATCGTAGCAATTTTCCTAATTGCTGAAGCAGCGCGTTTGCAGCTGTTCCATATTCATGATGCTTCACCTGAACTTCCACAACTTGAGAAAACACGACCTTCTACTTTGCCGGCGATCGAGTCGGGCTAAAACAGCACGGCCAGCAGTCTGTTTATGGGGTCTTTACGGCGTGTCAGTGGGGTCAGCCGCAGGATGGGCTCTACCCCGCAGATTTACACTGAGGGGCTTCACAGTAGGTCAACAGCTCCCAGCAGCTAATTTCATAATGCACCCTGGGCGAGGCTTAAATAATTCAACCGAGCCTCGAGTGAAGGATCTACTTAATCAAAGGGTCTGGGTTTTTCAAAGAGCGGGGGAGAGAGTAGTCTTACAGTACCTCGGTTTACCTCAGCTGCACTTGTGTCTTCTTCTCGTGGTTTTTAATGTGAAAATCAAACTCGTTTTGAATCGGCCCTTAGCGCTCACAAGAGTGCGTTCTCGCGCCGACTTTGATGTGCCTGTTTTTGTCCGATTCGCGTCTCACCATGTATCTCCCAGCGAGGATGAAATGTTGCTGGCCGCGGCCAGAAAAGGAGCAGCCTTTCTCTCTGAAAGCACTGCCGCGGGTCTTTCATCCCAGATCGTGTGCGTCATTATCGATTTAAGAGTCGGTCACTTGGCACAGGTGCTCGCACTTTGAAAATAGAACTCTGAGGGGCTCTGGCGGACTCGGTGGACTTATTCACTGTCATGTTGTTGTTGTTTTTTTCTGCGCCTAATTGCGCCAGCGGAACACGAGACACCTGCTCGCCCGCCTGGTTGATCACCTGTCACATATAAATATGTACAGCACGTTCCGTCCCCTTATAACACACGCACCCAGATGAAATTCAGCTGCGAGATGTATTCCTTAGGTGTTCCTTTTTTCTTTTCCCTGGAGGGGGCTATTACACCCTTCGCGCGTTGAGTCGTCTGTTGGGCCTCAAGAGTCACTGAATCATTCCAGTCTTCTGACATTTCACTTCGATCCTGAAATTGATTAATAGCAATTCAGTTGACTTAACCGCCCTGGTATTGTTTTGTAGTTCAGCCCATGCCTCACGCCCTAGCTCATTGCCTATGTGCGAGCGGTTCGCAGCCCACTCCGACCCCTATCAAGCTCTGCCATCAGGCCGCCGTATGGGCCATTGATTGGCGTTTGTCTGATGGAGGCCTCGTAATGAAGGAGATGATGAGGAGATTATTGACCAGGCGGTGTGTATGAAAATCAGGCAGGAGAGGTGGATTTGGCGCTTTTACCTGGATATTAGTATTGACCTGATGGTAATTGGGAGGGTGGATGCTCACTTGCTGCGCCTACTTAAAGGCTTTAATGAAAAATCTGATGGAGATAGCTCTCGCTCTGTTCTTCTCTCTTGTTACTGGTTAAAGATGAGGATTACACACAGTGACGCAATCTGTTCTATGCAGTATAGGTCATGTTTAGTTCAGTTTTTCCCTAAGAATTCACTTGTAGGTCCTCACAGCAAACAAAGCGCTGACCTCTTCAGGCAGCATCATACACCTAACTAAAGTGCATTCAAGTGGCCGGGGTACAAGTACTCACACATTAGCATCTTTGAAAGAGGTCAAGCGCTGTGAAGCCCTGACAAGAGAAGGCTGAGAGAGGCCCCCCGCCTGTTTTCCGGCGAGACAAGACCCTAGGGAGTCAACAGTGGCATGATGGATATACTGTGACTGGAGATGCTATTATCCTCCTGCTGCTGCTGATGTCATCCAGACAGCCTGGATCTCTACTTTCTGTCACTGTCTCCCCCTTTTCCCTCGCTGGAAAACAAAATTTGATACCGTTTTGCCGTGCAACGTGGAGAAAAAGGCTAATATTGGTTCTGTTTGTTCGTGCAGCGGCATCTCAGAAATCATAAACAGCCTGATGTGACACAGCCGCTGAAGTCTGAAAGGAGACATATTGTGCTCATGTTCAAGGCTCATGATTTTATTTTGGGTTTGTGCTAGAATAGGTTTACATGCTTTAATGCTCAAAAAAAACATCAGTTTTCTCACGCTGTCCTGTGCTGCAATGCTGAAATGCTCAGTTTTAGCTCCCGTCTCTTAAAGGCCCCCCTCCTGAATAAACAGTCTGCTCTGATTGGTCAGCTTTTACATGCCTGAGCCGCCACCGCTAGCAACAACAACAAAGCAGCTTCACTAAATTCATTATTACGTGCCAAACTAGTCGATTGGCATAAATTATGCAAATGTGGGACATGGTGATGTATTGTGATGTCACAAAGTCACAGAAGTAAAGGCAGGACTAATGACGAGGTGTATAAAACACTGAAGGAAAGGAAAAAAATAGATCTTCTTTATAAACAGCCGGATCGAGTATTGCTGCAGCAAAAACAGGGTTCACTCGTCTGGCTAACCGAGGATTATTCATGTCTGTGCTTAATTTTTTTTGTCTTTCCGTCTGCTTTTTCTCCATATTTTTTTTTTTTAAATCAGCTTTTATTTATTCTGGTGACAAATAAGCCTGAGCGGAATATAAATCGCCCCATTTTTCATCTTTTCCTTTGTCTGTTGCCTTATTACCTGTAAGTCCCTGCTGTCTTTTTATAGTCGTGAGTCACAATTTCCGAGCGAAAATCCGGACAGATTTGTCGCTCTGGGGTTGTTCAATCTTCAGAGAGCACACACAAAGTAGCGTGGATTCTTTATGTTTCACAGGCGATCAATAAGGGATACGGGTTCCCCTCCTGCAGGGATTCAGTTTTACATGTTTCAGAGCTGCAATGTGTTTACTGATGATTCCTGTTTTTTTTTTTTAATGCCCTGTTTTAATAAGCTCAGGTAAAATAGCTCGTTCCGATGCGTTCCATTATTACACACGTTTACACAGTTATGAGCATGGATACGAACGAACGGGAGGAAAAAAGTCGTATCTGCTGCGACTGTTGCGTTGTTTGTGTTGTTGAATAATGTGGGTTATGCGGATAGCAGATGTCCACCAATTATACCCTCCTAATTACATTTTAATCAGGCCGCATTATGATTCAGGTTAGCGAGTGGGGCAAACAAAGGGAACATACAGACAGTTTGTATAAATAGCATGTATTCTTGCATGACATTCTAATTTCGTCCCTCTGTGTGGATATTTATTCACTCGGTGTAACCATCGCTGCGCTGATGCTCTTCAGCTGAGGGAAATTAATTCTGGACATGCTGCATTCCTGCTGCCTTAGCTCAACAGCTACAACACACGAGGCTATTTATGGTGTGCGATTGTCCAATTTATTCACATTCTATTGTCTTGTCACCTCTCAGCGGCAGGCTGACTGCTGGATGCTTGCATTTAGCCGTCTAGATGAGGAAGAACACGCTTTAATATGAACTTTTTTTATCCGAGGAGATAAGCGTCCTCTTTTAACTAGAGGGGCCAATCCATACATGCACATGCAGACTTTTACATCCGCCAGATACAAGTGCAGTCACACATCAGTCAACATTAGAGATTAATTACAACCAAATCCCCAACATTGATTAAAAGTCTCGGCTGCGCTTAGATCAGTGGAAGACAAGTTGTTTAGCTCGGGGATTCAAAAACACACACAATCCACAGCTCATCCGGCGCGAGCGCCGCGCTGATAGATGGCGAGGCGCGCGCGATTAAAATTCAAGATTGAAGGCCGTACGAGTGGCTGCCGACGAAAATGCAAGACGAGTACAATTAATGTTGTACTCGAGTGTGTCTCTCTCCGTCTGTGTGTGTGTGTGTGTGTGTTAACTCTCCTGTCCCTTCATCTTCTCTCCTCCAGCGATGTCATGTATTAACGTGGGAACCTATTACTAATGTGGTGAAAGGGCCGGTGTGTGAACAAGTGTGTGACGACGGAGGTGGCAGAGGTGGGGAAAGCTGGGAGAGGCTGAGCCATTTCGCATTGCTATATTAATGGCT
Organism: Lagodon rhomboides; assembly: GCA_039737535.1. NCBI lineage: Eukaryota > Metazoa > Chordata > Actinopteri > Spariformes > Sparidae > Lagodon > Lagodon rhomboides. The sequence continues at coordinate 20,662,524 of CM077799.1, read as the reverse complement.
TATGCTGCACGCTGTAGGTGCTAATGGGTGTTGGAGCAGTTGGTGCAAACTGTTTGACTGTGGGTGTGCATCTGAGTGTGTGTGTGTGTGTTTGGATTTGTATAATATACTGCTGTTTATTATTTGGCTTCTTACTCCTTACACGCTTCTAATAAGTGCCCGTTTCTCTTTCTCCTCACAGCTCAGAACTGCAGTTACACACTACACAGTCCCAATGGGACGATAGAGAGCCCCGGCTACCCTTACGGTTATCCTAACTATGCCAACTGTACATGGGTGATCGTGGCGGCGGAGCACAACCGGATACAGCTGGTGTTTCAAGGCTTCGCCCTAGAGGAGGACTTTGACATCTTGTCTGTATATGACGGGCCACCCAGCCCGGGGAACCTGCGGACACGGTAAAGACGGCCTAATTTTTTTTCTGTGCATGTGTTGGTTTTTAACGCTGTGATTTGACCTCCAAGAATATTTATCCTTTGCTAGGTATTGGCAGTGAAAGGTTGGGCATGTTGCAAGGTTCAAGGAGATGTATTTGTTATTGTATAACACAGGGTCACATAAGGAAATGAAAGGTGGTAACTCCTTCATGCTACTCAAACTTAGAACATATTGGCTATACAGTTATTTCTAAACATATATTTACATATTAACAGGTATAAACCAAGTAAATAAGTAAATAAATAAGTAGAAGTTAAATACTGTCCAGCAACTATGACAAAGTTTGAGCACCAAGCATCAATGATGTGAACACAGAGTCCTCCTCCGTCGCTCTGGCTCGTCAAAACATGGTCCAACAGTGGTGCAACGACTTGATGCAGGAAGTGAGGTGGAGACAGGTCTCTGTAAAGATGCGGGGCCAACAGTTTCGTGCTTCCCGTTGCTATGGGAGCCTGAGTAACATTTCGCTCATTTCGTTTTCCTGCGACATTGGCCAAGAGCAGCCTTAGATCCAAGATAAGCGTGGCTTTTGTCCCCTCCTCCCTGCAGCGGTGTCTAACGATGGAAAGATGCCGTGGGCAGTGATCGTCTCCAAGACCTGCGCTTTCTTGTCCAATGCTGAAAAATGTATCTCCAAACAACAGATGTTTCAGCAACAAATACGTAAAAAAGTGGCTTTTGTAGCAGATATTGGCTGCTACAGCTGGGGGTACGATTTTTGAACGCGTTAATATATGTTTTTAATATCTGCAAAACTTGTCATATATTTCTTGGTATGAAAATCATTCCTAAAGATTTTAATTTAACAACAACAATAACACTGTAATTCGCAAACCGACTACTATTGATTATTAGACACTTTCAATAAAGGTCATGAAGTATTGATTACGTTGTTGGCCTATTGTCTGGATTCATTTATCTGAGAGGGCGTTCTTTTTAATAAACGATCCCAAACATCGACGAGAAGAGAGTCAAATCTGTTAAGAAGCACAAAATGTCTACATATTCATGTCCCTCTTTGTAGTATTAGCAGCTCATGAGCGTTTTACAGAGTGCTCATGTCCCACAGGCGTAACAGTGGGGGGCAAAAGGCTGAGAACTTGGTACGCTGTGATTTTGACAGCAAAAAAAAGGCAGACAGGGCAAGAACCACAAGCATTCTGACAAGCAGTTTAAACTAACCCCGAGGTTAGCCAAACTTATTTGGAAGAGAGGATGAAAGCGAGCGCAGATATTTTTTTCAAACTGCCGGTTGTAAACATCCACCAAACCTTATAGAAAATCCCGGTTAGTCACTGAGTGGATATACTTTAATGGAGCATGCACGCAATGGGGGCTTATCAGTGACATTACAGGCTCACTCAATGGTCTCATCTCCATATAAAGCGGTAGCTAATCAAATTCTTGTTCACAATCCGACCCACACATCTCTTGTACCATCAGATTCACCATCAGATTCATCAGTTTTCCCAGATCTCAGCATCACCATTGGTCGGACAAAAGAAGCAATTTGAAGACAACATTTTGCGCTCTCTGGAAATTGTGATGAGAATTTTGCCATTTTTGAATTTTGTTTTAATCAATTAATTAATCATGAAGATAATCAGAAGATGAATTGATAATGAAAACAATGGTTGGTTGCAGCCCTAGACCAAGGCTATAACCAATAAAAACACGTCCAAAACCAATCAATAAGGACCCAGGTTGTATTAAAAGTGAAAATGTCCTCTCCGGAGTTATTTGGACTTAAAAGGTATTGATGCAGGTTGCGGACTGGAAACTGGAAAAGAACCAAAACTATAATCGAGACTTTTAATCGGTGATGCATTCGGAGGCATTTTGAAGCAGATCTGTCGGTGACTAATACAAGACCGACTGTGTTGACACCGCCACAGCATCCAAGGTTATTTAATGGGATTCTGGGCACATCTTGTGCTCCAGAGCTACGAGCAAAAAAATGCAATGAAGCTCACTTGGGTGTGAAGACTCAAACAAACAATTTCTGAATCAACAGACTCATCCTCCTGTACAGCCGTCAACTTAACAGCCACAGAGAGAGGGCTGCCCTGCGCTAACATCCAGAAAACTGAAAACACTGGCTGTCTGGTTTGCAGACCTTCATGCCCGCTAAGTTTACACATTTTCAAGCAGTCGGGGTTTCAGACATAAATATGGCTCGGGAGACTCGCCGTCTAAAGAGCCAGACTTTCTTGTTTCGGCTGCAATTAAAAGACGCCGCGCCGCTATTCACTGATGCATTGTGTTTCAGGAATATTATTGCTCGCGGGCTGAAATCTATCAGACCTCCTGGCAGTCCCTCACTTACAGGCTAACTTAATTAGCGACAATTTCTGAATCTGATCAGTGGAAGCCACACCAAAGCTGCTTTAAATTCCCGTCACCTCCCGCTATGAGCTTTGGCCTCGCAAATAGTTTAAAGCGCACGTTACGCAAGCCCCCGGAGACAGATGAGAGGAATATTCTTAAGGGCTTTTGTTACTGACACTGTTCCGAGCCTCTGCCGGCCTTCCCTCTCCCTCTCTCCCTCTCTCACCTCTCCTCTCCTCTGCTCCCCCCCTCCCCTTCCCCTCGTCTCTCATTCTGTGCCAGTGGTGCCTCCGCTGCATCTCCCTGCAGGAAGCGAATGAAAGAGAGAAGAAAATCCATTATGGATTGGTGTTGCGCTGTTCTCCTCAGCCTTTCTCCTGTTTGGACCTCTGGGCTCTGTTGTATATTGATGCTCCAGCGGGATGGCTGGGGTGGAGGGCTGGGGTGGGGGGAGCGTTCCACTCTCTCAGTCTAAGCGCTTTGAAAATAAGTGAGGGGAAAGAAAATGAATTTGAGAAAAAAGGAGGGGAAAGAGGGGGAGTGCGAAAAGAGAGAGAAATACGGAAAAAAATAAAAAACACGAAAGAGACGGGGAGGCAGTTTTTGAAGAGTTTTTGTGGGGGAACACAGATCTCCTTTAGATTCTCTGCTCGTGTTGTCTTTGACCCGAACTTCTCTCATTTTGTAAAAAGGCATTTTGTAAAAAAAAAGTGAGACTTGGAGCTTTATCTATGAGTGAGCTTGGCAGGGCTGGGAATGGGCTGGGAGCAGCTCTCACCCGTCAACAGCGGTCTGTCAGGACAGGCATGTATATTTACACTGCACACACACACACACATCCATATAGACACACACTCGCACACACAAAGATGCACGTTTGATAATTCAGCCCTCCCTTTTCTGCTCATCTCCCGCTCGTGTCAAAAGTAATTTTCTTTCCATCTCTCTTGCCCCTCTGCCTCCAATTTCTCCCTACCTCCCCCTCGTTTCCCCCTCACCTCCTTTTTTTTTTTTTTTTTTAACATCTTATCTCTTCTGCCTGTTCTCCATTTTGTGTTGCGCACGCTGCGCTCGCTGGATTTGAGTGGGCTTTCATGTATACCACGGCATAGGTTTCAGAGCTCGGAATGCTTCCTTTAATCTCGAGTAGTCATCAAAAATGAATGTTTTGACTCTCCTCGTGTTCAAATGATCACCTTTGATTTCTTTTTCAAAGCCGTCGCTTTTCTTCAGATTTGTTTACTTATCCATTAATTTATTCATTGCTGTCACGGCAAAGCAGAGAAAATTGCTGTTATCGGGAGAGTACGGGCTTACAAATCAGTTCAGCTATATATATATGTGCTTGTGTTCCTAAGTATATATGCACCTCGGTGTGTGTTTAGCGAGTGTGTGTGTGTGCACTCCTGCAGCAGTTGCTTTATGAGTCACAGCCCCTCCTTAGGAAATGCATACATGAGTCAGTCTGCTACTGCAGCACTCCATTAAACGGCTGATCCCAGCTGACACCTGTGAAGCAGGGAGAAAAATCAGATGTTTGAAATGAAAATCAAAAAAAAAAAAAAAAAAGGTATATGCAGCGATACGCGCTCCAAATTGCCAGCGCAGGCTGCTGTCGATATTTGATCGCTGTTAATTAAGCAGAGCATTCATTTCCAGAGATGGTGTAGTGATTAAGTGGTTAAGTGCATCTTTCGCCCTGAGTGTTGTGGAAGGTATCAATTACTGCGAACAGGGAGAGGTTGAACTGCAGCGAAAACTTACCTCAGGGTGAAATTGGACTGAAGTAGTTCAAACGTCCATGTTAAAGTTTGATCCTTTCCACACATTTGCATGTTAACCCTTTTTTTCTTCTGTTGTTTAAATTAGAGAAAGTTTATTTTGGCCATACACACTCTTTGAATCTGGATATAAAATGAAACCTATTAAACTATTGTGATCATTCAGTTGAAGGTGCTCCACAGATTGTAAAGGACCGTACCACTGGTTTTATTGTTCATTAACTGCCAATAGGCAGTGGTCCGTGTGCCAGCAAGTGATTATAGCTCTTCTGTTTCTTTGTGTTTTTCTGAAGATCGGACGCCTTGGCTAGCTGTTTCCCTCTGCCTCCAGTCTTCATGCGAGGCTAGGCTAAAGACATCCATATTCCAGCTCACTAATTATGTAACTCAAAAACACAAGATCGAAATTCTCTCTACTTTTAGACTCTCGACTTTTAGAAACCAAATAAGATTGATTCCCAAACCGTCAAACTATGTCTTCTATTTTTATTTCTTTAAACCAATCAACAGAATGAATGTTACCTACGTACGTTTTTGCAAAACCACAGATAAGCTGTACATTTCTTTATATTACAACTTAATGTTCATTTAGGTTCAATTTTCTTTGTCCCTCTTGTCACAGCGCTGTGCTTCTGCTCTGGTTAGCGTTAGGGAAACATCATGGTTTGGCCTGAAATACCTGTTCAGGTCTCCACAAACATGACTGGAGACGGCCCCACTGCCTGTCTTCTGTTGCCACAAACACAGCTGGAACTTGGCCCAAGTTCTCCATAAAAATATCCAGTGATGTCATGCTTAAAAAAGTTTTAACAACTTGGTCCCTTGTCAAAAATATCTAGTAGTTTCACAATTGAGAATGCCGAAAAGCAGACTTGATCTGCGCTCACCCGTTTGGCGGTCTCATTGCCTGTAACTCCACTACCCCCTATCCCCTCCACCTCCACATATGAATGTCAGGTAATATGTAATGTGAATGTGATATAGCATGTTTTGCAGAAATCAATATGTTACATAGCCTGTTACACGTACAAACGTGGCTATATCTGTGGTTTGCAGAATCATTAACTGCTAATATACCCTGACGAGGGGGTTGTTAACTTAACAGCTGACCATTTTCCTTTATAGATTGTTTTCCTGTCTACCAGGAAGCAATTTGTTTCCATCTATTTAAACATAACAATAAAATAGACTTGCCATGACTTATTAATCAGCTTACGATATGCCCTCCCTGACAGTTTAGCTGCCTTTTATTGTTAGTTAAGTAGAAAGTGACATGCACACCGCTTGCTTTGTCTCTTTTGTGGTGTGGGGAAGCAAATCCTCCAAAAATCCAATTCCGAAGAAAACAAGAAATGTTTTTATTTGAACTATCTTGTATTGTTATGGCTACACAAAGGACCAGCCTTAACATAGAAACACAGACAGGCTACAAACTAAAAGTGAGTTTTATTAAAATCAAGCCAAAACAGCCCAAAATGCATAAAAACTAAAGAGAGCAATACAAAATAGAGGACAAACAAGAGGCCGTGTAGAACAACGCGGGAGCACAGGGGACACGCGAGGACGGGGGAACAGGCACAGGAACACAGGAGACAGAAAACAAACGAGCTGACAAAGAGCCAGGGGGAAAACACAGGCTTAAATACACAAGAAAGAGACAAAGACAGGAAGTGGAAAGTGGAAAATAACCAAACCAAAAAACACAAATCATGACATATTGTTACACAACTGCCATTTGGCACTATAGCAAATAAAACCTGTTATGTAAAATGTTAACATCGAGTGTTCTTTCTGTAAGTCAGTTATTGAATCACAACCTTTCTTTCAAAATAAGAGACATTGAGATTCACACTCATTCACTCAGGGAACAACACAGCCCTCGACTGATAATGTATGCTTGAATGCATCGGTTGAACAGTTTTCAAAGTGGCCAAACTGCATTACCCCACAACAATAACGCAACCTGAATATAAATATAAATAATTGTTGAATATTTTGAAAAAAGGTCTGTAAAGTATGCATGGATTGCAGTTGCAATCGTTCTTTAATTTCCCCCTGTCTGTCCTGTCAAAATTGTCATTTCTAGCAATAGCTAATTACATTTTAATAATTCAGACAGATGACCGGTTTGGTGATTATCTGGTCATTTATCTGCTGTAAAATTAATATTATGGCGCAGTAACCCCAGTGTCCCGGGTTAAACACAGCCTGTGGTATTGGAGCACAGTAGCCACAGAGACCTCCCCATGACTAAAGCGTCAGCCAGCTTGACCTCGAGCGGGAAACTGAACCTCCACCAGCTCATTCACTGTCACTCCGCACGACAGCGTACATTTCTAACTTGTAAAAGGCAATCCCTTTTTCACTTTTGTGTCACATTTCACCTTGTAACTGCCAATTGGGGAACATTGAGTACATTTCAGCGGAGGGGGAAAAAAAGCTATTGGGGAGTGTGAATGCATCGCTCTCTCCACGCGCCTTCCTCTCGGTGATGGAGTGATGGAACGGAGGGACTTAAGTCTGGCAGTCTGGCAGAGGCGGGGAAGTGAGAGAGAGAAAGAAAGAGAGAGAGAGAGAGAGGGAGGGAGGAGAAGGAGGCGTGGAAGGGACAGATTTTCAGCCTGCGGGCTCGATAGGACCTAAATAAGGAGCACCAGTGCATGGTGCTGGGAGTGGCATTAACACTACAGTCGGCCCTCGGTGCTGTGAGGTTTCGGTGTCACAACATGAGTTTGTGTGCGGATGTGTGTGTGTGTGTGTGTGTGTGCGCTCAGACTGTGCTTACAGAGCGGGATCTGGTTGTGTGTGTGCAGCCCATCCCAGCAAGCTGATTCAGTGTCAACAAAAATCAAGGTTTATTGGAATACAGATAAAATAAACGCCGCGCTCACAAACACACACTCTCAGACGCACACGTTTTTTTTTTTTAAGCACAGAGTAAATGGCAGTGGGCTGGAAAACTGTTTGCCCTGTAATTTCTCAGACGCGTCAGGTTTTTCCGAGATGTTTCTGCTTTTTGGCAGGCACTCGAGAGCACAAGTGCCTTTGCTGTATATGCATGAGAGGGGGAAAAAAAATATTATAGTCGCTTTCATATCGCTTCAGCTTGCAGTTCAAAGTTTTTTAGTCGAGCGCGTGTCTTCTGTCTAAAAACAGACCACGAAAAGCAGCCTGTGAAGGAGTAGCGGCATACGTTTGGGAGATGTTTGTCTGAACGGTCAGATGATACTGAGACAGAAACAGGGCTCAGATGATAGTCAGTTAATTGACTAACTGGTTGTCAGAAAGTTAATTAAAAACAATTTTGAGTTTTTGAGCAGCTGAAGTGAAAATGCCAGACACAGTTTCCGAAATGTGACGATTTGCATATTGTCCCTCTTTTATATGTAAATCAATTATCTCTGGATTAGAAAATGTTACTTCAACAAAACAAGCAAATTGGAGTCAGGAAATTCGAGATGGGCAGTTGTTCCTCATTTCCCAACATTTTAGAGCTTAACTTATAACATGAACATGCATTAACTAATATCTTTGTGTGTGACATATTCAGCCTTTAAACTACATATGACTACAGACCAAGAAGTTGTTGTTTGCATGATCCCGTTGAAATAAATCTAAAACTAAAATCATTCTTTCTGCAGTGGGAAGGTAAGGCTTATGTCTTTGACTGCAGTGCTCCAGCACGTTGTAATGATTATGCATGTAATGAATTTGTTGCGTTTCATGCGAGGCAAGTCATGGTTACAGCGTTTGGTGGCAAAGTGAGGTGGAGGAGTAGAGACAAGCAAATCGCTTTTAATGAAACAGTTGATATAATTTTACCAGTCATTGTGTTTTATTGACTAACACAGCCTTTTAGCTTAGGTTGTACAGATTTAAGGGATATGAAACATTCTTACATGATCTAGGAAATGAGCAGAAATAGAACGTAGGCACTGGGGCAGTTGCAGATGAAACTATTAAAACACTTTTGCTTTGGAGTGTGTTAAGACATATTTTGTTCATAATTTTACATTCAGAATTGTGTTGGATCAGTTTGTTTTGTGCATTTGTTAAAATCTAAAAGTGAAAAATGTCTTGCTGAGTATTATGGTTGAATGACTTCTAATCTAACTCTCGTCTTTTACAAACCAAATGAAATTGATTCCCAAAATGTCAAACTATGTCTCATAGCTTAGGTTGTACAGATTTTAGGGATATGCCACAGTTGATGAGGGCCCAAGCACAAGACAAACAATGGCAGGCAGGTTGAAAACAAAAAGGGAGCTTTGATGACAAAGCTGTTGTCCAGAATCCAAAGACCAAAAATGCAAGCAACAAAACTGACAGAGACAGGCTGGGGCAAAAGAGAGATACGAAAACAAAGAGAGATACAAAAACTGAAAGAAGTACAAACCAGAAGCTGGGGGAACACGGGCGGGAATCCACAGAGACACCGTGGTTAAACTGATGGACTGATAAAGAGAGAGGGAAAGACAAGAACTTTAAATACACAAGGGGAAGAAGGCTAATACATAGGGTAACCAAAGGAGTGGGAAAACAGACAATGACAGGAAGTGGAAAGTCAAAACATGACACACTAGGATGTAACTACCAAAATAAAACATCACAAAAAGCAAAAATGTCTCTGAAGGCGCTGATGGACCATTTCTGTGGTTCAGTTCTAAGGGATAATTAGGTATGACAAGCCTGTTAGCAGGCAGTTGCCTTTTTTTTTTTTCACAGCTGATATGGAAGAACATTCGCTTTACTTTGAGCCATGTGCATTTATGTCTACCTGATAAATGTAAGTCTTTAAATGTCTCTCCGAGTAGTTTGTTTTCCTTTCACTACCATGTCCTAAGTGAAAAATAAAGCTGCTAAACGCTCCACTACATGTTCATTGGCTTGTTGTTAACTTTGATAGCTTAGCTGTTTTGTGCTGGGCCGGTAGCGAACAGGCAGCTTCGGAGCTGAAAAAGCACTACCTGTTGTATTGAATCTATTGTTAATCTAAAAGTATTTATCATATCGGACGAAAGATTATTTAAAAACCCTCTGATTTATCAATAATGTTAAATATTGTTGGTTGCAGCTGTGCACCAAAATCATATAGGCTTACACAGATCATTTAGTGCAGTATTTCTTTGATATACCTGCAGTTGCACAAAAATGTAACAGGTTTTTATTACACTGGTGATCCACAGCATTATTTTTCTATCATATTTCTTTTAAATGATACCAGCTGCTTACATAAAAGGAGACAATTGTGTATTATTTAACGTTCTGAAACACTTGTATTGAGCGTCACGGCGGCAGTAAGTTCTCATTTTATCGCCTTTAAGTTAAGTCGCCTACGGAGATACCTCAATGGAACGCTAGCGTGGGACTGTGTGAATTCACTCTCCTCCTCCCCTCCCCGCATCCGGTGTGTAAGTGTGTGTGTCATACATGCGTGAGAATGATTCCGGCGCTTGAGTCGAGCTTGTAAAGAGTCAATGTCTGCGGGGTCACGGTGAGAGTGGGCGACACACAACGGCACTTCTCGCCACGGCGATAATTCTTCTCCGGTGAAGGCCTCTGCCATCAATCTCTCACGACCCATACTTTGGAAAATGACTCCGGTACGCGAAGGCTGCGGCGGACACGTGTTCAATGCGTGCTCGCGTACACACGTTTCTTTTTTTTTTTGTCTGCTCATCCCGAGCCGCACGTGCGTCGACGCGATGAGTATCGAGATGAAGGAGGAGGCTTTGATTGAGTGTGTGTGTGGGAGGAATATGGCTTCAAGGCTGCAGGGTTTTTATTTGTTTGCCGTTCGTGGTCATGATTGAGCGCCTTATTCAACAGCATCCGCGCGGAACACACAGTACATGCGCTCTATGTAGATTTTTTTTTTTTCATACACTCCGCCAGACATGTGCGAGCAGACACATTGACGCAAGCGAACACGCATACGCACGCACGCCGTAGGATTTATGGTCCCTTTGAGTCCGGGGCTGTTAATGGAGAGACTGCCACTTATCAACGCCAGCTTTAACGACAGTCCGCTAAAAACAGGAGGAAGAGTGATAGTTTGTTTTTCATCATCTCGTGCCGGGGAAAAGTGAAACGATGCCGAGATTTATGACGTGTGCTCACCTGTGAGGCAGAATTATTAGGCCCTGTAACCCCAGATTAGAGAAATAATCAACTAGATGGCTGTGAATTTATACCCTGCATCCTGCGTATCACTCATTGTGCGTATTGCTATTGACAATCTCCCATCCCCGGGCCTATCAATGTTCTTAACAGGATACACTTCGGCAGCGGGGATGAGATTAAATGTTTTTCCCGCAGAGATAAAAGATTAGATATGCAGCGCACCCTTCGAAAAGATGTGTCATTTGTCAGTCCTTGTGTGCTTCTGCCACACGCTCGTCTGAGACGAAGGACGGCCCCAGATTTTTTTGGAACCTTCGGAGATGACAACAAGATCACTAAGAATAGAGGTGTGACGTGCTCGTGCAGTGCGACCAACTCACATTGTAGCCACTATGTGTTCTCAACAAACAGATCACATGACTATAGTTTTAGCCTTGAGCTCATAGAAATGGCAATAACAGCCTTAAAGTGGAACTTCGTAGTCTTGGAAAAGAAATTCAAACTCAGAAATGTACTATTTACAATACTAATGAGGTTATAACACAAGCTCAGAACTATTCATTTTGTCCATTACTGAATAAACAAGCTGTTCTCGGAGGAAAATAAGGTCTGCAAAAATATAATGTCTGTATTTGCCGAACCCTGCCACCTTCCTACCTACAAGGTAAAACAGTATGAACGCGTGGTGTTCTTTAAGGTCAGATTGTGTGCTCAGTATTATTGTCATTTTGGCATGAAAACCAATCAATAAAGATCTTTCTCTTCTATTTCTAATTTAGCCTCCAAAACTACATATAGCACTTTTAATTCTTGACTGTAAGAAGACTTTATGTGCCTATTATGTCAAAATGAGAAACTTGGAATAACTGTAAGTTGAATAATATACTGATATCACAGCAGGTCTGCACAAGAAACTGGCAAAAACATACTGATTGGATCAGTGATGGATATAAATGAGTACATTTACTCGCAGTACAGCTTTGAGGTACTTTTACTTTACTTGTGTTTATCTATCTTTTTATCTTTATACAACACTGGATGTGATGTACTGCTGCGTGGATTACCAAGGACTGGTTTTGTTAGAAAGTGCTGATAGATATGGTTCGGACAGCAGCAGAGGCGCAGGATTGCTGCCCACATGTGAAATATTTCCAGAATTAGACTTGGCCAGCTCCAATACGCTGAGTCAGTAGCTGTGTTTACAGAGACAATATGACAATATGTTTGAAGAAATCTGGTCAGCCGTTTGCATGGGATGAGATAAATAGGGTCTGGTGTTTACATGCAGCAAAAGATTTGTTGTGTCGTGCAATCATTTTCCTCGTCGGATATTTGATCTCTTTTGCCGTGTTTGATCAGCTCCATGTCCTGAAGATGGATGGATGGATGGAAAAATAATCAGATTATGTTGTTTACATGGGACAATTTTTGTTTTCAAATGGTAATGAAAAGGTTTAAACTACCCTTCTGTGGCCATCGATGTCTTATTCTGAAAATTTTGGGATGTGCAGGTCGTACAATTTAACCTGCAGCAACTTTAAGCTGCTAAAGATTGTCTATTTTACTCTGGATGCTGCTTGTATGAAAAGAAAACATCAATGTGGAAAGTAATAGCCCGCAATAAGACATTACAACGTATCCGAACAATAACATGACGTATATTTCCCCGACGATGTGACATGTTTGGATGTATGTTAAACAAAGGCACAAATTGAATTTGTAAATTGATAAGCACCACCTAACAAAGGGGTGGTGGGAGGTGGATTTAATGCTTTCCTCTCTGCAGAGAATTCATTCTGTCGATTTGCATGACAACTTATGCAAATCACGTCAGTCACAATTTCCAAATTACAATACCTGAGGCTCTGTGCGACTCGCGAGTGCGCATGTGCAGACAGTTGTAACATGTGCAGCATGTTGTCTGGATTCATCGCCGCCAAAGGGGGAAGAGCGGGCTGGAAGCGGGCTTGTCATTGATGGTTTTTCCGCCGCTTGCGAGACTTCTCTTTGTTTCCAGCAATTTTGGATTGATGAGCTATAATAAAGTAGTGTTTATAATTTTCAGTAACGATGATACAATGGCTTGACAATCTGTAATTTTCGTGGAAGAGGGAGAATTCTGAAATGGAAACCGTGTCTGCTGTGCCAATTTTTCACATTTTTGGATAAAGACGGCGGTGGAAGCGAAATCTGGTGACTGCTTGGAATTAAAAGACACATTAATCTTCCTCACCCGTGGAGTGACAGTCTCTACGTCACTGCTGTAGATATGTGGACGGCCGCTCCATAGATTAAAAATGCCAAAAAAAGTCATATACCAATTGCTCTAAACTGAGGCACCGCTAATCTACAGTTCATCAGTTTATCTGATGGAAAAAAAGCTACTTTTGCTTTTACTTTATTGCAGTGATTCGTTGTTCAGCACTTGATATTCAAAGTGTCAAACTCAAGCCATAGGAAATATGCTTGCGCTGTTAATATTTAATACTGCCTCTACAGCATATAAACATGGTGATGTACACTTATCACACTGATGCTCTCAAGCACTTTCCAAACATTCACAAACATCTCTGCAGCCTTGAGTGTTTGTAAAAATGACAGTGATTGGCTGTAATGTGCTCTCTCATTTCGGTGTCACTATTTCCCGAAAAATCGAAAACGTTCTGTCGTTTTCGTGGTCATGTTTGTTGTTAATCATTTCTGGCTCTGAAAAGTCCAACTCAAATATGTGCTGGTCTGATATTGGAAACAGATAAACCCTATTTGTTTCTTTGCATGAGTTCCTGCAGACGGCCTCACGTAGGGCACAGTGGCGACTTGGCGCCGTCAAATAGTGTTTTCCTCCGTGAGAAAACATCCAGATTTAACATAAATGTGCCTGCGAGCAGCGGTTCCGGGAGTGAAAAACAAAAACACATCAAGCCGAGCTCGTGGCGCACGGGTACGATGATGACTTCTCCACCTGCTGAGCAATTTCAGTCACGACCGCAGGAAGAACCTGCAGACCTCCTCCTGTTCGTGCCTTCACTGCCAAACATGTCAAATAGGGTAAAAATAAATGGTATATGTCTGCCAGCAAAACTGCAGGAATATTAAAGCTAATCAGTCATCACGGTGAGAAACCAATCAATAACTACCGGCTGTCTGGGAAGCAATGTTATAACAGCCATCAGGGTGTGGGCTTGAATATTCCCTGCTCATCTTTGGATTTTAACCTGCCAGCCTGGGTTAACATTTCAAGTGTGAATGCTGTATTGCAATTGGGATAAATCTAATCTAATCCTTCAGATTCTCTTGTATACAAACAATAGAAAAATCCTAAAAACATACCTTTACACATGTAAACTTTGTAGAAGAAAACAGACGACAATATGTTTGACAGAACTCAAAATGGCGGCCAAAATCATTCGCTGAAATGAACAAATTGGCAGTGGTGGAGGAAGTACTCAGATCGTTTACTTAAAGCATCTTTATCTAGAAATTAGCATTTTGTGCAATTTGGCGCCCCCCACAGTTTCTGAGTGCAACACCGCTGTCGGAAATATTAAAAACCAGGTCTGACGTAATGTAGGTGCTGACTACAAACAGAACTTATGCTGACAAGTCATAACAATGTTATGTGTGAAAACTGTGTTCGATCCTACCGTTGCACTGAAGTTACATACAGTAGTGCAGAAAACGAGAAAGCACGGTGGAGTGGCTGAGACAGAGACACCGATTATACAGTATATATCATATTGTTGGACTGTAATTATTGATGTATAACGTTCGTCGCTTTAATGGTGAAGCTGGTAGAGGTGGCGATACTTTGAACCACACGATGTGTTCAAATGTAATCTATTATAATAACATTTCATAATTTATTCGCCACTGACATAAATCGGAGTAGAGGAAAAAAGTAGCAAAACATTTTAAAAACTTATGTATAGTATAGTTTAAGTACCTCAAAATTGAACCTAAGTAACGTATTTTCACACATTTCGCTTCTGGTCAGCTCTGGGAGCTTTGGTGATGTTTCAGAGTTACCTTCCAAAGTGCAAATCCACATTTGGACTAATGTTGTTATTGATCTCGGTCAAAGTACCAATTTTCGGAAACATTTGGCCACAAACTCACCCTGCAGAGCCGAGACACAACCCAAAAGCCAAACAACAGAAGGACCGCCAACAAAAACAATATGGTGGCATGGACCCTTTGGTATCCCCCCCCCTGTAACCGCACGCCAAAAACAGTAGAAATACATTCCCTTTAGCTGTAATCTATGGGACCGTGAAGCACAGACGTTCTCCTTGTGCACCATTTGTTTCCTGGCTTAGGCAAATCCCCGGCATATTTTTCCATTCTGTGTTGATTCTGCTGTTTTGTTTTTTCCCCTCAGTGTTGCTGCAGTCACGTTTTTCTTCCTTGATTTCACCCTCTCCCTTTGTTTTTTTTTCCCCCGTTCATCCCTTGGAGACACGGAGCAGAGCAGTCTAATTAGTTATCCAAACACCTTGTGAAACGTGATAATGGATAAAGCACACGTATTGTGCGCGGGGCGCTCGCACGCATGCAAATACGTAGACACGAGGCGTGCCGTGTCGAAAGGATTCGCCTGGCATGTAATTAGCGACTTGTTGCGTGTGACCAGTTGCACTCGGGATTATTTAGTTATTGGGAAGGTGAAGGTTATCACCCCGTATTCTCCTCTAAACACACTGCCATCGATTTCATCGTAAAGGAATCAGTTGATGGATATACGTGCAGTGTCGCGGAGATGGACTAAAATAGAACAGACGTAGCCGGTCTCCATGCCGTCTCCATTTTTAGGGCAATAACGTTGGGATCTACCAGCAGAGAGGGGCTAAAGGAGAGACCATCGACCGTACACAGAGGCAAGTCCAATGTCATAGGAGTAACTCAGGACGTCTGAGAGCCTGCAGCTGATTCTACATCAGTAGCAGTGCTGTACTTCAGCAACACACACACACACACCGCTGCCCCCACACCTCCTCCCTATCCTCCTCTCTCTTTTCCCCCCGCCGTCTTCTTCCCTCTGCTGCTCTTTGATCATCTTTGCCACGGGAATGAAAGGAGAGCGACGGGTGGAGAGTAAATAGCATTGGTTGGGCGCTCCATCGGTCACTGTGTCCCTGTTAGCCCTGCTGGCTAATCAGATCTACTGCCCAACCTTGTTTTGGAGTTTATTAGTGGCATCCCTCTGCGGAGCGAGGGAGAAACTGAAGATCACAGCGAGAGGGAGCGATGGCGGAGCAAGTGATACAAATTTTGAGTAGAGATTCGGAGCCCGATGCAAGCTCTTCTGAAGAACCCTCGGCGGCTCAGATTCAGCTCCTCGCCGTGCAGGTGCGCCTCTGGTGCACAAGCAAACATGCTGCTTCTCCCAGGAGTCGCTACACGAACAATCGATGGATTTCACACTACATGACGAAAAGTATGTGGATAACTGCTTGTTACTCCCATATGCGACTGCTGAAAATCTCATCTCTCAAACAATAGGCTTTGAAATGCTGTTACAGTGCCGTACACTGCTCCGGAAAGATGTTTCACAAGAGATTTTACACTCCGGCTGCAGGGATGTGCTCTCATTCAGTCACAAGAGGCGAGGTCAGGTACCGGTGTCGTCCCGAAGGTGTGTGGATGAGATGAAGGTCAAGAATTTCAAAGCAAAAACTCAGAGAACAATTTGCGCGCCGACCCGGGGTCCGCTCCTGTGATGCTGAAACAGGAACTGTTGCCACGAAGTTAAAGTCAACAACTGCCTGAAGTGGTTCAAACAGGTCTGCTGGTTTGCCCCAGAAAAAAAAAACTACCAATCAGAGCACTGTTGGCAGGGTTTGGATTGTGAACATCATCTTTGGAGTTCACCTAAAAATTTAAATGCAATCATAATCTATCCATCCCCGTGCTGATTGAAGGAAAAACAAATCGAGAGCTTCACAGCACAATAGCATTCTCCTAAACAACTGAAGTAGATGGGGACTGCTTGCATGCAGCTAGTCCAGCATAATCCAAATCTCTGAAGCCCTGAGACACTAGACTGGTTTGAAAAGAGATTGTTTGCACCCTTTTCAAAGCCAAAATCTTCTCTGTAGTTACCAATTTAGTAGTGCGCGTAAGTGAGCACTCTGTCCGAAGTGGATGCACAAGCTTGACCATGCATCGAAGGTGTAAATATTGTCTTTTCAAACCAATTCAGGGCTTCAGAAGACTTGGGATACTCTGGATGAGCTGTATCGGGACTTGTTTTTTCCCTGTTGCACTGTCAAATTCTAAAACAAGTCCCCATCTACTTCAGTTGTTTAGGAGAATGCCAAAGCGCTGTTTTTTTGCTGTGAAGTCCGAGAAATGTTGTGTAGACTGCAAAATATCACCTGAGTTTCCATCGGCACGATGGTGCCTAGATAGTGACTGAATTTTCATTTTTTGGTGAACCTATCCTTCGACTGTAGACACATAGCTGAACCATCGGAAGTAGCGACGGAAAAATGGCGGACAGTGGTGTCCACATACTTCTGGCCATATACAGTTGTATAGAACGAGACGGATGGGGGAAATTAAGTCAAAGTGAGGGAGGGAGAAAGATACAGTAAGGAAGGAGAGGCTTGGTGGAAGAGGGATTGGGTGTGTGCTGTACTAAGTGACATGCGGCTGCGTTTGATTAAATAACATAACCTTTAAATCTGAGGGATTCCGGGAAAGGAAACATTGCTCTCGGCTACCTCGTTACACAAGTGCACATTAGTGTTGGGTCTGTTTTCCCGTTCTCATCTCGCTGCAGTCCTCGCACCGCCACACTTAGCCAGTTCTGTCTTTTAATGCATCCATTTCTTGACGCTTGTTAGTCCGGCTCATCAGCACATTATTGTGCGTTATGCAGCCTGATTATTTGGGCATGACCGGACCTTCACACTGCTACTGTTGCTCTTATATTTATTTATTTTCTTACATGGAAATAAGTCTTTATGAGTCTCTCAAAATGACAATCATCATTCATTTGTGCAGCACATTAAATGCTGCTGTCAAGCACCCTCTAACCTGTATAAATGTACTGAATAGACAGCATAAAAAAGACACCTTAAAATGACATCTTACAATACAAGACACATACGTAACTGATTATCTAAGATGCTGATGGCTGTATGATGTTTGTGTTCATTTGTGTTGGTTTCAGTTGTGTCTCTTTTGTCTGTCCTCTCTGTCCTTGAACATTTGCTTCACCCGTGTGTGTCACAATTGTTCCATTTACTCGTCGCACGCGTGCAAACAGGTGCAGGCGCGTAAACAGCCGCGTTTCTCGTGGCTACCACTTAGCTTTGTCACTTTCCCGGGGGCCAGAGGGTGGCACAACATTGAATTAGTTTTATTTTATCCCTAATTGTTTCCTGCCCGAGGATTATTGCAAAGCGATTCGTGCGGCGCGGAGGGAAACACGGCGGACGCGCGGACACCACCTTGTTTCATTTGTCAGCCTTGATTTGTTTGCTGTAAGTGTAATTGACTTACGTCTCCACAAAGGGCGGAACGAATTAACGAAGAATGCGGCCCTCGTTTGCTTTCCTTACCTCCGCTGTCGGAGTCTTCATGTCGCTCACGAGGCTTTTAATGAAATATGTCGGGTCGGCAAATGCGCATCTTTCAGCAAAACGAGAAAGGTGGCGATGGATGGAGGTGTTTAAATGACTATCCGGGCGCCATGCGTGGACTGGCAGAGGGGGATCGTGCGGCCCTGTGTGCTGCCTCGCAGGTATCCGTGGCGTTGAGCAGATGCAGATAGCATCGGGGCAGTGTAATACACTGTTAATGGAGTGCAGATCGCTTTGAGATAAACCAGTCACATCACTCACTCACTCACTGACCGGCAGACACTCCGGGGGGAGTAAAGTTGTGTGTGTGTGTGTGTGTGTGTGTGTGTGTGTGTGAGCCATAACTCCATACAGTACCTACTCCGGCCCTGAGGTGTAATTAGATTCAAGAAACAGATATAATTTAAGACGAGGGAGCATTTATCTCCGGTAAAGCCGCCGGCGCACTCTCCCCGAAAAAAAACTCCTCCGCTCATTTACACGCACGCGTCCTTTAATTTAGCTGCCGATGACTGTGGCAGTTCTGCGCGGCGAATGACAACCAATCAGTCCTGTGTCGCCACCCGTGTCTTTTTACGGCCGCAGAAATGAACACAGTTGATGAGTAAGGCCTTCCATCACCGTCCTGACACTCGAAATGATTCACTTGTTTTCACCGTTGCGTTTGTTCTCTCTCTCTCTCACCCGCGTTTGTCTCTCCGCTCAGGAGTTCACGTTCCACCGTTTGCCGTTTTAAGTTTTTCACATTTTGTCTGTTTTTTTTCGAACCCCACCCACACACACACACACATGCACGCACACACACTTCTATTCAGCCGTTCTCTATTTTCTCCCGAGTGTTTCATCTGTTCAAATCTCCTCAAGTCACTGCTAATATTCTCTCCGCCCACTCCCTACCTTCTTCTTCCTCCTCGCACCTTCCCTTCCACTCTGCTTTTTTCATCATGTATCAGCCTCTCTCCCTCACCCGGTCGCCCCCCCCTGCCCGCCACCACCCCCTTCATCCTCTAGAGACACTGGTTTGTTAATGACTTCGCTGCGGTTTGTCTCTCAGTTGGCGCTGGCTGCGGTTGATTATCTCGCCATCAGCATTCGGCGCCAGAGACATCTGAGAGACTCCCCCCTCCCAACCCCCCCGCCCTTTGCTGTTCAGCGGCGGCGCGCAAATACCTTGTGATGTCACGCGCGGGTGAATATTAAGAGAGACGGAAGGAATTAGCCGGCTCTGTTCGGAAAGGTGTCAGTCTTGTTTTGAAATATTGATGGGCCGTGGGACCTGCGGGAGGCTGCGCGTGAGATGTACAAGTCGTTGCTCGCCTCCAGCGATGTTCACCTTTTGTTGTGCGGAGCCGCACGGGTTCTGGACAACTGGGATGGAGATGGAGATGGAGAGGGAAGAGCCAAAAAAAAAGGGGCTCATTATTACGCACATTTTCAATGTTATAAGCATGTCCGAGGTTGTAACGTCTTCCTCTCCCGCAGAGCTGCTTACCAGCCTGATTACTGGTAACACGTTCGCGGGGTTGCAGATTAAATAAGAGGGATTCAAATTGAAATGGAGAGAGCTGAAGGCCAGCCGTAAAACTCTATCAAGGCCGGATCACGCCCTTGGGCGAAGTGACGCGGTGCATTACAGCTCAGCCAAAAGGAAAAGGGATGAGACGGCTGATAGAAATACAGTGTAATTGCTTGTGAAAGTCTTCCCATTAGGCGGAGGAATCAAATCGTTTGTGTGGGAACGGGGTGACATTTTAACCTCCACTAGGCTCCGCGGTCAGCTTCTTTCACTGTTAGGCAGAAACAGTGATGAGTCATACACTGGTACGCACACACACACACACTGAACAGCAACAGTTTGGATCTAAGGGTGCGTTTTTTTCTTTTTTTTTTATATTTCCTTTAAAAAACAACATTAAAGAGTCTAATTTAGCAATGGAAGAATATTTTCCTTTTGCCAAAACCATACAGTGTGTGTGTGTGTGTGTGTGTGTGTGTGTGTGTGTGTGTCCGGGCCGCTACATCTCAGCATCGCCGTTACTGTGATAGGCGGTCAGTGGAGAGTTGGAGCACAACAGGAGCATCATCCCCCCCGGCCTTGACCACCGACGACTTATAGCTGCACAGGGTCCCATATAGAAAGAGAACACACACACTCGTGCAAACACACATAAAAACACACGCACAGTTCTTCACTCCCCTCCTCCTCCCTGTCCCTCTCTTACCACACATCATTTATTGGCTAATGTCTCCCCTCTACTCAGCCATCAAAATCTTGCTGCTGTATCTATTTTTCTTTTCTCCCCCGCCTCCCTCCCCCCAGCGCTCTTCCTCTTCCCTCCTTCTGGGGAGAAAATCAGCTGTATCAGCACTGTGCTTACCTTCCACCCTGAGAACACACACACACACACACACACACACACACACACATTGACTGAGTGAATAAGATTAAAGGACGAGTGACCTGATTTAGTCTCTGTCTGTTTACAGCTGTAAACATGCATATATTTGGGAGGGAGATCGCGAACGCACACACACACACACACGCTCGCACGCCAATGTTCAAATGAATAAAAAACCGCCTGCGTGCGTGCGTGTGCGAGCGTGATTCCCCGAATAGCTTTAGAGCCTAATGAAGGAGCTTCTCGCCGTGACTCATCCCCCCCACTCAACTCGAGCTCATGGTTGGAGTTCTTTTTTTTTTTTTTACATTCCCGCACATACTGATGATGTCTCGCTCACCTCCCTGCTCTTCACATCCTGCCCTCCTTCAAGCCGCTCCTCGACGCCGCCACATCTCCTCATTACAATATTTTCACGACTTTTTTTCGCAGTCGTCTTTCTGCGCGCACGCTCTCGGCGCGTCTCGCTCGCTCCCTCTCTCCGGCTCGGATGGGTAGTGGCGGGATAATTGGAAGCAGAGGTTCTTCATTGAGAAGACGCCGAGGCCAGTCAGTCGGAAAGCCCTCTTAATAGACCTCCGCTCTGTCCGTGCACACGCACTCACGCAAACCCTTACACACACATACAGCGCATACCGCGAAGTGTGGATGCGGCCACGCACATATATGCCAATTGTTCTCCTCGGAGGCCCTCAGATTTCCGTGCGGTAGGATATAGCCAATGATTTCCCATAAATACGCCGCTTCTTTTAACTTCTCTCCCCTTCTGTGTCTCACTCTCTTTCATCGTCCCTCCATCAATTTACCGCTCACTTGAGACACCTGCGCTGCCAATCCATTCTTTTTTTGTATTGCTCAGTTGCAATCATATCTCGCATCTTTTTTCCCCGATAACAGGCAATCCCCCAGCTGGCTTTTTCACAATACCGGCTGCACGCCTCAGATTGCCACGGCCCCATATCGCATTGCAATATTTAATCTCCCTTCGCGTGTCAAGCCAGTTTTCCGTGCGTTTTCTGACGGTATCCATTTTGTCCTCTCCGAGCCTGGATCATCGCCAGATGATCGCTGTTCGGACGCGTCGAGAAATCCCTCCCAGTTCGCGAGACATCCCTCACCCTCCTTTCCAGCCACCGTGCCCTCTATCAGCCTCCCCCCCTCTTCCCCGCAGTGCGCCTCTGAACCAAGATGGCTGCCTTCCAACTCAATTTGCGGTCAGCGAAGGGGCTATTTGCATGAACATGTGTCCCATCGTTTAGCTGATATCCCACCGTGACAATCTCACAGAGAGGAGTGAAATCATGCATATATTAAAGTCCTCTCCCCTTTTCGGTCCAATTCATCTCTTCCCGCATGCGTGTTTTTTTCGCATTTTTCCCCCACCTCCAATGTGGTGCTTAAGGATGAAGCGAAACACTGAGGCCTCTCCTAACTCCGGGAGATAAAAAAGGGAGGGGTTGTGATAGATTGTAAAGAGTGGGATACACATGCAGTGAAAGAGGGCACGCGGGAACGTAAAGTGAAAATTAAAGTGGCGCTCGGGAGGGAAAATTTTGAGGACGAGCTGAAAGTGAGGTGAACAACATTGTCCTTGATTAGAATCCGTGAATCAGGGATCTATACACAGTCACGTCCACGCAGGGATGAATCAACCAGTGGTGACTGGCAACAAATGGACAGTGGACACCTGTTTTATAATTAGCATGAGTGTGTATGTGAGCGCCGCCAGTATGTGGGTGGCAAGCATGTTAAATGGATCTAATAGCTGAAGCTGGTAATGCCGCCGCTGAAAGCTGGTCCTAATAAGACAAGGCTCATTACTCAAAACTATATTGCTTGTTTCCAACATCATTTTTAGTACATTGGTTATTAGTCCCTCACCGGTTTTATTTGCCGCACTACTCATTACGATACGTTAATAAACATCGCCAAACGTGGTGATTCTGTCTGCCGTTACCTCTGAAAATCAAGTTAACTTGGCAAAAATTTGAGTGGGTTATTCTATTATGACAGGGACATCAAAAAACAGTATAATTATTGTTTTTTTTTATAATCAGTAAAGCCATTAGTGATGATATTGTCATTTAAACTAAGATTATATATGACTATGACTAGCAATTTTAAACTTTGGTAAAATGAGACCCTCTGATAATAGTGGATAATTACAGAATATTATTTTGAAATTGAAAACAGCACTTGTGTCAACTCACCACACACACACACACACACACCAAAGGGAAACCCATCCCTGACTATAACTGATCCAGGAGGACTAATTAATCCTCAAGTATTACAAACTACTGTGAGAAGCTAAATCATAGTGACAGTGGCTGGAGATATCTGAAGCACTAAATAAGACCCTTGATAGCCTTTTTTTTTTTTCTTTTTCTTTTCTTTACCTCGGCCTAGTTTCATGGACTGAAAGGACAAGCTACTCCTCAGCCGACCCTGATTCAGAGGTGGAAAACCTAAAAAATATTCAGGTGACATTCTTAGCTAAATGTTTCATTCGGAGATACGTTAGCAGCCGCTGCTACAGCACCTTGCCAGGAACTGTTACAGTAGACCCGTTTGGGCTACCTAGCTTAATTTAGCTAAAAGTATAACATGAGGGAGCTTGAGAGAGGGACTGTAATGCATGTAACTTTACATAACGGTTAAAGTTGCCGCTATAGTTCAGTTGAAGTTTACTCTGTAGGCTAATTTAGCAGCGCGGCTAACTGCCGAAATCGTTTATGTTAGCCAGCTTGGTTAATTAGCTAACAAGCTACAGCTGGTGGATACCTGCCACCTGCCACTGTCACCTAACGGTACTGAACAACTGGATGGGAGGTCAACGCTGCTACGCAGACAAACGCTGTTTAATTGTCATTTAAACATATATTATCACAGTGAACACAACGTTGAAGTCATAATGGAATATATATGAAGGTAAGTTTCATGCAGCATTTCGGTTGAATTATGAGTTTGACTTTTAGCCTCCCAATTTTCACTGTCAAATCAGCCTGCATTTTTTTTTTTCGTCTAGGCGACGTATCATAGTTTCATTATGGATATTGCCAGGCTATCTAAACAATACTCAAATAATGATAACTCGTAATAAAAAATGAGAAGGAAGGTAATATGTGAGGGATATTTATTTCAGGGACAATTCAACTTGATATTTTTTGTTCAACTGTTGCTTATTACTGTAGGTCTAACGTTACCGACATTGAAACACCTGCAAGAAAATACGCAATTCACTTTAGCATGCTATACATTGCCAAATATGATATATGTCACAAGTTTTATAAGTTGTACTTTGAGGGTGAATGACATTAAAGTTTAACACACACTTAGAGCGTAAAGTGAAATAAATTATCTCTGTGTATTTTACCATTTGTTTCAGTAAAGACCAGACGATATCATCACTTTGTGCAACAAAGAGACAAACTCACAAGTACAGATTAAATAAATAGCTTAACTGCTAGAAAATGACTTTAATTACATTTGATTTGCTTCTAAAATGTCTTACACAAGTGCAGTCAAGTGATATATCACTTGATCGAGATCTAGACAAGAGCTATAGATCTTCCACAGTGGAAGATCTATAGCAAAACAAACGTGTGGAAGTTCCACACGTTTGTTTTTGTGTTCACTGTGCCTTATTATGTCCTATTACATGTGCATGGGCCTTGGCTGCGATAATTTAGGCAGTGTTTCGCCTTTGGTCTGCTGTCATGGACCGGAGGCATCTGTGCATCATGCACACCTGGGTCACTTGGCCTCCACATCAAAGATCATGCATGCATATGAACACATGTTGATACTGTGATGGGGATTAATTAAGCATGCGTCACCGTCACCTGTGTTTAGAGGGTTGTATGTGATGTTTTATATATCAAGCTGTTTCAGACACATGACACTGATGGATTCAACAAAACTGCTACGCTGCATACAATGTTTTATGTTAAATTTGTATTTATAATGAAACGATTACTGAATATCAGTTTTGTCTGGTCTGTCCAAATTAATCACAGCTGTTAAAAAAGCATTGCTGTTTTCCCAAACATTAGAAGACATATGATTAATTCCAAGGGTAAAGAACAATGATGAAATACTTTTTTCCTAAATCTAAAACTAGGATCAGATATGTGCCACTCTATCTAAGTTTGGATATTTTACTCTGAGGAGTTTGATGAATGCGGGTCCAGGTGGGTTACAGTAGTGATTTTAATTTTTCAAGTGGAAAATGGAAACATACAAAAACTTTTTATATTGCCCACATAGCCACTAGTGGATTATTAGAATTGCACTGTGACTGATGGTGAAACAAGCCCTAACATGATCTCCAACATGAAAATACAATCAAGCTCTTAAGAAACCTTTAGACATCACTAACTCACTCACTTAGCGAACATTTTCTGTTCAAGTTGAATTGCTCATCCAACAGATACTGGATGGTTATGAGAGGTGGCTGTTGACTCAGACTCTGACAATTTTTATGTTGTTTTCTGTTCAACTGTTTGTTCATTCCCGCACCCGCTGCTGTGTTCTTAATTTACTGAGGACACATTACTGCAGTTACTCTGTCTTCGCTGATGGAGAGCAATCTGTTGAGCTTTTCTGTCCTGTTGAGGTCTTGGCATTTTAATCATTTGTGTATGATTCAGAGCCTCGTTATACAAAAAGTTATCCTTGAATGCCTGAGGGAACAGCTTGCTTGATGGAAGTGGGCTTCATACCTGACCTTGCAACCAACTGTGCTGTTGATTGGATCTTTTTTTTTTCTCTCATCTGACCGTTATTGTCCTTCTGTCCATTTGTTCTCAGGTTAACGGGGTTCCAGCTGCCTTCACCCATTGTGAGCACAGGCTCCAGGCTCACACTGTGGCTACTGTCTGACTATGCGGTCAGCGGGCAGGGATTTAAAGCTGTCTATGAAGGTAACAAAACTTCCTTATTTGTTTTTGATCCATAGGAAAAATGTTGTTATATTTTTTTCCTTGAGTGTAAATGATGATGCGATCGTTTAAGCTCAATGTACATGCGCAATAAGCCACATGGGTCTCTTTTGAGAATTGTGACACTTCTATCATCCTTTCCAATCATTTTCAATATGGAGTGAACCTTCAGCCACTTATGTTTGTGTGTCATAGCTTAATGGCAAAGGCCTCAGTGCCACAGAGAAACAGTCTCTTAAATATCTTAACAAAGTGAGATGAGAGAATATGGTGAGTACAATAACTCACATTATTGTACAAAAAGCGGCTGTGTACTGAACTAAATGTATCAGGCAGCTTAATTTAAAGGCATTCTTTCCAGCTAGGTTATCATCTCTCCCTTCCATGGCCAGGACCTTTATCATGGTGACATGGAATGCTTTATGACCCATGGCAAGATGATATTAATAATGGCACGCTTCAAACCCACGCAGGAGGAAAGGCAAGCTCAGGGAGGGGAAGGAAATACAAGAGAATGACTAATTAGGCTAATTACCTGACAGGAGTTTGTCAGTCTTTTTGAGATATTGCGAGTGTGTGGATGTGGCTCGGTGAAGCAACATCAAGCGACTCGGGAGGCCTATGACCACATTGCGTGACTAGATAAAACCGAAGACAAAAGAGCAAAGAGACTGTTTGTTAACTCCACTGGGAGGCAATTGGGGCGTCGTGTCTTTGTTTCTCACTAGTGGAAACAAAACTGTCAGACTTGTCTAGCTTCTGACCTTGGATGATGCAATTGTCTCTTGCTGCAAATGTTTTTTGTAGAAACTTTTATAAAAACGGCGAACTATAAGTAATTTTTTGGTCCAGTGTGAAAGATCTGTTGGCAGAAATGGAATATAATCAAATTGGTTTTCATTAGTGTATATTATAAAGAATTTTTGTGTTTTAGCTACCTTGGAAAGAGCCTGTTATATCTACAGAGGAAACAAGTCCGCTTCCTTGAGGTCTGCTATGTAGCACTGTCATGCATCTAAGGTAGCTCTGACTGGACAGACTAAACACTGGCTCTAGAGATATAGGAGGGTAAGACGAGGGGTGTTCACTTGCAACCACACAGCTTGATAACAACAATATTGGGATCAACCCCAGTCGGGCTCTACTTGAGTTACTGCTTCGCCTTCGTTTTTCTGTACGGTCCATGGCACACACATACACCATAAAGCTAAGCGAGTAATGTAAAATAATGTAAATCTTAAATCTTCGGTCCCAGGGAGACTGGTCGAGGCATATCAAGCCTGTTCAGCACCAGGGTATATCAGTGCAAAGGCATAATTACCTGTCACCCACCTCACATGACACTGGAGAGACCAACTGCAATGACCCGTGCCACATGGGAAGAGAGAGAGGCCCTGCTGACACGTGGTGCTGCCCTGTGGGTTAGAGTGAATGTTAATTGGAGAGTGAGAAATACAGGAGATATGCGAAGCACAGCATCAGCTCTCTGTAACTAAGTGGATGTTAGACCACCCACAGTTGGCCTTTATAGCACATGATTTACACACATGAATCTTTGCATTATGTTCTGTATTCCTCGCATGAAGTGAAACCGCATCCTTTTACTGCTTCTTTTAATTCTATTCTGCTATATTCTGTTCTGCTCTTCCTTTGAAGCTCTTTGGCAATTTCATCATTGCAGACATGGGTTCTTCTCTGTTCCACTGAAATCTCGCTGGGGCTCCCTGGCACAAAGGCCAAAGATAATGAACCTCCATCCTGTGGTTAAGCCTGTTTTATCTGGTTACTGATTGTAATTAACAGAAAGGTTTCAAATTGGCCGTATGGTAAAAGCAGCTTAGTTGAACAAACAATCAAATACATTCTGTATGTATTCCATGCCGGCCAAAACTAAATTTGTTTTTTAAAAGAAATATTCCACAACAGCCATTTTCTGCGATATTTTAATGTTTGAAACATTTAACATTTAGAGATTAAAGGAGATTCAAAGTTTTGATTTAAACTTTGCCCAGTTAATTTCCACAATAGAGCTTTATTCTTCTTTGTGTTATTTGGCAGGCTTGTACTTGCTGTCAGGCAGGAGTAAAATGAAGTTTCAAATAACTTTTCTGCTATTGAACTACCCAGGAAGCTGTGAAACACCATGAAGATGTCACAGAAGCCGCTTTGTGCTGCTTTGTGTGAAGTCAGCTTGACCAGAAGCCACTGGCATAAAGCCACTGTTATGCTTTGATTTGATTAGTTCATAGTCAGAAATAGTGCACACTGGTCAGCGGGAAACAAGTTTGAGAGCAGGCAGTGTCCAACGATTATATATAATGATCTCACTGTTTCATCTTTTAGGAAGTAGCCAGTATCTGGTGGCTGTCAGCTGGTAGTTTTATAATGTTTTCAACTTTCATGTGTTGTCTTGTATATACCCCCTTCAGCCATTTCTCACGGATAGTTTTCCATATGGCTTGAGGTCTGCTCGTCAGATGACCCTTTTCTGTTTTGTTTTTCGCTGTCTACACAATTGTTATTCAAGGCAGCCTGTTACTCTTCATTTGAGCCACATATATTCACAGACAAAATAGGATCATAACCATTCTCTTTTTGTCTTCTCTTATTGCACAGTTCTCCTTTTTTTATAGAATTAAAATTTGATGGACAACCACAAGATTTTTTGCATAATGGAATTCTACAGCTAGCACAGCATATTATTGCGTGTCTATGGCTCAGTCTTAGAATAGCTACACTCCTTAATGGACCAAGTTATACTGTAACCAACCTGTCAAATGACGTGTTTACCTGTGTTTTCCATTATAATGCTATTTAGTTGCTCATCAGGTTTTGTTCCTGTTCCCCCCACAAAGCAGTGCAAGTTGAGAATGTTATGTGTACCTCAGGGAAAGTACATTTTAAACTTTAAGGTAAAGAACGCCAGCTGTGTGTAGGTGGGTATTAACCAGACTGCAGCTTGCTTGTGTCACAGCTGTGACGCAGCGTTCTCATGTCTCTGCCATGGTTCCGAAGTGAGCAGCCACATGTTTATTTTTACACTGGAAGCATTGGCTTTCATTGTATGTACATGTAATTCACTTGTGTGTGTGTGTGTGTGTGTGTGTGTGTGTGTGTGTGTGCGTGCGTGCATGTGTGTGAATGCGTATGGACAGAATCACAGTCACTTCCGGGTAGACTGGTGGTTGACTTGCATTGCGGAGATACGTGATATCAACAAACTTGTTTCTTTCTATCTGATGTTTCATCTTTGATATCTCACCAATATTCGGACTACTGCTAGTTGTGGGTAAACTCAAGTTGTTATTGTCTGTAGTCTGCGGCCTGAAAAGTAAATTAGGTGTCCATCCTAATTAGTGAAAGGGTTGAGATATTAAAGTATGAAACATGCACTTTAGGCGACTGAAATATCTACATTTTGAAATGACATAATTAAAAAGCAAACTAAATTGTATGTAAGCCAGTTCACAAACAGACTACAAATTTCATGTCTCTGTTTCTCAGTAGTTGTTATTTTTTAACACAGTTTGTTACACTTCATTTGAGACAAATACTGTGAAGCAGACTTTGCTTGTAACCAGTCTGTTTTGTCTTCTCTTATTGCAGAAGTCGCCCTTTTTTATGGAATTAAAATTGAGTTTATTGGTGAAATTGAGCAGTTTCTCTACTTTTCCTAATCATCTACTCCTCAAGAAAACATTTGCAAGTATGTGGTTTGTGGTTTGAAATTTAGGCTGTTATAGTTAAGACAAAAACAAATGTTGAAATTAAGCTCGCTCCATTTGTTTTATGCTTCATATCTTGCAGACTGGACAGGAAACCACTGTCCTATCTTTAGCTGTTGTTGTGCTTGCTCATTCCATATGACCTACTCTAGCCAAAAGATGACAACTGTTATTCTTGGCTTTGTAGTAATAGAGTGGTTGTACTGTTACACACTGGGAGGGGATCAATGTACCTCCGATTATGGTTTTGTGCATGTATGTCTGTGTGCCTTACTATCTCTCTGTGTAGATGCCACTGAGTGTGTGTGTGAGGCTTTTACTCACTTGATGTCCTTCCATTTTCTCAAATGGGATAAATGTCTTTTTTTTTTTTTTTTTTTTGGCTTGATTGTCTTTTCTCAGCATAGCTTTTGGCAGTAAAGCCTCAGTATTCTACAGGCTCTTTTTTTATTAGGACTGTGCTTACTGTCCACCATTTTGGTGTCAGCCCATCTCGTCTATATTAGATATCTGTTCTGTTTCAGCCCACACTGCAATAAGCCTAAGTGCTGCACAGTCCATCTCCCCAACACGCTGCGTAATGGCCGAGACCACTCTGGAATCTCTCCCCTCTCATCACCATGGCAACCACCAGACTCCTTTTTTCTGTCTTATTCTTCTCGCTCTCTTCTCCATCCCTTTGCAAACTCTTTATTCATGTATAATCTGTAGCTATAGAGAAGGAGCTAACAGAGGCAAAGGGAATTAGGAACGTTTCTGAGCTTCTGAACTATCTACTGGGAATAGAAGAGAACTCTGATCTGTTCCTGTCTTACTGCGTTCCTTGCACTCCACCATTGCCTGTTTTCGCTCCATCTTTTCTCTCTCCTGACTTAGTCCTCCTTTTCCCTTTTCTCTGCTCTACGTCAGATCGCAACCTCTGTGGCTCCCGTTTTGTTGCCTCCCACCTAACGTTATCTCTCGCTCTCTGTCTCTCTTTTGAATATTAAAGTACCGTGATGATTATTCAGTCATGTGTCGCCAAGTTTCTCTTCCGTCTGTGTCTTAGTTGCATATTCAATGTGCCTCCCAACTGGGTCAGCTGAAGAAAAAAACACAGCCAGCCCTGCCGCACGATTCAAGCTGTCTGCCTCCTCAGCATTAAGTCACTGCATGTGTCTGAAATGGGAAGAAAAAGACATACACGCAATACTTCATGAAGTAATTTGTAAACTTTTTTTTCGACCACTCTTGCTTGCATTAATTTATCCCTCTTTAAATTAATTACTTCCTATATATTTACAATAAGGTCTACACATCTGAGTCCAAGGTTGATTATAAATGCATTTAAACAATGATGTTGGTCCCATGTTGGCATTGACAAGAGGGGGGTTTCAAGAAGGGAAGTCAGGGTTAAATGTGAACCACTCAGTTAGTAGATATAAGAGGTTTAACAGTGAGTCACAATAAGCAATCTTTTTTTTCTGAAAGTGCGTAAAGGAGCAGCAGTGGTAGTCACTCCAGCCACACAGCCATCTCCCACGTCCATCAGATCTGATCTACAATAGTGTCTCTATCTGCTCCCCACCCCCTCTCTCTCCCTCTTTCCTATTAGCATGTGAGAGAGGAAGGTGTGGGGCAAGTAGATGAGGGTGATGAGAAAGCAGTGGAGCATGAGTCAGTCTAGTGCCTAATTGAAAAATGAGGCTCTTCCCCTTAACTCGGATAGTGGGCCAAATGAAGGTGTGATGACAGAGGCAAAAGAAGAGTAGAAACCTGGATCAGATCCTACAGCTCTAATGTTCTATTTTCCCTCCACAGGGGCTATTACACATTTCACTCAGGGGCGATTATGTCCCTGTTTGTGTGTTTGTGTCTGTAATTTAAAGGGAGGACTTGAGGGGCTTTTATAATCTGCTGAGCACCTAAGAGATGCTCAGATGTTGATGCTGCTAGCTCTGATAAAATTGTCTTTGATTAGGAAAGATGCACAAAAGTAATTGTTTGCCAAATAGCAATTTACATTGATTGTTTGAATCATTTTGATTGCATATTCAGCATCATTCAGCAGCAATATTATATTCCTGTCTTCCCTCTATTGATGTTATACTGCCCTATCACAATATTAGCAAAGCAGTCCACTTTTACGATTAAATGTGACCGGCAGCCTTCGGCATTAAATCATCATCACTGTGGAAGAAGAAAACAAATAACAAAGAGAACATTTAACACAAGTAGACAAGTTTCTATAAGACACAAAGGTTATCATGCCAACTGTGAATGATTCTCTTTTCTCATTTTAGTTGTGTGCCTCCCTATTTGTTTTTAAGAAACAATACAGCCATTCTTCATATAGTCTACATTGATGCCTTGCCCTGTTATCCCATGTACATCTATGTAGCTGTAATGGAGCGCTTGTTCCGTCAGTAAGCACTAGTTTAATGTGAGATTAGTGCTTCTAGAGGTTTAGCACACAGTTGGAGGTTGTTGTGATGTTGTTTTTGTCATTGTTATGGCTATAATCACAGGTTCAGCTGATATGCAGCTCCACCTAAAATGAAGTTAATCTTAACGTAGATGAAACCAGGAAACACTCATAATGATAGGTTGTGTAATGTTGTAATTGCAGGTTTGGACTTAAATACAATATTAGTCTAAGGTTTTCATGTGTCTGATTTTTAATTTACAATGCAGTGAGGTTTTACTACAAATATTCCACTGTCTTCTTGCTGGATTAATGGGACAAGTGAGAAATTAATGGGTCATTGCATTACAACTAAGAAACACTGTAATCATAAACTTTTCTGCTCACTAAAGAAAATGATTGAATATATTTGATCCTTATACAGTTCCTCAGTGAAACCACATTTCAACTCAAAGATTCAACCTAAATTTGATACAAGGAGACATCTAGTGACAATCAAGTGATAGGACACAGTTATTGGGTTTCAGCTAAAGGCACTGAGGCTTATGGGAACATGACATTGAGTTTGAAAGATTATGTGACTTCTTTGCCGAACATGTTGCCAGTCTAAACTTAACTTATGCTCATAACAGAGTGAATGACAAAAGCAGATCTCTTCAGTTTAACTTGAATACCTCATGAGAGCACACTGATGTTGTGTGGGATGGTTTGAGTGGAGAATAATTGACATTAGGCAAATATTGAAACTTGTAGCTTTAAATCATTTACAGGTAACTTAAACATTTCAACGTTTCATTAATTTTCAGTACTGGCATTTATGTAAACAGACCTGTGATTCTATGCTGCAAAACATATACCCTGTAACTGCTTTTGTAGTTTTCCTCAGTATGGTACAGTATTCATGGTAAATAAATCACTTGAATATGTTGGTTGAGATTGCTCTGGCAGAAGGTCAGGGACCTGAGAAGGCCACGGTCTTTTTAAATGCCAACATGCTATCAGGCTGCTTGCAGCTGCATTATGCATGGACTGTGTTAAAATGTACAACTAATTCTGTGGAGTAAATACTGTGGAATACCGTATATATTATTATGATAGAGTAAATATGTTCAGAAGTCATCTCAGACAAGCAAAATTCTTTTTCACCCCTAACACTGCTGTCTGCTGACACTGTAGCTCTTTCTGGTCTAACTTCCTTGACTGCTCTCTGGACAAAGCAGGTTATAAATGCACTTGTACTGTGTGTGTGTGTGTGTGTGTGTATTTGTGGTTGTGTGTGCATGTGCATGTGTGCGTGCATGCGTGTGCGCACAGTACATACCTGGGCGCTGTCATTGGAACACCTTTATTTAATTCAGCCATTATTTATGTTACTAGTTCCTCCTCTGTTTGAGTAGTCAAAATGTCAGCCCAGAGAAATGTCTGTTACATTGAGTAGGCGTTGTTTCACAAGCTATGTCACTTGCTTCTGTGTCTTTGCTATCTATATTGAATGGGAATAAAGAATAAGGCTTATTTGTTTCAGCATGAAGTAATAGCTAATCAATGGAATGTTGATGAAAATAAAAATCTAACCTAATCTGACAAAAATGAACCTGCCCAGCTGACAACTTCAGCAAGAGGTGCAAATACTGAATGGCCGAACATGAATGAGTATTGGTCATCAACTCCCCAAACGTCCTGTATTATTTTCAGATCAAATTGTCACTGTAGTTGCCATAGCAGCGCCAAAGCCTTTTGTAAAATGGGTTATAAATGTCAACCGTGTAACGGTTTGATCGAGCCATGAACATAAACCTACTGTAAGAGATTAGGGCCATGTAGATGCCTCCAGACTTGGCCACAGTCCATTTTTTTCTGTGTGTTTGCGGGCATATAAAAAGATTCAGTTTTTGTTTATTGATGTCTGTTCTCCCACAAGTAGTGACTCACTGCTGTTATTTCCATGAAAGCATATGTATTAAATCCACACCTCGACTTTCTGCAAACAAGACGAACATGCCTGTTTTCCTGTGCGCATTTTCATGTCCACTGTGGCGAACCAGGTCCAGAACCTCTTGATCCTCTATTTGTCTGCTTAAAACAAGGCACAATTCAGGCCTTTTGAAGTATTTTCATCAAATCCCTTTACAGTGTTTCAGAGAATTAATTTGACAGTGCAACCTCGCAAGCCTTCTATTAAGCCTTCTAACAAAACCGCAATTTCTTCCATAAGCATATTTAAACCTGACAACTGTATTGTTTATTTTCCTGAGCCCTTGCTGCCTTTTGTTATTGTTATCTATAAAACACCAGCTTAAGTAAAACTTTTGAAATTAAAATGTTGTTGCAGTTGCTGCAATTGATCAAAAGTGCATCACAGTTTTACAGAAAAACAAAGAAAATTCATTCATTTTCTGACACAATAGCCTCAAAAACCCTTATGATTTTGGCGGGACTGTTAATTACACACCTGCCCTCAAACAGCAGAATGCCTTTGTAATTTTGTCACCGAGCGTGCAGGTCCAGTGTAGTTGCTGCATTAGTCAAAACCTGCTCCCAGCAACAATTGGTTCCTTTATGTTTATTGGATGTGTTAGATCACGTGGTGCAGCTTTTGCTCTGTGGAGAATTTCACAGTGACAGGCAGATATACTGTAAATGGAAGAAGCCAGGAACAAGTGCTTCTTATTAGAATGGGGTTCAAGAGCCTGAACTTAGCAGTTAAATTGAAGCCAAGCTACCACAGCTGTAATTTTACTGAATGTATTTACTAATTTCTTGTAAAATGTGGGCTGTCTGGCACGTCCGGGTAAGCAGAGCTTCTACTCTGGCAGATTGTAGCTGTTATTAGTGTCTGGCATGGGAATCGGCCGCCAGCGTGTCTGACCGTTAAATGCTTCTGACACTTAATTAATGGATGATTGTTGTGTGGCAGTTCTCCGTCAGCCTAATGAAGACTGCTTCGGCTCATACCCATAGACACACTTTGTCTGGCATGCGCACTGACTTTCACAAACACACACTCTGAATCAATACTGCACCAGAAATATTCAGGCAACTCCTAATAGTTGTTGATGACTTTTGTGCAGCTTACCCATGGTGCATTAGTATTTTGGCCTGTTTTTCATCTTTACAATTAAATGATTTAATTGCTTATTTGAATAATTTAGGATGATTATTTGAAAAATAATCTTTTCTGACTCTATTTCTCTGTATCTCTTATTCTAGAGACACTTTGATGACTGAACAAAGCAAATCATTCCTACAGTTGTCAGAATGATGAGTGAAGCAAACGCCAGCCCCTTAGACCTAGTTAGATTATAATTATGATTTATATTGTCCTTATCTTAAAATGACTCGGTTGGAGAGTGATGTTGTTGTTGAATTCCTTCCAGCCGTCTCTTTGCCTGCTTCACATTATGTTCATATTTGATACCGAATCCCACATCTAATCCGTTTTGGGATTATTTTTTCATATTTTCTTTATTCTTTTTTCTCTTTTTATAGAACTGACATGAGCTAAGAGAGCTCTTGACAGTTCCCATTGCCCCGCAAGTCATTGCTAGGCATCTGCTCTGCACAGTGCTGCAACACACTCATTTTTTTGGGTCTCTGCCCTCATTCCTTCTTGCCCTCTATTTGTTTTCTGGGTGAATGGGCGGCAAGACAGGTTCTAGTCTGTGGTCAGGACAAGTTGTTGTTTTGATCTCCAGATAAGAGATGGAAAACAACACTCCCACACACAGACACACGGACACGTCTGCACAGAGGACATTTAAGACCCATTCACACAAGTGGACACAGGAGTGCACACTCAAACATAGCATGATGCAGCTGCTGAGCAGTGGAGCATGTACAGAAAGGTCATCCATCCCTGTGAACCCGTGGCTTTGGGGGAGTTTGTTTGCAATGCCTCAGAGAAGCCAAAGAAGTGTGTGCATATGTCCATCCATTCCACCAGTTCTCTATAACTACTTGCATGGGCAGCTACACAAGTATTTCTCACTAGGGATGAGACCATTTACTGTAAATTTAAATGTGTAATCATTGACAATATCATGATCATTTAAAGAAAGAAAATCCAACCGTCTACTTATTTTGCAGATAGTTTTGGTTGATTTGGTAAAGCTCAGTTACTTACTGGCTTGCATGGCATAGGCTGTGTATATTGTAGGGATAGACTGATTCTCAAAGCTGATTATTTCTTAAGTGTTTTTTTTTTTTTTTTTAGGATTGGTTGCTGTAGTTGATTATTGGTCCAGCAATCTCTCTTTGTCTGTAGTCACTAATTTGTGGTCTCATTCAATGTCCCACTTACAACAGTAATTGGTTACATGTCCGGAGCAATAGCCCATCACCACTTATTATTCACCACTGAATAATCTGTACTACTGAAGTACTACAAACGTATATTCATTCCAAATATTGGTTATAGGTCTCCTTAAGTCAAAATGTATCAAACCAGGACCCAAATGCAGACACAGACACAGAGAATGATGCAGCAAAAACCTTAATTTAGGCCCTGGGAATAGAGATGAAAAGCCTTGCAGAGCCGGTGAAGTGCAGGGAAACACAGGGAAAACCCTGGGACATGGCTGAGACATGTCTGCCCTGAATTAAAAAAATAACATATCAGTCAATCCCTATTATATAAAACACAACATAAAAAGATTTTTTTACTCTCCTTTATGAGTAGTTCTTGCATCAGACATCTGCAGTCAGAATACAGAGTATAATGTGCAAAACAGGGATCAACGTTTATGCATAGCCACCAATGTACTTCATGCTTTATTCATAGTGTTTATATAGGCTACTTTACAGGTCCACTTAACTATGTGGATTCAACATCTAGGAATAACATTTGAGCACTGTCATTTTGACAATTGCCTGTTCAGCTCTCCATATTCATGCTGTTTACCACCTACTCACTTTTTTCTGATTGCATTTTTTGTATTAGTTGTATAAATTTGAATCTCTTTGAATAACTAGAGAAAAAATACGTAAAAAAAAAAATGAGTCGCAGAATGGAAAACAGTCAATATAGTCGATAGAAAATAAATATCAAACATGAAAAAGTAGCTCAACACTTAAGTCAATAATCAACATTAAAACCAATGATTGATGAAAACAAGTGAGCTCATATGCAAAGGAGACATTCCCACCGGTGTTTCTCTCAGTTTGAGTGTGGAAAACATGCAGGCCCTCTGGAAATGTGACCCTGTGGTATGAGGATGTTTGACCAAGTGCCTGAAGCAAGCGGCGCGTGTGTGTAGTTGTATGTGTGTCGTGCGTGTGTGAGAGTGCATACGAGTGTGACTTTGCACACACTCTGAACACATGTCCGTGGATCGCAGCAGAGGAAGCCTGTCCCACTGTGGGGAACAACTGAGGTGTGAGCAGTGTGACAATGGCGCAAAGTGACAGGCAGACTGAGGCAAATACTAGGGCAGTGGGTGGGATGTGTTGACAGTATTGTGTGCATGTCTGTGTGTGCGAGCGTACATGGTTGTGTACATTTCTATACTGCACGTACTCTACATACAAGGTTGTCTATTGTGCAGTCAGGAAGAGTGAACATTGAGGTGTTTCTCCCATGGCTGTTATTTTGGCTCCTGAGAAAGGCCTTCGCTGTTCCCTGCTGTTTCCACACTGACAGGCTACATACTGACAGGGCCGACCCTCACTGCATCCTAACAAACAGAGAGGGAGATTGTGAAGAAGACAAGAGGGGAGACTCAGGAAGAGAGACATCTACTAGTGGAGAGGGGTTAGCCACAGAAAGAACTGAGAGGGAGAGCGTATGGAAATGGAGAAGAGGAAATATAGGAATAGAGCAACTGAAAGAAAAAGAGGTGATAGAAGTGTGAGAGAAATAAAGACAGTGATGACTCACAACAGTGAGGTAATGGATGGAGCTATGAAAGTCTTCTTGCTCCATCCTGTTGTAGAGTCTTCTTTGCAAAAAACAGGTCAGATGAACACAAGGAATGCCACACGGCCCATTTGCTGCACCGTTACTCATGCACAACGCTCACCCCTCTCCAAAGCCATGCATTTTTTAGTCTGTGAGCTCATCTCCCCAAAAAGCACCAGGAACCCGAAGTGCTCTCACATCTCCTCTGACATAGCTCTTTTATTGGGTTTTGACTGCATGAAATGTCACTCAGAACACGTCGCCCCCTTTACCTGTTGTTCTTTTTTGACTTTTCCAAAAGGTTGTTGTGTTGTTATTCCTCCACTGTTTATATGTGATATCAGTCTGGCACACAAATTCTGCCACTTTATGAAAGTGTGTAATTAAGCACCTCGGTCAGCCTCTTGTAAATGTCATCAGCTCAGCTCTCTGGATCGTAGACGCTGATGTAATTAATTCCAGCCTAAGATAAACCCCATCAGTCAACTTGCTGTAAGTAAGGGTGATAGTTCATCTTTTGGGCTGTTAGGATATATCCAGTATATTAATGTTACTCTGTCTGTTAAGTGTACCCTGATGTCTGAACCATTTGTATTTAAACCTTACTTCTACCTCTCTCTCTTTCCCATCTATCCATCCTTCCCTTCTTGCTACATCCCTCTTGCCCTAAACAGTCATTTTTATCCTTCTCTCCCAGCCTCTATCTCTGATCAGGATTAGCCCCCTTTGCTTGTTAGCGTGCTAGCTCTTTTTCTCTCCCCACACCCACGTTTGTGTCTCCGTACAATCCCTGTTTTGTGTGGATTAGTGCCTGTATTGTCCTTGGATTAGGGTGTCATTGTTTCTGAGCTGGGTGAGGCAGGAACGTGCTGCTGAATATGCTTGTGAGTACGTGTGTGTGAAGTATGTTCAAATCAGCATGGGAGACCGAGGTTATGAATCTCCCTTTGTACACGGAGCAGCACAAAGTAGAACACTTTGTACTGCTCTGTGACTTCCCTGCTCTTTCCTTGTTTATCTAATTGGCATTTGTCTTCCTTACTGCCAAGTGTCGATGCTAGGTGTGTGCAGTGTGGTTGAAGAAGCTTGGAACTTGGAGCCAATTAGTGTCCACTTATGCGTTGGTAATTGAAGGCCAGACTGTCAGAATAGGTAGCCCTTGACAAAGATGAGATGTGCTGTGATTGTCGTGTTTTCACGTCATGTTCAGCCAGTCATCACAGATAGACAGACAGAAAAGACAAGGAGAAAGGGAGAGGGGGTATGAAACTATTAAAGGAGGTATCTATTGATCGCATGGCAGGGCTTCTGTGTTAGCTCAGTGTGACAGAGACACTCAGCAGGTGGGAGGCAAAGGAGGTCTGTGGATATGCTGTGACTATCGAGATGCAAGAATTTCCAGGCAACACCATATCAGACTTCTTATCTATTGTTTGTGACAGTAAGGCATTTACTGGCTTATTTACTCTCTCACAGGTAAATCTGTGTGACAGTTTATTGATCCAGAAAATGTTCAGCTGTTGGGAGTTAAAATGTTATTCAGAGAGACAGTATATAATCATCTTATCTTTCGAGTCAGGTATTTTATGCAGTCTTTTGGTTCCCCTCAATTGCTTCTTCCCAATTAGTTTGATTGGAATTAAACTTTTTAACAGTGTAAAGTGTGTTTACTGAAGACTCCAGTAGGGGCGACTTCAATAAACCCACATTTATCATTCAGCAGCTGTGTAATCTAATACATCATTAAGATTGCTTTGCATGCATGTTAACGTCCATGATGAAATACCCAGTGACGGTTATGAACAGTAGGTAACCAGTGTAATATTTCTCATTGCTTTAATTGTTATCAACCAAGCGGCTCCTTCTTGGCTGCTGTGTTTAATCATTTCTCCGTTCACTAGGCCGCTCAAATGTGCAGCAATTCATCAGGCCGGACTTATCGATCAGCCTTTGCCAATTCCCTCCACTCATTCCCTTCAGACCTTATCGACTGTTGAGTATTCACTTGTTAGCCGCCTAAATGTTAAAGGTCAAATTTAATGTCTAGTACATTTGTTCTGGGAAGTTGTGACTGTATTCAAAGCAACTAAGAGTCTTAGTTGTATAGATTTTCTTGATGAAATTGTTAAACCTGTCAGCCTGCAGATTTAATTCAATTAGCATGACTGTCAATAAACACATATGTTTGAAGTCATGATTGCTGACTAGATATAGGATTGCTGATTGTTCTGTATTTGACTATGAATAATTCAGTCTGTGCTGTGATCAATTGCACTGCTGAATCTTTACAAATTGCGCACACAGACGCATGAACCAGGGCACAAAATTTGTCCAAGTCACACACAAGCACTGCGTAACACAATTCCCTCAACACAATCACTTGGGTCGGTTGTGTTTTTACTACTACTTCATCACTTACAGAGAATCAATGTTTGCTGACCTCAGTTGCATTTCCGCTATTTTGACGTCAACAGCAGGGAAACAGCTCAGTTGACTGGAGGGAGGAGAGACAACCGGGATGTGTCATGGAGAAATAAACCTTTGTCCACAGACTGCGCTGAAGTAGACAAATGTCTTCAGGAATCACACAGAAAACTGAGCTACTAGCTGATTTGTGTTGATTTTGTCATTTGTCGAGGAGCGTATCTCACTGTCTGCCTCTGTGTGCGCCTGACAAGCTCATGGGGCAAACTCACCATCACTGATGCAGAACGCAAAGGCACACCTGTTTGTTTTGTGTTTGTCTCTTACCCATCATTTGGCATTGCTGCGTGCTCTATTTGAGGCCTTAATTCACAGTTTTTCTTCAGTGTAATGAGGCAAGGACTGGGAACAAGCTGAGGTGTTGTGTCAAAGGGAAGATTTCAGGCTGAGCCATCTTTGTAAGAGTGGGTGGGAAGTATAATTGGCACCTTTTGTGTGAGTTAAGAGCAGAATTCTGCTTCATTTCATTCAGCTCTGTTTGCATGGGTGTGTAGCTCCTGAACAATATGTTTTGAGTGACAATGAGGTGATCATATGGTTTATTTATGGGCTTGGATCACCTCCAAATGCCACTTGATTTAGCTGCAGCACAGAGCACAGAGCTTTCTTTACACATTAGCACAATAGTATGTGTATGGATTTCAGTACTGCTCATGTTTCATCGGATATTGATGGGTTTAAATTATGTATTTGATCATAATCTTTCCTTCTAGACCAAATGAATTGGTCTCTGCCACAAAATAAGTGTCTTTTCTTTGAGATCCTTAAGTTAAAAGGAAATATAAAGGATGAAGCAAACATTGACTTGAATGGCACACCCCCAGGGAACTATACCCCCACAGCAGGTCTGAAATCAAAAGAAGAAACTAGCTTGGGGAATACAGGGTGGGATTTAAAGGAAACTGAAGGGAAGCAGTAATACCAGGAAACTTCTCCTTTCACATCAAGTCACCCTGATTCTTTAAAGCCTGGATGGTTAAGGAAGAAAGGAAACATGATAAAATATGCAGATTAGATGTTTTCACAATATGCATCGTATAGAGATTGCCTGAAGTGAAGTATGATTTAAAATGGGGACATTTTCAAATGGTGGGCCGGTGGAACTGTGAGGTTAAATATAGGAGAGGAGGGCAAGTTCTGATGGGTTATCATAATGTGATGATAATAGTGAGTTAGAAGTGAAAAATCTATAATGGGCTCAACAGAACACCAGCTATGTACCCTAACACAGCAGTCAAATGGATGTTATAATTCCATGACTCATCCAATATAACCACAGTTCAATAATTGGCCAAATGTAACTCACTAAAGTATTATAAATGACCTAAATACAGCTCATTTGATCATAATTGCCGGGTTGATGAGAAAGGTTGCCTTAGCAATGGAATAGATCTAAATGGAACTAGTGAAACCACTCATACTGAAGGTAGAACAGTCCAATCCTAGTGGGAATCCTCTCTGATCCTCCATGCTAATATCAACAAATTGTTTCTTAGTGGTCTTCCATAGCTCGTAAACCAGA
This sequence comes from Lagodon rhomboides, assembly GCA_039737535.1. Lineage (NCBI taxonomy): Eukaryota > Metazoa > Chordata > Actinopteri > Spariformes > Sparidae > Lagodon > Lagodon rhomboides. Next base: position 20,620,895 of record CM077799.1, on the reverse strand, counting down.
AACCAGGGTTTGTGGTTCTCTGCTAATTTAGTTTACGTCTCTTGTTATTTTTTTCAAATGGTAGCAAAGGCAGCTGAAGCTCCTACTCTATTAAAAATAAACTGTAATGCATTGCCAGCTGTCATACTGGCAGATCAGGCACTTGGTCTAAAAAAATTGCGAGCATAAGAAATAAGGATGACAGAATAATTTAACTGGTGATGCAGAGCGTACAGACTAAAGGCAGTGCTGTGAGTTAGTGCTGTGCCAAAAACAGAACTGCATGGAGCAAAAAGGCTTCACTTGCACACAAGATGGTCTCTCTATAGGACTAAAATACTTCCACTGACCTTTTGATCCTGAAGGTTTTTGCTAATAATAGCAAGTAGACAATAATTTATAGATTTGAAATTGCATGTATTCATTCCTTTTTGAAGAAATTAACGTCAGTGTCTCTTTTTAAATGTATTGGTTGATTGTTTTGTTTTTGTTTTTTTTTTTTGCTTTTAAAAGGGAGAATAAAAGTATTTGCAGAAACATCAGAAAATGCTCCTACTAGTGTTTTGGTGTTACACTGTTGGAAAAAAGAGACAACATAAGCAGACTTGTGCTGTAGCCTACATGTTGTGGGCAGACAGTGTGCTGTTAGTGGTACAGAAGAGTGCACGTGCATCTAACTAGATCATAGTCACATTATTATGTACATTTACATACTGTTTAATTTAGTATAAATACTTTATACAAAAAATGCTGCTAGCATATGCATGTATGCTAGCAGGCTGGTATTTCCCTCAGGTTAAGATTTTTTGTGGTGAATGGTCCCATGGTGATGGAGGTGTAGGACTGCATACTACATCGGGCCATCGGGAGCCATTATTCAGCAAAAAAGCACATTATTCAGAAGTAAAGTAGTGACTTCTTATTCACAGACATTGCTGGGTGTCTTTTTCCATTTTTAGCATCGTAATCCTGCCTATCAAGTTTTTGCCAGTGGTTGCCTGACTTTGGACATGGCATTTTTGTGATTGAGCAAGTCACTTATTACTTCATCTGTCCAATATGAATCTGACTGATGTATTTTGCATTATGCTAATCCTGTCTAGAGTTCTACTCCATGTTTTGTCTCTACTATTTGTACACAACAGCTCACACAATATGATGCCAGTGCCACTGGTTTTGGATCAAAAAGATGTTTACCTGCAGCATTGGCTGCTGGTTTCAGTTTGTAAATCTGTGTGTGTGTTGTCAAGGCAAAATGTGGTCCTGGGGGCACGTATTATAGCAGGAACTAACACAGAAGCAATTTCCAGTATTTTGCCAGGTGTTCATATGTCTGACTGTTTGTCTGTGGACAGATTTTGGTGATGCAGACCTAGTTACAAAATGGCAGTTGTCTGAGAAAGGATGCCAGAAATAGGGAGATAGGAATTAGGTAAGGGGCCATTAGCCCCACACTTTACGCCATTTTGTCTTAAGTTGCAAATCATGTAACCCAGTTCCAACCAATCCCATCTTCTCTAGTGCAGCTGGTATCGTCTTCCCCTTCTCTGTCTGTCTGTCTGTCTGTCTGTCTGTCTGTCTATCACAATGATAGCGTCACAACCATGCAAGATACAGAGAGAGAAAGAGAGAAATGCCAAGGTTAAATAACAGCATTGATTAATCTTTTCAGTGCATCTTTGCTTCATCAAGCCATCACTGCTCTATTCTCTACACAAGTCAGATAACTTAACTTGATGGAAAACTAAAGTTAATTGAAGGAGACACAGTGAATGGGATGTCAGTCTGAATTGGCATTTGACCCGTTGACCAGTCAAGGTGAGGGATGCTTCTACGCAATCATCCGGATACTTGTTCTCATGTGTGTGAAGAAGGCTTCAGCTTCATTTTCTTGACATGAGATGTGTGACATGACAGTATAAACATGCCGACAAAGGTCAAAAGACAACCTGGATTGGACTGGATTTCCAGGTTTACTGCATTCTAGGAAAAGAGGTGCGTTTGTTTTCTCAGACTCCCCACAAACCTTCACGTTTACGCATCAACACTTCCCCTTCCACAAAGTCCTCTCTGGTGGGCCTTTACTGTTTCCAAGGCAACCTGCAGAGCGGGGGAGAGAGAATTGGCTGAGGGGAGGGCAAAGCAATACAAAATACAGGAAAGCAAGATAGCAGGGTTTGAAGGCCCAAAAACAGGACCTAAGGATGGTGATGTTGGTGAGGCTTCGGTGCCTCACAGTTAGACCAACTGTGACAGTGGCTGTGGCACAGGATCACCTCGGAGCAATACAACTACCAGTTGGATTGCCATCAAATTACGTATGGATATTCACTTCCCTAAAAAGATGAATGCTAATGCTTTTGGTGACCTGACCTTTCCTTTAGAATTGCTCAGAGGCAAAAATATTCAATTTCAAATAAAAAATACAAAAATTGGAGCACTTTCTTGAAAATGAACAAGGTATGCAGTGATTTCCCAAGATGACAGCAAGCACTGATTGACACCAATTGCCCATTTATGAAGGTTGTGTGACATTTTAGCGCCCCTCGAAAGTGAACAAAAAAACATCTTAGTTGCCCCCTGGTGGCTGACTGCAACATAGGTCATAAACTCCATCCCCTCCATGTTTGCAAATGGGGGACATGGGCTGAGCTAAAAACTGAAAGTACACGTCAAAGACATTTTTCTAAAAGATGGTTTCTGTTATTTAAGGCCGTTATTATTATGTAGATGTAGGTTGAATTGTTTATTTTTCCTTATAAGTTTACTTTTAATTAGCTGTTTGATGCTGTAAGATGGCAGCGAAAAGTCATGATTGACAGCTGAGTGCACGATTGAGTCGGCTTGAGTTGGCAGGACCTTGATACTCCAGCTTCACCCACTACTGATACTGATGTCCCGAGCACAAGGTAGCAGTGTCTGAATCTGAGGTAATTTGGCATAATTTTGTTCATTGCAATTAACTTCATGAAAAGTTGATGATTGACACCAAAGCTTTTTTTCCCCAAATCAAAAATGTATAAATCTAATGGCATTGAAGTGCAATATATATACCACATGTAGCATGTAGCTATACGTTAATTATGACACGAAAGTTTGTACACCAACATTCCCTTTGACACATTTAATTACCTTGTTCTATAAATTGAAATACCTTGCTGCACTGTTTATAGGATATAACTCTGTCTCTAATATACATATTGTTTGACAGACTTTAATGTTTCCATTTATTTGTTATTGTATTGTTGATTAGTGTTTGCAATGAACAGTGTAGGCAGAATATACTGTCTGAGTACACCATCATTGTTGTGGATGACACACTGCCATAGTAGAGTATATCTAGCCATCAGCTAATAAATGTACAGCTCTTTGGTAAACCAGTATAGTTACTGCTCACATGTAATCTTCTTGATTTTGGATAAATCTGGCTGTGTGCCTCTGTATGCTCGAGCTTGCAGGTGTGACCAGCGGATTTCTGTGATTTTAGTTTGAAAGAGTAGTGTCAGTTCAGAGATAAGCCTGAAAAGCCAGAGGGATTTAGATGCTTCCAGCCAGACAGAGTCAAGGCTGTACACAGATGTGTTGATCTCTCTTCTCAGCTCCCCCAGCCCTGCCTCTCATCTGTCTTCTGGTCTCTTATGCTCCCCGATCCCTCTTAGTTTAGTCTCATATATAGTGAATGGCTGCTGAATGGCACATTATTCCGTTTTGCAGACATTGTCGGCAGCCATCAATTCTGTATGAGCTCTCTTTCACACCTCAGCGCCTCCCACACAGCAACTGGTCCTTTTTGCTGCACTTGCTATGTTGCGTGTTGGAAATGAGGATATGTAGAGTCCATTCCAGTCTGTATTTGTGTGTATGTTTGTGTATGTACAGAGGTTCAAACCCTCATTGTCACGCCAGAATTTTCTCTTGTTGTCAAGTTAGACAAGCTTTATTCGCAGCTAAGCTCAAAATCAGACAGGGATTTTCAAAGCCGGCTCTCTAACCCCAAACCATTCAGGCAGCGTCACACAGTGCAACATTAAATATTACCAACACACTCAGGTAAACATACACTTTTGCACACACATAAACACACTCAAATATGATTACAGTCTACAACGAGTTTTCCCCATCTAAATTTAAGGTGGCTTAAAGTGTTTATTTCCACTGCCTTGAAATCTTTAGAAGCATTATAGGAGAGTAGCGCTCAGTGTTTCCCACACATTGACTAATTCGTAGCGGTGCGCCACAGAATCAAGACCGACATATTGTGTTTCTTTTTTTTTTTGTTTGTATTTTTTAGCACTATTTAAAAACGTTGGGCTGCATTTCTTTTCCCTGCTCTCGCTCCGTCTCTCTGTCACTCACGCGTCTCACTCACACAGCCCCTCCCCTCAGTGCACACAGCGTGTGCGCCACCATGAAAACGACATCATCCGTTGAAATAATAACGTGGAAGTTTGATATTTGGTGCAGACGGCTGGTGGAAGTCACGAGTTTATGAAAGTTTGTATCTCCGCGCGAAACACCATGACCTTTGTTCTATCAACACTTAGACGTCAATTGTGAATTTATTTTTTACTTCTAGCAGTGTTATGGAGGGCTTCCCAATTTGGCTGTCTCATGCACATGCTTAAGGACACACGTCGTGTGAATTTACACAAGCCAATGATGTCTCACTATTTCACTGATCTAAAAGTGGTGGTAACACAGCAAGATATGCAGCGATGTGGCAACAAATACCGGGAAGACAATTGCTGGCTAGCAAACATGGGTGTGAACAATGCAAGTTTCAAACCTTTCAGAAAGGTCAGCTTTCCAATGGTTTTATGAAGAAGAAAAAGCATTAATCACAAGAAAGCATACTTCTACATTGTCTATTGAGTTCTTTGCTAGCGGACAGTTATTATATTTTTAAAAAAGAATAATAATGTACGTAATAAACCTACACTTCCGCGTGCACACACTAGACTGTAGGATGCTATCCATTTCTTGGATGTAAAGGAGAGTTAATTTCTGCATTCCTCAGGCTCTCTAAGCAGAAGTGATGGCAGTTGCCAGCTTTTGTCCAGCCCGTGTGTAGGGAACACGAGGCATTGATTGAATTGCTGCTTGACAAAGCAGAAACTGCTTATTGAGCTAATGCACCTACGTGTTGGGATCGATCTCGCAATGTCACTTCCAACTGCCTAGCAGAAGACAGAGAGAGAGGGGCAAGAAGCAGAGGAACAGGAATGAAAAGTGGGAGGAAATGGGAAAGGAAGATAGAAAAGAGTGATGTGAGATGTACTGAGATGAATACAAAGATAGATACATAAGTATCTACAGAGAGGTAAAAGCAGATTTTAAATCTGTGAAGTGGGTTAGACTCCACTAATATGAGAGTCACTGTAGGGACGTCTTGTCTTTTGGTGTTCCACTTCCTTTTGCTTGAAACTAATTAAGAGCAAGGTGCTGCAGAATGTAGCCCCTTCCTATTGATGACAGTGCTGTTTCTCCCAGCATCCATGCAACTGTTTGTTCCTTACCATCTGTCTATCTGCATATTTGTCTCCATCTCCTTCTCTCTCTGTCTTTCTTACTTTAAAATATGAGTCAGCCTCAATCACTACCCCAAACAATTCCATCATTTTCCCCCCTTATATATGATATGTAACATTTTCTCATTGTTTTGTTTGTTATTCACACTGTCCTTAATGTTTCAAACAATGTTCATTCAAATAGAAAATTTTAATCAAGGTTACAGTGGCTTTCAATTGGTCCCTTATTGGTCTTACTTCCAAGGGAAACATCAGATCACACGTTGGGGAGTGAGGAAGGAAGTCGGTGAATGTGGCTGTATGTAACGTGAATAGAACTTTAAACATTGTTGAACATTTCTGCCATCATCAAGACATCAGATAGATTGTCTTCAGCAATAGTGGTTGTTTAGCAGTGCGGACAAAAACACCCATGATCCCATGGTGTTTCAAAATTGGACAATGAGAGACCTATAGCACCAGAAATCACATGCTATGTGTTTAATTGCTTTGCTTACTTAAAGATGGATCATTAAAGACAAAATACAGATTGGAAGAGAGAAAAAGCTAATCTTAGGTAATGTTAGACAAAAAAAGTCAGGAAAAGAGCTTACATGCATTATATACTGCACCTCCACTGCACACTTCAAGAATACTTGTAAATACTTTTGCTTTTTGTTACGCTGTCAATCACTCATCTTCTGCTGTTTGATACGTGGCAGACAGGCTGATGTCAGATCAGCTGTATTGAGACAGATCTTTTTCCCCAACTGTCATCTTCACACATTTTTCTCTGTATCTCACACTCTCTGTCTTTGTCTTTAATTCTTCTCTTTCTTGCCCTTTCTCTAACCTCAGCATATTATTCCTGAGTTACTTCAGGGACTTGGTTACTCCTTCGACTAGAGCCTTCCAAATTTGAGACACAATAAACCAATCTCTTCTCTTTTTATCTTTCTGCCTTCTCACCGTCTAACCATGTGCAGCAGCTCAATCCATCTATTAAAAATGGAAACACCTCCTTAGACGAAGCCTCTTACTACAATGTGCTAAGAAATTCATGATCTCCTTATTTTCCAGCATAAGCTTTTTTAAGAACCATTTTCTGACAAATGGGTATTACAGTATGCACAGATATATACCTGTGCCCCTTTGCCTGCGAGAGGATGACAAATTGGGGAAGAGTCTTGAAAACTCCCAGGAAGAGAGAGCATCAGTCATAGTAGGGTTAAAGGTCATCCCACAGCAGACGGGCTTCATACCATCTCCTTCTCCACTGTCCTTTGTCCTAGTCACCAGCAGCGAGAGGGTATGAAGAGAAAAGGGGAGGAATGCAAGCAGATGATATAAGGGACGGATGGCGTGATGGATGGCGGGGCTCCTGGCTCTCAGCGTGCATGTGCTTGGGCATCTACTGTTAGCCAGTGGAGAGGGATGCATTGATGGACGAGGAACATCCTTTGCCGTTTCAGCAGTGGAAGTGCTTAAAGCATCCAGGCCCCAGGGACGGGCCATGTCACAGTCCCACATCCTGGTGACTTATGGACCTGCCAGACAAACACCCGAGGGCTGCTGTAGTGGGTTTGAGCATGGGGGGTTGGGATGCAATAGTCCACGTGATGACAGAAGCCGGACCCCCCTAGAAGGAACGCACCTCTCTGTCTTCATACAGTAACCACTCAGTGCAGCTAAGGTTTCCAATGAAGGCTGCAACGCTTGTAAGGCAAGGCAAGGCAAGTTTATTTGTATAGCACAATTCAGACACAAGGCAACTCGAAGTGCTTGTAAAATAATTTGTGAAGTAATTCAGATGTATGAAGGCGTGTGCAGGAAAGGGAATTAATGGAGAGTAATGTGAAGTCGCCTCGAAAATATTTAAAATTGTTTTCTCATTATTTCTCTCAAGCTCCTTGGTGTGTGTTTGTTTTTCTTTTTTGTCTTCCTTTCCATCTCCCTTTTTCAAACTCTCTCCCTGTTTAGGATTTAGCCTGCAGGGGTAAATGGAAGAGATTGTGATAAATGAGTTTAAAGCACACAGTGCAAAAAGACTGGTTGTTTTTTATACACCGCTGCTTTGGTTTCCTGATTTTAGCTTCGTAGATACTCAGTAGGGTTCTCCTGCTTTATTGTACGTGAAAAGAGACATTACTTCTGAATGATTGGTATTTTTGTCTGCCACAAAATTCTACCACTATCACATCAGTTTTGGAGGAGAAATAAATGTCACTGAACAAAGAAAAAAAAAGAAAATATTGTTTTGGTGTATTATGAGTGCAGCTGCCTTAGACTATTATAGCGAATACTGTCAATGTTTTTTGCCCATGATGTTTATTGGTGATGGATACATTCACATTGTGGGATAAAGCAAATTTCGATTTTCAGGCAAGTTAAAAAAAGAAAAAAAAAAAAAAAAGCCTCTGCCTCTTCAGTGCTCCAGGCATCGCCCTGTTCTGGGGATTGCACCAGTAATGGCACTTTTAGACTTAATTTACTGCCCAAACTAATAACCTGAAATGGAAAGTGTGATGAGAAAATCACTTACATGCACGCTCACACACACACGCACACACACACACACACACACACACATATATAAAGCACATGTATGCCCATACTTGCACATCTCTACTCTGACAGTGCTGTGCCCTCAATCAGTTCTAATGCAATGAAATCAGTGATCCTGTTCATCTTTATTCCGTTCTCTTTCCTTCTCTCTCTCTTGCGCTCTCTCAAACATACACATATACCCACACACACACGCACACACACAGACACACCTTTTCCCTGTCATTCTCACAGCCTTCCATACACCTTGCACACAGCATCTGTCATATTCTTCAGTTTATTTCCCACCCCAAGAATAGGCTGTTCTCACAGTGGACATTTTGACTTGCCCTAGCAGGAAAAGCGCAGGTGTCACTAATAACATTAATGATGGCTCCGTTCCATTTAGGCATGCCAGTAATCCACGCCAGTAAGCCAGCATGTACAATATGATGAGCCTGGCACCGGCTCACCGAAAAGGAATGCAGCCAGTGTTAATGTTGTTAGTTATACCTGTGTTTAACGAGTCAAAATGTTTGCCGTGAGAAATGTATCCATCCCCATACCTCAACCCATCCTTCCATTCTTTGATTTTATCCCAGTTGACCCTCCTCCCCCTCAATCTCTAAAATGTTGCTCGGATTCTAACTCCAGCTGTGTTGATCCAGCCTTACATGGTCACAGCCACAGGGGTGAAGCAGTTGCCTGCATGCCACTGGGGCCCCCTGCCTCCGTGCTGCAGCACTGAAGCCTCAGTCCCAGTGGCTAATATGCTAATCTCACTGATTCCTTGCGTATATGCTAATCTAGCAGTGATGGAGGGAAAGCTGTAATAATATGGCCTTGACTGGTCCCAATTAAGGCTATGGCACAGTGGAGCCTGAAAATGACAGGCCAGACTGTCAGCAGAGTACAGGATTAAGCCAGAGGGAGACTCCCCAAATACTAACCAGGTATTGTTAAAGGCAAATCAGCGCTGGGTCATTGTGGAATGATCATAGATGTCTGAGCAGGTGGTCTACCTTCAACACATGACGGAAGACACCTACTGTGCTCTGAAATCACTGATTAGAATGTAGCTACATAGTAAGTATGTCATGCAGCTGCAGTCTTCTGTCCTAAGTGAGTCATCGCTGATTTTACCCTTTAAAAGCCTCCTCTGAAAAGTACGGAAATATTCACATGTTTTGCTGATATTAAAATTATAGATTGAAACTACTTTGCGTTTGCATATTTTGAAGTTGGAAATCCATGCAACAAGCTAGCACTGGATTTTGTTAGCCAATCAAAAAGCACTTTAATTGAAGAAATAGATTAATGGAGAATGTAGCTTTTTTTAATGGTGAGAATTAACAAAGATCCATTACCCTCTGTAGACAAACCCAAATCTCATTTTTGAATAACAGAGTATAGATACTGGATGATGCCAACTTTATCTGAGATTTCTTATTTTTGACAATTTGTGTTCTGTCAGTCATGAATGCCTTTTCTAAAGATGGGGACTGACAATGTGTATTGGTGAGACAGCAGTAAATTGCCTTTGTTTTGGACATTTCTTCTATCTGTAAAGACCTCACCATCCCAAATATGAACACACAGTCAGAGATAGCATCACTGACAGCCTACGCTCTTTCTGCTTCACAGCTAAGGTAACCTTTGTGGGGGATACACACACATACACACACATACACATATTCAAAATCAAGCACTTAGAGGTCATGTTTGTTGTCTGATGAGCAGACTGGACACAAACTGTTTGCAGTCTATTTGTTTACCAGCCAGTTAATTCCACAGCTCGAGCTCTGCGGAATGCACTGCTGGGTAAAATGATTGATCTGTCCTTGTTAGACCTTGCTGTAAGGGTGTTTCAGCTTACTGGGCTGGAAAGGGGGAAAGATAAAAACAAAACCAAATGCCTTTTTTGAACTTTAAATTAACTCTGTGTTATAGCATTGTGTTGTGTGTGACATGTGAAAACAAAAAGATAAAAAAGAGACAATTTCAATCATCTTTCACGTGTCATCATATGACTTAAAGAAAAATATAAACAAAAAATATATATATTTTGCCAATTGTCCATTGGGCTGGTTTTTAAGATAAACATTTCACTGTGCAGTCAAAATAAGCTGATTGCTTTTGACCTGTTATAATCTTTTGTAATGCATCGTGAAGCCGGAGACATCTGATAAAAGCAAGAGTGCATTGAGTGTGATGTTGAGGTGCCAGCAAGCTGTGCTGCTGTATAGGAGCCATTCTGTCCTCTCCGGAGTTGAGCCCAGCTCCTGTGGTGAGACTGAGTTTCATCCAAAGTCCAGCACATGCACTGGCCAGCTCTCTCACTGTGTGGGAGTGTGGGACTGGGACTGGGTCTGTAAGCTGGGTGACAAGAGTGTGCGCTAGTGTAAAGCATGTTTGGTTTGTTCAGTTTTATTCATACTGTGAAGATTTATTGTTTGAAATGCAACAATATCAACACCTACTACATATTATACATCTAAAGACTATTGTGTTTCAATGTACTAGTTGTACTGTACATCACCAAGAGGAACAGACGCTACAATACAGCATCTTTTTTTCTGCAAGACCGAACCAAGAGGTTCAGGATCAAGAGATTGGCTGAACTTCCGTTGAACTTGTTTTGCATAATAACACACAATTAGACATGGGTCTGTCAATGCTGGGCTCACTTATTTGCATGCAAGTTCATGCTTTGACAAGCTGTCATGGTCAACGTGGCATCCATAAGTGACGACAGTGAAGCACTTTAGGGAGAAAGGAAAAAAAAATGTAAATCTATTTCAGCGGATAGACAGTGTTTAAAAAGCTTTGTGTTATGTTGCATATCACGGTACCTTCACTGACTATAATTGTCTCAAAAGCCTCTTCTGGTTTGTGGCCTTTGCCAGCAACAATCCTGAACTGTCTCTGTATGGCCAGGAAAGGAATTTAATAGTATATTTTTGAAGGAAGTCGTTGCTTGGGTTAGATATGTTGTCATGAGCAGATGGCAGTGTTTGTGTTTATGTGTGCGAGTGTGTCACTATATGTCAGCAGACGCCTTCTGTACTTTTCCCTTATTTTCTGGCTCTTGTGACAACTAACATGACACAGACTTTACCACAAACTGCCTCATTAACGGTCGGTTCTCCCCTCCTCTCTCTCCAGCACTGCCCAGCTACACTTGTGGTAATCCTGGACAGCTACTCAATGGCCACCAGCAGGGGTCCACGTTCAACATCGGGGACAAAATCCGCTACAGCTGCAGCCCAGGCTATGTGCTGGAAGGTCATACCACCCTGTCCTGTCTTGCCACCTCAGCGGGTACTGCTGCCTGGGATTTTCCCCTTCCCTACTGCAGAGGTATGTAGGAGGGACAGTTAACACTTGTCTGTCATAACGGGTCTTTAGGCTAAAAAGTATTTTTGTCCACAAAAGAAAGTATAATCGCATGTGATTTAAGTGGCTTTGTAGGAATATGTATTACTCTGCAAGCTGACAGCCAGTTAAGAGATGTGCCACAGATAATACATTGTAGTTTGATGAAATGACTAATGTTATTTAAAAATAGCTACATTACAAAAATAAAACATTTGGTGTAATCATAGGGGGATTTTTTTTAGCATCAACTGTAAGGATGGATTTAAAAATGACACTTCTGGGTAGTAACAACTGATTGCTAGTGGCTAAAAAACATGCGCCTAGGTAGTCCTTCCATTGTTGACTCGCACAACTGAAACATGACAGTCGACATGATATTGTACCCACTTTTTAGCTGATTACACATGCCTCCACATGACCTGTCAGGGTTTTCTGTGGCTATACTGCTATCTTATTTACCATGACAGGACCTCATGTGTTCATGCTCCCAGTCAGGTGCTTGTGCCAGTTGTCCTTCCCTCACAGTTAGCAAGCACCCCTGCGGCAGCGACACCTGCCAGTGTGTGTTGTCTGACCCAACATGACACAGTTCTTTAAAATAGTTCACTTTGGGCAAATGTGGTGCTATTGTAACTCATTTTGCAGGATTTTACTTTGTGAAGGCTAAAAGTGAATTCTTATCTTTAACTGAAATGCATGCACATGTCATACACATCAGAGTCTATCTGTATGTGTATGTCCATTCGCTGTGCCCATGTGTCCATGTGGCCAATGGCTTGTGTCAGTGTGCCTGCTGAGCAGAGCGCTGAGACACTGTGCCATCTGCAACCAGGCCGGGAGTCAGGAAGCCCACATAGGAGCACACATGGCTGGGCACCGTGCGCCAACACAATCCCCACCCATTAGATCACATGCAGACACGTGCACATGCATGGACTTCACATCTATGAAAACAAAATGATCGTGTTTGTTCATAATCTGTTCTTTGCAATATCTTACACTTACAAGAAACCGTCAACAATTCCGTCATCTCCCTTTTCTGTCATTTCTCTATGATTCACTAGCAGTTTGCTGTTCAGACAACACAGCACTTTCATTTTCCTCCTCCATGCCCACCCAGGCTCCTTACTGAAAAAGTAAAAAAAGTGCTTAGGCAGTAAAGGATGTGATTATGCCACCTTTTCAGCACAAATTACACACCAACAAGTTTTAGAAACTGGCAATTTTGCTGTGATTAATTTATGTCAGTGTATGCCACATAAAAGTCAACATGCACACCTGAGTGCACCTTCATAATGCATAAGTATTGTTAATGTCACTCCAATTATAGAGTCCATGCAGTATGTGTAAGAGCAGAGCTCACGCTGTACTTGTCGAGAGGGGGAGAACTTTTTGGCACAGTTACCATTCTGGACTCAGGAGCAGGCAAACGTGCCAGCACTGTTGGGCCATAGATGATAGCCAACCACTGATGGCACAGATAATGTTTTAAATTTCCTGTCTTAATGCTCATCAATTTCTTCTCTTAGCTATAATCTCATGAGTATACTTACACGTGATTTAGCATCACTCTCCTAACCCCAATCTGCTCACAGTCCATATCATCACTCTTTTCTCTGCTCTTTTAGAATTATGCCTCCCATTTTTAGTGCTGCAAATCTTTCCAGGAAGGCTTACTGCTGACAAGTTCTAAATGTCACTGCTTATATCTAAAGCATCACATAAGCACACACACACATCTATTTATCTTTGGTGTGGGTGCATTATGTTCTCATATTTAAATATTGTTCATATAGTTTTCTTGCTTTTGCAGGGTTTCTATTTTGTGCACTTCAAAATGCATTTTTGCCCAATTGCAAAAAAGTTGGAAAGCTGTGGAAAACACAAATAAAACAGAATGTGTGTTGTCTTTTTGACAAATGCTCTATTGAAAACAGTAATGTTTCATCTGATCAACTTCAGGGTGATCTTTTTGTTGATTTTTGTAAAAACATGCTCATTCTCAATTTGATGCCAGCAAGACGTTTCAAACCAGTTGGGACAGGAGCAACAAAAGAACAAGAAGAAGAAATGCTCAAAAACATCTGTTTGGAACATTCCACAGTTAAACAGTTTGATTGCTAACAGCTGATGGTATCATGATTGGATGGTAAAAGGAGCATCCTCGAAAAGGCTCAGTCATTCACAAGCAAGGATTGTGAAACAGATGATTGGTTCTAGAAGAGTTTGTCAAACCATTGTTGGTAAACACAGTTCAAAGTTGCAAAGGATTGGATTCTGCTTTATTTACATTTTACACACAATCCCAACTTGTTTGGATCTTTTTGGGTCTTTACATATTAATCATTAATGTTTCCCATTATTTCATGCATTGCCCATGCTTTCCCATTTCTGGGTTACCAGGACACTCACAAGGAATCGAAGCAGCTCTTTACACTTATTGAAAACCATGACTTACCAAGTGACAGCCAGGAAATATGTACAAGTCAACCATGGGAAGCATCCTGAAATCGACAACTGACTGAGGAAAGAATATGATATGTTTCAGCACACCTCACTTATTGGGGTGTTGAAACATTTTTTGTTTTCATCCAGTCTGTGGTATGGCCATTTTCAGTTTTCCCTTGTCATAAAGCGCTCGCATCCACCAGCTGCAGCCACAAAATGGAGCTAGCGACGTAGAGAGTCAAGGTGAAGGGGATAGTTTGGAGTCAGAGACTTCCCCTCAAGTGTGAAGAAACTGCCCTGTGTGGAATATCAATGCACCTCCTCATCCTTTCTTCTGTCTGCCTTCTACTTCCTGTCACTCCCACTGCAACAATCACCTGTCACCCCTCTCGCCATCTCTCTTTCCTCATTGTCCACCCTCCCTCTGCACTTTTCTCTCTCTCCTATCCTCGCTTGTCACCTGTCATCCTCTTCATCCCTTCTTCTTGCCCCTCTGTTGTGGTTTCCCTCCTATTCAAGTTCACACCTCACAAGTTTCCGCTCGTCCGTACACTCCCTTGCCCTCCCTCAGGGGGGTTGCCGTGGTGACAGGTAGGATGGATGATAGACAGGGCCCGGTGCCTCTGAGCTCCTCCTCCCCTCTTTGAAACGCCACACACATTGAGCCAGCCGCCCGCTAATGAATCCCACGCCGCCCTGACACAGAGGTGCACACATCGACAGACGTAATTTCACGAATGATAATATCATGGAAGTGTCATTCAAAACCTCTTTTGATGTATTCCCTCTGTTCACCAGTCCATACTGTAGCGACGTGCACGCACCCTGTTTGAAAGTCTGTGTTTCCTCAAATTCCACACAGGAATTGCAGTTGAGAGATCACATGATAGTGTTCGATGCTGTAATGAACATATCAGAAGATGGGCAGGGGAATTATCCTGGCAACACATTAGATGCATGCTTTGTTATTTAATGGTCTCCTTAAAGCAGTCTTGAGGAGGAACGGGATGCTTTGATTAACACAAATCTGAATTAATCAGAATTTAATCACTTGGCCCCCTATGTTGCATTAGGTTGCATCACACACTCTACCCAGCTCCCTTCCGACTGTAAAATCACTGTAGGGCATTTTGAAATCCTGTGACTGGTGTCTCTCTGGCCTATGGCGAAAATTGCAGACAAAGGAAAAATATGCTGTAACTCGTTGCACATTTTCCTGCTCCTGAATTAGAAAATCTGCACTTTGGCTTGTGGCAAAATGATAATTTGTGGCCAGAGAAAATAATATAAAATATTAAAAATGCTAAAAAGCAGACAAGGTTTCTGGCAGTCCTTCCCCCTCAAAGTTACCCCAGAGTTAAGGCCGTGTGACATAGTTCGGAAGACTTTTCTTGCTGAATCATTACATCAACTTAATCACTATTATCAGGCATCAGCATCTCTGTCATCCTGATATGTTCTCAAAGCGGTTTAGCAGCTTGATAATAATTGAGCTTAATCTGTATCTGTCCAATTAGGTTACTCTTTTTGACATTTTATGCATTTAGGTAATGCATGTATTACATACAGCCAGTGTATATTTGTCTGGAAATTCTGGAATTTTAGATAATATTTGTTACGACAAATATTTATCTTTATACAAAATTAGAAGAAATGAGCGAGGTCTAGCTCTTGTATTACTTTAAGAGATTGCTTGAGATTGATAGATTATTATGGGTCTTTTGTAACCACGGTAAGTGGTTTTATATCTGTAGGTACTCTATGTACTGTTTGCAGTGGAGTTAGTCACAAATATGGATCAGACATAGTGAGGTTTGATTCATCAACATATTGTTCTTTTTGAATGTCTCTTAAAGAGAAATTAATTAGCCTGATTTGCAAGCACAAAAACAAATTCTGCCTCTGTATAGTGAATAAGAGCCTGTTTGGGGTGTTAATGATTTTTTTTTTTTTTAAATGACAGACTCTTTTAATGAACTAAAAGTGTCTGTCATGAGTCGGTGGTGGGAAAACAAGACTAATGATAGACACCATGGACAGGTTTAACAATCACATTCCATCAAGATGGCGAGTCCAAATGAAAAGAAGTCTAAAAATTCCATCCCTGAAAAACTCTCTGCAGTCCTTTAACTGAGGGCTTCCAAGAGCTTGACAGGGCAGTTTTGAGTATGGGAGTCATCTTGAATAAATGAGTGTGTCTATGGTCAGTGCTGTCTCATGTTTGGACCACTCTGGTTCTGAATAAGCTAAGAATAGCTGACCTTTATCTGCAGTTAAGCTGCAGTCTGTGTTTATTACCTTTTACTACCTTCCCTCCTCTACTGTTCCAGTTTGTCTGTACATTTTCAATTATCAGCGTTTATCTTTGTTTATTTTTCCCTCTTTGACTAACACAACTGTCTCTGTCCTGTGCTCCCTGCAGCAGATGATGGGTGTGGTGGAACACTGCGGGGCCAGAGTGGGGTGATCACCACTCCCAATTACCCTGCAGAGTACAACAACAACGCTGACTGCACCTGGACTGTGCTGGCCGAGCCAGGAGACACCATTGCCCTGGTTTTCTCTGACTTTCAGCTGGAGGACGACTATGACCTGCTGGAGGTCAGCGGCACTGACGGCTCTTCACAGTGGTGAGTAGTCAGCCTGCAGCGTCTTATTTGGAGAGTGAGCTGAGCAATGGACAGAAAGTCTACTGGTGCACCACCTGCCCACAGGCACTTTTGCAGATGGAGGAATGAGCTGGTTAAAGTCTGGCTGGAAGTGGGTTTGTGTTGAGTTGGTCCAGTGGAACTGTGTCTGAACCATAGCTGTCTGAGATGTCTTTGAACAGCAGAGTAACAGGAATCGATTTAACCATTAGGGTTATCAAACATTGAGTGCTACTTGTAGTAAAAGGAAATGATATAACATGGATACTATTTCATAGCTTTTTTTCCTGCCAGGGTGTATAATGTGGTTTTAAAGAGTAATTTAAACACTCAATCTTGGTCACACACTCTTACTCATTCTCTCAATTACACGGTCTCACACAAACACACATGCTCAGCTCTAATGATGAAGAGGTAGGATATCCTGGTGTCAGTGTGGGTCTCTCACCATCTGTGGCAGCTCCTCCTCTCTCTGACAACTCTCTCAGCTCAGGAAGTAATTAGTGAGCTCGATTACCACCGCCAGCCGTATAGTGTTGTTTTACCCACCCTTACACACACACACACACTAACACTAACACACACAAAATCAGACACACAGTAGAACCCATATGGACACAAACGGACATGTGCACATAAGTATTCACACTTTCTGCCAGACTTCCATATATTTGTGCTGGCACTCTAAGAACTTGTACAAACAGATGTACTCTTTCACACTCTGTCTTCCACTTTGTCCCTCCCTCACTGGCATGGCTAATATTAGTATGAAACGTATATGTGGGTTGAAAACAGGTGGATTGATGCACCTGTTATACACCAGGAGCATCCACCGCACTTTCTTTGTCTTAAATGAAGTGTTAAAACGCAGGTTCAGTGTCAGGATCATGTAGGAGATAGGGAGTTCTGATAAACAGAAGAAGACACAGGAGTCTTTGAAGTTACAGCCACAGGCAGTTGGTAGGATGGGACAAGGGGGTAGCAGTGGCTTAGCTATCAAACACTTGAAACATGGAGACACACTAGAGTAAAGACAGAGGGATGAGTAAGTGTTGATAGAGGAGCCAGGTTCAGAAAGAATATACGAGGAGTCATCTTAGAGTGAGATGGCCCCTGGAAACTTGTGTCAGCTTCACTCATTCACTCAGTAGTTAAGTGAAAACACTTCCTGAGAAGAACTTGATTGACTGTGAGCAGTTTTAAAACCGAGAATTGTGCCTTGTAGCTTAATGTTAAAGTCTCTTTGAATCTCTACTTGGTCAACTGAGAGTTGATGGCTTCCCAGACTCCCACAGACGGCAGCCTGACTGTGCTTCTTTTGCACATTTTTACAAAGTCATCAGCTTCATGTCTCCGACTTTGATTTGCTCTCTGTTGTCTTGTGGGGTGTTGAAATCTCTACTGAGTCTGTCATTTTTGTGGTGATTGTTGCCGGGGGCGCCTATGGTGGTGCACCTGCGGCATGGCTGCACTGTCTTTAAGAGCAAGGGAAAACTGTGGGAAGAAAGTGATGAAAAGAAGGAGAAGGGCTGTTGGCAAGCTATGCAGAGTGCAAGTCACAGTTGATCATGCACATTGCAAGGAAAAGGCAGCACAGGGGACAGAGGACACTGTGCAGACATGCTGGCTTGCTTCTATTGTTTAATTTTTTTCTAGTCATGCTGGCTTGGGTTTTATCCACATAGTGTTGACTTCAAAAGAGTTGCCTGTTTTCTCCAAAACACAAAAACTTACCAGCCCCTTTTCAATACAATAACTCTATCCCTGTGGTGTATCTATAATTTTAGAGTTGGCAGGGAGGACCGGGGACAGAAGGAGAGGGTGACAGGGTCAAACAGTAAGAATCAGCCAATACCAGAGGAGAGGAGTGGAGAGGAGGGCAGAAAATGGACGTGGACACAAGGAACTTGATAGATGGGTTGAGGGATTATGACTTCTCTGCTGGTGGGCAATTAGAGGGGTCAGGTGGAGTTCTATGATGGCGTTGACCTAAAGCACACTTTGTCTTAGTGAATAGCCTGGTGAGCGATCTGCTCAGTCGAGCTTTATTATTGTGCTCTTTCTGTTACTTTAACTATATAATTGGACCGGTCTTCAATTTAATCACACTGGCTTGTGCAGGGATAAGTTATGGTTAAGTGCTGTTTCTCTTTTTCAAGTTTGTTATTAACTGAATGAGGGGTTACAATCCCTTTTACATGGAAGAAGGCATTACTTTCTGTTAGGGCTGTAAATTATTTTTCATTGTCAGTTATTCTGTTGATTATTTTCACAATTAATAGATTTACCATTTAGTCTCTTAAAAGTCAAGACAATGAGAAAAATGCTAATCACAATTTACTAGAGCCCAAAGCGACACTTTCAAATGACTTATTTTGTCAGTCAATAGAAACTCTCCATTTGCTTTCATAAATGACAAACAAAAGCAGCAAATCCCAGCAAAGAATCTGAAACCAGCAAATATTTGTCTTTTTTTAAATTTAGAAATGCATGAAAATGATTAGTCAATTATCATTTTGGTTGCCTCTTAATTTTCTTTCGATCAGCTAGATTAATCATTGCAGCTCTAATCTCTGTCAGAAAAGGCATATAATTCATACCTGGTTTCTTGTTTATTCACTCAATTTGCATCAGTAATACTTTATCATTTGCTTCTGAGGATCATATAGAAGACATGAGTCATGATATAAACTTGTGGCCTGGCCATATGGCAAGAATGGAAGTGAAAGTGTGCTTTTACCATGTCATAGCTATAGAGTCTGTATAGTGTTGGCATCCAACCAGCTCACTGGACACTTAAACTTAAACATTTACACAGTGGGGACCTCTAGGAGCAGTATTGATTGATGCCTGATGGACAGGTTGAGTGGTCCAATAGGAGAAGAGAGGCCAGGGATCACGGTCACCCATGCTTCCCTGATCGATCCACAACAGCTCAAATGAAAGCAGGTCAAGTTTGCATGCTCCCTGTTGTCTTGTTGTGTATGTGTGTCTGTGTGTGTGTTTTGTGATAAAGAGAATGAACCAGAATAAACACCATCAATCACTATCGAGAACATCACCCCTTTGCATATGCGGGTCTAATCTTGCTCACTTACATTCTTGTTTACCGTACCATCCGGCACTTTGATTGGCGGCTCTGCAGAGTTAGCATTCCAAGAGGCAGCAGGAGAAGACAGCCTTGAAGACTGACTTCAGGAGCTGAAATGTGTATGTGGATTGAATGTGGCAGTGGGAAGGGCTGGTAAAAACGGCAAGTGAATTCCGCCTCCGCTCGGTATTACCCTGACAGGACTTCTTCGGTGTTGCTTGCCCAGGGGAACACATTACTCTGCCATTACACTGTTTGCATCCACATTGATTTTCCTCCCCATCACCATCCACTTTGAGGCAATGTAAATAACGCCTGACGCTCGCCAATTGCCAGATGCTCATTCGCCCGCTCGCTACTAAGTGGAACTCACAGCTATTTGACTTGTAATTTTCTTTGGCGCTCAATTGTTTTGCAAAGCACTGTGATACATTTTCATCTACCCGTAGTGCTCCCTTGAGATGTTGAAGGCAACACTCGTAGCACCTTTGATACTGTAAATAGTAAAATAGAATCGAGTGCCTGAATCTGGAGGTTGAAAGCACTATAGCAATATTTGCATTACTTCCTCAGTAATTGAAAAAACTACTGCATCACAGGTCAGTGATTGCACTATTTTTACAGAAAGTGTTCCCAAACAAAACTTATGTCTTAATTTTCCGTTCTAGTAGCTTTTGCAAAACTCCATTTCCCATGAGTTATCTGTTGTTCTTCTTCTGTTTTTTTCCTGCATCCATTTCTGACAACACAAAGCTCCCTGGGTAAATGCAACTTATTTCTTCCTGTTAGGAGATCTGAGAGCCCAATGAGTCTTAATCCCTCTAGGTAGCCTCCCATCCTTTCCCCTCTCTCTTTTAACCCTCTGCCCTACGGACTTGACACACTGACATTTAGCTAGCATATAGATTATCCCTTCAGTGCTGATATGTGTCATCATGTCCCAACCCGTGGAGGGAGCACGTCTGTGTGTGTGCAAGTGAGACAGAGAGAGATAAAGAATTGTTGGAGGAGAGTACAGAACACTGGGTATATATTGATTGGCTGTTAGGTTGACTCACCTGAGAGAGAGTGAATGGTCTTCGGAACAGCTTTTTAAGTCCAGGGGCTGTTTTCTCTAGTTTCCGATGGGACTAACAGCAATAGGAGCGTGTTTCATTTTTGTGGAGATAAATGCCTCAACTTTTGTTTTTGTGTTTTCAAAGAGATCGGTAAAAAGTTTTTCATGTCGGGGCTCATGAGATTTAAGTTTACTGCAGCACAGATTCATTTCTAATTTATCTCAGATGATCTATTGGCAGATTTGTGTGCAGTGGTGTGTACGTATGCATACAACCATTGGGATGTGCATATTTACTCTTATTCTCAATGAGTTTGTGTGCATGCCGGCTGCTATTCTTCAAGGAGGTGACACACTTGTCTCATACTCTCTCCCCCCAGACCCACTGCAGCATTGATTATGACAAGCAATTGGCTGCCACATGCACTTTCTTTTAAGTACTTCCTGTAGTAAAACAGTCTTGGTGAGAATGTGCATGGAAGTGAGTGATTGTGCAACATTTCCTCTGACCATTGTTTGCCTGCCAGCACAAGAATAGGTGGTTGCCCACCTGCGCTCCCAATAGTCCCCTGCTAAAAAGCATAATTTATTGTACGTTTGGGCACTAAGGCAGTTATTTTCAGCCAGTGAATACAGAGTATTGGCAGCGTATGCAGGGGCACTTTGCATAGATGTGTTTTTAAATGATACTATGTCATGGTGAAGTGGGTGTATATTCTCAGTGTGAATGTTGAATACATTTTTTATCCCTTTCTTATACTGTGGCCTGTTTCTCACAACACAGACTGGTGGAGTAAAGGAAGCATTTCGATCTGGAGCTTTACCGGTAATTCACCGCAGCATCACTAGTCTGGTCACGTAGAGGATGGTCTGACTCCGACGTTTTTCTCTCTCTCTCTCTCTCTCTCTCTCTCTCTCTCTCTCTTTCCCAGCTATGTGGGAGTCATAAAGCATCTGAGTGGATAGTTCGGTCTGATTGTCTAATGAAAGTCTATAGTCTTTCATTTTACATTCTGAAGTCATTTACTCTAAGTGGTGCTCTCATCATAAAATCCACATTCAAATAATTGAAACCAAAAGTAAACTAATGAAAGGCATGCTTTGAGTTCAGTAAAGTTTCCCTGATTACAGAGTTTGAGCCAAAGGTATTTGTGCAATGTATGTCAGAAGATTTGCTTTTGATTTGTGCATTCACAAACACTGGTTACTGTTAACTCACGTGTATTCCCCTTACTGTGCATGTCTGTTGCAATGGGGATGATGCGCATATCTGAAAGCCTGCAACTACACTTCTCTAAACTATACAATGGATAAAGCTCATACAAAGAGAAACATTGGCTGAGATGGAAATGTCTCACGGCTGATGTGAGGGATGGTAATGAAGCCCTGACGCACGTCAAGGATCATCATGTCAAGACAACAACAAATAAAGATCTCCCACATCGTGCTGTTGAGGGGTTATATACCAGCCGCATCTTTCACATTCTCTTACTGTTCTTGATCCTGATCCCTGTCTGTTTCTCTCTGTCTTGTACATTCTCTCTTTCTCCGTCTATCTCCTCAGACTTTCTAGACTCATCAACCACTTTACCTTCCACTATTCTCCACCCTGCAGATGACTTTCAGACCTGCTTCTGTTCTTGCTGAAGTTCTCAAAAGGTGATTTGTGCCAATTCTGAGCTCCTAATACCATCAGGATCCACCTGAATATTAGATAATGTCTGGAAAGAAGTTGTCTCTGAAACCAGCCCTACCAGTTTTTAATTTGCCTGATAGGTATCAGAGCAAATGGAACAAAAGAGGTCAGCTCTTTTTAAAAAAAAAATTCTTTACCTCCTTTTGCTGCAGCGTCAGCTTTATACATCTAAAACCATAGTTTGGCTTATCGGCCTGTGCTAGACCAGTGGATCAATAGCTGTCTTTGCCAGTCTCTCCACCACAGCCCCTCAAAGTCTGTTTGTTAGAGTCAGGATTTATTAACAGCAGCATTCGGTTGAGGACTCAATCTGCAACGTGCCATCGATCAAAACTTCAGTTATGATGAACTTTGGACCACCCGCCAAGAAATGCTCCAGCGAAACATTATCTCCAACACCTGGTGCCGTGCTGCAGATTGGCTCACCCCAGAATTCCACACTTTGGTACTCCTTCTGTCGCATTGCTCCGGCTAAGAGCTGGAGAGGAGAGGGGATTTGCAGTGCAGAGAGCAAGGTTAGCGAAAATGGGCCAGAGCTTATCCATGTATTCTATCAACCTTCCAAGCTTTTTTTTTTTTTTTTTCTCAAGGTAAAGCCTGTTTCACTTATACTCTCAAACCATAGCAAATGAAAAAGGGCAGTCATTCTAATATTCCTTATTACATATCATTAATTGTTATTGATCATCTGTGTTGTGTTAATCAACAGCAGGTGCAGCAATTTACTTGGCAATATTGAGTCTAACCTATAAACTGACTCCCTTGAGGCAAGCAGCCTGGATAGCAATGTGTCTGTGTAAGCATGTCTATTCATGTGTTACCTCACCCCGCCATCCCAGTGAGACCGGAGAACACGCAGAGGTTAGAGGTAATGGCCCAGATCATGGTGCCCTCACTGGGTGTCTCTTTAGTTGTGTTTACTAAGCACTGCACCATTGGGATCCAATCTGTCGCTTTTAATAGTCCCGCAGATGCACTAATGGCTTATGATTTGCACACAGAGACGTATTTTAAGTTCTGCACATTGGCACCCTGGGCCTACAAATAGATCAGAGGCTTTTTAAAATACATTATTTCATATCTGCATTTCATCATGCCCTCATTCAAGAACTTTGACACTGATAGTAATCTCTCTGTAGCTACTGTACTATAGTACTTTTATGAGGATTAGAAAATGTATTTGTGAATACTTGAGGACACTGAAGCATGGCGTCTCTTTGTCCTTTTGACTTAACAATGTTGTCTTTCTTTCCTCTTATATTTTTTGATTCATTACTGTATATTAGAAGAGAAGCTGTGAAACTGTTAATACTGCAAGTCTATGTATCAGCTTGCCAGTAAAAAACACAATCAATCTCTTGTTCCCTTTCTTTCTCTGTCTTTGATCATCTGTCACTTTCGTGAAAACAATAGTTATACACTCATGTTTGTTGTGCAGCATCCACTGATGCTTCATCCCACGGCTCGCTTTGATCCTTTAATTCACTTCCTGGGTCAAGTGCTGCTAACCTTAAGAAGCATGCTTCAGAGGCTTTTTTGTTATGGTGTGATCAAAAGAAAGCAGTGGCTGTATGGAAATTGATTGCGTGTGCCTTGTTTGGTCGACAACACTGTTTTCTAGCAGATTTGTACACCTTTAACCTTGACCTCCCTCCGTCTTTCTTTGAGAGTGTGATTGGGCCGACACACTAAGCTTCACAGGGCTGTGAGGGACGTCGCACCAGTCAATTAATCAATCACAGTAATTAACCAAGATGGAGCAAAAGGAAGAGAGAGGGATGGGAGGAGAGGCTTAGAGGGAAAGCATCATATGAAATCAATTGGGCAAAAGCACAGTGCACTCAGTGGTCTGCTGTAGAGGACACTCGCTACGGCAATTAGATTGTAAAAGCAGGGCAGTGAGGACAAGTACACACAGCCTTTTAATGCCAAGTCATTGCATGCACTCGATTGTGTTAAGCTGTGTCTGCATGTTCATGCACACATGGTTCTGCTGCACCGCAAAAACATCCAACAGGTCCTGTAAAGAAGTCCGGTATTCAGTCTAAAACTTTGAGTTTTTGTCCTGTTGTAGAATAAAACCCTTACACTAACCAAAAGGCCGTAGTTGACTCATTTTTGTAGGGGTGACAGTGGGCCTTCATTCAAACCTGCTTATTCACCTTCATTGTTTTACTGGCCACACTGACACAGATTACAAACCTTTTCTTATCAGCTATGGTCAAATTTCCATACCAGACAACATGATAAGGAAACAAATAATAGATATAATACAACATTTCCAAATCTGTGACATCATGACATAATAAACATGAAACATATTTCTTATAACATGCCACATTGTTCTGCATTCCTCAGTGAAGTTATCTCAGTATATCACTTGTTTTTGCTCTGGTGCAAACAAGATATGTAGACAGGTACTCGACTAAAAGACTTTTACGGTGGATCTTTGGAGTGTGGCCATGCTGCAGTAACAGCAGGACATCTTGTCCCCGAGCATCCCCTGAGTGGACGGAGATGTCACTGTCTGATCTGGGTCACTGCTCAACCCCAAAACATCCCCATTCTCCATCTCTAACCTCCCCTTTTCACAAAACAACTTGCAAATATCAGAACAAAGGGCACAAACACACACACACACAGTGCATATGTGAGCTCTGCTGTGAAAACTACCCATCTTGACAAGTAATTTAACATGACAACATCAGCCAAGGGCATCAGATAGTTACCATTTTCCAAAGCGAATCATCTTGCTTTTGTTGAATCAAGCACAATTGTGTTGATACTAGCAGAGTGATCTGCTCTTTGCAGGCAATGGCGCTTGTTTCTCCTAAATCCCTGAAACAAGTGAAACTGCCTTGGATGTAAAACCAACTCAAACCCACTGAAAGCACAAAAAAATCTCAGATTTTGAGTTTGATTTTGAAAATAAAAAAACAAAAGAATCATTTGATGTGGCATGTATGCAGCAATACAATCAGTTTGCAACCAAGCGCCTTTAGTCTCATTAATGGCTAACTCATTCCAGACTCCTGGGAACCTATAGATGACTAATGCAGCAGACAAACAGACTGAGTCATTCTCACCTTTGAGAAGAAATCACTCACTCAGTCTTCCTCAACATGCTTCGATACTCATGATTGTTCATAAAATTTCCCTGTATATTAGGGTTGGAAAGCTCACATTTGTGGCTAGTAATGAAAGAAGAAAAGAGCAATCAGGAGAGAAGAAGGAGGGAACCTGCAAGGTGAAATAAAGCAAGGACGTGCTCGCTGGTTTGGAATGTAATATATCTTAATCTTCTTTGGGACAGCAGGACAGGTTGCGTGCGTGTATGTGTGGGGTTGTACAGTCAGTATGTGTTCACTTCTCACTGTGAATGCGTTTCTGTATGTGAAGAGTTGCAGTGACACACCCCACCTTTCCCCATTCATCAGACAGAGACTGCTTTTTTGGACGAGGTGACACGAGGCCAACCTGAATATATTTACAGAGGAACCTTTATGAACTCTGCTGAACGTGCCTTGACTGGCAATTACAGGCCGCACAGCAGCGTGCCTCCATAAAAACTCTTCCTAACTGCATCAACAAACGTGGGGAAGCAAAGGTTGACAGGCAGTGTTGGTCCTCACCGTAAAAAGCCTTCGCTCCTCTGCTGAACATACAGAAGGACAGCTAGTGTCTCTATTTAAAACATTTGGAATGGAATTGGAATGTGAAACACTAGTCTGCAAATTCTTTAGAGATTACATTTTAGTCATCCTATGCAGAAACAGTATTTTATTTTATTTAAAACAAAACATTTTGATAAAATGTTTTGGCAGCAGATAACATACAACATAAAAACGTGCAACTTACATTATAGGTAAAAAGTTATTTCATTTTGTTTTCAGCATTGTGTTGCTTAAGGCTATTAAATTATGATTTTATAACTTTGCATTTTTATAACATTATTAGCAGTTCTTTCATTATGAGTTGTTTTTTGTGGCTCAGAGGCTGAGTCAGATTTTTTTCTTTCTTTTTGAATAACCAATTATACTCATAGCAGATGAGGCTGTTGCTTGTTCAGGGGTTAAGTCATAGCTAAAGTGATATAGTGGTTATGTGATCCATTAGACCCCCCTCTGTAAGTGGGTTTTTGCTTGGTAGAGATTTTTGGAGAGTGCCAGAGAGGTGTCAGCATCATATTGATCCCACAGTGCTGCAATCTTTCTTAATACCACTTTCCCCACAGACACAATAAGACAGAAGCAAAGACAGAGTGACAGACAAAAAAAAAAAAAGTTTTATCTTGACGAAACTCTCACATTATATGTCTGTGGTGACAGAACCTTGCAAGCACACTAAAGGACACTTTTAACAAACTGTCCTGGTAATTGTAGTGACCTAAAATGCTTAACTGTTACTTATGGTGTTGCTTCTCCACAGTGTTTTAATGCCAAAATGAATGAGTTCACGAACACCAAACGTGCCGTTTGTTCTTGCATACCTAGCTTCATCCTCCAACAACAAGTGCACCTCATATACTGCTGACATTATACACTTCTGTCTTTTTCAATGCTAAGGCTGCCTGCTTGCCACCCCTCCTGTTTTTTAATTGGATGGTCTGATTAGACATTGACGAGAGGGGTGGGCATGGGGGTGAAGTAAAAAAAAAAATAATTAAAATAGGGATTAGTCTGGTCTGGGACTCATGCAGACAGAATTAACGGCTTGCGCTGCCTGCCTCTATCACTTGCAGATCAGTGTTGCTAATATCACAGTGTTATTAGCTTCACTCTCCTCCCCAACTGTGTGATAACGGAGGATTACGGAAGGTGCTGCAGCCAGTGAACCGGGAAAACACAGTGTGATTTGTCTTACCATGGCTAATTAGTGAGATGTTTGAATGGGTGATATAGATCAGCTGATCGTTTGACAGAAGGCCAGTGTCTGGGGCTATATTGTACTTCAGTACGAAAATGCATTTGAAAACATGAAGAGCTTCCCCTCTCATGTGCATTGGCGTAAATAAACAGAAACAGGTATTAAATTACATTTGATTATTATGGTATGGAAGCAGAGTGGTCATAGCAGGCCTGGGTCCAAACCATGCCCTGCGAAGATGATTTCCCCTCTCTGTTTGTTCACACTGCTCAGTGATGTTAATTAGTGTTGCTGACGTGCCCTGGGTCTAGGATACTGCATAATGGAGTGCTTTGTTTGATCTATTGGTGTCTATGTGTGCAGGTTGGTAGCATTTATTATATGTCTGACTTGCAGTTCGGTGTCAGATGTTGGAGCTGTAGGGCTTTCACCACGCTGCTCTGTCTTTCTCCATGTGAACAATGAATCATGTTGTCCAGAATGAATTTGTGTAAATAAAACTTACCCACATCTTCCTCATATCTCACTTCGTTCTTATGTCTTATCTGTAGTATTGCATGCACAGAATTCTGAATGCACTTGAAAATAAAAAGATTAGCTGTTTCTTAAGCAAACCTTCTTAAGAAACTTTGTTTCTTTACATGGTTATTAATTCTCTTTGCATTGTGAATGAAAATGAGGTGTGAAGTGAAATGTGTCTATTCTGATAAAGCAGAAAAAGGTTATTATTTTTTTTTTTCGAGGAACATGTTTTCTGGATAACCCTCGACACAGAGCTGTGATCCTTTTTTTTACTTTTGTGGCCCTTTTTGTCTGAGTTGCCTTTGCTTACACACTTGATCCTGTGAGTCGAGTTTTAACTTTGAAGAGTATTTTTATGTTATGTGTCAGAGGTGAAGAAGAGGCGCCTTTGCCCTTTTTAATGTGCTATAAATAGTACCATCAGTGCATGGCAGATTTTGCTAAAGGATTATTGTGCCTTTTCTTCTCTTGGTGTGGAAGCCACGGGGAGGGAGTGGAAGGGTTGGCTATTTGCTTCAATAAAGCTAATACACTCCTCGTTCCTCTGCAACATCCTTCCTTTTTTAAATACAGGGCACTGACACAATCTTTCTTTGGTCTTGCCCCCCACTTTCTTTCCCATCCATTACATCATATACCATTCTCATCTTGGTTTTTTCATCTTTTCTCTGTCCTTCATAACAATGCTTCCTTTGAGAGCACACTCATCATCCAGGATCCTTAATTGGCCTGCTGTAAGCCCATCTATTGTATCTATTACTTCATTAAGCCATATACGTTGTGGCTCTCACTATACTTATTGCCATATAGAATAT
This sequence comes from Lagodon rhomboides, assembly GCA_039737535.1. Lineage (NCBI taxonomy): Eukaryota > Metazoa > Chordata > Actinopteri > Spariformes > Sparidae > Lagodon > Lagodon rhomboides. The sequence continues at coordinate 20,592,344 of CM077799.1, read as the reverse complement.
ACGATGTACATTTTTTTATTTTATTTTACTTCAAGTGAATAGTCTTTAAAAAAATTTAAAAAGAACAAGGTTTGAGTTCTAAATACAATACATTGGAAGGATATTATATATGAATATTTGGCGGTGTTCTTCCCTAACACTGTTCACTCCATCTTTTCTCTCTTTTGCCCCTGTGCCATGTTCTTGGCTCCAACCCTTGGCCTGGTTAGGGCTCAGGAAGCCCCACAGCAGATTAGCTCAGGCTTTAGCTGTGCTCCTGACATCAAAGGTGCAAGGAGAGAGGAGGGGAACAGCAGAGGAGCAGAGACACAGGACAGCTAACGCTGGCACCAGTGTTGTGAGGGGTGAGAGCAGGACATGGACCAAGGCTGATCAAGAGTGGTGGAGGATGAAGGGCCACACAAACAGGAGGGCAGTTGAAACAGAGAGTCTGTTTTAATCTGTTAAATGAAAGGAGACTAAATCGAGGGGAAGTAAATTAATGGGTACAGGGTATTCAGATCAGACCAAGGTCAAAAATTGTTTGTGCAGCCACATTTCATTTCTCATTTTGTACCCTGTCTGCCAAAGCTGCCAGAATCAGATTGATTTTCCCTGTCTAATAATGCCAATTGAGATTCGGACAATTACAATAATGGAACAGAAAGTTGGTTTCATAAACTTTTATTTTACCATCTTACCCTAGGCGAGTCCAATAGCGAACTCATTGTGCACTACAAGTAGATATAAAGCAGAGTTAATTAATTATTAACATTTAACAATTCTACCCAGGTCATGGACTATACACAGTGGAATATAAATACTAAATGTACATTACTCCCCGGAGCCACGAGATTGATGTTGCTTGTCAGAATTAAACCGGATTAGAGATGATGAAAAATTAATCATCCTGTGGGGAAATTCTGATCATTATAGTTGGGAAGACATGCATATATGCTAATTTAGTAAATATAGAATACAAGATTATACAAGTAGCATACAGTATGTAAAGCGCAAATCATCATTGCTTTATTTGACTCATTTTTTTTTACTAAAAGACAAGAATCGTTCAGTCATACACAAGAAAATGAAAATGTAAAAAAAGATCATAGGCATGTTTACACAATTGAACTTTAATTTCGTTCTGATTTCATCACCCTCAGTGGTCCTGAGAAATGTACAATGGGCATAGCATTTGGTGGAAAAGGATGAATGAACTAGCTAGCGGGAATGTGACAGTTACTGTTGCATTTTTTAATCAGACTGACAATATGGGCGTATTTTTAAAGGTTTAAGAACATACAGGTGTTTGATAGGTAGTCACATACCTTGCCATTTACCAAGCCTTGTCTGTAGTTGATTGGCACAACGATGTGTAGATCATTATGATTAAATGGTTAAACCAGGTTATGGTTAAAACCGGGTTGGTTGTTGAATGTATGTGCACAGTTTGGAACTGTAGCGTGCATGTCATGTGCGTATTTACTGTTTATCACTCTTACATGCACAGAAGCAATTCCAGAGGTAAGCCTGTTTCGAAACAGAGGAAAATGTTTAATTGTTGCAGCGTTTTTAGGACAACCTGAGCTCTATTAGTCATCACTGGATACGGGTAGTGGATGATAGTCACTCATAGCATTCACCTTTCCCCAAGGTGCTTCCAACCAGGCATGTGTTCACAGAAGTGGGGAATTTGAGGCTAATTATCAAGCACACACTGCTGCTCAGGGAGCTCTGTGGCAGATCCCAAGACAGAGGAAGTGTGAGCATAAAGTCACGCTCACATGCATGCACTCCTGCACACGCCTACACACACAAGAGATATATTTTTAGGGTGAAGATATTTGGGTGCTCATGGGCAGGGCATTAAAGTCACACCATTTATTTAACTGTAGCTAATTGAGTCCAGTGGGATTGTTTGTTGTTATTGAGTTTCCATGAGCAAAGAAATGGTGGAGGAGGGAAAACTTAACTTTACTTATATATGCATGCATCTTATATAATGTTGATCACAGCCTCAGTCACTTTCCATTTTATCTCTCCAATCCAGTCTGCAGAATATGATAAACAGTAGAGTTATAAATAAATTGTCACATTTGAAATCTAACAAATTTCTGTTAAACATTATGACATTAGCGAATGAACATCACTGATTTTATTTTTAACCTGAGACCACAAACAAATCCCTGTTATCAAAACACCGTATCAGTCAGCATTAGTTAATGATCTCCACTGGGTATTACCTATGAGATGTCATATCATTTAGAGATGTAACATTAGTCATTGTTCAGACAGTGCGAGACAGATACTTACGCTTTGCTCAGAGTGATGAAGTACCTTTGGATTCTTTTGTTCAAACAAAGAGGCTGGCATTGTCATATTGTTTGTCTATACACCTTGTTTACAGAAGAAACTCAGTCCTTGTTTGGCATCCTCACAATATGAATGCAAACATTTTAAAAGGAAACTTGAGAGGTAACCAGTAGAAGTACTGTGGAGTGACAAGCAAGAAATTGCAGTTCCTGTGACTTCAGATAAAGTATTCCCTATTCCCAACCTTCTTTTCCCATGCGTAGAAGTGCTTTTAGTGTAAAGTTTCAGGCAGAATACATGTTTTTTGCAGGCGATTACTTTGGTAACTTCTGGAGGTCCTGCAGGAATAGAACTGGACTTAAATTAGCCAGAAAATTCATTTTAGCAAGTAAAAATTTCCTGTAAATATTTTTTACAAAAGACACCTTTCCCCTGTGGTAGAAAAAAAGAAAAAAAATGTAACACAAGTGGGTGAAACACCAGTTTCAATTTAAGCAGCTATCATTACAGTAGCATAAGCATAAAATAACCACTGTACCGGAATGCACTTATCAAAAGGCAAATTGTCAACGCCCTTGTCTTTGTTAATTATCCTCTGGTGACATTGACCTTTTTCACCACAGGACAACAGAGCCAGGCAAGGCTCCTCCTCAGGGCCTTGTCCCTCTCATTCAGGGTAGCAACATACAGTACTTTACCCCGTGTGACTGTTACCGCAGGCTCTCTCTGTCAGGCAAAGACGGATGCTGATTGACAGCTAACACAAGGTCTCTGTCACAGTAACTGTAATCACATTCACCATGGAAAGGCTGAGGCGTACTCAGTCTTTGATGCCCTGATGCCCTAGAGGTTCTTTTTACCATAATATAGTCTTGATTTAAGGGAAGTACATGCTGTTCCTTCCATGTACTAGATGATTCTATGGATTTTTCTTGCAGTGTTTCCAGAGGTGCTTCAACAATTTACGCTATGATTTCCTCTTATGAATGTGGTTTTCTGATCTGGTTTTCAAGTCATGGTCAAAATTATATTACATGTCTTCACATACTGATCAAGCTGATCGGTGCTTTATTTCTTGGGATATGTTTTTAATTTCCCCACACAATGCCTTCTAGTTCTAACACTCCTTTAAGTCAGAGGATAAGGGAAGCTGGAAGGAAGATTTAAAATACTCAATGATGACACACTAATAGACAGGTGTGGGATATGCAGAAATCTGCGTGTTCCCATGCTACAGAGTGGCTACTTAAAGTAGTTACAGTATCTGCTGATATATTGCTGTAGAATTGTTAGTTACCATGCTGCTATACATTACTGTTTTGTCACTGATTGTAAAGAAGCACATTTTGTATTCCTCTTCTTCTTCTTCTTATTATTATTATTGCTCTATTTTTTCATATTATTTGCTGAATTGTACACTGAATACTGATTTAGCTCCCATCCAAGCCACTCCATCTACACATCCACCACACATCCATCCTATTTGATTCCTCTTAAGTGCTTCATGCTTTGAGCTCCAATATTAATGAGAGTCGAATTAACGACAGTGCGTACATTGTGCTGCCATTAGGTTATTCCTGTCCCAATTAACTGGTGTTACTGCTGTCATTCTCATCACGGTGCCTCACCATTTTAAATTTTGCAGTTGAAAAGAGTTTCCGTAATCATGCACTCTCAGCGGAGCTGTTTTGAGAGTGGCATATAAAGTTTGTTTGTTGTTTGTTAAGCAAATGAGTGTTGCACTTTAAAGCTGGCTGCACAATGAGATTGTCTAAGTGACAAGAATGGAGGTTGAGTGACGTGGTGCACAGCTGGCAGACAGCTGTCACCAAGCACCGGTGTAAACAACTACAGCTGTACCTGTGCGTGCATGTAAATGTCTGCATCTTTGGATACGTGGTGCGTGTCTGTACAGTAGGATGATGTATTCGTGCACATGAATGGACCAGTAACAAAGGATTTTGTGGCTTTTAATGAAAAGATAAGATTGACGGAAAGACTTAGTAGCTGTCATCAGTAAGGTCTGTTCTGTTCTTATCTCTGTACATTCATCAGAGTCATACGAACTTTGATTAAGTGTACATTTTCTATCAAGTTGATTTGCCACTTAAAGAGTTCACCTCGAGTCTCCCAGAATAATCCTGCTTCTGTTCGTCTTTGTCTTGACATGGACTAGTATGTGCATTCCTGTTGCATCTAAATATCACTGTACATTGGAAAACATAGCTAAACATCAGCTTTCACCACCATCTGCTGTAGAGTTGATGTTTCATGGCTGTCACAGGGTTCTGCAATATTATAATATAAGGCCAACCAAGTTTGGATGCTATTTTCCTCTTATCAGGACATTTTTATCAAAAAATGGATTATTCATTTCAGTTCTTTGGAGACAATGATCTGCTTCAAGTGTGTGTGGTATCTGGTATTTGCATTTTGCATCAAAATGTATAACAGAAACCACAATAAAAACAGCAATGGTTGAACTGGAAACATAATTTTACATATTTTTTACTTGACTATTGTGAATTGTGCCAAATGTCGAGGCTGACTTTGTCATAGCACCCCTTGTTGGCATATTCTTTGATTAAGGAATGCAGAATGTGTTGTGAGCACACCAAACTGATTCCTGATGAAGAGATGAACTACACGTTGGGATATTTTCTGTAGGGCTGAAGAAGGTAGGCAGCATCTTGATGCGTGAGCGTTCAAACACAAGTGTTGTGGAGGGCCACAGGAGGTTGGTGTGGGTTGCTCAGAATAAAGAAGCTATATTTAAATAGCTGTACTCTTATGCACTCATCACTGTCTTTGTTATTTCCACCCAGAGTGGCATTAACTTTGTTTTAATGTTACAGAGAAGAAAAACTCAACTTTATTCCCTCCAGTGTTTTTCTCCACTCATTTTCCTTCATCACTTGTTCTGCCTGGCTTGCTCACTTCCAACTGGCAGGCATGCTGCTGATTAATGTGCTCATAATCACCACGGAGACAGAGAAAGGTGATTAATACTAGTCATTTAACATAGTTAGAACCTCCACAGAGAGTGTTTGTCTCAGTGTGTGTCGCTGACTCTGTTTGTGTGCCTTCCTGGTCCAGGTTTTGACGTGTGTGTGTGTGCAGATTTTCATGTGATTGTGTGTGTGTGTGTGTATGTGTGTGTTTCTGTGCATACTTTACTGTACATGTCAGAGGGATGATTTATGTGTTTCCACTCTAATGACTCTCGGGTAATTGTTGTGAGATGAAGGCATGTCTACACCTTTTTAAATGTGTCATTGTATCAGCTGCCTGCAGCCTGTGGATAGAGATGGAATTCAGGGTTTCCACTTGGATTGACAGAGATCTCCTCTGAACTGACGGATCATTTGGGACAGAAAACAGAATAGCACTTGTATGTTGTTAGCCTCCCGGGCTTGCTTCGTGTGTATGTGTGTGTGTGTGTGTGTGTGTGTGTGTGTGTGTGTGTATATATATATATATACATGTGTGTGTATATATGTTGGCCTACAGTATATTATTATGGAATAATCTCCAGGGTTTTGCAGTCTAGTCAGTGGCCACCCAGCCTAATGACATTGGCTATTAAGGCTTCATTAATCCACACAGTGAGGAAATGGGGATGGGAATGATGTGTCTGCCCACATACTGCAGCCACTGCAATGTCCTCCATGGACCCAGATTCATATATATATATCTCCTACAGTAGAGAATAACTTGTCAGTGACAGCGGAAATGCATTATGTTTCCCTCTGAGATTGGCCAAAAGTAAGGACATGCAGCATAAAAACACATAGACACATGTACAGTGCACATACACACACACACACACACACATGCATTGCAATTATTACTATGATCATCACTATTATCTTCATTATCATTAGCAACATACCAAACCCATGAAAAATGTGCCTTATTAAAAGTCTAACACAAGCCCAGAGTAAAAATAGCCAAAGTGATGCAGTCAGTCTCTAAAGCTTGCATTATGTATAGCTTTTTTACTTCTTAACAGTAGTTAGTTTTAAACACAATCGATTGCAGTCGTGGACATCAAGATTTGTTTTTCAAATGACCCACTGCACATAAGAAGGAGTTGCTTTTCAGCACCATACATTAATTAAGAGAGATCAATGGGACACTGAGTTTTCCTTCTTTAGTTTGTGAAACAACTTCTGATGTTTGCAGCATTAACAGAGTTCTGATATCACACACAGATTTTTAAATATATGTATTTCATCATCCTGATATTTTTGTTTTCACATTGCATAAACCCTTTATGTTTACCTCTTCAAAGTAGGACCTCTAATATGTAGTCAAGTGTTTTGCACTTATCTCTGAGTGGGTAATTCATCTTTGAAAAAGGAAGTGACAGTGAAAAGAGGGATTTAAGGCTGACTTAGCACCAATTTTTGCTTCAGATCAGTGCAAGGTTGGAAATTACACAACGGACCTCAGCTGAACTGCAATTGCAGTAATTTATTTTTTGTCAAGAGACTGTTGAAGATGGATAATGTAAACAAGCAAATGACATGTCCCAGAAAATATTGCTGAGAGGCAAAGTGACCCTTGGTCAGAGTTTTTTTGAATTTTGTGCAGGCAATTACTGTTCACTCATACAAAGCTATATTTAACTAGTCTGGAACAGCAAAAACAGCTGTAACAGGGCCAGTACTGACTCGCTCACTCAAGAGTGCTATGCATGTACAGCAGCATTTTATGGTTGATGTATAGTCCCGTTTTTGTTTCACATAGCTGTGATCATAATCTCAAAGACATTAAAGTAAAGCACTCACACATCGTCAGAGAACACCCTGACAAAAGTTATGGCATCTGGGTAATACTTAACAACTCTGGCTCTGTTGCACACACACTCACACATACACATCTGCAGTATAAACAGTAGTGTGTACAGTTAAACTCCCCTGTATTCTGTTGGTTCATATAAACTCAGGTAGTTAATGGGCACTTTCTATCATGTGCATCGAAACAGACACCTGCAGTGAGCACAGGCAGTGGATTTATCATGGCGAAGGTGACGAGGGTGAAAGGTCAGCGCTGACTCAGGAAAAAGCAGATGGAGAGGCCTCTTTTAATTGGATGGTTGTTTTACGACAAATCCGTCACGGTCATGGGTGATCTATAAGAGATGTCTCTTCTCTTCTCTTCTCTTCTCTTCTCTTCTCTTCTCTTCTCTTCTCTTCTCTTCTCACTTCAGGTGTATTCCATCCTTTCTCTTACCACTTTACTTGATTGATGACTTTAATATTTACCTGCAATCTCCTTCTTCCAACATTGGAACGATAAAAGAAAATAAAGCAGAAATACATGAAAGAGATTAATACCTTTTAAAGCTGAATAAGGTATATAACCATAAAAGTCTGTATGAGTGCATGTTATCTCCCTCGAATGGTTTTGGACTGGAAGACCAATAAAGGCTAATGGATGAAGAGATCAGGCTCTATCAGCTCGGGTGAATATCTCCGCTCTCTGCTGTATAATGGAGGAGAACTTGGCCCACTTCCACTTTGCCCAGATAACTTAAAGGCTTAATTCTACCTGGCCCGTTTGAAGTCAAATGTAACACGTGGGAGAGGGATCGAAATTTGTTTTGAACAGATTGAAGCCCAAATTGAGCCAATGTGATGAGAGAGTGGGTATACATCATGCATATTTATTCATCTGTGTATGTGTGCATGTTTATGTTTCCAAGTTTGAGCAAATGTTTGAGAACACCTGCCTGCGTTCAGGTATGAATGTGTGTATACACCCCACTCAGTCAGTCCTCTCCTTCTCTGAGAGGCTGTCATCAAAGCTCACATCTCAGTCGTCTGCCAGCCCACAATAGATGTTTGAAGACTTTCATTTCACCATCCCTCTCTCAGCAGTGCCAGCCATCTGGAATTGGGATTGGCATGTTCTGTTAGTCCACTTGTCTGATCAAACTTTTACAATCCGTTCCCCCAACTGTCTGCATGCATATCCACTTCTTACCCTTAATAGTTTATAGCCCCTAAATGTAGGACGTAACAGGCACACTCTTCATGACTATTTCAGTTCTCATCCTCCTTTTCTTTCTTCTGATTCTTGTGTTTGAGAGGGAGAAAGACGGAGCAGATAATGCTGAAAGTGGCATCCATTTGCATTGCGTATTGTCCCAAAAGTAGGCACAGAGCAGCGGAGTAAGACAGAGGGAGGGATTACAGGGAGAGATGGCAAAAGGGAGAGAACAAACGCTAATCTCTAAAAAAAAAAACGAACTCTGAAAGCTAGACAAAGGGCCAGCGAACACAGCCGTGGAATAAAGGCCTCCTCTTTCTTTTTTGCATCCCATACTTTTCAGTTCATGAATTAGGAAGAATCTTTGAATGGGTGCACAATACAATGGCTTTGTCAGCGACCCTCAAACTAATTAAAAGAAAACAAATACATGAAGCTCCTGGGGATAAAAATACCGTGGGTGGACAGCAGGAGGGACAATGTGGAAGAAGAGGCACTGAAAATAAAGGTTGTGGTTGAGTTTTGGCAGCTCCGGTGCCTGGATGACTCATCCCCTATGTACTCTGAAAGCTACTCATCTCTTGCCTGTTTCTTCCTCCCACCACGAAGCCTCGATTGCCATTCTCCAGTCATAGAGATCTCACAAGCTCAGAAAGATGGTATTTGATCAGTAAAAAAAACTTGAGAAACAAAGACAACTTTATAACTTTATAAAGAAATAGAGAAAGATTACTTTAATATGGCCAGACATTGAGTGAGCATCACCACAAGGGACAGACACGTCTAGATGAGATGAAAGAAGGGAACAACTGGGACACCAGATGTCCATCTGGGGTCCATCCACTATCCTTTTTCCAGCCTGTCCAAGTGGCTCATTACCACATGCAAGACAGCCGAACATGTGGCTTAACACAGAACACATCAGAACCGGAACATCACTTTTACCTTACTCGTTGAGACAATCTTTAGGTTGAGCCTTGAGCTGAAATTAGCATCAATAAAAAAATGAGGAGGACAATTAGAAGATCACGGAGAAAGATTAGAGAAAGCAATTTAAAATCTTTAGAGGCAGTTTGTATCACAGTAACATGAAAACTGAGGTGATTGATAATTAGATCATCCTGTCTAAAAGACCATCACATGATGACTTGACTTTCATTATTTACACAGAATAACATTAAAATATGTTATCTGTGCATGTCCTGGCTGTGTTGAATGATCTTGTGAACAGAGAAGGCTTTTACTTTGCAGATCTTGGCTTTGACTCCTCACTGTAATCCAGTTTTTGGCTCATTTCCCTAGTCGGACTCAGCCAGTGAGCTGGATTTTGCAAAGGAGTGAGTTGAGTGGTTATGTCATATTTGACAAAATCATTGGTCACAAATTAGTTGAATGGTATTAATTCATTTCACCCAATGCAGCAAAAGCTTGAGGCTTCAGAAGAGAAGTCAGCCAGTGTGTTACAGTGTTGCAGATTTGATTGTTAACACTAAAGCTAACAGACATCTGTTTTTCCGAGACCTTCTGCAGGCACAAACTCATGGCAGAGTCATACATGTGTGGTGACTAGAGGCACAGTCGTGATGCTCTTGCAGTACAGCACAAACTGGAAAAGAGGCAGAGAAGGAAGATCAGCATCAGATCAGCTCCTCTCATCCGCTTTTAAAGCAGCAGACAGTTTGCTAATGGGCTGGAAAAAGCAAATGTCTTTGAGGAAAAAATAACCTCAGAAAGCAGAATTGCAAAGCACAAATATACACCTCACATATGCCTCCAAGAGCTGTAAATGTCCCTTTTTAAAGTTGGATTTAAATATTTCGAGACACTGCATGTCCTGAAGATGGGTAATGATGTTCACATTGAGAACAAAATCAAAATTAGAAGACTCACTACATCTTTTTCATGCTTGTTATGCATGGCCTGTTTAAAGTAATCAATAGTACATCCCTCCTATTAGATCCTTAAAAGGATCACTCACATAGGGGATATGATAGCATCAGATTTGTAATCAACTAAAGGGAAAGACATATTTCCGAGTATTGTGGATAATAATAATAATGTGAATAATGTTGATAATAAGCCAACCTACACTGTATTTTAAAATGTGTATTTGCAATCCTTTTAATGTGCACCGTACACAATTCATCGTACATGAAAGTGTTTATATGCTTCTGGAGAGGTGACCTTGTGGCTTCCACCTATGAAAACTATATACATTGCTCTATATATTCTTGTTTTTTTAATTAGAATTGGTCTGAGTAGGTGGAAGTGTGAGCACAATCTCTGGCCAAAAAGCATTCAAAACTGCACTGCACCACCTGATCTGCATAATCACAACCTGAGTTGCTCTAATATATCCACCTCAGTGTGCGGGGGAACATTTGGATCCTAAAACAGGCGCAAACACAAAAAAATGGCAGCCATGTTTGTGCTATTAACAACTTAGCACTGGCACAAAATAGAGTTTTAGTCTTCTTTATTTCTGTTTAGAGAGCCTCTTCAGAGTCAGCCTGAAAATATGCCAGAACAGGACTGATAACTAACAATAGTAAAATATAAAGAGACCATTGTAGGAGAAGTGAGAGCTAAAATAGTAGTTGTACAGAGGAGTGGGTGATTTAGAGTAAAACTAGAGTGTGTGGATGGTAACCACTGAATCCAAAAATATATAAGTATGGACATGGTAGATGTTTTTTTGTTGTTGTTTTTTTTCCCTAAGCACTCTGGTGTGGTAAAAATGTCTCCCTAGCGTGAATCTTCTGCTGGTCTATTTTCTCACACTTACTCTCTGCTGGTTTAAGCAGGCCGTTGTACAAGGGTTTGCAAATGGTGCTGAGTAAAATGGGTTAAAATATAAACCACTGGAATTCATCACAAGTAGACCTTCAAACTAAGCGTAGATGGATTTTAATTGTCGTTATAGCTTTGTATATTTTTCCCACTTGTAGTTAATTAGCTTGCTCTATACTTTATGTTGACCTTTATGTACTGCACTACCCTTTAATACGTGGGAGCCTTGGGGCTTATTGTTTTAAAGGGAAAGTTCTGACTATGCACTATTCAGTGCCTTTCATTATAAAAAGTGCACGGGAGCAGATTGTACAGCAACACTGGTATATATGCCATTTAGTTTTATTAATGCCAGTAAGTTGCTGTTGCTAATGGCCTCTATTAAATAATGTATGCATTTAATGACCACAGGAACCTCAAAAATAATAAAAAGTGATGCACATGTTAGGCATTTCCTGAAACCAGTAGCAGTCATTTCAAGTAAGTATATTTAAAAGTGGTTCATCATCAGAATTGAGTTAGATTTTACAATTTATCCATAAAAAGTTTGGGAGCCAAAGGACGAGACAAATAATCTTTATAGTGACCATTCATACCTTTTGAAAGGAAACATTATGATTCTTAAGCTCTATATTGCGCCTGCACGATGTCAATATGCTGAGGACATGCTAGAGACTGACGCATCTGACGTTAAAACATTCTCTGTTGAAACATGTTCACCCCATTGCATACTGTGCATGGACATCACACGTGCACATACAAATACAAACAGATGCATGCAAAAACCCACAGATGCGTCTCCCCTGACATAACAATGTAGTTATTTCAGGATGCCCTGTTATCAAGGGAATACAATGTGCCGGCTGTGTTTGGGGGATTTGACAGTGTTGCCAGGTTCAGTATCATTAGCATGGTTTCACCTGTCTCCTTGCATACTGCGTCATCTCAGACTCACTCTGAAAAACTAACAGCTCACATACACAAACCACAACGGGGTAGACATAGACAAGGGAGAGAGACATGCCCAGCGCAGCATGGATGTCCATCTTAAAGTGGCAGATGATCTGATACTGGATCCTCAGTTCTTGACATGATTACAACAAGTGAAAAAAGCTGCAGTTAAGATGAGATAATTTAACTTACATTGGGTTGTTCACATTTGCTTTAAAGGAATAATTCAACATTTTCTAGAACATGCTACTGCCAGTCTTCTCATCTAACTTTGGGCAAGAAAGTGAATAATTAATAGTTAATAATAATTTTCTAAAATTTCAACTACTCTACTTTAGAAAGGGGAACGGAATACAACAAGAAGAAATATATTATAACGAACTGTTGAAGGAATTAAAAAGCACATTATGTAATACTTTGTATTAACATTTTGTCAGGTCATGTACCTACTTTCCCCACTTTCTGACATACCATCTGATGGTCCCTGTGTTTGGTGCCAGGCCACCAAATGAAATGCTCCGTTACCTTGAAGTTACAGATTTATCTTGGAAACAGATTTGTTTCGTGAGCTTTGATGGTAGTGAGCGGTACACGTGTAATTACAGTATGTTTTAACTTTGAATAGAAATCGTTTAAAGTAATACTATGACATGTTTCTTTCCCTTAACGTTTGTGTCCACTAACTGCCTCTTTACCTGGCTTTTCTTTGTCACACTTCGATGGTCGCGGTGTGTTTCTCACCTCTTTGGCTCCGTCTTTACTGCCTCAAGCCTCTGTTAGAAGAGAGGGATGATGTCCCTGTAATCGCCCGAGGATATTATTGGTATTTGTTTATTGTTGTGTTTGATAGATCTACAGGGAGGACTCAATTATCAGCGCCGCTTTTAAGAGTGACCTTGGAAACTCATTTGTTTTTCTCCCGTTAACCACAGATCCAATACCGCCCGCAGACGATTACCCCACTGAGAAGTGCAGACATGTTGTTTTGAGTTGTGTGATGTGATTGATGGTGTGTCTATTTGTGTGTTTGTGTATTAGGATGAATGTGTGTCTTCGGCAACCTTACTCGATGATGACGGCGAAGTGTCATGTCAGCAGAGTTTGACAGAAATGAACAGAAGAGAAGAAACAGAGAGAATAGCCACTAGTTTGACGATGTCTGTATTTGTCTTTCGCTTCATCTTAGTCAAACAAGTAATTTGTGCCTGTGTGGGTTGTTTTGTTGAAAGTAAAACATTCAATAATCTAAGCCATTAGGCGCTGCATGGTTTCCTCATCAGCATTGTTCCTCAGTCCATTTGATAGCAGTTCAGTCCTATTGCTCTGCTCTCTGTGACTTTGCCTACGTCCACCTTGACTTTTTAAACAAGAGTAATAAATCACAGTGACGCTGGAATCAATTGCAGAACAAGTGGCACTAAATTCTTTACTTCCATGAATTGAGTGCTTGAGTTTATGATTCTGTCCCCTTTTTACAGCTTGTCTGCATGCAAGTGCGGCTATTATCAAAATATCTCAAAAAGTTGCAGTCCTATTTTTAATCATTGGAAAGGTCATAGTGCAAGAAGAATGTTTTATACAGATTAACTCCAAACCAGCTTTTAGGATGAATTATTGGGGTCACCTTCTTAAACTTTGAATAGGACTACAGGATATGGTAAAAACAAATCATATTACAATTATTTGATGATTTAAGTCTTCACCTCTTTCTCTACACACCACTCTCACAAATATTTTGAAAGATTTTTGCCAGGACCGACACTTCATGTCCATGTCAAGCAAAGCTCACACTTGCACTGGTGTGGCTATTATACTTTTCTCTTTGGTAACGGAAATGAAAGCGCATGGCAGAGGAGCCATTAAGGTTTAATTTGCATGGGTATAAAATCGTAAGAACAGTATCACCCCCATATTTTACTGTCTTTGAAAAAGAGATCTGAGTCATGATTGTGTTTGACCATTGGTTATAGATGACAACATCATGGAAAGGTCTTATAGAGTTATCTCCGAGCTTTAGGTGTGTTTTAACATCTACTGTATTTAGAATGGTTTTAACAAGACTTTGATACAAACATGTTTACAGGAGGGTTCAAGATAGGTTTGAAGAAAAGTAAAAAAAAAAAAAGTAAAAAGAAAATGAATAAGGGAAAGGGAGCCAAGATGATGCCTGGTGCGTTGTTCTTCTCAAAAGGAAATTTCTTTCAATCAGTGTCCATATTATATCTTCTGTGAGGGCAGAAAATGAGTTGTGGGAAGAGGAAGAAAGGAATCCCTCAGAAGATTTAACAAGGCTTTCTGATGGGGCCAGAGGTCTGCCCATGAATAATACATGAAGGCTTAGAGAGGAAGAAGAACAGACATTTTGGATCTGTTGGACCAGGGTGTCTCCGGGAAAAGTAGGCATGTTGGCTCTGATGGGTCGGCAGTTTTACTGGCATGGCCTGCAGAGGTTTTAAGCACCTCTGCAGTGCCTTGTTTTTGCGCTCAGAGCTTCAGTCCAGTGCAGCACAGACCCATGGGACATAACTGCCTTGGAGGCCTCTCTTAATACTTTGGCCTTAACTTATAGTGCAAGGTTGATGGTTTTTACTGCCTGGGTGGTTGTTGTTTGAAGAAATGAATGAACAGCGTAGAGAGGTCTTTGTTGTTTGAAGCAGGGGGCTCTGGTGGTTCATTTAAACCTCCAGTGTATGTCTGCTCTTGGTTGCATCTGAAGGTCACAGCCACAGCTCCACTGCCAGCACTTTAATACAGCCAGTCTGGACTTAAGGGTCTTCCACACTGATTAGTTTTACCTCTGAATGATGTGGCCTGTAGAGAGAGAGAACGGGAGATAGAGGAAGAATTTATTGATGCCTGTTTACTATGAATGTTTGCTACTGGTGGTGTGTGTCTGCGTGTGTGTGTATGCATGTGCATCTGGATAGGCTGGCCTGTGCTATAACTCACATAGCCTCATTAAAATGCTCAAAGTTTTGGCTTTAAAGTCACTGTGACCCTCGGTATGCTGTAAAGACCAGGACCTGCATACTGAGCAGAGCTCTGATTGATCTGCCTAAGTAGCTGCAATTATCAGGGACAGTCTTCGTCCAGATTGGGCCGCCTCACCGCCGGCCGCATAAAAACACCCACACATGACGGTCATCTGACGCTATATCTCAATAAATGAATGCGCTGAGCGGTGATTTAAAGTGTTTGATCTGAATGCGGGGCTAATCACCTTTGACACCTAAACTCCGCCCATCACTGATTATGCATAGAGTCATTTGACACCGTGCCCCTGGAACAGAAAACAGATGACATGAAACGATGAATGTAAAGCAGAGAGAAAAGTCCCATTCCACAGGGGGAAAGGTTGCTGAATTGCCTGATGACGACGACCTTTGTTCAAAATCCTGAAAGACATTAACAATTTAATGAGTCACATCTCATCATTATGGAGAGGATCTCTGTGCTAGTGTTACATAAATGGATCTTGACTGGTCCTCCTAAGACCTTCAATCAGGATATGTCAGTGAAAAGACAAGTCTAAGCAACAGGGATTTTGCAAATCTAACTTCAGACACCCAGAAATCAGATGTTGCATGTAAAGTTGTGTAGCCATTAAACAATTTCAGGTCTTTAGTGATTTTTTTAGAGCATGCCATATAAACGGAAGTAAAGAGCTGCATGACAACCTAGCTGTTTTTTCAGAAAGCTCTGCGTGGCATTGTGTGGTTCACAGCTTAGTCGCTCGAAAACCACTGGCTGCCTACATCACCTTGCCTTCCCCAAAATACATTTCTTGGACAATCATCAAAAGTCTGACTCAGACGGAGGAGCTTTGGGGCCTGGAAATGGGAACTGATTTAGCCCTGCACTCTCAAGACAATTCCGCATAAAATCTAATATGGTTGGCCAGACCGAGAGAGAGCAGGAACTATAGAAGTAGCCACAACACCCTTCAGGAGACCTCCGTCAACCAGCTCAGGATTTTTTCTGTTGCTCCCCATGGTCACTTTCACCTTAAAACTTTCATGTTTTCAGCACATGAAAGGGCAGGCAGTGAGAAGGGCTGAGGGAAAAGTCTTGTTGAGTCAAAATGAAACCTGTGCTGGTCCATCCCTCATTCAATATTTATTAATCACCTTATCCCTAATGGGAAAAAAAAAAAAAACATCAGTTCCTTATCCTCCACCACTGCTGCTGTTCATCAGAAACTTAAGTCAGTATTTAGCTCGTTTGCTGTGTGGTAATGAAAGTTGATTCCGGCTCAAATTGCTCTTTATTTCAAAGGGAAGGTTTCATTTGTCCCTATAGTGAGAAGAGGAAGTAACAACAGAGCCATTTTCATTAAAATTTCGATGCAGGCTTTAAGGCATTAGATTTACTACCCAGGACTTTGAGCTGTCTCAGGACCAGCTCTGTACTTAGAGCCAGAGGTGATTCTGACACTGCCAGTCTGAGTAGCACCACTCCAGATGCGTGTGTGCCAGACACTACATGAGTCCCCTCAATGCTTCATCTTTCCTGTTCTCTTAAGTGATAAAACATCTCCTGAGGCATGCCGACTCAGTTTATCAGTCTTGCACTCGCTGTTGTAAATCAAGGCCAGTGTCGTACAACATGGCTGCACACGTCCGCCTTATTTTCATCTCACCATGCAGCCTCCGGGCCACACTGAAAGAAAGGAGAGCGTAATAATCTGATCAGATAAATAACTTAATTCTTCATGTGTCTAAAAATGTTACAAGAAGAGGAGGATATCAATAAAGACAGAGTGTGTATGTGATTAAAGTGATGTAGGATATTTATGTGCAACCCCCAAGTCAGGGATAGTAGTGGAGTATTCACTGAATGAAATGGACGACCAAGAGCCCGGTGTTTTGAACATAACCTATTGTGTTTGTTCAAAGACACATTTGGAAGTAGGTATACACTGTATGTTTGATTGCTGTTCTTTATCACTATTTATATTAGACAGTCTTTTATGATATGTAAAGCCATTTCATGAAACCTTGTAATTGTATTGCCTTAAAAACCCAGTGTGGGGTTTGTCTCTTCCCCTGTTAAAATTATTTGGTGCATTGACAATAAGTTAAGCAGACGTGGTTTGCCAATGGAAGTAAATATAAGACATTAACATTAGCAGCAATACAGCTTTTGGATAGTGTAGAATGAGTCTTGGTTCAAAACTTTGAAAATTGTGCCCAAAATATGTCCCAGGAGCTGCTAAAGTCGAGCAAGTGAGTTTGGGCCATTTACATACATGCAGCACACAAGTTGTACACTTATTGTGATAAACACCTTTACACACACACACACACACACACACACCTTCACACTCGCGAAACACCCACACTTTTCATCTAGCCTTCGGACTTATTAAAAGGAGCTTGTTTGCCCTGTAGGAAATAGAGTCAACCCCAACCGTGCTCCTGACCTTGACCTTAACCTTTTGTGACTTGAACATAACTGTTTAATTAGTGAAGCTTGCTTCGGAGGAAATGTCTTAACCAAGGGTTAGGGTCATTGGCTTCACTGATTTACAAGTAGGGGGGATGTCATCCACAGCAGCTGCATGCTGAAACAGCCATGGGAGACAGGAACATGAGACAGGACTTTAAGTTTCTTCAGTAACATACTCTGTCCCTCTTTCTGCTTGCAGTGTGGCTGAAAAAGCTAAATCACTGACATTTTGATTTGATATGTCATCTCTCTCTCTCTCTCTCTCTCTGTCTCTCTCTCTCTCTCTCTCTCTCTCTCTCTCTCTCTCTCTCTCTCTCCCTGTCTCATTTCTCCCCTGCGGTTTGTCCTTACCGCTGCCCAAAACTTTTTCCAAAAGTCTTTTCCGCTCTGTTCAGCTCTCTCTCTGACCCCCCAGGTGAGCTTGTGTTCAGCTTAACAAATAAATTGAGCTACTGTACCGTGAGCCTGTTGCCCCACTGCAGCAAGAGCTTACTTTATAAACCCAGGGTACTCAGTTTTCATCAAAGCTAATTCTGATTGCATCCAGAAACCTGCATGATTTTTAATTCATCTTAAGAGAGCTTTACGATGCAGTTACGTATCTCCATCAAACAACCTCAGTAAACTAAATATATTCAAAGTACATCCCTGTCTTTTTGGTTGGAGCTGTATGCTTAATGATGTTTCATTATTTTGACCCTGCAGCATCAGTACACAAAAATGTTTTTTGTGCTCAAAGAAGAGTAGGTATTAGCTTGCAAAATATGTCTCATACCACTTTTCCAGTCACTCCTTCAGTTTTAACCAAATTTTTACTTTTCTTTCTTTTTACTTTAATTCTCTGCCTGTTTTTTTTCTTTTTTCAGTGGTATTAATGAAAGCTGGTTGGAGGTGTACCGCAGTATGTATCTACTCTTGAAAGTGTAGCAGATGTGTAGGGTTGGGGAGGTGAAGTGGACATAGTTGGGGAAATATAATTTACAGACGGGGAATTGGAATTCATATGAATGTGTGCCTGACTATATGGGTGCACATACTGTACGTATGCGTGTGTGTGTGTGATTGTGCCTGTGTTCGTGTCCCAAGATAAAACATGATCTGTCCCCAAATGACTTTGGCTTTAACAGCTGGAGAAGTGCCTGGTAAGCTCCGGCCCTCATTAGCATACAGATCAGGAGGCACTATTTTTGTGAAGTATAATTCACTATCGGACTTCACTACTTTTCAAAGCAATAAAAGGAGTGTCCTCCCTCTGAAAATGCCAACGCTGGTGTTTCTCACTCTCATTTTTTTTATCGGGCCACAGTTTGGTTAAGAGTCGTTAACATAACAGTTCCCTTGAGTACCAGACACTCCCTTTAATAGATCTTAAAGGTGAAGCATTTTAACATCTCGAAGACATGCCCACATTAATTTTGAAACATTAGTATAATTACCATAAACAAACAAGACAATCAGCGGAAAGACTGGCAGGTTCTGCCAGCCTCTATAATATACTGTCTGCCATTGAGCTTGACTTTATTGGAAATCTGATGGATTGTATAATTGCTTTATGGCACAAAACAGAAGCACAAGCGAGTACAGTCCTTTCTTTCAGTGGCAGTTGATGGAGTGAATAAAAGATGATAGAGAAATTACTGTTTATTCTTAAATAACCCTTAAACACGTGCTCAGGGTTCCCACGCCTCCGGGAAAACCTGGAAAATGATTGACCAATTTTCCAGTCATGGAAAACATATGGAAAATGAGAAAAAAGGACAAATGTCCTGGAAACGGTTAAGTTTTCCTGGAAAATTATTTTTATTTTTGTTTTATTTTTATTTTTTCTTTGAAGTCCTGGAAAGTAATTTCAGGGAAAGAGTAGGAACCCTGCATGCACTCAATCATACAAGTAAGAAAGGTTCACACTCAAAGTGTGTCAGTGCTTAGACCAGCGCTACAGAGAGAGTTGGTTCATACCTAGCCTTTAACCTTAAAGTGATTCATGAGTGTGCAGGGTATGTTTAATGGTTCTGCAGTTTGCAGTCTGCTTCCTACGCATTTACATGTTAAAACACTGATGTGCTAAATCTAAGGCACTTTTCCCTTTGTCTCCTTGTCTCCAGGTTCACTGGCCCCAACCTCCCCTCACCCATCATTAGCAGCAAGAACTGGCTTCGACTGCACTTCACCTCTGATGGCAACCACAAGCTGAGAGGTTTCAGTGCTCAGTACCAAGGTAAGATAAAGAGAACGTTTGATATTTCAAAAGGACAATCATTAATATTTTACCATCACATCAAATTCTCAATTATCTCGTGTGCCAGGTTCAACTTTTTACAGAACGATCAGCAAATATTTACTGTATTTCCATGATACTTGATTTAAATATTCTTGATTCCCCCCAGGTTAAACCTTAATATTCATGGCGACCTGCTGAACTTTTCTGTAGTGCCCGAATCAGCCCATACTATCCACTTTTACACAAGATATATTAAGAATCTCTCCATGTGCTTTCCTCATGTTAAAATGGGATGCATCTCATAATCTGAGAGGATGACTGCTGATCACATTCATGCTCTTAAGGGAATTAAGTGTCAGTGACCTTAGTGAGACACTAGTGCTTTTTATTTGCACAAATATTAAGACAAAAGTGGAAGCAGTACAGTAAAGGGAAAAACAGCTAGGAAGACTAAACTCATTTGTGCTGTTCCAAGTGCGAATAAGCTTACATTCCCTTAAATGAGGATGATCTGCCTTGTTTCCAGATTTTGCCAGTTTCATCTGCACTGGCAGCATTTGAAATGATTTCACTGTTTGGCAGAATAGTTGTGATTGCTATCAGAAAAAAAACAAGATTTGCATGCTCATTATTAGAGATTAGACACAAGCACACACAGTCGCACACAAAATCCTATTTCTCTCCTGCGTACCCGTTTCCCATCTCATTACTCTTAGAGGTTCAGGGGTCAGCTTTGAGAAGGGATGAGCAAGGATAAATGATTAGTTCCTCCACAACAAAGGTGATCTCTAAGGATCTCACCTCCAGAGAGAGAGAAAGAGAGAGCAAGAGAGAGCAAGAGGGAGAGAGGGAGAGAGCGAGAGAGAGAGAGAGAGCAAGAGAGACCAAGAGGGAGAGAGGGAGAGAGCGAGAGAGAGAGAGAGAGCGAGAGAGAATATGAAAAAGACAAGTCAGTGAGCCTGTGGGTTTACAGGTTCACTGTTGGATAAATGTGTTTAGAAGATCAGAGAGACATGGGAGACTAATACTTTAATTAGATTAAACACAAACTCCATCTCTTCCACCCCCCTACAAGCCATTCTCATGATGACAATCCCCATCATTCCACAGCAGCAACAGCATGTTGGAGTGATGACATGACTGCTGATTGAATATCGTCTTTTGCTCAATTCATTTTATTTTCTCGTTCGGTTTTCCATTATCTTACACGGCACCTAATAGCTTAGTTCCCTGACTACAATCATGAGAATACCTTTCCTTGATTTCTAATCTGGAAACAAAGAAAGGGCTTCTTGATTTTCATTCCAGACAAATGATAAACAGACTTTTTGACACATGGCTCAGATTTGCTTTGAGTTGCTATGCAGCTGAAACCGAGCAAAAGGACTAGAATCACATTTGTGCAAAACAAGCAAAGTTCCATTGTCAGGAACTGTCAAAGTAATTAAATGGGATGAGTGTGAAGGGGTGCACAGACAATGCTGATGATGTTATTTAAAGTGATGAATAAATATGCATTTAGATGAGCCTTTTACTTTGCTATGATGGCGTTGTTGTTTTTTCTTTGCAATTATCAACAGATTCAATAAATGAAACCTTATCTTGTTACTGTATGTGAATGACTGGTTTTGCTTCTTATATAAACCTTGCATTCTAATCCTAATTATCTGATGAATATGTTATTACCCACACTGTTGTATCCACAAGATTGCAACAAAAGTGTACATTGTTGAGCTGTCTTCTTAAATGGAAAATGAATATTTAACTTTTATGGACTAACATTTAACATATATATATGTGATAGATCCTTTAAAGTTTGGTTTTATTGTCATAAAATGTTTGCTCATTTTCTTATTTGGGCAGGACAGGACATTTTCATTTAATTGCTTTCTCAGAACTGCTGGAGTGGGTGTGGGGGATGATTTATGGTACAATATATATACTGTACTGTATCTGCAGCAGACTTTAAGGCACTGCTGATATGTGTGGGTGTCATTATTGCACTTTCTGCTGTCTTATATGTCTCTCTGCTGCTTTTCCTCCACAGTGAAGAAGATGACTGAACTTAAGTCTCGAGGTGTGAAGATGTTGCCTAGCAAAGACAACCACCACAAGATATCAGTGTGTAAGTCACAAACTGTTATTGATAACAATATTTTCTAAATAAACCAGTATGAATTCAATGGAATTTATTCTGTGTTGTCGAGGGAATAAATAACTCAAAGAGGATAAAGGTCAACATACTCATGCAGAGATTTACGTGACACAATATGGCAAAATGCAAAACATCCCTCACTTATCGCAGGGCTGGACAGTGTATTGCTATTATATCACTATCGTGATATGAGTTTAAACATTGTCTTAGATTTTGGATTTCATGATATGGTGTAAGTGTTGTCTCTTCCTGGTTTGAAAGGCTGCATTACATTACAGTGATGTAATGTTCTCAACTGAGACTTGTTCTATTACTTGCCTTTACCCATTTTGTCATTAAATCCACATTACTCAAAAACCTCATTGTGTTAATGTATTGTCAGACTACAAATAGCTGTTCCTACAATATCGTCACAATATTGATTTTGAGGCATTTGGTCAGGTGAGGAGACTTCTAAATATGTTTTGTAATGCAAAATAGTCTACAAATATTGTAATATCATTAATATTAAAGCCATATTACCCAGCCCTAAAAGAAAGCAATCTTTTTTCTTCTTAATATGGATACCTTTTGCCCTTATTCATCTTGGGTGAAAACCCTGGCAATGACACCAACTCACTTCTCTCACAGCACTACAGACACAGACCAATGACTATCATGGTAAAGTCCACAGCACCGTTCAGGGCTAAAACATTTTTTAGCAGCAGGTATAGCTGCAGTCAGAACTGAACTTTCTATTTCATTGTGCAGAATTGCTTGAACAAGTGACTTGGGGCTCAATACAAGTGGAAAAAAAAGATCCTGAATAGTGAATGTGCCTGTGAAGTCCACCAGTCTTAAAATGTAACAACAGTTGTCTGCACAACTTGTATTTCAGTGTACTGGAATAGATACCTGGAGAGTCCTGTTCAGCTTTACCTGTCCTGCTCTTGTTCAAAGTCATGTAAAAGTTGTTGTTTTTTGTTTTTTTTTTCCTACTCCTTGGCCAGAGAACAGGGTGAATGTTGGCTGTTGTAAGAGATACAGACACAAAGGACAAACAGTCTGTGCTAGAGATGCAGTTCTAATAGCAAATGGACAGCAGTAATTACATTGTTTTTTCTTTTCACTAGGGCAGTCTTCCTTGCCCTTGTTCTCTGTTCTCTCTCACCTTCTGTCTGAGTTCACTGTTCATTATCCCATCCAGCTTTATTTGAACATCTGTAACATTAACAACTCGACAGCCATGAGTCACTGGACTAGAGTGGCACAGAGAGATGGATGTAGAGGGGTTTAAGAACAACCTGTTGAACAAAAAAGAGGTGCATTAATGGTAATCCTGCCTCAAGGCCATTTACAATTCATTTTATCCACTTCTGCCTCCCACTTTATCTTTTGCTTTCAATCCCTATGTCTCTCAGAAAAATAACTTTGTGCTTCTTTTCTTTCATTACCATTGATTTAATGCTTTTCATTTTCTTGTTACATTCTTCCACTTTACATTTTCGTGTTTCCAGGATTCATTTTTTTTTGTTTAGCGTTGTTTGACCAGACAACTTCTAGCATAGGGCTGAAAACAGATACTCTGAAGGTTAAAGTCTTAAGTCTTAACTTGGACGCCAGACAGGGGAATAATTCCACCTGTCGTTCTTTTCCTTAAATATGAAAAGAAAGAAATATGTAAATCTGAAAGCATCAGTATAACAAACAAAATCAAAATCCCGCTAGCCTATGGCCCTAGCTACAAAAGATAGATACCCCAAATAAAACACTGGTCACCATAACATCTGAAAATGAAATGTGAGTTAATTAATGATCAATCACAACCAAACCAGAGAGTCACAACACTTAATCACTTCAGGAAATAATGCAGTTAATCAAGCAATAAATCAACATATTTTAAATGGCACTATCAAATGAAATCTAAATATTAGTCCCAAAGTCCACAGTTCATATAAGTCCATATATAGTTAATTAATGTTCAATCACAACCAAACCAGAGAGTCACAACACTTAATCACTTCAGGAAATATGAAAGCTCATCAAGCAATAAATCAAGTCCACAGACCATAGAAGGGAAGAACCAAAATCTCAATTACCATAAAAAAAGGTGTGAATGTCACCGATTGAGTTCAGTTAATTTTGGTTCATACTGGTCATCAAAGGAGTATGTGAGAGTGTATGTAGTATGTATGTAAGTGTATATTGGGGGGTAGATGGAGTAGATGGGGCAGATAGAGACAGGGAACAGGGTAAGGGGTTTGTAGGTCAGCCTTTTCCTGAGGGAAGGTGAAGACAGTGACTTAGAAGGGGGGAAGAATCCTGGAGAACGACAGGTAGAGACCATTTATCTGCAAGGTGTTTCAGCCCAGACCGGTTTTTGCTTCCGAGTACCGCACAAAAGGTCATCCGCTTGACCTCGCACACACTCTGGGGTTGCCTTCGTCCTTTTCAGCTTGTACAACTCCTTTTCAGACTATGTTTGAGGTTTTCTCCTGTTAAGTCTCACTTCCTCCTGATCTCCTCCATGCTGTCTTTGTCTAACTGACATTACCCTCTCTGCTCCCTCCTCTCGACTCTGGGGAGGAAATGCAATGATGCACTTCCTGCCACAAACTAATGAAAAGAATGGCTTATTGCTTTCATTTGTTCCTATAAACTGAAAAAGTTACAATTTCAACCTTGGCAAATGATTAGTCTGTACAAATACAGCCTCGTTTCAGCTGTTACATGCAGACATATTGTATTGATATTTATTTTTCACATCTAAAGCAATGTTTCCCGGTGTGCAATAAGGAAAATTATCAATTAACACTCCCTGCAACAACTGAATCGCTTGACTAAATCTCTCTTTCCCCAACGCTGTTTGCTTCTATAATCAAGTATTGATGTTCATTAAACTCTTAACAATATTTTTTATTAGATTACTGCATCAAATACAGGGGTCAACCAATTGATATTTGGGTATAGTGCAAAATACAAGACCTTAGTAAGCCTGACAGTCACAATTACATTGTCCTCCACTTCTGTTTATTCAACAGTAGCTGCTTTTTCTTTCATTACCTCTGCTGACACCGCTGAGCCTCGTTTTACATTCTTTACTGTCTTGCCTCAAACTGGGATCGCGGCCAATGAGCAGGTGTCACATAGCTTTGGCCCTGCAGACCTTTGACCCCTCTCAGTCAGTCAGATGGGCTCTCCCGGTTGGCCAAGTTTATTTGACACCTTCTGGCACTTTAACTTCCACTGTATTGCACCCAGTGACATGATTGAACAGAGCACCACCACGAATATGTGCTGGCATAAGATGTACTTAGACGTTAAGCAGGGATACAGTCAAGTTGTATGCCAAATGAACATTTAAACCAAGGTTAGGGTTAGGGTTTTTGGTTAGCCTTGGATGTTTTGCATTTGGTAAATGTTACTGCATACATTTGTTAGTGAACATATATTATAATATCTATCTGCTTTATGTCTGGGCCCCTATTCTCAAGCTTCATATTACCTTATTACAGTGTCCCTTTTTCCATTATGTCTTATATGATTGTGCTGTTTGATTGTTAGTGTTTGGTTAATACACTGAAACTAAACCGAACCATGAATGCATAGCTGGTGCAATGCACTGTTATGTGATGATAAGGAGGCATTAAGTGAATCGTGACCACCAGGTGGCAGATAACAAACAACAAACAAACTTATAACAAATGTGCTTTAATATACTTTAACTGCCTTTAACTTCTTATGGGAAACATGTTGTTAAAGACCTTTACATCCATGTCCTGCTCCCTGCCAAATGGAAATCCAGTCATTTATCTTACTCAAGTGAGAGTCAGGTTAGAGTGCTGTCTTTATTAGCCATTCTCACACTAAACAGGTAAGTGTTCTTCAACTATCTTGTGAAAACTTGTAACAGAGGACTTCATATATATATATATATATTTTTTTTTTTTGCAAAACTGTTTTGTTTAGACCTTCCTTTGTTAAATAATCTGTACTATCTTCATCTTTTTTCTCTGTTGTCTGTTTGGATTAGTGTCTCAGATGGGCGTAGCGCAGGGGCACAACATGTGTCCAGACCCGGGGATCCCAGATCGGGGAAAAAGAAAAGGCTCAGACTTCAGGTAAAAGCGAGTGAATAAAGATTTTTCGAAACAATGAATTGAGTGGAAAGTACTACATGAAAAGATGAAAGATTCCTGAACAAGAACACGCTGATTGACATAAAATTAATGATAAAAAAGTTTTGATTAGAAAAGATGGTTATGTTCCCTCACTTTCCTTTGCAATTACACTATTTAGCGATAAAACTTGACTATATTGGCAATACAGTATGAATTGTATATGGGTTGTGAAAGAAATGCCAAAGTAATTTCTATCAGCACTTTGTTGCAATTATTGCATTCATTTCTGGATATGACTTTTGTCACATCTCTTCAAATGAGTAGCTTCAACCTTCCACACAGTTTTCTAATTTAATCATCAAAGCCTAATTGAGTTGGGTAAGTGGTACGAGGGTGGTCTTTGCTGCTAAGTTTTTACTCTTCATTTTTTACTCTTCTATTTCATTTCCAGTTCAGTTGTCTTGTCTGAAAATTAAATAATGTCACAGTTTTAATTAGTTCTGCTTCCTGTGTGGCCTCAAAATAGATTTTTTTCTTTCTTTTTTATTTCGTTTTTAATTTTTTTTCGTGTGCTCTTTTTAATAATGGGACAACTTTCATGTATGTCAGAAATTACACAGTATTATAACTGTGCTTTTTTAAAACCAGGCCCAAAGTATTTCCAGAGTTAACTTTCTTAATAATTTAACTTTTTTCACAGTTGAGTTTCAATCAAGAGTGAGCTGGTAGGACATTTAGGAATTTGAGGACACTATTGGGTGCAATAACAAAATCAGGGGCTGCATCTTGAAATGTGCTCTAGCATACAGCACATTACCCAATGTCATGCCCCATAAAGCCACTGCAGCCAAACCAGATAGAAAAATGTGTACACTTAAACAAACACCTTCCATTTGAGCCACTGCACACTAATAAGCTGCCTCTGTGGGATGCTGATATTGCCAGTGGGATTATTCAGTTTCAATTCTGTCGGAGCTATTGTCTCTACCAGTGGTCAGCTGTAACACAGACAAATGGGTAACATCCGTCTCCCACAATGCAGCACTTTTGGAAGTCACAGCCGGGAAGTATAAGAAAATATATGTATTTTTCCCCCGAGTAAACATATTTTCCTGTTACTCTAACCTCATCTGCACTCTCAGCGCTAAATTGTGAATTTTAGAGAGCTTTTTGATGCTGACGCATTTGTCCCTGTATGCAATTTCACTGCAGACGAGGAGCCACAGTGCATTTCTCCTGCGACGAAGGATATGAACTGCAGGGCTCAAAGAGCATCAGTTGTCTCAGAGTGACGGACAGCTATGTCGGCTGGAGTGACGATCGTCCCATCTGTAGAGGTAAAAACCGACCAATGAGTTGTTCATCCTTGCACATGTATAATGGAAGTAGTCCCAGTGTGACCTCCATTTATATTTTCATAGTCAGGAGCCCTGGTGTTGATGTGTTTGCTTGTGAGTGTGCTGTCATTTCCTGCGTATGCCCAGTCCATTTTCTTGTCTACTGATTCAGTATTCACCATTTTATTGTGACTGGCCTGACTTTGACCTTTGGCCAGCATTCCTTTAGCTTCCTGCTGTTTAGCCATGCCGGCACAGCACTGCCCATCACTCACGTCTTCCTCACTTCTGACCATTTTGTGACAGGCAGGAAGAGCGGTCAGGCTCCCTGTACAGTGTGCCTGATGCTCATTTGCTCCTCAGTTTCAGTTTTCAGCATCAGTGAACTGAATTAATCAGAGTAGATTTGATTCCTGACTTTTCTTTTTGCTAGTATAATTGCTCCAATTGATGAGTATCTGACTTGTGAAGTGTAGTCATTGGAGCAGGACTTATTAACGTTTTACTTTAAATTACTGGTAGTGTTCTCTTAGAGCATAAAAGTAAAAAAATATTAACCCAATATTCCGAATAACCCTGGGTGTTACTTAAGTACTTCAGTTTAGTAGCTCCTGCAAAATGTATAGAGTAATGCTCCAAACCCTTTTTTCCTGGTCCAGGGATTGTTTTTGGTTTCAACTCAACAGAGTCCTGATTATCAGTAGCAATCTGAAAGCACTCAATACAGACTGAGAAAAAATGTTAATGAAGTATCTTTGAAAAGTGCAAGGCTCGTGTTAGTAATGACTTCTGTACCTCAGGTTGGCAAAAAATAATTAATTGCGGGTTCAGAGTGACAGGTGTGGTGTTGGTTGATTATCTCTTTCAATGATTTGACAGCACCAAATGATTTGTCATTACTCCAAAAGGGCCCTGTAATTACAAAGTGCTGAGTGATGACTCAAAAATTTAGAAGTAATTAAGCCAAACAATTCTACAGCAATTCTGAGAGCAAGATGTGGATACATCACAACATCAGAAAATGCATGAACAGCACAGCAGATATGAAACTGTCCTTGAGGTAAGTCTGTCAGTGGTAGGGTAGATATTGTTGGACATGGACTAACCTTGAACTAGCTGTGAGTTTCATTCAAATAGATGACTAGAGGGATTTTTTATCCACATTTAGGAAGATCTATGTCAGCCAATTTGTAACGGTTCCCCATTAGAGAACACCCTCATCTCCGACAGATTTGGCTAATGTAATCACCTGCAGCATTTTATCCCCTCACCTATAGGCTGTTGTTGTCAGCCTATAGGCTTCACCTAATGTATTCTCAAAAATCTAGCTTTACACAGACACCCCTGCTCTGTCTTTGGTCTTGGACTGATCCAATTGTACTAAAATTAAATTACAGCGCTAAGGAAAGGGGTCTCAGAAGGATTATATGGGTGGGGGTGTTTGTTTTATCTAGGCTACCGTCAGTCACCTGCTTTTCAGAAAATAATGCTGGTGTTTTGTGACACCAAACACAGTGATGCAGGCTTTGTACTGACACTTTTGTCTTCTATGTCTCTTTCAACTGAAAAAATAACACAAAAAGGGATTGAGCCTCTTTTGAACGCGGGCCACGGCTTCGCATTCAGTTGTTTTTCTGTTTTATGTGAAGAAACATTCAAGATTGACATAACATCCACAACAATGTCAGTGGAATTGCCCTTTAAGAATATCTCATTCCATCATCCTCACTTAACATTTGGTACTGTGCCTTTGTTCTGCCTCAATGAAGATTAAACATCATCCCGGAATAATTGAAGATCTGTATCCTGAATTAGCATTAGTCATCATTTAATTGAGCAGCACTATCATTAGCACAGGAAAAAAACTTCATTTCTGGCTGCAAGTTCATTCTTCTGAAATGAAATTCACAGCTCCCTTTTTGGTGACACTCTTTCTGGTCACACCTAGCCTCTGCAATTCTTCTTCGTCATGGACTTTTATTGCTAGGTGGCCTGCTGCACTTTCATGTCTATCACTGAACACACAGAGTGCAGTGTATTAAGCACAATGACCCCCCTGATTAAAAAAAAAAAAATAGGAGGGGGTATGATAGCGTCAGTGGACTTCCTCACTGCTGTATTATTTTCATTAAGGTCACCCTCACTGTCAGCACAACTCAAATTAATTACTTTATTCTCCCCTTAACTTCGCCAAAGTTCTTTTTACATTTTAATAGGGGTGATTTGGTGGGAGAAGGGTGGAGCATGGAGCCACTGAGTTGGGCTCAAACACCCGAAGGACCTCTGAGACGCAACTCATTAAAATCTGGGTAGCTCTATGGGCCCTTTTCAAAACTTTCAGGTTATCCCGCACCTATGTACACACGTACACACTCACTTCTCTTAAAGTACTCATTAAGGATTCTGCTTTAATTTGAAGGGGTGTTTAACAGTTTTGCCATGCAGACACCCTCAGGCTTTTATAGAAAAGTCACATGTCAAGTGTTTAGAGGGTGCACAGCAGCTGACTTTGTTTAGACGGCCTGATTTATAATTTGATGATGGTTTTAAAAAAGGAAGTTATAACTGACAAACAGCTTATTGTTTATGTTTATAACAAACAGCTTCAACTTTCTAAAGCATGGGTCTGTTTTGAACCCCTACGGGAGTTTTTCGAGAAGAATACAAAAAGAACAAAAAACATTACATGATCTTTTACACATAATGCACAAGGCAAGAAATCGCTAGTATGAGTGATAAAAAACCTTAACAGGTGGAGGCTGAGGCGGTTTAGTGATGAATCGGCACAGCCAAACAGTGTCAAGACTAACACATGCCTTGTCTTTTGTGGTCTATAAATGAGACACTGTCTTTAAACAAGATTTCTCCTCTCTGTGTCTTCTCTTGCAGCACCAATGTGTGGAGGTCAGCTGAGAGGACCAAGTGGCGTCATCACGTCTCCAAACTACCCGGTCCAGTACGACAACAATGCTAACTGCACTTGGGTCATCACAGCCGCAGACGCATCCAAGGTAAAAGTCACTGAACGGCAAAAGTGCAGTGCTAATTAAATGTTGCTGCAGTAATCTCCAGTTTCCAGCAGTGTGTTAAGAGGCGTGTTCAGCTGCCAGCAAACTGAATAGCAGTTGACTGGTGTGTTTGCACCTGTTAGGGAGCAACTCCACATGAAACTGTCTTCTGACACACTGAACTCATTTTATACTTTTGATAATTTCCACAACACATTTTGGAAGCTGTTGAACACACCATGTGACAGAAGCTCTCTCATAGAGAAAATGTGAGCGATAAGGAAAATGAAAGAGGGGAGAAAGAACACTGGAACAGAGCCAACGGAAGACAAAGAGAGTTGTTAGAAACACCTGTGGTGAGGGAGAGAAGAAAAGAGCTGAAATGGACAGACGAGTAATGGAGAGGGTTTAAGAGCATGCTCAGAGGATATCTTGACAGTGTCATAGCCACTCTGTTCCAACCACTGACTTTGGAGTCATGTTCAAGGCCACCCAGCTGCTTTTCTGCCAGATATCCTTCTCTGAACTCGAACAAAACGGTTTTACAAATCTGTTCTCCGATTGCACTCCCCCTAAGTGAAGGAGAGGCTATATGAGGTGAGAGGGAGGCAAAGGAGGTAGTCGGATACAATGCTCACCCACCCTTTGCTTGTATGCATACAAACACATGCATAGACACCCCTGGGTATACCTGGCGGGCAGCCTGCTGAAACAGACAACGCTACTTTGGTCTGTCTCTCGCTCCGTGTCTAGTCCAAACGAAGATGGAGCGAGGCTGTTCATTCTGTTTAGAGACATAATGGCCTTCTATTCTTGCCTCTGCGCATAGGCCCAGCCAGAGGAGACGTTAGGTCAGGCAGGAGACTGAGGCGGAACCGCAAAGGGAGGTGGGTAGGACGCGACACGACTCTTCTAGACCTAAATGCAACCTTATGACATGATGACTAATGTGGGCTCTTATCAAGTGTTGCTCCTCCATAATGTCCTGAGGGTACTGAATGCAGCTGTTTTTAGTTGACGATCTTTTAAGTGTTTATCCGTCAGCGTCAGGGACAGGGGGTTGTCTGTCTGAAACAACTAAAATGTCAGACATGCCGTCAGAGATGGCAAATGATATTAAGTTTATATGTATATGGTGGCTGTGCTTTTCTTCTTTTTGTCACTTCATCCCCCTCTCTGTGCCTCACCTGTTGGCTGTCAGATGGGAGATAAGTTTGTGGTATGAAACTCTATTTATCGAGTGATCTGACCTATTTTGCCTACACACCATCCATCTCTTCTATCCACCTTGCAATTTTCATTAGGCACTGGGTTTAACATAGGACAGAATGCAATTTGCATTTATATAAGCTTTTTCATTAGGCCTGGTCCTCTCAGTCCTCTGAAAAAATTAGGAATTTGGCGGAAATCAGTGGCAGGCAATTTAAAAAAAGGAGACAAGGACAGTCCTTGCTTTACTTTTTATATTTATTTAAGTCTCCCCTATTATCCTGCTTTTTGTCTTTATTGATCAACATTTTGCACTGTCATAATCAAACCTTTCTTTGGTTTTCTGCCTTTGCTTCATTCGGCGAGGTTACAGTTATTGTTTTTCTTACCTTGCTCCACTTTGTCTCCTACGCTCCCACTTGCAGCATAGAAATGAGATGGAATGAATAGGTCTGTTTTTTTCCTCTGTGTTAAAATCCAATACATAAATCTTTAAAAACTTCTGTGTCACCTTTGTAATGCATATTTTCACCTTGTGGACAACCTCAATTCCCCTGCCACATCTTCTGATGCACTAAACGTCATTGTAAGTCTGGCTAAGTGGGCCACAACGACATCTGCAACCTTCTGATTTGATGAGCAAAGAGTCAGGGTCATGCAGACCGTCTGACAGGTAATCAGATATTTGAATAGCAGGAGAGGGTTCATAATCACAAGACTGGAAGTCAGATGTACATACACATGTATACACACGTCATGTATACACACGTCATGTATACTTCCTACAACATCTCAGTTATTATTTACACAAACAGGCTGAGAGGTTGTGATTGGATGAATTAAGACTTAAGGTACGTATGCATTAGAAGTGAAATCAGCTGATATTGACCTTCACAAAAATATCAGTAATTGCATATATGTTATTTTAGTTTTTTTTTTACAGAACATAATACAGATAATAATAGTCTGGGTTATTTAAAGATACTAAATAATTGCTGAAGTTTACCGTTTCGCTGCACTAATATGAATTTGGACCACAGATCTTGTTAGACTGCAATATATCCTGTCACCATTGCGTATCTGGCATCAGCCCCAAAAATCAGGTATCAGTTGGGCTCTCGTTAGAGTATATAAGAAACAAAATAAGTTGCTAACAATAAAGGATAGATGTTTTACATGTATTATACACAGCTGTCACATACGTGTGAATGTAATTGTGCCAGACACATATGCAAAAGAGATTGAAAGATGATGGATGGATGGATAAAGGGATGGAAAGTCACAGATGGAAAGGGTTCACCACTCTGCACCTGGTGTCTGGAGCATTCAAGCATCTGTCGTTTACGGTTGTCTTGGCAATGTCCCCGCTATTGTCTAGGTGATCAAGCTGACATTTGAGGATTTTGACCTGGAGCGGGGCTATGACACCTTGACGGTGGGAGATGGCGAGGTGGTGGGAGACCAGAAGACCATCTTCCACGTGTGAGTGACTCCTTCGACCTCTATCTTTTTGCCTTTAATCCTCCCTATGTTCTCTAACTTGTGGCTTTTACTCCCTGCCGTCGTCTCCAGCATTCATCTTACATTTCTGCTACTTATGTTCTATATAATCACGTTCTGTTGAGCTTTCTCTTCCCTCTTAATCTTTCTTCTTTTTTGCCACACATGCCTTTACTACCGTCCACTTCCCTGCAGTCAGCAGCAGCCCTCTTTCTTTCCTTTAGCCACCAGCCCTTTATCTCTCTCGTACTGTTTCTCTTTCATTTCATCACCACCTGATGCAGCAGTGCATGAAAAATAGATACCACACCACATTGTCAATCATCACTCCTTTCAATGTTAAAAACAAGATCACAGCCATGTGGTGCAAGCATTGCAAACTGCATATTGATGCCCCCTAATGGAGTTTGCACTAGCAGATGCTCCATAACAATTCACAGGATGTTGTTATTAATTGTGCTGAAATTTACCACCTTAATAAAGTTTTTATAGATCAATTTTTATGCGAGGCCGCCTCGCCTGGGTGGGAACTGGGAGTAGGTGGGAGATAAATGACGGAGAGGTTTGTGAAGGGAGGGTTTTTCACTTTAATATTTTTGTGTACTTACTTACATACTTGCACAAACACTGAAAGTGACTTAATCAGTTCAATTAAGAACGGCCTCTGTCCTTATCGCCTCTTTTATGATCTGAAAGCGAACAGTTCTGTCACTGAGATCGGATGCACTCTTGCACTCAAACAAACAAGAGCAATTTAGGACCAGAGAATATACTGCAGCTATCAGCACAGTTTAACTCGGGACTATATTTTTGGGAATCAGTGGTGCAGGCAAGCGTGTGCAGGCTGTAGGGAATTATTTTTTTCGTAACATTAAGGTCAGAGACATGTGACCCGACTGCAGCACAGTCATAAATGTGGTGGTTAATAGGCAGTGAGTCGCAACCAATCAAATCCGCTCTTTTCCTTCACTTGAAATATACTGTGCACTGACAGCTTGATAATGGAAGAGAACAATTTGGTGTGAAACTGCCACAAACATTTTTCCCCACAGAGAAAATTATGTCCCTGTGTAGGAAGGACATAATTGTCATGAGACTACCTTAAACAGGCCACAGGCAAGCATAGTGTTTTAGACAGTGATGAGTTTGCACAAGTAGAATTATCACACTCACCAAATCTGCAATTTTGGATGTTAAAACTGATCATACCTCACACCTGTATAGAAAGGTGTTTTTATAGTAATGTTATAGCAATGAAAGAAAATGTAAAGAAAAATATTGTTTAATGTTCAGCTTAATTGATCTATTAGGCAACATATCATCTGAAAAATGGGTTGCCAAGCTTTTAGGTTTAGTATTGCTCACAGGACAAGAAATTGGAAATGCAAGGGTAAAATCCCTGTAATCTGGTACACTCTGGTGCTTCTAGATATAGCATCTTTCCTCCAAAATATGTGTGAACAAGTTTTGCAGGAACTCATCAAATTACCAGATGGCTGCAGGAAAGGGCAAAAACATGGACGTGACTTATCCAGACACTCCTTCCTTACTACTCCCACCATCCTCTGTGTGCCATCACTAAAATTAGAACCCTTAATCACTTACTCTGCAGCTACACACTTCCTAATTAGAGTTGGGTGGAATTACTATTCAAATAGGATTAAATTACTTCTGTGGCATTGACTGATCTTGCCTTCATTTTCCACTTTCTTGTCCCCAACTGTTTTGAATAAAAGGGTTAGAGTAAAAAAAGAGGCTTCTCAGACTGAAATTGCCTGCAACAGTTTTAGAGCGTATTTCTTTGATGAGAAAAGTCAGATAGTTTAATATATCACTTCAGGTGTTGTTTTGCTGCTTGCATTAAGTTTTTTAATGATGCAGTGGAAACAGGGCCTTTGGCTATTAAAGTGACACCACATTCACTGCAGTAAGTGCAAGCGCGGCTTATGATGATTGAAACGACTGATTTCACACAGATTTGACACACCTTGCAGACTAACTATATGTAGCACAAACTTAACCAAACTAAACTTAAGACAATTTTTTGTTATGTATTTCTGAAACCTGTCCTCTCGTCTCTCTTTCTGTAGCCTGTCTGGCACCACCACTCCAGACCTCGTGGTCAGCACCAGTCACCAGATGTGGCTCAATTTCAAAACAGATGACACCAGTGGCTCCCTGGGCTTCAAGGTGTCCTATGAAGGTAAGGATGCTTCAAACACTATTTGTCAGTCAGTGGTATGAGTGCTGGCCTGCTCGCAGCATTTCGTGTTTCACTTCTAACCAACATAGAATTAAAGGGAAATTTCACTCCATTTCATGTGGCAGTTCAATGAGTGTTGGTGGCCAATTTAGTAAATTCGAGAAATACAATTCTATATTGACCATGAAAGGTGACTTCTCCTGCTCACGGAGCTGTGCAGGCAAAGCATACATGTACCAAGATGCATTGCGTGAAAATGTCTGACTTCCCGCCTATTGAGCAAGTTAGCAGCTGGGTGCTAATCAAAGCTACACAAGGCTGCCAAGCAAAATAATTCCTGCAGTTTGACCATTTATTTTTCACACAGGGCGTGTCTTCCATACAGCAGCAATGTATGTCTCAGAAATTTAGCTAAATTACAAGCAGGAGTATCGGCTGTCTCTTTCAATCGCACAGATACTAAGGAATTAACTACACTACACCACAGCGACTACTAAAAAATTAACTTCGTTTAACATCAACCCTGATTGGGCATCCTCTCTTTGTGATTCATTTGCCCTTGTGACTCACTACTCAAAGCCGACATCATGGGCTCTGACAGAAGGCATTTTACTCAGCTGACTGTTACTTTGACCATCCCTGAAATTCTCGCCCTGAGTTTTAATTTGAAAAACATTGGGGTCAGAGATGTTGCATTTAAGGCTTTTGTCATGAATCTTAACAGCTAGATTACAAAGCTCTTAAATCAAACACATAATGTACCAAGAACTCCGTCAGTGAATGAAGCCCAAAAATTGCTGGTTCCATTCCAAATATGCACAAATTATGCTTTCAGATGTTCCTCCGCTTGAGTGCTAATGAAGCAGGACAACAAAGGCACTTATTTTGGTAAAATGAATTGTCAATGAGCCATCAATGCAGCAGATAGCAGCTCTTAATTTGTCCTGATGCCTAATCCTACTGTGTGTATCTGTGCACGTGCACTCTAATGTGTCTATGTGTGTGGGTGCACGTGTGTGAATTTTTAAAAAATATGAATTAATGTGTATGTGCTTGCATGCATGTGTGAAGCAGAGAGAGATTAAAAGGAACGACAGCGTGAGCTTGTGAGCTTGTATGTGTGTGCTCTGTTTGTCTTTGTATGTATGTGAGTATGGGGAGTTGCCAGGGTTCTTGTTGTAGATAAGTCTGCCGTTTGCCTCTCAGAAGCACAGCGAGTTCTCTCCCTTGCCCGCAGATGCTTATTTTTCATCAGTAAAAATAACAGAGAAAGTGGAGCAGCATGCTGAACCAAAGTGTAATTAAAACAATGAGTTCTACTTAATGAAGGGGAAGAAACGCTTTGAACCACTTCACCTCCCAGATTGGAGCACCCAAAATCTAATTTGCATTCTCAATTACTTGTATTTTAAGCCTGATCATCAAGTGTAATTGGAAACACAGTCATACCAGCACACACACTCCCACCTCACTCATGCATCCGTGTGTGGGTTGCACACGCTCTGCCGTGGCCTCAATCTTTCAACTGAAATCACAAACAAAAAGGTGTTAATGCATATGTGTAGGTCTGAACCTAACCACTGTGGTACTTTATACCGACCCTGAGCATGTGTTACATTTGGATTTATTTTACACCCGTTTGCAAATAGATCCACCAACATGACACAGAGGTCGCGTCCTTAGTCTTTTTTCTGCAGTAAATGCAGCGTGATTTTCGAGACTGCACCAAATAGAGAGTTTATTGTTGAGCATGTTGTGCCTTTTGCTTTGACTAAATAAAAAGGGCTTTAAACCTGCATTCTTTCTAACGGCCACAGGGGAATGACTCCACTGGTTAAAAAAAAATCCAATAGTTTGTAAGCTTATGAGAAAATGATGCTACTTCTCAATTGATTTATTACCACATCAAACAGTTTCCTGATTAGTTTGTGGTCTCAGTCGCTATTTTTAAGTCTTTGGCAATACAGCAGGTTGTCCATTTTATAAACCAGGGCCCCGATGTAGAGTAAGGTAGATGATAAAGCAGGGTACGCTTTAGGGAGCGGCTGCTTTGGGATTGACAAGTCGCTACCATGGCATGTCCCCGGGTTCTCAGTCAGATTTAGTCAGGATGTCTTCCCCAGCTCCAGCCCTCTTGTCCTAATACAGTCTCTTCTAGCTTGGATAAACCAAGATGGCGACAGCCTTAATGCCAGGACTCGTCCACAAACCACTGAGTGACATCACAGTGGATTTATACTGGGTGCTCTGATCATCAGGCTGGTACCCAATACTTAGATATGCTGGTACTTTTGATTGTTGCTTACAATTACTATATTGCGACCTACTCATTAGATAAGCTCCACTTGTTGTAGATACTCTAGATACTGGTGGTGGAAATGTCGGCCTGTATTGGCCATTGACACATTTAATGCGATATTGGGTTGTACCAATGAACTTGACTATTAAAGTCCTTTTGCAGTTTTAGGCCTGAGGACATTGCAATGTAGTTGTTGACAGTAATGCGAGTCTGAGTCTCATTACAATGCTTGGATTATTCTGGAATGTCAAACAGACAGACAGGGACAGCAAATACGCCATTACATATCTTCATTTATTCATGAGAATCAAATGCGTTTTCATTCACTCCTGCTTGCTCTCTTTTACAGAACACACAGAGACACAGATATACATTCACGAACATATGTATGACAGCAGGGATACGCATGAAACATGCACACGCACTTCAAAGGGCTCTTATTTATTGCATTCATTCCCCTGAAGGTGTAATTGTAGGGACCCATGGGGAAGAGAGGGCTTACTTGAGAGAACCAGTGCAGGGAGTTTGAGGTCTTCAGTGAGTCAGTTATAGTGACAAACAAGTGATTGTATAACTATGTGTGTGCGTGTGTGCGTGTATGCATTTGCATATGTATGTATGTATGTATTCATGTATTATTCTGTCAGTCTCATAGCTTGCAAGTTTCTCCAAATGCATTTTTTGTTGGATCATAAAGATTTCCTTCATATCGTTCCCCCTTAATTCTCTATCAGGCTCACCTCAAAATTGGCTTTCAGCATTTCCCCCTTTTAAAGGTGACTTCCACGTAAGATCAATGAGTTGTCTTGTGAATGAGGCTGCCTCAGGACAGCCATACATCCAAACAGCAGTGAGCTCTAAATATGTGTTCTAAATGATGATCATCATTAGAGCTGAGTATGGATTTATACCCAGCATCACCCCTGGTGCGGTTTAAAATCGTATTAGGCCCTGCCATCATTTCCTGGATGGATGAGCTTATTCGCTCTATGTGTTCCCCCGTCCGGATGCCTCGATAGGATGCCTCAGCATTCCCATCTGCAATCTGCAACCTCGGAAAAGTAGAAAGAAGAGTGGGCAAAAGAAAGAGGATTGCATAAATCTTGCGATAATGAAATTGCCGTATGTGGTTTTAAGGAAGAAGGATGGTCATAGAGTTCTATGCGTGCGTGTTTGTGTGCGTACCTGAAAGTGCTCAGGTTAGCTTCCGACACAAGTGAGAACGTTTGTCACACAGTAAGGGGAGGGATACATCTGCAGGAAGCGAGAGAGACAGATGAAAGAGGGTTGCAACATCACTGAGGGACACTTTGGCAGGATTAAAGGACATTAAAGACTACTTAGTGGCAAATGAAATTATACTAAAAATGAATGCATGACAAGAAAATAGGCAAATCATGTTGATTTTAATGTCATAAAGTGGAGAAGCAACTCCGTCTCGCCAGTGTCTCTTCGCTGAGTCATTCATTGCTAACATCCATTCAGCCTTAGCTAAGGCTCCAGACAGGAAGAATGTCTTTGATGCAAAGTTTCAACAAAGCAAGAGGTAATGACCAGACCCATGACACATTATAGCTGGGGATGCATTACCAAACTGAGACCAAGTCCCCAAGTGTGTCTGACCAAAATCACAACTGAAAAACAGAATTCAATAATGCAGAATTCATAAGGCATGCATCAGCTGAGCCAGCACATATGCAATTTAATCAACATGTTACAGATTGTGTCATAAAATAAATAAATACATAAATACATAAAATAAAAAAATATATATATATATATATATATATATATATATATATATATATATATATATATATATATATATATATATATATATGTATATATATATATATATATATACACTTTCACAGTAACATCAATGGTTCTAACATCCCTAACAAGCTAACGAGATGCATGCAAGATGCAATAAAGATGTTGCTGTAATGCTTTTTTAAAAAGATTTAGGCTAACCATTCACACTTAGCTCATGTTTTCACGAAAAGCATGGCTGAACAAAACTAGCACGCATCAGTGCACTGAATGTGCAAGGATTAAATCGATATTGATCCTCTGGTTGGATGAAAACGTCAGGGTTCCTGTAATAGTGTTGGAAATAATGTAGAGTACATCCTATTCACAACGTTGGTTTCCACAAGTTCAGGATTTATATCCCCAAGGGGAGGAGTGAGGGGATATGTTGCTGGAAGGCTTCAACATCCAACCGTTGAGAGTAGACTGCAGAACAGCATCCTATAGAATGATTAGGGAAGGCATTTTTTTCCTTGTCTATGTGACTGTACATAGCTTCACTGTCCTTACCTCTACAGTCAGCAAAATAAAATAAATGTAATGTCATGTATAATGAAAATGTGAATTGAAACAAATGCATTAGGACTTTTGTCCTGGCACAATAGAGGCTCAGATAAAAATCACTTATTCTCACTAACTCTGTGTTGATAAACTGAACCCACATTTTCCTGAAATTGTAACGTCAGAGAAAAGAGCACTGTGGTTTGTTTTGATTTAGTGTGAGGTCCGGCATCTTCATTTCACGCATTACCTATCTGGTTGTATCTTGTCAATAACTGCTGGAGGCTGCAGCCAGTAATAACCTTGAGTTGATGTCTTTTTCTTTGGATACGCCCTCCCTCTAATATTTATCTAGCATTTTTTTAAGGAAAACTAGAGAGAACACACTTCTCATCAACTGCAGGGCCACCCTGGTTGTCAAGGATGCTGAACAACACAGTTTTTCTTTATAAGATAATATGAACGTTGAATAGAGGACATTCAGGGAAGAGGCTTGTGTTAATTAAATTGTGACCTTTAAATTCATATCTCCGTTATGATTGCTGATAAGAGAAGCAGGTCTTTGTTTGTATACCCAACATTAATGTGTCTCTGCTAGAAATAATGATCCATTACTAATGTGAGTTCTGCATACTTAATATTCTTTCCTGTGTGTTTATTTTTACTTACACAGAAATTGACCAAGGCAGTTGTGGAGATCCTGGAATCCCATCTTATGGCAAACGGGAGGGGACAGGTTTTCGTCACGGAGACAGGCTCTACTTTGAGTGTCTGCCTGCCTTCGAGCTGGTGGGGAAGAAGAACATCACCTGTCAAA
The DNA here is from genome assembly GCA_039737535.1 of Lagodon rhomboides. NCBI lineage: Eukaryota > Metazoa > Chordata > Actinopteri > Spariformes > Sparidae > Lagodon > Lagodon rhomboides. Next base: position 20,551,704 of record CM077799.1, on the reverse strand, counting down.
AGAACAACCAGTGGTCGGCTAAGAAACCAAGCTGTGTTTGTAAGTTCTTGGATACCTTATGGTATTCAGATTGTACATGTGCACCCGTGTGCACGTGCGAGTGCATACATATGGATGTTTTCACAGATGCGCGCAGGGAGAGCTGCATAATAAATGGTCGGATTATCCCCACAGTTTGCCTAGCAGAGGCTGTGGATTTTGTCACAATAGGAGCGCTTATTAGTTAATTAACGCCATGAAAGACAAACACAGAGAGTGAGAGTAAGAGGGTGAAGGGGAAAGCAAAAGAGAGCTGACCGTGCAGATAATGCCCAGTGTTGTATTATTTATAGATAAAAGGATGGACAAAACGCTGCAGTATCTTGATAAACATCACTGAGCTGAATGACAGAGGATGCTGGCAAAAGAGTCAATTTATCCACATGGCACTAGTAAACATGGTTTATTAAGTTAACATTTAACAAACTATATTAGTCATGGAGACATAATTCTGCATGCTTGTCTTTGTCATTAAATTTGATACTGTTTGTAAGATGATTTAAATTATTTAAAATGCAAATTGCCAACTTCTTTGTTTGCATGTGCATTAGGGATATTTATGTATATCCCTTATTCATTGTGACAGAACACAGTGTTTGTGCCTTTGCTTCAAAACCACACAAAAATAACCTGACCATTCCTGAACCTCAACAACACTTAGCTACTGTTGTTACCTTGGGCAATTTACTTATGTCAATTAGGTAGGTGATGTCCGTTTAGCTGCCTACTGCACTGTATACAATAGGTAATAGCTTCTAAGGAGAAGCTATGGAAGAATTAGTTTTAAACAAATCACACATGTGTAAAGTGAAAACCTGAGATAAAGTCATAAGGTAGAAGGGAGAAGCTTTGTCATCTCTCAGCTGAGACTGAGGATGGTAATATTTATAACCAGCACTGCTCCAGCACTGCTGAGTCAACACTTCGCTTTGTTTGATTTCATATTAAGAAGGCTAAAACAATCTTGGCTGCAAATTCTGGTAGTTGTATTCCCACAACTGGACTATTTAAAACTCCTGTTCATATCCAAGTACCTGTCTAATGTGCATTTGCGAATGAAGTAGTATTTTGTGTTAGCGACTAAGACTCAAGTTCTTACACATCCCCCTACAAGTTGTTTCTTTACTTTAAACTGAAACATCCCTTGCTGCTGTCGCTTGCAGTTTAGTTCAAGGCTGTTGAAATGAAATTGTCTACAGCCACACAATTGGGAACAGCCCTTACCTTAAAATGGTAACTACATACATTTTGTAAACTCAGTTTTTAATAGAACATCCCCTGACATCTAATACATCTTAGAACCTGGACGCGAAACAAATCAGCAAACTGAGGTAAATCTTCTCAAAGACTATTAAAGCTAGATGGTGTCACAATAATGTGACGCATGGCTTTTCCTTTTTTATAGCCTCAAATTATGTGGAAACCAATTATCATGGATACATGACAAATTTGACAGCATGACCAGAATTCATGATGGTGCAAAGGTGGTCTGTTTGTCCCATCAAATGTCAATAATCTCAGTGGAGGAGAGCCCTGTCAGTGCTGCCATTTGCATTTGACTTCTTAACAAAGCATGTGAATGGTTAGTCTGCCAGACAGCCATGAACAAAACAGATTCTGTGGGCTGGCTTTGCAAGTTAGGCTACATTTGCCCAGTAGCATCAAAGTACTGTGCTGGTGCCCTGTAAGCACATCCATTAGAGCAACTGGGATCAAGTGACAGCCTTGACGGTGGCCAGGGAGGGTGATGAGAGCGTTTTTCATTTTCATTGCCATCACATTCCTTTAAGCTAGACATTGATTGGAAACAATGAATTTTCTGGATACATGTCAAAATTTGTGAGGCTAAGGCTTCTTCTATTCCCTATTTCATTACACAGGTCTCATTTAAACAAGATATCGCTGCTAGTGGCTCCCTCCTCAGAGATAAAGGTGGATAAATGGTTCCCTTTCGCTACAAAATAAGTGACATACAAAAACATATTTAGTTTTATGATGTCATTGGTGACTTCCTTTACGTTCAGATATATTTCCTTCTCATTACCGTTGAGCCCTTTGTGAGCCTGAGGATAAGTTACTGACATTGTATACATGTAGTATATGTGCTTATGCTACAAAGCAACAAGTTGGTGGTTATAGTTGTGTCTCATGTATTGCGACTGCCTCCTTGATCTGTCAGATATCTATAGTATGTGGGAATTGGGGTGGATTTTTACTGATTCAATAAAGTGTATCAGGTCATATTGTTTTGTTGTCAGCAAAAGTAAATGGGATTTCCCCCATGTTTTTCAGCCTCCTATCAACACTCATTTTATATTGCTTTGTTTGTTATTTCTTTTTCTCTCTGTCTATCTCTCTTTATGACTCCTATAGTTTCCTGTTTCTTCAACTTTACCACTCCGTCGGGGGTGCTGCTGTCTCCCAACTACCCCCAGGAGTACGGCAACAATATGCACTGTGTGTGGCTGATCATCTCCAACCCCGAGAGCAGAATCAATCTGGCCTTCAACGACCTCAGCATGGAGAAACAGTTTGACTTCCTCTCCATCAAGGATGGGGGAAAGGTAGGATTAAAATACAAGCTATTGTCCTCGGTTGCTTTGAATAGCTCTCTGTGCAACTTTACCTATTGACCGGCCTATCAGTCACTGTGCGTGTCAGTAGGAGAAGCAGCCTGTGCAATTAAGCTCACAGACTACAAACCTCCTGTCAGCCTCATTGGACTTGATAGTCATTTTATCTGTCTACTTCCCTGTAGGAGATGTTTACTCTCTGACTTGTTTCCTTTTTTAGTTCATGATACCTTTGGTCTCGTCAGAAAATCTTTATCTGTTTCTTGTCAGGCGGAGTCTCCTATCCTGGGTACCTTTTCTGGTGATGTACTGCCTCCCTCTATAACAACCAGTGCCCATGTGGCTCGACTAGAGTTCTTGACTGACCACACCTACACAGACAGAGGCTTTAACATCACATTTACAAGTAAGTATTGAATGTTACTCCAGTGGAGATAAAGGAACGTCTTTAAAGCTTATCACAAAATCCTACTGGATACTGGATATTGTGTCTTCTAGATTGTTTGTGCATGTGGACAGAATGCGTGTTTCTCTCTGTGTGGGTGTGCATGCAAGTGGCCTCATGAATCATCCCCATATCTTTGCGCCTTGTCTCCCGCACCACATAAACTCTTCCGCCCATCAGCAACACAGTCCTTACAGTCGCACAGTCACACAGAGAAATGACAAAAACCCTGTCTTTATTGTCTAAATAGAGACTTGACATCTAAATAAAACCCAAACAAAGTTGCAGCATCCTTACCTGACAGATACATTGCGGCAGTGCTCATTATGTTCTATTCTGGGTAGCTGCTGACTTCTGAGGAAATTCCAGATGGGTTTTATACTCTGACGCAGTACACTTTGGCTGCATGCTGGTAAACCCATTTCATGGATATACTGTACCGTGAGGCTTTGGCAGCAGGATTTTTGCATCCATTGCATATGTGCTGTTGTGTAATGAGCCTGATCTTTGTATTCTTCCACAACTCAAAATAAATATCTCTGTACAGAGCGTCCAACCCTAACCCTATAAAGCCACAAAGCTGGCCCATAGATAGTAAAGGCGCCACTTGGAGATTTGTCTCAATAACACTTTGCACTAAAATTAGCTGCAGTGACTCAATTTAATACAAGCAATGAAATGTCTTTTTTAGTTTGTTGCTTTCATATAGTCTAGTTTGTAGCTCTAGCCCCTAGTTCATAGGCATTCCTCTACTTGAGAGAAGGTAGTAGAAATTACATTAAGTAGACGGTCTCATCTAAACCTGTCTGTGTTCTGAGTTAACTTATAGTCTATGTAAGGCTCTGCTCTGTAGTTGGAACCTCCACCAAGGACATTATGTTTTCACTCCTGTCTGATTGCTTTTCTGTTGGTTGGTTCAGGTATATTAAGTGGCTGGTATCTATGAGTGAGTACAAAAGTGGACTGTGTGTGGGCCTTGGTTGAGGTATGCCCTCTACAGAATGCCATTCTAGTGTTCCATGAGCCAGTATGTTCCTAAGTTGGGTCGGGGCGAATCATCAACACCGCCCTCTTTCCTTCTGCAAAATGAGTTGCACTGAGCATCATAGTTATTGTACTGTAACTGGTTATGAAAAATAAATACTAATTGAATCATGAAAAAATGAGTGTTCCTCACTAAGCCACTGATGTACACTGCAAAGCAAAATGTTCCAGTTAAAGATCTCGCTAGTGGGCCCCGGTTCAGGCTGTTCAGAATTTCCCTTGTTTTCAGCAGCTCTACTCTGTACATGTTGTGTAGTTGCGTCATGTTTTTTGACAATTCTTATGACTAAAATTTACTTGCCAATTTTTTTGTGATCTTTTAAACACGTCTACTGCAGCAGCTGGCACCTAAAATGAAAACGTCCTGATTTAGATCGTTCTCAAGACTGTTTCTGCAGCAGCTAAAATATAACATATTTCAGCTTACCCATAATGCCTTTGAGCCCTGACTCTAGCTCATTTGCAGACATGCCAACAACCCAGCCCAGGTGCCTCTGTGAAGCCGCAATGTGGACAACACATGGCAACTAATGCATTAATTAGCAATTTAGATGAATAAATAAATAACCAATGCAGCGTGGTGAATGAATGTCAGGAGCAGTTAATTGAAGATGACGGTTAGTTCCTGAGAACAGTGTCATCCAACTGCAGTGTTTTTTAAGGGGGTTGTGGGGCAGAGCGGACAACTTCCATCATTCATGTTAATTAAGGACATGCCAAACTGTATTGAGGGGATTTTTGGCACATTAATAAATAAGATGATCGTGATGGATGAGGTGTGGCTGGCGCTCTGTTTAGGTCCAATGGATACAGAAGAGGGATTTATCAACACCTACATGTGTCACCAACCCGCGTGTGTGTACAAGAGTGAGTGCAAGAGAGTAAGTGAGAGAGATATGGGCGCAGGTGATGTATTTGTTTACATGCCTTGTTCCAGGGTTATGCCTCTTGTGTGACTGCGTTTTATACGTGGCCTTTCTACCTGGTTCGTACTTGAAGTTTCATTGAGAAACCAGATAGATAAAGTTTTCAGGATGTGTGAAAACAATTACCCCTGTTTGTTTACTCCACCTATCGTTCAGCAGTGTCATCTGGCGCTGATGATCTGCATACGGTGTGGTTTCCCACCCTCTGGAATCACTGCAGCAGGGAGAATCAATGTGACTCACTAAGTGAAACAAATTTCTTCTCGTTAAATGCTGGCATTGCTAAACGCTGACATTAGGTGGGGAAAAGTTTGTCAAGAAACTTGGGTAATTATTTTCGGAGCTCCCTAGAAGTTTGCATCTTCGCACAGACAATGTGACATGTGACAAGGATTAATTAAAGCAGAATTTTTTTATTTTTCTTGTTTTCAATAAGATGACACTTTGTTTCCTCATTTCCTTTTAAGGAAAGCCGTTTTCCTTACATTTTGTGATTTTATGTTATGTGACTTAGTAAACACTATCACTTCACACCTATGTCTTCTCATATACTAACCATTCCTCCTCTCTGCAATTTCAATAGCATTTCGCCACAATGAGTGCCCAGATCCAGGTGTGCCAGTGAATGGGAAGCGATTTGGTGAGAGCCTTCAGCTTGGCAGTTCCATCTCATTCCTGTGTGAGGAGGGCTTTGTTAAGACCCACGGCTCGCAAACCATCTCTTGCATTCTCAAGGATGGCAATGTGGTGTGGGATAACGCAGTTCCCCGCTGTGAAGGTGTGTATAATGAAGTGGTTCCACTTCACATCAGACGGCTCTCTGTTATCTAAACTGTTTTAGCTATAACCTCCGACAAATGTTGTTTTCATCAGCTGACATGAGGTGAAGCCTCTTGCTAGGGACACATATGGATGCATGAATTATCATTTTACCAAAATGAGTGGGATTTATTCTGTAATTCTTATCCAGTATCACACAGCGGTTTGAGCTGGCACAGCTAGCTGTGGATCAGAAAAATCCAGATATCACCAGAGTAAATATGCAGAGGATTTAAGTCATGAGAAGGAAGGTGTGCATATCCCCCTTCGCAAAGCATTTGTCCCATGATCTAACACCTCATACACAACTGCTATAAACAGATGAAATGCGAGTACGTTTGTTTTAACACTCACTCTAGCTAGTAAATTCAGCATCACTGCATCTCACAATTGTAAAGACACAGCCAAGTACTGAACAGATTGGCGTTTATTAAAGGGAAGACCAGAAATCAATCTAATCAATATTGTTGTAAATGTAAATGTTAGGGATCACTAAGATCTGAATAAAGGTTGCTTGCGATTACACAAAAGCTTTGTTTTTTTTAAGCGTCTTTTGCTGCAGACCCACTGTGCTTACACAAAGACTGCTGAACCATTCCTTTACCCCCCTCAACTCAGTATTCAATAAACAATTTCCATCAAACCAGCAAAGGCCAATATAGCTGACAATGCTAAGATAAAGCCAATTAAGGTGTTAACCAGCTGTGGTTAAGAGTGTCACATCAAGCTCAGACCTGGCTTAGTACTCTAAGGGGCCTTATCGGGTGCACTATTCATGAAACGCAAAGGAGAAGCCATTATTAAAACATGTCACTTCCCCCTGTGTGCCACAGCAGCTTTGTATTCCTATGAGACCATCTATCATACCCCTGCGTTTGTAGCGTAATGCGTTTTATAGATGTCCTTCAGTATGCTGAGTTGGCTGATTAAATCATTCCACTTCAAAGGGAGCGAGGAGCTGGCACTGTAACTAAGCCCTCCACTGTGCCTGTGTGTTCTGGTTAAGGATAGGCAGTTAAAGAGACGCGCAGCAAAGTGAGCAGTAACAAAGCTGAGGGTATGGGACAGGGGTTGATGTGCTCAAGTGTCTTCTGTGCTAGCGATCAAAGATGTTCCGTTTTCTCAGTTTGATGGAAATGACAGCAGAACCTTTATAGGCGGGGTTTGATGACAGATTTAAAGACAACAGCAGAGGGTAGGAAACATGTATAGCAGGTATGTTGCTAGGAGATTTGGTTAACCTTGAAGTGAGCTGTCACCAATTTACATTGGTTAGATCCTGGCAGTAAAATAAATGGGATGAGCCCTGGCTGATGCATGAGATCATCTCTGGACATTGTCATACATCAGCTGGGAAAGACATGCATAATTCAATCCCTATCTGCTCGCTCTTTCTCACCATCTTCTCACTCCCTCCGTTAGCCCCATGTGGTGGGGATCTGAAGGCTCCCAGTGGGATCATCCTCTCCCCTGGCTGGCCAGAACTCTATAAGGAGGCCCTCAACTGTGAATGGATCATTGAGGCTCCTCCAGGCTACCCCATCAAGATCATCTTCGACAAGTGAGTCACCCAGATGGCTGTCGCATCACCGTTTTTTTCTCTTTTCCTCAAAGCAAGCTCGGATTTTACAGGCTTTTTACCTTCTCACAATTTCCACATGTGCTCACATTTATCTCTCTGCTTTCTATCACCTTTTATAACCTGTTTCTGCCACTCCTTCCCGGTGATAATGCAGTAGATCTAATGCACATCAACATACAGCCCCCACTGAGCTAACACTATGTTTTATGTAGCAGTGCTCATTAGTGCTCATTTGATCCTTTCATTTGATACCCCCATCCTGTACATGCAGAGATATCCTTACAGTTCATACATGCGGATGCACACTAATAAGCTGAACTAGACCTGCGAGTTTCTGAACGTACATGCGTATGTAAGTGGAGATGCTCTGTCAAGGGGAACCAGACAGATGGGGGAGCAGGTAATTTGTCCTGATGTTTGAGAGAGAGAACATACAGTCATAGGATCAAATACTACATTAGCGTTTCACTGAGGCTCATCCTTGTGAGCCCATCTCGTCCCCGTCTCTGCCACAATGGCACGGCATGCAAAATGAATACAACATAAATGTTTGTTGCTCTTTAATTTTTATGTTACATCAATAAAATATCACAAACCGCCGCTTCATTTAGATGACACAGTTCTGAAACCATTTATTCATGGCTTTGAAGATGAAGTGGCTCTGGCAACAAAGCCAGAAACACACAGATAGCATATGCGTGCACGCACTCACAAACACACAAACATGCTAGACAGATGCACTCACCATATCACGCCATTTTCTAAAGCTCACCATATGAAAATTGAACATTATACAACATAGCTCTGTTTTCCTCCTGGCTTGCAAAATGTTGGTTGAAAGCAGAACCTTCAGAACTGACCAAAATCTTCCCAATAATGTCAAAATCTTGTTAGAATTAATGTCCATCTGAATGAGCTTCATTTAAGCATCAGTCTCTTCCTATTCAATTTGCATGGAATACAGCTTTTTGGATTTTAATTGAGGCCAAATGTCTAAAACTATAGATAATTTTTTGGGAAACTCTACACTTCCTTTTAGTTGGTCTGTTTTATAGTTGATCCCTTACATATATGTATTTTGACACAGTGCCCCTCTCTCTAAGACAGGTAGTGATGTAGAACCTGCATTATAATGAAAGCAATTCAGTTCATTTTCAGATGAAGCGGTGCTTATTCCCAGACAAATTTCCGAAGAATACAAATGCCATAATACAAGTACATGTGCCCTCAAGGCAGTTTTTCAGTTTGTCTTATTTTGTATCTTTTTTTGTGAAGCGTAAAAATCCTTCATCCAATTTTTGCTGTATTCTCAGGTTCCGCACAGAGGTCAACTATGACGTGCTTGAGGTTCGGGATGGACGCTTTCCCTCGTCACCTCTAATTGGTAGTTACCAGGGCACCCAGGTTCCCCAGTTCCTCATCAGCACCTCCAACTTCCTGTTTCTTCTCTTCTCTACTGACAAGAGCCACTCTGACATCGGCTTCCGCATACGTTACGAAAGTAAGTGCTTAATGCTTGTGAGCAGTCAAATGTCACCCGAGGATACAGGATAGATACACTGCAGAGGCATTATTTACCAATGCTTCACAGAGCCTAATAGAAATGAATCTATCGCAATATAGATGGACCAAGTTAAGAGACAACTGCCATAAGTCTTGTTCACTGGACTAGTAAGAGCCTTTCAGTCTTGGTTGTAAATAAAATCTCTGCAGGCTCTCAATTTCAGCATGAAGACATTCTTATTAGAACACCTATAATTAGAAAGTAAATGGGCTGAGATTATTCTGTCAGATATCCCTGCCTTGACACACATTCTCACTCTTCAATCCATAGACACTGTCAGACACACACACGCACGCACACACAGACACACACAAACAGACAGAGATTTCCCAAACAACAGTCTTCACTCATGCTGTAAATCCAACCCTCATCCTCGTTTCTACCTGTGTGGATCACACTAGTAACCTGTTGCGCTTTCTCTGTGGTAAATCTGGGCAAAGCTTCAATAATTCACTACGAGCATTACTTAGGCAGAAACTATGCAAGGTGGAGCGGAAAGAAGTGCAGAAACTTTGGTTTATTGGTTTACTGCCTTTCATCATTTATTGACCTCTGCTTAACCTATTGAAAACAGGATATAATCCTAATTACACTGCAAACAGGGGGATTTACACTATATGTGTCATTCTGTCTTTGATCATGTGTGTTTTTTTGTCATCTCCAGCCCTGCAGTTACAGTCGGATCACTGCGTGGATCCCGGTATACCTGTCAACGGACAGCGGCATGGCAATGACTTCTATGTGGGAGCTTTGGTGACATTTAGCTGTGAGGCAGGGTATACACTTAGTGACACGGAGCCATTAGAATGTGAACCCAATTTTCAGTGGAGCCGCCCCCTGCCTAGCTGTGATGGTACGTTCCATAATATTGACCTAGAAATGAATAGTCCCATGCCGGATTTCTTCCTATTCATAAATGGGATTAAAGCTAAATTCATTGTTGCATGTTGCTCCAGACGAAACATGAGAAATCATTTTGAGCACTTTCCTTCATATTGCATCACATTTAGATCACTATATATTCCTGAGTTATTATAAAATCCATACAAGATGATAATATTTCTTTCAACGACTTTTATTTTAGACTTTAAAAGTTTCTGCTTCATTTCATAATAAATGTTTTATATGTTCGGTGGTGACGTTACCCTTTGATGGTTGCCTGTTTCCTCATCTGTAAATGCTCTTATATTTAAGGGCAGTATTGATTTTTTGCCCACTCTGTAATGATATTGATGATACCACTCTGTCCCTTTTATGCTATCTTGAAGGGCACCTTTTGTTAAATGCATTTTACGACATTGTAATTGCACGGACAAGTTTTGCCATTTTTGGGGGAAATTTTATTTCTGTCTTCATCAACTTTGTTATGCCCTCTCTGATTTTGCCTCTCCACTCACCTCTCATTTCTCTCTTTTGTGCATCCCGGGCTGTTTTTTAATCGCCCTGTGTCTGCAGCACTGTGTGGAGGCTACATCCAGGGCAACTTTGGCACCATCCTGTCACCTGGCTTCCCAGACTTCTACCCGCACAACCTGAACTGCACATGGATAATCGAGACCTCCCATGGCAAAGGTTAGCAGAGAAATTCAGCGTCAACACATGCGGCAGTCAAATTCAATTTCCCTTACAATGTCATTTCCACCCACTGAGTGGCCTTTTTATTTTGCCGAACAAGCTGTCTCTGTAAGTCTGGAGCGCTGAGAGGCTGGCCTAGGGCTACAGCGCCATGGGAAGACTCTCCACTCATGTCACCTTTGGTAGAGCGCTTACATTAAATTGACACAGCCTTATTTGTGGATGCTCTCTCAGCATGGGTGTAATATATTTCATAAGTAGGAGGGGAGGAAAACAGGGAATTGACTCAGCACAGATTATGAGACTTAGCATAATGTGTTTCACATAAACACAAATAATTTAGCTGGCCTCCAGTGAATATAAGATATTGTCATGTGATTTTTATCTGTTGCAATTTCCAAATTGCAGGGGTATATTTTGTTCAGAAATCAGAATCAACTGTTACATTGATGTTTTTCTTCTTTGCTTCACTAATGATAATTTTAAAGGGGCACAGGAACAATTTTGCACATTAAATGTGTGAGGTGTGGCTAAGTTGCATTTTGGGTAGTCGCTAGATTTGGAAAAGCAGTCCACTGGCTGAGCATTGCACTCCTTTATCACTTGGACTCATTATGGACAGTTCACAAACAAGTGATCAAACTATATCAGCTTTTCTATTCAACGCATTCTTCGACCTTTCCAAACCCTGGTGCCTACATTACCCACAATTCAACTAAGCCACTGAATGGCCTGATGTAGCAATTCATCAGATAAAATGCAACTCCCCCTGGAGCCACAATAGGCTCAGTTCTACTATTTTAACATCCGCAGTAGTGGAGTTGAAGTTTTAATGCTAAGCTTCTAGTTTATTTTACAAATGCATGGTGATTTCTTATACTTCTATTAAACTGTTGCTCAGAGGTATCTTTGTCTCTTTCTGCCCTTTCAGTTGCCAGGCAGGTTGAACCATTGGACAGTGTTTTGTTCTCCGTGTATAAAACTGTGGCAGAAATTTACAGATATAATGTAATGTCTACTTTGTGCTTTGACGTGGTGGTTGCCCTGAGAGGCCTCAGAGCGCTCCACACTTGGCATGCTTTATGTTGAGAGGCTCCATGGTGTCCGGAGGTACAGAGAAGATGGGTCTTGGAGAAATTCCAGACTCCCCTGATAATGGAAGGGACTTGACCTAGAGTAACACACATTGTCTGCCTCCTGTCTGGTGCTGTGATGATTCACTGTGACGTAGGACATACTGTTTAAAGCTGAGTGACTCTAATGCTACTTGGCTGGTATGACTGCCTCCATGTATATAGCAGTTTCTTCTGCCAGCAGACGCGTGTTGTCAATTTTCTTGACATAGAAACTTTGATACAAAATAACATTTATTGGTAAAAAGAGCTTTCTACGACATATTCAAAAATATTTAGTAGTCCTTTGACTGTACTGAATCAGGCTGTTTTGGCTGTAGAACGGTGGTAAAACCCATGATTAAACCTAATTTACTTATACAACGGCAAAAAAGACGTAAACTGCAGCTCATTTTAGTTATGGATCTTTCTTCCTCTCTTATTTAGGTGTCCAGTTCACCTTCCATACCTTCCATCTTGAGAGCCCTCATGACCATTTGTTGGTAACAGAGAATGGCAGCTTCTCTCAACCCCTGTGGAGACTGACGGGCTCCACGCTGCCACCACCTCTAAGTGCAGGCCTTTTTGGAAACTACACGGCTCAGATACGCTTCCTCTCTGACTTCTCTGTTTCCTATGAGGGATTCAACATAACATTCTCAGGTAAGAATGGATTATGTCATTCAAACTGCTAAGACCCGAAAAGAAGGATGGCTGAAAGTGCTGCTCACAGTACTGACTCAGACTAATCATTCTGCGGAGACTGAGAGCGACAGGTTGGGAAAAAGAAATGAAAGGTTACACATTTACGCACTTAAGGTTCGTGTTGAGAGTGGACGCCTCAGGCTCCTGAGTATGGATCAGAGACTTGCCGTGACCTTTTAATAACAAGAGTCTGTTTCAGTGGGTTATTGACACAAACTGCCATGCCTAGTTAGAAGGCCACCTTAGGCAAGAAGCAAATAATAATTTAAGTATGTGGCCTAGAAATATATAATTACAACCACTTGAGAGTTATTTATGAAATGGTTGACATCAAGAGAATTGATTAATTTTAAATGAATCAATTAGGATAGAGCACAGATGGCCTCCCTACCTAGTGAAAGCATCATTTCACCTCATTTGGCTCTCACAGATTTCAATTGAGTTGAACATCAAAACATAGTTTAAAGAATGTTAAAAACAACAGATTGAAACACCAAAATGCCACCTATGTCAAAACATGTTTAGCTTTGCCAGAGGATTAAAAAACAAAGGCCTGAATGTTAAGCTGCATTACGTGGATGCACATGCTGTTTTCTGAATTTGAATGAATGACATTTAGCGTCATGTTGTTTAGATGTGATCTGGGACTTTGGGGACATTTGATTTATTTAACCATGGTTTTATCTTCCTGTTTATCTGTGAAAAAATACTTGTCAACCTTTTAAAGCATGGCAGATTCTTAATCAATTCAATTTATACTTTCTCACATCCAAGCATCAGAGGACATGGTACTGGACTGGGATGGATCTTTTAGAAAAAATAATAATATCTTATCTCTAAATACCTCTTTTTTGTTCTCTCTCTGTTTACCAGAGTATGATTTGGAGCCATGCGAGGATCCTGGAATCCCGCCCTATAGTACCAGGAAAGGCCTGCAGTATGGAGTGGGCGATGCCCTCATCTTCTCCTGTTTTCCGGGTTACCGACTGGAGGGTCCGGCGAGGGTGATCTGCTTAGGGGGCAGGAGGCGGGTATGGAGCTCCCCTCTGCCAAGGTGTGTTGGTAGGTGGTCACATGCTTTATTTTGGCTTTTGTCACTCCCCCCCACCCCCTTCTTACAATGCCATGTTGCCAGATTAGCCCTTTCACACACACCCACTCATTAAGAAGAACTGTCAGTCTCATTGGAAAAACGAGGCAATTCTCCGAATTTTCATCTCTCCATCCACCCACATTTTGTCTCTACATTGGACAGTTTCCCAGAAACAGCCTTTTTGACTTTGTCCAAATTATATAGAGCAGCAGCCCTAATGAGGATGACATTAAAAAGCTGAAATATGTTAATTATTGATGTTGCTCATTGCTAATGCCTGGGAAACATGACGAGTCAAACAGCAAAGATTTAGGTCAGTGTGTTGGTTCTATGATGCACTAACCCTTGAGAGCTGCATTAGTGTGTTGATATGAAAACACATATATCCTAACAGTCCTAATGATGGATAAAACACAGACCATGACAGTGATTGATCGAGATGTGTTTGTCCTTAGACTTGCTCTTTCAGTATATCCAAAGAACTGTTTAAAATTAGTTGCATGTGGAAAAAAACTATTTTTTTTACCACTTAAAGATTTTGACACACTATTGGAAACCAGTAATTATAGTTTGATAAATACAATCTGGTGAAGTCACATTATTTTCTTTACCTACGCCAATAAATACTACCCGATTGATTGTTTTGAGTGTTTCGGCATGTGTGAAGTAGCAGTAGCAGTAAGTCATTTCCTTATAAAACCTTGTTAACATTAACCTGACTGCCTCGTTTGCTCCTGTTCTCACTGCATATTTATCTGTGGAAAAAGTAGTTAGTTTCTTGGATGTTTTTGCCTCTGGATGAAGCTGCATCTTTAAAGGTTGACAGTGATGACACATTTTGTTATTTTCCACACCTCTGGCAATCGTATTCAGCCTTATTTTAAAAGAAGTGATACTTCTCCATATACCTTGCAGACAGTCCCATCGCTTAATCTCATCTTACCTCACTGCATTCATGAGGTAAAAATCCAGGGTACATTTGTGGTCATTTGAATTCTGGCAGCTATTTTTCTATAAAAAAAACTTGGTCTCCTTTTTTTTACTTTTTCCCTGATATGATTCAGAAAAGGGCATTTTCAAATGGAGCTGAAATTACTGTTAATCATATTCAGATTGCATTGCGATTATGATGATGTGCACCTCAACATTCAGGTATAGTCTCTGGCCACATTCCTCTCCTCATCACCTCTCCCATCTCCCTGTGCATGACAGCATGAATAAATACACTCTGAGTTTCAAGCATATAGCGATTGACATGTCCTCTGCTCTCTCCCACACCACCACTTTCTCCTTTCCTCTCTCTCTCGCGCTCTCTCTCTGTCTGTCCCTCTGCTCCCTCTCTTTTTCTCTAGCTGAATGCGGCTCATCCGTGACTGGCATGCAAGGGGTGCTGCTCTCACCCAACTACCCCGGTTACTACGGCAACAACCACGAGTGCATCTACTCCATCCAGACGCAGCCCGGCAAAGGCATCCAGCTACGAGCGCGGGACTTCAGGCTGGAGGAGGATGACGTGCTCAAAGTGAGGGGGTGGGGGGAGTCGTACCCTCCCTGTGTGTGCGCACCTCTTTAGCATATCTGTGTGTGCAGATCATCTTAATTCAGACGCTTCCTCCCACTCTCCCTCTGTCCCTTTCAGGTCTTTGATGGCAGCAGTAATAAGGCTCGTCTGCTGGGGGTGTTTACAGGCAGTGAGCTGCTAGACGCAACCCTGAACTCCACCTCCAGCTCCATGTGGCTGGAGTTTATCAGCAATGCGGATAACACCAGCAAAGGCTTTGAACTGCACTTCATTAGTGAGTAACAAGTCTTTCACACAAACACACACACACATTTCTTTACATTCAACATTTACATTTTAGTAGAGTTTGTTTTCTTGTATCTCATTTTCTAACCCTCATCATGGCCACCATCACATAAAAATCCCACTAATGGTTATTTCTTCAATACCCTCCTTTTTAATCCTTGTACTTAAACTCTCCCTCTCTCTCGTCAAGGTTTTGAGCTGGTGAAATGCGAGGATCCAGGTGTTCCCCAGTTTGGCTACAAGCGTGAGGACAAGGGCCATTTTGCAGGGAGCACTGTGTCGTACAGCTGTGACCCGGGCTACACCCTGAAAGGCCCCGAGGTTCTCACCTGCCTGAGGGGGGAGAGGAGAGCGTGGGACAGCCCCCTCCCACTCTGTGCTGGTGAGTCAGACGAAGTAGTCGGACATCAAGTGCATCATTGCTGTTGGGAGCAGTTTCACTTTATTTGTCAAAATAATGTTAATTCTGCTGATTGGGTGTTGTGTCTTCCATTACATGGAAATATGCACAGTAGATATCAGTCATATATTGGGAAATTGATGTTATTGGCTGTATATCTGTATTGGTGATATTATACCCGATAAGAGGTGCCAATAATGTGAAGCCAGTTTGCTTGACATTTATACACTCCAACATAGTAGCAGACGGCATGTTCTTCTAAAGTTGTTGCAACCCGACAAAAAACAGCGAGGAAGTGTAGCACGCAGTTGTCCCACTCGTGGCCTGAAACTGCTGCACCTGGGCAGACTCAGGCAGTGGAGACTAGACAGCAGAGCATGCTGTCGCCAGTGTGGACATTATTTACAGTTTTAGAGGAACATGATTGTGATTTGTAAGTGTACAAAGTGAAGGGACAAGTCTGTAAGTTTAACACAGATCCTGTTAGAGCTGAAGAATATAAGTTCATCCATTGTTCTCACTAAATCTTAGTCTTTCTTACCCTCAGGTGTGAATAAACTGAGTCAGGGATTACTTTTTCAAATACAAAAATATTCAATTACTGGTTATCTTATCAATATCTGCCATGAGAGGCAGGTAATTATTGATTTTCCTGTCAGCTGAAAACAAAATCTATATTGTGCATCCCTAAAGCAGCTACGGAGAACTCAAATTTTTGGAAATGAAGCAAAGGGGATGTTGCCTTTTGTGAGGTTTTGTCTTTTTTGTGCTGGCATCACCATTTCTTATTACCTTTCCTTACATCACAGTGTATCATTTTATGCCATGTTAAATTCCGCTAAAATATCAGGTTGCATTATTGCAGTTGTTATTGTGTAGTATTACGTTATATTACATGGGTGATTGCTTCACTGTTTGGCACGCTGCTAATCCTAACCAGTTATAGTTTATTTCAGCTGAACAACAATGTCTGACCCAGTTCCTCATCCTAATAACAATATGAATATGCCGGTGCAGGTTTCCAAAAAGCCCTGTGGTTTTAGCTCTGCTATTTTGGGGCATCCATTTGGTTGCTTTCCCAGCACCTCATTCATTGCATTATCTCATCGGAAATGACTGTACCCTATTTAGCTCCACATATTCCTATTGCATCAAGGTTGCAAAGCCCCCCTTTTCACATAAAATAAAACTCCTCACATCACTAACACAGCAAACATACAGTATAGGCAGGTTTTTAACCCCTGGATGTATGAGATGGTGAGACTTTCAATTATTTGATGATATTATTTGTGGAGTTCACCGACAGTTCACTTATCACTTGTTACCGGTTGACACAAACATGGTAGTGCAACAATTTTGAAAATAATAATGCATGACATACATACACACACATACCACCTATATGGTGTCATGATAACAAACCCAAAGCAGTTTTTGAGATCTTCTCTACATCTTGCTACATTTTGACAGAGTGTCTCACACACCAGCCAGGAGCTCAGTGAGGAAAAACAGGCAGGATGGTGTTCCTTGACATCAGCCAAGGTGATTAGAATAATATTGCTAGGCTGCCGTTTTAACCCAAACTGACAGGTAATTTCATGTCTAGGTACAAAAAACGTTCAGCATACTGTGTATCTCTGAACACGTTTGTCCTCCCATGCCCCTTTCACTGCAGATGATAGCCTAACAGTCAGAGTGAATTTGGGAAGGACTGCTTCCGTTTGTAATGGTGGAATTATTTTCTAGTAGCGGGGACACACTGAACACAGATGAGATGGGTATGGCGAGCAGGGGGAGGAAGAACAATAAAACTGAGTTGAAAACAGTGGTGAGAGTTCATATCTTCAAAGTACTGAAGAGGAAAGTTGCAAGGTTGAATGCCTGAGCTGCTCCGTATTTTATCAGCACTTGATATGACCGTGCATATGCAATGTGTATAATCATAAATACATGTCCTTTTTTTAATAACTAACCACATTTCTGCATATTAATGTCTAACTGGCTGAAAATGTGTATAGCTGATCATATGATCACCCACATGCATGCTTTTTGTAGAAAATAAATTTAAACTACCTCAAGAAGAGAGGGAGACAAAAAGAGAGGCAGAACCTGAGTTGATTTAAAGAAAGATGTATGTGGAGACATATACTGAAACTCCGAGAGTTACACTGCCATGGCAGCACTGAGCAGTAGTTTCTGAGGTCATAAGGCTAGAGGAAAGATACTTTTTTTCTTCTCTTACTGTGATAGATCACCATCTTCTCTTTTTACTTTTCACATGAAACAGTAAGTTTCTTCCAACTAGAAAAGCACAACAGAGGGAAAAAGCTTGCAGAGAGACTAAAGCCTCAGCAAGACTACGAAGATAAATATGCTCATACTTTGTTTTTGTTTTTTTTCCTTTACATTTTCCATCTCCCTTAAAGACAGTTAAGGCAAAGATATAAATATTTTCTATGGAAGTAAGCATATACTCTGTTTACACAAACACAGTTTGTGTGTATGTGTGCATGTGTGTTGTTTTGTGTGTTTGTGCTTTGACAGCAAAAATGATCGGAGGCCAGCGCTGGTGATTATTGCAGTTTAAATGTATAATGCATGAGGGCTGTGGAGAATGTGAAGGAGGGAGACAAAGGGACGATGTATTTGCAAACATAAGGAAAGGTATGTTTGTCAAATGGAAGCGGACATAATGTTTAAGTGTTCGATGTGTATGGAGAAAATACAGCTCGTCCCTGTCTGATGCTCTGTTTCCAATTCAATTAAAAAGGGCAGCATTGACATGGGAAACCAGAGTTTTATGTTTCCAAAGCAAGTGTATATATTGATGATGGTCCTAAGTCATCCAGGTCATGGTAATTCTGTGCTGTATCGTAGGCAACTGAAACAAGTCCAGTTGCCTACGATACAGTACTTAGAATATGTATGTATATATCACTATACACTTATTTATTTATTTATATATATTTATATATATATATATATCTATATCTTTATATATATGAATAAGATAAGTGTCCCTCTATGTGTGGTTGCGGACGGATTATGTTAAATAAGATCCTTCCTTCCTTCTAGCCAGCCTCGCTCTGTTATTTTGTGTCTGTTATCTTTGTTGTATTTCAGTACAGGGCCTGGATCTCACAGTCATCGCCATCATCATCAGTATGATTCCTCCATTTCCCATCCGTTTGAAGGATCCATTTTCCTCTCAGGGGAAGGAAAAGAAACGAGAACACTTTTAACCCTCGTCTTGTCAGCTGAGATGACCTCAAAAATGTGAACAAAAACACTTCAAGTCTGATGTTGTTTGATAACTTTTATTTATTTATTTGTTTTTGTAACTTTTTGGATAAGGGTAGGGGGTTGGTAATTGAAAGGGGTGGGGGCTGGAAGATTTTTCAGTCACAGTACGTTTCGTGGCAATTCATTACTTGAGGCTTAAAAGAAACTCTGTTCTTCCCTCTGTTTTGACAAAATGTTTTGGCCTCTGATTTTGCTTTGTAGTTGCAGTGATGTGTGTTTGTGTTGTTGTCAACGTTTTGAGAGACTGGGCTTATGTTCGGGGGGCTTGTTGATCTGTGATATGATACTAGACACATTTTACTACTGCTACTACAACTACAACTACTACTACTGCTACTACTAACAGCATTGCAAACGAATCCCTAAGTGGACTCAGTGACATTCCTCTGATGAGCAAGTGATTCAAGGAGAGTCATCCACTCTCTTGGTAGCCCAGTGGGTGCTTGGATTGGCTGTATGGTAAACACACACTGTACATTTCTTTCGTGATTGATACCTTGAGATATACTAAAATATCTTGCTATATCAGTCAAAACGTTGTCTTCATAAGTTTCCCAGAACTTGAGGCTAATATATTGAATGCTGTTCAGTCACCAAGTCCATCAACTTTCAAACGCAACAGGATGAGATCATTGGTTGGGATGGTGGATTGCTTTCGCTGAGCCAAAGAGATCCACATAGAGTATATTGAGTTGGCTGCTCTCCCTCCCATCATTCAAATTGCAAACAAGATGATGAAGCACATCACATTTGAGCATACGACTGCTATGTCAATAATTAATAATGATGAGAGTAAACTGATGTGATGCACTTTACTGGAAGTGGGATGATGCAGTTGCTGGTATGTTAAGTATGCTAACCTTGCTGTATTCTTTTATTAATTTGACTTTCAGAATGCCGATGAGCTTGTACTTGTACTTTATTCTTGCACTCCTGTTCATTGTTCACCTCTTTAATCCTCCATTGGTCTGCCTTCTCTCCTCCCTCCAGCTGAGTGTGGTGGCACCATCAAGGATGAGCCTTCTGGTCGTATCCTGTCTCCAGGCTACCCTGCTCCATATGAGCACAACCTGCACTGTATGTGGACTATCGAGGCTGCCCCTGGAAGCACCATCAGGTCTGAACAACACTCTGGGTTCCTTTTTTCATGCTTTCTAGTTTTCTGATTACATTGTTCTTTTCCAGGCTTTCTTTCAATCTACCACCTCTCAATACACTTTCAAGTTAGCCACCCTTTTTGCAGTGGTATTCATCACTTTCACGGGCTGCTGTGTAATCAATCTTCAGTGAGCTGCTTTTGGCCAATAGTTGAGTTAGTACTGGACGAGGGGAAATACCACCTAAGAGCCTCCAGATTTGAGACTACACCAAAGAAAGTGAAGAGTTTACAGTTAATCTTGGTTTTTATATGTAGTGTGTTCTAGGCTTTACTTTCAGGATGAATATTTGGTGATAGCTGGACAATAACTGGACTATTTAAACTATTTAAGATTATTCTCTTGCACTATTCTGTATTTATTTCCTCTGACATGTTTTGTACCGAACAGTATTTTCTCTGTCCCTCAGTGGCCTGCCAGGGTCAGAGTTTTAGTGGCAGCAGGTCCACACCGTATCTCGCAGCCCATTCTGTAGGTTCCCTAGATGTTTGTGGAATGTGTTCTTGGGCTTCCCTGGGGTATAGATTCCTAGGGGGTCTTGCTGAGAATGGTACACTTCAAAGAGAATCTCCCAAGGCTCCTACCAGGTGACACAGTCAGCTTGTCCCCATCTTGTGATTTTTTTCAACGTCTGGGATACAGTCCAGAGGACATTTTTACTTTTTTTTCTGACTCAAGTAATGGTAACATTGCAAGTAAATAGCTGCGGACATCAGCTTCCACCACCTACAAAGATCTCTGCATGCATTCATGGACGCATCCTTTTTTTATTTAAACATATATGATTGCAAATAGTACATTCAAATTTGCAAATGTTGACTTGTGTATGTGCTCTGTACCCTACAGAGATGATAACAGAGATGTTTGTGTATTACAGCACCCTTATTTTGCCAGTGTTACTATATTTTGCAGGAAATGCAGTTGAGGCAAACAGCCAATTATTTAATTGCATATTGATTGGTGATAATTGTTAATGAAAACACTAGCTTTTCTTTACCTCAGCTACTCTCACCAAAATTGACGCAAATAATCCAAAGCCTAGCCGTTAGACATTCTTATATATGTAAGGCGAGGCTTTGCTGAGTTCTTTAAACCATATTTCAGCATCGCAAGTGCTGAGATGGTGTCCTTGTAGATAAGTTAAGTCCACTGCCTGACATATATCAACATGCTTATGATAAATTCCATCTTTTGGCAGCATTGAAATGGATGACCATGAAGCATGGAGCAAGTGAAGTGCTTGGACTGTATTCAGAATACTAACTGTGTTCATGGACTGTCATGAAGCAGCAATGTAAAGTGTTGTAATAATCTTGTAAGCCCGGATACTTGAAGGAACTGTGCTATTCAAGGAAGAACTGTTAAATCCATAAATATATGTGTAGATCTAGGAACATGTGGAAGAGGCAGAGAACACTATTGTTGGTTTAAGTAGGACGGCTGTAATCTCTCTCTCTGCATAAATTGGATTAACTTTCGAGAAAATGACATGCTCATCATAATGGAACATTTACACATATACTATACTATATATGTACATCTTAGTTGTGATGATCTGTACTCCAGTACAATGGAATTCAAATAAAAGGACTCTTAGACCAAAATACTTTAAAGTCTTTAAATTAATTAATTTAAAAGAAATCGTAACATTTTAAAAAGTGATCATATTATTGTATGGTTTGTGTCTACGGATATCAGCAGAAGTATATGAACCCTGGGTATGCTTTGTTAGACTTGTAGGACAGCCTGTTTTTGCTTGTTCAAGGCGCTTATTAACTTCAGTTTGGTCAGTGTTTCACTTGAAATCCAACATGCTGGTGTGTGAACTGCACTGTGTGGTTTTTTTGCTCACTGCACCTTCTCATTTTGTGTGATATCATACAGTTCCGTGCTGGTGTCAGGATGAATCTATTTGCGAGTACATGCTGTCCCTTAGCATGCACATCTGACATTCTCAGGTCCCTCATGATTGCTAGTTTAGGTTCATTAGCGCCTTCGCTACCTCTGGGTCCCCGCCATTCCTCTGCAAGGTATGCTCCATATCCGTGCCTTTGATCCTACCCACGCAATTCATTATTGAGGAGAATTTGCAATGCATTAGCCCAGGGATTCCTTGTATATCAAATGATGTAGCTGAAGGTAGAACACTAATCAAACCGTACTGAGATTGTGAGAGAGACCAGGAGCTGTGCCGAGTGACAGCAGACATCTGAAAAGCCACAGACTGGTTTGCCGAAAGATATTGATGGAGAGTATAGGTGGGAGGCAGAGGTGGAATACAGACATAAAGAGATAATAACAATGTAAAAGGAATAGAGATGATAAGGGAGGCAATGAGCCATTTCACCGATGGAACATTCACTGGGTACAGCTCCGGAGATCAAAGGAGGGATGTAGGCCACATGGTACACAGAGCAATGAAGCCATAAGTATTCATCTAAAAAATTGTATTTAGTAAGAAGCATGCCTTTTAATTGGAGAGTGTGTGGGTTAAAACACTGAACTGCAGTTTTGACTGTTGTCACAAGCCATCAATGAACTATCACAATGTGCAAAGAGTGGGGAGGCCACTGTAATCTGGCCCATAGTTGAACTCTACAGTCTATAGTGCAGTATGTCCTTCATGGGAGTTACTGTAACTTCTATCTTGTCTTTCTCGTACTTATGTTGTACAGTTATATCTCGACATACTGTATATAAATACATCCCGTTAAAGATCACATAGTGCTATGGACGTTCCCAACAACATTTAAACAGAAGTTTGAAGTAACTCGACTAGTCTAAAAGTAAGAAAACAACCAGAAAACAGGCAACA
The DNA here is from genome assembly GCA_039737535.1 of Lagodon rhomboides. Lineage (NCBI taxonomy): Eukaryota > Metazoa > Chordata > Actinopteri > Spariformes > Sparidae > Lagodon > Lagodon rhomboides. Next base: position 20,528,745 of record CM077799.1, on the reverse strand, counting down.
TTGAGCACAGTTTAATCTATAACGTTAAACAGTTTGAAAAAACATTGTGTATAAAAGAGATATTTAAAACCGTTAACCATGTTCTTCAATAACCTGAGTGTACTTTAGATTCAGCTGAAATGTGTGGCACTAACATAACAACAACTCAATAAATAGAAGCTGACAAATAACATTTTCTCAAACCACAATTCAAATAACTGAAAATCTAAAATAAAATGCCTGGTTATAACAATATTTCAGTGCAGATTATGTTAATATGTAATATAAATGTGTAAATTGATACAATCACAAAAAATGACAAGTATTTCTGGCGCCATCAAAGGGGAGAGGAAACTTTTAATGGACTTGTCGGCTAATGGGCACATCCCTACCTATTACAACGTTTACAGTCAAACCACATTCTCAGTGAATTTCTGTTTTCAGAGCATCTCTGGGATTTGTATCTTGATACAGATGAAGCCTCTTAAAACTTCCCGTTCCTACTTGATGGGGACCTAATCAGTCGGTGACGGGTCCGTGCTTGGACCCAGAAGAGTTTGTGACTGAAATGAGATCCCCTATGATTACGTAGTGAATGTTGGATTTCGTAATAGCCCTTGGCGCCATGTGTGGAAACCAGTTGCAATGGTTTATCTATCCACCAGGCGGATCAGTGATGCTGGAAGCTGAAGCATTACTTCAGCGTGAAATCAGCTGTTCTTACTGTGTCATAGGGATACAGTATTTGATGTGTGTGAGAGCATGGGATTCAGACACAAAGCATATTTAATGATTATTAGGCTACCATATCATGAGGTCATCAATATTATGCTTCAGCTTTCTAAACTATTATAGTGTATGCAAGAAAAAAAAACTTTTATGACACTTATACTATAGTAGTTTGTCCCGTTGTTGTTCAATCATTCGCTCATATTTGTATTTTAAGTATTTGGTTTGAATATTTCACTGGGTGTGGGTGGTTACAAGACGCATGAACTATTGTGTGACACATTTTCACCAGAAATGATTGTCATTGCACTGTATCATTTTTCTGATATTTTCATTAAAAAATACTCACACAGTGACGGGTGATAAGAGATGCAATCAGTTCAGTGTGGTCACAAACATCTTCTGCGTATCTTGGGAGGTGACAGAGGCCAAACGCATCATTAGCATTACAGTGCATCTCTTTGTTCTTATTCAATGGACATCCCAACAGGTCTCCCAGCCCCCCACACTCATCTGGCGGCTGCAGGGCTGTTGAGTCAACTAGAGAATTTTGTCCCACATTTTGTCAGCGCGTCCACAGACACAAAGAGCACAGACAGATCTCGAGAGTGAGAGCTGCCATGCACGCTCTATAAACTCAGATCAAACAGTCTAAACCTGGCTGTGCTGATAACACATAAAGCAAGAATCTGTTACTACACTGTCTATTCATCCCCTAATATGCCATGAGGAACATTTTTTGTCTAGTACTTAGCTAGAATAGAGAAAGCTCATGACCCGGAAGTCCCCGCCATTTTGTTTATGTAATATGAAAACAGAGGCTAAAAAAACACTCTGATGAAACTGTAAAACAACTCAGTCGGGGAGAAATGTTTCACTTCTCTTGGTGGACCGCTTCAGGAGATGATGGGAGACGGTCGGATCGGAATGGAAAACTGTCTGCACTGTTCAGCTTAAGGAGAGATTTAATTCAAATATGATGAAATCTTTGCTCCGAAGCAATTTAAAAAAAATAAAGCATACTGTATGTAATTTTTTAGGGTTGATTTTTGCCTTTAAGCAGCTACATATAATGCATCCTCCATATGTCATGCTCTATGACAGAAATAGTGCCCTCAGACTCAATTGAATATGCACATATATTTCACTGGGTCTGCACAGCCCAAAACTGTGTTTTAGTATTATGCATTTCCAGGTTGTTCGCATGTGTGTTTGTGTGTGCGCGCGCGTGTGTGTGTGTGTGTGTGTGTGTGTGTGCTTTTTAAGGCTGTTTTTTAAGATTGTGAAGTTGGATTTTGGAAGTAGGTTTAGGTTAGAGACAGGTGATGGTAAGGATGGCAAACACAATGATGTGCGTCTGTGTGTGTGTTCTTTAACCTCTACTTTTATCTCACTGATTCATTTCCCAATTTCACACCTTTTCCTGCTTAGAAATACTCGTTAACTCTTCTTTCATCTGTGCGATAACACTGCTTACATGTTATTACATCATGTGCCTTGCAGTACATGAACTGGACAAAGCTCTCTGTGACCACAGCTCGGTTAGGGTGTCACCTCCCATGTGTTGTTCATGCTGTCTGATGTGTTTGAGGCGTTTTTTTGCAAAGCCTGTGGTGTGGCTGTGTCTCAGCGTTGAAGGATGAGCCCACTGGGACAGTCCCAGGGAGGCCACATCCACACATATTGATGATGGTAGCTCTCAGTGTGACATTGCTTTAACACACAATCTCAATTAGCTGTGAGAAAGCAGACAGTTGGTAGCGTAAGTTTTCCATATATCTCTCTTCTTGTTCCTTCCCTCACACACACACCCCCTTGTAAACCCCCGCATACTTACTTATTTATCATCTTCAGGCACACATACATGCACTGTGAAGACTCCCCACAGGACTCGTGATTGCAGCAAGACTATTTTGTATTCATGTGAGAAAGTCTCTGCTCTCTGGTTCTCTCTCTATTTCTCTCATATGAATACAAAATAATTAAGGCAGAATAGAAAAAAGACCTGAGAAATCTTTTCCAACCCTCTCTTCTTCCATCTCATCTCCTCACGGCGATTCCTCTGACACTTGCTTGAGCTATTTTATCTCGTTAAGAAGGCGACAAGTGTAAAGGAGAGCCCTTAGCTGTAAACTTCAAAACATGGCTTCCTACGATTCCACAAAACGTTAACCACACACGGAGACCAAAATTTCCTTTTCCTTTGTGAGACCTGCAGTAATTCCGCTTCTCTCAGCCTGTCGTTATATTCGTCCCCCAAAATGGACTTTCCCAACCAGCAGCACACACACTTCTCTTCCCAGTACTCTGCAGTGAACAACTCAGGATGACTAGCTGTGAAACGCCTTCTTCGCGAGTGTGAAGGTGTGCACACGCATGTTTTAAAAGCAAGATGTGGAGTAAGAGTGAGAAAAATAATCACAGACGACCAGGAGGATTGGATCATAGAAAAGAAAAGTGTAGTCTGCATGCCCTACATGTGTTCTATCAGGACAGAGAGGTTTTTACATGCCGCTATCAATATCTTTTCTTTCTTACTATCCGGATTCTTCTTATCCTCTGACCATCTTCTCTTTTTCACTATCTCTTTATCCCGCCCCCCAGCCTTCACTCCCAGGAAGTGACAAGGAGAGATAGGCTATTTAGATCTTGTATAAAAGGAACCAATTATCCTAACATGCAGCCCACGTCCATCCTATCCATCGGACCGCTAAGCACAAATCCCTCCATCCTTCAGAGCTTCCTCTGCTCTCCATCAACCTCTTATCCTCCCGCCATCATCCTCTTCTTCCAGCAGCCCAGCAATGATTAACGTTGGTCTTGTTTTTGTTCCCTCCCTCACCTCCTGCTTTCCGTCAGCGTACCCCTTCCTTTTCCACCCACCTCTCCATCTTCCTTTTAACGCATAAATCTGGAAATGGAGCACGGTGCCATTCAGTGTCTGACAGTCCTGAAGGTTGCATTAGAACGTGAAAGCCGTCAGCACGCGAGCGCCGATCCAACACGTGACCAGCGCTTCATTCTGACATTTCTCATGCAAATCCTCAGAACCATCTTTTACACTCACTCACATCTTCAGAGACACTCACATGCTGCATATATGTATGCACATTGATGCATGAAGGCACACGCACATACTCATATACACTTTGTTTTACTCATGCTGGCAACTGTTGTGCAAACACCTCAGCATGTCCTGTCTAGGGTATGGAGACGTGGAGCGTAGGTAAAAGGATCATGGTACCTTCGGGTTTCGGAACAGCATTTGCATAACAAGCATCCCGACTGCCTGAGGCGCTCACATGACAGAGATGGAAGCCTTCAAGCATAACCTTTGGTCACTGCAAGTGAAAGGGCTAGCCAGGATAGTAGTGGGAGAAAAGTAGATTGCCATTGTGACTCACATCACTTAAATTCAATTACGTTTAATATTTTATGAGTATAATTTAATGCGTTATCGTACAAGGACTGGTATTAGATTTATGTGAGAAATTGTGCACATATTGACTGTTCATCTTTGTATGAGAAGTTTGGAAATGAACACTAGAGAATATCAAACACTTTTTTCTTAATTTTATTCTCTCAAAGTGTCACTTTACTAACACAATATTCAATAATTTGTTCTTACTTTATTCATCACTACATATTTTTTTCCAGCTTTGTCCTCCATCACATGTACACACAAATACATAACTGGGTTCTTGACAACAGCAGATAACGATAACTCCAAATATGTAACTAGTTAACACGATCTTTGCAGGAAAGATTTTTAACATTTTTAGTCTGAATTGTATGTATTTCTGCTGATTTAATTCAATGGATTATCAAAATAGTAAAAAACAACAACAATAACAACAACAAAAAACAGTATGTGGCAGCCGCAAAGGGATTGCAGCTGTCTTCTGCTAGTGCATTTTATGGTCAACTGCCCTAATCATGTGCTCCTCAGCATTAGTTGCTAAATAAAGGTCACGTTTACACTCACATGTTTGAATTAACTCCACTAGTAGAGTAGCCTTACACCTATACACCTATATGTCCAAGCTTTAAGCTCTTGCAACTCTAAACAAAAGAAATTGGTGTCTTTTGTCTTGATAGACTATCAACTCTGGTGTTTTATTTTCTGTGTCAACAGTTTGGTTGTCATGTTTTGTAGCATAATACACAATATTCACAATGTGCGATTCAAAGTGCCACTCATCTCAGCAGCATTTAAAACATGATTTCACAAGCAAAAACATCTGATTTGAAATTTTAATTGGTTGTCTGTGAAGCCCAGAGTTCTGAGAAGTAAACAGCTTTAACTTGCGCTCTCTTCTCTCTCTCCTGTATCAGCTCATATGTATTGCTGTTGTTTTTAACAATAGTATTATTTCAATTGCGGATTGAATGATCACTGTATATCACAGAATGTCACCTGTGCCTCAGTGAATATTAACAAGAAGACTGTAAACAGAGGAATGAGTATGAAGAATAGGATTAGTGTTTATGCCAGGTCTAAGATGATGAATGTTGGAAACATGTGATGCGCTGCTTTGCAGCGATAGAGGTTAATGTATGTGTATGTGTGTCTCTGTTACTGCACCTGTTTCCCCACCACGGATGCTTATATGTGTCCTTGTAATGCAGCTAACCTCCACATATACCTATCAGTGTACATTTGCGTGAGTATGTACCGGTGTGCCTGTCTGCATGGGTTTGCTTTCTGTGCACTTCTTTCACATGCATTGTGGCAGGACTTGTCAAGTAGGTTATGTACAGTATATCCACACGCACATGCAGCACATTGTTGAGTAGCCTTTAGCTGCTGCTCACACATCAGACAGTATGGGAATCGGAATCTGACACCAATTATGCAGAAACGGTAGGAACTTGTTGCTAAACCCGACATATCAGTGGGTTGCTGTTTCTCCTCTGCATCATCTGTAGCTTAAGGCTGTGTATGTGTGTGTGTGTGTGTGTGTGTGTGTATGTTTGTGTGTAAAGGGATGAGAATACTAAAAGCACAAAACGTACCATGGTTTCCTCCGCATGACTAGGACAGAGATTACCATTCAACATGTTTAAAATGAGACAATGAGAAAGTGGCTACTGGGCAGATTTATAATAAGCGAAAAATAAATAGAACACTACAGACAGCTCTCTTAAAAAAAATAAATGCTGCCTGAGTATTTTATTAGTAAAAGTTGTTGTTTCCTTTTATTGAAACATGAGGAGAAGAAAAGTATCAGGGATTTGCTTTGGGGCAAAATGGTTTGGATACCTTTTCTTGTTTCATTTTGTGTTACAATCTGTTTAAACTGGAGTACCAGGTTGAGGGTGGTGTTCCCCTGTGAGCTCATATTCACCCAGTGCTACCTCAGTATCTTTGTGACACGCATGCAAGATGCTACGCTCATCCAAGGAGAGCGTTTGAAGAAACGTTGTTTTTGCTTTTGCTGTCGCGCATTTAGAGAAAAAAAAACCTGTGTTGTTGTGATAAACGCTTTGTGTGTGAAGCAGGTGAGTCGAATTCAGTTCAACACAATTTCAAATGTTTCCTTTATTTTGAGCAAACCTTCATCTGAGTGCATTCCACATTTTATTCATATTTTGAAGGCATGCAAGACAGCAGTGTGTTTGGGAGAGAAAAAATTAAAGCATAAATGAAGAGAGCTGCTATACGGGCTATATTATTATATTTATTATGTGCCCCAGGATAAAGCTGCTGAGAATACTGTTTGTATTCAATTAAGTCCTTTATATCGAGTGGCCCTTGTCAACATTGCTACCAGTCTCCCATTTGTTCTAAACTACCTCTCTTTATCCCTTAAGTCTTGCTGAGCCTGTCGAAAACGCATACTTACACATGATCACACGCAAGACTCCCAGCAGTATGTTATTATGAATCCTCTGCATTGAGGCTGGCGCACACACACACACACACACACACACACACACACACACACACGCATGCGTTTCACATCCAGTGGACCACCAGCTGGCTGACAGCTGTCTGTGCCAAAGTGAAGGGTAGATATTTTGACAGCATCATCTTTCCGATGTCTAGACTCAAACTATTAAATGCCGTAGCAGACGTATCTGCTTGACTGACATTGTGGAACATCCATTGAACGCTCTGGATCTGACGTCTTTGATTCACTTTAAAATGTTATTTGTTGCCCTCTTTTATACTTGCCCTTAACCGTGTTATTGTATTTCCTCTACTGTTATTGTCTGCTTTAATCACATCATTAACTTGATTGATTCTTTTGAATACTCAGTAGTTTGATTAAATCCATTTATTTCGTCCTCCTCTGTTCTGAGTCATCATTATTTCTTTTATTTTTTTTAATTGTGAATTGTATTCCTTAATGCCTTGATTATTATTTTTTTGTACCTTTCTGCTTTTTCATGATATTTCATTTGAGTCTACCATGTAATAAGAAAGAAAACATTTAATTTTGATAATAAGAAATGATGAAGAAGATTTTTACAAATCCCCCCGAGTCTGTACCACCATTCATTATGCGACTGAACAATCAGCAGCTGGATTTTTCTCTTGACTAAAGCTATTAATGGAAGAGCTGCGAGATATGGACTTCTGCTGCAGTTATCTTCCATTAAGAAGAGCTGAGATTGGTTTGAAAAACATGAAATGCAAACCGGAGGTGGCAATTGTTAGAACTTTTATCAGTAAGAAAATAAATGGCTTTTTGTCTGCCTGAGTTTGCTCTGTAAGGACATGCACAGGGGTTCAAGCCTTATATCAGAGGGAGTGTTATCTGTCAACTGCCATGGCCTCTCAAGTATCTTGTCCTTGTCATTGACAGTCTGCATTTCCTGGTTTTCCACACGGAGGAGGTCCACGATGTGCTCCGGATCTGGGATGGGCCCCAGGAAGGAGGGGTCCTGCTGAGGGAGCTTAGCGGCTCAGCGCTGCCCCCGGACGCCCACAGCACCTTCAACACCGTCAGCCTGCAGTTTACCACAGACTTCTTCACCAGCAAGCAGGGCTTTGCTCTGCAGTTTTCTGGTGAGGGTGGAGGGAGGGAGGCTGGTAGCTTGATGTAGAGACAAAAATTCACTTCTCACAGGTTTAGCTGTGAACTATTACATAATAACCTCTTTTCATCTTTTAACTGAAGATAATTTTCATGTAATTTAAATAATCGAGCCTTCTCTCGCGCCTTCAGTCTCTACAGCAACCTCCTGCAATGACCCGGGCATGCCTACCAACGGGACCCGCAGCGGTGACAGCAGGGAGCCCGGGGACCATGTGGTGTTCCAGTGTGATCCTGGCTACATCCTGCAGGGGGTCAAAAGGATAATCTGCACTGAGATCAACGGCCGCTTCTTCTGGCAGCCAGACCCTCCTACATGCACAGGTACTCTATTCACACGTCATGGAATCATCAGATATGGCTTATGATGCTACATGAATTATAATCCAAAATAGTCTCTATTGCTTCTGCTGAGTGTAAAAAAAAATGTCCTACTACCATCACTTGTATTCAACTTTGTTTAGCTAGCCCCCCAGTTTTTTAAGGAAAGACGTCATATATCTAAAGTTTGTGTGTGTAAACTTTGTGGTTATGAGATTTCAAATGACACAATTAGGAAGGACAGAAGAGAGCATAGGAATAAAAGTTATCTTATAAAGTATATTATGCCCTACAACCCATCTAATGCAGTCTTCTGTATCACCTCTCTCACTGATCTGACTTTTGTGAAACAGGTAGACAAAACAGATTCCTAATGTGATTACTTAACAGACTCCTTAAGTGAATCTTAAGTGCCAAACCCAATTGCCGCGTTCCCTTGATGTCTCCTGAAGTCACTGCAGCAGACAGAGAGATCTGATTATCCTGTTTCTCAATAACAACACGGACCTCTCAGTCAGACTCTTCTACCTTTTCATATCTGATCGCACTTGGTCCTGTACAAAACAATGTAAATTAACAATGTAAATTAGGACCTCATAATTAGCTGCCTTGTTTGATTAGTGCTTAGCCTAATTAGCTTGATCTTTTCTTTTTTTTTTTCATGTGAGTTGTTGGAGGGGATAGTTACAGGTGAGATCATGGTAAGCAGTGTCAATGGGCATTAGTTATGTCTCAATTAAGCGTCTGACTACCTGCGGGGAGGCCATATACCACATACAACAGGAGACTATTAACTCCTAGATTTTCACTATTCTCTTGTTTTTAATTGTTTATATTAGCAAGTCTATCGGACGGTTGACAGTAAGCTGAGTTTGAGAATTTGTTACATAAAGTTTAACAAAACCATAGAAGGTTGAGTAAAGCAAATCTTAGAAAGTTTTTTTTTATATATATATATATATATATAATTAAAAACAATACTTTGATATGGATATGACATGATATACCATTTTAAGATTTTTGTGTGACAGAAGTCAAGTCAGTCAAAAATTGACCAAAATTGGTCGTCTTGTGTTGTTTATTGGTGCATTTACTGATCATTTCCCCTCTACTCACAGCTCCATGTGGCGGGAACCTGACCGGTCCCAGTGGGCTGATTCTGTCACCGGACTACCCTGAACCGTACCCCCATGGGAGGGAGTGTGACTGGACAGTTACTGTCACACAGGACTATGTCATCGCTCTTAGCTTCAACCAGTAAGCTGCAGTAGCACACTCATTGCAACATGTGTGATTGAACATTTGTTATTATTGTTGTTTACCTATTTTATTAAACAGTACACAGAAAAATAAATCTAAAAATCATCTAAAAATACTGAATATTCAATCATTTCACCTTATATGATGAAAAAATGAATTTTCCTATTTTGAAATGATGCCAATCAAATGTGTTGTTACCTTATTTTATGTCATGACCTGTAAATGTTTATGTATATTTTATTTACACTTGCTTGTAACCAGGTTCAGCTTGGAGCCAAGTTATGACTTTTTACATATCTACGATGGGCCAGACTCCCTCAGCCCCTTGCTAGGAAGTTTCTATGGCACAGACGTTCCAGATCGCATCGAGAGCAGCTCCAACACGCTCTTCTTGGCTTTCCGCAGTGATGCTTCCCTCAGCAGCAATGGATTTGTGCTGCAGTACACAGGTGGGCACCTTTTTTGTTCCGAAAAAACTGCGTATTCTGCCAATTGGACATAAGAATTAAGCTAGTGGAAACTTTGATTATGTGTGTCTGCGTCTGCTTGTGTAAGAGATTTTCCTCTTCAGCTTCTTAAGATTCTCAGCAAAACAGTACATTTTAAATAGCATGCAAGACTCTATCCTCTAAACAATTCATGTTTTAAAATTCTTCCTCCGGCAGAGTGAGAATGGATTTACCCTCTGCTGCTTATCGACCTTGCAGATTGTTTCTTTTTAACTTTCTCTTGTGTCTAGTCCAAAGCAAGTGAGATTAGTTGTGTGAAAATTGCTTCAGAGCAAAGATGGGGTGTCTGTGCTGTAGCATCCTGATCACCGGCCTCCCATTTGTGCCACAGTTTACTTGGGAGTCATTATTGATCCGAACCTCCTCTGGTAGCCCACGAACACAAAGAATTATGAAAATGAAAAGCTGACAGCATGTGTGCTTAAGCTCTTTTTTGATCAGTGCTTTGCAGCTGCACAAAAGGCCTCTCATAAATTATAGCAAACGATGTCTGTTGTCTCATGTCTGGGCTTAGCTGACCGCAGCATGCTGTTTGGGGGACCCAAATTTATTTGCTCACGTGAAGTGCTCTGTTCCTGCACACATGGTGCAGAATGATCACAGACATCTTTGAAAAAGGGCCAGTTGAGTTAAGAATAATGCAAGGCACCTGCATTTTCAGCATTTGTGTTTCAGCCTCACTGGGGCGACGGCTCAATGCCTGCATGTTAAAGCCTTTTCCCTAACAAATATACAGACGCTGAACAAGCTCTAAATTAGACAGCGCATCTTCGTTAAGGGCTTTGCTTGAGAGAACAGTGTTAAATCTTCCTAAATCTCCCAGCCTCAATTAGAGCTGTTTAAGGTATCAGACGGTTAACCAATTCTGGATCGACCCTGAGCTCTCTGTTTCTTGGCTGGCGTTCAGATGGGATTTGATCTGTATAAGCAATTGAACTGATATCAGACTGCTACCTGTTAATGCAATGCAGCTCTGTGATTCATTTGCAAACTGTACATAAATAGAGAAAAGCATAGCTTTTTGGTAAGACGGTGTTACAGAGCCTACCCCGTAACTCACTCCCAGCTATATTTACTGCAGTGTGTGATACAGTGTGTGATATTGTATGGCCAATCTGGTAGAGCAGATGGACTCAGTGTGTGGCTCAGAAAAACTCCCTCTCCACACTTCCAATTCTCCACACTAATGAACCATAACCAAATAATACATAAATTACCTCCTCAGTTTCAGACAAACAACATGGCACAGAAGCGTGTTTGGCTGTGGGTTTGGATCTGTTTGGTGAAGAGGCAGCAAGTTGACGAGTTGGCCCAGCTAGTATTTGGTCAGCCCGCTGCTGAAAATTGCATTACAAAATCTGCCTGAGGTGCTGTCAGCTTCTTTACCGAGCAATCGTTATGTCTTTCTGTTTCTGTGTCTCTGGCCATGTCTGATTAGGCTCTCTCCGGGGAAATATGTGGGCAAAAACTTTCCATGCCTGAGCCACATTTGAATAACACACATAGACACAGACGTGGGCAGATATACACAGCAAAACCCCCACACATACTCAATTCTGTCTAACCCAATACCTTCACGAACTCCTCGGCTCATTTTCACTTCACATCACATCACGTTAAACTCCTCTGAGTATTTTACAAAACAGATGATGCCACTCGTCCACTTTGTCTCACACCTCCAAATGTCTCTGGGCGCCATCTTCACAGAGCTGACCGACCTTCTCACCGCTAGCTTGTGTCCGGGGCCATTCCGCACCAAACGCCTGCTACATCCATCACGCCTCCGCTGTCTCTTGCCAGGTGTGCCGCTTTAATGAACGAGGTGGCAAGGGAAGGCTTGGGTCTAAATAAGCCCATGAAAGGGCTTAACCTGTCTAGAACAGGTGCCCTGAGTGACAGACAGACTGACCACATGGCTGGCCTCAGCACTCTGCTCAGCCATGAAGGGCAGCTTCCTGTCTGGTCAGCAGGTCCCCAGCTTTCAGCTTAGAAACTAGGCTTTTATCCACAGTTATGTACTGTGCATTTTATAGTAATAATGAACTAATAATTAGCTTGATTGTACACTGGAGGGTTTTCTTTTTGGTTTGTTTTGTTCATGGAGCAAATTGAACTCCTCTCTATGTGACAGATGGTGGAACAAGAAAACAACTTGTGTAAAAAACCATTCAGAACATTTTGGTCCTCTTTCATTAAAGTTAAGATACCCCACAACAAAATGGTCAGGCCTTTTTTAAATATCAATGGGATGTGAAAGAAGTAAAGGTTAGTCTAGACCTTCATAAATAGATACTTTTAAAATATTAACATTGTTAAAGTATTTCCTATTTAAAGTTTGCTTTCAACTAGTTGGTGTCGAGATAGTTTTCCTGACAAAAGAAAACGTTTGACTCACCTTCTCTTTTGTATGTGTGCGTTAACTCATCAAATATTGAATTCTGCTGTGAGAGTGGACTGTGTTTAAGATTGAGCTAAATTGCTTTGGGCATTTTTCCTGTGTTTATTTTAGCTGTGACGGCGTGAAGTGTGCCAAATTGACAGGCCTCCTCTCACATGCACATTTTCCACCTAAGAACAATGTGATGGTAGATTGAGCGGGACATCTTTCTTACGACCTCAAGAGCAGTGATTGATATGTGGTTAGATGCAGCGCGTGTGTGCGAGCGTACGGTGTGTGTGTGTGTGTGTTGTGAGAGAAAGCTTGCGTATGTGCATTGTCTTCTCTAGTTGACTGCACAGCGAAGCGTTGTGTGAGAGGCTGTTGTGTGCAGTCAGCAGACCTTGGGCCAGAGCAATGCCACTCTCAATCAGCTGCCTGTCTGTCTCCACCGCCATACATACCTCCAGCAGCCACAGATGAAAGGGCACCGTCAAGGGCTAGAGAGAAAAGTGGCAGTCAGTGAGATATATTTACTGGGAGAGGAAAGCACAGAGTTGCGGGGGAAAAAAGAGGAAGTGAGAAATCCGAGAATATCAGGAACCTCAGGCGGAAAACAATTTCGATTCCAGTTTTGCCGCCGCAGCTTGATGCAAAAATCCTTTTATTAAATACCAACCCGCGCTCCCTTCTGTCGCTGATTTTCCACCGTGTTACCTCTCTCCACAGAGAACCCCAGGGAGTCCTGCTTCGAGCCGGGCCTGGTGCGCAATGGGACACGGGTGGGCACCGACCTCAAGCTGGGCTCCACTGTCAACTACCACTGCGACAGTGGCTACACACTAGAGGGAGACCCAACCCTCACTTGCATCATGGGGGGAGACGGCAAGCCGAGCTGGAACAAGCCCAAACCCATCTGCATTGGTAAACACTGACATCTGGAGACGGTTGTTAGGAACACAAACCACATCAGTGTTTAGAGATTTATCACATGTAAACATGCATATGTGATTATGCGTTTATTGCACGGAGCTATGTCCTACAGGTATATGTATAGAGCTGTGTGGGTTTTGCTAATGTTAATAGATGTGAGGGTTTAGCTTTAATATAATCTGCAGTTTGAAGAGCGTGCCTTACTTTGCATATCTGCTTCTCACACTCACGACTAAACCTGCGTCATCCCGGCTGTTCGCTGACATTCCACAACACGGCTAACACGCTGCGCATGATGTTCCCCGTAAAAAACACTGGTGAAACATCCCCGATGCCACCAAATCTGGCTCTCCCGGTGTGAAACCTGACACGTAACCTGACAGTTATGTGTCAGGTGGAATGTGTGCTCACGCCGCACACATTTCCACACAAGTAAAACACACATTCACAGACTTGGGATCAGCACTTGCACAAAAATACAAGTGGGCGCAGAGCATTTTTTAGGGAGCTTTAAGCAGGTAGAGGAGATCCGAGCCTCATCTCACCTAGACTAACCCAGAGGGACACTTGGAAAACATTGCAATTTCACTGTGGCAAACACCAGGGACATCTTCCACCCAAAGCCCAATCAGACAAGAAAAGTAATTTAGGAGTAATGGAACAGAGGGGATGGGAAAGCAGGCGGTAGGGGAGAAATGGAATCTCACACTATTGGCTTAGCCCTTCCTCCTCCGTCTGCCCCGTCTCTTCATGTCTCATCCCTGCATCTCTTTCCAGCTCTGTGTGGTGGACAGTACTCTGGTCTGGAAGGGGTGGTCTTGTCCCCTGGTTACCCTGGCAACTACAGTAGTGCACGGGTCTGTCTTTACTCCGTGGTGGTGCCAAAGGATTACGGTAAGCTAAGGAAGAACATTCTGTCACTGTGTTGTGTCTTTTTTTATTTTCAAGCAGAGTTTTAATTGTGTGTCCGTGAGTGTTTACAGCCGGTTAATCATGTGTGTTTAATTAAGATGCAATTATTCCAAAATTCACCAAATGTCAGGCTCAAACTATGCCATACTTAACTACATATTATTTCACTGTGGACACTAATGAAAGTAAGAGGAAAACCTTTGAGCTTTTTTTCACACCTGAATATTCTCAGTGACAGATGCATAGGAGTTTTGGAGAACGTGTTTCTCCACCCCACACACACACCGAGTTATTTACTTACAATTCAAATGCTTTAGTCACAGGTTTGCTGAATACATTTTTCCATATTTTTCTACATATAGTAAAATCACACAGTGATTGATAGTTTCCTTATCCATCTGTCTGTTTGCCATACATTTTCATGTTACTTTGGTGGAGCCATTTAATCCCTCAAACTGTAGTCAATACGATGTGTCTTATCTCAGTCTGTCTTTCTCCCACACACACCCGAAAATAATTGGTGTCTGGATCCGGCATCCTGAATTTTCTCGACTTTTTGGCATTTCCATCTCAAAGGTCACAGCTTGCCTCCAATATGTATCTGTGATACTGTAGGAGCAGCAAATTATTCAGAAAGCACAACAAAGCACAAGTGTGACACGGCTCAAACATGCAAATACGGAAGTAAACACGTTACACTTCCTCACCCATGATGTCCCTCTGCTTCACTCTCTGTCTGTCCTCTCTCTTTTTATCTCCTGCTTCCCTCTGTCCCCCCACTGCCTCTGTAATGAGTTATCAGCATCAGGCGTCTCTAAGGGAAAGCTCAAGTCCTATCATTGTTAAATTACACCAACCGGCAGTGACTGGCATGCGTTTGGCTCTGGGGTACTTCAACCCGGTCTTTTGAATGTCCAGGTCATGACGCCCATTCAGAGGTCCGGCGCTGCTCCAAAACGACTGGGCACCCATCCTTCTTGGACCCTGTCTGCAACATATTTCACTGAATGGAGTCAGAGCAAGAGAGGAAATTGAAATAATTAAAGTCCACATTTGCATTTTCCTGGAAAATGACAGCAAGGCCCAAGGCAACGCACTTTGTCGTGCAGAGTCAAAATTGCTCTTACTTCCATTCTTGCTGCTTCTCATTAGGCTGATGCACCAGCCCTAATGATAGGCTATTTTCCTTAATGCAGAGGTTGGAGTGGGTGTCACTGCATCCACTGGCTTCTCTTATTGTAGATGGAGATGAAGAGGATATACAAATGAAGGAAACGACTGTAGTTGAGCAGGAAAAAACAGGTGCTGAGTCATATTCAAACCAGTTTAAGTTGTTAAAGGTGCTGCCACTTAATGGAGAGCACTAGTCCTCTGTCCCAACTTCCTCTCTCACTATTTCTTTTCATCCTTTTCTTTAACCTGAATTATTCACCACAAGTAAACTAGACACAGATTAGATGTGAAAAGGCTGAATATGTTCAGGCAATAGCAATAAAAAAGATGAAAGCTCCATCGTGGAGCTTAGGCTACACATTGTGCAACAGATTGGCTGCCATTGCCAAAGCCTTTCATCTAGTGACAAGCCATCAAGCCAAGACAGGATTGCTGATCTACTCGTGTAATATGGTTGTGTTGTCATAACTGCCGGTATTATCCGGCTCGCTTTAAAAAAGACATTTTGATTGAAATTGCTGTTGATGGTGGTCTTTTTGAATGTGCATTCAGCAAAGTACTTTTTATGGTTTTTCTGTGTCAATTCAAATGGATTTAAAAGTTTTCAGTATGACTGTAAATTTTTGCTAATTCCAGTATTCATCTGATGTCAATGTTCTCCCTGTATGTCTCTTCTAGTTGTCTTCAGTCAATTCGCCTTCTTCCAGACCGCTCTGAATGACATTGTGGAGGTTTATGATGGAGCAACACATCACTCCCGTGTTCTCAGCTCCCTTTCTGGAGCACACACAGGTAAACAAAAACACACAAGGTGTGAGCATGCATTCACGTTTTTTGGGGCAGGTATCGTACTCTTGAAAAAAGCAGCAATTAACATGAACCACATGTGGGCAAAACATGACTGGTCCACACTTTTGTTTCATATTCAGAACCAGTGTGTAACAAATCAGTAAATGTGATCTGTCTGTTTGATCTCCTGGACAGTATTTCTAGACATGAGAGGGGACTGAATAAAGTTATTGTTGGCTTCGCCCCATCCCTTTCATAAGGATCCGGTTAAACCCAGAGACAAATTGCTGACACAGGCAGAGCTGGCGTGGCTGCAGGTGGGCTCCAGTGAGCTGTAAAACAATTCAGCAGTGACAACAACAACTTAAAGAGCCACAGGGATAACATATCAGCAGACAGGCTCAAGAAGACTGTCATGCACGTACACACGAGACTTGAATTGGTATTACACAAACACACATGTCAACTGAGAAAATCAGAATATACGTGCAGTGCAGTTATGTAGGTAAACAAGTGCACACACACACACACGCTTCTATGCCAGGTTTAAACCCTTTTTATCAAGAAAAAAAAAAGTAGCATTCAGTGTACCCAACATTAGCATGAAAACCGAAAACAAAGAGACCTACTCAAAGGTATTAACATTCATGCAAATTCTAGCATAAATAGCATAAAGCTATGGTTATTACGTTAATAATATTGGCTGAACTTGCTCGCAGCTCATTATCCATACAACTGTCTAAATCCTTGCCAAAAATCGCTGCACAGATCCCCTTCCCATACAGTAATTATCCTTAAATAAACACCACAAAGATGGCCTCGTGCCGTGACAATTTTATTATACCTTTATTGGTATTATTTAAAAAAAAAAAAGAATACCATATAATTCAACTAGAATTAAAGAATGACAACAAAAAAATGAGAAGTTGCACCATTCACAGATTAATTATTTACTGTTTGAACTACAGCAGAGTGCTAGAGCAGAAGTGCAAAGGTGAAGGAGAACAAAGCAGCTCTGTTGGAACAGTGTTGCAAAATTGCGGATGTGTGGATATGATAAATGCAACCACTGTGTTGATAGGCCACAAAATAAATAGTTGGATTACGGGAGGTGCAACCTTTCGAGAGGGGTCGGGTTAAAAGGTGTGTGAGCTGAGGGCAGCTCTCCATCTCAGCCTGCCCTAGCCCTGTGGCTTGGCAAAAGCAAAATGATGACTTTGGTTTGTGTCCAGGGCAGCCTCAGAAAATCCAGTTTACAGCTCAATAAACAGGACGTTATATTAACTGCAAACTCCTGGCGGCAGGTTCACAGAGCTCTCTAACCAGGCATGGCAGAGCAAAGCTGACACACTTTGGCAAAGGAAGAGAGATTTTTAGTCCACACTCACATGAATTAGGCATAATCCAGAAGTGTGCACCCATATCTGCCATACAGATACACTGAACATCTGCGAGTTAAAAAGCAAGAGACTTACACACACAGTCTAAATATACAAGCTGTCAGTATGTGCGTACAGTTAATTCGTATTTTGGTGGTTGGCAGGCTGTAATTTGTCAAGCATGGTCAACAACAGCAGTCAAAACACCTGTTCTGACCTTGAAAATCATATTAGATTAAACTAGTCACAGCAAAGCAGTCAACAATATGTTTTTTGTTGCTCTCATGTCTGGTGAGGCAAATCACTTCCAGCAGAAAAAGGATATTATTTTCAATTGGCAGAGTCAGAGGTGGCAACGGAATAAAAGGTGTGATAAAATGAATAATAAAAGGTGCAACTTAGAAAAGTAAAGTAGATGGTGTGCAGGCACAAATGACAAATTGACTTGGTCAAGAAATCAACTGTATCTTAATGCTAATATTTTTTATATTGATTTCAAGAAAAAGACATCATGTTGGCCATCATTTTAGGTTTGCCCAGAAAGTCCATTTTAATTGGACTACATTTAAGTTTGACTGCTTTACACATTATTCATAAAAGGTAAGATTTCACTTTCTGTTATCACCAATGGGCTAACTCTGCTTTTAACTCTAAACCTGTTTGAATCCCTCGCATTTTCCTCCCATGACTGCTGTATCTGAACCAGCACTCCAACAACTGCACAATGAATTTTGACTATTGACTTCCAGCCAAAGTCACATCTCTCCTTGTGTGTCTTTCATATGCAAGCATAGTGGATCACATTAATGGCAAACTGGTTTGAAGCTGGAATGTGGCCAAAGTGTTATAAGTTACCCGCTGACACACGTTTGATCCGTCTGGATGAATACCTGCCCCGCACAGCAAATTATGAAACACTGTTGCCATGATAGCACGTCGCTAGGCCTTCATCTAATAAACTACCCAGCATGCCTTTGGGACCCAGCAGTGGAACTTGAACAATGCATTAAGAAACTGTGCCATTGGAGCTACCTCAGGACACTGCACTTAAAGGCGTAGGAATATTCACACACAGAAAAATGAGTGAAACATGCATGCAAAGGATAGTCACTGACAGACAGACACGCATACACGCAGATGTTGCCTCTGGGGTTAAGCACGTCTGCCTCCCTCCACACTGTGACAGCAAGCAGACACAGAGTAATGAGATCCACTGCAGAGAGCCAGTCAGCATCACACTGAGAGAAAGACAGAGCGGCAGAGAGAGAGATGCTCACACTTTGTATCATGTTCGACGTCAGTCAACAAATAGTTTTTTCCACCACAGTAGATACATCATAGGGCTTTTCCCTGCATTTAATTACACTGGTGATCGTGTTATGAAATACCCTCTTTCTAAGGATTTGATTTATGAACAGAGTCTCACAATGTTCTTTGAGGAATCATTTTATTTTTTAAAAAATTGTAGCCCCATAAAGTATTGAACCCTTACATTTCCCATGCCCATGAGCCAATGATTAGTTTATACAGTATGGTATAGGACAGGACTACACTGCAGGTGATAAACCCAACCTCAAGTCATTCTAGGAGAGGTGTGGTCTCTGCAGCTGGTTCGAAAGCACTGCCGAGTCTTACTACACCATTTTAAACCAGCTGCAACCAACCAATTTAATAATTGGTACTGTGAACAGAGAGTTACAATAGTCCAGCTGGGACAAGACAAATAAATTAACCGTATATTAGAAATATTTATGATTGGGGAAAAACAAGAACTTGACAGTGAGCTACATGTTGTTTAAGGCTCATATGATGATCAAAAATAGCTTCTAAGCTCACAGAACATGACTTGATGTATTGTTGGCAGACTGTGGTCTGCTCTACCTGTGATACGATGCTATCCAGACACAATAATCAGATCCTCCATTTGGCCACAATGTAGCTCAAGGAAATTGTTGGCTATCCAATAAGCGTAGCAGCTATGCACAGTCCTGTATGACAGGAAAGTATTAGGATAATCTTGATAACCACCATCCATTTGCATATTGTGGTAAGCCCAAAAAAGAAAGTTATATTTCCATCACAGTAGGTCCTTCTGTGGAAGTTATTGTCACCTTCAATTGCTCTAGACAAAACAACAGATTTTCACTGAAATCACACTCACACATTTGTTCTACATTTTTCACACTTTTTCCTGATATACGTACATGAACATAACTCCTAAATATAACTATACTCAGAACTAAAGAATGTCCTCTTTCACACAGTAGTCTCATGCTGAACACATAAATTGAGTCCCTAAAATAATATCCATCCATCCATCCGATCCCAGCTGACATTGGGGGACGGCAGGATACACGCTGAATAAGTCGCCAGTTCATCACATATATAATAAAATACTAAAATTCACACTTTACTTTACACTAGATGTATGCTGTAAATATTTGATTATTGGCTGCGTAGGTGACTGCATGGCAGTTAGGTAGCTAACAACTGTGGGATGTACCCACACAAATGTAACCTGAAGGCAGCACTTTGCTAAAAACATTCAAAACGCTTTTTTTTTTTTTTTTTACTTTTCCCCATCGCAGGCGAGTCGTTGCCATTAGCAACCTCCAACCAAATCCTGATCCGCTTCACCTCCAAAGGCCAATCCAGCTCTAGAGGATTCCACCTGGTCTACCAGGGTAAGTGTGTAACACAAACAAATCCTGCTGCTTGTTTTTTGTTTTTTTTTTCTCTTTTGGATTCTCTCTGTTCTAACAGCCGTAGTTCCCCTCCAGTATAGATTACTTGCTGAGGGATTTCCAAAGGATTCACCAGGTTTCAGCTGTGATGTGCTTGCGTGTGTGTCGGCAGAAGTGTGCGCTCTGGAACATTAACACAAGTATAGCAGTCTGTTGAAAAGGTTGTGCTTAAACTCCCCTGCTCCTCTATTTCCCTAAGAGGGACTTTTTTCTTGAACTGTTATTTTCCTTAAATAATGCAGTGTACCAGAAATGGCATTTGCTGCAAATGTCCAGAGGCAATAGCAGCTCTGGAGAAAGTTTAATGAATAAATAATTAATTTTTGTATTTTATTATCAGTAAGCTGAGGGAAGCACAAGGCAGACGCTGAATAGCATATGTTGTATAGCTGCAATCATTCAGACAGGCACATCCATTATAACTGCTTTAACAAATCACTGCGCTGATCAAGTGGTGAGGTTCTTAGATAATCGTATTAAAAAGTGAGCTTTTTGAAAACTAATTCTAAAGTTGAGAATAAACTGATTGTAGTCAGTGACAGAGAGACGCAAAACAGCCTTATATTTTCTTGGAAATGTCACAGAGAATTACTTAAAATCCACCTGTAATCACTGTGTCTTTCACTCTTTTTCTCCACAGCTGTGCCACGGACCAGTGCGACCCAGTGCAGCTCAGTCCCCGAGCCTCGAAATGGCCGGCGGATGGGTAACAACTTCGCTGTTGGCGCTGTGATCCGCTTTGAGTGCAGTCCAGGTTATATGCTGGAGGGGTCCAGTGCCATTGAATGTTTGACAGTTCCCAATGCCCTGGCACAGTGGAACAGCTCCATCCCCGGCTGTATAGGTAGGGCACGAATACTCAAATACAGACAGCAAACAGACTCACAAACGAAGGCACATACACAATTCTTTGTTTGTTTGTCTTTCCTCCTTTCTTGGTTTCTTTCTTTCTTTTTTCCCCTTCACTTTATTTCTTCACTTCTGTCTAGTCTCTCCCACTCGATGCCTTGAGTTTCAAACTCTCGTTACTCTGACACAGATGTGAGCTGTCAGCTATCGCCTGTAGCAATGCAGCGAGATTCAGCTAGGTTCACAGGTGGCAGGCTATGCTGATGGTCGCAAATACACACAGACATCCACACACACTCTTGTGGAGATATCCAACAAAGACACGCACTCTCACACACTACATACAACTGTAGCAGATGCCCCTCTGCTGTCACCAGATGTGTGAATGTGCAGAACAAGCTGTGAAGACAGAGTTTGAAGACTTTAAACACTCTTTAGGAGTGTTACAGTTTACCATTTTAGTTGTTATTTAATGATTTAAGTTGAGTGAGTCCTAAAATCAAATTTCTCTTAAAACATACAAAAAAAAACTTTTGTCATGTTTTATGTTTTCTAATCTTTTAGTTTACCTGTGTGTTCATCATCCTGTTTGCTATTTTGACACTTGTTTTAAGAAAATTCCTTAATCCTTCTTGCAGAATCACATCTATGTTTCAGGAAAAAAGATTAAGGGGGAAGATTAATATTAACATATCTTTTTATAGTAATTTCATGCAAATTTATGCATGCTTGTATGCATATACCTAATCTTGCTCTCCCCAGTCTGTAGCCATGATACATTTGGTACATTGCTCAGTTCTTTTTTAATCTCTCTTCTTTTTCCTGCAGTTCCATGTGGAGGCAATCTGACCCATCGAACTGGCACCATCCTATCGCCTGGCTTTCCAGAGCCGTACCTCAACAGCCTCAACTGTGTCTGGAAGATCACCGTTCCTGAAGGATCAGGGATCCAGGTTTGTATAACCTGGCTTTAACCTACCTCCTCAAAAATGACTTAAATCAATTAGTAAATCTGAGACACATTTTGTTAACAAGAGTGTACATACCCTAACCCATCAAAAAAACTATATTGTTCAATTCAGATGCAGCCCAAGGATGCTGCAGTAGCATCAGTTATACGATCATTGGAGAGTATATTATATTGAATGAAGGTTAAAGAACAACAGTGAAGGCTTTTCTCAATGGAAAATATGTTTTTGCTCTTCTCCCATCTGGCTGCGACAAAAGCTTGATTTACAAATGTATCAACTCCCCTATTATTGATCTGATTCGTTGAAAGTTAGCCCGTGTTCGACGTTGATGGTTGGTCCAGTCACCAAGTCTTTTTGATGATAAGTACCTGCCCCTTTCCAAAATGTTACCACAAGGTGGCTTCCCTGAAAGTTCTGTTTAACAAGTCAGAAAGTCAGGGTACTAGCTCTTGATGAACAAGTGTGGAAACCATTTAGTGTTAAGATCAAAGACTTCAGATGGTATAAGAAGCAAAAGACTGTTTTGAAAAGGAAAAGGGAAATCCAGTTATGGCAGGTATACTGCAGATTCATAAAAATGTAACCGTGCTACACACCAGATATAAAAGGAAACAGGGAGGCTGAGCTACAGTGACTTACTGTATGAGCTCACTCAAAACATATTGTGTAACCCCCTTTTAAAACAATCTCTGTCCAGACTTTTGAATATATTATTTACCTGTCACCTTTACAGCTCTGCACGGTCTTGACAACAGGCTCCTATGTGGGGATATGTTTTCAGCTTACATGGGCTAATTAACAGAGCTACCCACAGTATATCAAGGTATAGCATTTAAAGTTTTCAGGGCACAGGAGAGTTGCTAAATGATAGAGTCTATACGCTTAACAGAGTCTCAGAATTTAATTTGGCAGATCACTATACCAGAAACTTCAGATAGCACAACCTGAAATAAATTTGTACATAATTGCCTCTTCAATTACTTTACTTTCCATTCTTGGGAGTTAATTTGGTTTGCATATTCTTATTCTTCGACGTGTGCGTGATGGAACTCCACCAGGAACCTGGGCAGACGTCCCAGTGGATCTGCCTGACGGAAAGTTTTTAGGCTTATGCTTCAGCCTCTGTGGCTAATGACCTCAGTGCCGTCCCTCAACTATTAGCTCCTCTACCTCAGCTGACTGTCCTTGCAGGTCAAATACCCAAGGTGGCCCACAGGCACACATGCTGCACTACATACTAACATCGCAATAGCTTTGAGGTGAACTAGACCAAGAATAAGAACAGAGAGCTGACTGGACTGCACCCCCTCTGAATGGACCCTTGAACATGTAGATACCCGACTGGAACCAGACTAGTTTGGTAGTGATATATGAGAGTTTGTGTTCTTTAGGAGACAGCCAGATACCCACACTTCACAGCAGACGGGTCACAGCCTGTTACCAAAATGTGACGTTAGAATCCTCCTCATACCTGCTATTCCTACTCCACCTCATCTCTTTCAGACCTCTTTCTTCTTCCCACTGTTGCTCCCCTTGTACCAGCTAGCAGAGACACATTAGATTGGAGTGTCACGATCAGGAAGAGAACTTAAAGGAGCGAGATGCCTTGCCGGCACATTTGCTGCGGCCCCCCTAATGAAAGATCAATCTGTGATCTGCGTCGTCTCCCCAGGATGCGCCAGAGCCCCTGCCGCCCCTTTAATTGGCTCGTATCCGATCTATAACTATCAGAGGCAGAGGAGAAGGCAGAGGAATGGATGTGAGAGGGAACTGAAGGGGAGGCTTGGAGAGAGCAAAAAAATAATCAAAAGTCACGTACTGTTGAAGAAATGGATACATTTTTTTCAAGGATGTAGTAGCTTAAATGGAGTGTGGCCTCCTTCACGCATTCTTTATTTATTTTAATTTATAAGGCCTATGGCAATTAAACGTATTAGGAGTAAGCCTACTACTTACTTTGGCTAGCTTTCGAAAGTAAAATCTGTTTCAACGTTCTCTGCAGCTGTCATACAATTTTCTTCACTCCAGTGCCAACCACTTGATCACAGCCTTTCAAAAAGGTATTTAAGGCAAAGAAAAGAAAGCAAGGACATTCTAATGTCTATTGCACAATGGCTGTTGCTTTCATGAGAACTCTGAACTTTTACTATTTGTTAAGTCCTTTAGAGCTCTTTAGAGTAGAGATGTACTTTGAACAGCATTCAATGGAAAAAGAAAGGTGTATTTAGTCATTTGAGACTTCCTATCAAGGTACCCTAAACAAAGTTTGATCCTGTGAAACACTGAATGATAATGATGATGATAGACAAGAGGATGTGTGGGTGTTGTCCTGCACTTAGAAAAAGCTTGTGTCCTGTGTCAGGGTTAAGACAATAGCCATTTTATAAAATGAAAGTGGTTACGAGCTAAATGGCCATGCTTCTTCACTCTGTCCCTTTTTCACATGCACCTTTTTATGCTGCCTTCTCACACTCATAAATTTTCAATCCTTCAACCTCACTCTTGATTCCCCAGCCCATATACACCCTTGACCCTACTGTTACTGCTCTGCCTCCTAAATCCCATCCATTTTTTTTTTTTTTTTTTACTCTTCCCTGTCTCAGATCCAGGTAATCAGCTTTGTCACAGAGCAGAACTGGGACTCGCTGGAGGTGTTCGACGGAGGTGACAACACTGACACCATGCTCGGCAGCTTCTCAGGTATTGCCATACATACAGACTGTGTTTGCGTGGGTGCATTTATTGTCCTAAATGTCACACGACACCAAACCTTTGACATGAATGAGATTTTTAAAGCCCATATATATTTATGCCAAGAGCATGGAAGCTACCTAGTAGTCTACTCAGTTCTCACAGAGCAGCATGTGACCTGGAACATGAACTATATTTGTTCACCATCACATGCTGTATTTTAAAAAGAGCCCCTTATGCGCCGTTTAGCTCAGTTGGTGCATGTTACTCCCCCTCTCTCTCATCCTGTTTCCTGTCATGTCTTCATCTGGACTATCAATAAAACCATAAAAAGGCCCCAAAAATATACTTTTAAAATAAAATTTAAAAAATAAATAGAAAGAGCCCCTCATTTGGCACAGTTGGAAACATTGCTGAATTAAATTCAGAGAGATAAAGGCAGCCAGTGTGCTTGTGGGAAATTGCCTTTCTTCCCATGGCAAAATGTTGATACATTTCTACAAAGGTTGGCCTTATTTGTGTGGAGTTACAGTGAACGTTTGTTTACAGTATCTGTGTTACTCCTCTCATAGTGAGGATACAGGAAAGGGAATTCTCCTTTTGTTTGTGCTTGGAATCAGACCAAAAGTAAATGTTAGATGTACCCTGAAGTAAATAGATGAAAGAGAAATGCCAGACTTACAAATTTGAGTTATTAAACGAACAATTTTAGGTCACACTGTTTCTGTAGATCATGCTTTTCTCTCTTTCCAGCTGACTACATACAAATGTCTCCCTTCTTTTTCTTTAAAAAAGTGTGTAGTTGACTTTGTTATGCATCTGCTTCCCCAAATAACCTGATGTACCCATGAGAAGTCAGGCATGCATACAGTTTTTGCTGCATGCATGCAGAGACATACTCTTATAAATCAGCTAAAGAAACAAGCTTTTAGATATTTGCCAGTAGCTTATACAGTTAGTTATGGTTAGCCTATGAAGGAGATAGCATTGCTAAACTCCACTATTAATCTTCTCTCCAAGGCACCACGGTCCCAGCTCTCCTCAACAGCACCTCCAACCAACTCTACCTCCACTTTTTCTCTGATATTAGCGTGT
Organism: Lagodon rhomboides; assembly: GCA_039737535.1. Taxonomy (NCBI): domain Eukaryota; kingdom Metazoa; phylum Chordata; class Actinopteri; order Spariformes; family Sparidae; genus Lagodon; species Lagodon rhomboides. The sequence goes on along the minus strand of CM077799.1, from coordinate 20,502,991 downwards.
CCGCAGCTGGATTCAGGCTGGAATACAAGAGTAAGTGAGAAACCAGTTCATACCATCCTGACTACATGTTTCTTGCTGGCTGTCTTTCTCCTCAAGGTCTGACATGTGTCCTGCTATCTTTTGGTTACATTTTGAGATATTATTTAACCACATATCATATTTCTGTATGATTATCAAGTAGGTTTCATTATTTTCTTATGTATTTTTATCTATTCTTTGTGCCCTCAGCGGTGTCTCTGACCAACTGCCCAGAGCCTGTGGTTCCTATGAATGGCATTAAGGTTGGGGAGCGTCTTCAGATGAATAATGTGGTGTCCTTTCAGTGTGAACCTGGATATACTCTACAGGTAACATCTCCTAACTTCTGATATGATTTGCGCATTAATTTTCATGAAACTATGTTGCTTTTTTTTAATGTCACTCCTGTCAGGTTTCCTTTTCTTCATTTTTCTGCTCAAGCAGTGATAACATACTGTATCACAGTAGTGGATAGAGCAGACTGTCAGAGACAATAAACTGCGGTAGACTGGATGAACTGGATGATGTAGCATGTAGACATTGTAAAAGTTCATCTGCTGACTGACTGTAGCTCAGGTTTTGGTCCAGTTGGAACACACAGGCCACTGTGTTCTCCACCAGTCTTCTCTCCCTGTTCTCATCCAGAAATAATACATTTGACTTATTTCACTTCCTTTTTTCCGACTGGTTTTGATTTACATTTTATAAGTGTAATATAGACATTAGTCCAATAGCTCTAACAGCATATTTGTAAAGTTTAATAGCATCAGAATGAGAAGCAGATTTTCTCATGAGAAGAAAGAAAAAAAGAATAATTGAAATCACTTTTTGAAAGATCATTTTATAGGCTCTTTCGAAAAATTATTTCAATTACTTTTTTTTTTTTGTCTTTCTCGATTACCAAAGTAATTACTTCAGATGTAATGTGATTTATCATGGGAAGGCATCACAGTCATCCAGAGCTCCGGCAAAGATTTATTTTACCCATTTCCTATGTATAATCAAATAATATTTTCTATTATTTCAGGGAATTGAGGTAATGCTGCTAACTTGCAATCATGTAAATGGCCAGACATTCACAGAGAATTTGCACTTAAGGCATTATCCAAAAGTATTATGTAAATGTACCCAGATAAAAAGTAACTTAGATTAGAGTCAGCATTAGTTATAGATTTTTTTGCACAAGTTGCATCAGTCATACTGTTAAAACACAGATATCCAGCCTCTCCTTCACTCTGCATCACCCTGCACCAGGTTTGGACTCACTGCAGACTGTGCCCAGTTTAATGACTTTGCTTTACTACAATGTTTTTATGCAGAGGTGCCTTGTTGCTTCCTTCATTTATCTACTAGAAAGTATATGATTATTAATAAGTATAGTACATATGACCTAAATTCAGGCCACAGATATAGGTACATAAAGTAAACGGAAGTCAAAATGTCATCCATCAAGCTTGAAAATATCTGAAGTCATTATCAACCATTGGAGTCGTTATCCTTAATCCTCTTTTTTAAAAGTATATAATAACAATTCAGAAGTCTACACTTGCATGTTGTCTTGGTGTCTGTTTTGAACCCATCCATGTCTTACAATGGGTGCCCTAATTTCTTTGTCATGATCACATTTTTAATATGTATGGTGGATAAGCTTTGTAGCTCAACTGCAGGCTTTCAAAATGCAGTGTTGCTTATTTTGGAGGTGCTGAAATATATGAGATCGCCTCTCTCTGCCTGTGATGCTCCCTCTCTATTATTCCCTGTCACTTCAGATGGATTTAGCGATTTAGTCACCGCATGAAGTCATGTGGAGACAGGCAGCAGGTTCAAATAACTGGAGCAACAGATGAGTGGCAGCGGGGAGAACAAACTAATCAATCTTCTGTTCTTTGTTGCAATTTTTGTCTTTGTGCCGTGTGTGTTCACTCATTGGCGCGCCGATGCTCCGTGCAGGGGAACTCGCATATCACCTGCATGCCTGGAACCGTCAGACGATGGAACTACCCACCTCCTCTCTGTATAGGTAACAATTCCTTATTTTCCTTCATTTGGTTCCATTTTCTTTTTGATCTTCTCTTCTGTGTCTACATCTTATTAAGGTCTGCAACAGCATGTAGAAGCCATCAAGACTAACAATTTTGCAAGCTAGCAAGCGGGCAACATTACGTGAAAATGTGAAATGCAAAAACATAAAAAAGAATAGTTTGTTAGGAATATCCACATTTTCCTCATACCTAATATAGATTTACAAAGAACAACTCTATACTGAAATTATATCAATTTACCATTCACCAAATTATGAACGTCATGTCCTCCACCAAATCTGAGAAAATGAGCAAACATGTTAGAAGTTGTTAACTCTGAGCTTTTAGAAAATATCCACTTATGAGGCAATACTGTAGGTGACAAACTTTTGTACATTTTTAGATTTCCAATATTGTTTCACAGCTCACACATGGAAACACATTATTTGACTGACATGACCTATCTCTTGAGTCCATCAGCAAACAATGAAAATAGGACATATAAACAAAAAAGTAAAAGCAGAGCTTACGCACTGAATGTAACTGCATTCTCCATTTTGCACCTTCATTCCTCCTTTCTGTGGAAGTGCCTTGACAAATGAGTCCCACTTATTGGAACAACCTACTGTTGCCTAATTAGTTCCATCTCAGACCCTGATTGGTTGAAGTAGAGGGAAGATTCATCGTGTTCACAGGCATCAGCAGTTTCCTGATTACCGCAGGCATTTTGTGCTGCTATAGGATAACATTTAACCCCTCACTCGTTCTTCACAGAAACACACTAGCACAGCACGTACCCAAGTTTCTCTGTGTGGTTTTTCCCTCCTCTGGCTTATATCCCCTGTTTGTCCCATTTATTTCTTAATCTTCCAAACTGTGTTTGCTTTTTTCCCTTACCAGTGCTTCTGTCTGTCTGTTTCTCCTTGAGTCAGCTAATTCTTTTACCACTAGTTTCAGTATCATTTCATCTTTTTTAATTTCAGTGTCAGGATCTCTCGCTCTTTTCATCTATCTTGATCTCATCATCCCTTTTACTGAGGATTTCCATGCCACTTTTTTTAATTTCACCTTTTTTTCCAGCTCTTTCGAAAAGTCCTTGATTCTAGTTAAGACATTTGCAACATTTATCCATCTCTGGTTTAAGATGAAAGGGTTAGAGCAGCAAAAGATACACTCTCCGGCACCTTGATATATCAAGTAGAAAGTAAAGAGCTCCAGAGTTCCTTAATAGCGACATAAGGTTTTCCATTTGATGAGATGGTGGGGAAATTTAGGTCATTTTTACATTTCGTTATTTCTGATAAAGTTTTTACTATATTTGATTGGAAAAAAGAGACAGGATTGTTTTAATCTGAGAGAGTCACTGTTTGCAGATGCTAATGAAATGCTTTGTCTGCTTTCTGTCAGCTCAATGTGGTGGAATCAGGGAGGAGATGGAGGGCATGATTCTCAGTCCTGGTTTCCCTGGCAACTACCCCAGCAACAGTGACTGCACCTGGAGAATCTACCTGCCAGTTGGTTACGGTGAGTGTAATGAAGAGACTCTTGCAGCATGCCACATTTTGGTATCTCCACACTCAAGAACCTTTAATTATACAGCTTGTAGGGCTGTATGTTTGTCGGTACACATCCTTAAACTGTTTAGATCCCAGAGCCTGTGCAGGGTTAAGTACAGTGTTCACACAGCTCCTTAATGAGTCTAAAAAAGTCTTAAAACAAAATGAAGGTCATGCATTTTCTCTAATTTTCCCTAAATTTGCTGCACTTAATACATTTGCAGATGGTTCGTTTAAGGCTGATGGGAAAGCTGTCATGCACAGTAGCCTGCCTTAAAACTTAGATTGTTATTAGACAGTGAGAGACACTGGCATTAGTAGAAGCTTTATGTTACATGTACATCATGTTGGCTAGCTGCAAAAGTTGGCATCTGGTTGTGTATCATACTTCTGTTATTATCAGTTTTGGTTGCTAGCTAACTAACAAGCTAGGGAAGAGCGAAGATGGGGAGATAGAAAGTTTAATGGCACATCAGATTGGCTGCAGGAAAATAAGTCTGGAGGTGCTGATAGGACATAAAGCAACGTCATTCCTGCTGAAAGATTTCTCTGAGGAATAATTCCTTTTCTTTTTCTTTTTTATCTTAAAGGTCCCATATTGTAGAAAGTGAGATTTGTCTCATGTCTTTTTTTATTTTAAAGCGGGTTAGGAAGTATTTAAATATTGTGCAAGTATGGAAACGCTCCATCCATGGAGAAATGCACACAACTTGTATTCAAAAACCGTTGCTTTAAATGAGCCGTCAGGACTTCTGTGAGGTTGATGGTGATGTCACATAGTCACCACCCTCAGTCATGCCCCCAGCAGTTTCTCAGGCATGTGAGAGCTGACCAATCAGAGAATACTGTGCTTTTCTGGAGTGGGGTCTTAAAGAAAAAAGAAAAATGGATCGTTAAGACAGAGGGACGAATAGTGGATGCTGCAGCAATGGACAGCATGAGAAAAAACAATGTATTTTTTTTTTCATCAAAGCATGTTAACATTTTTTAGTAGACACCCAAAATGGTATGAGTATGAACCTGAAAATGAACATAATATGTGACCTTTAATTTAGAATTGTTGAGGTGTTAAAAAGGCCTTGAAATCCTTGACTTTCACTCTAAAAAATATGCAAGAACACTGTTTTCAGGAAGAGGATGTCAATTCTTTTATCAACTTCCTGCTACTTTTTTCTCAACATTTGTCCTCTCTTCTTCCCCCAGGAGCCCACATGCAGTTCCTCAACTTCTCCACTGAAGCCAACCATGATTTTCTTGAGATTCGCAATGGGCCCCTTGATACAAGCGCAGTAATCGGCCGATTCAGCGGCCAAGATGTTCCGTCGTCCCTCCTCACCACCTCTCACGAGACCACAGTATATTTCCATAGTGATCATTCACAGAACAAACCGGGATTCAGATTCGAATACCAGGGTAAGAGACTAAACAGGATCATGTGTAGAAAGTGTAGTTAAAGATGCAGAAGATGGGAGCAGGAAATAATGATCGGCCTTAGGTTTTTTTCGGACAAAAATATGTTTGCATATCTTTATGATAATGAGCCCTAAGCACTAAGACATCATTTTGTTAATTGTCAGGCTGAGGCTATAAGTGTTTTGAGTCATTTTCTTCTGCAATGCTGGATCATATTAGTAATTACTTCAGTGTGGCTGGGGCTTTTTGGCTGCTCTAATCCACCTTTTTATGTCACAATATCTACAACTACTACTACTACTACTAGGTCAGAGCTATTTCCCTCAGCTGGCATGATATAATCACTATAAGAATGAAAGTCACGTAGATGAATAATGCCTTGTGGCAGCGAAAAATGATCTCTTGGAGTGTTACCTTTTTTTCTTCACATTCATTTATGTGCAATTACTGTCACTTCGCTGAGACATGTAAAGCTATAACATTACTGAATTAGCCTGAGAACAGACTGTGTCAGACTTATCAGCCCACAGAGCCAGTAAATTCCTATACCTATAAATCTTAGTATATAAAACTGTTGATCACTTAAAAGATTTCTTCGCCATGTGCCAATAAAAGGCCTGACTGCATATCCACATAGCTGCAAGGAATAAATTGCCCTCGTCTGAAAATGCAACAGGCGCACAAAGTTTGTATTTTGTGATTCAACAAACGAGCCGGCAAATCGAAAGGTAGCATTATGCATTTACATAATTATGTGTACATTAGCATATAAATCAAGCATTATATTTGCAAATACCCCCTTTTGTAGCATTTGCATGAGTTATCTCCCACAAAGGGAAGCTGTGATCCATAGAAATCAATTTCTTTAGTCATATTTATATCCTGGCTCTTCAAGGCTCACTGGCTGCTTTGCTTTTGTATCCAAGAGGGGGGGAGAAAGTACAAATTATTTACCCACACCTCTTCTGATTACTGCATCATTCTCCTCCGGCACAAGTCAAATCCGCCCCTGGCATTTTTGTTATCCTCTGAAACCTCTGTCTGAGGAGGAGGAGGAGGAGGAGGAGGAGGAGGAGGAGGAGCAAGTCAGTGGGAGGTAGAGCACAAGGATGAAGAACAACAGAGAGATGAGGAAGGGGAATTAAATATGGAAAAGAAACAGTGGAGAAAGGGCATTTACATGTTGAGGCAAATTTGTTGTTGTTGTTGTGTGAATTGATTGCTAGCTTCAGTCAATTACTAAGAAGCTGAAGCACACAAGTGGTCTAAGTCCGTACAGCAGGTGGCCACGGTGATCTTTAACCTAATAAGCATTTAGTGGCAATTACTTTCTAATATCCTTTTTCTTTTTTTTTCTTTTTTAATTACAGTATTTTCTTTTTTTGTGTGGGTTGATTATATTACTTACATGATTGTTTCCAATGAATGGACTGTTGTATGTTTCTGTTCCTTCCCTCAGCTTACGAGTTACAGGAGTGCCCTGATCCAGAGCCTTTCCGCTACGGGGTGGTGGTGGGTGCCGGCTTCAATGTGGGCCAGTCTATTTCCTTTGAGTGTCTGCCTGGGTACCAACTCATGGGACATTCCATCCTCACCTGTGAGCACGGCACCACCCGCAACTGGGATCACCCTTTCCCTCGCTGTGAAGGTAGGGAAGGGATGTTTATGTAATAATATGCAAATCGACCACATTTCTTAATCTGAACAATAAGTACTCTTCCAAACTAGTGGAAGACTATACTGCCTCATGGACACAGAACCAAAGCAATAACATGATAACTTCCTGTTTAGAACGCACTGAGCTATTACATCATTAGCGTGAAGTACGGCTATGGAGATAATGATTACCTATTATGAATAATGAAATTAAACTGAATTATCATCCCCCCACTAATGAGGCAAAGCATTCCTCACTGAAAATCAATACGGTGCTATAGAGGAATGGAGACAAATAAAAGATGAATAAAAGAGGGGCTAAATTGAAAAGAAAAGTAATGGGTGCTCTTTCTTTTGCCTCGTCCTTGACCCACATTCTCACGCTCCAGCTGTCGATTATTCAATGAGGCTGGCAAAATTACAGAGGGAGGTGATGGCCATGACACTGGAACTTTGAATGGCGAGCAGGGAGATAAATGTGAGGGGAAAACGGAGCAACAGAGTGAAAAGGCAGTGAGAGCCGAGATAGAGTTTATTCTCTCATGGCTTTTTTCTTTTGTATAGTCCTTTTCAATTTTCACGGAAGATTATTAAGCGAGAATTTTTACCTGTGTGTGTGTGTGTGTGTGTGTGTGTGTGTGTGTTGGTTTGTGCAGGAAAATTCATATTGCGTATTATATCAAATACATTTATATAATATCAACCATATTGCAGTAGACTGTATCCCAGTACACTCCTGTATAGTTTCAATTTATCTATATAATAATGTATGCAATTCCAATATATCTTCTCGTACCAATGCAATATGCTGTGATAATATATGGCATTTAATATACACATAACAGTGTAATAGTGTGTATTTTAACTCATTCACATATATTTACATATTTTTGTATGTGCATTTTAGCTGAAAATGCCAACATATATATGAAAAGTGTTTGTGTGTGTGTTTGGGCAATGTCCTATGCATTTGCTTTCTGAAATGACCAGGACAAGATAGCCTGATGCTTCTGACTGTGAGTTTAATTACATTGGCATTAAGGCTATGACCTGGTGCGAGGAAGTGATCTGGCAGGAGATGAAGTGATTAGAGATGCTTCACTGTTAATGGCACAAATATACCTCAACACACACACATACACACTGCTGCTTTACTGACTTATTGCATATTAGATTTAAACTTACTACAAATGATAAAATGTCTCAGTTTTCAGTGAACTAAATTCATTGACCTTTCTTACATAGCTCCTCCCAGATAACACTGTGAATAGCATTCTCGGCAACACACAACAAACTACAGTGTTTACATGGTTTTCCCTGGAGATGAATGAGATACACACATACATATATTTTGTCACCTTACCTTCAATTACCATCTTGTCTTGGCACCAGCATCACACCACCTTGTGTCTATAAAATGCTTTGCTCTGTGTCCTTCCTTTTTTTCCACATTTCTCCTCACTTCACCTTGGCTGCGTCATCTCCTCGTCCTTCGTCATCCCTTTTCCATTAGCCATATTTGTATACATCATATTGTCCTTTACTGTTTACCATTTTGTTTTAAGAACAATGCAACACTGTCTCAAGTTTGCAGTTCCGAGCACCGTCTTTACACATACGGTTTAAGTAGCTTGCCGGTTGATGCCGTGAGCCAGAGGTGCAACTCCATAGAGTGTCCTGGGTTTAATCAATTGTCTGATCGATAGCTCATTTAACAGGTGAGCCAGGAGCAGAGTGGCCTATCAGCCACTGGGCTAAAGCAGGCAGCTGTATAACATGAATACACACATAACCTGAGAGAGAAACAGAGGGATAAAACACGCAATCTCTGCTTTGGGAATGATCGGATACCCATAGGCATCCATGGGTGTGCCGTTAAGCTGGATACTGTGTGTGTGTGGGTTGCTTGAGATTTCTGCACTGCTGCGATTACCACCCCTTCCTTATTTTTCCCGCTCCACCGTATGGTGTTTCTCTAAGGGAATGTTAAGCTTCCTAATCGTTAAGTTGGTTAGAGTTCCTGAGGAATGTTTGAAATGTGGTTACGGTTTCTATGCATGAAGATTCGAGGCTGGATGGGGAGTATCTTGTATATTTTTAACCCCGATATATTTCACATTAGTTCGCTTTTGAGGTAATGGTACTTTCAATACTGACATCCTGTCACTCAAACACAGTTTTCACTCACAAGCATTTATGCATATCCACTTCTCACACGCATACTGTACAAAAACACACAAACCTCAGGAGCCCAGTCCACACTAACCCCTTGCCTCATCTCTGCACTCTCTCTCTTCACCCCCAGTGGGAAAGGGTTGAGGCCTTATCTTAGCAAAACACTCCATCCAAGTCCCCACTTGCTAACAGGCTTTACTGGCTAATCTTTAGCACAGACAAGCGCCTGGGCACTCGACGAAGAGTGAAGAAGAGAGGGAGAGAGACACTGAGAAGGGAAGTGGAAGAAGAGGGAGATGAAAAATCCCCTTTTTTCACTGATTGCTGCTGAATTATGAATCTGTCCTGTTGTATTCCTGTCCCACTGATATATATAAATATATATATAATCTTCCTCTCTTTCTCCCTTTCCCTTCACTCCCTCAGTGCCATGCGGTGGGAATATCACATCAGACAATGGGACCATCTTCTCCCCTGGTTACCCAGAGGAGTACCCCAGCTCAGCGGACTGCTCCTGGCTGATCACCGTGCCTCCTGGATTTGGTATCAAACTCAATTTCACCCTGCTTCAGGTTCATGGGCCACACGACTTCATCACCGTCTGGTAAGAAGAAGTGAACTGTTGTTGAACTCCGAACTTCATGTAACGAAGTGCCATTGAAATTTATTGATTTACTTGCAATTCCATTTAGTCATTATCATCACCTCCACATTGCCTTTTCTTTCAGTCCCTTCTTTCAATGCTTTGTCACCCCCTCCTACTTTTCAACCTGTTACTCCTACACCTTTTTGTTTTTCCCATATCCACCTCTACTGCATTGCAAGAAGTATTCCAAACCCTTACAGGTAGTGAATGCAATAAGCCATGGAGGATCAGTCAGAGCAGTAGGTGGAATATGTTTCCCACCTCTTTAAATAAGTGTGCGTAAGAGAAAGAGAGAGGGAGACTGAGAGTAGGTTTTGGCTGGTGGAAATATGTGTGTGCTCTTGTTTTCTTGTTAATGTGTGTCAGGGTGTTTATTTGGAAGGTGTATGTCTTTTTGCCTGACTGGGTATCAAAGGGTAAAGCTTCCTTTCATCACCTCCATAACGCACGGCTAGGCCCTGCCATATGTGCAACCAAAGACAGGATTTTGCATGCATGATGGTTGCCAGTCCCAGTTGATCCCCTCTCCCTGAGACAAGCTCCAAAGGTCCCAGCTCTCTGTGAGACCGTAGATCTGACTGCCAGCCAACCTGGCAACTTGACGACCACAGGAAAAGTCCACATGGCGTTGGGTGACATCTATGTTTAACGGGGTAGGCTGCTTATAGAAATTTGTGTGAAGATTATTTAGTCCGTGGAGAGTTTATGTCAAAGTTGACATGGCCAAAGTGAGCCAAAATGTCTATTTTCTGTCGTATTGTTGCTCTTCTGTAAACGGCCCCGGCTGTGTTGATCTTTCCTAGCAAGCTCATGCAGCGCCAAGATGGGGACTATCATGTTCCCCAGTTTCCAGTTACCACCGCTGTGTATCTATCCACTGAACTACTGAGCCAAGGAAATGGGCCCCGTAATGGCGGCTTGGCCAGAGTGCTGTCAGGCAGCAGTCCCTAGCCAGCCGTTTCCAGAGCTGCTTGTAATCTCCCATGCCCAGTCTGACAGCCAAAGACAGATGGTTTTTAAGCTGAATGGTTGCGGCAGGAATCTGGGAGCTGGCTTAATCGGCCATGGCCACGCCAGGGGACTGCCAAGGCTGGGCCACAGTTTCCAGAGACACTCCCATTGGATAGCAGTTAGCAGGGACGGCGCAATCCAGACCTGTCATTCCATGCTTATCTGTAATTTTTACCTTATTTCAACATAATCACCCAGAGCAGCCTGGAGTAATTGCTTTGGGTATGATAAAGTGAGCAGCTTGGTTATACTCTGCTGCTGGAAGCTGCTCGACAATGATCTGGCATGTGGCGTTGTTTGGTTTTCTCACAGATATGCGTCACAGATCCTCGAGGTGTTTTAGCATTGGATAAGAGGCTGCTGACAGAAAATCTCCACTGTTAATTATCATCACTTTCCTCCAGTGTGTTGTTATATTTGAAGTAACAGTTGATCTGTGACCTTTTTTTCTCTTTAGGGATGGTCCACAGGAGACAGCCAGGAAATTGGGAGTGTTCACCGATGGAGAGCCCAATGACCCGCCCAGTAGCACATCCAATCAAGTGCTGATACGTTTCCGTAGTAACACAGAGAAGGGTGGACTGTTTCGTATCAACTATCAAGGTATGTAAAACTCACTCACTTGATCCTTATTTCTACCAGATATTTTGCACATATTCTGTGTTTGATTCCCTGTCCCATGTCTTTACAGCTTACAGACTACAGTTCTGCCTGCCACCGCCCATCATTCCTAATGCAGAGATCCTGATGGCAAGCAAAGAATTCAAAATTGGTAGGTGGGAAACACTATCAGAAAAAGACACATCCATACACATATAGACACACACAAGTACTGCTATCAAGGCACTACTGCGGTATTACACGTTAGCCACATCCTGACTTGTGGAATTGTAGCATTCACCTTACTTATTAACTTTACTGTCATTTTGCACTGCCGCAGGTTCACTGACTCAGTTATTGACTCCACATCCCATAAGGCTGTGGTAGTGAATGCCGACTAACACCTAAACTACATAACCCAGGGAGTTTTCAGGCTGCAGTATAAATGATTATGACAAAATAATGAGAAAGCCAGAGGGATTTGATGCAGGTGCTCTCATTCTCTCCTGCAGAAGACAATGGAGATTATTTCTCCTTATCTGTTTATTTGCATACCTCCTCGACTCATTATTATTCAGACACACAAAGGCAGCAACACTGACATAGTGTTTCATCTATAGGATCCCCAGTGGGGATTTATTATGGTACTTTTCCCCACTGTTAACTTTTTCTTTCACTGAGACAAACATTAGATCATGATTACCTCCGTCTCATATCCAGTATCCTGTCAAAGGAACACTGCTGTGGTGTATGAAGACATTGTTGTTTGTATCAATCATATGGATTGTTGCCACCATCTTTGAATTGTCATTTACTCAACCTCTCCCTTCTCCCTTTCTCTCTCTGTTCAGGCGACATAGTGCGCTACCGATGTCTTCCAGGCTACCAGTTGAGTGGAAACAGCATCCTGACCTGTCGATTGGGGACACACTTGGAGTTTGAAGGGCCTCCGCCCTCATGTGATGGTGAGTGATTGCGTGAGGTTTGAAAACTTGAAATATCGATTCCTGAACGTGGCTGATAAAACCGATGATGTGGTTACATATGCAAAGATATTGTAAGGTCTGAACCCACCTGCAGCACAGTGAGCCAACACTGAAACAAAAGAATACTGCAGAATTGAGCCTTAAAACATCTGAAGTGAGTTAAGATATGTGCACTTCTGGTTCCTTCGTCTTCTTTTTTTTAAATTTAGGTTTTGGTTCAATGCCTGGATTAAGGTCTGTGGTTTACATAAGTTTAGGAGATTTTCATATCTTGCTCCACAACATAAAATCATTAAGTAAATACCCCTTGTATGATTTTTTTGAGCTTTTATGTGTCTTAAAAAAGCAGTTGCTAACAACTGGCGAATTGAGGCTTCATAGGTTGTCAGGGAAATTAAACGTCTATACTATACAGGAGAACTCATGTACTCACTAGTCTGACTTTATAGCCATGTTGTCATTTTAATCTTGCTCACAAGCTATTCTAACTCAGACTTTCCAACTTGTTGATTTATCCATTTATACACTGTGCACAGGAAGTTTGTTAGTATGTTAAAGTGCCTTAGTCCTTGCAAAAAATGTCTTCTGTCGATCACAAATTGTTTCAGAAATAAATCACAACACATGCTAAAGAGTTCTTCTGTGACTGTATTTTCAGCAGGGTTATAGGTAGGCAATCTAGTTTTGCTCTAATCATAGACTTGTGCACTACTTTTAGTTTTGCCTTATTTCGGGATCCCATAGGTACTCTTTGTGCCTGTAGTCATGGAGCCGCAGCCACATATCAGTTTGGTAGCCTTTTCCATCCCTGTGGATGATACTTGGCTCCCATGAGGCTGAGGGTGGCTGTTGTAGTGCTCTCTACATGCTGAGATATCGTCCTCCCAAAGGAATCAATGAGTGCAGTGTTCCCGACTCACCGCATCATCATCATACTGCATGTTGTGTGTGAAACATTTCCTCTGGGCGAGAGACTGGGTGCATATAAGGGTCCCACTGTTTTTCTCTGCTTCAGAATATCATAAAAGCGTATATCTGTCATTCTTCTGCTCTCTGTTTTAAAACATCTCCGTTCCTGTTTTCTGTCTTTCTTTATCGTTGTTTCACACTGGGCTTTTGATGTACGAGGGAGAGAAGGCAATATTTGATAAATGCAACTAATTTGGAGTACTAACAGGGTAAAATATACCAATGCTCTCAGCGTGAGGTGAAAAACAGAGGGAGATAAAAGGGTAAGACTAAATGAAGAGGGCAACAAAAGGGGAATAGGAGTTATCTCTAGGCCAATAATGAAGATGTGGAACAGAGTACCAGGACACACAGTGAGAAGCACAACAGAGGAGACTGAAAGTGTCAAAATTCAAGTGAGAAAAAAGGAAAAGGGTAAATCCAGAAATCCTTGGTGTCCATTTATTTTCACCCCTATGGAGTCCTGTCTTTTGCCAGTTAACCATCCACTATAGACAGCTGCAGCTGCAGATCTGCAGCAGTGACAGCATCCACTGATGTTGCCATACACACGTTTTTGAATTGTGAAAACACCATGTATGCACCCAGCTTTGCCCAGCTATGCTAAACAAATCTACGTGCTGTTTTGAGATGAAAAGTTCAGCGACAGTCAAATGTATTTACTTGCAGTTTGCAGTGCATTTCAGCGAAGTTCAGTACATCTGCACTTGTGCTCATGACTTGTGTGGCCCATTAATTGCTTCCCTATTGCTGAGAGACACATTATACTGGGGACAAACAGTTCCATCAGAAGAGCTAAAGGAGTTGAGTGTGAGGAGGGCTGAGAGTGTTGAGAAGTGAGACACAAAACTGATCTTAGCGTGAAGGAAGTGGAGAAGATTGGATGGAGACAGAAGAGCGCTGAAGATAAACAAATAGGAAGAGAACAGTGTGAGATTACACTGAAGGAGCAGAATCCTTCAGGAAAAAGACAAAAATCAGTCTGGAAAAGATGGAGGAGAGACTGCTAAATGAGCAGAACCACGGCACAAGCAGAAGTGGGAGCAGGACAGGAATTAAAAAAGCAAGGCTGGAGAGAGAGCCGTAGTTGGAGGACAGTGAAGAGACGAAGTGCACAGCTCATTGAAATGCAGGGGACATGCCGGCTGCAGCTGCACCTATCAAATCACCACTTCTAGCTCTGACAAGCACAGCCCTCCCCTGCACGTCTAGCTTCCCCCCGCTCAATGGCACACTCATACATGTACTGTGTAAACACACACACTAGTCTAGCATGTGTCTGGGTGTCACAGCAGTGGATGTGGTCATTGTGATGGTCTTCCAGAGAACAGCACTGGAGCCTACAGCTGGTTCTGCAGTGTTGTTTGCTTGGCCAGTATCCTCTCTCATCCTCTGCACTCCCTCCTCCCTCGTTCACCACTTCCCTCCCCTGACTCACTAGTGTCAGACTTCTGTTCTTACGTAACACATGTACCCTTTATTCCCCGTTCTCTTTTTTCGGGGGCTGGTTAAAAACACTTGGACAAAGTTGCACCAACAGATGTCTATCTATACCCGAATCTGTCTTTCTCTGTCTTTCCATTTCTTTCCACACTGACATACAGGCCAACAAATAAAACCTACCACCTCATACACAAACTCACTCTCGAGTGTTGTTGCTAGTCACGATTGCAAATGTGTTTAGCCTCCCTCTCATAATTCTTGCCATTGGAACAACCGGTTGGTTTGTTCAGTATTTGATTTGCCTGCCATTTGATTAAACTGGGTTGTATTGGACCTGCATTCCTTAACTAAATCTGCTGTCTGCTGAGACCACAGGGAGTTCCAACATCACGTTCAGAAAGCAACAGCATTAGCGCAGTGCAAGTGTTGCTTGAATTCATTAATAAAACACAATGAGCTCTGATGATTCAGAATCCCTGTGTTTATCCCCCAGACAGATTTCTGGTTAAAACCTGCATAATCACCCATCGCATTTGTTTCCCAGCTAGCTAGAATTCTTCATCCCACTCGTTCCCTTTTGCCTCCCCCGACGCTCTGTCTTCATTTCCCTATTTGTTTCCTAGATTATTTTTCTTTGACCCAGCCCCCTTCTCTCAGCCCCACAGAATAGATTACAGCTGCCCCTTTTTTCACATCTTCATTGTCATCCCCTCGACTTCTCAGTGGGATAGGTCCTGATCCACACTAATGCTTATGTTGTGGCCCATCCCCTTCAATCAGCTCGTTATCGCTCCTCAGCTTATGCTAATTAAATACCAACATGAGTAAAGGCATCTCAGCAGCACTACAAGCTTGATACATGATGGATTTATGCACGTCTGTACTTGCACTCTGGAGTGCATAGAATTATTCGTGTATGGATGCAGATGTGTGTGCATCTGTGCTTTTCTGAACGTAAGCCTACCACCGCATTATTTCATCGGGAAGCTGTTCTATACCATGAACAATTTATACATAAACAGAAGGGGATATCTCACAGATTGCCATTCCTGCTCCCAGTTTATTCCATTCCTTGTCTCATTAAAGTGGAATTTAATTGTGAGCCCTATCAGCGCTGATCTCACCTTGTGTGTTGAAGCTGCTTTTTTTCCAGCTGTCAGATTTGTCCCCTAATACCCTTTTGTTTACAGCCAAACAGAGTGATGCTTCATTTCAAAGTGGATTAGTTTAATAAGTAGCAGCCTATAGATAAGGGCCCCTGCCTGTCTCTTTCCATCAGCTCCGAGACTAGCTGAAAGCAGTTTTGAAGGCACGTTGGAGCTTTCTGAAAGGTCACTGACAGCACACATCTTATCCTCAGAGAATTGATTGTTTAATGAACTTCACTCTTAGATTTTATATGCTATTTCCAGGTGCAATCAGTTTCACTATCAGTGATGGATTTAAGCAGTTTGACTCACACCCACTGAGGTGCTGAAGGTTGTAAATTATTTCACAGGCTTGTTGAATGTCTCTTTGGAATTTGTGATGAGAATAGGTTATTGTCACTTCTTGCAAAGTAAGATGCCAAAGTACTAAAATTGTAGATTTCTAATGTCCAACTCATATGCAGCATGATGGTGCTATTATTGCAGTATGTGTCACTGTTCATGCTGCTGGAATTGCATTCTCTGAGATCTTGATCTCAAACAGCAAATTAACCCCCATTTCAATTTGCAAAATGTTCCCTTAATGTTTTGAGATAGCACATTAACTTTATTTCCCCACTACTGTATGCTGCTGAGTAACAACTACTGTTTCCTGGGGCACCCTGGTGGCTGGAGAGTTTGAATCTAGCTGGGGACCTTTGTTGCATATCTTTCTCCATCTTTCTTTCCGCTCATTGCCTGCAATCTTTCTACTGTCACTGATTTTAATAAAGGCATTAATAAGCCCCAGAAAGTACAGTTTATTGACCTCTGGTAAACCACACTTGCAGATATTAAAAGGGTTCAATGGTAGTGTAATGGTAGACAAATAGGCCAGAGATCTACTTGCCTTTGATTCAATTTTTACTTGACCCTTTTATCTGCTAGCGGTTCTGAAATAACAACAAAGACAAAAGTTAATTGTCATTTTTAATTTTATCTGCCTTGCTCTCAAACTCGTGGCAAACTGCAAATAGTTTTGCTGAAATCCTCCAACACCACCCAACTAAACCCATTGTTTCCAGGATAATTAAAAATGTTCACTTGCGCTTCACGTCGTAACAACTTTACCCGCCGTGATTTTTCTGTAAGTTCACATGTGCAGCTCTCAACAGATGTAAAGGGAAGGAGATGGCTCGCTCCTCACTTGCTAGATTCAACCAGCCCAGTGTGGCAGTTTTTTTGCCCCTGTCAATCTGGAAACCCTCATTGCTTGTGGCAACATTTGGTTGGGAGTTATGATCAGTACCATGACTTGTTTAAAGTTGTGGCATAAGTATTTGACAGGAACATGCCTCCTTTACTGTGTGCTTCTTTGAGTGACAACTTACCTGACATTATCTGAGGTTTCCTGAGGCAATTAGCCCCAACTGGTTGACCTGCCAAGCAAGGTAAAACAAATGCTAAGAAATATTTGCAAATGTTGTTTAACCCAGGCTGTCTGCCATACTTTTTTCTTTTCCTGCGGATTTAATAGTCTCCTCCCCTACAAACACACAGAGGGGAGGTGGAACAAGCCAAGAGACACACTCACAAACACAACAGTGCGTTGACGCAAACATATGGCCCATCAGCATACACAAAAGCAAGTGTATATCCCCACACACACTGTCCCACAAATGAGGCGCTGTTTGAATGCGATTCAGAGCGTTCAGTTTTTCACTACTGTAACGAAGGACCCACTAGTGCCAAGTGCTGCTTCACCCTGAGGCAAAACAGGCTCAGGTATTCAAATCGCAGCACACAACTGGGGCATTTAAACCCCCAGCTAAATTTTTTTGTCACACTTGGTTGACAAACACACTCCTGCAGAAAATGTATGTGCATGCAAAAAGTACCTGGTCACATGCACTTTGAAGTGGTTTTTAATCACATTTGCGGCATCTTATGGTGTTTTTTTTATCTGCAATCATTGCAAGTAAAGCCTCTGGCTGGTGTTTAATGAGGTTAATGTATGTTTTTTTTTCTGTGAGTTTGAAATTGTCTTTTCTTAATTGTGAAGCTCTTAACAATGTTGAGTTGAGCTGCAGCACAGCTTGAGTGTTAAAACAGTTCAAACTGTTGTCAGTCCATGTCAATGTAGGCCCTTAATGTGATATACATTAGAATGCAGAGAACATTTACTTTATATAGATTTATGGCATCTTATTTAGCTACAGACAGCAATCACAAACAAACATTACAAACAAATGGATAAGTTTATCTGCTGTGGAAAGAGTTATTTCACACTCTACCTCTTCAGCAGTCAGCCCCATTAGGTGAGCAGCAAGAACAATAGGAGGGGAAAAAAAAAAACATGTCGCAGTTGCACTGTGTCGTCGTTGCAGCATCGGTGTCCTTTCATGTTGCAGCCTTTTCTGGGGGTTCCACTGTGTATGCCGACAGCTCTGGCAGATTAAGAGGTTGGCTTCACAGCTTCACAACAGACAGGAATGCTGTGTAACGTCTGATAATACAGACTGAAACCACTAGAAAATGTCAAAGGATGTCATGGAGATGTCCCACAGGAATACCAATAGTAGGGAGGAGGGGGTGAGCTGAGCAGATTGATGCAGTCTGCCCAGGCGTGCCACAGCTATAAGGCTTCCAGGCAGACATGAGCGTCAGCCGCCAAGTTAGCATCACATATGTCACATGCTGACAATGTGCAAAGAGGAGGGAAGATGCTCATGGCAGGCCAGTTAGATTATATAATGTGTAAGCCGTTTTGTGGACTGACTTATCATTTGACAGCTTTGTTTCCTGCGACGGCATCGGGACCAGAATGACAATTAGCTTAGCGATGCTCTTAGTCACATTGAGTTGCCCTCCAACAACAATATGGATCTAACTAATCCAATTTGTGCTTCAAGGTAAATTAAATTCAATAAAAATACAATGAACCATTTAGGACTTGTGTGCAATAATGAAATCAACACAGAACAGTAAAACTAAAATTAACCATTTTTCCTAGAATTCAAATTAATCAAGTGTTTGTGTTTGTTGTTTTTTCAACAGTGACTTGTCCCATGAACGAAGTCTTGACAGCATCCACGGGTGTCATCATGAGCCAGTCACCAGGCAGCGGTTTCCCCCATTTTGAGTCTTGTTCCTGGGTGGTCAAAGTAGAACCTGGCTACAACATCACCTTCACTATTGAACACTTCCAGACCAGCCGTCAGTTTGATGAGCTTGAGATCTTTGATGGTGAGCCGCTGTAACCTGAGCTGCAGGGATTTGTTAACTTACAGATCAGCTGATTCAGAAAATAATCACCAAACTATTTAAATTCTTCTAGAAAGTCATTTTTCAGGAAAAAATGGCAGAATTTTTGTTAGCCTCCAAAACATGGAGATTTGTTTCTCTGCTTTATGTTGTATTCAACTGAAAAGCTTTCGATCTTGGACTGAAAACAAGACATTTAAAGACATCAGCTTTAACTTTAAGAGACTGGGATGGTTTCACAATTTTATAACATTTTATAGACCAAATTAATAATTGATTAATCTAGAATAGAATTAACAGATTAATAGACATTGGAAATAATAATTTGTTCAAGAATAGTTGAACTGAGCATCCTGTTACATTCCTGGTCTGGACGATGCTCACTATGTATACTTTTCAGTGGTCTATTGACCTTGGGTCTCTGTGAGACACTTCCTTGGGTAATGACTTTATTTCACAAATATCCACAATTCAAGGCTGAAATGAGCCAGACAGCTGAATGTACAGTCCCTAACAAAGCTCTCTACATCTACTAACAGAACATCACACAGGCTTCCTTTCATGGTGACAGATCATCTACATCTGTCTTTTACATTTGCATGTGATTAGAGTCAGCACTTCTGCCAAGGCTGCGCCGAGAAAATGGCGGTGGTACACACCACTGTTCCTGATTAGTGCTTTTTATCTGCTGCCGAGTGAAGGGGAACAGACATTTTCTAACCTAAGGGTTGCCAAGCCAATTATGGAAAGAAATCTTTCTTTCTGCAATTAGCAGCTGAGAAAATTTTGATTTAACCCCAATTCTCACAAAATGCACAATCCCATAAAAGCCACGGCTTTGGGAAAAGTGTATTAATGTAAAAATTCAGATTCAACAAAATGAAATCTTGCAAAATAGAAATAATTTTGGGGGAAATGACATTCTCTGTTCCATAAATTTGCATTTACAAGAACACGATATTTAAATTATTCTTCAGATTTAAGTGAGTAGATCACAAGGGATTATTTTCAAGACCCAGTGCTGGTGGTGGTCTACATATTGGTGCTCTTTTTCTTTTGCACAAATTCATAAGAGTTTCAAAGTCGGATTCTTAATTGTCTTCTCTTCAACCAGGCCCTTCCAGACAGAGCCCTCTCCTGATCACCCTCAGTGGTAACTATTCCAGCCCACTGAGCATCACCAGCTCCAGTAACAAAGTGTACCTGCACTGGTCCTTCGATCACACTACCAGCCACAAAGGCTTTCGGATACGCTACTCAGGTGAGTCAAGATCAGGCATACACTACCCTGAAGTCACAAGCTTTTTTTTTAATGTTAAATGTGATTTGAGTGGTCCATTTAGAATTGATTTACTCTGAGAAATTGATGTTTGGCCTTGTTGCTTCTGGAAATGTTGTACATTCGATCTCATCAGAGGTGCCTTTGGTTTACTGTGTCAACAAGACCAAGATTTGGGCTGCCAACTGCAGCTGAAATAGCTGGAAATATGACCCATCTCCATGACAACCTGACGGGGGTGCCAGGCACGTGCGGCGCTCCTCGCTGTGAAGCACAGGCCGGGGAATTATCAAACGCTGTTTCTTGTGTTGCTTATCATTCTTCTGTTTTGTCCTGCTCCCATGAAGGATCTGTTGGTATACGACACCTGCATAACTCGCTGTGAATTATGACTGTGTAAATATTTAAAAGGCTCCCTCCGTTCTGTATCAACACCACTCAGCCAGATTGACTAATCGTCTCTCTCCTCCTCTCAGTGGAGCTCTCGTCTCCCCAACTGGATGTTCTGTCGTTTTCCTGTACTTTTCCCTCTTGCCATTTTTTTTTCCTTAGCCATGATGGATCAGGCTAAGTGACAGAAGGACTAAGTGATGGTTGAGAACCCACAAGTTGCCTTGGTCAATATGGAGTTCTGTAGTACCTTAGTGGGCAGGAAGTAACAGATGGTACGGGCATATCCATGTATTCTGCTGTGTTCTTCATCAGTTCATGTTTTGTCTCCATAGACCAGTCTTCCATCCACCATTTCACCTGTTTTCTGATCTATATATTTGGCTTATTTTTCATTATTGTGTCTTATAGCTACTGTGTGATTTTAAATTGTCTTTTTTTTTTTTTTTACTTGTTGTCGCTTTTGTGTGGACCCCAGGAGAATTAGCGACCACTCTGCGGAAGCTATTGGGGATCCGTATGAAGAAGAAAGTATTTGCAGACATGTCCCTCAGCTACTCTCCATGTGAATTGTCCATTCTCCCCATCCAGAGCCATCCACTTCTCTTATCACCTCATTTCAAAATGATTCCTAATGCTTATATGTTCCTCCCTTTGTCTGTATCACCATCTTCCTCCCATCATCTTTCTCCTCCTCCCCATTATCTATTCTAATCCAGTCACCTGCCAATGTGGATCTGATTCCTCTGAGCTGCAGGGCTGATTGCAGTGAGACAAGCTTTATACTATAACAGGCAGAGAGGGGGAAGGAGCGAAGAACACAGAAAGAGTGGCAAATGAGTTCGACACAGATAGAAGAGATGAATTGAACTCAGGAGCCGCCAGTCACCGTGACTGACAGGAGGAGGTCTTGCAAAGGAGCGTACAGTAGCTCAGTTGGTTTTAAATATCTTTGGTTCCAAACAGTGGCTTTTCTATTCCTAACCCATGTAGCCAGCAATTAATGAGAATCCATCCATTGATGATTGTGGAGAGGACAAACTCGAATGTCACACTTCACAAAAGCCTGAAGTTCACCTACTGTGTATCATCTATGAAGAAATCTTTCTCAGTGAACCTCAGTCTCATATTCCACATAAAGCCATCTCTCCAGCGCCACAAAATGGTCCGTCAGCTCACTCGAAAAGCCTCACAACCTCTGTCTCACTGGAACAATTTGTGTGAGACAACAACATCTCATTAAAGCTGAAAACATATTACACCGCTGGCATGGCTTTAAGTTTTGATACTGTAAAGGAGTTTTATCTGATTGCACGGTGCTAAAAATTCCCACAGACTTTGAAAGAAAGGCCATTGCCCCTGCCACATGTGAGTGGTTTGAGGGGGAATTTGCATTTTTATAGGATAGTAAAGTGGTCACAGTGATTAAGTGTAATGGTTAATGCGCTTTTTTTTGTGTCCATGGTCCACTTCCATCCTAATCTCTCCCTACGAGGACTACCATTTTCTATGTAAATAGCCACATCCTGTTGCATCACAATATTATCTTAAATGTTTTCACATTGTGTGTTCTCTTTCTATTCTCCAGCAGGTGTGCACTGATGACATGTTATTGTGAGCTCTGCAAAATGCAATTTAGGCCTCATTCTATGGGAACCATGGACCTGTTGCCGACACCATTGGGGATGATAAACGATTATCGCAGCCACCAATTTAGCCAACAAACAAAAACAGATACTTTCTTCCTGTTATTATGTATCCATCACTTTTATGATCCTCCTCTGCTCCTGCTGACAAACTCCTGTTTCGCTTTGTAGAACATTAGTTTCCTTTAATCAATTTTCCTTGTCTCTAGTCTGCAGTTTTTGCCTTAAAGAGATTGCATTGTAGTGCTTGTATTAATACATATCCTCCTTTACCATGCCAGGCGTAGAAGACAGATGCAAAACAGATCTGGGGCTCTGTGCTATTGAAGGCACATTAATCCTTCACTCCTCAACAACTTGCATCATCTTGCATCATTATTGGGATTTTATGCTTGTTGCACTCAATTTTATTGGTATGCATATTTATATCTGTACCTATTTCTTTTCTTTTTTCTTTTTTTTCACAGCGGCCTACTGCAGCCCGCCAAACAGTCCTGTTAATGGCACAGTGCACAGTCTGACAGGCACTAAGCTAGGCAGCACCCTGCGTTTCAGCTGTGACCAGGGCTTCCGGCTCATTGGCCAGAGCAGTGCCTCATGCACCCGGACTGCACAGGGGATCTACCAGTGGAGTGCACCAGTGCCACTTTGCCAAGGTGAGGGCCCGATCACAGCAGCAGGTCATGAGGAAGGATTAGAGGGTTGGAAGTTGTTCAGAAAAACATAGATTCAGAAATTTAACAGACTAGATTGTCTTATTTTCCTTAGTTTAAGTGAGACAGATATGCTTGGTAAAACAAGATGCGACAGGGTTATTTCACATTGCTAATGTACAAGAATTTCCTTAAATTAAGTTACATTTCGTCCCGTTTCATGCTTCTCATATCATTGGGACTAAACTCATTCAGCATTTAGTCACACTTCTCAAATGTGATGAAACGAACCGTCAAACTGTGCAAAGAAAACAAGATTTTAACACTTGTAGCTTAGCTGGCATGCTGAGTGAAAGAAGACATTTTTGTATCAAAAGTATTTTGTAAGTTCAGTCATTCTGATTTAAGTTGATTGAAAAAACTATCACTGAATCCATCTGCATTGGATCAAAGTGTGATTTCAGCTGACAGTGTGCCATCACCGACAGCCCCTCAGCCTAAGGCGTGCTTCAAGGAAGCTCACCTCAATGTGCATCAAAATGGCTTTGATGATAACACTGAATCAGATTAATAAAATTTGGTTTACCTGGGCTGAATTGTTTGATATGTCAGACTCATGGGTTAAAGTCTCTGCTATCTGCTTGTCACTGTGCTATTTTTTTTTCCAGTGATGGAATGAAAAATAGCAATTATCTACTCTCAACTGAGATTGACACTTAATAAAAGTTGGAAAGTTTTTTTTATTTTAAAAAAAAACAAAAACAAATGAATAGGATAGCTGATCATGGTGTATTCCTGCAAGATATACTTTGATATAAAAATGATTTTGTCAAAAAAATCTTCATTGACTTGGTGTTCATACTATATTCCATTACAAAACCGTGAAATCTAAAAGTCCTACTATGAAAGTCTCATTTCCAACAAGATTTGTGAACAGTATCAGCTGAAGCGTAAACTGAGCAGCAGGGCATCCATTCAGTGTCTGGTCAAGTCTGCACCAGGTGTAATCTCCACATGAATTGCATGTGCTCTCTCTAGACTCGATTGTTTACTATTGTGCAGATGGCAGCCCGAGCTAATGTTTACTGCACATCAATGGTGGCTCTGGGAGTGTGTTTGTACAGGAGCCCATTGTGAGCGAGGCACTCTGCATACAAAGATGGCTGTTTAAATAAACTTTGCTACCTGTGCTTTCACTCTGATCTACCGTAGTTTTTTGGTCTTACCTTCTGGCCACTTCCCTCTTTCCCCTCCAGTCATGTCCTGTGGGATGCCAGTGCCTCCGGTCAATGGCAGTATTGTGGGTCAGGACTTCTCCCTAGGAGCCAGGGCCACATACAGATGCAATCCTGGATTTAGGCTCGCTGGGCCTGTCACTACATCCGTGACCTGTCAGGAATCTGGGAGGTGGAGCCCCATTGAGGCTCAGCCCAGATGTGTTCGTGAGTATTTCTCTTATTGCAGTGTTTCCAACTGAACAATCTCTCAAATTCGGCATATTTGATGTTAAACCAGCACCAGACAGAGTAGATATTCGACTTAATTGTGTTTGTTTATCCTCTGATCTTCCAGCGGTGACCTGCCCTGACATCGGCCACTCTGCTGTGGAACATGGGAGATGGAGGCTGATTTATGGAACTCAAAACCAATATGATGCTATACTGATGCTCATTTGTGACCCAGGATATTACTACAGGGGTCAAAGGGTCATTCGCTGCCAGGCTAACAGCACCTGGAACTACCCAGATCCACGTCCAGTCTGCGAGAGTGAGTCGACACTACACATCCCATGGTTTAATTTTTCTACAGTTTCTTAAGTTAAAACTCTCATTCGCAATAAGAAATTGAAAATCATCCACCAGAAAAAAGCAATTTGTCAAGCAAGAAAAAATAATTGCATCCAAATGTATCTTATTCCACTGTGATATTAGGTGGAGAATATGATTAAACAAATCTTTTAACCAAAACAAAATAAATGAAAAAAACAAACAAAACCATTTACAAACAGATCTCAAACAAAAAGTTTTGATTGTATTTTACCATATGGGTGTTTTGTAATATATAATATTTACTAATTTCAGTCATCTCCTGTGGGGACCTTGGGACTCCACCAAATGGCAACAAGATTGGAACGCTGACTGTGTATGGAGCCACAGCTATCTTCTCCTGCAACACAGGGTATACTTTGGTGGGCTCGCGGGTACGAGAGTGTATGTCCAATGGGCTTTGGAGTGGATCACAGGTCCAGTGTCTAGGTGAGATCTTCAGCACCCAAAAATGATACAACTCCTGCAATTTGCATCAAAAGTAATTTTAAAGACATGAGTCTGACTGTGAGTTCTTCTTCCTTCAACCGTAGCTGGCCATTGTGGCACCCCGGAACCCATTGTGAATGGACAGATCATTGGGGAGAATTATAACTATCGAGGCAGCGTTGTGTATCAGTGTAACCCAGGATTTCGTCTCATCGGGGTATCGGTGCGGATCTGTGAACAGGATCACCGCTGGTCAGGACGCACTCCAGTCTGTGTCCGTAAGTGCTCACAGAGAATAGTTACCTGAGTTAAAGTTAAAGCTATTGGTTCTTCAAAACTTCCTCACTGAACAGTGCAGGGCCCCACACTGACACTTTCTACTAGTAAGAACACAGGTGAGGTAGGTAGCTTCACAAAAAAGAAACAAAATCCCAAAACATCAAAGTTGCCTCTTTCGCAGATTAAAAGTGTTGCTGATTAATGAGTTGTAATAAGTGCATATATTCCCTCGGGATGATCTTAATAAGCTACCAGCCGCAGATTCAACCTGATTAGACTGAAACCTTCTGGTACTGATCACCAATTTATTAAAGTTATTCAACCTTTTTACAGCCCGCTCCTGCACAATCTGCTGCATAACATACAGTGTGAAAAACTCTTTTGCCTCAGGTCTCATTTTAACCATGACATTTTCAAAGAAAGGGCAAGTACCCCACAATGTTTCACTGTATTCTTCGATAATACTGCTCATTTTACAAGACTTGTTTGTTTAACAGAAGTAAAAAAAAAAAGAGACATGCACCTGCAGGAGGGCCTCTGGCTTTGGAGATTGGATCACTACTCAGCATCGACCTTCAGTGTTGTGTCTATACAGCTTTGTTGTTGTTGTGACAGTCAGGTGTTTGATATTAAACAGAGTTCATGATACCGTTCTGCATGTGTGTAATTTTCTCTCTCCTTTGGCTTTCCCAGCCATCACATGTGGTCATCCTGGCAACCCTACCTTCGGAATGACCCAAGGAACCCAGTTCAACTTAAATGACGCTGTGCGCTTTGTCTGCAACACTGGATATGTGTTGCAGGGTGCTGTAAAATCTGCCTGCCAGGCCAATGGGCAGTGGAGCAACGCCCTCCCCAGGTGTAAAAGTAAGTGTCAACGGAATGCCAAAGCTTATCAGTCAGTGCATCTATGATTTGTGGACAACCTCATGTCTTCAAATGGATGAAAGGATAAATTCAAACGGGCAGCACAGATTGGAAATATGTGCCTGATCCTGTCAGGAGGCAGTAAATTGTTTTTAAAAAGCAATTTCAGGCCACAAAGTTGTGCAATTTGTCAAGTGAGTGAGCAAATTACTAATATAAGAGAACGCTTTATCAAATAATTTTCTCCTGACACCGCCATAATTTCAAAATCTGTATGTGCATACTTACACACCGTGTGATCATTTTCTAGTCTTTTCTGACATATAATCAATTACAAACAGTACAAAAACAATATATTTAATGTTTTACCTGATCAGCGCTTTGTATGCTTATCATGAATTTGATGCCCCAAGTTGGGACAGAGGCAACAGCAGAAGGGAAAGTTGTGGAATGTTCAAAAATCACCTGTCTGGAGCATTCCACAGGTAAACAGGTTCATTGGTAACAGGGGAAAGTATCATGTTCGGGGTTTAAAAGGGGCTTCCTCAAAAAGCTCAGTCGTCCATGTGGCATGAGGTTCACCATTTTGTCGAACACATGATTGTATAAAGGATATTACTACATTGGCTCAGCGACACTGACTGATGTTGTCAGTCAGTCTGGCTCTCTTCTTGTGTTCTCATCCATTTGTGTGGGTAGGTATTAAATAACCTATTGCAATGTGCAAGGTCGTATCTTGTGTGACCGAAGATGACCCCAATCACAGAGAGAGCGGAGATGAAGCTCAGAGACACCCGGAGGGAGGAAGAGTTTAAACGATGCATATTAGGGGAAATTGAAATGAAAAACCAAAGAGAAGCCTGGATTATTTAATTACCGTGGTCTCAACTACATGGTCCATGAAAGTTCCGGATAATATTTACATTTGATCTTATTTCCTCTTAGCCCAGCTACCTCTGCTGCACCCTAAGGCTCATCTGTCTGTCAGGGAAACAAACTTGGTTAATAACCATGCAGAAGCAGCCAAAAACAATCACAGGGTCCTTGAGCTCGTATGAAAGACAGCAGCCTTTGGAGACCCGCACCCCGGCTTTTGCTCAGAATAAGAAGTACCCTGCTCTGCTTTGAATAAGCGAGGCAAGGACTTGTAATTTGGCAGTGTTTTTGCGACAAGCGATGTATCTCGTCGCCCACGTCCGTCTCTAAGTCCCCACTAACTGAGGGCTTTGTGACAGGCACAGGAAGGGCGCTCGCAAGGTCGAGCCCTGAATGTGACAAGGCAGTGACAGAACCGGGGACGGATTGACTTATGAGTTTGTTTTAAATGAGGAGAGAAAGGATTTGGCCTTTTTTTTTTTCTTTTAGACATCTATGAAGGGATGAGGAGGTTACAAGTCTCACAGGAATATTTCTTCAGTTGTTAAAAAAAAGACGAAGTACATTTGGATGCTGCATGCATAAGCAGGCGAGATTTTCTCCCAGACATACGCCTTAAATCTCTTTGCTCCCATAGTGACATCATATTAGCATTGGCCTTGTTTCCATGCAGATGCTGAGATGCATTATCTATGAGCCTCTGTATGTGTGTGTGCATGGGTGTGGGCGTCTGTTCTGATGGCACATTATCCCCACTGTTGATGTTGAGACGTAAGTAGCTTAGAGGTCTTTTTGTCAATCAGATTTATCACCTTAATTACAGCCTTCGAGACATATTTGGTGAGGTGTGCTCTGCTGTCTGCCGTGTATTTCCTTCCTGAGTTAAAAAGTGTAGGTGCTGTGATGACATCCACTTTATCCTTCTCACCTTAGCCTTAGCTAAGCCGAACCATCGGCTTTTCTTGCGGAGGGAGAGAACAGCCAATAGATACAGAAGGCAGCAAAAAAAAAAAAAAAAGGTGAGGGTGGGGCAGGAGTTAGTCAGACAAAGGTAATGATTTCCACAGTCCAGATTTTAACTACAAAAGTCTGTAGGTTCCATCAGTAATGCAGGGAGCAAGAGAGCACTGCCGGCCTAGCCAGTCTCCCATCCCTCTCTAATCACCACCAATTTGAGTCGCAGCAACAGAGCCACAACACCACCTTCGTTGGATGACTCGTGTGTGTGTTTATTTGTCTTTCAGCGATAAAAAGGGAAGAGACACTGGACAGGGAAAAAAAACACACTCTGACACACCACTTACAGGGCCGTTACTTGGCAGGAGACCAAGAGGAGGAGAGGGTGACTGGGGTCCCCACTTCTGAGTGGAACAGAGATGAATTACCTCGGCCCTTCTTCCCCTCTCACTTTTATTCTTCTTTTCCCTTTCATCCTTTCACTTCCTCTCTTGCTACCCACTGGGCCACACACACAAATTTACCAGGAGGTCAGTCGTTTTTAGATGACTGTTGGATCGCTTTTGAGCCCCAATTGCCTGAGCACATTTTTTCAAAGCTGAATTTCCGAGCCTGGAAAATCTCGTGCTGTAGCAGCTCCACCGCTTCAAATACACTTTGTAGTGTTATTATGCGGGAAGTTGTAAATGATGGCGCCACGGGTCAGCGCTCTACAGGAAGGAATACATTATAATAGGTATTTTGGGGGTGATTTAGCTGTGCTGGCCAGCTCGGGAGCATGAAAATGAGCGAGCTTTTAGGAACATTAGCATACAATGGGTTCATTTTGGCTGTGGCAAAGGCACACTCATGGGGCGAGACTGGCAAGGCAAACTGGGGCATAATGGCTGCGTGGGCACTCTCAGGCAGTGTTTTAGAAGCCATTAGAGTTTTGGCATCGTAGTACACATTTAGTTGTGCTTCAAAGTATAAACTAGACAGCAACTGTTAGTCAGTGTGCTCAGACTTTGTTGAAACAGTGTAAGGTTTGGTTTGTGTCTTGTATCTGAGACACTAAAGATGAATTGGTCCCGGTGGCAGTCATAGCCTGACATTCTGTCATGAATTTTAATATATTCTGCACCATCAGGGCCCCCTTCCTCTCTAACTCTGTACAGCACCCCCCTCGCTGTCCCTCGCTCCTCACTCATCCCTCATTCTTCCCTTCCCTAACTCCCTCCATCTGGTGTTAAACTGACATGGTGCCTCTTCTCCTGTGAGCTCCCCATCCATCACCATCTCTGCACCATGGCGGCCAGCAGGAGACTGGCTCTAATGAAGCAAATGTTTATTTCCGGAGTCTGCCTCCTACTTCATTTGGATTGGGATGGATGGATGGATGCTGGATGGCTGGAAGTAGAAGCTGAGGAAAGGAATGGACAGGGAGAGAAAATAAAAGCAAGAGAAATATCTCTGAGGGTAGAATGGTAAAATCTTCATGGTGTGTGATACAGTCAATAATAAAATATAGTTTATTACAGTAATAAAACAAACAAAAACACCTCACTTGTCGTTCTTGCTATTTAAAACATCTAAATTTAGTGATCAAAGATACAAATGTTCTGATATTCAATACAAATTTCCAGGTTAAATAATTAGTTAAATTGAACCTCAAAGGCTTACACATGATGTCATTTTCTCTCCGGCTCCTTCACCCTTTTCCCCTCTCTGCATCTCTTTTTCCAGTTGTCAACTGCACAGAGCCGGGCCATGTAGAGAACAGCATCAGGCAGGTACTGCCCAGCGGGCCACATCGCTACAGCTTCCAGACCACTGTGTCGTACCGCTGTAACCCAGGCT
Organism: Lagodon rhomboides; assembly: GCA_039737535.1. Taxonomy (NCBI): domain Eukaryota; kingdom Metazoa; phylum Chordata; class Actinopteri; order Spariformes; family Sparidae; genus Lagodon; species Lagodon rhomboides. The sequence goes on along the minus strand of CM077799.1, from coordinate 20,473,065 downwards.
ACTACCTGCTGGGCACCAGCTCCATCTCCTGTCAGGGGGGACGGTACCTGGGATCGCTCCCTGCCCAAGTGCCTGTGTGAGTACCTTTTTGTATATGCTGAAAAAGAAGACGGTAAAACTGTAGACATCCACACTAACCAAACAGCATTTGTAATCACTGGCTTATTTTATCAATTAAGCAGTTTAGTCTATAAAATGTCAGAAAATAGTGTAATATTAAGACTCTGAGAGCTAAAGTTGAACTTTTTAAATATCTTATTTTGTCCAACACCCAAATAAATGATGAGGATAATATAAAATAAAAATAGCTGATGAATTAATTATCAATAATCGTTGACAGTATTTTACTTTTTTAGCCTCTAGTTGATAAAATCAACCCACCTGTTTCAGCCCTATCAGGTTTAATTCCATTAAGAGTAGGAAATTGTGGCATTTGTAATCAAATATGCTTCACTGTGATAAAGGGATTAACATTATGATGGAACTAAGTCTCTTAATTGGTTGGAAAGTTTGATAAAATGTGATCTGATGCTGTAAAACACAACGGAAATGCAATGTCACCCACACAAGTAGATTGCTAGTGTTGCTAAAACAAAGCAGTATATTCCAAATGTGGTGTATTTATCACTTCTTCACTGTTGGCCTTGCAGCAGTTCATTGGTTTTAATTGGTCTCTCTCTCTCATCTCTCTGCTCTGATTGGACAGTGGTGCTCTGTGACCGCCCCAGCATGCCTCCCTACGCCCAGATCTCAGGCGATCGTCGGACAGTAGGTTCAGTCATCCGCTACAGCTGCATGGGCCAGCGTACCATCATTGGCAACACAACACGAATGTGCCAGCTGGACGGCCAGTGGAGCGGCTCGCTGCCACACTGCTCTGGTACGGAAAACTACACCCAGATTGACTGTGTGACGGTCGGAAGGATAAAACTCAAGATAACCCTCTTTTATGAAAGCTTTACATTTTAATGTTCAAGATGAACTTCAGTTAGAAGATTGTAACAAGCACATTCGAATTTGAAACTTTGTGCTGCTCTAGCCCTTTTTGTCATCCCTTGTTTAGCTTCCTGCTTGTAATACTTTATTAATTCAGCTGTATTATCAGCACCCAGCCATACCAATGCCCTCATAATGCCAGGCCAACAAATTAAAGGTTTGGGTGGCAGCTGTTAGCTAAGTAGGTGGACCAAAGAAGGATCTCAAGGGCGAAGTGAGTGTCCTCCATAAAACCTGCTTTAATCTGCTCATATCAGGCTAAGGAACATGGCCGCCCACACCTCAGCTGGGTTATGAAGCACTATAAAGACATCGGCCCCCATGGACTGTCTTCCTTTACAGTGATTCGTTTCACGACGTCTAGTATACCTCATACACATGAGAAAGGCCTTGGGGGTGTCCTCATATGCAAATGTGCATAGGCACATTCACAAAGATGCGATAGAAACATGCAAAGACAAGAAGTGGCAGAAACACAGAGACTAGTACAAACACAAGCCGACAGTTTAATGTCACAATTCATGACATTCATATACTGTATATCTCCGGGCATGGCTAGTGTTCTCTAAACAGGCAATAAACACAACCCTTTTTCTAAAGATTTGCCTGGCTTTCTATGTGCAGTTAAAGACATTTTGACCTGCGACTTGTAAAATGAGGAGCGAGAGCAGCAAACAGCAGTACTAAACTGTTTTAAATTGAGTACATGGTATGTATGAGTAAAGGTAATGAAGTAAGTAAGTATGAAGAAAGGTGCAAAATATATGTTGAGATAAAATAAAAAAATTACAAATGATATGATATTGCACATTTTCTGTCTGTTGAACATATAGATATAATGAAAATGTATTTGAGAAGCTAGTCACTCTTGAGGAAGTTATATTTTTTTCCTGTTGGATGGCAGTCGGGTGGAAAAAGAGCTCTGTGCTTCTGTTGTAATCCTGAAAAATCTCATTTTTATTGGTTTAATATGAAAACATACCTCTTATGTTCTCCACATGATCAATGGTGTCATTGTGAAAAGTATTTTTAAAATTTTCTAGGCGATTCTGCCGGGCTTTGCGGAGATCCAGGTGTTCCTGTGCATGGTATCCGTCTGGGAGAAGAGTTTACAGTAAGCAGTGTTGTCCGCTTCAGCTGCGAGCCCGGCTACACGCTGAAGGGTTCACCGGAAAGAACTTGCCTGAACAACGGGACCTGGCTCGGCACCCAGCCTGAGTGTCATGGTAAGAAATACATACATCTACTGAGTGTGTCTGTGTGTTTGCTGTCTACTCTGGCAAAAAATGGGATGGTAGGAGGTGATGGTGGATGCCATTCATACAGCAGTATCACACTGCTTAGAAAGCTTTTGCCAATCTGCTGCAAAAGAGATACAGCCAACGGTCAGAATCTGGTTTCATGGGGAGAAAAATGGATGGATGAATGAAATACGGGAGGGTTCATGGGAGTTCTGCCTCAAATGCACATGTGTTGCGTGTGCAAACCAACATGTCCTGTGGCTGTAGCTTTGGAAATATGAGATACTGAGATTGTTGCCTGTGGCTATCTTATCCTTACCTAACCTAAGTTTGAGCCGTGTGTGCATACTGTACTTGGTGGTAAGTCAAGTATCTTCACAGTGGATGTTGCACTCCATGAGGTCTGTGCAAAATCAGCAATTCTGTTTATGATTTTATAGACAGAATTTCAGGGTGAAGGAAGTGGATACATTTTGGGGTCTTGTGAGGTAGATAAGATCAATAGGTGGATTGGTGTGGCATCCAGCCATTTGTGCTAAAGACGGAGCTGAGGTCCTAGGTAATGCTCTCAATTTAGCTGTCAATTTGGGAGCCAGCTCTCACTTGTGCTATGAGATTTGGGTGACCAAAATAATGAAACCCTTTTGGCACAGGGTGAGCAGCTTGGGTATCAAGGAAAAGCATTGAGTAGAACAGCTGCTCTTTTGCTTTGAAAGCAGACAGTGGAGGTTGTTCAGGAATCACATCAGGATGCCCTCCTCAATATACTGTGGAAGGTTTCCGGACACGTCCAACTGGAAACCCTGGAGCAGAACCGAAGACTATGGAGGGATTTTATATCCCATCTGGCCAGGGAAACCCCTTTGTATTCCTTATGAGAAGCTGGAGGACTTCACTGGGGAAAATCATGTGTGGCCTTCTGATTAAATTGCTACCTCTGCAACCCAAAGCTGGTTAACTGGTGGAAAATGAATGGATGAATGGTCAGATGGACAGCTTAGGCGCAGTAATGAATGAACACAATATCTGTCCATCTAGTATCATGTAAAACAGCTGGAGAGTTATGATGTTCACTGTCCTCCTAACACATTATGGGAATTGAGTTTATCACATCTACATTTAATTTCAATAACTTTATTTCTCGTAAGTCTTTTCCTTTTTGTAACCTTTCTTCATTCCCTTTCTTTCTCCTTTTCTCACAATTTTCCTTTTGTTTAGTTACGCCATCTGCATTTGTTTTTACACACCTGTGCATGCATATATTTTTATTATAATTTCTGGGGGAATAGACACCCATGATTTTCCTAAATTAGAGTTAGTTATTGCTTTAGTGAGTGTTTTAGAACGTGGTTGGTAAAAAGTATTTATATTTCATTATCTCTACATTCTGATGTATTTTCAGAGATAGCTGATCTCAACAAATCCCACCACTGAATTGCACATTTTCAGCTTCCAATCACTCAGACATTATGGATAATAATGTAGTTACAGTCACTGATTGTGTAAGTAGATGCTGCCTTTGCAAATGGAATGAATGACACATCGCAAATCTGCATTTGTGTGCAAATTTAAAACTGTGATTGAGTGGCAGAAACGCAGGGCCACAACAGAAGCTATTATTATTGTCCTTGTGCAACCTCGCATCCATTCTGCTGCCGACACATGAGAAGGAAGATTCTCTGAAGGTGTAATTTGCAACCGGTCGATATGGGTCTTAAGGTCAAACACTTTCCAATATTATTTCTTAGACGGGCAAAGACATTACAATTACAAACAATTAAAACACTTGATGTAGTTCTTCTTTCCTCCTGTTAAACCAGAAGGAGGATGTTAACGTTGATATCAAGAGGTGATCTTGTGCAAACACTTAAGTCTGAATTTAACTTGATTTAGATTATTCTTTATAACATATATAATAATATATATATTTTTTTTAATATTTAACAATATTTTTGAGCTGTTTTAGACTTTAACCATCTAGTTTTTCCCATCAGAGTCATATTGTCATAGTCATATTGGGTTTTATATTCAAGTTTGGAATTAATAACATTTGTCAGTCCTTGCTCTTGAGTTTTTTTGTTTGTTTGTGTATTATAAACTCCATTTTGATTCTGCACAACAGCCGGCATGTTGTGTCCAAGGTTTTGTACTCATCTCCCAGAAACACTAAAATAATAAAACTGTCCATAAAGTTCCATTTTGCCACGATCATTTTGGCAAGTTCTCTCTATACCGTTGTTTCTTTTCTTCCAACCCTTTTTTTGTGCTCTCTGTGAACACAAAGCCCTTTCCCTCTTCCTTGTATACAGTGTTTTATTTCCAGAAGCTTCAGCCTGTCTCCAGGGCTGCTTTCACTTGTGCTCTTAATACCCCCTCCACGAACACACACACAACCCCTCTGCACTCATCACCACCACTTCTCTCCCTCTCCTCACTCTGTCTTATACCCTCTCTAGTGTGTGTGGTATGCCCACTAGCCAAGGTTGCCCACCTGTTCTCAGTTGGCACTGACTTCAAGGGCCAGGCCACATCTGGTCATTACGGGAGGGTAAAGCCTGCTGGGCTCTGAGGGCCCGGGGCAAGCTGGAGACTGTAATGAACAGAACCATCGCTGGCGGCCGGACAGACACCAAGGGACTTTGTGAAGCAAAGGATTTGCCCATCAAAGTTACTTATGAAGTAGGACGCAGGGGAAGATGATGACAGGTGGATGAAGAGCAGAGAGAGAGGGAAAACAAAAGAGTGAGGAACACATTTTGACAAGAGCGAGTATTAGAATGTAGTAGAAAACCAACCTGCAGTGTGTGTTTTTTACACAATAAGTCTCTTTAGAATACATGTGAAGAAAAGGTTAAAAGTCTTGAACAAAGGGTAAGGTGTTTTATAAAAACTGAACCCTTCATCATTTCCAGAAAATACAAAAGATTTTTTTGTTTGGCAGATGATTGCTTTCTATTGGTGACTGATGAGAAGTTATACCTAAGTTTAAACAATTATTACTACATTGCTGGGTACGAATATAACTAGTTTTAGGCGTTTAGGTTGGTCAGAGGGAAAATAAAAGAAAGTAGAAGTGTTTAATTTATTGACCTTTCATCAATATTACAGTTTCATAAAGATATTTGGCATTTACAGTTTTTAGCTTCTACATCAACACATTAGTACTACAAGTAGACAAGGCAAAATGTAACATTTGCAATGATCTAAGTCTTAATCTAATATCACAAATCTGAAGTCTAAAATCAAATATTCGTGATTGATGTTCACCTGTATTTCTCAGTTCAGCACTTTGGAATGGTCAATTTGTTTGACTTCATCGTCTGACGCCTTATAATGTTCTCCAGGGGGGTTGTTGAAGTTGGTCTTAAGCATCTTTCTGGCAAAGTCAAGACACAGTTGAGTGCATCTCTCAGCTAGGGTACTGAATCTAGAAACCTCTGGGTGCCCTGAGTTTCTCTGGCCAATTATAATTTGCAGGCCTGTTTCTACTTGCTTTCTAGCATTTCAGTGCTATAGTACTGTGCCAATCCTGCCCCAAACCTGGACCCTTCTGCCCAATTCACCCCCACACACATGAAGACGGATTACAAATTAAAGGGAAGACTTAATATATGAGTGGAGAAGAATACCAATCAGCGTCTCTCTTGTGCTGTGGGGGGTATTTTACTGGCATGCTTTTGGTCTGCTTGTCCCCTCAGAGGAAAGGGTCACTGCAGATCAATAGAAAGTTGTTCTGATTGATGATTATCCTGGATGGCAGTGCCGTCATCCACATGGCACAGGGGGTCACTGAATAATTTGATGAGTATTAGAATGACGTGAATCCTATGCTGTGGCCTTTGCAGCCACCAGATCTCAACCCCATTGAACACCAATTAAAGGTTTTGGACCTGAATGTTAGGCAGCACTCTCCATCACCATCATCGCAATGCAAAATGAGGGAATATATTTTGGAAAAACAATGTTCGATTCCTCCAGTAGTGTGCCAGGGACTTGGAGAATTGATTCCAAGGCAGATTGAAACTGTTTTGACTGCAAATGGTGGCCAAAGACCTTACGATGATTTATTTTTTGTTTGTCGGATTGAATATTACCTAATCTTTTTTCTGCTACCCTCTCTTTTCTTTTTAAGTGATATCCTGTGGAAACCCAGGAACACCAAGGAATGCCCAGATCCTAATCCACGATGGCCTGACGTTTTCCAGATCCATTACTTATGCCTGCAGGGAGGGCTACTACTCTACTGGCCTGCTCACCCGACACTGCACTGTTAACGGCACCTGGACTGGAAACATGCCCGAGTGCTCTGGTAATTAACAGCTCTCACAGAGAAAGAAATTTAGGGCATCTATGTGTAGTGCTTAGCTAATTGTCCATGTTTGAATAGATGCTTTTCTGTTTATTGGCTTATACACAAGCCTGAGTTCTGCCTCTCATGTTTATTTGCATTTGAACACTAGATTAGACTCAATAGTTTCATACATATCCAGCACTAAATACAGGTAAATGGATAATATAATGCAGGATATTTGAAATAACACAAGAAATGCAAGAAAACATACATAGCAGATATTGTTAGTGATGGATGACTCACTCAATGACTCAGTAGGAGGAAGTTGGAGGCATGGTTCACTCCTTACATACAGCCCTTTATCATCACAAAAGACACACATCTGCTGTACAGAGCCAGGAGACCCTGGCAAATAGAGGTCACTGAGAGAACCAGTTCCTTCTGAATGGAGAGGATAAACCCGAAGCAGAGCCATTATGGATCTCAGACCTCAGTAATCCATAGGAGTGAAAGGGTACATTTTGACGCACTTTGGTGGAAGGACATGTGAATGGGAGCACTTTTAGCTGAATGATTTCTACTGATGTGTAAAAAAAAAAACTGTATGCCGAAAAGGGATTTACCCGACAGAGGTGTCGTCACAGTTTCCTCTCTCTCAATTTTAACTTGCTATAACTGAAATGTGAAAACATTTTATTTAGCTTCCGCAGTCTTATCTACCAAGCCAGTTGCAATCTAAGAATACTGTTAGGCAAGAGGAGGTGGCAAACTCTTTCCAGCCCAGTGGGATATGTAAGTGCTTGCTCAGTCAAGGAGAGGCACTACACCTCCATCCGACTGGGACTTTGACTGGGATGTTGGTCATACACATTTGATATTGCCTTATTGTCCCAAGGCAACTTTCAACTTGTCCTTTCATGCCCTGGACTTTTTATCTTAGACTTTTACAACAGAGCAGGGCTACAATGCTGCTGAGTCACAGAGTGAAACCCTCACTGTTGTTACTCAATCACACTGTTTTCCCCGCAGGATGTAAAAGTATAATCAAGGAGAAATGTGGTTCATTTTGGAGCTTCAGGGAGCTACTGTACAAGATTTATCACAAGATTTAGTCTCTCTGTAGTCTAAAAGCTCTAAACTGGGGACAATCAAAGTACAAGGACAGTTCTTTGATATAAAACACTTGAAGTCAAACTGTCAGTGATGGAGATGAGATGCATAGTATCTGATGTTTTAAACATAAATTCAGCCTAAATATGTTGTCCAAAAGTGGTGGTCCATAAATGAATGAAGTGATTATTACCTGTGAAGACACATCAGTGATGTTGCTTTTCAGATTGTTAAGTTTTGTCTGTGAGGTGAACTGCTTGGGTCAAATGCATATAACAGTTCATTAACTCTGAGGCTCCATCCGCTGTGCGATTTTAAATTGTTTGTTTACTTACTTGTACGTGTATTGAGTACATCAAATTCCATCAAAGCTCATCAAACAATATCGCTCAGACATGATGAGGTTACAAGCTGTGTCAACCCTTCTATGGATTCTTTTTGTCCTGTTTCATTTACCTAAGCAAATGTCTTCATCATTGTCCCTGTACTCTGCTATATCTGTTGTCATTGTCAAATTGTATTTCCCACTTTCATTTGTTCTTACTTTTTTATCCTGTTGTGTGTCTGCAGTAATCAACTGTGGTGATCCTGGAGTGCCAGCCAATGGGGTGAGGTTGGGCAATGATTTCATCTACAACCACACAGTCAGTTTCCAGTGTTCTCCTGGTTTCACCATGGACGCTGACAGGGCTTCAACTCTCATCTGCACCAAGGACCGAACCTGGAATGGCACCAAACCTCTCTGCAAAGGTAAAGATGTGTAGGATGATGTGAATTACAAAACGGTCATGACATCAATCTAGACAATGTTATAGGCTAGAATGAGTGTTGGATACATTGTTTTTACACTAATACTTCGGAAGTCTGGTATGTGTTTCTGGATCAGGCTTATAAGAGCTGACCAATCAGAGCAGACTAGGCTTTTTACGGGACAGGGGGCCTCATAGAGACAGGCACTAAAGCGTAGCGTTCAGACAGGGAATTCAGTTGTATGCATCAGTAGAGTGTATGAGAGTATCTCATATACTCATATATATGAGTATCTTTGTAGGCATCAAAGGAAATATGATTCTATAATGAGCATAATGTGGAAACCTTGATTCATATGGTCTTAAAATGCCTCTCTGTCTCCTTCTAGCAATTGTATGCGGTCCACCACCCACCATCCCTAACGGACAGGTTGTTGGGACGGACTTCACCTGGGGCTCTAGCATAAGCTACTCCTGCAACCAAGGTTACCAACTGTCCCTGCCCACTGTGTTGACTTGCCAAGGCAGCGGCAACTGGAGTGGAGAGAAACCCCAGTGCTTCCGTAAGTGGCACCACACTGGAATGCCTGATTGCATTACATGTTTCTGACATGTCTCACAGCCCAGCATGTGTAATATGTATGTCTCTTGAGTAACATTCACCTTCCTTGGTTAACATTTAATTAAAACACAGCATGGTTAGTGGGGTCACCTCACATTAACCTGCTTCTTATATCTTTGCAGCTGTGTTCTGTGGAGACCCAGGGATGCCATCTCAGGGGAGGAGGGAGGACAGAGGCTTCACCTATCTCTCCTCCGTCTCCTTCTCCTGCTACCCTCCCCTTGTCCTGGTGGGCTCTACCAGGAGATACTGTCAATATGATGGCACCTGGAGTGGCACACAGCCCTCTTGCATAGGTAAGCTACCTGCTTGTTCCTCCTTTTATGGTATAGTTTAGTATATACCTAACATATTCTAACATATTGAATACAGTATTTGATGTAATCGTCAGAGCAGTGACATGCAGGCGGGAGTGTGGAGGTTGGATGGCCTGTGGCCTTTTTATAACTATTATATACTATATATTGTTACTTTCATGTAAGGCTATATTACAAGTAACAGTATAAGAGAAGCCTCCCATCGACTGCCTTGGATCTGTCCCCTTAAGTTCTCCTTTGTAGTCCCAGTTGCCTTTTGCAACCAATGAATAATGCATGCAGAAACATTTCACTGGCTAACAAGGTATATTGATTCTGTTTTTTGGATTCTGATCAGCGAGATTTATTAAAGCAACCCAGAACATTTATTTCACCTATTTCAGAAACCACAGGTTTAGACAATTTCTGTGTAGACATAACTGGGAGAAACTGTAGTTTGTATCAATGCTGAATTGCTCCTTGAGACACTTAAACCAAATATGTAAGACACAAGCTGCAATTTCCAACATTGGATCAGTTCCTCCTCTGTTAGTTTCGACATCTTTCACATGCAGCACCCATTGAGGACTCAGAAATTCATCTGCAATGTGCATGTGCGAGTGCCCTAGGGACATTGTAATATTGTGATTGGTTTAAAATATGCACACATGGCAACAAATGACCAATTAACAGTTAAACACTAATTCATTATAGCAAAAGAGTTACCAGTAACTCCACTACATTTGTATAATTTATAAGCCACTATTATAACAGCCACAGTTGAAAAACCATACTGCTGGAATGTGGGAAAGGCTATACTTAGATTTAGTGAGATTTAATCAAATTAAAATGTGTTATGGGCGAAATTGCTTCACATCTTCTCTTGTAACACATGTTAGTTGCTGTGAATTCACTGGAAGGACTGGTCTCTCAGGCTTCTGGTTCAACCACTAGATTTGGTGGTGACTGCACTGAGACCATTAGAAACCTCTTACAAATGACAAGCTCCATTCATTTTGTAACATTCTTTGTACTCAAATGAGAAATGGTACTTGTCACCCTGGCCTACTGTCTTAGAAACTAAGATATAATGAAGGTGGTAAATCTGTGTAGTCTTGTGATGGTAAGAATTTAAGCTGGCGCTTCCTTACTTGTCCTAACTAATTGTAGGCTGAAAAGAAAAAATGACAGTGATTTACTTTTGAAGGAACGACTTTCAAAGTGTGCAATTGACACATGAGTTGATCCATTTGGATGCATATGTTGTCAAGAGAAAAGAATTGTATATAAAGAAGAAACACATTCTTGCAAAAATGTTTAACAATGTGATTAACAGGGTGAGTAACTCATGAGGCCTGAAAGTCTGTCATTGTGTTATAAGCTGGTCTAAGTAGGGATAGAGAGTGGGTTCACTTCACTAATAAAACACTTTGTAGGATTTGTGTGTGTTTACACATGTGTTTGTGCACATTTATTTCTGCATACAGTAATTTACGGCCTTCACTCCTCCAGTCAGTATTTCACACCAGAACTGTGAAAAATGTACTTTCCCCACACAGTCTCTAAGGTGATAAATCATTTTGTTGTGGGTGGCATGTTATATCAAATATTTTATTTAACTTTATTTTGTGTGTACGTGTGTGTGTGTGTGTGTTTTAGATCCCAGCCACACAACCTGTGGAGACCCTGGCACTCCTCTCTTTGGAAATCAGAACAACAGTCAAGGCTACCAGGTGAGAATATGTGGTCACACAGGAAATTGAATTCATATATTCAACTAAAATCAGGTTGTATCTGATGTAGTATTCCATGTGGTAGCACTGAAGACATAAAAATAAAGCTCGACATTTTTTTTCTTTACACCTATGTACCTTTAATATTGTATCATGCATTTAGCCACGATGTGGACAACTAGATTGCAGCAATGACTATCTTAATATTGACAAGAAAGCACAGCATGCTCAGCTCAGAGCCCTTTTTCCTCTGATATCATAACCATGTTAATAATGTTGAAACAGGATGCAACAGAATCAGGTGCTTCTCACACTTTAAGGACAGCAAACTCCTGAGGGAAACAAGGAGACTGGAACACACCAGTTGATTTGCAGCCTTTAATTGTGCAACCCGGTGTGCAAATCAATTAGTGTGCTGCAGTCCCCTTTCTTTTTTTCTTGTTGGCTGAGAAGACTGTATTATACCCCACCATCTCAGCTAAACAAGGTGATTCATGAAGATTTTGATAACTTATGTCAGAAAAATAGATTATTCTTTAAAATCATGGCCACTTACAGTAATCTATTCTGACCTGGTCATCACCATTAATTCCTTTTTTTCCTGATAATTTGTCCAGGAGAAGAACTGCAACTTTCCATTATTGATTCAGCTGCTGATTATTTTTTAGATTAATCAATTGATTTTTTACTGTATGGAATTTCAAAAAGTAAATAAGAAATGTATCTCAACCGTGAAAATGGATTATTTATGTACAATTAACTGACTAAATGATTGATCAGCTAATCTTTTCAGCTTTAGACAGAAGTTTCCGGCTTTTAACATCATGATAGTAACAGTAAAGTAACTGTTTTAAGACAGTAAAAAGCCAAATTAATATGAATTTTCATTCTAAATAAATATCAATCACATTTTTAGACAAACAGATTATTTTAATAATTTGATTAAACTGCCACTACTATGTGTAAAATCAGCCTCCTGTTATGTGCAGTGTGTATGTTTCCAGTCCAGTCCACATCCTGACATGCTCGTGTGTGTCTGTTACAGATCAGCAGCACTGTATTCTTCAACTGTAGGAAGGGCTACTTACTGCAGGGCTCCATTTCTCGCACTTGTCTGCCCAACCTCACTTGGAGTGGTTTTCAACCTGAATGCATTGGTAAGTTCAGTCTGCTCATATTGCAACAAATGTATGTATGAAGTAGAAAACTGAACCTTGAGCAAAGTTTGCTTTACTGAAAATCGGTCGCTGACAAATCCCATATATGCTTCTCTGACCCCACACCTTTACCTCACCTCTTTTCCCCTTTTTCTCTTCCACCACATTTCTTATCTGTTGCTCCTCTGATCCCCTTTCCCTGCACATCTCCCAACCCTACTTTAACCTGTCTCCTACTCCCTTCTTCTTTGGTCTCTTTAATCCATTTCTCCAGCACACCACTGCAGCCAGCCAGAGCTGCCAGCCCAGTCTGATGTGAGAGCCATTGAACTGCCATCCCTTGGCTACACGCTCATCTATACATGTCAGCCGGGATTCTACTTGGCCGGTGGATCAGAGCACAGGACCTGCAGGTCCGATGGGAGCTGGACAGGGAAACCACCTCTCTGTGCAGGTACAAACACTGTTATATTACATCCACAAGGGGACATGGAGATATTAACTATGCAAAGACACGTAGTGCCCATTTCACCTTTGCTGCTGCTTAATTTGTACATTTTGCACATACTGTAGATACATTCACCAACACTTATAATACTACAGACATGTGTACATGGCCAGCCACTCCCTCAGGGAGGCATGCAGACATATTAAACACTTAAAACATTTCAACTGATACTTCTAATAAGCAGTTTCCATTAGCAGTCTGCACTGAAACCACCAGGGCCTGTACTGGCCCGGGATTCAGTGGTGACTCAGGTTGGGAAATTGGGAATTCAGCTAATGTTGATGAATAGCTCTGTTAACACTCGCTTATTCTCAGACACATGCCAGGCTAGGATGACCCATCCATCACACAATTACGCTGCATGGAATTACAGACACACACACACAGACTCAAACACACACACACACACACATGCGGACACACAGGCTTTAAAACATTAACAAGGGTGCAAAACCTGATTAGGCCAATGCATCCCATTGATTAGGTTAGCAGAAGTACCTCTTATAAATGGTGAGGCAGTGTTAACAAGGTCTAGCAGACAAATAGACTGCCATTAAGGCACCCCTAAGCATTAGGCCTAAATACATATAGGAAAAAAATAGAGTCATCTACACACAATTATCTAGGATAGACGAGTGCTAATGGGTTAAAGAGGGAGGTGTACTGGAGGGTTATATCCATGTGATGGATTCCGTGCCACGCTGAAATATAGAGGCTGATGGGTATTTTTAAGGCAGTGCCATTAAGAGTGAAGGGAAGAAAGAGAACTGGCCTTAGCGCATACAGGATATTAACAGCGCCTGTGGGCGCAGTGATGGAAGGGCAGCTCAAAAGACTGGCAGCTAATAAAGAACAAGGCTGTGGGGGTGTGCGTGCATGTGTGTTTGTTTGTGTCTGTATACATTCATCCGAGGTGATGTTTGTGCTCATAAACTACCATCAGTATACCTGTCTTTGTTTGTAGCGGCGTGTAAAGCCCTAGTCACTCTGTTTGTCCGTGTGGGTGTATGTTTACTACTGTGATGTAGTCCCGCGGCCCCATGTGAGCAGTAAGGCATTATTAAAGTGCTTCCCCTGAAGCAGCCAAACTGTGTCTCTGACTTAGCCGTAGCCCCCAAAGGGACGGCCAGGCTGCTCTTCAAAAGCACGAGTCTAGTCCTGTCGCAGGCAGCCCCTCACTCTGGCCACCACAGGGCTTCTTAGTCATGGAGGTAGACAGGAAGTGCTGATGGTGACATTGTCCTTCTGTAATAACCCTAGAGCTGCTGTGTTTTGCAAGAAAGGGGATCTTTGATTTTCACTTCCCGTGGAGTGCATTGTACCTGTTTAGAGGATTAACGTGTAAATGATTTTTTCTGCAGCTGATAATCGCCCAAGTGGAAAGAGCCCAGTGGGGACAGTGCAGGAGCCACCCTCCAAACTACCCGGTAAGACAGGTTCTATAACTGATTGTTTGTTTTATCCTCTGTATGCAGTTCTCAGTGGGCATTTTAAGATGTTAGAGCTGTATAGCAGATAGGGAACGTCCTCAAAAGATGTTCAGTTGTGCTTTACTTTGATTCACTATCCAACTTACCATATTCATCAAAATGATAAATGCTTTTTAAAGTTTCACTTTAACTGATTATCCGGCACATGGCACTTTGTTCTGAACCATAACATACTTTCTTTGCCCCCCCATCTCCCTCTTTCAGTCCCTGGTGGTGTATTTGCCAAAAACTCTCTCTGGAGGGGATCCTATGAGTACCTGGGGAAAAAGCAGCCAGCTATGCTCAGCATCACTGCCTTTGAACCCTTCAGCAACCGTGTTAACGGGACACTTATCGACCACAGCGGAGTGGAACTCAAACTAGCCGGTTGGTACACTAAAGCCAGAAGTCACAGTCCAGACCTCGCATATATACACCCACACACACACACACACACACACCCTGTATGACCATGTCGTCACATCAGAGATCCATTTCTGTGTTGGGTGTTATCCAAGCAAATAATTATCTGATAAATTCAAGTGAGGAGAAGGAGCATGAAATCAGTGTGGTCCCTTTATGAAGAAGATTGTCTGCTGTTTCTGAATAGCAGACATTTTATTTTTTCCTCTGGCATAATTGCTGTGCAGCTGTGGTCATTAAGACACAAATTTGCATCAGTAACGGCTTGGACACTTCACTCCTCTGTACCTGGACGCTATCAATCTTCATCACAGTGTACTGAAAATTAGTTTCTACTGGTACAAATTGCCACACTCCCAACCGAGAGTGGTGTTGCTGAGTCAGACTTAAAGATTATTGTAGTGTTTGCACAAAACATAAATTAAATTGCATTATTTTAAAATCATTCAGTCGAATCTTCACACCAGTGAAACTGTCAAGCCCGAGCAGAGCCCAATTGGGCTGTTTTTTGAGCACCTAGGGTAACATATAAATTAAATATGTAGTTTGGTACCTGAGAAATTTTAAATGGCACAGATGGTGCCAAAATGTCCCAGAATGTGTCAAAATGGCACATTTGGAGTTTCTGCCTGAGTGCTGTGTACTAAAACCTTTCTAATCACTTTATTAGCATAGAAGTTGGCAGAGGTAATGGTCAGATGTTTTGCTATGTTTGCTAGAGAGTTGGAGCTGCACCTGCATCAGTCCTCAGATTTATTCATTCGAAAATTTTATTATTTTTTTTAAATCTGTAATTTATGTTGTGAGCCAACTTAATTTATTTGGACCCAGTGACATATATACTTATACTTACAAATCTGAACAAATATTTCAAGTGCTCCCTTTATTATAATACCATGATTATTCAAATATACCTTAAAGTTGCAGAGATACACTGTTAATTATCGAGCAGAGACACAAAATAGAGGCTAGTTTTTAGTGAAACATTTCTTCATCATGAGAGACATGGTATTGTATGTGACATAGATCATGGTATAGTCTGCTGCTCTAAATATTCAGTAGTTCACCAAATCCATAGCTGAAAATAGTCACCAAGAAAGGCACTATTTCTGTTTGTTTGAGTAACATTTGGTGAAAAATACTGCTGGTTTAGTTTATGTTTGTGACTCGTTCCTTCAGATGGAGTAACGCATTGTTGTTGTTGTTTGTTTTTTGTTTTTTTTTGTCTTTTGATGGGATTTGCTGACAGTATCAAAGATATTACAAACTGCATCCTTTAATTATGTGCTACAACCTATAATCCACCTTCCTCTGACTAATACAGAAAGTGGAACATTGTTTTGTTTAAACTTTGCTAGGATTACAATACGCTGTATCACAAATGAAACAAGACTTTTAAATAACTAGATTACATACATTCATGATGTATTTATTTATTTATTTATTATTTTTGTAACTTGGTACCATTCATTTTACCTTGTGCTCTCACAAAGACAATGAAAGGTTTTGTGATCACAGTCTGTATTTGTCTTCTGTGATACTCTCAGTTGCGACTTTCAGCTGAAGGAAACCACAGTTCGAGATGCAATGTTTGCTTACAGATTTTATTTAAATCTAACTGATGAATGAACACCACCTAGATGTTACCAGTTTGTGCTGGAATTTAAACCCTTATATTGCTGCTAAAGTTATACTTGTATTCGAGCTTCAGTCAAGCCTGAAGCGAGACGTTGTTTCAACAAAGACAGGCTGCTAGACACTGAGGAAAGAGTCCACACGACGTGAAGGAAGCCATGATTTGAGGACAAATCAGATTTTCATGTGGCTGTTCTCTAAAAGCAGAAAGCATTTTTTGTTTTCTTCTTGTAGGCACTTACAAGAGGGAGGAAGCTCAGCTGCTGCTGCAGGTCCACCAGATCAGAGGCCCTGTGGAGATCTTTGTCAACAAGTTCAAAATAGACAACTGGGCCCTAGACGGACATGTAAGTGCAAGACCCAGGGTCACATTCAATACCTGCATCACACTCACACATGCCAACACACACACCCCTTTATTGTGAAATATGCACAAGCACACATACACACTAACCTTGTCAATCTGGGGAGATGGAGGGCCCACCAAGAGTTTTCTCTTTAATTAAAATGTCAGTTAAATCATTGCCTAGTAATCAGGACTCGACAGACCCCCCCCTCCAGTCCTCTCTCGATATTATCCCCCAACCCCAGGCACCTCGAATGCACACACTCTCAAGATATAATTAAAATAGCAGATCACGGTATATACGTATGTGCGGTTTGTGTGCATGTTTCCCAAGCCTCACAGCACGGGAGTGTTTATGTACAAGCGTGTTTCGGAGCTTTCCACTTGTGTGTGTGCCGAGGCTCAGTGTGTTTATGTTTGTGCTCTTGAGCACAAAAACGTCATATTAAATGTCAGCTATAAGCGCGCCTCTCAGCTCCTTTGACATGATATTTCATTTTCTGTGTGCACCAGCTGCTGACACTTTGATGATACGCTCCTTTGTAAAGACTGGATGTGACACATAAAGTGTCTGTCTTCCATTCCTCTCTCTCCCTAGGTGTCCTACATCTCCTCATCCAACTCCTTTGTGTACCAGGGATTTGTCAGAGGAAAAGGCTTTGGCCAATTTGGTCTCCAGAGACTGGGTGAGTGAGCTGACCACTTAGTTATAGAACCCACAGTGAGCCCGTGGCTGCACGGGGGATGACTCTGTCTGTGTTTTTGTTTTTATTCCATGTCTGGATTTCTATCACAGAAATCTTTCACTTAAATTATGTGTAGTGTCCTCAAGCTTAGCTGCAAGTGCTTTCACAGCAGGAATATGCTGTGCTGGATTTATCATTTATTTACTTTTACAAATGTGAAAATACTTGTGGCTGTGAATCCAGCGTGAAGAGGCAAACACAGTTCACAAACATGATTAATAGTCCCAAAATGACATCCACACTCACACATAACACAACACAGCTCGACAAAATCTTTCCTCTGGGAGTTTGTGGGTAACGTGTTGATGCCTGTGGAGTCTTTGCCGTATCAAGCAGCCCCACATCTCGCAGTTTTGATACAGTAAATATCAGCCATTCTCTGCTACATGTCGTTCTTTGGTTCCTTCTGCGGATTCAGCTTTGCTGTCATAGGTATGGAGGATTTTTCTCCCAAAGGCTGCAGCTATCCATATATTCTGCTTCATGTTTGTGACCTAGAAATCTGAGCCATGTGATCCCCCTCGCTCCGATTTTTTGCTACATTTGGTATACAGGAAACAATCTTTACATCCCGCCACCATGGATCTGAATGCTTCTGCAGTCAGGCAGATATCTGTGTGTGTGTGAGATGTTTTTTCCCACATTTTCTCTACATTTTGATGCATCTGCAACTGCAAACACTTTCATATATTCTGTGTGAACTAAAAAAGGCCAGCATGGAAGATAAATATAGAATATGTAGGGTTCTATCAGCGTATGTGGATGTTCACTGGGATTTTGAAAAAGCAATTGGAAAAAGGCTGAAAATATTGGTTCTGTAGTGCCACCCACTGTTCCAATCCATCCAAAGGATCCATGCTATGTGTGAGAACACATTAATTAATCTAGTGTATGTAAAACATCAAAGGCAAATCAGAAGAAAAAGAAAATGCCATCATGTGCAGAAAGACAGATTTCTTTATCATCAATGTCAAGTGTTCTATGAATTGAAATAATTGAAACAACACATGTATAGTTTCAATTATTAAACCTCGCATCAGTGGTGGTTAATAAAATTGTCTTTTTTTTTCATGTAGCGGCTTAGCTGCTCACCAAGTGTCTGTGTGTTGTGGTTGGGATGCTGTACATAAAAGAAAAACTATTATGTTGTGTCATTTAAGCTGTGTTACATTTAGATTTTGTATACCTATTCCAAATGTGACACAGATTATCTAATCCATGCAAACAGTTAAGCAGATACAGTTAAGCTAGTGCCGCTGCTTTTGCTCTTTGTTTTTGCTAAGGCTGGTTATGATAACAGATTCCACAGGAGTTCAGCAGCCCAGATTGGAGTGGCTTCCATACTGGCTGTAGGCTAGACTGAAGAGCAGAGAGAAGTGCAGTTACAAAAACAAATCAGATATGAGCCGGAATTTGGAAGTTTAGACCAGTTTAGAATTGGTGTTAGCGCAGATTGAGCGTGTGTATGTGCGGTAAAAGTTGTGTGAACGTAGCGAAAGTTGATGTGCAAATCTGCTGTAATGAGAGAGGTGCTTGAGCAGCAGGTGCAGAGCACTCCCCACCACCACCACCACCACCCCTCTGCCACAGCACACTGATTGAGCAAACAGCTCTTTATTAATACAGAGGAGTGGAGCTGGTGCCAGGGCATTCATGTGTACTTGTGTTTAAGTGTGTGTGAGGAAAAAGCGGATGCGAGTTTGGGAGGAGGGGTTGGACGTCTTGGAAACGATCCTCCTCATTTGTTGAGGTGTTTGTGTTTTGTTTGAACTCGTAACTGCGAGTGCAGTTTTGCCTGCTTGAGTGTGTTTGTGCATCCGTTTGTGTGCTCGTGCTCAGACAGCAGGGGGTTGATTGGCAAACACCACAAAACCCACTAATTAAATTCCTTCCTGTTTGTCACTCGTCCTTTATTGGAGCTTTTTTGGCATTCTGTGGCAAACAGGTGGGCTGTCACTTCTGCACTGTTGCTGTTGCACACACACACCACCATAAATTACAGAATGAATCTGAAATGACTTAATAGCTGTCGGCCTTTGATGTTAGTAATTAAGAGTCATTGTTAGGGTAATGGAATTTGACGTTCCCAGGGGGGAAAATGAAAATAAAGCATTGCAATAAAGTAAAAAAAAAAAAAAAGTCACTTGTGCGCTCAGTCGATTATGTATAAGTGGAGCCTTCCTGTCAGGCCTCTTCAGCTAATACAGTTCCTATAGCTTCACTCTGCTCCTGTTTATTTGCTTTTATATGTTCTCACACATTCTTGACAGGGGGCAATCATTTCCCTTTCATGTCCCTTGGTTGTGTAATTTGTGGGTTTTATATATATTATTATAATGTCTGCTGCTGAAGTCATATTGTACTGAAGTGATGCCAAAGCACAGCCTCAATGTCTCATCTCTTTCTCCTCCAGAGAGTTTAGACCCCAGCAGAGACAACCCAGGCTACAACTTTGCATCCAACAGCAGTTCAGTGGCAGCAGCCATCCTAGTGCCTTTTATAGCCATGATCATTGCAGGCTTCGCTCTGTACCTCTACAAACACAGGTAAGGGTCACACCATTGAGATATTTTCCTATTCTCATCATCTGCAGGTAATAACAATAACATTACTCTTTGTATTGTTGTTGTTGTTGTTGTTGTGTTGTTGAAATTTGAATGCCTCTGTAAAGTTAGCTGTTTCAAATAAGATTCTGACTTATTTCTCTTGAAAGATAAATTTGCATTCACCCTCCAAAATCCATTAAAGTGAAATGGATTTTTTCAATCCACGAAGGCATATGTTGACCTCAGAATGAGAAAATCGTCATCTGTGATATAGAGAGAACACTTCCCTCCCTCGCCTGGGAAACTAATTGGTTCATAACAGTGAGACACAGTGAAGTAGTCAGCTGCTCGATACAGTGGGTGACTGAGCGAGTGATGAAGAAGAAGTGAGCGAGCTCAATTTGCATGGAAATCTCACAGCGCTGATGTGACTATTAATAATATGCTGTACCAGTACAAATCAATAAAGCTAAATCCATATTGGGCAGTTAGTCGATTTATCAGTTAGTTGATCGACAGAAAATTAATTGGCAAAATGCAGAAAACAAATC
The DNA here is from genome assembly GCA_039737535.1 of Lagodon rhomboides. NCBI lineage: Eukaryota > Metazoa > Chordata > Actinopteri > Spariformes > Sparidae > Lagodon > Lagodon rhomboides. The sequence goes on along the minus strand of CM077799.1, from coordinate 20,452,646 downwards.
AATGATTTAAGTTATTAATTCAGTAGCAGCCTCTCAGATGTGATCATAAGTTGATCTTTCTGCTGTTTCATATCATTTTAAATGTTGTATTTATGTGTTTTGTATTGTTGGTCAGACAAACTTGGCCATCGAATTATTAAATAAATTACCTTGAATTTGTCACTATTTGCACATTTGACAATAAATCAGTAAGATAAAAAAATAATCAATCATGAAAATAATTGTTAGTCGCAGCCTTAATCCATATTATGACACATATCTTTACTGTGTACTTGATAGAATGTGTGGGCGAACCTTTACATGAACCCATCTCACTGTTTATTATATTGATGCATCTCATTTCAGAAGAAGACCCAAAGTCCCCTTCAATGGTTACGTGGGCCATGAGAACACTAACGGACGAGCTACGTTTGAGAACCCAATGTACGACCGCAACATCCAGCCCACCGACATCATGGCCAACGAGACAGAGTTCACAGTCAGCACAGTGTGCACAGCTGTATAGCAACTGCTTTCCTCCACAGGTGAGAATCATAAAGTAAGGACTCAGAGCGTGAGGCGTCCTTGGATCCACATTTCTCTGAAAGTAAATGAGGTTATCATCTTGTGGCGAGCTTGAGCTAATCACACATCCAAGGCATCGGAAGTGCTGAAGCAACAAGACAGATTCTCAGCATCCAGCTCCAAACTAAACCTTTTACACCGTCCCCATAGAATTTTCTGAGGAGAGAATTATCTGTGATTGGATTTTTTCTGCTGCGTTTCCTTTGATCTATATCTCTTGTGTTAATGAATTTGATTTGGTTTGTTTACACTTTATTGAAAAAGATAGAATATGTGCATTTTTGTTCATTTTTTTATACTGACCAGAATATTCCATTAATGCTTTTATCTTCTGTGTTTTTCTCTCATCGCTGGCTCCATTATTTTGGTTATTGCTTACCTTTTCTTCTTTGTTTATTTCCCTTTAATTATCTTTTTTTGTGCTTGCTTGCTTTTCTGTTTTCTGATTTCTCTTTTCCTTTTCCTTCCCCTTTCCTTGTCCTTTATCCCACACACCCATCACCCTGTACATCCATCCTTGATGCAGTTAGGGGAGGAGAGGTGCACCACATCTTCGCCTGCCTGCCAACCAACAGAGAGGACATCTATAGTTCCTTGAACGGAGGGCAAGACAAAGATTATTTTATTTGCTTCAAGAAACATCTCCAGTGGCAAAGGCTCTTACCCGCAGGAGACGAGAGAAAAAAAAGAAACCATGTGAAGACAACGACTGTAACAAACGCCAACAACAAAATGCTTTTTGTAACTTTACATGGTTTCTTGATCATTTTTCCATATTTTGAGGAAAAGCTTCCTCCTGACACTGCAGCCGGCAGGAGTGACGCTGGAAGCAAAGCTGTGATGACTTTTCTCACCGCCCTCCGCCTAAACCCAAAGGGAATTTTGCGGTCAACTTTAAGTCAAGAAAATTGACCTGTAGCTAACAGAGATCTCTGTGCAAATGAACTGTATGGTGGACGGCCCCACGTTGGCCTGTGTGAGTCAATGAGGGAGAGAGTCTGGACTGTTTCGATTCACTCTTCTCTCTGTTTTTCATTTGCTTTCTTTTTCTTTTCCTTTCTCTCTTTTTATACGCTGCTTGCTTTCTGTGATGAGTAATCGGGAACTCTGTTTTTCCCCAACTGTCTGCTCCTGAGGCTGTTTGAAAGGTTTCGTTGGAGGCCTCAACTCTCTGGCTGAGGATGAATTAAAAATTCAGTAGGTTTTGAAGGCCATGTTTGAGACACACAGTCTATCATTACTTTTTGCGCTTGACTCAGTCCTCCTTTTTTTTTTCTCTCTCTTTTTTTTTCCTGAAGCAGGGATGAAATTCTGCTTGCTGAGGCAGCTGTGTCCAGAGCAGGGGTTAAAAGGTAGCTAGAGCTGCAGAAAAAAGCACTTAGTGAGGGTGTAGAGAGAATTTATGTGTATCTGTTAGTGAGCGAGAGAGAGAGTGTGTGTGTGTGTGTTGCATGTGTGTGGTGGCAGCATCTGCAATCTACCCAAAATATCTCTCGTCTGTTTTGGCCCCAAAGAAGATTCCACCAAACACATGACAGATAATTTGCTACAACCTATATTTTACTTTATTTTAAGACATTCTGAGGATGTGGTTTGCCTTTGACGCCAACAAAAAAAAACTGACAGTGTATAGATCCACCGAGAAAACGAAAACTGAAGGCAGGGTCAGTGTCCAGTTCCAGCTTCCATTTGCTTTCTCTTTGTTTGTAGTGATTCATGTGCAATCACATTTTTGTGTCCAGGAGATTCTGAAAATAACGTGAGGACAGACAAATCAGCCTCTCCTAGATCAAAATGCTAAGTAGGAGGCAGCACTCGCTTTACATTGGTCACGACCTTCCTGCCACTGTCGCTTGAGGAGGCACTTGAGAAAAAAAGGAATTGGTTGGGTCAAAGTAGGGATGGCGACTATGATACAGTATATCTCCATGGATATACAAACACCTCGGGATCACATCTGTTTATTTTCTTTCTCACTCATGTCCAAAAATCCAAACATAGCTGAAGCCTGAAGTCACAGAGCAACACATGGCACATTCTCTTTGGAGAGATTGTAAGTCTGATGTCAAATTCTCCACTTTGGACTTTCTTTTAATCCTGGATCCACCTTCACATGCTTCTCCACCTTAAAGGTGGAACATATTGTATTTTCCCTGAGATCAAGATGCGGGGTGAGCTCCCTACGCCTGGCCTTAGGATAACAAAGATCAAAGTTCGGTCATGTTTGAACTCCCTCAACTGTTAAACTAAAGGCACTTGAGTCTGGAGAATGGATGAGTCAGTGATCTGTTCCCCCTGGATTATATTCAGGTCTGTTCCTCCAAGTAAACTTCTGACAGCTCCATCCTTTTGAAAAAGAGCAGTGATGCTTTGTTTAGTCTCCGCTCGTCGTCAAAAAGGTGCAGAAGGCTTCTTCAGAGCCGCGACAGCAGGGGAGTTGGCGGCATACTGATTACTCCCATGCATTAAATTGGAAATGATAAATGTGGCGCGGGAAAAGAAGTGTTTATGCCTCTAATGCTAACACTCCTCAAATCTGTGCCGCCTGGGGAGCGATATACAGAAAATATTGTTTTGAAAGTGCGACACAGGAGGGAACTGCTATCAGAGATAACAGCGGGACTCCACCTCGGTTTGTGACACGTCTGATGAGAAGAGAGGATTTAAACATTAATGCTTTTGTGACCCAAACAATCTGTGTGTGTGTGTGTGTGTGTGTGTGTGTGTGTAAAATGTATATGAGGGCCGGAGTTGAAGGACGGACACCTCCTGGATTTACTGAACACCCTGCTCCCAGCTATTTACCACTTACCATCCCCATACCTGGGTATCCTGTGGATGCCTGAGAGGGGTGAATAGTGCTCAAATTTCACTGCAGCAAATTGACCCATTACACGCAATTTGCTTTAATTTGGCCTCCCTTCGCTGTCGGACCCATACCCAATAATGAATTCATCTTACCATTATCACTGACAGAACAGATCCTCCATTATGTAATGTTGGACTAAAACATCCATACTTCTTTGATTTACCATGTACTGTTTGGCATCCTTATTTTTAGTGTTACAAATTTGGAGGAAAATACAGCAAAGTGGTTTTCAGCAGTCGAGGTCCACCTCTGTACAACAGGTTTTATAATGAAGTCTTTAAAACCACCTACAGTACATAATTTCCCTCAGAAATCCAGGCCTTTGAAACCAATCACTGTATTGTTCCTTCAATCAGTTTCGCCGTGGGTCGGTAATTGCTTTTACAGTTTTATTACTTTTAAAGCTCTCGCTTATCTCGACGGTACAGATAGAATACTGCCCCTTGCCTGTTCTGGTCGCGAATTGATGGAAAAGTAAACGATTGAATTACCCTGGAGATTTCATGGGGAGAGGAGCAGTTGCACTCGCATTATCTCAAAGACATTGGTACTCAGTTCTCATAGTTTTGTGCGGCTGTTGCATCGCGCATTTCATTTATTTGTTTATTTTTCTGACACCGCTCCAAATGTTGATGGCTTCATTACATTCCAGATAGTTTCTGTTGAGGCCACTTTAAGGTGGTCTTTACCCTCCATTCATTCCTCCCATGGCAACGTTTAACACACATATAGCAGCATGTTATTGAGCTGTGTTGAGTTTTAAACAAATACATGTGATGAGTTAGTGAGATGTGAGATGACGCCCCCACTCCCTAGATGGGAGCTAATCTATCCGACTAGATTTAGATTGCGGATTTGGACAAGCATGATACAGAAGAATAAGCTCACACATCTAAGATTGTTTTCACCATCAAGGGCTCAGTGTCAAGAAATTCAGAAATGGTTTTAATGGCCGGCCTCATACCTTTTTCATGTTTCTTACCTCCTCCAGTCTCCGATAAGCACTTTACGTTGATTATAGTGCCTTGGTACAACCCCATGATATGATGAACCAGCTTGAGTGGCTCTAATTTTGTGTTCCTGAAAGCAAACTTCATTTCTAGGATAAGAGGATTATAATGTTTCTTTTTTTAATGTCGGATATGAAATCAGAGCTGCTTTTTCTGGGCTTCAGTCTGCCTGCACAGCCCAAACACACACCTGCTGAAGAAACAGGGAGCTCTTTGCATCTGTATTTTTGATCTTGCAGGCGAAAAATGAGCTTGTTAGGCTCATGTCAGAGAATCCTTTATTTGTTACCCCTCCTAAACGAGCAATGAGCTCATTAGTACTGTAACTTAGTGTGCAAGGACTCTTGGATTTTAATGTTTGTCTACATTTATGAGTGTTTGTGTCGTTGTGCATGTTTTTGAGAAAGTAACCTTTTCAACCAAAGAAAGTTATCCACATTCAACCAAATTATAATTTGGCAGAATTATAAAAACGAAGATGAGCAATTTAAATCAGTTCTCAGTGTCATTTAATTTAGTTGCACTAGTTAGAAAAGTTTTTGATAGGGAGTAAGACATTTTCAAAAATGTTCATATTTTGCTTAAAATGGGAGTTTTCACTTAATGGGCGCCACATCAATAGATATATTTTCTTTTTTAACCCATCTGGGTTAGTCCAGAAAGTTCTCGGGGAAAGTGCAGTGCAGTTATGAAAATGAAGATCAGTGAGTTCTGGATGGAGCAGTGTTATAAGAGTTCGAAGAGAGGCTTTCTCGAGAGCGGCCGGCTACTTCCTGGTTCTCTTTGCATATTTTAAGACAGAAACTCCGCTCATCCTAGGTTCATTTTCGTTATCAGCCAGACACAGCTCCGAGTCCCCTCCTGCTCACCATCTCTTCTATAATGAAGCACACCACAGCTATGTTCTTTGAATTCCCATTGAGTTCACTGAATTTTCTCGCAGTCGGGGACGAGACCAAAAGCTTTCCGAATTTCCATCTGCAGCTGGAGCGCTCACTTTTTCAGCAGAGGCCACAGCGTACGTGTATTGAAAAACCAAGCAATCCATCAGTCATGCTGTGTGACATATCAACTATCATTTATAATCTCCCATCTTTCATTGTCAACGCATATTGACGGATACGACAAAGCCACACTTACTGCTGTGTTTTTCAGGCCCATTCCATGCAGTCTGCCTCCACTATTCAGACCCATTTCAGTGCGTCTGCTAGACTCCGGCATGGGAGAGAGGGAAACGGCTGTTGTGTTTTGCGAAGCTATGGAGCTTTAGATGGATTTTATTCTTTAAGTGGAGATAACGACGGACTGTGATTCGATCAGATCGGTGGAGTTGTTACTGAAAAACTACTGAATGTATTTCATTTCACTGAGTGCATCAGAATTTATCTATCTATACTGTGTTCAATATCTGTAATCCCACAACTGCTCCGCTGTTTGTGTGCAGTAATGAAGAGTGTGTTGCCAAAATGTGTCATCCTTGGAGTAAAAACCGAATGTCCAATTTATCTAGAGTATAATATAGCAACATATTTACGGAGAGCTGCTTTTTATTACCACAGACTTTATATTCCTGTGTGCGTGTCACGGCAACAAAGTTATTACAAGGTCCCATGTTTTCTTTTTCTCCTTTCGAACATTGTTTCATACCAGCCCAGTAGATCTCTCGACTAGCCTCGAAATGAGACTAAAACTCACGACAACCCATAGCGCCTAAGCGAGATCAAAGCGGCCCTCGAACGCCTCAAGAAAACAACAAAACAGTCAAAGACAAAGATTCAGTGTCGATGTCTTGCTGTACACCAAAAGGGTTACCTGTAAAGAAATGGACGAACATGGACTTGAGCAGACTGTGTGTAACTACAGAGAGAAGCTATAGAGGGAAGGTGTCTCTGAGAAAAGAGGACACGTTAACGAATAAAAAAACTTTTTTTGTACAGAGATATATTTTTATGAAAATACATTTGTAATATAAAAAGAAAAAATGGATTGACATATATGTAAATGTTTTTCTTTTTCATTATTGTAGTACAAATGCTAGTGGGGAGTATATGAAAAATCTCTATATATAAATATATATATATATATATAAATATATACAAAGAAAAATAGAAACAAGGCTTTTTGTATATGTAAAAAAGATTGTACATAAAAGTTTACATACATACTGTACATATGTAAGACCCACCATGGCTTGTCTGCAATATATAAAATGTATTTTATCCGTCTGTATATGATGCTTTGCATTGTGTCTAAGCTTATTCTACTTTCTTGAACTTGAAACTTATTTTGAAGGTTTTGGAATAAAACATAAAACCTACTCTCCATCGGGGTGTTTATTGATTGCATGCATTTATCCCCTCAAGTCTGAAATCTATTAGCTAATCATCAACAATTACCCTCAGGGCAATGTGATCCTGCCACAGATTGTCAAATCAGGGCCAAGATGTCTGCTTCTACTGGTTATGTTGGAGTTTTTACTCTCTCCATACAGTATGCAAGACTCATATCATTTGTGTAAGGACATGTTTGTGGGTGTTAAGCCTGCAGACTTAAAGTGCCTGTTGACAGGTCTCTGGCACAAGGAAGACAGAAAGATGAACATCATTTCAGTGTGTTGAAAAAGGTAACCATTGTAAAGGTTTAATGGAATACTGGACAGAGTTTGAAGAGGGTTGGGTTACCTCACCTATATGTAAATCTATTCATAAAACTCAAGTCGCACAGGACTAGTATCACCTGATGACCTTTAGTAATTTGTAATATTTGCAGAGGATGGCTGTGATCTGAATCCCATACCAACCCCTTGTGTCAGTTACTTATAAGGTAAAAATTCCACCAGATGATATCTACCGTATTTCACCACAAAGATATCCTGTGATAATATAAGTCCTGTGCGAATCAGCATGTCTGTGATTTTGAGTTGTATTTCCTTTATAACACCTGTTTTATGTTTTCAGACAACTGAACACTTATAAGATTTGATCTTGACTCATAATATGTTTAACAGCAGTCAACAGTTGTGCTGTGAGATCACCTATACTGACGTTCATAAGATGACAGAAGGTTAGGAGCATCTTATGGTTGTTATGTGATGACGTACAGCCACAGGGCATGTCTTACTTGATCTGAAAAGCTGAAAATGTGTATTCATGCGTGCAACACATGTAGAGTGTGGGCAAATCAACTCTGATATCAATGATGTGGCTTCTGTACAACTGACACTTTGCTTCTGACAGTTGATGTTATATGAAGCCTTGACATCACATCCATGAGATTATATCAGTAGATGCGAGTAAAAGACAAACTTGGCTTATCTCCTGCGAATGAACCCGCGGAACACACACACAAGGTGGCAATCTCACAATCACATCAGGCCTCCTGGTAATACTACTACCATGTGATTGGAGCATAAACATTTTAATTTCCTTGGTAACAATGTTTTTTAACTAGTTAATACTTGAGTAATGTGTAAACTGAACATCTGTCACTTATTGAGAAGCAACTATGTAAACAGGAACTCACAGTGGTATCACAAGCTGTTACAGAACTTACAACATGTATTTCAAAGGGGACCTAGACATAGAATTATTTTGTGAAACATTATCCTGGTGAAGTGTTATTGAGATTTTTTTCAAGTTAACTTTGTTATAAAACAACATGTTGATCAAGGATGAGGTCAGATGTGTCCACCATATCCCATGGGCCTTTTTCACTGGGGGCATATTGACATGTCACAGTAGGAATCATGCAATCAGGAGACAACATTAACAACTGTAACTGGGCTTTTTCTTCTGCAAGTTAAGATGTCTGCTTAGAATTTGGCCTATTACCGTAGATGTTTTACTCTAAAAACTCTAAACGGATCTCATGTTAGCAAGCTAGTATTAGTTTTGTCAGTTGGGTCGCAAACATCTAAATATTTAGTATCAACTGATGAATACTTCAAGTGCTGTAACGATACAGCACTTGAACTTACCATGACCTGGATGACTGAGAAGCTTCAACAACTAATAAATACTGTACTCGATAAATACTGAGCATTATAGCTCGGCTAATCTACGGATACAACGGGATCCAATAGTTTGCTCAGTAACTTTGTATAATCGAAGGAAGACTAGGAAGCATCTTATTGATGCCGCAGACCAGATGAAGAAACCACATGGGACTTTGTTGGCGTCTATAAACATTGCTGTTCACTCAGTGACCCGTGACCTGACATTTTGCGGGAACACAATCAATCGGGAAACAGATTAGATTCAGAACATGTCGCGGTGATCTGCAAGTAATGGAAGTCAGCGATGATTGAAAAGCAGGTGCAGCAATCTGATACTGCCTTTATCTCGGTCTGGTCACATTATTAACGTGCACGTTAACACAGTGCAAGTGAGGAGAGCGAGATCAAACAGAGGCATTTAATGAGTGAAAAACTAAATATTTGTGTTATTTGTCAGCTGCATTCAGCCTGATAAACTGGAAGGAGACCGGGCCCGAACTGGTGGCGCCGCTGTTAATGTTTGAGCTTCTGAAAATGTTGCGTCTTCAAAACGCAGCAGGAGACAGAAAATGAGATTTTAAGAGCCTCAAATCTCAGCCGTTAACACACTGAAGAAAAAAAACAAAAAAACAAAGCGCGTTGTTGATCTCAACATCACAGTCATAAAACAGTTTGGGCTTGTCTGCGTTTCATCATTTAATGCATTGTATATTGTGACAGTATGGACATAAAAGCACGCCTCCAGAACTGCATTTAGTTCTCGTTTTCATTGCAGCAAAGTTGATAATGGCAGAAGAGAAATGCCTCGCAGCCCTTTTTGTTTTGGTCTGAAGTTAAGCTCTAATAGCCTGCTGAGAAAATGCCCTTATCTTCTATACAAACATGGAGTGTAACACCTTGTGAAGAGGTTGAAAACAAGAGCTTTAATTGCATAAATTATGTTCTAATCATTATTTTTCTTGCCATATTATCATTTTCTGTTACCTTCGCAGGTCATTTTTCTACGCATGGTACTTTTAATCACTTTCGCGAAGTTAAGGAAACAGGGAAAGTGTCGTTGCTGTGTCAAAAACCTGTAGTGGAACTCCTCTGGTTCCATATCACACGAAACATTTGAACGACTACTCCTGCGGTCTCAAATAAGTGAGTGCGTGTGTGTGCGTTTAAGTGTGTGGCTGTGTTTCACCCGAGCATTTGGCAAGGTTAGAGCCTTTTCTTGATTGATTAAATCAACAGCCATACACGGGTCATTAGTCACTCCTGTTCTCGACCAGGTTTCCCACAGCGATTAATCAAACCTTGTCAAGTTGCCCTGACCTGCGAGAGTGTTCCTTCACAGCAGCCAGTTAGCCCTCCGTCCCCGGGACTGGACTTGAAAAAATGTTGATGGCCTCTGTGTTTGTGTCCCAAGTCCATGCTGGAGTATTAACCGCTGCTCCACTTCATCACACACTGACGATGGAGATCAAAACCAAGCCATTGATTTCATTTCCAGGCCGATAAATCATACGTACCGCCATCTTACCGAGCTTGAGGCGCTCTCTATGATTGCCTCCTCATCGGATTAAAATCTGATTCTGCTCAAATGCACTGCATAATGGTTTATCCTCATGATGAGGTCATTTGTAAGATCTGGTGGCGTGCTGTGCTGAGGATCCTCTCTCGGGTTTTCTGGGTTGGGAATTCATCAAGTGACTTATGAGTTCCTTGTCGCTCCGGCTCACTGTGAATTCTTTGTGCTTCTGTGAATCCGTAAGTCCTCTGATCAGACGCTGTCCTCGCTCTCAAGAGTCGATGTGATGGCATGCAAATTCTTGCAGACTAAATTCTTACTCACTCGTATTATATCCGGTGGAACAGTGGTGCGGGGGTTAGCACTGTCGCCTCACAGCAAGAAGGTTCCAGGTTTGAACACGTTTGTCGCCTCTCTACAATGTTCCTGAAGTCCAAAGTCATGTGGGTTGGTTGGTGACTGTAAATTTACCTTGTGAGGAAGTTCTGTTTCTTAAGTTTTTGAGTCCATCTTGCCAGGCATCGAGCTATGCACTGGATCGGACCATCTTAAGAGGAACTACCGGCAGCTATAGGTGCGGTTTAGGCGTGACGACCATCTGGAGAAACAACTGTTCATTTGAAAAAAAACAGTGGCGGCTCCTGAAGAGTTTAGCCTGAATGCTGCTTTATTTAAAGGTCCAATTTGTAAGGAGGTACACTTTGAGTCTCATTCCCACCTTCAGTCATATACTGATGCTTTGCGATGGTGACAAACCGGACATACAATCCCAGAGCGTCAGTATTTGACAGGTTGGGAATGAGACTCAAAAATCAACATTCATTCCATCAACGGACCTTTGAAGAACAGCAAAGAGAGGTACTGAAGACTTTTTATGATAAAGAAGATGCCAGGAACTGGCTTCAACAAGAGTTCGATTTACCAACTGGCTCCGCTAGTGGTAGCACTGTTCTGCTCTTGATCTGATTGGTTGAAGTTAAGTCATGATAGACGGTGATGGACAGATGGTCCGTCCAATCACCTGTCAAGTACTTGACTTTCCTACAGAAGCCCTGAGGGGCAAGGGAGTTTTTTTTTCTTTTTTACTGGCAATCCAAGTCTGATCAAAATTATTTTCTCGCCTGTATTTATGACTTGCAATCTGGTGTGAAAAAATAGTTTTGTCAATCAAGTGAAAAAAAAAAGGGGAAGAAAGAAATTTTGCTCACTCGGATTCACACAAAAAACCAACTCTCATGAAAAAAATGTTTTTCCATGTTTTCACAGATGGAAAAAAAATAAGGGACTACTTTTTTACCCACTATAAACACAGAATATTTTTTTTTTGATCAGACCATCAGAAAAAGTAAAATCAAATAGTAGAATAAAAATTCTCACTCACCCCTCAGTGCTTGTGTACTTCCCTGATGGTTCCATGGAACAAACCACCCGGTGCATCAGGTAAACTCTTGCCCATAGGTGTCAATGTGAGCTTGAATAGTTTCTGTATGTCAGCCCTGCCATGACCCATTCCCCTGTCCAGGCTTTACCCTGCAACTCACCCAACGTCAGCTGAAATTGGCTATCATCCCCTCGAGACCCACCTAAAGATAAGCAGCTCCAGATAATTGAGATAATGGATCATATTATACCATCCAGCATCGAGACGCCAGTCCGACGTCAACATCAGTTTCACTGCTTTTCTTTCTCACCGCGTCGCCCGAATGTCTCCCCCAGGCCTTTTAATATCAATGAGAGAAGTTCTGAGGAAAAAAGAGACGAGAGCGAAAAAGCTTTTTCAGAGGTCTCGGGAGTTTCTTTGAGCGTGGAGATGCGAGACGACAATTATCTTTGTCACTTTTATCGCTGCGCTGGGTCTGACGCATCACACTGACAGCCATACACTCCGCCGTCTTGCCTGAGACGACAGCTTCCCCAATTACCCAGGTGTCCGGCAGCCATGCTCCCATTGTTGCTTTCTTAATAAGAGGAGCTTATTACACCGCACCGAAAAACAAGACTGTAGAATTCAGTGCAAAGACCATTTGGGACGGAGCCAGTCCCCATCTCAGTTTAATATATATTTGTGCTATTTACTCGATTTCCTCTCAGAGAGGCTGTGTGTGGTTTTTTTTTCTGAGAAATTATAGATTGAGTCATTACACATTTAGCAGGCTGCTTCGGCGTGTGAACACGCTAATCTTAATGTCTTTGGTTTGGCTTATGGTCGCTTTTGCACTTATAATCGTGTGCATGTGTTGTGGATATGAGTCATTTCGTGCGCCGCACACACACATTCCCCTTTCTCTAATGAGCGTAACCACGCTGAATTGGGGAAATATGATGACGTTATTTACAATCTGTTTTCCTATTTTTTTCCCCCATAATTACTTTCCCTGTTTTTGTTGATAGCAAGGTCAGAGGGGGCATCTCTTTTGGATCAGCCCGCTCAATTTCCTGCTAGCCCTTGTTTTTACTGTGTCAAGCCGGGATATTCGAGGCGACATCAAAGCGAGAGGTTTACCCTCGCAAATCCCCCCAGTGTGCTGGCCCGGGCCTTGGCTAATATCAGGCGAAATCCACCCTCTGCTGTCCCAGAAGACACTGGACCAAGGATGAAGGGATTGACTGATGAGAGGAAGTATATATTTGCTCTGTCAGTTGAATTTGTCAGCAGGGGGGCTGGCTTACTTACTGCAGTCGGCGCACCATGGGAAGGCTAACTCGCTGTAATTATAAGGAAATATCGCTGGCAGTTCTTCAGACCGAGCCCTCTAATCTGGGATTTTTCTGTACTTCTGTGCTGTCATGAGCCCATAAGAATATGAAGGTGCAGTTGCTTCAACTTAAACACAAGAAATCCCTTTTTTAAAATTCAATTAGTGCAGTCAACTTTTTCACATCTACATATCTCTTGTGTTCTCGTTCGTTTCCCCGACTGAAGCCGCAAACTCGCGCAGACAGAGGATGGCGAAAACAATAATATCTCTCCAGCTCTTCTTTGTTCCAAATAATACAGTGGTTTAATAAAGAAAGAAAGCAGAGGGGAGAAAGAAAAAAAAAAAACAGACCGATAATGCGCTTGTGAGTCTTGGAATGAGAGAAAACTTCTCATTATCCTGAATAATGAATGAGTAAAAAGGAAAATCTCGGCTTCGTGATAACAATCAACAGAGAATCTCCAATTACCACCATCGCCGGCTCACAACAATAGGACAATAACTAATAGGGAACTGTCAGGCCTCTGTGGCATGATGTGATAATAATAACCGAGGCTCATCAGGACGCGATGCAACAAACGTGGAAGCGGACTTGATTCGACTCTTCCCCTCGTCTGCCATCTCTCATTCTTCCTTTGTCTCCTCCGCTCTCTCCTTCCTCCCTTTCTGTCAAGCAGCCATCCCAAGTGTGACTGTCAAATTGATTCATTAGCACATTTTGTGTAATTATCAGGGTAATTAATGTTGAATCGGGGTGTAAAAGAGCTATTGATGAGGCAGCTAAGGAGATGTTTTGATTTTCGGTTATTTTACACTGAACTTGTTATGACAGCCTTGAACAGATATTAACTTATTCATGTAACTTACTCTGTACGGCAGTCAAATCAATAGATAGATAGCTTATTCCAAAACAGTTCCTGTGAGGATTAAAAAGTACGGCAGACTGCTGAATGTTGGCCTGAAAATGTCCTTAAAAGACCTTCAAGCCTCAGTTATCAGTGTTTTTTTTTTTTTTCTTGATAACATAGTTTCAAATAGAAATGTGAGAATTATATAACAGTGTGAAAGGTGACGCTTGTAGTGATAAACCTGAAGAGAATTATCAACCAAATCTGCTCGGTTTCAGGTCTCACCGCTCTCATTCTTCCTCTGCTTTTAGAAAAAAAAAAACTGCTATAAAGTAGCCGAAAAATGAGGTGCTGCGGGTTTAGAATCTGTCAGGCCTGAACAGTGGCGCTTTGTAAAGTCAAATATCAAATGAAGTAAATTGGCACTTTCAAACTTACAAGCGTTACATAAACTTTCACACCACCATTCAAGGGCTTTAAAATCACTCCGACTTCATTCTACGTGTTGAAAAGCTGCTAATGGCTGACTAATGTTTCTGCCGTTTGGGTTTCCCATCATTACCCACGATCACTACCCCAACACTTTATATTTCTTCGCGTTCAGTTTTCAGTTTCATCTTGTGACAACACTTTACTGTATTTGCTACAACTTTGAATGAAAATATATAGAAAGATTCAATAAAATGCTGAAATCTGCAAACTTCCGAACTGTTTTAATGCATTCCATCCACAGTTGAGCTGTATTTGCTCTTCCACTTCACATTAAATTTCTGCTGCTCTCAGTGCAGCCGAGATTAAGTCCCACGTTAATTACCTATAATTGTTTTGAATCAGAGGTCTTCAAATTGATAATTGCGTTAAAGTGGAGGCCTTTGCGTGTTTGCGTAAAGCAGCTGTTAAAAATGAGCTGAGTGTCGGCGCCGACACTGAACAAGAGCAGCCAAACGTCCAGAATACGACGCTACAGGAGTTCCACCTGGACTCACGGCTTCACTGTCATTTCACATCATTGTTTACCACAGAGGCTTTTTTACAGTATTTTCTGAGACAGCCCATCTCCATCAACCCACAGCTCTGCACTTCTACCCAGACCATGAGTCCGGTCAAGTCAGGGTTGAAAAGAAAGGCTGATGTTGCAGATGGGAATATGAGCAAAACCTTTCCCCTTTCCAAAAGGATTGAGGAAAAGACCCATAAAACTCCGTCCACCTCCAAACGCAGACAGACCCAAAACTGTTTCGGACCAGGGGTAAAGAGGAAGATGGCTGACAGTGAAGAGTCTGACCATCAAGACAGAAAGAGGTTCAGGGAAAAAGCTCTGCCTATCCATGCACTTCAAGCAGGAGCAGATGGACCCACAGTAGAGCCTCACCAGAGGTTAAGAGGAAGTTATTAAGACAATTCTGACTACTACCAGAGGTCAAGTCATGACAGGAAGTGGGTCAGAGGAAGCTCTGTAGGTAGATCCTACAGCAGCAGACATGATTCTATACCCACACTTTCCATGATCGCCCGGAGGAGCCGTCCTGCCAGCAGCACCCACAGCAAGAGTCCACCTCCTTCAGCTCTGAAAAGAAAAGCTGTTGATGATGACGATGATCCCGACAGAGAGAGGTCCATGGTGCGTTCAGAAGACAGAAGGTGGAGGAGAAGCAACTTTCGTTAACTCTACCTTCATCGTGTCCTGACAATAAAACATTAAACTGAACTCTTCTGATCCTAACAGGCAGAATTATCTTCAGATAGTTGTTTTTAAGGATATTGAGCATCTATCTGCCTTATTCACACTTATTATATTTGTTGGGTTTATATGTACATGGCTGCACACACACAAGTTAATGCCATGATCAGAAATTGTCACCATGCTGTGAATAACACAGGGACAGAGATTTGTATCTGACAGGACAGAAAGAAAGAATGTTGTTGCAAATAAATCATGATTAATTGATCGCTTGATCTGAAAATAACAATTGATTGGCAGCCGCTGTGGTAATCGCTCAAGCTTTTGAGATTTGAGTATCACATTTTCAAATGTTCTTGTCCTACAATATTGTAGAGTGAACATTTTTTTGGATTTAAAAGCGTTAGAGCGTTGGTCTGACAAAAAAGCAATCTGAAGTAATCGCTGAGCTCTGGGAAATTTCATTTCTTACATTTTTACAGAGTTAACAATCTGAGGAAGCGATCGGCAGTTTAAAAGGTAATACAAGTAATTGAACATTGCGGCACAAGGTGATACTTTCCCTTAAGCAAGCAAAATCAAAATGCAAGTTCAATGCTGAAGCATCAGATTGCAGGCTCCTACTGGTTCTGCATACAGTCAGTTTCAATTAAATATTCCTGAATGTGTGATGTGCAAATATAACCCTCAACATCTGCAAATTAGTCTTGACATTTTAACACCCGCACGACGGCAGCGTATTTCTTCTTCTTTTTTCCTCACACTTGAAAGTGTAAAAAAAAAATTGTAAAAAGGCAACAAAAAGCGTTCACAGTGTGAACAGTATCACAGACCATCTGTGTCCGCACACCTACGGTACGAGGCGTGCTAATAGAGATTAGTCAACCATCGCAGGGAAACTTTTCAATGGGTTCGTTGCTGCCACACAACGCCCCGACCCAGCAGGCCTTGCTCCTTGTGACATTTCTGACATGGCGCGGGCCTGTTCATTCAGTCAGGTAATAAGCTCTCGACAGGGAGGCGCCACTACAAACCGCGACGGCCCACTTCACTGCCAGATTGAAAAATAGCTGCGCAAACAAGACTGTTTCCAAAGCCATGTTGTCATGGCAACGGAGGCACTCTTGCCCCCTCATTTTAATTGCGGCAATCTCAAGTGACTGATCTTTCATGGCAGTTTAGGGATATTTTATAGCAGGAGAGGACACTTGTTTCTTCCTATGGATCCTTCAGCTTGAAGAGTTTGGCTTCTTTGAGTGATCACACACGTCTGATTATCTGTGACATGTCAGTGAAGTGTCTGGTTCATCACACACACATGCCACTCTGCTAGACACGGCATATCATCTGGCTCTGACACGCTGCTTTCACTGGTCCCCTCAAATAATCACTGAGGGGGAGGCAAATCCGAGTTTCTCCTTTGATTATAGTTCTTTTGGTATTAAAGGATAAAAATCAGCCAAAACTAAAAAAAAAAAAAAATACAGTCATTATCCACTCAGCCCCACGCTGATGGGAAGACGGGTGAAGTTTCGTAGTCCACAAAGCATTTCTCGAGCTTCACAGTAAAGCGGCGTCAGCAGCTGAAGATGGGGACTTGAAACATAATAATATTAAAAAACATAAAATGTTTCAAATTATATTGAAAAGACATTATTTACACTCTTTTCGAAGTACGTCGAGGTCTTAAATAACAGCTTTTTAAATCAGTTTGGGTTCTCGGGGGTTTACAAAGACTCGGTGCCTTTTTATTTTTCCTTTTCCGTTGTTTCTATACGTTTTAAAACAAGTCCCCATCCACTTCAGCTGTTTAGAAGAATGCTGCAACACTATTTTGCTGTAAAACTCAACAAAACTTCACCAGTCAGCCAGCTTTGGGGTGAGTAGACAATGACTGAACTTTCATTTTTTGGGTGAAGTTTTCCTTTAAATGTTCAGCGGTTCGAAATAATTATATGCAGATGTCAGGTGTCAGCATAATCATCAAGTGTTAAAAAAAAAACCTAATATAAATCCAGATGTAGCTCAACCACCCAGTCCAACCTGAACCGTGCGTGAATTTCAGAAAAGAAATCAATGTCAAAAACTCTTTTGTAAGTAGCCTGCAGCCTCTCAGTGTGTGGCTAAATTGAATTGTACTTGATTGGCCTTGGAACACAGTGTAATGTACCAATTCAAATATTGCTTTTGTCCTGGATCGTGATCGTGTATCTAGATACGCAGCGAGTCGTCTGAAGGGGAGGAAGAGACAGACAGCAATTGGAAAAAAAAAAGTGTTCCCACAATTGTCCGGCTGACTTTAACCTGCAGTACTTGACACCTTGAACAGCTGACGGTGTGCCGCCTCCCGCCGTTGTTGACCCCATCACTTCCGCTCCAATTCGGTCCCCGTGTTCCTCGCGCAATGCGAGGCTGAGCAGGAAACGGGACGGCGAACGGGGGGGAAGTAATCAGCTTTGCGCGGGTCAATAACATGACACGCGAGTCCATTGTTAATTCTTGATGTGCATTTCTCAGCACTTGTACTCCCTCACCCCTCGGAGTCGGAGAGGAGATGAATTATGAAGGAGGCATCCATAAAACATGTACTTATTTATGGAGATTAGGGGATATTTAAGACACCTCTAATTAAATTCAGCTGATCCAAGGTGTTTTGCCAGAAATCCCCGTAGCTAAGGCTTATTCCAGTCGTCGTAATGAAAGCGGGGCAGATGGGAGCGATAACGGAATAAATCAGTTTGCATGTACAAAAACATGTTTGCCTCCGGTATTACAAAACCGCCTCTGTAACCCCACGCAGGATCTCATCGGCCTTATTGTTCTGTCTTCAACGCATTATGGGGGATATTGATTGAAACGTTTTTCCTCGGGATACTGTCCATCACTCCGACTCTCTGCTCTCCGTTGCCAAAATAATTATTGGATGAATAGTTTAAAATCCATCGCGGTTTCAGGCAGACATTATCGATTTGTTGTTTTTTTGTTTTTTTTTCTGCATTAGTTTTGCAGATACAGGCATTATGTGCAAACTGGCTTCATCTCAATAAAGATAAGGCGATGAAATATTCATCTGTGCTCTTCTATGTTATTCTCCATGTTCATCTTTGCATTTTTCATGGCAAACTATATCTTTTTTTCAGCAGTGTACACTGTGTGCTCATACATAAATCTGTGAATCAAAGTGGCCGCAGTGAAGTGGTACGGGGAGAGATCAGACGTTCAGAAGTAGATCGGCCATGTTGGGGCCCGTTGGCTGACTTTTTTTTAAATGCCAAGCCGCGTGGAAGATGATTGAAAACCGTCTTGATTGTATTCCAGGTCAATTTGCAGCCTCGCCTCCGTCTGAGGACGGCGAACTGGCGACGCTGGCCCGCGTGTGCACTTTGATGCATATTACATCTGATTAACTGATTTCCAATTACGTACACTATCTTCCAGAGTGACAGTTTAATGTGTTTACACCACTCTCACATGGCTGAGCCCACATCAATAGAGCCAGACGTTTGATTTCTCCACTGCCTTTAAACTGTGATTACGCGTCTCTCTCTTTTGCTCCTCTGGCACTGACATCGAAATGTTGATGACAGATTGAGTCCGGTCCAGAAGACGACTCGCTGGATGCCGGTTTCTATAGTGACTGCGTGACATTTGGGAAGACGGATATTTCAAGTTAAAAGCATTTGTAGGAGACCGCGAGTGCACCCGACGATGGTCCGTCCCAACTTTTTCCGAAATGTGTTATTCTCCTGGCTTTCTCGCCAAAATTCACAGGCTGCGCGGAGACTCGTAGTGGCGCCCAGTGATGGCTGCGAGGCGACGAGTGTATAGTGGCTCCATTAAGGCACTTGAGAGAGTGCTGCAGAAAATGCAATCAACTACACTCTCTATAATGAAAAAGCTCCCACGGCCAGCTGCTTTTGTGGCCGCTGGTCGAATAAACACGGCGGCGCCGATCCCCGGCGGGTGCGACGCCTGCTGGATGCAGCGCTGTGTTCGGTTTCTCGAGACATTTTGTGAAATCACGTCAATCCACTTCAATCACACTCTGTCACCGGTCAGCCCTGGAGTGGATGGAGCAGCAGCAGCAGCACTGCTCAGATCCTGCCCAGGTGTGGGCGAACACCCCTTCACTCCACCACGTCGATTAAAAGGTAAAGGCACATTTCATCATTAATTTTATGAAATGTTATTGTGTTTCTGCAGAGAGGGTAGGCAGCAATTTCAGTTTCTCTACATACATTTCAGCACTTGCGTCCCTGTGGTTGCGTTAGCGCTCAGCTAAAGCCTCCAGATGTGGATTTCCTCCACAACCGTCTGAGATCCTCGAAGACAGGTTGGTAAGACCCTCCATCATGATTTCTCTCACTACATGATTGTACCCCTGATTTTTTTGTGCACAGTCTTTGGAAATCACTGACAAAAGCATCAAATCAGAGGCAAATTGGCGCTCGCTCCCGTGAGTGATGACAGCTGCGTGTGAACTTTCCAAAGGAGTGATCCCAGAGCTTGCCAGTGGCTCACAGGTGCCTGAAAGATGTCTAGCAGGCTAAGTAACCGGTGGTGTCGGGAACGGGTCACAGAGCCATGCAATGCGCTGCAGCCTGTGAGAGCAGACACTCCTCTGCTGTATGAACCCAGTCTGATCATGTATCTGTTTGATTGGATGGGGCACAATAATATAGTTTCTATCAGAATGGATGAGCATTCACACGCATGCAAAAGGCCTTGAAAGGTGAAAAGGTCACAATCTGCACCAATAGAAGCTCCTCTCTCCCACAGAAAACACTGGTTCTGAAACACCTCGTCAGTAATCCCGCCTCTAATTCTGTGACTTTGTGACATCATACTATGTCATCATCTCACACATTTGCATAATGTATGTGTATGTAGTGTAGTTCGGCGCGTGATGTTGGCTCAGGCATGTGTGAGCTGACCAATCAGAGCAGACTGGCTCTTCGGGAGGAGGGGCCTTAAGGAGCACATTCCTGCAGCATTGGAGAGTATGAGAAAATCGATGAGTGTTTTTGTTGAGCATTATAACATGTAAACCAATTCTAGTAGTCACCCAAAAGTAAAATCATGAACCTGAAAATAACTTTTAATAATAATATGCCTCCTTGAAATGTTTTCAGTTGTCATAACAAAAATGGACCCACTTCTAACTCTCCCATTTTCATTTTCTTCCTTTACTTCTGCAAATAAGACACAAACAACTTGGGCCTTTTAAGGAAAAACCATGGTTTGGAGACCTGACAGACTCATCAGGAATTCATTGCGCTTAAAGATCTTGTAATGTGTGACCATATGTCGCTTTTTTCAGTCACATAGTGTGCAAACCACAATGGCTTTAAAATGCACCACTACAAGACAGAAAGTTGTTTAGTGTACAGCGATCTGAAGACTTTGAAAGTTGTGAGCTGTGACCTCCGCTGTGCACTCACAGAGGGGTACAGAGACAGTGTGGTAGTGCGTCTCCTGTGGCCAGTGTGAGCACTATTCTGTCCGTGTGCTTTGCCAATTCTAAAATTACATTTTTTAATATCAAACTTCAAGAAATAAGAACTAATGACACATTGTAGCCATTCATTAAAAAATAAAGTAATAATCTTAATGAGACTTATAAAAATCACAGTTTAATTGTAGTGGCGTAAAATGAATCCATACAGTATTTTATTATCCTCGTGAAATTATTGCAAACCCTCAGCCTGTATACTTCACAGCACCTAAAGAAACACTTAAACCCGATGAGCCAACAGCTTTGCTTTCCAAGCCTTTTATTATTACTGTGTAATAGTCGGGCAACATGACAGCTCCTGTGATATAGTAATGAAAGCCAGTGACCGATGACTGCAGCCTAATCTGCTTAAAATGACACACGGGCTCGGGGAGGGAAGTCTTCGGATGCAGCAGCGTCTTTCTATAAAAACTCGAAGCACGTTTGCAACCGGCCACCTGATCGAAAGTCATTACCCGGAGGACAATAACGCGGCCGCTAACTTTACAACGAGCCACGCTAAGAGTTTATATGATGTTTCAAAGAGAGGATTATAAAGCGAGCCTTTTAAAATGAAGGCGTGGGTCCGGTTTTACCAAAGACCAGCGGTGCAAAAATGAAGCGAACAAAACTTTCTAGAACACAATCAATACATATATTGCTGACCACCCACACACGTCTTTTACCTTGTTACAGAGCTTAAACCTGCTATGTGGACACAATGAGGGATTCATTTCAAGTGGATGTAATGTGAGCACTGCTCTGAATAATAATATATTTTTTTAAGATAATTATTTCTAAAATATCCAAAATTGGTCTCTTACTGTTGGATGAAACCTCACACTGGGGCATCATGAATGTTGTATTATAAAAAAAACCCACAAAAATAAATCATCATCAAGTGATCAGATTAAAGGTTTTTTATATTCTAGCAGAACATTATGCAAATTTCAGTTCTAACATTAGCAAATTTTGTCACTTGTCATTCAAACTAAAGTCACAGTTGCTGTTATATGTGTTTCACAGCCGGACGTGAGATTATTCACAGAGAAAATCCATCTCGGGGAGGAAACCTAGACTGATTGCAAATCAAGGTCAAGCGGTCAGCGAAATCCTTTTCATCCGTTTCATCATTCCCCAGCTTTCGCCTTAATAGGCTGTAAACAAACCTCAGCCTGGTTCGGCCTGCGCGGCTTGTCTTACAAAGCGGCGATACGGACTTATGTGGATAATCACCAGCTCCCTTTTTTAGTTTAATGTTTGAAAAGGTTCTGGGTTTTATTCTGCAAAGTTATGTAGATAACAAAGTAATCCTGCCTTGTGAGACAGGCAGCCTGGTTTCTATGGCAACAACACACAAAAGTCTCCAAATTATGTAAGAGAAGAAAAATCTATTTGTCAGCCTACACATGTAAAAGTTTGAGCCTTAAGATGAGCTTGGTTCATTTCTTCTTTGTTGCGGTGCCAACACGAAAAACTTTTCAATCGACACCCAATTTACTGAATACCAGTAATAAAACGACTTCATTAAAATGATTCTCATTGCTGATAATCTGTCAATTATTTTCTCAATTACTGATCAATTGTACGTCAAAAAAATGGTGGAAAATGTTGATCAGTGATGTCCTCAAAAGTCTTCCTTTGCCCAGAACCTAAAGATATTCACTTTACTGTCATAGAGAAGGAAACAGACCAGATAATATTCTCATCTGAGAAGCTGGAATAACAGAATTTTGACTTTTTTTCTTAAAAAATCATAAATAATAAATTAAATAGTTGGCATTCATTTAATGATTGACAACTAATTGATCAAATGTTGGAGCTCTAGAGTAAAATATGCCAACATGAGTGAATGTGATTTTCTTTCATCCTTGTAGGCTATTCATGACTGTAGGCACACGTACAATATGTCCCCAGAAACAGAGCACCAGATAGATGCCGGCTGTCAAAACATGCAGCGGAGGACCGATATCCACCCACTCCTCCGCTTCTCTAGCTCGCCTTCCAGCTCCCCCGTGGTGCGGCGGGTTCCCTCATCCTGCTCTCTGGAGCACCCTCACTCAGTCGAAACCGCAAACATGCCCAAGGCTCTCCTCGTCTCCCGTCTCCCACTGACTCTCTGTATCGATGACAGACGCAACCAGCAGAGAGATTCTCAGTTAATACCGGGATTTGGCCAGTGAACACTGAGCTGGACCACTCAACTGGACACCAGGCTACAGTGGAACAGTTAATTTCCCTCAGAAACAAACAGAAATGAAACTACAGGCGCAGTGCTACAGGACAACGGACGATGAGCGAGGCTGTAACAACTGAAATAAAGCCAATGGAGCACAAAATATTTAAATATCGAGGAGGCCCCAACATTTGTAAGTGTGACACTCCTGGATGATATTTCAAGTTAAAACATGAGCCTAACCCTGACTGAGTTAGTATTGTTGTGCCTGAACCTAACCAGAGCACAAGCACAGCGCTGTCACAGCGAGAAAGAAGTGTGAAGTTTCAATATATCTGTTGTTTGCAGAAACGTACATTCCCAACATTTATTCTGGGATGACTGTAGCTGCCTCTTTGGCTGATTTTGGCTTTTGAGCTGCCACCTGTTGGTCAAGACAGGAAACATACGACAAATTCAACTCGAGTGTGAAAAAGAGCCTCCGTCTACTGTTGTTTTTTCAACACTCGGCAAATCTCTCCAGCCCTCCTCTTTTCCCATCTTCTCTCTTTGTGTAGAGGCCATTGTCGAGCCCCCTTGTGTCTCAATCCTCACTCCAATCTCAGCCCCCCCCCGTGTTTTTTCATCCTGTCTCCTGAAGCCGCAAAACGTCCCTCACTTTTCTCCCATCCATTTCACCTCCCCACTTTTTTCCTCCTCTTAGCTCACCATCTCATCTCGCTTCTCGTCTCCTCCCCGCCTCTGCGAGATGCCACCGTCTTATCATCTTTGGCCCCTAGATTAGATTTCCTGCCTGTCGGGATGCCACGGGTGCCAGAGGGGGAGCGGTTAGACGAATCTCGGGTCGCCGGCGTGCACACGTAGACACACCGCGCACATGCATGTCGCTCACGTACGCACACAACGTCTGCTGTCACGTCGTATACAGACATCGCTCGCCTGGGATGAATGTGTCATTCATGTATCACTGCGCTGCCTGGGGGCCAAACTGTAAAGGAGCGTTGACGCTGCTCATCATCTGGGAACCTGAAAAGGCACACACACACACACACACACACACATAAACACACCTGTGCTCTGTTTCCTCCACTTCCATTCCTTTTTCAAAATCTTCTGCCGGAACATAAGGGCATCTCAGATGGATTAGAATCACTCATCATGATGAAACCTGGTGGTAACAGCTCCACCACTGTGGCCGACGTCATTCAACAAAGCCGACATGAATGAGGTTTTTGTACTTGCTTTTATCTGTCTTGTACCCTAACGAGAGTCACTTTTGTCTGGAGTCATGGCACAACTGACAAAAGACCAAAGTGATGGGATGATTCGTTTGTAGTCAGACGCGCAGGTAGGGGGAGACGCGTTCCTCCCCCCCAAAAAAAATCCTAAAATGACCCAGTTAGGTGGCCAGAGGTTCGGACCGCGGCACAAAATGACATTCTGAAGGCGTAGCTCGGTGTCAAGTTGCTTGAAGATGAGTTAGCCCGACTCCATGTGAACCAAATGTTTCATTTCACAGTGAAGATTCATTTGGCAAGTGTGGAGCTGCTGTGCATGAGTCCATCCCAGCTGCTCTGCAGAGCATCAGAGGAAAGGAGCCACATCAGTCTCTCAGGTGATAGATTGGAAATCAAAGTTTTAATCATACACTCGGGGCTGTTGCCTGGCAACCGGCCTCCCCTTGCTGAACTTGCTGAAGAGAAGCAAAGATGAGAGAAGATGAGCTGATATGTATGACATGTCTGACTGAACGTTTGCAAGGGTGGAGGCAGTCGTATTGTTTTTAATAAGCAACAAACACAGTGAAGTGGAATTAAAAAAAAAACAACAAAAAAAAAACTGCTGCTCAGCTCGTTTTTCTGCACTGTAATCAGTGTGACCCTCTCTGAAACTCTCCACCGCGCCGCCGTCATTTGTCTTCTTAGTTACAAAGGAAGGGAGTCATCATTTTACCTTTTAGAGCAGAG
This sequence comes from Lagodon rhomboides, assembly GCA_039737535.1. NCBI lineage: Eukaryota > Metazoa > Chordata > Actinopteri > Spariformes > Sparidae > Lagodon > Lagodon rhomboides. The sequence goes on along the minus strand of CM077799.1, from coordinate 20,427,831 downwards.
CAGCAGAAAAAGTATTTCCTATTTCTGTTAACAAAAGAAAGCGGCGCTTTAAACTGCCTCTGAGAAACTGCTCAGTTAGAGCTCGTCCCACATTAACATGCACACTGCTGCCAACACATCTCTGAGCAGATTTCCTTCTGTCTGTTTGACAAATACCGTGAGCAGCTAACTGTGCATTCTGCACACATTCTAACAGTCCGTGTCGATGTAGAAGTACAGAGAAGTAGACTGAAAACATCTGTTAAAATCAAGATAAGAGTTTCTTGAAACCATTAAAGGGTAACTCCGCCAACTTTACACATTAAGTGTGATTACAGGTCTTGACTACGACTCATTTTGTGGCTCCAGAAGAAGCCGCATGTAATCTGATTCATTTCCCCCAGTGATATCACTCAGTGGCTAAGATGCATTGTGGGTAATGTTGGCGCCAGGTTTAGAAATGCTGTCCAGTGACCAATGGCCAAATGACCAAAATCCAAACAGCAGAACCAGAGATATCGCCTTTTCCAGTCAACGCATTCTTCTTCCTTTTCAAAACCTGGTGCCTACATTTCCCAGAATACAACTAAGCCACTGAGTGACATCACTGGAGCCAATTTATCAGATTACATGCTGCCTCTCCTGGAGCCAAAAAAGACTTTATACTACCTTAATTCACATATGCAGTAGCACTTTTGTGTTATATGACTTAGTTGTAGCAATGATTAAACGCATTCATTTTAATAATTCAAAGTGTCCTACCCTCTGCCAAAGTGGCCCAGCCCCCTCATGATCTTTAATCCTTATCACTCTAGTAACAACTGAATAAACAGTTTGGAAAGGGCCGCAGCGAAGACATCAACTTTCAAATGTATGTGGCTGTTTTTTGTGTTGTGGAGGATTTTAGTTCAATAATATTCTCTGTCTGCGACCGGAATCTTAAAGCCCACAATGCACAGGGGTCCAGCTGGCAGGCATTTATTCCTGTCTCAATCCTTGTATGATCTTTCGACATTTAATATGACATCTGACATGTGTATGTTGCTCTGCTGGTGCAGCCTAAGGAAGGCAACGTCAATCACTCCACTGGTTGGTCAGTGTGCCCACGCATTTTAAGCAGAGGTTTGGGTATTCATGGAAATTGGTGGCTCCCTATATCATTCATGCACCACTGTCAGCTTGAATTTCCCCTTGACCAACAGTGTGATCCATGTTTTTTTTAATGACACCCTGAGCTTTTCTCCAGTGTTTCCTCTGAGATTGTTCATGTTTACCAGAATGACACTCCATAATGTTACCCAGTTACTCTGGTGATATGCTGCCCCCTATTTGTGAGATTTGAGAGGAGGCCATTTCTTACACATTGCACCTTTAACTGTAAATAAAAATAGTCGAGATGAAAGTGAATGTGGGTGGAGAAACGGATTGATAAATTATATAAATTATCAAGGGATTTTATTAATTTAAAGCTGATTTGATGAAAAGAGAGTCAGGCTTTGTCATTGCAGTCATCTTACATTTATCATTCATCATCACGACACAAACAAATGTAATCTATAATTTAAACGCGACCTCAATGGTAGATGTAACAAAAAATAACTGACATAAATGAGAGTTGTGAAAATGCTCACGACTTAATAATTAAAGTGTTGAAATGAATGAGTATTGGAAAATGGAACAAAACTTTGTTGATTTGATCAACGGGATGGACACTTCATTTCAAACAGTATTTCTCTGATAATAACTTTGGCTACCATTCATCATTCGCAGCACACAGTTGACATTTATCTTGCATCATCTGATCTCGGATGCAGCCTCAAGGCAAGGTTCGTGGTGCTTCTGAAATCGATTTGGTGTCCTTACATTTATGGACAGACATCCTTAAAAAAGTACTTGCCAAGAGTTAGTTTTTGAAAAGAAATATTTGGCCGTCTGACTCGTGAATTGGTCTGCGCGCCACGGTTTGGAAGGAAAAATAATTGAATTTTTTTGTTCACCCCGAGCTCAAAATCAGAGTCAAAGGATAAAACTGACTTCATAACTTTCACTAAACCTCTCAGCAGTCTTTTTCTGTCTTATTAGTGTTGTAATTATGACAAATGAATCCAAACGTGTCTTAATGATTTCTTAGCCTGCACCTCATCAGGGTGTAATAGTTTTCGTATGTAAATGTTGGTTGTGTGCGGTCTCCTGATTGATTTAATAATACTCACGTGGAAGTTCCTGTGCAGACGGTACTGCATTTAAATTCTCTCGGTTAAATTAGGATGCGGTAAAAGTTAAGCGTGTTGCCATTTGGGGTGGGTTGAAGGCTGGGCAGCTCATTGTTTGATCCCGTAATGTGCTCCCCAAATGGGCTTGCATGGGCACAGATGGATGTCAGAGCAGCCCAAACGGAGAGTTGGCTCCGATTTTTGAGCAGTTTTGACTATCAGTGGAATTTTTGGCATTTCTGTTGCATTCAAAGAACGCCCCCGAAAGTTCATTGAGAGTGAAAATATCTTTGATCGTGTCATCTTGGAGATTTCTGCACTTATCACATAAAGCTTCACTTAAGACACATCCTCTCCCCTGCTTTCTTTCTAAAAATGTGGCTAAGAAACCAAAATCATCTCTCTAGTTAACCTTTTTGACTTCCGCGCAAGCAAACAGCGTCTCTCAAAACGAATTGTTCCCAAACTTTAGCAGCCAACTGATACTTTTGTGCTGTTCAAATGGAAAGTTTTCAAGGACTGAAGACACACTTCATCATACATCGATCCTGACGCTTGAAGAGTTTAATAACTTCGATAACTTTGCTGTCTAAAGAGCAGTATTCAGCCTCCGGATATACCTTGAACTTATTTGGCACCAATGTTGCATTAAAAGGTTCTTTCCTGCAGATGAGGCACTCAGGTGCGGAGCAGCTAGCTTCCCCCATCCATTAAAAGCAGTTAGCCAAGAAGTTTACTGCATACAATCAAATTTTATTTCTGCTGGTTGTTTTAAACTGCATAGAGGGCCATCAGCACTTTCTGCAAACTCTGTTAACAGTGACAGATACTCTACAGTGTGTTACTGTACGCACTGTGACAACCGGCAACCCTGAGCTGTTGTCATCAGTTCTGTCTCCAAGACATGACTACATGTGTAACAGGGCTCTCGAAGGATAAGTTCAAACGGAAAATGAAAATTCAGTCATCATCTTCTCACCGTCATCCCGACTGAAAGTCAAGGTGAAGTTTAGTAGTCCACAAAACATGTCTGGAGCTTCACAGATAAAACAGTGTGCTGCAGCAGGACCTGAACAACTGGAGTAGATGGGGACTTATTTTAAAAGGTAAAAAAAAATAAAGGGGGCGACAGTGCTACAAGATTTTGGCTGAAAAAGGAGTGTAAATAACATCTTTTTAAATTAAAGGGATATTCTTGTGTAAGTTTAATCCATGGTCTAACACACCTTGACACCGAGTAAGACTCCCCCTCGAGAGGTCAAGTTAGCTGACCGCTAGCTTAGCTAGTTTTAGCAACTTCAGAAAAGACAGCACGAAAACAATACACTGCAGCTTACGTCTCCAACTAGAAACCGCCATCAAAAAGCCACTCATAGCCACAATTAATGGTCAGAACAGCACCAAACTTCAGCAACAGTACATGTACAGTCGCAGCACACAGTGCGAAGCCTCAAACATCTGCTAGCTTTGCCGGATTTTGTCTCGGGGCTTCGACTTAGCTGGACAAGCTGTCTGGAGACATTTACATTTTAAAACAATTCCTCATATACGACACTAAGTTGTTCAGGAGAATGCTGAAAGTCCTTGAAACTTCATCCAACTTTTGATCGACATGGGGGTGAGTGAATGATGACTTATTCATAATTTTGGGTGTACTTATCCTTTAATACTAAACTAGCCATTTAGATGTTTATACTCACTTTTTATATATATGTTTAAAAATACATAGTATGAAAACGTAGTTTATTTAAAAGTCGCTTTTTTTTAATGTAATGAAACATTGTTCCTACTTTGCGCACCACTTGAGCTGGAGAACCAGCATGTAATGTAGAATATTTGCGTATCAACCTGCTTTTCCTGGATGTATTGTACAGACGAGATGCTGGATGACTCGGGCCTGATAAGTTAGACCTGTCATCCACCCCGTTTTGTACACACATCCCTCACATCGACAGGAAAACAGACAGGATGGGAAAAGGGCAATAGATGAAAGTGCGGATGCAGCAGCCTGAGTTGACGTCCTCATTTCTTCTCCCCCGGTCTGTTTGATTACAGTAGTGTGTCAGGGCTGGGCCTACTTAATTGTATTCAAGATCACCGTGTCTCCCTTTGATGATGCGAACGTGGGAAACAGAGGGAGAATCAATCACAGGGCACTCTGCTCTTGCTCTTCAACACAAAAAATGTGAAATGTGCAAACACACACACACATACATGCCTGAATATTATTCTTTTTCTTATCTCCAGGGTTGGCTTCATCATATCCTCTCCTTTCTCATTCCGCCTCGCCCTCACACATGTAATCACACGCACAAATCCACAGCTCTCCCTGTCTCGTCCCTTACATGATGCAGGCAAAAAGCTTGAATGCATCCCCGCCCCTCTCCTCATCTCTCTTCATTTTCCTGGCATGCGTCGCACACACACACACACACTCAAACGCACGCACGACCAGCAAACACGTATTACGTGGCTTTTGTCAGCGGTGGAAATGAAGCTGTGCTAATGTGCTCCGTCTTCTGTGTGTGTTTGAGTGAGTCATGTGTCAAATGTGAAGTGTTCTGTTATGGGGCGAGAAAAAAAAAAATGTAATGAAGGTGGCCCCTGCCAGCAGTAAAGAGGATTCAGTGCAGGGTGGAGGTGCAGATTCAATTAGCTTCGTGGGCGCCATGAAATGATGATAATACAGGCGGGTAATGTCAACAAGCATCAAATCTTCATTTTTTCGGGGGGAGAGGGAGCTTCCCTCTCCCTCATTCCTCTTTCTCCCTGCGCCCTGCGTGCTTTTGTCCTTCACGTATGGTGATAGTTAGGGTCACCGGCTCTGTAAATCTCTGGTAGCGGGACGCGCAGCCAACGCCATTCATCAATGTAATTAGCGTTCGGCATACGACCCTGCTGCTACGGACATGGCTGCCCGCTCTCTGACAGGCTATCCACCAGCCTCTCATCCTCCCTCTCCTTTTCTTTCTTCCCGTCTCTCAGGTTGCCGCCGCAAAAAGGGGCGTGTACGCCTGTCACAGCCTTCACCTGCTCTGTTTGATTACCTTCCTGCAGTAAACACTTGTCTATGTGTGTGTGTGTGTGTGGATAAGAGAGGATTTCTGGGTGCTAATGGGTGTGTGTGTGTGTGTGTGTGTAAGGCTGCCGGAGCAAAGAGGAAGCAAGCAGGCCGTGGTATTGTGACATTTGTTCATTTGTCATTTCGGTTGAGTGGTGCAGTAATTACTGCCGCTGGGGGCTCGCTCTTGTGTTCGGAGCTCGGCCGGAGAGCAAAGAGCGCTGTCAACGGGAAAACGCAGTGGGAGAGTTTTGGGGAAAATGCGAGGTCCCTGGAGGAGCCGCTCTGCTCCGTCTCCGCACTGATAACGCACCAGTTGTGCGAGCAGCTTGAGTGGTTGCCAAAATTACAGTAATTTTTCAGGAGATGTTTAGGTGAAATGGGATCCGCGGTTTCTCCAATTCGAAAAGCGTTAGGCACGCTCGTTCGGAAATGCCAGCGCCAATCGGTATCATGCATAGAATTGCGCGGAGATGGAAATCAAGAGGAAACAAAAAGCTAGAGAGGATTAGAGCACGGAGGCAAGGGGACGGGGTATGAATTCTTCCCATGCTCTCCTTCCACAAAGCCTCTTTTGTGAGGTCGCACAATGACACAATGCTTGTTGTCTCATTCATCCATTTCCTCCCACGTTCTCATCCGACGCGTATTCCTTCCCTCTAAGTAGGCGCTTGTTAATTGGTCTTGGCTGAAGAGGTTACGAATGCTCCGGCTCTCCGCGCTGAATATATGTGGCTTGTTGACTCCGGGTTGCGCCGGAGTGTGCGTTCAGAATACCAGAATGCCAAGTCCATTAAAGTGAGAAGGGTTCATTTGTCACGGTTTCCATTGGTGTTGCTGTAATGACCAGGTATGCGGGTGATGAATGGCCTGACCTTTACCTCCCCCTTTATAATCAAGTGTTCCTGGTAGATCCTCGCGCTTAATTTGTGGATGTCTCGGATGCTGACACAGTCTGGTGCGCAATACCGAGTGTTGAGAAAGTGATAGGGATGTGAAAAGCTTTTAAATATTTTAATGCATCAGTCTGTCTTTTTATGAGTTGGAACTAAGCGACCGTGACGAGGCACAGCAGGTCCGTGGAGCTTTGGATTTCGGCATGTGCTGAAAGTGATGGGCATGCTGCTCCAGTAAGAACTACATTTCACTTGAAGAGTTTAGAGTGACTCTTTTTTTATTTACTTTCCAAAAGAAAAAGAAAAAAACCCACAAGAGCAAAAGTTTAAGGAAGGAAAAAACGTTTATCTGCTAACATATGTTGCAGACACCAGCGTGCCCAACTAATTACACTGGAGCTTACCATGTACATTGGTACATCTTCAAACCCAGTGAGCATTACCTAAACTATCATTATTATTATTGGATTATTATTATTATTATGTTCAGGACTGACACATCCAGCTAAATGTGCTGAGTAAGAGAGATACTGTTTCCAAATTCTGAGGTCTTAGTCCTCTTCCTCGAATTCTGTTGTGAGCCGTAGGCTACATTTATACAGACAATAAAGCATATGTAAATGTAACTAGGTTGCTTGCCCAGTTTTCTGTTGTAAGCATCCAAACAGGGCTATGTTAGAAAATTTTATATTCATTTTTCATGTATATTTCTGTAAGACTCATCACTCTATGAGAACAATGCTGCTCCTTTATTTCAGTGTGATCTACACGGATTATGTCCTTATGAAGATGCTATCATGTTGCCTAGGAAATGTTCACCCGCCTCACGGAAGAGCTCTGGGGCAGATGAACATAATGCACAGGGGCACGGGTTTTTCCTATCAGCCTGAATTGTGTCACATTTAACTACCAAAGTGTGATCCATCTGATCCGATAACATCCAGTCTGGAAGAGCCACATGATAAAATCCTATCATCCCCGCCCATGTTAGCTGAGGGCTGAACTGGAAGGTAGCTGGCTCGACCAGTGGCAGTCTCTCGTGCGCACATAAGCCCAATAATGCGGAAGCTACGCAGGAGAGCTTGGTAATTTTACACCCGCTAGTAACTCATTTGGCTTCACGCGCCACTGAGCAGCTTCCGTGTGAACAAGCCCCATCTGTGATACTGTATCCATTTGTTGACGGTGTCATGTATGTGGCCCGGCCTCGGAAACGCCAGCTCCGTTTTTCAACCCATTCAGAGAGTTAGGCTTGCTTTTTAACTACACGTTCGCATAGACAACCGCTTACGTTGCTCACATAGTTGCTCACGTACTTATACGTCACGCATGTTACTGGAGGGTACCACTGGATGGCACTCGTTGGCTTGCTGCCCCATCGTTGCCTCTGCTGCTGCTGATGAGCTGCACCCCTGACACCGTCACATCCTCAAACTGGCCCTACACTGCTCATGCCATCCATGTGCGTACTGCATCTTGCGAAAGTGTGGGGTTTATTTTTCTCATGCAGAACATTTCTGGATGCAGGATATCAAGTGGCCATCATGTGTACCCGAACATGTTGTTAAAGCAAAAAGTATCTTCAGCCTTAGAGCTTATTGCTAGATAGCCGCAGCTGACAACTGCTGGCAACAGCTGTCTTTTCAAACGACATCACTGACTGTTCCTGACAAGAAATGCAAAACCGGCTCATGTTTTCTTCTGTTTAAAGCCCTTTTTCTTTAATTACTGTGTATTTGAACTCGTACTCATTATTCCACTGGCCTACTTTAATTTAACTGCTGCATCTTCTGGCTAATATCCAGCTTCAATTTAACATATTAAACCTTTACAGGAAGCTCCTCATGTTTATTTGTATGTATGGATCAACTGTGTAAAGTCACCATGCTGTGTCTGTGTGTTTAAGCACGCTGTGCTTCTGTATTTTGGCTTAAGCGCAAATGTATTCAAGAGATCTGATTTTCCCATCAGGACCCCGAACAGCGAGGAAGGAAAGAAGGAAGGAAGGAAGGGAGGAAATGTTGAAATGAAGCTGTTTGTCATACCTACTGTGAAGGCTGTGACCGCCACACAAATCATGCTTCACCTCCCCGTCGCTTCATCACCAACCCATGTCATGTATGGATTTGGCAGCTGCGGATGACTTACAGCGGTGGTCGAGCAATCAATGCACATTATGGAGTAAGGTATGCTGTCAGGACGGGGCTGGAAGAGAGCTGTCATGCAAAAGAGGGTGAAATGAATAATACGTCGACTGTGATAAGTAAGTTTCAGGCATGTAGAAGAACACACGCCGGTGTTAAGGCTCACACACAGGTACTATGCAGAGTAACAAGGGTAACTGATCTGCCCCGCAGGCATTGCGCCATACCATGTTCCTCTCTCGTTCTGCCATTCCACATGATTGACCGTGGAGCGAAACACACTGGGGATTATGCCTCGTGTTCGATTCTAAACGGGCAGAAAACCAAGGAATCAGCATGTGTACAGGCCGACTGACAAGTTCACCATTATCCCGGGAATAAAAGCACCTGGCAACAGCACAAAAACGGATATCAAAGAAATGCGTGCGCGCAGAGGGTCCGTCCGTCTGATGAGACTCTGCTGGGGACGGCGGGGAATCAAAGGGACGCTCCTTCTCTTTGCATTCGAATGTATGTAATCTATCAGAGGCTGACACTGCGCCGGGTTTCATGTCCGTCCAACCTCGTCTGCTTATTGCATTCGTGTTGCTTTTGTTTCAACATGGATATACGGACACGGCGCGCGTAGACATGCACACACAGTGGCAAGTAAAGTAGCAGGAAAAAGCGCTGACAGGCTCGGGCACGGCACAGGGAGGAGAACTTAAAATTGAGGAGACAAAAATAGGACAATAGAGGATGTACACAAAGCTTAGATGCTCTCTCCATCACCGAGACGGAAAGAGCTGACTCAAAATCTATTTTCCAGACGTTTCCACGCGCGGAGACGAAAAGAAAAAAAAAAAAAACCCATTTGCATTTCATTTCAATAATATCTTGAAAGCTTTCCCCATACTAAGTTATGCCTAGGCACTCATAAATAATTAAATCATTACACTAATGACTTCAAATACTTCAAATAGCATTCATCTTTTTTTGTACTCGCTTTACGAATAATTGGAATGGAGCACAAGTATTTTTTAAATGATTTTTTATATTTTTTTTCCCCCACTAAAGTCAGTATTTGGAGCAGCTGATATGTACTTCAAGAGGAGTGCTGCCAAATCTCCGGCAACATCAAAACAGACCTGTTAACACTACAAAAGATGCTCATTATTATGGGCACAGAGCCAGGAAACAATATGACTTTGCAACGCGCTTTTTCAAATGTCATTTATTCCAGCCCTGCAAGGTGCTGTGATGTGAATAACTAACCAGCATAGATCCAATTTCTGACATAGCGCTGCTCCTTCGCACATCAGCCCTCCTCTCCCAACCCCTCACACGTCCACACACACACACACACACACACACACCTTCTTGCGGATATTACACAGCAGGACCAGGTGACCTGCTGATTTGCTCCCCGGTGCCTGCAGAGAGCCGGAAATGGTGGGTGCAGAAACATGCATACTAATATTCAGGAAAATGTTTCGATTAAGTGATTTCCAGCACTTTGGCCTCAGAAAGCATTTCACATTATTTCTCCGACAACAGCGACTGACCGTTCAGGCCGGCAAGTGATCGTAGCGAACAATGAAAATGAGAGGGAGCTCAAACAAATGGATTGATTTGTTCACAGAAGATATTGATTTGTTACATCATCACATAAATATGTCACCACAGCTGAACTCTTGCCATTTCCATTGCTGTATTTTTTAAAAATGTATTGTTATAAGAGGACTGGACATGAATCACTGCAAAGTGTTGAGTTGTTTTTTTAGCCTTGTGATTCTAAGGACGGAGCTGTCTATCTGTTGGCCAGTCATTCACTCTGGTCCAGACTGAACTATCTTAACAGTTATTGGATGTAATTTAATTTTATCTGTTGCCTCCAGCGCTACTGAACGATTAACATTTTAACATAGGCGGAAATTACCAGGGGACAAGGGGTCCGGTCAGGAGAAACAGAGACTCCCCTCAATAACCCATATTATTGTAAACATATAATTCTAAAAAATATAATAATATGCATTGAAAACAAATCTTAAAAACAATGTGTTTCTAACTTTTTAAAGACTGGTTCCCCCCTTCATATGCCTCAAAGTGGTTTGTTCCACTGCCTACCAACCTGTACATCTACATAAATCAGCGTGGCTACGAGTGTTTTATGGAGCAGTTTCTGGGGGTGTGTCGATGGTGGTGGATGACCTATAGTAAGTCGCGTCTTTGCAAAGTTAACTGAAAACAAAAGATGCAACTCAATCGTCGGAAGAAATGTTGGAGAGTAGCTTAGGTTTCTGCAAAACCACAGAAACGTTTCCTTATAGTAGTGTTTTGGCTTAAATTGCCTCTTTTGGTCCCCACCAACACAGCTGGAAAGTTATTAACCTTTCAGTTTGATAGTAGTTATCAGTGTTTCCTTTATATACATTTCGTATAACAACCCTTTTGGTGTCCCCTTCAGGAATTGCTCTTGAGAAATGTTCTGTTTATTGCGTCCCCTAACAGTGAAATTAAGTATCCGCCCTTGGCCTTGACAAAAAATGATGAATTTCTAAATTCTACACAAATTCTGTCTAGTATTTTGGCTTATGACCAAACACCTGCAAAAACTAATAAGGAAATTGTGATGATACCATGATCAAACACCATGATCAAATCTTTTTATCTTAAAAATCTACCTTTGTTCTGGCTTTTTTTCATTAGTCCCCATCCATCGTTATCACTCCCCCCCCTCCTCCATTCACATTGCTGTTTCTTCTGCCAAAGCAGCCAGAGGTTTGGATACAGCACTGACTTGCCTCGGGGCGCTAACTGCACACGCTGACCTCTGCAACCCATGCTTCACAGATCAGCCGTGCCAAGCCCTTCGCCACCCCACACAGAGACAGCCCTCGAGGGGGAGAGAAGGGCCGGCTCTCTGGCTCTCTCTGCCTGGCAAGCCAGCGCTGGCACAAAGGGAAAGGGGAGGGTTGGAGGCCTGGACAGACCTGGGTCCACCATTTTGCCCATCTGCTGTTTAAAAGCCGGCAATAGCAGAGCAGCATATAAATGTGTGTCCTCTGTGGTTTGTGTTCACCTGTTCGCAGTGTACGGATTCTGAGTCAGAGATAATGAAATGGCAGACTAGACTGCAGTTTTGTCAATATGAGAACAACATTGGCCTTTATTAAAGAGCTCATATTGATTAGTCAGAGTCGGCGAGTTACCTCATTACTGCAGCTGAAAATTTTACAAAACACTTAAAAAGATATTTTGCACACCTTTCTGTCAAGCACTTATTAAAAAATAGCATAATATTGGTGGTATGTGGCAGTGCAAGAAATAGTCTGATGTGCATGTCTAATGTGATTAAATGGAAATTAATTTTAGGAAGCTTCTTTGCTTGTGTAATGTAGTGAGAGCAATTACCAAAAAGAAAGTCATTAAAAGGCAGTGGTTTTGAAATAAATAAGGACATTTCATGTGTGAAGGAGAACGAGTTACAGGTGGTCTCACATATCGCACTTTTAAGTTGTTACGCCCAATTCCATGCTTGTTCCTGCTAACTACGTTGTTCTACTGAAGAATACAGACAAATGTTCCATTGGCACACCAGCAGCTTGTGGTTTTATGGGCAAATATGTGATGTAATGTAACTGTTCCATGGCCAGGCACATTGGCTTGTCGTCATCCTGAAGTTGCTCAGTGACCGGGAAGTCACTGCGCCTGGCTACCGTTCGCCAAGACGCTTGATTTTGATGAATTCCCTGAAGTTCCAAGCGGTGACGTGTCATCTACCTGTAGATATCTGGATGATTGAGAATTTTCATACTGATATAAAAAGTCTTTACCTCATTTCCCACTGGCCAAAATCCATTTTATTTGATAATTAATACATGTGGACTGCTTTAACATCCAACCAATTCAAACGGTGCTAAACCATGCGTACAATCTATATCCGCTCCCTTGTGTGTTTCGAACGCTTAAGTCATGTCTCTGTGGATGCGACAGTGTGTGCGCAAAGCCTTCGGACACCCACCAGTGAGTCGCGCGATCCGTCGTAGCACTTGGGCAAAGTAATGGACTGGGCAGAGGGGAAAATAAAACAAAGTAGAATTTGCATTACATGAGTCGTACATTAAATATTCATATGGAGAAGTTTTATGGACTCGGAGCACAGCTGCTTGAAAGGGATTTGTTGAAGGGTGAGGTGAGGGGAAGGGAAGGGAAGACGGGGTTCACATGCACAAGCCTTCCTCCCATGTAATGCATTTTCATAAAAATCTATTATGGCGTCTTATTAGCTTCCGGAGGTACATTTGATGCATAAATGAGCATTTAAAACATGAAGTGCCAGGGTTCAATTGCCCTTGTCCCATTGGTGATAGTCGGAAATTACTCTGCAATACTGTATAAGCTCAGCTATCCCCCCCCACACACACACACTCATACATTTTTACATGCTGGTCACTGAAGTAAAGGCTGCCACTGGAATAAAACGCTTCATGTTTGAGAACGTTTAAATGTAACAATGACTCAATGGGCTTTCAAATAGCTGTTAACCTGCTGGCATACCATAAAAGGCTTTTTGCAGAGAATGTCTCGGGTGCGTTTAAATGCAGCCAGTGGGAACATCACAGCACACCATAAAACGGTGAGATACTTGCTGAATCATTACACCATCTATTCGCTTAATTAATGTATTGTAATACCGCCATTGTGAGGATTGGTGTCTGCAGTTCAGATTAACAGCCATTAGATAAGAGGAGCCTGCCCAATTTCTAAATTTACAGCTCCTCATAGTAACAGTATAGGACACCAGACAATGTGGGGGACGGAGGACAGAAGATGGCTTCATAAATAGGTAACTATGTAATTGAATGCACCAAAAATAATACTTTAAATAAATGTAGGCATTAATAAATGTACAGTAGTAACTATTTTTTACACTGTGATATTTTCTGTATCCGTCTCCTGCCCAGGTAATACAGATGTAAACCAGCTTACAGCTACCTCTGGTACGTTTCCTAGTGACCAGGTAAGAAAACATTACAGGTCATGTTTAGAGCTTGATTTGAAAATCATATGAGATCACCGAGGACTCGGAGTGACCTAACGTGCAAAGTAGCGTTAGCTGCTAACATGTATCTTAGTCCACCGCTGTGTAACACTGAAGAGTTACAGACTGCGGATTTTCCACGGTCCTTAAGTCTGAAACCGAATAGTTAGAAATATGTCCCTTTATATATGGGACCGAAAGCCCAACCTGTTATCCGGGAGGTGACGTTAGCAGCTGGCTGTAGCCACAGGCTAACGGTTTGTTTGTGTCTGTGTAGTAACATTAGCTGCTAACACACAGCAGTCCCGTATTAGAGACGATGTTTTTGTCCCCCAATATGCGTCTTTGCTTTCGCCTGTGCCTTTCAGACTCGCCGCCTGTGTGTCGCTACACACAGCGAGCCGGCTTCCCGGCTGCTTCATGTGTGTATCGCTTACACACAGCACAGTTAGCAGTTGTAGTCTACCAATGTCATTCCGCGGAGACATGCGTGGAGGTCTTGCAGTAAACAGCCAGGTGAACAGAGAGTAAAGAAATAACAGTGTCACAGCATCAGCTGCTCTGCTGTGAAGAGTTCATGCTCGCTTCAGCACCGGCTTGGCTGATGGCTGCAGTTACCCTAACGGCCCTCGTGTCACTATTAAGTCTGATTTCTTGACCCTGCCTCATGTCCCTTTAAAGGCATATTAATGTATCTAGTCATTTCAGTGACTTCATTTCAGTCGAATCAATATATTTGCCTTTTTTCTTTTTTTTTCGGTAGCTCCAGGCCTCCAAATGTGGGGAAACTCGGAAATAAATAGAAGTTAAATTTTACAAGCCAATGAGTGTACATACAAAAACTGCCTCAAGCAATAAAGGGGATATTGAGGAGAACAAAAATAAAGCTTGAGGGCAGATTTCCATTATAAATGAATCATGTACAATAGAGACACAACAACAGTATTAAACATTTCCAAAAATTAGAGGCCTGAAATTCAGCATCGGTGTGCTGCGCTGACGTGTGTTGCTTTGCTCTGTGTACCGATGCAGTTCTCACATAAACTTTTTATATTTATTATGTTGCTAAATAGAAAATGTGTCCTGACTGTCAGTGTAACCTGTTTTATCTCTCCACTTTAGTCCTTAGTGGAGTTATGCCACCAGTATAACAGCTCATATTTAAGGAGTGCAATTCTTTTATTTCAGCAAATAAAAGTAATACAGCTAAACTATAAAGAGCATACGAACAGCACATTTCAAAACAAAACCTACCTCGGATTAAATGGGGACCAGCAATGTTATAGTACAGTAAAGAAAAATGACTGGGAGCTGTTGTGTCCACCGTATACCGTCTATTTTTATGAATAATTGTCCCCCGTGAGCATTGGAGAGTTTAGTATTGCTGTCTTTTACTGTAAAAACCCTTTAAAACTGCCCATTTTTACTCCTATCTTGGCTCCACAGGCCCCAATAAGTTTTTTGTGCCTGTGTGAAAGTGTGTAGGGTCTGTGTCAGCGTGTGTGTGTGATATGTGTGTGTAACGCCTCGCCCTTCAGTAGCAGGTGTGTTTTAACAAGCTAATCAAACTGTGTCCACCTGTTTTTAATTCGAGTGAGACGTTATTTGAAAGTCCTGTGGGCAGCTGGTAAAGGCCGAGGATTACACTCAGCAACTGTAGAACACATGGCTTCGCCTGGGCGAACGCACACCACCTCGCACGCACTGGTGTGCACAAGTGCAGACACAAACACCCACACGCTTTATATTTTTCCCGCATTGCACTGAATCCAGCAGGTTTGGGGGAAATGTAATGAGCCGAGCTGGTGCTTTGGGAATGCTTATTACGTTTCTGTCAATAACGGGTTTTCCGTCCAAGTATTTTTGATCCAAAATATGAATTAAGAGGGATGAATGGAAAAGGCAAATCTGATCGCACGTCTTCGTTATCACCAAAAACAAGTTTTCAGTTTGCTTGAGGCGGAAATTCATTTGGCAGCTGCGTTAAAATAGATTTGCTGAATTGTTATTCATATTGCAGTTTTCATCATGACCTTGTCATTCACCATGTGCAGTCAGATGTACCAGACATCATAACTGTGTTCGCCGTGAGCATTTGAATTTATCCATGTGTGTTAAAAAAATAAAATAATAATTAGCCACCAGTTGTTGAACAAATCCTCTATGCAAACCATTTTCTTTGTAATACATTTTTCTGCCTTTATTCCTATTTTAGTTTTTATATTCAAAAAAACTCACTTAAAGTTCCCATGAAGTCAAAACATGTTTTTATCACATATTTCTTGTTCCGTATCTCACCTACACGGCGGTATCAGGGCCAACAGTGGCAAAAAATAAAGCTGTTTTGAAGATATTTTTAATGACATTCATCATTAAAACCTCATTAATAATGTTGATGACCTCATCCAATCAGTGCTTTCTTTATTTTATGATGCTGCCATGGATGTTTAAAAAGAAGACTGCTGGCCCTCAGTGATTA
This sequence comes from Lagodon rhomboides, assembly GCA_039737535.1. Lineage (NCBI taxonomy): Eukaryota > Metazoa > Chordata > Actinopteri > Spariformes > Sparidae > Lagodon > Lagodon rhomboides. The sequence continues at coordinate 20,412,036 of CM077799.1, read as the reverse complement.
CTGTACAAAACCACAACTTTATTCAGTGATTTGAGTGTTTTATGGAGAAAATATTTTTTGGTTTTCCCTCTGCTGCCCTTGGACTGCTCTACCTTAGGAAACTCTAGACAGATAGCTTTACTTGTTGCTAAAGTAACTGCTAACAAACATAGGGATAACCAGGAACTTCCCAATGAACACATCCGGACCGAAGCCGTAGCCTCTAAGAACAACAACAAGAGCTTCCTGGTAGACAGATAGTGCTAGCTGCCGCTCTATATACTGTAGTTAGCTGCCGTTAGCTCTGTCCTTGCTAACTCAGTCTCAGGTTGCCAGGTTTGGAGCCTGGCAAGAAAACAACTGGAACAGTATTCCCTTCAGCAAACTCACCTCCGTCTTCTTGTAGGTGGTGTTTTCCCGTCCTGGTCCGACCTCTGGGAGCTCCTGGTCCGTGGAGAGTCAGTGTCAGCGTTGGTGACAGCTAGCATTCTACCAGCTGTTTCATGGGGAAGAAGTTTGCTCAAAGTTAAGCTCTGGCCACGTAAGTCACGTATGTGTAATCGCGCGTGTGCATGCATTTGATTGTTTACATATGATTATGCATGTATATGAGGAACCACAAGCGCTTAATTCCGTGTCTCTGCTGTGCCAGGCCATCACTTCCTCCTGTCTGCAGTATTGATTCATTCATTTCTTTTGCATTTGTTCCTCCATTCTTCCTGCACTCCTCCTTGCCCAACCCATTCTTATTATTTTAATGATGACAGACTTATGCATTGGCCGGGCGCATGTAGAGTAATTATGGGGAAATGAACCTGCGGGATGCACGGGCCATTGACCAGCATATTGACTTTGACTGCCACCACAAGCAATTAAACTTAAGCTGCTCTGCGTCTATAGAAGCCCCCACCTTTTTCTTTATTACCAACCCCCAACACACACAAACACACTCAAACTGGATGCAAGGTCGCCTGAGAACAGTTAGTCAGCATGTTTTTCAGGGGCTCCAAACAAACCAACAAAATTCTGCTTTCGAAGAATAAAAGGCAAAACATCCAGTGCACCCGGCGGTGAGGTTATTCCCACCTCTTTTCTCTCAACACCTCGCCTTCACGCACACTTCTTTACCACACGCGAGACAGCGCCGAGGCCGACATGATCTCGTTCTCCCCCAGTGTGGACTTCTTAGTCCGAGAACTCTACAACTGTTTTGACATGCCTTTATCAAACACGTCTGCCTGATGGCCGCCAGCGAGGCACCGACAACAGGGATATAATCCATCTGTCGAGCCATCTTTGAGTCACACACTGCTCATCCAGTGGGATGGGTGTGAAGAGCTGTGAGTGCCCGAGCTATGGTTGTTCTCTCGAATCAGTTTTAGGAGGGGAGATAGTGAGAAGTTAGTTGACCCAGAACTGGAGGGACTGAAAGTTAAAAAAAGAAAAAAAAAGGAAGGTTAAAAAAAGGACATGCAACACTTAGAGTTCAGTGGAACCATGTGTGCTGCTATGACTCAAACACACAGATTAAATCTATTTTTAATCACTATATTCATCAACTGTAGAACAAATTTAAGATGAGTAGTTATTACTCAGTAACCCTGAAAAGACTCAGCAAGTTCATGAGGTCCTCGCTCGCTGTCAGGGTTCCTTACACGACCCTGAGATGTTCTAGCTAGAATGACGTTGAATGAAATTGATAGTTTGGTCAAAGTGCTTTTTCCATGTGGAAAAAGTTCCTTGAGGTTCTACATAATATATATTTTTTTCCACTTTGAAACTCAAACTTTTTGAGCAATAAAGCATGTTATCATATTCTAGTAGTAACCCAAAATAAAATGATGAATCTGAAAATGAGACTCATATGTCTGAAACAGAATGAAACAGTAAAATAAAACAGATGTCTTGGAGTACAAACATGCAGAGAAACCGCAGAGATTCAGAGCCAACGGAAAAGCCAAAATACATACTTGGTAATGTTTTTTTTTTCTTTCTGCAGTGCATTTAGCTCAGTGACATGTAGTATATTATTAAGCTGCTGTAAGGAGAAGCGTAACTGTGCCTAAGTATGCCTATTGACTATTATTAATAAATGCTTGGAGAGCTGTTTGACAGTGGCTCTCGTGGTAGCATGTGAACGTCAGCACAGATGCATTCCCATTTCCATCACTTCAGTTTGTTTGACCTCTTGAATTGGCACTCAAGAAAATGCTTGTGCGCCACTGAGCATCACTTCCTGTCATTGTCATTGTCCATTCATGTCCTGTGCCACAGAATGGTAAATTCGCCCAGCTGGGATTGTACGAGAGATGTAAAATAGAGGGAAATGTGGCCCAAAGCATCATTTCTGTGCTCACGGTTATCAGATGTGACAGATGACAGGGAGCTTTACAAAGCTAACAGCTAAAAATCAAAGCTCCTGTTCTGTTTCTTTTTTCATCCAGACAAACGGGCATCAGGATGTGATGTTTTCCTAATATTTACGCATTGTGTATCATCACCATGTTTGAGTGTGTTGGTCTGTGTGTTCTGACTTTGCGCATCTCCTCATTGGTACACAATGGTGTTTCTGCGAACAGAAACAATACACACAGTCTTACAGGGACTATATTGAGTGCAGCGTTGCATATTTTTCAGAAGTATGCCCTCCAGCCATTTCTATCCCTCTGCCCTTCTGAGAGTCAGTCAGAGCAGTGGATTAGTGTTGGGTTGACTGCCAAACAAACAGGCCTTTCTCTAGACTGGTGCCGTGGCTGTAACAGACCTCCTCAGAGTCCTGGGGACTGTGAGCACATATTGACTGAACACCTGAAGGCTTAGATTTGAACTGGTTTCTGACAATGTTGGAGGGGAGAGGATGCTAGGCTGTTGCACCACAGATAGGTCTGCTGTTGCTCTTTATTTTTGTTGCCACTCAACAAAAATAAAGACAATTATTGGGTTTTGTATCCCTTTGTAAATCATGTTGGTTCAATTACTGCACATGTAAGTTACAAATCAAGGTCCAGGTCTATAGAACACCATTACTAAACAACCTATGTGAGATATTATTTTATCAAAATAAGTGTTGAATAGCTCTATATTTCAACAGTAATCACTGTTAAGGATTGTTTGGTCAGTAACCAAACCACTGGTTAGGAAGGGAGGGCCAGCTCTGTCCTGGACTGTCCACTGGACTCCATAGAGGTGATGGTTGAGAGGAAGATGTTAGCCAAGCTGACGTCAATCATGGACAACACCTCTCACCCCCTGCTCCAGACTGTGGAGGCCTTGAGCAGCTCTTTCAGCAGCAGACTCACTCTTACACCCACTGTGTAAGAAGGAGCGCTATCATTTATCCCCAAAACCATCAGACTGTTTAACTCAAGCACCACCTGAACAATCACTTTTCCACTCACTTTTGTAAATATATCATTGTTTTAGTAAATATCTTGTGTTTTTACTGTTAATTTTCTATCTAACTTTATGCATATTCTTCTGATTCTTTTTCCTGTACTGTTGCATCTCGAGCTGTTGTAACAAGTGAATTTCCCCGTTGTGGGATAAATGAAGCCAATCTTAATCTTAATCTTAATCTTAATCTTCTGATATCCCTGCTCACTTTATCCAATCAGGACAGAGAACTCCATAAAGAGGCGGTCCTGTTTGCTGCTATGCCTGACGATTACTGCTGCGACTTAGAGAGGACAGAGGGGATTGCTAACTGCAAAATGGACAGGAAGTTAGCGTAAAGGACAACAGCTCTCACAGAAGCTTTAACTCATATTTTTACTCAGATGTAGGAAATACTAACTCCTGGAGAACAGTGTCAATCCTGACAAGGACCCTACAAATTCTGAATGCTAACATCCTTTTTACTACTTTCGTCATCTTAGTTCTGAATTTTGATATGCTAACATTTGCTAATAAGCAGTGAACATGAGGTACAGCTGAGGCTGACGGGAATGTTGGTTGTAAACTTGAAATTCTGAACTGATGATGGTGCTACATGAAAAGTTTAGTTTAAAAAAGTTCTGACAAATAAATTTGAACGGAACATAAATGTGTGCACCAAAGTTCAGGGTCATCCATCCAATAGTTGTTCAGACATTTCACGAAATGCCAACAACAAGAGTCAATAAGTTTCAATAAGCATGGCTAAATATTCACATCATTAGTTTATTCTTTTCATCTCAAAGTAACTCCTAATTATAACTCATAGCTTTTACCTACTCCTGATCCTTTATGCAGAGATACAGATGGAGACAGAGTTGAGCTTATACTTAATCACAGCCATTCTCATTTGGCCTTTCGGTAAAGCAATTATCTGTACAAAATTTCCAGCAATCCATCAAATAGTAGTTGAAATAATGCAGTCGTGACCGAGGTGGTGGACTGGCCCGCCAGCTGACAGGCCAATATTAACATCCATAGAGCTGAAGCATGGCTAAAAAGTAGGACAGTAGGAAAATCATCCCAAAGACTGACAGACTTTGAGTCTATTTAAAAGGTAAAGATACAATATGCAAGAATTTAGCATCAGAATGTACATGTTATGTTGTGTACTTACTATAATTATTACCGCTCTTTCCAACAATATTGAAACCCAGAGGAATCCAAAGTTCAAAGTTTACTCAAAGTAAGACTGTGTTTCATTTGATCGCCTGTTGATACTTCCAGGATAAAGAAGTCGGCGAACAAGACTAAACGTAGCATGAATAAAACTTTAAAACATTACCTCATCCATGAGCATTTGTGCCTGAGTCACGTCAGATGGATTTTTATCAGCAGTGACAGTTGTAGTAGCAATCTCTGCTGCAGTCAGGCTGATAAACACCAGGTAAAACCAAAGATAAATCCACTTTTTAAAGGTCCAATATGTTCAACAGTTGGTTGTTGAATCTCATTCCCAACTCAAACCCAAAACATCAGTTTTTGATGAGATGGAAATGAGACTCAACAATCAAGTATCTCACAAATTGGACATTTCATCCCAAAAGTTGAAAAGTAATCTAAACTTTAAATTAAAATTAGCACGCTAGGTAACTATCATTAATTTTAACTCAAGTTTTAACTGACTTTTAACTAACTGAACAAAATCAAGATTGACTTACTGAGTTTTTGCAGCTTTCAACTGTATTGTATGGTGTATGTGTATGTAACTGTTCAAACCTGTGATGGAGATTGTTCAGTTGTCATTATGTGTCCAAAGTGTGGAATTTTTGTCTCCAGATGACATTTGACAAGTAGAATGACGCATTTCCAAGAAAGCCTGACTCTGTTATGTTTCCTTTGTGATACAGGCCCTTGGAAGTCCTTGTAGCTGTTGTTGCTGACAGATGGAGCTCATGTATTCAAGACTGCCGCAAGTACTGCGACCTTTTGATCACTAAAGAGTAAAGAACGTCCTGACAGTGGAAAAACACGACAACGGTGACAGTCCTAAACATAGAAAAAAAGAATCTTTTGTAAGGCAGCTTCAGAAATATACTTGCTCACCTACTTGCAAGTTTTGCACAACACAGCAGAATCAGTATATATGTATACCCAAAGTTTGTTAAATACTGCCATCATTGCCATCAGACCCGACGCTTTCATGTAGCTAGTACGATATCTATTTCTAGGGCTAAGGTAGCATGTCAGAGAATAATCACATTTGAGGAGTAATTAAAGTTGAGGCCTGGGCTTAAAGCACTTTTAATTGATTACCCTGGATTCTCTCTGAAATAGGTTAAATACTCTCCTAAAATGAGTTCCATTAGTCTCCCGCTCACTATTTATATTCTCTCGCTCCTCTTATTATCCAGCCGAGATGGTTGTGATTAAATTGCCCTATACTGTACCACTCTCGCCTCTGCATCTCCCCTTTTCCTTTGGCTCATCCCCTCGCTCTCTCTCTCTCCCCTCGCTTGATATCCCCCCATTGATCAGACACCCAGTATAGCTTGCAGCGTCACTCCTCTCTCTCTCCTCGCTCTTTCATGTGATAATGCGGCCGCTGTAATGTATTGGTGTGCTGCATCCATGACTACATGGCCATGGAACCTTTCATCACTCTGCACTCACCATGGTTGATCTGTTTATTGACTCCCTTTTCCCAACAGGCCATAGTAGAAGTATTGGACTTCTCTTTCCAACTTTTTTTTGGAAATGGATCATATCTCATGAAAACGCCTCACTACACCCTGGCTTAACTTTAAGCAAGTCCAACAATCAAATAAAAAGCCAATACAGTGAATTTTCAACTGACTCTATCCGTTTCCAATTTGCCATTGGCAGCACTTTTGGGAGGAATTTCTTTAAGACTCACCCCCCTCTCCTCATACCTGGCACTGTTACCAGTGTGAAATTCCCATTCATCATAATAACCAGTGTTGAGTGTTCATTTATCAAGCCCTGAATGCCAGTGCTTTACAGTGGCAAGTTGAGCCAAGGGGATTTACCTTCTAATGACTGTTATAAAACCTTGTCATTATGAGACAAATTAGACGACAAAGGAGGGGAAAACAAGATGGCCAACAAGCCTCCACCTCCACCTCCCCTGTAGGAATTTCATAAGCCTTAAAACATATTCCTTACAAGCAAGGTGCTGCTTTTCTGCAGTTGATTGCATTTCACTCCCAGCAGCCGATAAGCTGTGAGAAAAGTTCACAAATCAGCAGGTTTTATATCTTTGACTCCATTTATTGTATCTTAAATTGGTTTTGCTTCTCAAAAAAGCCTTCATAGATCTTTGGATGATATGAGTCCATCATCAGTATTCACTGTATTACCTGTCTTTCAGCATCAACAGCCTCTTTCTGTCTCTCACTCTCATTCTTTCTCACCTCAGACCTTGTGACTGGAGTAATATATTAATGCGATGAGTCTCTGGTGAGGCACCTTCACCAGAAGACTAATCTGTAATGCATGCCTGTTTGAGCTTTATGCAAGCCAACATGAATTTGCCCAAAATGTGATTAATACAGCCTCTGTGTCCCACAAGGTACCGTTTTGATGAATTAACAAATCGGGGGTGAATGTCTTCCATTTAATCACACTGAGAGATGAAACGCTGGACTGGCGAGGCAGGCTGGGTGAGTGTATCCACAGTAATCTTTTACCATCCATATCCCAGCTGAGATGAGGCACAAGCGATGACTCGACACCCACTTTGGCTTGATAGAAATCCAAATGGTGAGAGTCTGGTCTGGTCTGGAGAAGATCTAAAGGAAGTGGAAATGGTTCGAGCATTTGCCACGGCAGTTGTAATCTGTTTGCTGTCAAACTGAAGTCTGTGCCTTGTTTGTGCCAACCGGAACTGTGTAATTTGTAATCAGTCTGCAACTTGCGAAAGCAAAGTGTGAAGGGAGGCAAAAGAAGAAAAAGTTGCGAAGGAACTGGGGGAAGAGTTGAAGTTTAAGGGAGACAGGAAAAAATAGGAGGAAGTGGAACATGAACGAAAAGGCGTAAAGGAAGTGGAAGATGATGAAGTGGGAGTACGTGAGTATAGAAGTTGAAATGTAAGGGACAGAGGAGAAAAGGGGCATTTAGCAGACGCTTTTGTCCAAAGCGACTAACAGTAATTCATATATACATACACTGATGGCGGTGGCTGCCATGCAAGGTGCTGACCAGCACATCAGGAGCAGTTTGGGGTTCAGTATTTTGCGCAAGGACACTTTGACATGCAGACCAGGGGAATCAAACCAGCGACCTTCTGATAACAAGACGCTGGCTCTACCCCTGAGCCACAGCTGCCCATGTATGTAAAAAAGGAAATGGAAAAGGTAGTGAAAGAGGAAGTGAAAGAAGGGGTGGTATTGGAAGATGACCTGGAAGTTTAAATTTAGAAAAAAACTGGATGTAGAGATGGACAAAGGTTTAAAAGGAAAATCGTAGGTTGAAGAAGTGATGAAAGGAGAAGAAGAGGAAAAGGACAGGAAACAGAAAGGAAAAGGAAGAGAGGATGAAGAAGGAGAAACAGAGCTGGACAAGAAAATAGAGGAGGATGTCAAAGGGTAGGAAGAGGAAGAAAAATTGGTGGAAGTGGAAGATAATCAAGATCTAAAATCAGCAGCAGGGGAAGAAGAGGAAGTGAAAGTTGAAAAGAAATAAGCTGAAGTGGATAAAGAGATAGAAGAGCAAGTGGAGGAATGGAATATGTAAAAGAAAAGAAGAGGAAAGGCTATAGTGGAAGAGGCAGTGAAAGAAGACGCTATAGTGCAAGGAGAAATGGAAGTTGAAATTAAGAAATAGAAATGTAAGTAGAGGTGGAGGAAGAAATTAAAGAAATATAAGAGAAGAGGAGGATAGGGACTTAGAAAAAAGTGATAGAAGTCAAAGAAGAGAAAAGGAAATGGGGAGACAGGAAAAGAGGATAAGGAAGAAGAATTGGAGGTGGAGAGTTTACAGAGATAGTAAGAGTGGAAGTCAAAGTGGCAAGAGAAGAAGAGAAAGTGGAAGTGAAATAGGAAATAGCAGAAAAACAAGCTGACCAGAAGCTGAGAACAGCAAGTGAAGGAGGACAATGAAGAAAACATGTGGGAGTGGAATGATGAAGAAGAGGAAGTGAAAATATAAGGAAATGGCAGAAGAAGAAGTTGAATCGGAGACAGAAGTCGTGCAAACTGGAAACTAGAAACTTTTTGCTGAGAGGCGGACATATTTCACGAAGCCAAAGTTCTTCAGCAAAATCAGCATAATTGATCACTGCTGATAATACTGAGGGTCAAGCCATTTTAAAAACTGATGAGTTTTTAATATAGTCGGTTGAACTTGCCCACATAAGGGCTAAAATGCCGGAGAGTAGTTGGAGGAAAAACTTGTGTCGTAATTCACCTCGTACAAATTAAACACCATCACGATTTTAGGCTCTCCTGACACTCCCCAAAGTAAAGCCAGGTTGTTTTCTTTCTTTAGCTCCCTTTCTATTTCTCCCGTCTCACTCCATCTATCTTTCTGAGCGTGTAAAAAAACAAAACAAGACACGTAATCTCTGAGGAGAGATGGGACAAGGGGACACAGATGGATAGTGAGACAAACACTTGCTAGAAGCCAAAACATTCCCGATCTCTCCCCCCTTTTTACCCACAGTGTCCCTCTAACAAGCCACATGTACAGTAACTTAAGGTTATGTGTGCGCGGTAGCTGCAGCTCCGAGAGTTGGGATAACTACCGACACCCCAATTAGCGTGCAAGTGTGTGCGCTCACAGCTGTACCTCTGGTACAACTCTGTGAGCATCGATAAAAACAGCAGTGCAAACAGACTCGCCATGCTGTGCCCCGGGCTTGTGTGGATAGAGAGGGGGACGGACCTCCCTCAGTGATTCTGAGACGCGTTGAAGCGGCAGGAAATGTGATGACAGCTCTTCTTCAGCTTTCAGACATCCTACACAGCGCCGTGAAAGCTATGTAAGGTATTATACACCTGGATAGTGTTACATCGGGGCTGGTTTTACTCGTAATGAGAGGCGATTATGGTATTAACGGCTGTAGTAGTCAAGGATCAATCCTTGACGTGGGTCAGTCTTTGGTTAAGATAGCATCTAAAGCTCTGTGGGTAAAAAAAAATAGCGAGATATCAAACTCAATTTCCATTTTCAGATTACAGCAGGAAACCTGTCTTATCAGGTCTAAATGATAGACCCGATTTAACGACTAATCTCCCTGGATTTCCTCAGAAACATTCGGCATGTGCTCGTGTATCCACTTTTACACACATTTTCGGCGCGTTCTCCACTGCATGATACATTGTAAGGGGCGTCTTTCTGTGGAAATATTACTCTTCTCTTCTATTCTTGGTTTTCGGAGCAGATTAATATTAATAATGCATCCACACAGAGCTGTTTTATGTGAATATTTTCAATCTGTTCCTGTATAAAGAAGTATCTGGGGCTGGGTCTATGGGATCCTGATTCCTTTTTCTCAGATGTCTGTGGTTGGAATTAAAGGAGGCCGTGCTTCGCGGGCTGCTCGCCGTAGATACCTCTCCTAATGCTTTGGCTATCTCTCCACACACGATGGGTATTTTTAGTGGCCGTTATCTCTTTATGAAACATGAGGCGCACTGCAGAGGCTTACGTTACACACCTCGGATGCTTTGGCTTAGGATAATGCGGGCGTGTGGACCGGGGGGGGTGGAGGAGTGGGTGTGGGAGGGGGGTCTGAGAGTGGAGAAATAGAATTATTGACTCCCTCGGAGAGTCGGAGAGCTTTTTGGCTGAGTCAAACCCAGCGTCCCCCCCCTTCCCCTCCTCCACCACAAGCTGTGAAAGATGGGTGAAGGGTGGATTGGGGAATGTAGCAGGGGTAACGGCGAGAGGGGGGAGAGCGTGTTGAGAGGGAGGGGAAGACGGACAGATGGATGGATGGGTGGAATCTTTGCAAGAGAAAGCTCCGAGGGCAGACTCAACTGTCACCTGTCGTCTGCCAAGCTGGAGCTCATAGCTTAGCTTCAAGTTTTTCCTGCTTTGATGAGAACTGTGGCTTCACAGCAAACTGATGTGCAGCACAAACTCATACTGTCCTAAATATACATGTACAGTGTATACTCGAGCTGCGAAGATAAAGTGCAGGAAATCTCAACATAAATGAGATGCTGCTAAATGTCCCACAGCACTACGGAGGGTTTAAGGCCGATGTATCAGAAGGCAGCATGTAAGGACGCCAGAGCCGCTTAGTTTTCCCAACTCTCATCTCCATGAACCAACAATCCTTTTATAAATAACAGATTCAACTAGCGAATCTCATCTCTTAATCGCGGCGGCGAGGCCTGACCCCCTCGTCTCCCGCACAGCCCGCGCTGATCTCTAAACTGAGAATTTTTTACCCGAGATTTCAGAGGAAGACGTATCGACTTAATTACAGTCTGTCGTTCATCAGCAATATCTTTGAGGAATTTCTATCGGGGATTAAAGCACTTGATGGCGCAGAGTCCACGCCACACAGAGTGACCAACGACCTTTCTTTCAGCAGCAGATGTGTGTGTGCCGCATTTCGATTATGCTCGGTGTCGCAGCAGTGCTTTGATACCATTTTGTTTGATTGGTCTCGTGGATTAGCTGCAGAGGTTTTCCGACTGGACATTTTTTGCGCCGTGATAGTCAACTCACCTTGATCTTTCATGTGTGAGGTGTGGGGTTTGTATGATTGATAGCAGGTTTCACTTGTTAAGGCGAGGCTGGCTTGTTGGCCAGTCCACCCCTCAGACCTTGGAAATTAAAATTTGATGGACTGTTATGAAAAAAAATTTGGACAGATAATCTTGTTTTTCCAGCGGGTGAATTTTGATGACTGGGGCTCAACCCCAGACTTTTCCTCCAGCACCACCAGGAGGTTGAAATGAGCTACAAGCTAACATGATAAAATGACCATAATAAACATTCTATCTGCTAAATGTCATGTTGTGTTAAAGTACAACCACTTACAGAGCTGCTAGCATGGCTGTAGACCAGTAATGCTAACCTTGTAGCCTGGGGCCTGGGTGGCCCACTGACCATTTTCTAATTCATAATGAAAATAAGTTAATTCCCACTTGGAATTTTTGCATTAATTTACACCAATTAATACAAATTCAGTAATGTCCCTTGGCTGAGAGGTGAGTCTGTTTTGTATGATTGGATAAATTATGCCGTTGGGGATCGAGAGAAGGCCGATCTTTGCTTAATGGCTTTGCAGCCTGGGCAAAGTGACGTTAGTCAGTGAGCTATCTTAGGGAAGACAACTGTCAACTGAAGAGGAGCAAAACGTATACAGAAATGGGGATAATTCTAGTCCATTAAATCAGTGTTACAAACGTAACATTTCCGCATTAAAATGTCTGAAAACGAAAAGACCTTTGTTATCTATTTTATTTTAGTTGTGCGTCTTGCATTATCCTTAATGTTTTCCACAATTACACATGGATATGCTATTCATTCTGTCCCTGGTGCACTGTTAATATTAAAAGTTGACTACATGAAGTCATTACCTCAGAATCAATCAATTTTCAATCATCAATTACCAAGTAAAGTAGACTTGTAATTTTGAGTTGTTTTAACGTTCTAGCTTGTACAACTTAAATTTACTTGTTTACTTGGTAATTCTGAGGTAAAAACATTTAACAAAAATGAGTGAATATACAGTAAATATAAAGTGAACTCACACATGATGCCATTTAACTTTTAAATGAAGGTGGACATGTAGCGAAAAAGTCACAGCACAGCTACCTTCCGTCAGCAGCAGTTTTTTTCAGCCATCATGAAAAAAAAAAACCCTGTTCAAATGTACTCGTAGTGTCGCTTATTTTAGATTTGAGACTGCGAGATAGCCAATAAGGCAGCGACTGTGGCTCTCTGCTGTCACCTTAGAGGTGCTGTGGAGGCGACTGAGAAGGAGAGGACCCCAGGGCACACCAGGACACGCTGGAGAGAGGACATCGGCTGACCTGGAAGTGCTTAGCTGTCCCCCAAGAGGGGCTGGAGGACACCACTGTGCAGAGGGGTGTCAGAGTTTCTCTGCACACCTTGTCGCCACTGCAGCTCTGTGCTAAATAAGCAGGTAGAAAAAGGATGGTTGGGAGGATGAAGGACTCTCTGGGTCTGCTGAGTCCGAAATTAGCTGTGTTTGTTGTTAATTCATTCATAACTTGTGATGAGAGCTCATAATGAGAGGAAAGAGAACAATCAGAGAACAATCTACTGCTCAGGGTCGATTTTTGGTTTTAGAACGAAGGAGCCAAAGACACACATCCGTGTCTACATCAGTGGGGCTGAGGTGGAGCAGGTGAACAGTTTTAGGTTCCCTGGAATCAACATCACCACTCCAACCAAATGTTGTTCACCCTGCTGACATCTGGCAAAAGATAGTTTAGGAAGGCAGCGGCGAATAACTTAGTTGTCCTGTAGTTTAGAGGTCAAAGGTGCATACATCATTGTAAAGTCTAACTGTGCTGTTCACATCCAGAAAGGGGCATTTGTTCCTTCTATGTCTTTCCCTTCCCGTATCTGGACGAGACACATCCTGTAAAACATCTTATCTCACAACAAATATGTTCATTTTCTTTTTCTCTTTTTTGTTTGACAGTTATGAGGATGTAAGCTTGTTTTTTTTTTTTTTTTACAAGAAACTAAACCATAAACAGAGCATGTTCTGCAAGATAATAAGGGGAAATGTGAACTAGGTGTGGACAGAAATGAATGGCCAATAACTGTTAATGACACAAAAGATTCTTCATTAAAGTTGTTCCAATTCTGCGCGCAAACTACCTCACCTTTGTGTAATGCTTTCCATTACCCAGGTGGCGGTTCATGGGCAGTTTGGGATCGACAGCGCGCTCGTAACAAGAGGGCAGAAAGTCCAGTAGTGGAGCAGCTTAACAGCTCCACAAAGACCTGGATGTTTGGGCTGGGAGGCAGAAGATCAATGGTGTAAAATAGGAGAGAATTAACAATGGTTGCAGAGCAAGGGGAGGACAGTCTGCTTTGACCTGGTGTGTGTCGAGACGACAAGCTTCACCCTGACGCCCCGATAATCGCTCCAGTGGAGGGGGATAAGGCTAAACGAGAACGGCTGTGATAAAGTAAAAGCTCCCCTGTGTCTGAGGGAAGGAATAGTTGCCAAGGAAAGCTACGGGTTATATTTAAGACTGGGAGCGTTAAATAACATTGAAAACCTCCAAAGCTGAAAGCAGATCTTGTTAATTTCTTGTTAATACTGTTGTCTTTTTAAATTCTGACCTATCAACCGGTGACTTGAAGAAGATTTACAGCGTTTACGCCCTTCAAGGAACTTCTAAAGCTCATCTTTCTCTGCTTCGAGCTTGCCTTTCTTCCCGTCTTTTTTCTGCTCCTCCATTAGATTAACATTGATATTCATTAACACCTGATCTACCCTGTGTGCCTGTGCATCAGGCCTGGCACTGTGCCTTCATAGGAAATCAATGGTATTTTCCATTATCCAGTAGGGAGGGCCTACAGTGCGTCGCTCTGCCTCCACATGCAGCAGTGATTAACAGGCTGGTAAAAGGAGGATATACAGTGATTCTTAAGTAAAAGCTGCGGACCTTGAGACCACACAAACATCCATGTAGAGGCACGATGAAGATGTAAAAAGATGAAAAATTGGGGGAAGAAGAAGGGATGAAGAGAGGGAGAGAGAGAGAGATCACCATCTATCATCTCTCCTCTCTTCCATTACCGATCAGGGAGTGAAGGATGATGACGAGTTGGCCAATTTCCCCCCAAACTCCCAGTGGATGCCCTTGAAAGTGACAAATTGCCAGGTTAATTGTGTTGGGGTCAGGGCCGTTCGGAGGGAATGAGCCACTTTATTTGGAGCAAAAATCCATAAAGGGAGTTCATTCCCAATCTGCGCTGTCTCCGTTCGGACCCGGTGAGGGATCGCCTCCGTCCTCATGGGAAGGCTCCTAAACCATCCCATGTGAGCACGGTGGATACAGTTTATGACGGGGAGGCAAGCCTGGAAATCAAGTAAATTTTCCGCAATCTAGGGCCATGACAACAGCATTTCCGTTTGACAGGAAAGATGTATTTTTTTTCTCTCAAACTATCCACCCCAGGGATCAATCGCACTTCATTCTCTACCGGATGTAGTTGAGGCGGGGGGGCATGTCCATCGGGGGAACCGTGGCGTTCCCGGAACAGGGCTCATCCCTAAACCGAGCCACCTGCGCACTCCACATCCACCTCTCCGATCCACCTCTCAGCGTCCGGACGCATTCTCAAATTTCAAAAGCCAGACATAAAAATTGGACTTCTCACTTTGAGTACACGCCGAGGCTGAGTAAGGTCAGAGCTGAGCCATAAAGGAGACAAGCGTCGAGGCTCGTCGGGCTGGTGTGGAGCGCGTGTCGCCATACCGTCAGGGGCAACCATGAGTCGAGATTTTTTTTCGTCTGGGCAGAGGCAAACGAGCGGGGGTCTGTTGTATCTGAAGCGAAGCCAGCTCCAGCCTATCTGCCACGCTGAGATTAGGGGGAAGAAGAGGAGGCTTTCATATAACCGACTCTCCCTGTGGCAGGACTTGGGAGAGGCTGCGAGCAGAAAGGCAGGCGGGCGGCGGTGCTGGCTGGCCGGATGAATGAAGGAGGCGAGGGATTTTAAGGGAATAACATGGGAGCCGGTGCAGAGGAAGAAAGTGAGAGCGAGCGCTCTTTTTTGTTTCCAACCGTACGAGGAGAGGTATGCATGAGGGGAGAAAGAGCGTCCTCCAGGACGGTGATAATAGGTTGCGGAGCGCTGACAGACCTCATCCTCTCCCTCCGCCCACTCCCTATCTGTGTTCCTTTTCTTCCACCCTGTTTCTCTCTCGCTCATTCACACTCTCTCCCGGTTCTTTTCTATTTATCTAGCTCAGTTTCTATGGGAGCAGCCAGCCAGAGGAGCCTTGAAGTCAGAGGGAAGAGAAGGAAGCAAAGCCAGGTGTGCAGCGGGGACATGATGGGCCCTGAGGTTGGGCTGAGAGGTGAGGGACAGACACTGGAGTGTGTGACAAAAGGATGAGCTTCACTGCTAATGACTCCCACAGGGGAGACCAGATGCTCAGTTTGCAAAAGGCTTTACACATGCACTGCTGCCGTGCGAGGATCAGCTCACCGGTGTGGTGGAGCGTGCACGCCGAATACACAAACTTTACAAGACTTTGACATGAGGAGACACAGGAGTGCACACAGGCTGACACAGACACAGCCATATATTAATACTCCTCCGTCTCCCTCGCGCACACATGCACAAAAGCCTCTCTCAAAAATCCTCCCCTCGCTCCATTTCAGCCTCCTCTCTCCCCCTCCTTCCTTCTAAATTCGTCCAAATTTCTGGAAAATCCTCCGTCTGAGTTCGCGCTGTCCTCAATTTGCACCCCGGCGTCGTGAGACATGATGGAGGGCTGCTTACGAATTCAGACGCCGCATCCCGTCTGCTCAGATGATTTTTGTCCGCGGCTGTAAAAAGAGATGTTCCGGCACGATAAGGCGTAATCAATAATACATTGGACAGTCATCTGTGTTACACCGGGAGATTTCGAACAACCCGCCCCAGCGCTTGAACAAAGAGGAGCTTCACTGTATGGCAATGCATGTGAGCCCTCTAGTGTTAAGCCGTCTAGTTTCATGTACACGGAGGAGGATGAAATCACGGCAGCAAATAAGGGTTTAATGCATGTTTGTGTCCTTTCTTCATAACACTGCACCCTGAAGGTTGCGAAGCGTCGCCCACAGACTGCTGCGGCTGAATGACTGAAGGTTCCGCTGTGTTTTTTAATAATGTTACACACGTTTTAGAAAACAGATTTTTTTTCATTGTCTCGGACCAAATGCAATTTTCCTAGAATCGAAAACCTCAAGGCGGAAAAAACAAACATATTTACTTCATCCTTCATCCATTCACGTGTCATGTGAAAGAAAGACATTTAAAATGGCATGAAGTCCTCGATGTTCAATGTTCGAATTACCATTCAGGTGACATTTGCCCGCAGATTTTCATGAAAGAGAGAATTTCCTCCGCTTTGGAAGGCTTGAAACCCCTTAAAGGCCCGGACTCTGTCTGGTGAATAATGTGATATTAACTAGATGTGGCATTTTAAAAGAGGCTTTAAAATCCGAGCATTGATCAAATGCGGGGTGACAAGCATCATAGCTCGGTTAATGGCTTTCTCAACGAGACTTTCCAAAGGTTCGCGTATAGACTGAGGGTATGTCATGGCAGGCTGCCACGGATTCCTCTAGATCTGCATTTACACGTACAGTAAATGGCCATAATTTAGCCATTCATCGCAATGTTTGTATCGCAGTGCATGAGCAATGGCCTCAAGCATTGTGCACAAATCACACTCGACCTCAAATCAAAGCGATGCATCAACAGGAAAGTTAATTCCGCGGTTAAAATGTCCCTCCTGAGAAAACAGTTCGGTCAATATAGCGAGCTTATGATGGACCTGAATGGTGTGATTATTCAAAAGAGACGCTCTTCCGTAACGCGACGTGTGAAATATCATTTCCGTGTTACACCGCTGACTTTGATTTCTTGCATTTAAGGGTCCACGCTCCATATGTAATTTATATCATTTTCACATTCACATTCAACACATTGTTCAGCCGTCTGACATGTATACGATGCAATTCTCTTAAATCAGTGATGAGCTAAGGTGTTGTCAATGCTTTGGGAGCCATGTCGGCACTCTGGAAAGTGAGGGACGAAGACACAGGACAATAACAGATTTGGTGCCAGGAGTGTGGTAATTATATACAACAGCCATCCGCAACTACTCGGGAGATACAGGGAGATGTAAAACTTAAGTTATTATTCATCAGGCTAATGCATATCAAGTGTTCTTTTCTCTCAAACTCGCCTCCACCCACTTCTTACTTCCCACTGGTCCATCCTGAACAACCGGGAGAAAATATACCTCCTTCACTTTTGTTCTAAATTAATATAATGATTAGTGTGTACATTTAAATACACAAAAAAGACTAGAAAATATTTTCCTTTTCCTTCTCTAAAGAAGAAAACAACAACATTTATGAGGCTACTATCATGTTCAAAGTCTAGATCACTCACAACCGGCCATTTTTAACTGACCCAGCCCTGTAACCTATACTGACTTGACACAGTACAGGTTGTCATTGAGCACCTTTACATGACCACAATAGATAATTGGGAATAATCAGGTTAAAATAATAATAATCTTTAACAACATCCGGTTTCTTTACATTTTTACATATGAGCTGATCTAAAAGAACAAAAAGAAATTGATTAAAGGTATACATGCGCTGAATTAAACAGAATATTGGGCAAACAACTCAGTGTGTTTATTGGATTTCTCATACTCCGATAACGGCTTTTATCCCATAAAGCATTTCGCATTATGCTGTTTACACGACCACTTAAACAATCAGGTAACTCCATAAATCAGATAACGATCAGTTTATGGGTGTGCATGTGAACGTGCTCATTGTCTGATGTCATCGCTGCAGGTGGTTTTCTATTGAGACTAGGAGAATGTAGAAACAATGTAGACAGGTGGGAGGCAGAGCCGAACGTGACTGACTTGATTGTCTCATTATTGCCTTGAAAGAATAAACTGTTTTCTGTTCAGGCGAGCTTCGACAGATCATCGTGCTGCTCTCGCTCTCGTTAAAAGTCTAAGTGGATCATTTGAACAAGATGGTGTTTGCTCAGATAGAATTGAAATGTCAGTCGTCTAAATAAATGGATGTTCTAGCCGACACAATCCAGGTTAAAAAAACAACTTAAAAACAATAGATATGATACTGTGTTTCATTATATGCCTACTCGCGTGTGCAACTTGTTATAAACATAAACTTTTCCTGGTAAATACAGCACTAAGCTTTGGAAATGCAAAGTAAGCAAATTCACAGCATTAACTTGATGTAATGTACTAGGCAACTTTTTCTTAGCAGATAAAGATTCACTCAGTCAAGGACATTTGTGCAAGGACAGTTTTTGCCTGATTATTTAGACATTTACTCTAGCAGGGTAAAAAGTTAGTGTGCATGTGAAATATTTGCATGAGACGAACCGGTTTCCTGAGTAGTGACGCATTATTTATACCTGAAGTTTGAGAGTATAACATGATAAAGCTCCAAAAGTGTCAAACAATGTCAAAATCAGAGTTCCAAGTTATCCCGCCATGTTTAACGCTGGAGTAAGCAGAACATTTTGGGGACGACAGGACCGTTTTTTTAATTTATTTTTTATTTTTTGCAAGTGTCCTCGTGAATATGCGAGTGCGTTTGCACACGTGCATAAAAACTATTCCAGTCACGCGGCGGAAAAATCAGTCCTGGCTCCAACGGCCGCTTTTAGAGGAGTGAACCCACTCAAGCCTGATCATTAATCACTGTGTGTAGGAATGTGTATAGGTGCGTGCATATACAGCACCTGCCTACAATGATGTGTGTTTGTGTGTGCATGTGCCGAGCCACGGTATGTGCTTCCTTGTTTTTTTTCCCTCCACAGTCAGTATAAATGAGTTTAAAAACAGGGAGGTAATTGATGGATTGGACAAAAGGTCAGACGGCAAGGGCACGGTGAGACTGCGCTGGAAAAAGGCCGTTTCACCTCTGAATGTCTCAGATCAATCACCGTGACTGAATACTAAAAAAGAATGCATGATTAATTTTGGTCTCCAGTATAACACTAATGTGGACGGTTTATTATATTTTAAGTTAATTTAATTTTGGAAGCAGGCATGTCAAAATAAATCAAATGTTGAGTCCATTATGATCAGAGAACGTAAAATATAATCAATTTTACATCAATGGGAAGCTTTGAATATGGGCTCCACTAAGCAGAACACATTTAGTTAATCTTCCTGTTCATTGGGTGGACCCTGCATATTTATTAGATTTTGCCCGTGTTTGAAGGTCCTCGTTGGAGTTGTTTCATGCGGTGTTGAGAATTGCACCATTCCAACTCGATTGCTGCTGGCGACCAGCTGAAGAGTTGGCCGGTTGACCGCAATTAGTAGCACGTCCAGGCCTCCCGCTCTGATTGGTTGGCCGGCAAATGAAACATTTTGTGTGCGCTGTATGAAAGCCTAATAAGAGACAAAGAGGACAGCAGATGAAGCAGATTGCGTTGGGAGGGGAGCGCAGGTTGAAACGAGAAGAAATGAGCCCTGACTGTGAAATCAGCCGTCTTTTGATACAGTGAATTTTCGAAAAGAGACACCGTCTCCGCACCAAATGCGAAGTCTCTCGAAAAATCAGGGAACTTCACCAGCGAGCCGAGCGAGTTTCGCCTCTCAGCACAGTTTGTCTGGCAAACTGCCGTGCTGTGCGAGTGTTGTCCTAGAGCTGCTGTGGGTTCTTTACGCTGCCCACATCCCTCTCCGCCGAGACCGGCCCCCTCTTTGCTTCTTCGGACCACTGCTGGCAACGGGACTGAGCACTCAGTAGATCTGGAGAGAGACATAACAGGCTGCAATTCCCCAACTCCCACCAGGAAAGTCACTCTAAGATTAATGAGTGTAGCGATGTCTGCGAGCTTCATGCTTGGCCATCAGAAACTCGGACCAATAGAAGACTTCAAGGGACGCAGGGGGAGTTTTGCATCACGGTTTTTTTAAAGCTGTGTCTACATAAAACATCACTTTATGTTTCTGTAAATCATCAAATGTTAGTACTCGTTTGATTTGAAAACCTATGTATGCTGTGTCCAAGGTCACAGTTTCTCAGCAGAAGGCGAACACAGGCTGGATATGGTAAAGAAATAATGAGCAGGAAGAAGAGTGCAGCAATTCGAGACTACCACAGATCAGGCTTGCTGATTTATTTCCTCTCCCAAGACAACGCTGTTGTTGTTGTTTTAAATTCCTGGGTTTCTTATGAAAACCGCCTCATTAGGCGCACAGAAACACATTTCATTTTGTCAGGAAGGCGCCCGGACAGACAAGTCTGTGGCAGGAAATGAAATAAATATGGAAGGAGTGGCAGGAGTGAGTGGCTGGGCTGACATTTACTGTGATTAGCGTTTGTAGTGCCGAATGCATTCCTGTCATCCTCCGATTCACCATCTTTGTCTCGTCCTCCTCCGCGATCCCGCACGCTCAACTTTCCCCCGCCGCATGCAGATGTCCGTGACCTTTAGCTTTCCTGTAGAAAAATATAACAATGCGAAAAAAGGGATGTGAATTCATTGGACAAAGTGAAGGACCGGAGAGGAGAGGTGGGGCTGAGGTCAGGCGCATGCATTTCTAAAAACAATCATAAATGAAATCATAAAAGTCCAGATAAATTTGAGTAAATGTAGACCGGTGAATACAAATAAGTATCCAGAACTCCATGATAAGGATGTCTGAATAGCTTTTTCTTCATATGTACCGCGCCTGATTGTAGTGCAACATACTGCAAACACTTTGGATCTCCTCCAGGTCCATCCAGAGTTCCCCTCCATCAAGGGCATAATGGTGCGATCCGCCGGCTGATAATGTTGGTGTGATCCTCAGGTCGGCCGGCCCGGCGCCAGAGTCGAACGGCCTCTCCCAAGGCCCATTACAGGCTGCTTAATGACCACGCTGATGACCCAGACTCTGGGGCAGGCTGTCCTCACTCCGCCTGTTTAAAATAACATTTCACTCTCCTCGCCAGGGTTCACTCTCAAAATGGTGGATTTAGGTTTTCCCGTCTTCGCGGCGTTGGCACGCGTTTTCCTTGTCCAATTAGAAAATGAAAGTGTTGCGGCGCACTTCCGTTCATTGTTGCTCTGCCCTCATTAAAAAGAAACGGCTTTTAGTTTTCAAGAAATGCTTTTATAACTGCTGCATATCACTTTTATTTTCACTTCTTATTCAGGGAAAGGGGAGCAGGAAATGTCCTGTACCCTCTGCATAAATATTGAGTTGACCTCGGTGCATTAAAGCTCCTGAATTGGACATGCTGTACTGATATTGTCCTTATTCATGTAAAATGACTCAAATAGAGCATATTTAAAAGTATTAGCATAATATAATGTAGGAGGCAATATGATGCCATACAGCTTACGTTCAGTCACATAATTGATTGAAAAGATCAAACAATTATAGCAACAGGTATAGTATAATAGTATGTTTGATACACTGATCAGAATTACTCATTTATATGCATTAATACTTTCTTCCAGTGACAGACTGAGCATGTTTGAGGGGCAGGGGTGAAGAATGATTACCAGCTGTGTGCAGTGGGGCACCAACTCGCAGAAAGGGCATCCAAGAGAGCACTTTATCATGTTTTATCTAAGCTATAGGGGCATCCAAGAGGGCACTTTTGCAGCTCTTCAGTGCGCTCCTCATTACAAATGCGAGTACAAGTCGTGCCTCTGGCAGTTAAAGATAACATTACGCAACATTTTCACTCCTAAATGTTTGAAAACTACTCAGCATTTGTTCTATATTTTGTTGCTGTTGGGAACTTACGTTATCTCAAATTTTTTCAACAGTTTCAAAAATCGTTCTTCTTACTCAAGGTAAAGGTGCATTTCATGGGTCGCCCCTGTCTATTACTTCTGGCAAAACACGGGAAACACACCGATGACTAAACGTAACATTAAATAAAACTTTAACACATAACCTCGCCTGAGCACATCCGATAGATTTTCATCAGCAATGCTGGTTGTTTAACACTAAAGCCCACTCCCATGATCCCACGCTATTTCACGATGTCACCACACTACGTGCCAAGTTTTCACGAGGCTCATTCCGGATGAACTGCGCCTCGGCTGGATGAGTGGGAAGACACGAAAAGATGTGTTGAGGTCGGTGACTTCCTTTTCAGCAGTCTGAAAAGGAAGTCACATTAACACTCACATCCTGTTGGATCTTACTCTGATTTATTTAAATGTCATCACCAGACCCATACATCAGTTTGTGCGCAGTCTTCAACTGTTTTAATCATGACCGGGTCGGCCTAATAAAATGCTACACGGGCAATCTGTTATTTCTGTTCATGGACCAACCTTCATTTAACCTCCATTTAACATGACTTCTCCTGTAAATCAGTCTGCTGCTGTATATAAATCGGCCAGGCAGCCATGTCTCTCTCAAACTACATAAATAAATTAAAGACATTAATAAAAGACAGAAGCTTTCGTTATCGTCAGGGCATCACATCTGTAGGCTACAGATGCTAACCCTTTTTTTTAAGAATCCTCACATCCCACTAACCAGAAGTTTGTGTTGCTAAATACTTAAATAACCAAATCAGTTCAATGCTAATATACAATTGACTACAACTAGCTATAATATTATGTAGGAAGTTTATTACAAGTCAGCCACAAAGCTTGTATTCTGTTAACAGAATAAGTCTTAGAGATGCAGTATGTAGGAATTTTGGTTTAAAACAATGCAAAATTGACTTAAATGATTGACATTATGTGAAGAAATAACAGATTTCACATTATGTCAAAGCCTTAACCCATGTCTGTACTTTGTTGCAGAGATATCTGTTGAAGTTAGCATGCTAACCAGCTAGCCCTAGGTCTCAAAACCTCTTTCTTCCAGCGGTCCAAAGGTTGAAAAGCGGCACTCTGGCTAGCTACACAGCTAACTAAGCTAACAGTTACTACAGTCATTAAAATAATGCAGTTATAAGCAGTTAGCTACTCTGGTGATATGCTGCCCCTATTGGGAGTTCAACAGGTGGCTAATTCTTACATACTGCACCTTTAAAAATCAGACAAATACGAGCAAAATCTCTCCAATTCATCTTGAGTGATTATCGTCTCCCACGTGCGCGTGACGTTGAAGCGTGTTGGGATCAAGTCCGGCACAAATCTAACCGTCGTGCATTGTGATCACCAGTGATCGGTTCTGCACGGGCCCGACTCATCTCGAACGAGCCTATTGCTCTGATTGAGAGATCCTGAGTGGCAGATTTTACATACATGTTCATTTAACTTGTGTCGGTGAAGCCATTTATGTGTTACTGCCATGTATGGAATAAATATCAGTCACTGATAAAACAGCTGTTACATGTATCCTCACAGAAACTGGGAAATGAAGTACATTTAATAACATGTAATCATGAGCCACGCTTTCATCTTCTTTAGGAAAAGGCGTCATGTGAAATGAGAGAGCTTTGACCGAATGAAAACTTTGTGTTTTTACTAATTCACTCTGTATCAGTGACACAAACCCCTGGCCCTAACACTGTTCTACAAATAACATTTTTAATGGCAAATAAAGTCTCTCATTTTCAGGCTGCTTCCTTCTGGACTGACGCTATCGTTATTCTCGGGCAGACAGTCTCCTCAGTCCACAAACAGACAGCCATTCTCACAACCACACGCGCACTGTCACTTCCAAAGCTGCTACACTGTTATGATGTCTCAGAGACATCAGCGTCATCCTGCTCGCTGCGTGTGTGTGTGTGTGTGTGTACGCCGGATTACAGTGAACTCTCTGATCTCTTGACAGACGTGGCTTCACACTGTCAAAGCACCAGATAGACGGAGGCGCACACAAATGCAATGCGCGCCTGGATGCTCTCATTGTATGTCGAAACATGCACGTGCATATCCAGATTTGGCATCCATATGCACGGACAGATGGACGTGGAGAGCGATATTCCGCGCGCACGGTCCTCGTGTCTGCACAGTCGACTGGATTGTAGACATGTTGGGAGCAGTGTGACACCCGGTAATTATATCCAGCCTGTGGGGCTGAGTGAGACACAAAGGATGTTCAGCCCGTTTTTAACGGAAAATGTCCGACATGGCATTCTACCTTGAGTCACATTTCAAAATCTTCATGGAGTGTCCATGACCACAGTGTCTAGATTATAAGAATGACTCCTGTTTGGCCATAATAAGTGATTTGTTCTTTTTTTTATTACACACATGAACTCTGACAGGCTTTTTTAATCATCTTTCCGAAGGAAAAGGTGTTAATTATTTGGCTGATTTTGAAAGATGCGGCCGTGGAGGAATCCTCGGATATGAATTTAATTTTGGCTCTTTCACGGCCACTACCAATTTCCCTCACTCTTTATCTCCCTGTCCCTCCCTCATTCCTGGGCTGCTGTGACATCTTGTACGGTGACTGGAAATGACGGATGATCTCTCTGAATGAGTAATACAATCAGAGCCATGGGGCACCGGAGTGGGGAGAAGATGGAGAGAGAGAGAGAGAGAGGGAGAGAGGGAGGGATGGAGGGAGGAATAGATCAGCCGGAGATATGGGACTGAATCTGGGTATCTTAATTTAGTGGGCCATAATTAAAAATCTGTTTGCCAGTTTTTCCCTCTCCCTGCTCCGCCGTCCCGCCTCCCCTTGACAATTAAAGATTTAATCACCATCTGCAAAAAAGGGGGCTGGGAAAGTGTGTCTGACCCAAAACTCAGAATGCAAGATGATGCTGCTGAGGGACAGCATTTGGAGAACTTGGACACTGTTTATTTGCCGTCCATCCTCATCCAACCATGAATTTGTTTACTGACATAATTACTGATATAATGAGCCACTGGAAGCAGACACTTGTGGCATCATTTGCTTTTTGTATTTCACGTTTGGTTCCTTGCCAGAACACGAGAACCACACCAGAGCTTTTGCAAAAACGTCCCGGAAAATAGAAGCAGATATTTTATGAAAATAACACCTCAAACCTGAGGTTATTAACATATCCGTTCAGTGGTAACTCTCTGTTATGAGTTTAAAAAGCCTGAAATCATTCTAAATTTACATTCTGCAGAAGCACATTTTGTCTGTCCAACAGACCAATCTGCACACAAGCTCAAACAAATAGAATATCAAATGGGCTTCAGCAGTGTGCGCTGGGAACAGTGTGTTCCACATCCAGCTCCAAGTCTGTTTTTCTTCTCTTTCGGATGCATCTCGATGCCGACGTCAAACCTTGAAACATAATATCGCACAAACACGCCATTTCCAGCCGCAAGTTTTTAGCTCTCCGCGTACTCAGACAATAACCGTAGCCTCCCTTTCACTTGTGGAGTGGGGGGGAAGAAAGAAGAAGCTCTGTTATTCAGACTCTTGAAATCTCATACGACTTGTTTCAATAAATCGACCTCCCGGAGTGTGCATTGGCTGGTGTTATTGAATCTTTCCTTCTGATCTTTTTCTCACTAATAACATTTAAGCGGAAATTGTTCTGTTGGATAAGCGCACTCGACAACACAGAGGAAATCATTTGAGCCGGTACGCACACTCGAGATGTAATGTTATTCCTAATGATCCTTTGGCATTCATTGTTGTTGTATGAATGCTTAGGAGCCCTTCAGAGGATAAAATAAGTGAAGAGATTGAAGAGTGAAGTTATTCATACTCAAAGTAAGCAGCG
The DNA here is from genome assembly GCA_039737535.1 of Lagodon rhomboides. Lineage (NCBI taxonomy): Eukaryota > Metazoa > Chordata > Actinopteri > Spariformes > Sparidae > Lagodon > Lagodon rhomboides. Next base: position 20,386,309 of record CM077799.1, on the reverse strand, counting down.
GTGGGATTTCAGTGAGAACAATGTGGGGATTTGAGACTTCTGCAGGGCTCTACCTGGAGAACCTTCTTGATTTAGCAGGAAAAAGTCCAGTCTGAAGTCTACCCTGATTCAATTTATTGTTTTATCCACGAGGATAAAACAATAATAAAACGAGGATCAGCTCAGAAGCAGATTTTATGTCCTAAGGCAGCCATTGGATTTGCTGTTGATCTGAGTTTTAGTTTTTCGCTTCGACTGAGTTTTCTCTCTTTCCAGCATGACTCTTTTGTGTTTTGGTGCCGCGGACTGACTTTAAGCCGCACTCGTGGCCGGCCTTGGTTGTTTCATCACCTTTGTCGAGATGTCAGCTATTGAACGATGCCAACAATGTTTGTGCAGGTATTCATGGGTCCTTGAGTGGCAATTACAAACTCCGTACATTTTTCAGTAACTTTTCAACCAAAGCCAATTTTCAACCGGCTTTGTGTCGCTACAATGTTGAAAGCATATGCGACTGAGCAACAGTAAACATCTTTACATTTTGCCTGCATCCAGAGCCCCTAACTCTTTTGCAGGCTTGTATCTAAATGACTGAATGATGGCAACGTACATTTCAGCAAACCACAGTAGAAATTTTCCGTTTCTTTATGTTCAGTTTTAAATTGTATGTTGTGACAAGCCTGTGTTTATGGGCCGGTTATGGTTTAAGCACGAATAAGACTTGGTTGGGGTTCGTGTTTTGGCTTACCTGGTCCTGTCTGGAAGTTGTCTCGACGTCTTGTCAACAGTGAGAGTGGTCAGTGGTCTCTCATTTGCCAGCCCTCTTGCCCTTGCTGTTCCACCATCACAATCCAGTCCTCCTGCAGACATTGAAGCCAGCATGGATCTGAAAGGGTTAGGGTTAGGGTTAGGGTTACAGAAACGTCCCTGGTTGGGTTAGGGTTAGGGTTATCCCTGGTTTACAGAAACGTACAATGCCATGGATGTATCTGTATCTTTCCTAAATCTCTTTTTAAATGTTCTATTTTCCAACCAGGCACGTAACATTAAAAATTGAGTAAGCCAACCTCCAGCGGGTCCTAATCTGCCAGTATTAGAGGGTGTTCCACATCTGCTGCAATGTAAAACATCTTTTGAGCTTGCACGCAGAACAAGGTCATGTATGATTATACACCAGTGTGCTGGCAGGAGTGCACCGGCGATGTCTGAACGCATCGGATATGATCCTTTTCACAAAAACAGACTCTAATTAAGACACAGACTTGGCTCGGTGTGGCACTGTCGGATAGTGAGTCACGCTCTTTATCAGGCCAGCGGATGAGAAAACGAGACAATCACAAAGGAAGCAACAGGGAAAGTGTGTTTGTTATTAAGACGATTGCAGAAATCAATAGGTACGTTCAATATTTGCTCACGTCGCCTATTTTTGTGCTTTAAGTCTAGGACAAACTAAATCCCCCCTGTACAAGACGACTTTATCTCAGACAGTCTGTAATTAAGTCACAAAGTAGAACTGTCTGGAGTTATCTATGGGGAGAAGGTGGGCAGGGAAACTTTGAGACGGTGACATATCATGAATTACAACTCAGTCTATTTCCTTGCCAGCTCTTATCGGGTTCAGAGACCTGCTCTAAAGGGGAGCTTTAGTTTCGTGTATCAGGCCAGTGCTTAATGGAATTGATGGCTCTGTATCAACTTTGGCCCAACAGAGGGGAGGTGGACGGGAGCTGGTTGGACTCGGAGGAGCTGTGCCAAAAAACCAGAAAGTCTCCTCAGCCGCTTTGAGTGAGGCTGCTGATATTGTAGTCAAGTAGCTAAATGAGGCGGTTTAGGGCGACTGGGCAGATAATTTCGCTTGAACATTTCTGTTTATTTCATGTTCCTAATGTGTTAGATGTTGGAATATGGACTTGAACTGCACGGTCACAAAACCTTTTGATCAGGAGCCACGGAGGACAGATAAATAGAGAAATGACATGATGAGGACGAGGCAGTAGATGCAGGGATGGAAAATTAAAAGACAGAGCGAGAGAGAGATGGCATACGAGTTCAAAGATATATGTTGTCAGCCACGGTGACCTGCTGGCTTCTCTCGCAGCGAGCTAACAAGCCGGCATCACTTTTAGCCCAGTGCCCACAGCGGGAGGGGGTCGAGCCGGGTAAGGAGAGGCAAATTACATCCCCAGCCCCAGCCACAGACAGGGGCCCTTCTGATGGCTTGCATAAAACTCTCATAAATGTTTGATGTTGTTTACTGCGCAACATAGTATGAAAAACAAGTCTCATCACACCGAGTAAGCCTCGCCGCTGCTGAGAGCCTCGGGATACGCTTCCAGTAGCACGCTGCTGACAAGGGGAACGAGGAGCGGTCGGGAAAACACAATGAAGAGTGATGGGAGGGACGTTTTGCTTGAGGAGCGTGCTTTTTCTAAATGTGTTAAAGACAATAGAGTGGAAGTAAAGTAATTACATTCATAGGACAAACCGCTGAGACTGTGGAGGTTTACTTCTGTGCCCTAACAGAAAACCTAGCTCCAGGTAGTCTGGAGTCAGGTATTCTAGTCTCTTTCTCTCCTTTAATTATACTTTCCTCTGCTTAAACAAGATAAAAGCCTTCGCTGTGGGCCATCAAATCCCTGCCAGCCGACTGAAAGGATGCGCTACAAAGAATGTGTCACCAACTTTGCGTCAAGTCCAAAGATGCCAAACACCCAGGCAAGAGAGAGGACTCCGGTCTAGGGCATGGATCAGCTTTGCAGAAATCAAGAAGTGCAGTGGAGTTATGGAATTCTGCAAGGCAAAAATTACATTTAACAGACAGATGGCTCAATTATACATCAGAGATTTAAATATTTCACAAAGTCTTGGAGAGGAGAGGGTCAGTCAGTTTGTAGCCGATCCAATCTGAAGAATAATTCACCATGTTTTGTCTCATTTACTTTGTTTTGCTTGCATCGTCCAGGCTGCAGAACTACAATGTGCAAAGGGCTCAAACGAATGCAAGTGCAAAACTGCAAAGTTACTGTGATAGACCCGACCATCTGGCAGCGAGACACTCGGAGAATAAAGTTCAATAGCGTACAACACTGCCTGTGATTCGATTTTAAACGAAAATACAGAAAACGGTGAAAACTGAAGAAACCCGGTGGTTGTGCAGTGTGCCGCAGGTCTGCGGTTCAGGAGGTGACTCTAAATTGGATAACAATGGGCATAAATTATTAATACGATGAGTAGGAGAGGCCAAATGTTCCAACAATTAATACAGAGCTACACAGAGGTATCTACAATAAAAACATTAGCCTTACTGATATGTAGACAAGTTGGTGCTACAACAACAAACATATCTCCTAATTATCTAATAACTTTACATAACTGCCCCGCACTAAAGAAAGAAATATTTGTTTGCAACAACTAAATAAAACACTTGAAGCTATTCTGCTTGTCATTTAAACAGCTGGTCAGATTTCTACACTTTGTATTATGCGCTAATGAGATCGCAGCGTTTGTTTGTGAGCTGGTGAATTAAAACCTATCAAACTCATCTGCCTCGCATTCGTTCGGACTGGAGCGTCCTCTTATGTTCCTAAAGCACAAACGCATTTTATATAAGTGTCTGTTTCGAGTCAGCCACCCAGACACATCGCAGCAGCAGGCTGCGACGCTCAGACAAAAGATGTTTTATGCCCACTGCTTACTGCCGCTGACCTTAAACCCAGACTGAGCTCTCTCTCGTTGTGCCACCGTGTCTGTTCGTCTGACTCTGTCTGCATGGACTGGCCTCCGACATTATTTTCTTCTTCCTTCGAATCGGTTAATCAGAATTGTTTCCCTGTGCCAGAACTGGGAAAACACCTTAAAAATTAAACAATGTGATGCACACACACACACAGACACCCCTAGTAGGAATCTTGCAAAAGTGCTCGCAGAGTAGACAGTCATTTATTTTTAATAACCGTGCTGCCTGAGGTTTGTTGATGCCGTAATGCTAGTCAGTTGAGCTCACTGCTCGTGGTGAAGTGGAAAACTGTACCGGGTCAGTAAGTACAGGCTGTAATCAGAGCTCTGAGTCTCTGAGGTGCGTTAGTAGGAAACCCAAGTTGAGTGACAGTATTTATGTGGATTCACAGATAGACGTCTGAGAAAACCATATTCTAAAAACTAATGAATATGAAAAGAGGGGTGTAATGGAAGGTGGCAATTTGACAGTATTGTCCATTAGTGAAGGTATCCGTTCAGTAGTCAACTCTCAAATCTTGCATTGTTGCAAGTTTTATGCTAAAAGACACAATAAAGACAAATCCAACCAGCGATTTTTGTGTTTCACCATCTTGCGCTGCCTTCAGTGTTTTTTTGTTTCTTTTTTTTAATTTGTATTCAAGATTAATTCATGAATCACCTGACAACAAAATGCCAACTATGCCCAACGTTACAGGTCACTTATAATTACAAAAATTATAATAAAAAAAATAAAATTATATTAATTATTCAATAATGATTATACCAATAATTATAGTATCCACTTCTGGTGAACATCTTTTTCCTCTGCACGTCCAGGGAATCTGTCGACGGTACAGTGTCAGACAGGGGCACTCTTTATGACGTAAAGGTTTGTGTATTTCAGTTTTTTCAAAAGTTAGAGTTTGCCACTTCTCTTGGAGCAGCTGAGAACCAAACAGGTTCTTGCCAATTACCATGACATCGCAGTGAAAAGTAATTTTGCATAGGAAGTAAAGATAAAAGTAGAAAGTCATTAACTTCGTAGGACAGGTTGCAATCAAAATGTGAAGATTCTGTACGGAGATGTCGCCACAGTAATGGTGGTTTGTCTACTTCCAGGACATCCACGGATTTTGAGATACAAACGTGGTCACATTTCCTGATCACTTAAAGGAGACCTATTATGCTACCTCGTTTTTTTTTTCCTTCAGTGTTATTCATGTAAAAGGTCTTCAAGTTAACAAGTCCCAAGTCCATGCCGTCAGAAAACAATGCTGATTCCATCGTGACGGCACACTACATCACCAAGTTACACACTTGCATAATTTATGCCTATATTCACTGTAGAATTTAAGCAAACTGGAAACTGAAAACAAGACAGAGCCAACCGGCGACATGTTGAGCGGGGAGGGCTCTGGACAGAATGAGAAAAAAGATGCACTTTTTTAATTAACATGTTAACCTATTATAACAGTAGCCAAAACTAAAATTATGAACCTGAAAATGAGCATAGGCTAACATGTCTCCTTTAAAATTAGCAACCTCAATCAAATACACACTCAGAGACCTAATACTTCATAAAGAAAAGGTTGCAATCGCAACAAAACATCAGACAGATTCAACGCAAGGTTGGAAAACGGCCCTTAAATTTTGGGCTGAAGGTGAGGTTCACCCAGGGCGTCATGCAAGCTAGGACCGCCACTGGCTACAGGTAGCAGACTGACTAGCACATGGACAATCTTATATGGCACAGAAAAAATACATAGAAGTAACCTTACTGCTAAAATTGTACATACAACAAGCCTGCTAACATTAGCTACATTACACAATCTGTCGTAGGTGTAGCGCATGAAGGACAAGGATGGCCACATCATACTCATCTTGTTCTCATAAGTTACACACTTGATGACACACACATTGCTGTGTCATGGCAACAGTTGAGTCACTACTACATGAATATTTCATGGCCATGCGTTTTCAATTACAGATTATGTCATGAATGAGGCAGCAGTCAACTGAGCAAAGCGAATATGACTGAAAAGAAGTTTTTGAGCGGCGATTAAAACAAATTGATGTAAGTGATGGACTCCTTTGTACATCTCAAACAAGTGGATGCGGTATGAAAAATTAAACACGGGCACTTAAGCGAGCTGAGCCAAGCAAGAAACATTCACAACAAGCCATTAAGCTTTCAGATTCCACTGAACATCGCTAATAAGTAGTCTGGCTCACACAGACCACATGGTGCAGCCAGCTGTGACTGTGTGGACATTATAATACTTTTTGGGCAGTACCTTAGTCATTTAACGATTGGATGAAAGAAATGCTTCTAATAGGATCAAATAAGGATGGATACACTCGAATCGTTCTGTGAAGCCCTTTCTTTTTTATTTTACAGAGGACACCGAGTGTCGTGTCAAGCAACACTAGCCCTCCTATTGCATGAAGAGATTAATATTGTCACGTCTCTCCTCATATCTCACATCCGATGCAAGGCCAAGCGAAAGAGGTGACCGGGCAGTACAGTTGTCGAGAGGATACGTTTTCAAACGGACGAGGATTGCTTTTGTTTTTGGAGCCCCGAGGCATGGCGGCTAGGTCTGAGTTGAGCATGTCAGACTCAGATTCCACTGAAACTGAGATTTGTCTGTGCAGTGGAGTGGAGTTAAAAAAAATAACACACACATGGGCTGCGTCTGTGTCTGTATGCGGCACAGTGAGCTGCTGATGCACAGCCTCTCTGTGCTGCGTGTTTTGAATAGTGCCTGACAATATAGTATAATGGTGTCCTAGCATGAATATTCTCTTTCCTTTGTTTATTGTCCTGCAATGATTCTAAATAACCTCAATAAGTTTTGTAATTCAGTTTTTAGGGTGACTGTAACATCTGTCCGGGGACCGCAGAGAAACAGCCTGCTGGCTAACATCATAATTAATGCTGCTCCAGGACCATCATCGCAACGAACCAATAGTGTTGATTTGATGTCAGAGCTTTGTGACTCATGTTGGTGTTGCTCCCGGAACATGATTATTAATGTCGGTCCGGGACCATCGGCGCAACTGAACAAAGCAAAAAGGAGGGAATAAGTTATAGCAGTTGAATGGCTGAAGCACAGGACTTTCAGGTTTTGTGTTGCGTATGAAACTTATCGTTATATATTTTCATATTGCTGAGCAGATGCCAAACAATGCTCTGAAGAAGGCTCTGTGCCGAAACGTATTAGTGTCTATCTATTGTGACATGAGCCAAGTGAAAGTGAAATATGAGTAATTTGACCTCCCTGACATTTGTGATGGTTTTTGGAATTTGCTCAGTAGATTTGTTTGAGTCCAGAACTCCACTAAGAAACCTATTGTTGAAGCGTAACCTCTTTTTTCAATTGAGTTATATTGTTGATTAAAAATGTTTCTACTTACAAAACAGAGCTGGTCGACTGCAATGATGGCTCTGGAGCAGCTTTATTATCATGTTAAAGCAACTTATTACAACCCATATTTACGTGTCTTGTTAGAAGGTGACCTCTAGAGGAGATTATTACAGCAGCAAAGGAGGCAGTCAGGTGAAGTATTATAAAGACCAATACAGTCTGTATAGGGACGAGGTTCAGGATGGATGGCTTGGTTAAACAAGCCCTTTCACTAAGAAGGCCGCTGTCTGTGTCCAGTGTGTAACCAAGTCAATGGTTATTTTAACTTTGACAACACATTTAACTTTGTCAGAAAAAAAAAGAGGGTTAGGGTTATACATTAAGAAATTTAAGCAGCATTGTTATTTTAACCCAAACTACAATGTTTTCCTAAACCTTGCCAAGTAGTTTTGTTGCCTAAACCTAGCCAGACTGCAACCATAGACAAAGGTCCAGTATGCCTGTCGCTAGTACGCTGCAACAGCCATGTTGTTTGGGGAAATGTGATATATCTTGTTTTGTAAATCAATAGCAATCAGCTTATTTTCTTTTGTTTAAAGCTGCTAGCAGGGTTGTAATCTCTTGTTTCTCTGTTCCTTGTTAGTTCTTGTGTTCATGTCCTCAGAGTTTGGGCTACTGATTTCTAGGATTTTATTAGATTGTCTTTTAAAGTACTTCACGATGACATTTTGACTTGCTATCACAACATTATTCTGTCAGGAGATACCTTCTTTGACCCTCTTTAAATCGCTTTCCCAGCTTAAGTGGAGAAACTGGCCAAACCTGGCAGAAGGAGTGGGTGTCTTGTCACACTATACAAAACGTAGAGGGGGTCTGATCAGCTTTCACACCGGGAACCCTGCTGCACTGCAGGGTTAGTGCTGCCATCATAGTGTGCTGCCAAGGCCTGGGTTGGCAGATAGAGTGCTGCCCCGAGTATACAGAGTTGTTTCTGTGTTGTTTTTTGCTGTTGACTCCCAACTCATTTCTTCAGGCAAACACTGAAACTTGACAGCGTGGGCGCGCGAACCTGCAAATGATATCTGCAGGGGTTTGGACTGGAATATTGTCAATCAGAGCGAGCGAGAAGAAGAGTATGAGAGGCCAGGGCTGTACGCAGGATTTTAGAAATACCGAGGTCCAAAATTTAAAATTTGCTATGTAGTAGAGGGTACTAGAAATTTTGGGCCCCCCTTCATGCTAGGGGAGTCATGGGGCATGCCACCCCCGAAAGAAAAATGTGAAAAATGACCCCTTAAATGATGACTTCTGGTGAATTTTGTGAAAACTAATTGATAAATTGAGAAAATGATATTCCATACAGTATAGCATATTACAATACAGCCTATTAGGCCTAAAGACAACCTATGCAGGTTATTATATTCAACTCATTTATAGAATAGCAAAGTAGTCTATATATGCAAGACTGAACCATATAGTGGTGAAACATAAAGGCCATCATGATAATTTGGCAATGGAACTTTACAGTTTCACCTCTTTTTTCTCTTTCTGTCACCTCCATCACCTCTCTTTCTCTTTCTCTCATTCTCCTTTCCAGTACAAAAGTTCAACTTTCAGTGAATAAAGTAAACCCATGGTCAACATGGCTGTTTACATGCTGCCACAGTCTGCTAGAATTAAGTCATGAAGTTACCAAGGCTAGCTTCTGGGCAGAGTTCACACAGATGATGTAATCCAAGGATGAAAAAGCACCAATGTTTCCATAGCAACGCGTTTTCACACCACTCGCTGTAACAGTCAGTTAATGTGCGTTTGTTTTTGTAACTTTATTACCATGATGATGTATAGACACTGGTCTTCTTCAAACTGAGTTAATAAGTACGTCTCTGCCTCTCCTTTGGTGAACTCACTGACCTGACGCCAGCAGGACTGACTGATATAAATATACATTTACGAAAATATTTGATGAAACCAGGGCTGTCAAAAAATGTTTCTTAGATTTAATGCTTATTTCATATGATACATACATAAATGCGTTGGGCCCACCGCCTGTTATTGGTGAGTCGATTTTAAGAAACTTCGTTTGAGTCTAACGCAGGGTTTCTCAATTCCAGTCCTCAAAGACCACTGCCCTGCCCCCTCCACCACACCTGATTCAAATGAGTGGCTCGTTATCAGGCCACTGCAGAGCTTGATGACGAGCTGATCATTTGAATCAGGTGTGGTGGAGGAGGGACACATCTAAAACATGCAGGGCAGTGGTCCTCGAGGACTGGAATTGAGAAACCCTGGTCTAACGTTACACCAGCCGTGGTTCTGAAGTATTTACGGACATTTGGACCGTCACAAAAGTTGTAGGCTACCTCGTAACATAAATCCATTTAAATTTTCATAGTTTATCAGTCTATGGTTGGGAGGAATGTCTTACAAATACTCTGGCGTCTCTGTCCGTATTGAAAACATTACTGGTATTGATCTGTTTTTTTTTTCCTCTCTCGTTCTTGCCTTTAGGTAGGTTCATGGTTGGTTTGGTTTTGCAGCGCCCCCCATCGTCAGCTGATAGAAGTGAAAAAGTAGTAATACTGACCGCAGCATTTAATTCGGAGGCTACTAAAATGATGATCTCTGTGTATGTAGGCTAATAAACCACCGTTATTCCGGTGCCGCTGGTCAGATGATAAAATCAGTTATCTTAGCGCGGTAAAATGCTTTTGCATCTTTCAAGTAGAGTTATGTTTAGGTAATTATTGGACAACTTTTATGATGTGTACTTGGAAAAAAATACCGAGGTCACTCAATGCTGTGTACGGCCATGTGAGAGGCTGTGTGAGTATGTGTTTGCACAGTACACGTCTCCATGTCTGTCCCTGTCTGGATGGATATATAGAGCAAACATAGGTCTGTGCATGTCCTCATCTCTCTGCCTGTGTATGTCAATATAAACACAATACATATATGCATCCGTCAAGTGTAAAACATGAAGCCTTCCAACGAGCTGCCAGGATGGGAAAGCAGGAGAGAAGGAGAAGAGAGGCAGAGCACGGGCAGCCTCACCTGCAATGAACTGTTGCCTCCTGTTGGGCTTTCATTTCATGGTTAAATGTGGAGTTAATGGCTGGTCTTACATGGTGGTGGCTTCAGTGTCTCTGACTCAAGCCTCCACTCAGTCCCCGTGGCTCAAAAAAGGATTCTGCCCCCTCTAAGTGGCAGAGCAAACAAAGGTAATCCTACGCAGAGGTTCAGTAAGGTTCACTCACTAAACAATGAACTGACGACTGACTTACTGCCTTTACAAAGGGGCAAAGAAAAGTTAAAAAGCTAAAATAATCAGCAGAATGTGAAGAAACAGCAGTTCTGAAATAACGACGTCTATGTATTGTGTTGGAGAGATGTCTTCTGAGGTAAGTATAGTAACTTTTCTACTAGTTTTGTAAACACCAACAAGCTCCCAGTCCTGACCGTTAGCCTCATAGCTAACTGAGCTAACAAGCTGACTGCAGCTACAGTTACAGTTTGAATTTTAAAAAATACTACAAGTGATTTGTACCAGAATGCAATGTCATGATTAGTTTGCTGTATCTTTGAACATCTGGCATCCTCAGTGCTTTGTCACCAACAGCAGTATTGCAACTTGTAAAGCTTCAATAGTAGAGATGAAATTAAAGAAATAACCTTTTTTTGCTATGGAAAAGGAGAAATAAAGTAAACATTTTGAAAGTGAAGGGAGCCTTGGAGAAACTTTAGGGAGAATTTTAGAAAACTTTTAAGTATCATAAATGTATCCATCCTCTGCATTTAGCCTACAGCTTTGTGGATTTTACAGGTCTGCATGGGCGTGAAAGACCTGAACCTGTATGCTTATACACTATCTGCCAGAGAGTTGAATGAGAATGAGGCTTCCAGGAAACAAAATACAATAAAGCACCCAGTAGGGTGCCCCACAACAAACCGCTGGTGCCCCCCTTTTTTTTTCCCACCCCTGCCCCCTAAACATCCTAAGTCTGCCACTGGATACAAATCATATGTGTGTTTCAAATTTACTTGGTGGATGTGTGTCATGGTACCTGCCAACCCAGTGTTTAGTTTTAAATGTGCTGTGCTGTGAGAGAATCTCAGACTAATACAAAGTTATTTTACTCTCCCATCCTTGTATTTATTCTATTAATCTGCGTAGAGGTATACGGTGCTGTGGGTTAGAGGTGGGGTGTTGAAGGTAGGCCATTTGCCAGTAAGAAAAAAGCCTAATTTACTATTTCTTTGCAGTAGTGTGGCTTCTGGTGTCAATCAGTGAGCTTTGGCTGGTGGAGTGTGTTACCTTTAGACAGGCTAGCTGGATAAATCAAGAAAAAACTTGCTGACCGGTCGCTTCTCAAAGTCCCCAATCACTCTTTATCCATTCCGCCTTCTATGACCTTGATCGTGACTGTACATAATGTTCTGGAAATTGACAGCAGTGAAGTTCGGAGTTGCCATATTGGGAAAAGGCAAAGATGAGGTTGATACAGACAAACAGGTATAGCAGATGGTTTATTATTATGAGACGCTGCAGTACCATGTGTTGGTATTTGGCTGCAGTTTGTGTCCCCCCACCCCTTTGCAAATCGCATAAAGAAAAGAGGAACGGCTTATTACAGGCCTATTCAGCGACTTTTTTAGAAGGGCCAGATTTGCAAAAAAGTTAAGGGCCAAGTGGCTGGACCTTTACATTCCCTATAGAGAGGTGAAGTCACGCCATTATTGGACATTATTTTAGAAAAAATATCCACTGTATGGTAGTGAATGAGTTATCTTTTAAATTGAAAACCATCAAATGTGAAGACATTGTGGCACAATTCAACAATTGGGATCAAAATGTACTTCTATCGTCTATCCCCACCCATGATTTCTTTCCAAAGTAAGGTCCCATGGGGCACACCGGATGGGGCGGGACTTCGCATCTTCATGTCTGACCTGTAACACTCAGAAATTAAATGTGTTAAAACAGTGCACTTTTTATATATTATTTAGTCTACTTTCTTTATTATTATTAATAATTAAACATTGCATTTACAAAAGTACAGAGGAAAAAAACAATGTACCTTTTTTTATCATCGTAGTAAGTAGTTTGATTTTCATAGTCCCTCTTCTCAAACAGCCTGGGTTAAAAACTTTTAATTAAATAAGAGTATTTTTGGGCTTAGCAACTGACATGACAAATGAAAAGACTAATTAGCCTACAGACAAAATGATCAAAGGGGCCACAATGAGGTTTTAGAGGACTGCATTGGGCCCCCAAGCCCAACAATATTATTTTGTGCTGGTTGAAGTGAGCGAAAACCTGAACAATATGTTGCTTCGTTTAATCCATTATTGACCGTTAGCTTGCCATTTCAATACAACACATCGTGCTGCCTCTCTATTTCCCCGCTGTGCATCGCAGGCCGTACTCATAAAATATGACACACTCAGACGCAGACCGGAGCCAGAGGCAAAAAGCTGGGCTGCGCCAAACCTGAACCCTGAGATGCTGGGTCGCGGTAATGTATGTCCCACCATTCCAACATATCCGATTAATACAACGTTCTGCTTTCATCACATAGCTCTTCATTCATACATTCAGCAGTGGTGAGGGGAATACTTGCTAAGCACTTTAAGCTCCCCCACTGCGCCTCTCCTGATCAATCGCTTCGTACTGTAGTCACCCCTTGGTACAGCAGATGTGTGCACTTTTTTAAAAAAGTAACCTAAAATAATTATCCTAATGATTTTCATCAGTGAAGAGGGAAGCGGCTCAGCGTGAAAATGAGATGTGAGATCTGGTGAGAATGTGGCTTTTTGAGCAAAGAGAGATATGCCTCCTCCCGGACGTATCGAGAAATAGAGCCGTAGAGTTCTGTGTGTGTGGGAAGCACAAGTAAAGAGCCAGACAATTGGGAAAGGAGAGAAAAAGTAGCAAACAATGTGATAAGGGCATGGACAGAGGCAGTGAAAGCCGGGGGCAAGAAAGAGGTTAATATGACAAATAATTGGAGAGAGGTACAGCCACGGGCAGTGTTATTAAATTGAATCAACGATGGATGTGAAGACTGTGGGGTTAGATTAAAGGTAGTACGGGGTGTTTTAAATTGGTTGCCAAATATCCAGCGCTATGTCTGAGAGGACGGTGGGTATCCGGAGCAAATCATTTCAACAGGAACGCCGGCATGTTTTTGTACAGAGAGTTCCATTTCTTTCGCAACAGGCGGAGAGCAGTTCAGAGTATGAGAGGACAGGATCCTGAATTAGATGGAGAATTAATAATTGATGGCGCCACGGTCGCTCGCAGACACACGCAGCCAACACGCACGCACACACTTGCATAAGATATCTGAACTGGCAAGGATCTGCATCCTAAAGGTCAAGAGGGAGTTGAGGTTTTCTCCTCGTCAGTTACTTAAGGTGAAATTAAATATTGAGTTTCTCAGGGGGAGAAGGCTCGATATTCGGTTAACTGCAGTGCGGCCTGAATTGGCCTCTCTTAAAGAAATGACATAACCCGCTAGGAAAAAGTCCCCCCGGATGGTGGTCAATGATAAAAAGACAAACATGTAAAATGTATTAGAATATTTAAATGCTAATAAAGCTACAATAAAGAGCAGATAAATAAAATAGGCATGTGAAAAAGGTCAAATACGTCTAAAAGCCTCGGTGCAGACCGCTCCTGCAAATGACGAATGCCACTCCAAGGCCTCGGGTTTATCCGTCAAACACGTCATAAATCCAGCGTGCGTTGGGAGTCGCCGTGATTTAGTTGGCCATGGTTTACCCAGCTCTGCATATAATAACTTGCCTTAAAGAGCTCTAAGTAGACCAAAGAAACCCAGAGAGAGGAGCCCCTGTCTCTCATCCTTGTCATCTCAGCCGGGACGAGGTGTGTGACTGATTGCGCAGACTTGATCGACTACTTTGCATGACGTACAATCAGATAAAATGGCCATCACTTGGGCTCTATCACGCCATAAATCACCACTGAGATATGGAGGAATATGTATTCTCTTTCGCCATAAATCATGGTTATCCCTCATCTAAGAGTCAATTATCTAACGCGCAACAAATGGCTCGGCAATAACCTTGAAGACCGGGGATACGCGCAGGGAGGCCGGCCGGCCCGCGAGGTTGTCGAATCTTGTCTGTTTTGTAACAACTGACCACAACACTGCATTATTTAAAAGCTCCTTGGGAATGGATTTATGTTCAAAGTATAGAAGTTTTTACTTGGTATGGCCTGTCAGACTCCAGCGATTAATTTCTCCGGGAGAGAAATTTGCGTCTGTTTTGATGAGTAAATGGATGCTATTTCATCCTTTAGCTCTTGTAATGATGGCCCAGTATTTTATTATCTCAGCAGGGACTTAGTGAAGGAACAACTAACATTACATGAAGGCTTTCCGTGATCAGAGGCCACCCTCAGACGCTGCACTGCGGATCTGTACTTCAAAGACAAACACATTTTCTTTTGTAATTCTGCCTCATCTCTTGTTAGAGAAGTCCAGACGAGAAACAAGACATTTCACAGAGTATATTCCCTTTCTGTGCCTCGCTGATCCTCATAATTGCGAACATATGAAAAGGGTCAGAGGAAAAAGAGATCATCTTTGTTCTTTTACAAAACATTTGTCTCATTTGAACTTCACAGCATATGTATGTTACTATAAAAGTCCACTGGCAGTCCCGGGCAATAATTGGTTGCTTTATGCCGAGGAACTTCTCTCTGCACTGGCACAAAAAAACACATGAAGTCAACAGAGATAAAGTAGCAAGAGTTGCCCCCACACAATTATTGTACTCAAGCCATAAATATTTAGTTGTCTGGAGAGTTTGCAGTGCAAAGAAAAGCTTTTTCCATCTCTGTGTATTCATGCTAGTTTATTTGATATTACATTTAAATAGATTCAGATTTGCATAACTATTTGCTTTGCAGGGTGTCTTTAAGAGTTGCTGCTGCAGCCTCCGGCACGAAATATGTAAAGGGAGCCAAAGCAGAAGAGTCACCTTTAATGGCTTCAAACACAAGAGAGCCTTTTGAGTTACACTGTAAAACACCTTGAAGGATGCAAACTGTACACCAAAGTAACATTGGGTTGGGGTCTGGTGGGGTGGGGGCACAAAATGCCAGTTTCTACAAAATGTTGCTTTAAACCTCAGCTGAGAGGCTGCTAGTAGCCGTTAAAGTACACATGTTGTTTGCTCACTCCTGAAATTGTTGCAGATGATTGGTGAGGTTTCACAACAAAGTCAACTGCAGGTCAGTAGAAGATTCTGGAGTTATTCACCGTATCAGGCTTTTGTACTCACCTCGGAGACCCAGCGGTTTCAAAGACTGTCTGTGTTCTTGCTTATGGTGTGTGAAATATCTGTGTCTTTCATACTTTCTTCCCTTTTCCTCCTGCCTTTTCTCTCTCCTACGCTCACTGTCTCTCACAGCCATTTCCTCATTTCTCTCCCTGTTCCACTGCTGCTAAATGGACCTGTGCAGAGGATATTCTCAGCTCTTTCCAAGGCAGGTTTACTCTCCAGATAAAATCTCACTGCCTGTCCGTGGGTGCTGACCTCTTCTTTGCCATGAG
This sequence comes from Lagodon rhomboides, assembly GCA_039737535.1. Classification (NCBI taxonomy): domain Eukaryota; kingdom Metazoa; phylum Chordata; class Actinopteri; order Spariformes; family Sparidae; genus Lagodon; species Lagodon rhomboides. The sequence continues at coordinate 20,370,660 of CM077799.1, read as the reverse complement.
GAAAATATATCTGTGTAGCACCTTTCACCCACAAGGCAGTACAAAGTGTACGTAAGGCTTAAAAGTGCAGTATAATAAAAGATTACAATATGCTTAAACAGAATAAGACAGACAAATCAGTAGTATAAAGATGACAGTTCAGCTGCAATGCAATGCAAGATATGAATAACGAGTCCCAGATTTAACTTAATAAAATCAGGTGGCGAACAGGGAAGTAAACACCCTGATTTAAAAAACACTAAGAGTTTGAGTAGCGCTCAACTTTTTTAGGTGTTGGTTCCAAATATCCAGTGCATAAAATGGTATAATAATGGTTTTATAATTATTGCTATTATTATTAGATTAGTTAGGTTTGCCAATGAGACCAGATAAGGCAACAGAAGAGGCACGAGGATGGAGCCCTGGGGAACTCCACATGTAATTTTTGTACACCTGGATTTGTTAGAGTCCAACACAGAGTAGTCGCTGTCTGCCAAATAGGATTCAAAACAGTTGAGCACTCTGCCAGAAAGACCCTAGTAATGCAGTATAATGTGGTCAACCATGCTGAATGCAGCAGTGACATCTACTAGACTGACACTCATACCATTGTATATTCTTCAAAACCCTATTTAGAGCAGTGTCTGTGCAGCTGCGGTGAGGTCGAAATCCTGACTGGAAAACATCAAGACAACTGTTTAGGACCATGGTGTTGAACTGTTCAAAAACACCCTTTTCACAGATTTTACTTAAAAAAATGAAAAGTTTGATATGAGCTCATAATTGTTCATTAGTGAGCTGTCTGGATTGTTCTTTTTTTTTTAAGAGCGGCTTAATAACTGCAGTTTTAAGGGCCTGTGGGAAATAAGCTGAGAGAAGCTGAGTATTTGAAGAAGATCTGATGCCCTGCAGTTAAAAACATTTTAGAAAAGGCCTGTAGGCAGAATATCGAGGCTGAAGGAAGAGGATTTTCTCCAAGGCTATATGGTTGATAGGATCAACTCGTGTCATGTTAATTGAGTTTGTTTTAAGTAGCTGCAAGGACAAGACCCTATGCTAGATAGCAGGGAACTGAGAGCTTGTCAGATTTTCTCAATTTTGTCAGTGAAGAATGAGGCAAATTGTATTTTCTGTTGCATAGAACTTCAGGGGCTCCTGGTACAGGACAGTTTTACAGCTGAAGAAAATCAGACAGGTGCATTGTTATTGTTTTTGGTAATGATGTCTGAGAAGCAGCGCTACCTTCCGTGTCTCAGTTCTAAATTATGAATGTCTATCTAGATGACATAATGAACCGGGAGATTTGTTCGCCACCTGCATTCAGTATTTCGAAACACTCTCTTTTATGATTTTTTTTTTCTTTACCAGCATGGCTTTTCTCCATGGTGCTTTTTTTCTTACCAGAGATTACCTTTACCTCAGTGGGAGCAATTGCACCAATAAAATTTGTAATTTTAGGAGTGAAATTATCTACTAGATCATTGACAGAAACCCAGAGGGTGATGGGGTGGAGGAGAAAGCCTGAATAATTCACTGGTGTTTTCAGTGTTATAATACGGTGGTGGTAGAGATTTGAGTCATATTTTCTATGATTGTCTCTATTGTGAACTTTTGTGTGCGCCGACATAATCATCTCAGGAAAACACAGGAAATGATCAAAAAGTCTTTTGGAGATGATTAAGTCCAGAGTGTGCCACTTATTGGTCTTTTGCGCCATCACATACTGAGTCAGTCTATCCAGAGCACAGCGCAGTTCTCGTCAACATGAATTTTAAAAAAAAAAAATCAAAATAAATAGTTAAACAGAATGTTAAATCCACCTCCTTTCTTATGCACTTTTATTTCCCCTGCTGATCATTGGCAACAAACCGCAAAAAAAATAGACTGTGAAACAGTTCAATGAAACCCTGCTTTAGCGCTCTGCCAATGTCATTGGTCCCGAAATGATTGATATGATTTAATTTAATTAAATTTTCAGGAGTGTTTATTTATCAGTTTAGGAATTTTCTGTTTAATGTCCCGGACCACAGCACCTGAAATCCAGCATGATAATCGTGTAACGCTTTGGTTCCTGGCACTCTTCGCGATACTCTGGTGTCCAAATTAATCAGCAGCCATCTTCACTTCTCCACTGTAGATTTATTTATGGATCAAACCAGTTTTCAATTTGCAACGCCAGGGTTGACTGTGGTCTGTCTGGCTGTCCGCCAGATGTGTGGGGTTGTAGTTGGCTGGGCTGAATCCATTAATGTTGCCCTCTGTGGTAGTGCAGTCATGTACCAGATTATCCCAGCTGGTAGAAATCCCATTCATAGCGCATGACTTCACGGATTTAGTTTCAGTGATTCTAAGGAAAAAGTTAGCTGTCAATCTAAATCTTGTTGAGGTGAGTTTGGATGAGCTTACTCACCTTGCAGAGGACATTGGCAGATTGTGCTGGAGCTCAGGAGACTTCTCAGTGTGATAATCCTTGTCTTGAGTACGGTAATCTTCCGTAACAATTTGACAGTCTGTGCACTTATTCTAATGAGAAAGGCACTGAGACACATCTCTGTCATTAGTTCACGAGGGTGATGTTTGGGTCACTGTGGTCCACAGAAGGCAGATCAGAGTAGCTGATTGCAAGAGTCCAGAGTTCACATAACTTATCCTCTGAGGAGGCCACTCTTCCTCCATGTCTTTACCTCATGTCCATTTTCTCTCTATCCGAGTTAAATTGAAAGGACATTTATCTAGCTAGACCACTGTAGTGAATTGTTTATATGGCACCTTTAAAAACAGAGTTTAAAAGTGCTTTGGAAATCAAGCAAAAGCAGGAGACAGTCAAGCCAAACAGAAGGAGGCCTAGTCGAACGCAAGTTAAAACAAGAAGGCAGGACTAAAAATGTAAGACCACAAAAAGTTGATATTATGAACTACAAGTAAAAGGAATAAAAGCAATAAAACAGGCAAAATCACAGAAAAAAGGAGAGGGGGGGAGAGTAATGCAAAAAAACATCACATCAAAAGAATTAAGAACAGCTAAAAATGTTATGGACAGTGAAAAGAATAAAGGACAATTAATAGATTAAAGATAAAAAATAAAAGCCGTAAAGGACGGTAAGAAAAAAAAACGATGTCATTGACCCTCCCATCAATTAGGCAACTCTACAATTACCGGTGTCCTCCAGATGTTTTACTCATTATCGAGTCAGTGGGAATTACAAGTTAGTTTGTAGAGAAATGACTCACGGACTAATTTGCAACAACAAAGGGGAGTGTGAAGTAGACTGCTGTGCGGGTTACAGATGGATGGTGGCCAGCCCGAGAAAAGACCGAGAGAAGGTGGGAAGTGGAAGAGAGAAGGAGTTGGGTAGATGTGTCGTGCATCAGTGAGGTGAGAAATTGCGAGAGCTGCACAGATGGCATGCTATCACCTTCATCAAGCTCTCCCTCCATCAGTCTTCTCTGCCCTGGCACCACTGCCACATGACATGACCTCTTCATGTGAGCGTCTCTCCTCGGAATTTTCCGCTCCAAACACCCGCATGTACTCGGACTCTCTGGGGTTAAATCCTCTGCGCACATAAGTGGTGTTTAATGTTTGGAGGAAATACATGAAGTATCGATTGGAAGAGGGAGAACAGAGTATTTTTTATTTTTCTTTAAGCCCTTTTTCATTTGATTTAGATAGAACAGCTCGGAGAGATGAATCTGGGAGAGAGAGAGGGGGAGGCGTGCAGCAAAGGGCCACAGGTTGGAGTCAGGAGAGTTTAATGAGCAACAATAACAGTACCACATATAGAGAGTCAGAATTCAACAGAAATCTTTAAAAAAAAAACACATCACAGGTAAGACAAAGTGTTTATATGGGGCCCCAGTTGTTGGCACACTCGCTTCATGTTGTAAAAAGACATTGATCACTACATCCAACAGGAAAAAAAGGGTGTGTTTTAAGAAAGACAGTTCAGAATACAGTGGAAAAAACACATGGTATCAGGTCCTACAGTCATTCCAAGTGGTAAAACATCCAATTTAATTAAAATAGTTGCTTTTATCTCATTTTCACATGCTTTTTTAAAGTAAAGACTTTTTTTTTTTCAAAAGAATCCAGGCTACCCATTTCCCCCCTAAAAATCTCTTTCTAATTGACAGACTAATCATGTTTTTGTTTTCCTGAAATGTATTGTATTTAGACGGCTTTCATCCAGGTTCCTTAAAATGGTGCAACAGCGCCCCTCTTTCCATTTACAGTAAATCTCTGTCAGCTTGTGTGGTGACTTATGGTATTGCCCTGCGAGAGGCAGTTGTCTCAAGCCCGTTGAAGTGATGCCAGGTGGATGCTGTCATTACTTAAGTTGAGTGCGGTGTGTGGTTTGTGATTGTTGTTGCTTGTGAAGAGGGCTGGTGGGGGCTAGTTGGATGTTCTATAATGAACTTTGATGAGTAGCATAATGAAACACACTGTACGCGTGTGCTATTCTTGTATCTCATAGATAGGAGGTGTTTTGTCAGGTAATTGACATGCTTGGACATGTTTTGTACGTGTCGGTGCATGTGATGTCTACATTTAACATTGATACGACACTTGTCAAGCAGCACCATCTGCAAGAACACATGACAGACGTGCCTTTTTAGAGAGCCTGTTTAACCTTGTGAACTCACTTTTTTTTTTCCTCTCCACGTATTGCCACTGCTTATCTTTGATTAAGAACATGTAACTGTGCTGACGTTTCCTTTACTCCTTTTATTAGCTGCATTTTGCGAATATATTAATCTTTCACACCCTCCACCTGGAGGCCATTATTAAAGGTTCAAGGTTCGTCCATTTATTCTACAACACAGGACTGCAGAACAAAATGCTAGTTGTAGTCCTTTTTATGCTACGCAAGACGTTTTTATTGAGAAATGTGACAGATAAGTTAAGGAGTCTTACAGCCTGAGGAAAGAAACTACTCTGTAGGTGGGTGGTGGTTGGGCAGAAAGGATTTCTGTGTCGCTTGCCAGACAGTAGACGGCTGAAGAGGTTAAGTTTGGGGAGGTTGTGTGCAAGGCATCTCACTGATATCACTGACGCTCCAACGGTAGTCCGGGCGCTTTTAATCATCCGCTTTTTCTTGTCTTGCAAAATCCCATGCCAATTCATAACTTTGTCGGTTCAGATGCTTTCTATCGCTCCTCTGTAAAAGTTAACAAGATCTTGGCGCAGCTTTCTAAAGTTTCCTTAAGAAATACAGTTGTTTCTAGATTATTTTTAGTGTGGAGAAGTGTGATGACCATGACGGGTTCTTTGTGAAGTTGATTCCCAGGAACTTCAAAACTAAAACCCTGCTTCACCTCGGCTTGAATCATGTGAACCGGGGTGTGTTTTCTACAAACAATAATCAGCTCCCTTGGTTTTGTCGGCATCGAGCAGTAAATTGTTCCGTGTACAGCACCCTGCGAGATTCTTGTTTCCGTACTTGTATGAATTCTCATCGTGTTTGCAATCCGGGCCGAGGATGGTGGTGTCGGCCGTAAAGTTTACATCAGAGTTCTCTGGAGGTTTGAGAGGAGTCCGATGTTATTTTATGATTACTGTTAGTATTATTATTCCCCCTTTAATGTTATGATCAAATGTTTCTGAACCTTTTTTGTACAATTGCCTGTGTTGAACTTCTGTGAAAATGCACATTAGCCATAACCTTGTGTGTTGCATGCATTAGGCTATTCATTTACAATCTCCGAGCGTGTGTTTCAGATAATATTATGAGCTATTTGTTACAGTTTTGTTTTCGATTCAATAGAGAAAATGCATGGAAGTTCAACCAAGGAAACAACTGAAAAAGCTCCCATCATCCCTCCTGTCTAAACAACCATTCAGCCCCTCACGGCTGACAGTATCTATAGTGTATCTACAATGCAGAGGAAGCCACAGATTGCCCCACCTAACTCCCCCTCCTCTCTCTCTTCACTCCCTCTTTCTCCCCAGGAGAAGAACAGATGCGTAGGCAGCACTAAAGCAGCAGCTGATTGTGTTTGTGATGTTTATCGCTCCCCTAGCTGCTGAAGATTTACAGTAAATATCTCTTTTATTGCTCACACAGGGCCCTGCATTAACACCGATGCACCAGTTCCCCTCCTATATACCTTTGGCCACCCACAGTCGACACGAGGCCCGTAACCGCAGCCATATGCAGTGCTGACTTTACACGAGGCTTCCCGCGTGCGCGTCATGTCATTAATTGCAGGATCTTACAATGACTCGTAAAAACACGTACCTTGTAAATGAACCCAGCAGTGACGACAGAAGCCTTTTTTATTAGTTTTTGTTCCTTGCAAACAAACTTTGAGGAATAAATATGGATGAAAGTGATCAATTATTCATAATATAAATGATAATAATAATCAAAACAATAATAATAACTTTATTTGTACAGAACTTTTTAAAATAAAGTGCTTTACCAGGCTCGAGACTAACTTTTTCCACTCGATGCAAGGTGCTCCTCGACTGACTGGAAAAGCCTGGTCACCCTAAAGGCCCATCCAAACCAAGAATGACTATAACAATAACTATAAATTGATCGTTTGAAAAATCATTGTAACACAGGTGGTCCTCACTACAACTATAACACCGAGAACGACATCAACAGTGGGGAAGATATCATGGGGATCACTTTCAGAGCAATTCTGGCAGCCAATCAAGACAAAAATAATACAGTACTTCACGTTCGCAACTTATTAAACACTAAAATATAACATAATATTAGGCTGAAAATTACTCTGAAGCACATCTTGTTGTATTAAATAATGTGGACATACAGAGTGATGAATACAGTTTGACTTGTGGCTTGCCCTTTTAGTCTTGAGGCTTAGGAACAGCCAGCGGAGCCCCGCTTGAGGATTTGAGGCTGCGCTTTGGCTCAAAGGGGAGCGACAATCCGGCAATATACGGTTGGATTATTCTTCATTGTAACTGTTAAGCACCATATTATGGAAAAAGAAAGGGAACCGTTGCCTCGGTTCTTGCCAGCGTGCATCCACTTCCATCAATAATGGCATGCATTTGAAATCCTGTTATCTGTATTCAGAGGCGGAGTGAACGTTAGCCACAATTTGCACACTTAAATGCAACCTGCTTTCAGCCGTGGCCTTTGTAAATTGATACAGAGGACTTGGAAACATGAGCGAGCTGATGAAAAAGTAATTAAGTCTGGGTTATATGTATAGGCATGTGTGTCTAAGGGCATGCAGGTGCGTTATTTTTAAATCTGTAATAGAAGTAGTGTGCGTACCTTAAGTATGAATGATGCCCATGCTCTGTGTCCAATTACTCTTTTGTCTCTAGAATAATAACAACACATTTGCCAGTTTTTTCCAAGCTATTGAAATACAGCATGCTACAACGCTATCCGAGGGAGTGGAGTGGTTGAGGATTATATGATGAAATCGAGGTGCTCCTCTTCCTCTTGGCATCTGTTCAAGATAGATTTCTCTTCGTGGATCACCCATGTTTTCATTTCATGCTTGTGGCCACGCTTCCATTTCACCATTACCCCCTCAACCAGTCAGTTATCGTACCTTGTGGATCGCAGGGGGGGATGAGTTGAGGAGAAGGTAAGGGCTGGAGCGGTGGTGGGGGGGGTTGTTCACATAAAGGTGAATGATACGGAAACTATCCGTCCCGAGTGGAAGAGAAATGGTAGGATTTGTTGATGGAGAAAAGGATGTGAGGTGATGGAGGGGTGATGGAGGGATGAAGTGATAAAAGAATGCAAGTCGGACGAAGGGGGGATGTGATGGAACGGCGGCCTCCTGGAGTCCAGGTCAACCGCTGAACTCTAAAAGCACCCATTTGATCATGACATGTCAAGGATGTGAGTAGAGGGAGAGCGAGGGAAGGCGAGCCGCGGAGAAAGATGGCACAACAGCCAGAAAAAATGCTCATCGTTTGGCACCGGATTGAGCGATCCGTTTCAGGAGCCGGCGAACACACGTGTGTGTGTGTGTGTGTGTGTTTTGTCCGTGTGTGTGTGTGTGTGTTACCTCCATTTCATGCACTGTCTCGCACCCATCACTCCTTATGGGTAGGTGGTGTATTGCTTAGCCCATGGATTTGACGGACGGCACATCAGTGAGCCGCATCGATCTGAGGAGGTTTGGTGGGTAGAGGTGAGGGGGGGAGCTGGAGTTTGGTTGTCACAGACAAGGAGATGGAGGATAGTATCAGGCATGCAATCTCACAGCCAGGGACCCCGGCGTGGAGGGGTAGGTCGGGGCCATCCATCTCTCTGCATTACCCTCAGCCGCAAGGACATTAAGCCAGAGGGATAAGGGTCTGTCTGGGGGTGTTTAGAGCTACGCCTGGTTATCTCTCTGTGGGGACCACAAGGCTAGAAGCCAGTGTTACAGCCGGGCAGATGGGCAGTTTCTCTGCTTTGAAGTCTGTCAAAGTATAGGAGGCGGAGAGGGCGAATGGTTACAAGGCTTTCACAGGCTTTTCTCAGTTTCACTGTGCCTCCTCGTCCCCACTTTTGTGCGCAAACAATTCAAGTGTATATAAGGTCAGCGTATTTTGTCAGCCACTTTCTCTTCTTCAGAAGTGGTGTGTTAGTGATGCTACGTTTTCAGGCTTAAGGGATCCGTTTTGTCTGTTGTGTAGAGAGTAAACATTAACCTTATTTGACATCACCTTATTTTTAATTTTTTTATATAAGACTGAATACTAAATCTTTTTTTCGAAATATGTTTAGTTCAACTCCCTGTTCAGTCCCTGTGGATATTTTAAAGACTACTTCAATACTTAATGTGTAAGCCATTTTTTCTTATTACTTTATACATATTATTCTTTTATCTGTGACATTTCATAAAACACGATATTGACTATTTTTTGACAAAATATTTGTGTACCAAATCGTAATCAGTAGTACATTTTTTTGTTTGGTTGGATTGATCAATACTTGGGGCAGCCAAGTGATACACCTTCTAGGCTTTCGGCCTCCGTTGGGTATTGTTACGAATGCGGTTTTGTTAATGTTCTCCTCCATATGCTATTAACTAAATCTAATAATTATGTCTTCTTAAGAGAAAGAGAGGATAACAAGCTTTTGAACTAGCGAGCCGTGGCCATTTAAAGATTTTAAAAGAAGTGGTGGTGGATTAGGACTCCTTAAGTTCACATTTCAGTTTTGCTCACACTCTCTGCAGGCTGATTGCCGCTTGATTGGACAGTGAAGACGATCTCGTCAAAAGTTAGAGCTTGAGGTGTTGTTTTGAGTTGCGGAAAATTATACAGTATGGTGGAAAGAGACGCTGCTTTAAGAAAGGAGATGGAGTCTGCAGTGTTGCATCTAATCAAACAAAAGTCTCCTAGTCATTGCTGCTGACAGCATTATGCTTTCCAGTGTTAATTTTTGTTTCACTACCACAGAACAGTCCAGTGCTCTAATGTAACGTTATACAATACTAAGAGAAAAAAGTGATTATAAATAATAGTTTTAAGTCTTATCCTTGAGTTGGAGCTGCCCGTCAGTTCTAACTGAATTGTAACTTATTCTAAAGTTCAGTAATGAAGAGTTTAAAAAAAGTCTTATGAGCAGGTTTGACTTTGAGGCTTGTCTGTGGGAAACGGCTTGAAACTAATGAATTGTTCAAATACTTTAGCCAACAACGGAAGAGCAAGATGAATGGAATTCAAGTTAGTGGACTTAATAGGAAGGACAATTACTGATTCATCTAGCCTCCAACTTTTTGTTCAAAATGAAGCTTTGTCCTGTATGTAACAGAAATGTCATTTGACTTCTTCCATCTGCAGTTTCAAAGTGTAAAACGGCTGCAGATGTGCGACTTTTCCCAGCAGACTCTAAGACTGCGTAGACGAATGAGCGAGCGAGTCGGACCGTGTGGTGTCCCTGTCACAAATGAGTCTGAGGCCAGTCTGGTGTGATAAGAGAGAGATAAAAAGCAGTACTGATGGGGCCTTGAGGAGCAGCTAAATGAGACGGGGATACGATGCGTTATGCACGCTGTTTTTTAGCTCTGAAAGCCTGTCTGGCAGCCCTCGCTGCCTGGCTGGACGCTCCCCCGGCACCGTGGTGTGGGACTCCTCCAATCAATATTGCATGCTATCAGGCTCAGCCATTACTGATTAGCAGACACACAGATACACAACACACTGCCAACTATACAAATGCCTGTGCATCTAAGAGAAAAGCAAACAGAAAGATGAACGTCTTTAATAACTGCCAAGTATCTCTAATGAAGCAGACTCGCAGCTCGCCCACCCATTCCAGTTTAAAAGCTGTTATGTCAGCGTACCCAAGTTATTTCTTATTGAACTAGTTAAGATGTCAAACATCAGATACACTGTAGATCCAGTGATGAACATTGTCAACTTACTGTATGTTTTCAGCCTTTTACAAATTCATAAAGAAATAAAATGACCTAATTTCTTTCTTTTTATACAGAATTCCCATTCTGGTCAACATCAGTGAACAAATGATTTGTTGAATGGTAGCAATTTTCTGCTAAAGTACTTCATAATTAACAGTTTTTTTTCTACATTATGAACAAAAACACCAATGAAAACATTAGTTTCAAGTCACACGTTGCTGTTTTTTCAGACCAACTCAAAAACATCAGCATCAACCTCCCGATGTCACCGCATCCATAACGAGCAACAGATGCTGACTCCGTTAATTGTGATTATAAACGTCACAATGGCGCAGAGGCGGCAGATGACCCTTTTTATTTAGCTAACATTAAAAAAACATCAGCGGCAAATTCGGCATCACGCGCTTCGGTAGGGCTACTGAGACGAACTGTTATATCAAATGTAATTGTGTGAGCAGATTTAAGATCTTTTAAAGGCCCGGTCGGTAAACAAATGGTTTCAGAGGACCCAGGGAGGCGTCAACTTTCTTTCCCTTTTCGTTATCTTTCACATTTATTCTGCACAGGTTTTTGTGTGTGTCTCGGCGACAGTTCTTCGTATAATTATTTAACATGACTCGATGCTGAACTTTCATACTGTCGGTTGTTTTGACAGCGCCGCGGCGGCTCGGGGAGCAGTTTAGGAACGCTTGTTTTAGGATTCAGTCACATCTTACCTATCGGCGGTGACTAACATCATTTTCGCTGCACCGTCCCCAACAAACGGCGATGACAGCCTCTCTCCTGACTCTGTCTTTTCTGATACACAAGCGAGTCCCCCTCACACATTTAAATGTGCGAGTATTCGCACGCACGCACACACACACACACACATACACAAGCTACACACACACTGTGAGACCAATGAGCGGAACAGCGGCCCATCTATTTTTTGTTTCATGGTGAATTCGGCTCCCTCTGAAGGCAGTATGTGTTCATGCCTGTAAGTACTTTGTGTACAATTTTCTGTCTTTTGTCCTTGCAGCAGGTTTCTGCGTGCGCCCGCTGAGTGTGTTCACTTACATCACACTGTCTCAGTGTGCATATGTAAACACAGCTGCTTCTGTAGCACAGCATGGCTCTGTGTGATCCAAAGAGAGCTTCAGAGCTTTGATTTCCGAGCAACACGGGGGGATAGAGGGCTGTCATGAGACCCCAACAAAGCCAACACCGGACCTTCTTGGTCGGCGGACGTGCTGTTTGGATAGGACAGACAGCCACTGTGGAAGCCCACACTGTATATGTGTGTGTGTGTGTGCACGCATGCGACAAATATTCACGCGCAAGTTCTACCGTTCGTCCTCACAGAGGCAAGGATCTCCGTCACGTCAATACCAACGTGAGCAGCCAAGATTTTAATGGGAATTTAATCTCCTGCCTATTTGTTCTTTCTTTGGCACTCAGTATATTTAGCTTGCCTGCTGTGATTCTGCAAGGGGAGAGGCGGAGGGTAGAAAAGGAAGTTCAGTTTGATCAACTGAGAGACAGCTTATTAGTGGAAACAACATAATATAATAAGGAAAGGAGAAAACAAAGGGAGAGGCAATGAGATGGAAAAAAAGGAAAGGTGTCTGGAAGGAGGCAGGGGTATCGCAGAGGTGGGCGAGGGGCCGGAGTTAAAAACAAATGTTCCCCACACATGAAGTTCTCCAGTTCATCTCTGGCTCTCTTGACATTGTATTTCATCCTATTTCGGCCCTTCCACCCGTACCTCTCCACTAATGCTTTTATTATGGCAGCGAGCCCCTCTCTTTCAAGCACTTATATGACACACACGCACACACACACACACGCACACACACACACACTCACAACCAGAACCAATGATCCTTTCCTTGGCCTCTACGAGACCAAAGACCTCTCTGCTAAGAGATAACGAGTTCCCCCTAGAAGAGCGAGCGAGACAGGGTAGAAGTGAGATACAGAGAGATGAGACCACTGATAGGGGGGAGAGAAATAACACTCAGCAGTGCATGACTCCCCCAGTCTTCCTCTGACTAATAATGTTGTCCTTAAGGTGGCAAGGGGTATTCTTCCTTTAGTTTGTCTTCCTCCCTCTCTTACCTCTCAACCCAAGGATACAGCCAGCTGCCTGCTGCTCAGCAGTGTGCCTGCATGGGTGTGTCTGTACTGTATGTGGTGGCAATTGTTTCCATAGGGGCAGATTTATTTTTTGCAGCAGAACCCATAAAGTACACATACTTTACCAGATTTCACCAAATACATCACAATTATTCACGTGCCCTCTCAGGTTGGCCAGTATCTTAATTTCTTCAGCAGCTCTCGCTCATTCTTTGGAGGCAGGCCGTTAAATTAGCGAAATAAAATGACAAAAATCAACCCCAAAAAAATTACAACCCAACAATTGACTTGGCCGATCGCCCGTCAATTCACTATATTGTGGCAGTCTGCCACAGTCTTTTTTGTTCCGCCACAGTTTCATAATGAATTAAAATATTTTTCACTTCTCATAATGGCATGAAAGATCTCTGACATTGTTTTACGATGTTCCGTAAGCAAAGCGTCTTTTACTTCCAGTCAGTGATGCGTTCAGTTATAATTCCTTGTTTTCTACATTCTGTAATTTCTAGAATTTCTTACGTCAGTGTTATTTATGATTTCGCCTCTAAATGTTGCTCGCGGTGTGGCCCATATTTATGCATTGTAGTTAAAAATGCACCCCTAGAGTGTCTGCGGTCTGCCCGCCACGATCTCACGAGACGTTGTGGCAAACAGTGTAGCCGATACGCTGTATTAATCAATGAGCCCAACCCTCGTGCCCTCTGGTTTTAATGTGTTAAACGAACTGTTTTGCCACAGTGGTGCCATTAGTGACCGCATGCACAAGCACATGCTGCACTTGTCAATGCCAAAACAGTTGAGACTCTTGCAAGGTATGTTGATCTGTTTACCTTGGGAAGCTGCTGGATTTGCATGTGCTTATATCGTGGCCGAACACAGAGTGGTTGACCCAGTCAGCGCCCTTTGGGGAACTACTGACCACTAGAGAGGGAAACTAAGGGTGTGGTTTTGGTGTGACGACCAGTGACAGACTGTCTGAAAAGAGAATTCAGCGTACAGTAGCTGACATAGCAGCAGTTATTTCAGAACTGGAGAGCTAATTTCACTGAAAGTAAACTGGAGAACACAAGTGAAAATATGTTTTTGCTCTTGTCTTCACTCGTTTGATTTATGAACCGGCTCCACTGGTGGTGAGTCTCTTCTGCTGTTGATCTTATTGGTTGAAGTTAACCCAAGATAGATGATCATAGACAGATATTTTGTCCGATCCCCTGCCAAGTATATTTTGAGTGCCTTCTTTTTACAAACAGTTTGTAGTGGCTCTTTTCCAGTTTTCTATTTGTAACAAACAGGAATTTACTGATATGTTGAGGCTGTAGTTCTCAGTGATGTTGATCTGGACTAACATTTCTGATTTTTAAAGCCCACATTTGGATTGCAGGACATGGAAGCTAAACAACAGACCAGCCTTGTATTTTTTTCATCAAAATATAAAAATCCTGAGTTGCAATATAAGATGAGTGAACATGCTATTTTTAACAGGTGGGCTAGCAATATGTGCCATTCGTAACCCCCACAAATGACATATTACATTGCCAACCATATAGTGTAGCAATAAACCACTGTGTTGTATTTCTCAGCAGTGGCTCATAAAAAGTATGCTTTTTACTCTGACAACATGTTATTAAATGTGAAGTAATCAATATTGTCATCTGCGTGTACATACTGCAAAATCAACTTGTCTGTCTGAAGTGTCATCCGTAACTCTGATAGCTGACCGTGCTGCAGTGATTTTTTCTGATTGAAGCTCCCAGGAGGCCCGGAGAGGAATATAAACCTTATCTCTCCGTGTGTTGTTATTCTGTCGTCAGCTGACATCAAAATACGAGGAAGAAATAAACCAGCCTTGCTACGGCGATACAGAAAACACAGCAAAGTATTGCAGACAGAATATTTTAACCCTGACCCTGTAAACCAGAATACATACTGGACCTAAGACATAAAGAACAGATATTTTCAGTCTCATATTAATTTTCACTCTGGACTTTCTGGAAACCTTTGGTGCTTCTTTTTATAGACACATTTTACATTTGACCAGACAGGCTGGTCTTCTGTGTTAATTCGCTAGGCTGCAAACCAGAGGGCTAGTTCTGTTGCTGAAATTACTTCTATGGGACACAATTTATTTCCTCACATTTAGCTCATATTTAAGTTACCTGGCAGTGTGTTTCAGTTGTTGCTGCGGCTTTGCATAATATTTCAGCAGGGAGATGTTCCTTTGTTATTCTGAACTTTGAACATCCACATGTGCACACAGTTGTCTGTTTAGGTTCACCTAGCTAAAAATAATTCAGTCTAACACCAGAGTCCTGCATTAATCCAACCTTCATGTTCCGTTTTATTAAATCTTGTGTTAATTTTTTGGATTTAACTGGATGTAGTTTGTGTTGCTGTTGAATTTTACTGATTTGATTTCTTTTTATGTTGGTCTCCCCGTTTATATCAATAAGGGGAACCAAATAACAGAGTCACCTCTCTATACAGTGCAATATAATTCAACAGCACCACAAACTACATCCTCCAAAATGGTCGAGTTGAATCCACACCTCTCCAAAACATGAGAACCTTTTGTAGGGGTAAGATTTATTGCCCAACCTTACCTAATAAACTCGCTGGGTGTAAACCAGACTATGAACTCTTCCATAAAACACCCTTTTCTGTCCATTAGATGATGGTGCCAGATTGAAGTAGCTGTTAGACAGTAGGATATGAGTGTGTGTGTGTACGCCACTCATACCTTACCAGGGGTCTCCCTTTTGTGAATGTTGCTTTGGCAAAACAGAAGGCAATACACACATTAACTGGAGAAATGAGAAACTGTGACTCCAGTGCCAGTGGAATGAAACATAAGAAAAGGTATGGAATTGATGGCATTGTGTAAAATAAATTGAAATATTACCTCTCATGTATTATACATGAAGAGTTGCTTTGCAAAAACAAAGAACAGGATTGAGGAACATTCATCTTTGCAGAATAACCCAACACCTGTTTGATTGATACTCCCTTGAGTGCACACAAGAAAACATGATTTAGGAAAATAAATTCAAATGTATATATATATATATATATATACATATATATATATATATATATATATATATATACATATATATATATATATATATATATATATATATATATATATATATATATATATATATATAGCAATTTGAGTTTCTTCAGGACTCATATTGGATCACTAATTATCAAACAAGATGTTGGTTGCACAGAACGGTCGATGTGATAATGGCCCTTTCGTTTTCAATTACAGTCTATTCAGTAATTCCCACACCTGAACTTGTTACGCAATTCGTTACCCGTTAAGATCCAATTAAAGGCAGAGTATGGAAAGGCATGCAATTACAGTGCATAATGACACACTATGGCTGCTTTTCCATTTGGCCAATGGAAGACTTCGCCAAGAATAACTGGTTTGACAAACCTCTACATGAGGTCTCCTTGTACAGTCGGTGTAGGCAAACCGGCAATTAAATAAGTGCAATATGCAATAATGTCCAGTTTCCCATATGTTGGCCGTGCTTTTGACTGCACTCAAGTTGCTATTATTTTACAGAGTGAGATTGTATTTGTTTTCCATTTTCATTCGATTCTTGCCCAAATTATATGTGATGGGGGAATGGTACTTACTAATACACAGGCTTGGGTCAACTCATTCATTTGAAGATGCAGCAGCGTTGATGTGTGTAATGGCTGGCTTCTAGGTATGGATGATTAATTTGGAAATTTTAAATCAATTGCAATTTGTCTGTGCCGCAATGACTAATCCATTCACTAACCTTGCATGAGACGGTGGACATCCCCTGAGCCACAGCTACTTACCCCATTCTGCAACCCGAAGAGCGCAGAGGAGAGAAACTATAATTTGTGCCATCGTCGGACGCCTTTGTGGACACACCGCCACGATTAAACTGGCATGAAAAATTGTACAAAAACTAATTAAGGTTTGCTTTGCTGTGAGGCTGTGTGCTGTGCTTCATAATACGGCGTAGCCAAAGAATATGGCTTTACCCCCTGACTCTGTTGGCTTTCCCTGGGGATAGGGTCTGGGCCAGGGGCAGCAAATTGTCATTTGTAAAGAAATAACACTGTTTTTTAAGTTGATTTTTCAGTGTGTATCCCTTGCCATGGGCGTAAGTTTGCATAGGGACGATAGGGACAAGTCACAACCAAAGTTTGGGAGGGAGGGAGTTGTCCCTACCAATATTTTGATATATTTTAATATAACGATTTTTATTTTTTTACATACTGCATTGACTATAATGTTCTTTGCAAACGTATTCGTAGTATTAAGCATATGTACAATAGAACTATTTGTCCGACGTGCCCTCTCATCGCAATCTTCAGTGTAACCTGCAAGGCAACACGTTTAGATATGCTGCCATTTGATTGGCTGAAGGGTTATCACGTTCTCGGCACATGACGGTATCAAAGCCCCTCTCGTCACCTCTCGTGAAGAAGACGCGCTGTGTGGCAGAGTTGCTGCAAGATAGCTGGACTGACGGTAAAGGCCGGCACACGTCGGACGTCTGAAGCGTTTGGAGAGAGTCGGACGAGTTCGGGAGCTGCTCTGTTCGGTGTGGTGGAAGCGCGAGGACAGCACTGCGGTCAAGCCAGCCATGGTTCGCGTTTGCTTGGTCAAACCAGCCGCACATTCTGTTCTAGTGCACAAATCTTCTAACATTTACGGTATTCGTGATGAAACTGCTCTGAAGAGCTGCTGGTAGTGACTGCGGGGCAGACTGCAGTCTGCAGAAGTAGTTTTGGATTCATACACTGCTGAACTAAGTACTTCCTAGACTACTTGCATGGATAATATGAAGCACTTTTACTGTGTACTTGTAGAGTAATCCTGGGTCAAAATCCTTAACAACGACGAACTTTGATGTGGAATAAAAAAAATATTTTCCATAAGTAGTCCAAGCTTCGTGTACTACTGAACTAAGTACTTCATGGACTACTTGCATGTATAATATGAAGTACTCTTACTGTGTACTTTTCGAGTAATCCTGGGTCAAAATCCTGACCAGATCACAAGAATAAGGATATTTCGGCCAACTTTGAGGTGGAATAAAAAACTTATTTTCCATAAGTAGTCCAAGATTCATATACTGCTGAACTAAGTACTTCATAGACTACTTGCATGCATAATATGAAGTACTTTTACTGTGTACTTTTAGAGTAATACTTTGTCCAAATCCTTAACAGAGAAAAATAATCAGGATATTTCACCCAACTTTGATGTGGAATAAAAAAAACGTGTTTTCCATAAATAGTCCAATCTGAACTAAGTACTTCATGGACTACTTGCATGCATAATATAAAGTACTCTTACTGTGTACTTTTAGAGTAATCCTGGGTCAAAATCCTGACCAGATCACAAGAATAAGGATATTTTGCCCAACTTTGGCCTTATATGCATGGGGTATTATGACTGGAAAAAGACCTAGTCATGAATCCAAGTTTCAGATTTGCACAGTGTTGGAGGAACATACTCTGATCTTTTACTTAACATAATACCATTAATAATACTCTGTTACAAAGTACATTTCTACATAAAATTTGGGAGAAAAGACTTAATCCTGTTAAGGATTTTGACAGAGGATTACTTAAAAAGTACACAGTAAAAGTACTCTATACTAGTTATATAAGAACTAAGTTCAGCAGTATATGAATCTTGGACTGCTTATTGAAAATAAGTTTTTTATTACATATCAAAGTTGGGCGAAATATCCTTATTCTTGTGATCTGGTCAGGATTTTGACAAAGTATTACTCGGAAAGTACACAGTAAGAGTACTTCCTATTATACATGCAAGTAGTCTAGGAAGTACTTAGTTCAGTAGTATATGAATCTTGGACTACTTATGAAAAATAAGTTTTTTATTCCACATCAAAGTTGGGCTAAATATCCTTATTCTTGTTCTCTGTTAAGGATTTTGACCCAGGATTACTCTAAAAGTACACAGTATGAGTACTTCATATTATGCATGCAAGTAGTCTATGAAGTACTTAGTTCAGTAGTATATGAATCTTGGACTACTTATGGAAAATAAGTTTTTTATTCGACCTCAAAGTTGGGCTAAATATCCTTATTCTTGTGATCTGGTAAGGATTTTGACCCAGGTTTACTCGAAAAGTACACAGTAAGAGTACTTCCTATTATACATGCAAGTAGTCTTGGAAATACTTAGTTCAGCAGTATATGAATCTTGGACTACTTATGGAAAATACGTTTTTTTTATTGCACATCAAAGTTGGGCGAAATTTCCTTATTCTTGTGATCTGGTGAGGATTCTTGACAAAGGATTACTCTAAAAGTACACAGTAAAAGTACTTCATATTATGTATGCAAGTAGTCTAGGAAGTACTTAGTTCAGCAGTGTATGAATCCAAAACTACTTATGGAAAAAAAAAAAAAATTCTCACGTCGTCCTTTACTTTGAAATCCGGAAGGATACCATCGTGATACCTTCAGCTCACTCCCGGGAATAATTACTGTAAAAGTATCGTATGTTTCATGGGTCTGACTGAGAGACTGCAGTCTGCCCCACAGTCACTACCAGCAGCTCTTCAGAGCGGTTTCATCACGAATACCGTAAATGTTAGAAGATTCGCGCACTTGAAAAAAATGTGCGGCTGATTTGACCAAGCAAACGCGAACCACGGCTGGCTTGACCGCAGTAGGACGGCGTCTGATCCGACTGAACATGCGATAAGATACCAGGCTGGCTGTTGCAGACTGTGCTGACGTAAATACACCAGGAAATCATGAAAGTAAATCCTCACATCAGTATTTTGTTTGGTCTCAACATTTTTGCCCGTGTTTCTGCTTTGTAGATAGAAAATGCCACCGAAAAAGAAACGAGGCATCCGAAGCTATTTCACCACCCAGAGAGTGAGTAAGTAGCCCAGCTGCTAGGCTGTTGTTAGTTAGCTAACTACCCACACAATGCAAGCCTCCTAGCCTAACATTAACACTCATTCTACTATGGAAAAGTGTCATTAAGGTGTTAGTGTAGTGAACGTAGGCTAGCATTAAAGCTAACTGACTGTGGGTTCTGTAATGTTTGTCGGTCGATTTCAGGACAAGTGGATGCGGTCCCACACAAATGCAAACATGCTAGCCTAGCGTAATATCACCAGTCTTCTACTGTGTAAAACATAACTGGTGTTAAGTATATCACCCTCTAGTCATTCAACCAATGTTAGCAATTACAAGGAGAACACAGAAAAAACAGCAGCATGATGCTAAAAATGTAGAGCAGGCTGGTGATGAATCAGGAACAGAGTTTCAGCTGAGGTGTTGACAATGTCAATAAGCAATTTTGTTGGAATAAAGATAGCATGAGCATTGCAGTTCTTTGTTTTAGGATGCCTTGTAGTTGTAACCTTTGAATCTCATCATCATGTTGGTTATTTTGAAAATACATTTTGGATTTGCATAATTAAAGGTGTCAAGATGTTATTCTTCAGATGTTACCCAAATGTTCTTTCTTATAAGTTTGATATGTGTAATGGATATAAAGAGGACATTTTATTCATTGATGCATTATTTTGAAATACATTCAGGAAACTCAGATATCCAGTACAGATGTAGTGCAGGTTAAGGAAGCAACAGCTGGACCGTCTGGGCTTCAGGTGAGGTCTTAAATGGTTCTGTGATGAGACACTAGACAAGGGCGTAAGTTTGGTCTCAGCTTTGGTAGGGACACTGTCCAGCAACCTATCTCTCCCGCGATAGGTTGCTGGGCAGTGTCCCTACCAAAGCTGAGACCAAACTTACGCCCTTGTCCCTTGCACTGTATATGTGCTGACACTGGGGCTTAGCATAATTACCAAAAGAACAATAAGAACAATAGAAAATGTATCATTTGTTTGTGTAAATATATATTTAAACTAGAGCCCACCTGATTTTGGCTGGACAATATTATTGGCCAATATTGGCCTATAACAGATATATCTGTATTGGCGTGCTTGTTGTCTGATATGTGCCTATAATTAACACTTTTTTATTTTTAGAGATTATAATGCAATTTTTCTTTCTTGAGTGGAATGACCCCGGTACATGATTGTGTTTAAACTAGAGCTTGAGAAACTTAATATTTTTCGGCTGATGCCAATACCATTATTAGAGCATAACGAATCAATCAATATATTGGCCAATATACATATGTGGTTAGATATGTAACGTAGGCATCGGCATACTGAAACTCTACTGGGAATGTAATCATTACCAAATGACCCCAAGCCTCGTTTTCTATGTTATACTCTCTAAAAAAAAAACAATGATATATTGGCATCTTATTTTTTTTAACGCCCTAATAACGCTATTGGCATCTGCCCCCCAAAATCAAGTATCTAAAGCTTTAGTTTAAACAAAACGTGACTGCATTTGGTTTACTCTCTTTTAAACAAGGGATTAAAATGTATGGACCATGGTCCCTCCACTCAGGAGGGATTCTTCCATTATACCTGCAAGTCACTAATGAAGGAGATTGAGCTGCAATGTCCCCTCTCTCCCGGTAACGGCACAAACGCTCTGTCTGTGAACAGCTACATGCCTTTTGGCTTCTACTTTCATGTCAAACTGCTTCTTTTTTTATTTCAGAGAGGGGCTGACCTTTCGGAGCCAGGAGCATTCATTGCGCCCGCCACATGCTGCCACTCTAAAGCCTTTTTGGCATTTGTCATACCCACACTGTGTCCACCAAACAATATCCTCTTTTTTCTTTTATTACAATTAGTTTCTGTTGTCTCCATGCAGTCAGTATGAATTGATATTAATCTTGAGCAACGGGTGTTAAAAGGGTGGGACCAGAAGCTTGCTGGAGTGCACTAAATATCGATCTAATATTTCTGCAGTTAAATTGTAAGTTTTTAAGACATCTGCTTTGCACTTGAAGAGAATCCATTGGTGATAGCTAGTGGATTAAATTGGGAAATTGGGAGCAAACAGGGAATTCAGACTACTTTGATGAATACTAAAGTAATCGCACACAATTTTGCACAAGGATGCATAAGCTTATTGGAACAGAATTTGTCACTCTGCTTACTAAGTTAATTAGCTTTTACCCAAACTGAACCAGCGGATAATGAGGTTGGCCTGCATGCTCTCAAATTCATTTAGATGCTAAATACAAAGTGTTTCACTGATGTGTCCTTCATGAAATTTGCTTTGTGAAAGTTTTTCCAAAATATGGAATTGTTAAGATATTAAGATTATTATTTTAACACTGTTCGCAGCTCATTGTCAAACCAAACTTGGTCGTTTAACACCCCAGTATGCATGTTGATGGTCACCAGTTAGGAACAACTGGATGTACAGCAGACCATTTCCTCTGCCTTGTGTTATTCACTGTTACAAAGATTGCTAATCCCAGTGAAGAGGCATGTGACCTTTTTAGTTAAGACCAAGGTACTACTTTTTTCAGTGACATTGCTGAAGTATGCAGACTAATAAATTATCAACAATATCTGCCCCCAGTGTTGTTGTTGAGAGAATTGACTGCTAGCAAGTGGTGCAGGCTTTGAGTGTACAGGTTAGCAACTTATGGTATTTCTGAAAAGGAACCTAAACTATCTTGGTAATGCTTTGGAAAGCTGTTTACAAAGCTTTTATTTCCAATGAATCGGCAAACAGTCAGTATTTATTTTGATCAAAATATTTTGGTCCTTTTAGATAGAGAGATATTTTGTTATGATCTTCCAATCTAATAGTTTGCTTGTCGAATTCTGACAGTGTAATGGAAAATAAATGAGTGTTGAAACAATTAAAAGTTTGTTGAACAAATTACATGACCAGGCCTAGTGACGACGTTTAATCTATGATTTTCGCCAATTTATTTTTAGAGTTCCATTTAAACGGTCAAGTGCAATTACTTTAGGACCACCATCAACCTTTTGACAGTGTTTCCTTTTTTTAATATAATGCATTTCATTTCCCCAAAGATAATTAATATTAAGTTTATTAATATATTTTATTTGGGTATTTCTCTCCAAATAAATTGTTTTGACAGCCCTCTTAAAATTTGAAGAATAAATTGTCTGTGCACTGTTATTCAATCTAATTTTGCCAATATTATGAATAGATTAATTAAATAGATCTATCTTTGCTCATGTTTATTAAAATTGTTGAAACTCAACAGTACATTCTGAAAAAAAAAAGAGAATTAAGGTCAGAGACTATGTTATAAGTTTTTCAGTAAAGTTTGTTCATGAGCACAATGCCAGAATAAGTAAAAGTTTCTTGGTGGCATTTTAAAAAGCTGCAGTCAGCACATATGTCATTCTTATAGTACTGGAAACACTGTGGGATTAAGTGCAAAGAGGGAATCAGGTCTATAAAAGTTTAAATTTCTTTGAGTGTAACAGGAACTCCAAAGGTATTCCAAAAACTCAGAATACATCATCATTAGGCAATTTTATTTAGAAGCTGTTTAATCTAGAAAATGTTATTGCGGAAGCAATTATCATTAAGACAAGCATATTCAACGTAAATATTACAAAACAAGTCCAAAGAACTCGATGTTCCAGTAACTACTGTTGCCAATTTTATAAAGAAGTTAAAGGCCCATGGGAATATAGCCAACACGTCTGGATGTGGTCGCAAGAGGAAATTTGGCCTGAGATTGAACAGAGGGATTGCTCTAAGGCCCCAAATAATAAAAGAAAACTTCACAATAGATCCAGGACGTTTATTGAGTAAAAATTATTTTAAATTCTGTTGCTGTCCAATTCCGTCACTGAAGAAGACCCCTAAAGACCCCACTCCTAAGAGGGAGACACAAAAAGGCCTGACTGGACTTTTTCAAATTGCATGATGACAAGCTACAGTTCTGCTGGGAAAATGTGCTTCAAACAGGACAAAGATAAGAAGACCTTGCCTCATCACAATGGATACACCGATCAGCCACAACATTAAAACCACTGACAGGTGACGTGAATAACACTGATCATCTCATCACAATGTGATGTTCTGCTGGGAAACCTTGGGTGCTGGCATTCATGTGGACGCCACTTGACACGCACCACCCGTCCAAACACTGTTGTGGAACAAGTACACCCCCTCATCACAACAACACTACCCGATGGCAGCGGCCCCCCAGCAGGACAATGTTCCCTGACACACTGCAAACACTGCTCAGGAACAGCTCGAGGAACACAATAAAGGGCCCAAGATGTCGACCGAGCCTCCAAATTCCCCAGATCCCAATCTGATCGAGCATCTGTAAGACGTTCTGGAGCAGGTCTGATCCATGGAGGCCCCACCCCCCAACATACAGGACCCAGAGGATCCACTATAAAACGCCCTGGTGCCAAACTCCATGTCTTACAGGTCAGAGCTGTATTGGCTGCACAAGGGGAACCTTCACAGTATTAGGCAGGCGGTCATAATGATATGCCTGATCGGTGTATGTAGAATATATGAAAGAAGTATGCACGTATGTATGTGTGTGAAAGGAAAATGAATGTGTATAAGTGATAAAAAATATATGTATATTAGTGAAAAGAGGAAGTATAAATGTTCGAGGCACATAATGAATTCTGGCTTGTCATATTAATAGGTATAATTTCTGTTAACAGGCGCCGTAGTCGACACCTGATCTTCTGGCAGCTGCAGGATGAGAGCTCTGCTAACAGATGAGACTGGAACAGAAAAGGGGCCAAAATTGTAATTTTCCACTCACGGCTGAGACAGGAAGTTTTAGATATATTCTACTGCTTTAAATATTAATGTATGGCTGGAACAAGCAGTTTGAGGCCGTACGATTCAGAATTAGACAAGATCAGGCTGCTGCTAAGGGGCATGCTTAAGAACAGATGAAGGAATTCAGCGCTTTTAGGTGTTTCAAACTGTAAATGCTCACACTGTGCCTCTGATGAGCTCACAGCCGGGTGATAAGATAAGTTGTAACTTCTGAAATAGTATAAAGGACACTTCCCTTTGATTACACAGTCAGGAGTCTGGAGAGGTAAAACTTTGATTTGAGGTTATTATGTCCCATCACTCTCTTCTTTCAAGCATCTGCTGTACTTAAGGGGCAAATCTGTATCTACAATTGGTCCTTTGGGGTAAATAAACTTACTTATAAGGCGATATTGGAACAATATTATTCTTTTTTTCCACGACCTTCAGGCAGATTATACATACACTACTCACTACTTTTGTACGAGTCTCAGCTGCACACTTCTTGTTTTCAGGAGGTCAAGCACTGGACTGTGCCCCAGAAAAACAGAGTTTTCTTTTTGTCCTTGTTAAGATCTTTGCTCTAAAATGATCTGCACCTCAGAGACAGCCGGTCCAAGGGAAATCACATCCTGTAGATTAGTTTCAAATCTCCCCCACTCCTCGGGCGATAAAATTTACAAAGATCAGCCAGATGGTAGCACAAGATGAAAAAGTGTCTGAAGAAAACTAAACAAGGTGGGCAGTTTTATTGCGTTAATGCAGCCACTCGTCGACATTGGCCAACCTTTAGTGTCACTCTTAAGCTTTAGAGGGTTACTGAGAAACTCGGGGTCAAAGTACACAGTATAAAGTATATCTTTATGTTTTGAAAATCTCCTCAAAAGCCCTTCATAAATGACTACATTACTGTACAATTCACAATATTCCTCTTACCTAACAGCTTGATATCGATGTTAATTTTGTATGGGTGACTATTGTTACTTTCACATAAAAATACCACAATGAGATTTTTGATAAATCATCACTAGGAAAGAGGAAATAATGACTAGGTAAGTAAATGCAGTTATTATAACATGCAGGCATTAAAACATTTATACCATGTTACAAATTAACGCAATGTAAGCCTGAAGACAACATATAGTCTCATATGGCGGTAAAGATTTATTATATTAATATTAAGATATAATATTGATAAACTGCTCAGCCCTAGTTGAACTTATGGGATTGGACAGAGACCGCACCTCTAACCAGTATTTGCGATGTCTGATCAGGCCAAACCGAAACATGATTTCCAACATTGACTTTAAATCCACGGATCAACAGCCTTGTGTGTTTTTAAAGAATCAGAGGAATACATTTAGTATACAGTGTGCCTTATTCTATATCGAATCTTTTAACATTCTCAGTCGCGGAGCTGCCACATCCTCTCCATAGAGCTGTTAAACTTTGTGCCCTGTAGATCGACTGTAGCGCCACCTGGGAACTCCTTGCTCCGTGAGAACCTCCTGTAATGATATTCTCGCATTTAGCTCACTTATTGCATCCAAATTAAATTTGGGAAATGTAAGGGAGTGTGGGAAACTGAGAATATAAACTGCATTTACGGAGCTCTGAGCGTGTACTTAGTTCTTCACAGTATTTCCTCAAGCAATCATTCATTTTAATTGGGTAACTATAGGGCCTTAATGAGCTCTAATGTTGTTGAATGGCCCGCCTTGCTCGAGCACCTCTCAGCTGTCATGCGAGCATGGGGCCAGGTTTATCTCCCACTTCAAACTGTTTATGTCACCTTCAGAGAGCTTTCATATCCATATTTTAACGTCATAATAGCCTTAAAGGGTGAAGCAGCACTGACTCACAGTGGGCAGACAGTGTTGCTGTGCAGCTTCCGGTGTGTTAGACGCTCTCTTGAGCATGCTGGATGTTATCAATGGAGGAATTTCGGCTTTGCCTGCTGATAGGAGCTCCTGACGGGACGTTATTCACAGGGATGTGGCCGGGAGTGAAACATACTTGAAAGTTAAGCCCAAAGAAAACAGCGACCCAATCTCCGCAATACATGTTCGAGGTTGTACGTTCACGAAAACCAAACATATGTTGGAACTTTACATTTCTTTATGTTGCTACTTAAAGTTATTTAGGTTCAATTTTGCATTTTATGTCGTGGCAAGGCAGCGCTTTAGGTCTGGAGGGGTTTATGCACAAAAACTCTTGGTTAGGGTTAGCTAAAGATCATGTTTTGTCTGAAAATACTTTTTTTTGGTTAGGGATGCACCATATGGAAGCACAGAGGGCGATCCCCTTTGCACAGTTTTTCTGCTGGAAAACAAGCTGATATACTGTAATATTACTGCCTCATATACAGCGCTTAATAGTGTCCAACTGCTCTATTAGAGGTCTACAGCTGAAACAGGAACATTCCCGGAGTCATTGAAAGCCACATTACACAGATTAGATTAGGTTAGATCACCCAATTCAACACGTTCACTTCCTTTGGATTTAAAAAGCTGCCGTCACAAAACTTAAATATGAAATTGTAAAGCTCTGTTATTTGTATGAGGCCATCACTTATATCACCTCAGAATACGAGTTTGATTAAGAGCAGGTAACTGAGCAGCCAGGAACCAAATTACCTATGAATCCTTATTGACTAGGCTGCAATTTTATGTACGTTGTGCTTTAACAAGCTATATTTAAAACAGCAGTGGTAAGTGTCCTCATCTGAGCTGTTTCAGCATCACAAAAATGAATTAGCTAAACTCTTGCGACCAGTTATAGACATTTTAAATGTCCCCTGTGTTCAACTGAAAGTAGTTTTGCATCGCCTGTTGAAAGCTCCTGTCACTGTTGTCTAACAGAGAGGAGCTTGACTGTTTTCTGCACCTCCTCTGCACGCAATAATCAAGTCAAATGCTGTTTCAGTTTCCCTGGATCCTCTATCCAAGCTTTTATCGTGTAGCAGCAAAAGCACCTGTTGACTTTGTCGCTTAGGTAAGTGACTGGCTTCAAACTGTGCCCGATAATTTGACGCCATCTTTTTACACTTCAGCATGTCGTTTGTTGGCGCATCAGTTTAAAAACAAGAGGAAATTGGGGAATAACAACACCCAGTCACATGTGAAGTGGTGAGGTTCCCTACGTGATGGAAATTAAACATCAGTGACTCTAATGTGATGTAAGACGAGGGGGAGTTCTGCAGGGCGAGTTTAATTCCCATGCAGAACATGCTTCCATAGCAACTACTACCAGAATACCACTGCTGCTTTCAAAGCTTTCTGGGCAGTGGCATTCGAGACACTTTTGGATGTGACCTTTAGACTTGAAACGAGGGCCTGCTGTAATTTAGTGAACAATTTTTGCTCTGTGTGAGTGACCCAAGATTATGGCAAAACACTGTGTTAATGCACCGCCTTGATGACTGCCCTGCTCCGGCCGTGGTTATTTCAGGATAAAGTAATATTAGTGGGGCTGTTAAAAGCTCTTAAAATATGAACAATCTTGCTTTTTATGAAAGAAGCATGAAACTTTCAGGGTTTGTTCTTGATGACCTAAGCTTTAATTTAAGATGTGGAGCCATTCTCAATTTGACCTCTGAGGTCAGCTAGAGGTCATTGACCTCTGTGATATGACATTTCTAGGCCTGAAATTAGAAATGTGTGTATCTTAGGATCTAAATGTGATAGAAATGTAAACTAAAGATGTATTTCCATGTATCTGGGCATGAGGAACTCATTTATGTCATTGATAGCACTCTAAGAGTTCAACATCATTAAGTGCAGTGAAGGTTACTAGGAATGTGAGTGGCTTAAGGCAAGACACTATAGGTGAATAGGGTAAAAAAATTAAATAATAGATATCACCATGAAACTTTCTCAGTTGATTACTCATGTTAAGCTAAGACAAAAATGTATTGCAAGTTTTTTGTATTTTAATGTTTAAATACGCAAATGAGGCCTTATCTCATTAAAAATGCGCTAATTTGCATACATTTTAAAAAACAAAATCAGATCGTGTGATAAAGCCAGGCTCAAATATTTTTTTCATTTTATTGTCATATTAGATGGGAAAATAATTACAGAGGGGTTTATGGACATCTACTTCTGTTATCCTGTAAATCAGAATATACTGTCAATAGCTAGAGTTTTTAGAAATAATCGTTTTCTGTGATAAAATCTGGGTTTTCGTATCAATGAGAGTTCTCTTCTTCTTCTTCTCAGAAGTTCCGGCACCTGGGAACCTAAAAGGTTGTGTGCTACTCTCTCTCTCTCACTTTCTCCTTTGACTGTCCAACAGTACAGATACATTACAGTACATCTTAAATTAAAGCTTATGTCCTGAAGAACAAACCCTGAAAGTTTCATGCTTCTTTCATAAAAAGCAAGATTATTGAGCTTAACAGCTCCACTATTATATCAGTGAGTTACAGAAGAATCAGAAGGAGAGGAGACAGAAACAGTGACTGTGTGTTTGGATACAATGATCAGTCCTGGAGTCTGTGGTTCTCTGATGGTGGTCGTTACTATGTCAGGCCCAATAACAGACAAACATTCATCTCCTTCTCCTCCTCCTCTGGTAGAGTAGCAGTGTATGTGGACTGTCCTGCTGGCACTCTGTCCTTCTACAGAGTCTCCTCTGACTCACTGATCCACCTCCATACCTTCAACACCACATTCACTGAACCTCTTTATCCTGGATTTGGGTTCTACTGGTTCAGTTCTGGTTCCTCCTCAGTGCGTCTGTGTGGTGTTTAGTGTGTCTGTCACAGAAACATTGTCAGTGCTGAACAGTTGAGCCTGTACAGGATCACAGTCACATCAATCTTTCAGCTTCTTCAGTTAACTTTGTACAAAATAATTCAAACTGATTGAAAAGATTCTTCATTTAAACTTCTTCCATTAAATTGTGGAAATTGCGTTGACTTGTACTTTCTGTCATGTGTTGTTTTGAATTCTGGCTCTTGTTCCAATAAAATCCAGAACTCTTAGTGAAATGTAAGAAATGTTTTGTCTTTCTCTGGGCGCTGTTCAGTCCATACTTCAAACTTCACTGAGTTTTATAAGAATCAATCCCACAACCGCTGACCGGGCCTCTATGAGCCTGAGCTACTGGATCTGACTGATGCACTTTGTTTCTTTCAGATTTCACTCTTTTGAACATCAACCCTCAAATTTCAATCAAGACTCGAACCCACAACCTCAAAACTGCTGACCCTGGTGTCACCCTGCTGAGCTAACAGGATGACATCACAAAGAGTGTCTCAGAGGATTTCACCGAAAAGTAAACCCTAAGACTATAAGATCTTTGATGATGCTCACCTGTTTCTAAAAGGTGGACACCAACACCTGGTTTCCACTTTCTAGAAACAGGTGAGCATCATCAAAGATCTAATAGTCTAAGGGTTTCTAAAAAGGGTGGATACTTTTGTTGGTTGTGAAATGAACAAATAAAGATTGATTCATTGAAATGTTGGAGTCTTTCTCTCTTTGTTAGTTTCTAATAGTCGAACAGTTTTCTGTTCAGGTGTGTAGAAACAGACGATTAGATCTTTGATGATGCAACAAAGTTTTAAAGACATCCAAACGTTCAGCTGCTGATGGTTCATCGCCCCATAAAGCTTCCATCTCTCAGGAACACAA
Organism: Lagodon rhomboides; assembly: GCA_039737535.1. Classification (NCBI taxonomy): domain Eukaryota; kingdom Metazoa; phylum Chordata; class Actinopteri; order Spariformes; family Sparidae; genus Lagodon; species Lagodon rhomboides. The sequence continues at coordinate 20,340,865 of CM077799.1, read as the reverse complement.
CCCTCCCCCTCCCCCCAGGCGCTGGAGGTTCTTCTCTGGGCACTGTTCAGTCCGTACTTCAGGCTTCACTCAGTTTTATAAGAATCAAACCCAAACAAGACTCGAACCCACAACCTCAGAACTTCTATCCCTGGTGTCACCCTGCTGAGCTAACAGAATGACATCACAAAGAGTCTCTCAGAGGTTTTCACTTGTTCTTCTGAGCAGCAACTTTATAAAGAGTCAGGATTCAAACCCACAACCTCCAGACCAGCTCATCAGATACCTGAATGTCCTGCCTTTGAGCCTTTGAGCCTTTGAACACCATCATTGTTTCACCGAAAAGAAAACCCTAAGACTAAAAAGTGGAAACCTGTGTGGTTTCCACTTTTTAGAAAGAGGTGAGCATCATCAAAGATCTCATAGTCTTAGGGTTGGTGGAAAACCTGTGTGGTTTCCACTTTTTAGAAACAGGTGAGCATCATCAAAGATCTCATAGTCTTAGGGTTGGTGGTAAACCACACAGGTTTCCACTTTTTAGAAACAGGTGAGCATCATCAAAGATCTCATAGTCTTAGGGTTGGTGGAAAACCTGTGTGGTTTCCACTTTTTAGAAACAGGTGAGCATCATCAAAGATCTCATAGTCTTAGGGTTGGTGGAAAACCTGTGTGGTTTCCACTTTTTAGAAACAGGTGAGCATCATCAAAGATCTCATAGTCTTAGGGTTGGTGGAAAACCTGTGTGGTTTCCACTTTTTAGAAACAGGTGAGCATCATCAAAGATCTTATAGTCTTAGGGTTGGTGGAAAACCTGTGTGGTTTCCACCAACCCTAAGACTATGAGATCTTTGATGATGCTCACCTCTTTCCAAAAAGTGGAAACCACACAGGTTTCAGCACACACCGAAAAGAAAACCCTAAGACTATAAGATCTTTGATGATGCTCACCTGTTTCTAAAAGGTGGAAACCAACTATTTCGGCACACACCGAAAAGAAAATCCTAAGACTATAAGATCTTTGATGATGCTCACCTGTTTCTAAAAGGTGGAAACCAGACCAGAACCAGGTGTTGGTTTCCACCTTTTAGAAACAGGTGAGCATCATCAAAGATCTTATAGTCTTAGGTTTTCTAAAAAGTGGAACCCTTTAGAAACCCTTTTTTTGGCAGATCTCCAGCACACTGGGCTCTTTGACCAATGAGAGTGTCATGAGATACTTTTGTTGGTTATGAAATGAACAAATAAAGACTGATTCATTGAAATGTTGGAGTCTTTCTCTCTTTGTTAGTTTCTAATAGTCAAACAGTTTTCTGTTCAGGTGTGTAGAAACAGACGATTAGATCTTTGATGATGCAACAAAGTTTTAAAGACATCCAAACGTTCAGCTGCTGATGGTTCATCGCCCCATAAAGCTTCCATCTATCAGGAACACAACCCTCCCCCTCCCCCCGGGCGCTGGAGGTTCTTCTCTCGGCACTGTTCAGTCCGTACTTCAGGCTTCACTCAGTTTTATAAGAATCAAACCCAAACAAGACTCGAACCCACAACCTCAGAACTTCTATCCCTGGTGTTACCCTGCTGAGCTAACAGGATGACATCACAAGGAGTCACTCAGAGGATTTCACTTGTTCTTCTGAGCAGCAACTTTATAAAGAGTCAGGATTCAAACCCACAACCTCCAGACCAGCTCATCAGATACCTGAATATCCTACCTTTGACTCTTTTAAGAGCTGTTTTCAAAACTCAGACTACCTCAAGGATCGAACTCACAACCTCAGACCTTCAGGACAGTCCTCCAACGCACTGAGCTACCTGGACGTCAAGTGCGTGAACCTGAACTTTAGTTTGTGTCCAGGCTGTCTCAGTTTGTCCGTTTCTGTCTCCATCAGGTCGTTGCCCAGCCCAAACATCGGTTCAACAGCAGCTCGTTGTATCAGCACGTCACCCTGCTGCTCTGTACTCCTCCAACCTCAGCGAGGTCTGAACGAAACCACAAGACTTTACTGTTTCACTGTCGTGTGCTAACATGTGCTAACGTTACATATGAAGCCTGAAACAGTGAACCGCTCCTGATGGAGCAGAACATGTTGGTCAGACGCAGCATTTAACTTGTGATGGAGTGAGAAAACATTTACTAGCATCAATAACCGGGACTTGAACTCGCACACTGAAGTCTTTGCCTCCTAAGTTCAGACCGCTACACTAACATGTGAGCACACTTCACTGACCACGACTGAGACTAGACATCAGCTAAATCCCAGCTGGTCTTCCACCCACAGTCATGAGGTTCTCAGTCAGCGATCAGCCACCGGACCAACGTGACGACACACACGGTTGTGTCGTCACGTTGAGACAAACAGACTCCATGTTTCTACTCAAAGACAGAAAGAAGGTCATGTAGAACTTCTGCTGAATTCACAAGAAGGAACAAACGATGAAGAGTTAGTCAGAGACAGAGTTTATAAAGTGTCTCCTGACTGATACACTGTGTCCCACATCTGATTTCACCATCAGGTTATCAGGTGTTCACATTTAGAACCCTCATGTAGGTTTCTGAACTCAGGTTGAACAACATGTTTGAAAAAGGTCACGAAAAGGTCACGAAGGTCAGGATAACAGAAGTAGATGTCCATAAACCCCTCTGTAATTATTTTCCCATCTAATATGACAATAAAATGAAAAAAATATTTTGAGCCTGGCTTTATCACACGATCTGATTTTGTTTTTTAAAATGTATGCAAATTAGCGCATTCTTAATGAGATAAGGCCTAATTTGCATATTTAAACATTAAAATACAAAAAACTTGCAATACATTTTTTTCTTAGCTTAATATGAGTAATCAACTGAGAAAGTTTCATGGTGATATCTATTATTTAATTTTTTTTACCCTATTCACCTATAGTGTCTCGCCTTAAGCCACTCACATTCCTAGTAACCTTCACTGCACTTAATGATGTTGAACTCTTAGAGTGCTATCAATGGCATAAATGAGTTCCTCATGCCCAGATACATGGAAATACATCTTTAGTTTACATTTCTATCACATTTAGATCCTAAGATACACACATTTACAATTTTGTGCATGAACATGACATATCACAGAGGTCAATGACCTCTAGCTGACCTCAGCGGTCAAACTGAGAATGCCTCCACATCTTAAATTAAAGCTTATGTCCTGAAGAACAAACCCTGAAAGTTTCATGCTTCTTTCATAAAAAGCAAGATTATTGAGCTTAACAGCTCCACTATATTTCCACATAAAACAAAAATGTCCCTGTGGTCCTTTGACTGGACAAACTCAGACCACCTTTTCTCCATGAACTCATATGCACATTCTATGTAATGTCAGAGATGTTTTAAGAGACGGCACACCACTTAAAGGTGCGCTGTGTAGTTTTGGGATATACATTTTAATCAGAAGAGAAAGATCTGAAGAATCTTGATTGATTTTTTTCATGCCTAAACAAACTATTTGGCGGACCCTGCCAACTTTCTAGCTTCAAACAGTGCTCTGGGGACCTTATTTTCCTCTGAAAACAGCCTCTTTATTCAGTTAAAATAAATATCAATATTGTAAATGTTAAAATTCTGAGCCCCTTCGGAGCATTTTGAATTGAAAAGTCTGTAAGGTCGAAGATGGCGGTTGTGTTACATAAATCCTGCCCCTTCCTCCAAAACACACACGAACACAACATTACCATCGTTATTATCAGCGTCACTTGATGGAAACAATATGGAAACGAGGGGATCATAGAAGTATCAGTCGAAAAAAGGGATTTGGGGGGAAAGGGAAAAAAAAAAAAAAAAGATTTCAAACCCATACGGATTTAGTCGAGAGATTCCGACTTTCCCTCCCTCTCGCATTGTTTGATCCTGGTTCTTTGCACTCCGTACGTGACGCGCGGTCTCCATCTGAGAACCGTTTTGTTAATAAAGGGGGAAGTGCTGTGTCTGCGCGGGCCTTTGATAATAGCTGAAGGCAACTCCCTCTCCTGGGTGAGGCATTAATAATATAGAGGAAGATCCAAGTGGAGAGGGAGCAAGTGTGTCACGGTTTAAGCTTTGAGGAGATCTGTAGTGATAACACCCACTGCAAGGCAAACTTACCAGTACAGTCCCCCCTGTCACCGAGCAGCCGCAGTCCGGTCGTCGTGTCGCTCTCCTCTCAGAGTATCTGGGAGTGTGAACCTGTGGTTTTCTTCTTAGACATTTTAGTTGGAAAATTCTCATTTGCCTCAGTAGTGTTGGAGAGAACTGCGGTTTATCTCTGTTGCTCCCCATCCATCCCACCTTTTATTGTTGGATCTAAGAGACACTTTGTTATTTGCTCACTTCCCCCGAGAGACAGGATTTGCAAATATTTGAAAACCGGACTGTGAGTCCACACCTCAAACCTGCATTTGGTAAAATGTATTCCAAATACGGATATTTGCGCCTATCATTCAGTGTTATTTTAATAATGCAATATTGACTTTAGCAGTGATTTGAATTGGTAAACAGGGTCATGCGAGGGATTTGAACGGTCAAATCATAATTATTTGCCAAATACCCAGTGACATTGACATAATAATAATGATGTTTGTACACCAAAACCACTTGGTCTAGCTATTATTCGCATGTCGTAAATTGTGTTTGTAATAGGGTGCAATTGGGGAAAAGTCAGTTTAATCGGGCTGATGCTGTGAGACAAAAGTTTGTCTTTGCATCCCCACTGTGGGAGATCCAAACTACTTTCAGTAAAACTCAGGAATATGGGCCACATTTCTAAGACGTGTGACGCTGGACCCCCGAAGTTTAGATTTCATTTAGCAGCATGTGGTCCCCTTTTGCCTCCAGAAACCCAGCCTGCTACATCCCACAGTTCATGCCTCTGAAATCAAAGGCGCACACAAGAGGTTTCTAGGTTACCTTATTCCATTTTTTCCATTTCATTTTTTAATTGTGTGTGATCTGCCAACCTGATGTGAGTCGACTAATACTGTAGACGGTGAGATGTGTTTGATCAAGATGCTGAGTCTGACAGAGAGGTTACTGAAGATTCTAATGTCTTGTTAGTCAGATTGTGAAGGCGGATTTTCCCCACTGCAGAGGAACAAGAAGATGGGCAAAACAAAGCATTTTTATGTTTTCTCATGGAGAATAAACTGTATTCATAGTTGTATTTCTTTGAGCCAAGAGAGGAGGCAAAATGTCTCTTTTCCTTCGTAGACTGTTTGTGTTTCACATTTTCTTGGAAGTGTTATTTCATTTTTATGCCTGTAAAGTAGAGGGTTATTAAAACTATCTTTCACATTTTTTGTTTATTGTGTGAATGGATGCTTTGGCATTTGTTCAAGGCTCGTCTGCAGCTGCGAAATAAGTAACTGGAAGCACGGGGGAGTTTTTTTCGGGTGAGGCTTTGCAAAATGAAAATCTGGGAGTATGTCAAACTTTGGAAGCCCGGGTTTGCATGTTTTTCATCTCCGTGTATCTCTGAGAGTGCAGGTGCACGGCTTTTCCTCGTGCACACTTTTCACGCGCTTGGTATTGGTGCATGCCAAATCACAGCAGCGTTGTACCGGTGTAGCTGACTTGTACAGGCTCTCTGATATGCCAGTCATGGATGAGATAGTTAGAGACTTCAAAGTAGCTCAAAGTGGCTCAGAGTCGGCCTCAGTCTTTAGGCAGCCAGGTTCAGGTTTACCTGACAAGCCTCTTAAAACACTTAATCCTGTTAATTCACAATGTAAGTCTGTTTGCTGCACAGTTCTCATCCACAACTAGCAGCTCAGCCCCTACTGAGTTTGTCTGAGACGAGTTAAGCTGGAAAGTCTTCACAGGGAACATTACCTGTGTGTATCCATGTGAGTGAGTGTGTGTGTGTGTGTGTGTGCCCGACAACGAAGGGACCTCAAAGATTATTTTCGGACGGGCATATTTTTGGATGTGGCTTTTTAATTAGCATGCGGTGTGACACAGTGACTGAGGTCAGAGTGCGAACCGTCAGCTCTGTTATGAGTCTTTTAAGTCGCGTGTGACTAATAATTAAGAACACTACAGCTATTCTTCATAGCTTTCATTTTTCATAGTGGCACATTTATACACAAGATTAAGTTGAAAGTTAGCAAATGGAAAAAAAAAAAAACTGTCGATATTTGGTTTCGTCTGTAGTGTTTTTCTTATCAAGAAATTAAGTGGTAATAATAGGAGACACAGCACGGTGTCTGGTCTGGGCTTGTTCATGTTCCCTCTAAAGTAAGTTGGGGCAATTATAGTGGAAGGCTCAACTTTTTATCTGTTCACTTCACATTCTTGTTAAATTGTAACAAATCATGAACTCTGCGATTGTGTGTGTGTGGTGTGTTCCTGTACCACAAATTGATTTGGAAAAACTATTTATAAAAGAAACAAATGCAGGTGCTTTCTTGCGTTTTTTTTTATTTTTTATGTGCCTTCCGACATGTTTTCTCCATTCAGTTCCACCCACGATGCAGCACACCTCTCTCCACCAAGGGTATTTCTTAACTGTATCACAGCTGCCCCTGCCATGAGTTATGGCGCGCCGTGATTCATTGAGCGATTCTGATGAGGTTATGAGCGAGCCAAGGACAAAGTTATCTCTCCCCTGCCCCAACAGAAACACTGAGTTTATTAGCCTTCCAAGCAATAGCCCTATTTTTCTTTTTCGTTTTTTTTTTTTTTTTATCTAATCCTTGGTTCCTGCACATCACGCTGCCGTTTCATACACAACATGCATTTGGGTGGCAGAATACATAACGTTGTAGTGAATCAAGGGAAAAAAAAAAATGTAAAGAGGAAAAATCCATTATAGAGCTGCCTTGACTCGCGGAGGCTGTATAGTGTGATTCATCCTGAAGCTTGTTCAACTCGGAATGGCCTTATTTACAGAGTTCTATTACAACAATAAGAGGAAAAAGAGAGAGAGAGAGAGAAAGACAGAGACTGCACGCCGATGTGTGTGCGCGTGTTCACGATTTGTGGGGAATCATGTCCGGGGTGTGTAATTGAATGACTGGAATGGCGTCCTCCTCCATCCTCCATTATTCCACCTGAACCGAGGGCAGAGAGGCAGAGACGGGGGAAGAATATTACACGGGCCCCAGAGGCTGATGGATGGACGGACGGATGCAAAATGATGATATTTTCTCCAGTCTTACTGGAGAGGTAGCTCTGTTTCCCATCAGATGCAGACATGCAAGATTTTGTCGCTTGATGTCACACACACACCTCTACCACCCTCAGTTGTCACACCTAAATGGCAAAATAGGCAGTTTGGTGTGGTTAAAGGTATGCTTACTACCCTACACGGACACTCTTATACAAGTCCCCTTGTCAGCCTTTGGCTTGAGGGTCACAGTTATCACCTGGTGGCCAGTCTCAGCAGAGGCACATCTGGCAGGTTGATGTATTTTCGACCACCCCTTTTGTGGCTGGAGCTGAAGGTCGCGCAGGAGAGAAACGGAGGAGGCTGAGCGGGAAGGAAAGTGGTTTGTTCGAGTGTTGGAGGTCGCTCAGTTCTTCAGGTTGTGACAGGACGGGCGGCAAACACTAAGTTACAATTAGGACTAGTTGATTTGCGAGTCTGGTGTTGGTCAGTTTGAATTAGGACAACGAGCAGTCACAATATACTGCAAGTGCAATATCCAAATCCAAATCATCTGCAGAGATGCAGCGTCCTATAAATCATATCCTCCTGACTTGAGGAAACATGCTTGATCCCAGGATAAATCATGTCATCCTCTGTGAAAATGGACCGCAATCCATCACAGTTCACAGCGAAAACATGAGTTACATTGCAACCACAATATCTGTCAAAATAATCACCACCTTTTTTGTTTGTTTGTTTTTTTCCCCCATGTTGGACATTTTAATCATTTGTTTCAATGTACTTCAATTTCTTGTGACACTTTCACACATTACTGATTCATCTGTAATAAGCTACGACTCACTGATATAGTCTATCTTTAGTCTCTAGCTTTCGCAACTTCTTAAGCCAGCTCTCCAGTCACTTTTCAAACAGAGCTTAATAGCCACTTAATAGCCAGTCATGGAGTGTTGAGGGAAAATGAAAGGCATGAAGCAGCAGAGGAGCGAGCTATTGCGATCAAACGAGAGGTGACTGTTGAAAGACAAACCAAGTCTGTTTCGGGGACCTTCATTTTGCTTATGTAGAGTTAGAATGAAGTGTGTTTTACGACAAGTTGACATGGTAATGAAGCTCTTCTTAGTGCTAAAAGAGAGATAGTGGAATTTGGACCTTGTGTGGTTGTGTGTATTTTTCAGTTGAATAAGGATAATGGATGTAAAAATGTTTCCTTTTTTTGAGTATTTTGTTGACTTATGAGACTAAGTAGCAAACTTAGTGCTTTTACATCTCCCAGCTGAAATTACAGGGGCTATTAGACCTTTTGCCTCTTGCAGCGGAACGTGGTATACGGAGCACGGTTTGCAGAGGTCTTTTTTTTTTTTTTTTTTTACGTTTTAAGCCAAAATTCTTGCCAGATCTTACAAATTGCTAACCTGACTCTCGCCAGATGAATTTCGTTCCGCCTAGCTCCACTCATCCATCTGGGATCGCTTCATTGGAGATGTGTTTCAGAAGGCTGGGCCTTATCAAAAATCCTTGCATATGATTGGATAAACCACTTGTCTGTCATCTTTATTGACGTGCTACTTCAACCACTCACATCGAAACCAACCTGTGACGTTGATGAGAGCGACGTTCTTTTAACGAAAAAATATTGGGTAGATTGGACAACACGGATGAAATAGCAGCATCAATGTTGACGCTTGCTTCCTTGATGCGAGCCGCCATTGTTGTCTGAATCAAAACAGTTGCTTCTCCGCTACGTTACATCTATGAATCTCCCGCCCGACGGTCCTGATGGGCTCTACCATAAAATCTGGTGCCGAAATCCCTCCCAACGGGAGCGATCCCAGATGTATGTGAGTGGAGCTAGGCGGAACGAAATGCATCTGGTGGGAGTCAGGTTAACAAATCGCTTATTCTGTCGGAAAGTGACTGTGCCACTCGTGTCAATAATATTCCCTTATTGTCCCTGCAGGTCATGAGCTTACATCAATACAAATGGCCACAGACACGAAAGACTTAAGAAATAAAGCACTTCATACAGTGGTCCAACCACACGGGCCTCAAGTGCAAGGGGCTCCTCTGTACGTCAAAACCCCTAAAGGGCAGAAGTATAAAACATTTGGTCGAAACTTCTGCCTGACAGTTTCAAAGTATAAAATTGGATGGTTTAAAAGTGATGTAATTCAAGAATTATGCTGTCAGTGCGCTGACCCTGAGCCTGGGAGGACAGGAAGACATAATTAAAGTGTCACAACAGGCTGGTTACACCACAGTCTGCTGACAGATCCACTAAACCATGTGAGAAGGAAGACAAGAGAGCGTCGTGCATTGTATAGGTATCGAACAGGCATGGACGCGAGCACACATACGGGCGAATATACACACCGAGCGGACGTATGAGGTGGAGATGACTTATCACTCCTCATCTGTTTCATCACTTGGACACATCGCACACACACACATGCATGTGGCTACAACTCACTCCCACATTCTCTCACACACACACACACAATAGTTTGCCTCAGGAAACACACCGTCCTCCACTGTCTGTTTATGAACTCATCTGTTTGCCGCAGACAGGCGTGAGACGAGGACATTTATAGCGCGTCGCGGTATGGCCACGTATTCCACGTAATTAATCTGCTGTCTAATTTGCCCTCAGCGCTCCCGACGCGTCTTGTCATCGTGTACAGCCATTTGATAACATATCACAGAGCTGTCTGCTGTTCACAGCCGTCATCTGCTTCATTTGTAACCTTTTTGAAGTTCTCGGGAGGTTCTTTGTTGTGAGGTTTTCCGCCGCACCTAGACGCCGAAAGTGTCAGATGGTGTTTGTTTCAAAATTGACTGAAATGGAGCCTTATTAAGCGGAATTATGTGGAGGACTTGTAGTGGAGAATAAGCATCTGAATGTGTCACACGTATACTGGAATAATTGAACAGGAGGCAGACAAACCTTGCGAGCTTGTTTGCGCGCGTGCGGGCTCACGCACGGCAACGAACAACGAACGTGTGTTCGTGTGTTTTCCCGTCGGTGTGTGTGTGTACGGTCTGCGTGACTCCGCCAACAGGAACCTTCACTTTTCACCCTGATGGGAGTCTCGGATCAATAATGCATCAGCCAACAGATGGGTGACTGTCCCTCCTATCATTTGTTGCCTCTCCTCATCATTTCCCCGGCCAGAGTTTTAGAAAACAAAGGTGAAAGAGGGAGAGACGGGAGTCAGACACAGACAGGATGACGGAGGAGAGAAATAAAGAGGCGCGGAGAGTGGATGAGCGCCGCAGCAGCTCTCCAAGGGTTACTTCTTCAAAGACTCCAACAGAAATGGAAAAGTTTTTCTTTTTATTTTTGGATCAAAATGTGTGCACGGCGTTGTGGTGTTTGCGAGGGGAGAGCCGGATGATTCTCCGAGCAGTTTGAAAAATGCCTTTGAAGGTCTTATTTTCTTCTTCACATACGTCTGATTGGACGGCGCCCCCTCCAACTGCTTTGCGGGGAATATTACGTTAGCAGAGCCATCGCTTGCTTTTTTTTTTTTTTTTTTTAAGCGATGTTCAAAAGATATTCATGGCGAGTGTAAAGATAAAACTGACAGGTTTACAAGGACAGCTCAAAATCGCAATACACGTTAAGAGGGGAATTCACCAAACTATAAATCTGGAGACATTTTGGAGGGATCTAATGCTGTGGAAAAGTGTGGGAAAGCACTTTGCTGGGTGAGGGCAGGCCTCTCTTGAGGATCATAAAGTCTGCCCAGTACATCAATGGTTTTCATACTTCCACCCATCCGCCATGTCGACCACTGGCCGTCCCTCAGGAAATCATGGTACATCGCCAAACATCCCATCTCGCATACCCCAGCTGCCACATAGCCCTTTGCGATGAAATAGACAGAGAATACAGGCGTACACAGGTAGGGTTAGCTCTCCAAAATGTCCATTATGGGAATAGCACAACATGTCTTTACATGCATTCGTCTTAACCCTGTAAGACCCACTGTTGTAAAATTACAACATTACCTTTAGCCATCCTAAAAAACAATCTGTTATATTTTATCTTATTTTTTACCACATTTACATAGTCATTGGGTCCTATTGTTCAGTCTCACAATGCTATTGGATAGTAAATTTGTTTAGAAGTCCCGCCCTTATGGCCATGAACTCACACAACCACTCAAGGTTTCCTTCGAACAACATCTCTTTATTTCATTGGACTGGATTCATCAGATTCACGTAAGAAAAATGTCTTTTATATTTTTTTTTGTTGTCATTACAATGTCTAGAACATGTACATATGTAGTTATTGTGGAAAAGATTCATCAAATTTCATTTAGAGCTTGTTATATATTTGTTGTAATTTTACAACACTGGGTGAGTGTGGTAGTCAAAATAGCAGGCTTGTTGCAGTGGGCACAGACAGGTTGTGTTCCCTCCACTACACCACTGAGTGTTCTCTTTATACATGGACAGTATACATACTACCTGTGTGTTGTGTTGTGGTCAAATTTGACTGATTTAAAAGTTTTATCTCTAAAAAATGTAGTTAATTTGATCAGACTGACCAAAAATTCCATGACTTTGTCCACAAAGCGGATCAACAGACAATTCAGTTCTGGGAAAGATGAAAATGTTCCTGAATGTTGGGTGTGGATGTAAGTGGGGGTATACATGTTTTCCTTTTAGTATGATAATTAGAGAGCTTAACAAGCAGTATTGTCATGTCAAGGCAGTATTGTGTGACTATATAGCTGGTGATTGGGATGCATAGTTCTTTTAGCATGATAAGTGGAGAGCATAACAAGCTGTGAGGGCAGTATTGTGTGACTAAATGGCTAATGATTGAGATGCATATTTCATTTAGCATAAGTTGAGAGCACAGGCTAAGCCATCTAAATTTACATTTAGGGGGGAACTGGAATCTCTGGCATGATGTGTGACTTCGATTTCTAACAAGGCAGTGTCAACAGAATACGAGCCAAATCTGAACTTGGGTTGTCAGGTGATGTGATGAAGATTGCTTCCACACTTCCAGAAGGTCAGAACTACAATTTTTTTGCAGACAACTACTTCTACTGTGTTCCATTATTAGTGAAGCCCCTTGATCAGGGAATTCAATATGTGGGAACAGCAGAGCAGGTGCGCCTACCCAACTGTAACCTTGATGATGAGAGGAGCTTGAAGAAAAAGGGAGAAGAAGCTATGACGTCAGAGTTGAGGGGAATCATAACATCTATGCTGTCAAATGGTATGACAACAGGGCCGTCACACTAGTGTCATACTTTGCTGGACCTGAACATGTGCACCTGATTCAATGCTGGGACAAAGCCACCAGAACCTACACTGAAGTTGAGAAGCCTAAATATAAGTTCCCCATCAAATTTGTCGCTGGTACATCTTCTGGTCTTTTTAGGACTTTCACTACCAATGAAAGTCAGTCATCAAACGGAAAAAGAATGAAGAAGTTGCTAGAAAAAGTTAGATTTTTATCCTGTGTAATTTTTTAAAAAATTAATAACTTCATAAAAATATGACTAATGTGTGATTATTATTAAGGTTATATACCTTTATGGGGCTAAGTAACCAAAAAACCCTATAAAATGAACCCTTAGATGTTGTGAATTGTTGTTTAGACAACGTGAGTACAACAAAATTCTGCACCCACCTAAGCCCAATGTTGCAATATTACAACGTTTCTCTAAAAACTTACATAAACATTTATTTTTTAAAAACTCTTTAATTTCTGCATCAGAGGCCTCCTACAACAACATCTGAAAGGTTAAAAAATTTTTTTTTAGGTTTTTCTATATTTGGGTCTTACAGGGTTAAATGTGCATGGAAGACAATTTGTGAGTTTTCTGTCTCATTATGAGTCTCAAAAGTTGTGAGTGGACAACGAGGCGTATTGTGGGTTTTTGCTGTTGGTCACTGTTACATCCCCCAGAGGTGAAGGTGCAACAGATGAAATGAGTTAATGTGCTGCTCCTCTGGCTCTGTGGGCCTCCCCTGTGCTATCTACTGGTGAATCAATCTCGGTTCATCTGGAGGTACATAAAGGCTGCGGAGCTTATTTTGTTAGCACATGGCACGTATATATTGTTGTCTTTTCTATTTGAACAAACTGCCTTCTAACTTCGTACGTACCCGCGTTAACTACTTTCCCCTGTTGGTATTCATTCATTCAGCCTTTAATCAAATTATTTCAGGGTTGTCGAGAGTAGCCTTGATAAAGAATGAATACACACAAAAGGATTAACGAGAAATCAAACAAGCAGAGGGGACACAGCAAAATACAGTCAGAATCAGGAGCAAGACACAATGTTTAAAAGAAAAATCTACGTTTGCGTGCCTGGTGCTATTTCTATTTTATAAAATGGAGTGCCTACTGCTTTTCTATTGCTCCTCTCCTCTCTGCCTATTAAATGCCTATATCTTTCATAAACCATGGCCCAGTTTGTAAGATGTACTGTAGCTTTTAGTCTCTAAACCGATGACATCATAAGGGTGACTTTTCTCTGACTTTCCCATCAGTGCCACAGAAGAGATATCCTACTATCTTTAAAGACTGAGCGATTAAAACCCAATCGGTAAAGTGAAGTCCATGTGTGAAATCGGCGTAGAGTCCCTTTAAGTTGTGAAACACGGACAGTTTTACTATAAAGCCAATTACATTAGAGTTGGGATTGTAAAAACAAGAAATTGAGCCTTTGAGCCGTAGCACATAAATTCAGTTTCCCCCTCTCAGTCAGAATGCCTGTAATCATGATTGGCATCAGAGCTACACATGCAAAACCTTGCTATTTGAGTTGGTAATCATAATCTTCATATTTCACGAAATGTTTAAACGTAACCAGGAAGCTCAAATCTGAGGATGTTGACGAATGCATCAGTTTTGAAACGATTCATCTATTTGTTCAGATTTTTCTTTTCTTGAAATTTTTCTTTGCTTTTTTTGACGGTCTTTTTGATGGCCAATTTTGTGGCCACAGAGTGTTGCTGTGAAAATGTTCAACAAAGGACATCATAGTCCCCAGCATTATGATGAGAACTGTCCAAAATTAATCTGTGGCCACAATGAAATCGGTCTTTTTTTCCATTCCTCAGAAGGTGGCATTTTGGAAACACAAAGACTCTGCAGAACATTGACAATTTGAAGGCTGAAAGTCTCACACTCAGTCGCACCTCCCCAAACGGCGGAAATTCTTGTCAGAAAACCCCGGCGTAACGAGACATCGCGGAGCCGCGGGCGAAATGCTGATTGGCTACAAGTTTGAGATGGAATTCTCGACACATTCCCCCCGGCGGTAGCACCTCTGGCTTCAATTCTGACCTGATACAGTACAGTCAGACAGTATACGGCCATCCAAATTGGATATTATGTGAATGAATGTAAATGTAGCCTGCCCTTGTCTTATTCAGAACGGAAGTGAAATGTGGAATCGCTCGGACAGGGGTCAAGCTTTTTCCTCGGAGAGGTCCTCTTGTCTGATGCGAGCCCAAGTGATATTTTACTGGGTGAGGCAGTTGGCTTGATCTTAACTTAACCTCTCCAAACACTCACCCAGGGGGAGTTCCATGGCGACGCTGCCCATAGGAGTTCTGTAGCCCTTTAAAGCTATTGCCGTGGAAATGCCAGTAGCACTGTCAATCATCCACGAGTGGGTCTGAATAAGTATTTGCTCCCCTCTGTACTTCCCCAACCTCATCCGTTCGCCTCTGTGGGGGTCAGATAGACTCGTACTCTTTCACCTGTTTCACTCCCTCCTTCCTTCCTTCCTTCCCTCCCCTCCCCTCCCTCTCCCTCTCTTTCCCCCCACTTCAGTTTCCAGAAGGTAAAGCGTGCGCGGTTCAGATGCCGACGCCAGTTGGTGAGTGCGGCGGCTTTAACATATCAAAGGTGCTGTGCAGGAAGAAAGCCCCTCATTATTTCGACGGCCGACATCAAGCGACTGTGCATTTGTAAACCGCCAGGGGTGGGGGGGGGCGGCCGGGGCGCTGGTGGGGATTGAGTCAACATGCTAAAGTTGAGTAACAGGTTTTGAAAATATGACTAATCCCTTTTGATCACGGTGCGTCAGAAGCCTAACTTCTCGCAGCTTTTCAAATCAATCTTTTTCAGGGAACAGATGAGGCACACGGACCCTTCAAGACTTCACTTTTGGAACAACCTTGATATTTCGCACATTCGTGACTCTGTCCTTTTCTTGTTCATTTTTCTGTGCCTCTCTCTTTTTTTCGCCCCCACATCTTGCACCGGCTTGAAACACCGCTTGAACTTTCGGTGTTTTTTTCTTGTGGCTTTTTCTCCCAGCCTCTCTGCGCCTTTGTGTGGCGTGTGTGTGTGTGTGTGTGTGGTGATTCATTAGCTCTTCTTGGTAAAAAAGCTTTGGGATGAATTTTTTTCCTGCACTTTAGAAAGCTGAGGAAAACTATCTAATGCGTTAGACAAACAACGGCCCATTAAAGGCCGCATAGATGAACAAAAAGAAAAATGGGGCCGCGTCCTGCTATAAATAGAATATTTCATTTATGATTACCACACGCAAAAAAAAAAATCATTACCGCGCACGCACAACACACACGGACGAGCGTGGACATGCGCAAACGCATTATTCAAAAATCTTTTGGCAGAGTAATTACAGCTGGCGTGCTATCAGTATGTTCACCTTCACGGAGGTCTCCAGTTTAGGCGTCGTGTTTAATTGACTCCATGCTAGTTAATGTAATCTTATTCATAACTGCGCTGGGAGCTACACTGGTCGCATTGCACTCAGTGGGACATGGCTCGAGGTAGCGTATGGCCCTGTGTGTGTGTAGGTGGGGTGTCTAGCATGGGGCAGCCACGTCGCCATCTAAATTACAGCCTCACTCGCGAAACCGTGCTGCGATGTGCACGTGTAACCGGACGCGCTCCCTGTTCCCACAGGCCACATGTTAACATGAGTAAAACACAGAGAAACAGCTAACGCCACAGGGAGCCACTTAGATGGCAGGTTTTTTGCATACGGCCCCCCACTCTCCATCTCGAATGGTATGGCGACGACGCGTAAGCGAGGGGAGAGAACGAGCGGGGAAGCGGCGCAGACGCGAGGATGGAGGGATGACGGATAATGCCGCAGCGCCGGCAAATGAGAGGGGATGGAAGGAAAGCAAAAAGACAAGTGCTTGGATCAAATTTAGCTGTTTATCATATAAATGAAGGGTCGTGTTCAACTGAGCCAGGGGATAACAATCAATCGTTTGGCATGCAGATCCGTCTCCATTTCCTTGCCAGGTGCCAGCCATCCACATAATTCCGCCGCGTGTCACATGCAAGTCTGCCTGCATCTATTTGCTCCGCTAATGTCCCTTGTTTCGTTTCATCACATCTGGCATCCTCGGTAGGAGGTGAAGAGGTGTTTTTTCCTTGCATCGACGCCTGCCTTTGAAAACGCATTTTCATTTTGTTTATACGTTTCAACGGTTAGGAGCCGGTACACCCAATACAGGTGGATAATTTACATTTAAAGAGCGTCCCACGATTCATTTTAAAGCGGATGGTCGGAGTGGACGTATCGCCCGGTGCGGAATTCATTTCCTGTGCACAGACGGCCTTAACTGTGAAAGCTAGATCATGCACATTCACATAAAACCAGGTTACATTAGAGGGTTGGTTGCCGTCCAGGTGCTATATGCTCAGCTAATGTGATTTATTTTGGGGGGGTTGTGGATCTCATTGTTGAAATATGCAGTCCGGACACCACTGCAACCATGATGGCCGTGTGAAATCATCACTCCATTTTCCATCATAAATGGTTGCAGAGGCAGCCGGCCAACTGTCCGTCTCCCCAGCCATATCCTCCCATGGCGGTACCTGGTTAAATAGGATATGTATTCCCTCTAGTGCTTCCGGGCCTGCCCCAGGGTCCAGTGTGACGTGCTTGGAATATGTTCGCAGCATGGAGCTAGTATGGGCATCCTGATCACATGCTTGAAGCACCTAAATTGGCTTTTTTTTTTCTTGAATCGCGAGGTGCAGCAGTGCTACCTTCTTCCTGCTCCTTTCTGAGCTCCTAACACTTTCCGTGGAACGCAAACTTGAATCGAAAACATGGTGAAACCTGGTTCGGATAGTCGACGATATAAATTCTAAACCCCATGTCGAGACTGCAGCCATCATGTAAGAATTCACGGGACAGTGAAGTGTCTGTCTATACCCTCTTGTCTGCAAGTTTCAAAGCATCACAGATCAGTCAAACCTTCTGTTCAGGGTGCAGTTTTCCTCCAATAGCTAGTGTGGCTCATAGCGGATGTGTGGTTAAGCGAGAGAGAGAGAGAGAGAGAGAGAAAGAAAAGACAAGTTTTGGTGATCGGATCACAAGAAGAGGGAGGTAATGAAATTGTCTGGCGGCGCTAAATTTACAGTGTAGGTTACAGTTTGCCCACGAGTAAACACTTCCCGTGTCTTGCATCACAGCTGCTTGGCAAAAGCGAAGGAAGAGTCTTTAGGATTACAAACAGCGACACACTCTGCTCTGCCTAGGTTGCGAAATGCAGATAGATTAATATTTATTCAGTGCCTTTTTCATTTGGCACCAACCTTTGATGAAAGGTCGTTGGATCAAAATGAAAGCGTCTCACATGCGAGTGAAAAATTGTGTTTGACAAGCTGGCAGTTGAGCTACGGAAGGATAGCTGACAGGCCGAAGACACTTTGACCGACTTTATATCCGCAAATCAAATACTGAAAAGTAAAACAAACACATAGTAGTGTCTGATCCAGACAGATAAATTCGATGTTCTGTACAATACCGCAGTAGTAAAAGGAGACTCTCCCAGAGTAGACAGAGTTTTGACTAATCGTAGGCACAGTTCTCACGGTCCAACCCAAAGTTTATTATCACTGATAAAGAAGAATAATATCTGTTAAATCAATTCCACACAGCAGTCCAATGCAACTGTTATTTACACTTTTTCATAGTTGGGAAAGACCTGTGCCTGCAGATCACACTGGTTACCCCCCCGAGAGACGGAATATCTAGTCTTGGCAAAGTCTTTGTAAGCAGCCCATCACAAATATCCTGTGACTGGACTTGCTTCATTACACATGGCCCAGACCGGTGCTGTCTGAGGCGTAGGATACACACAGACAGGCACAGTCCTGATCAATAGCTATCCGACATTTCATCGCTTGGCAGGCAGAAACAAAGGTGGGTGAAATAACAAGTTTCATTCTTTTGAGTGTGCACACAGGCCGCCGGTTTCTCCCCACGTGACTTGCATCATCAAATATCCCTTAAAGAATAAAAGTCTTCCTCTTCTCTGATATTCCAGCTCGGGGAACAGGCTCCGGTCCCAGCTCCAGAACTGACGGAACAGACCCTCGGTTTTGCATTTCAGATCTTACCTCTGTGCCCTTCCACTCTTTCGCAGCGAACCTCATCCTCCCGCCCCGCTCCTCGCCGTTCTTTCGTCTTTTGTCTGCCCGAACTGCTCCAACAACCCTTTTGTCCAAGTTTGCACCCCGCACTCTTTTACTTTAGAGGCTTAACAATTACAAATCATCTTCAAAGTGCCACAAAGGGGATATTATTGAAGATGAATTAAAGTGGGCTGTTTTAGGAGTTCCCTTTAAACTTCGCTAAGGCAAGGATAGAGGGATTAGTAACAAGGGATCCTAATGATGCACGGCAGGGAAGCCCCTATATTCTGATTTGTGACCTCTGCAGAACTCGATTATGGGCGCGGTTTTTTATTAATCCTGCTCTTTAGCATCACTTCCAGATATTAAACCAGATACATATCGCGGCGTCACAGCATGTGTTTTCATAAAAATAGGATTTGTCAGCCACGCCGCAATACCGCTCCCCGTGATTGATGGGCGCTGTAGATGTGTACACTCATAAATGTGTATGCTCAGACTTACACCATCTCTAACCTCCAACGCTACCCCACCCACTCCCCCGTTCCCTTCAGATGCATCAACTCGCAACTCCCTAAAAAGTTATTTTTTGTGACTTTGCTGTCTGCTGAATACAAAGTGAAGTGATTACACGGAGACCTCCCACTGCTCTCAGCAAACTGCAGCTTCTGTAACTCACACTGGCATGGAGGCTTGGCACCGGCTCTGCCTGGGTATAGTGCCCCCCTCCCTGCGCTGTCATTAGCATACAGGCCATGTCTCACTGACTGCCAACCTTTAGGCAGTGATTCCATCTTGTCGTGATACGCAGTGAGGGAGTGCAGTAAAACTGCCATGCTGCCAGGTTCTGACGGCGACAAAATTGCAGGAGCGCAGTGAAAGGGAAAAAAGGGGGAACAAAAAAATAAAAAAAATTACAACCTGCCTGGCAGAACGTCAGGAGAGAAAGGGGCACTGAACTCGCAGAGGAGCTACTTCACCTTATTTTCTTCTGTTGGTGTTGTTGTTGGGAGTTATTGATGTAATTGACCAGCCTAAGGACAAGGTAAAAATCTATAGTGGAAGAAGATTTTCTTTTTCTCCAAAATGGAGGCATCAGTGAAGGCAGCCAAGTTCCACTCATGTGGTGTAGGTCATCTTATTGATTGTAAGTTAACAGTAATTGAACGCGACTGGGCTCTGTTGTTAAGAAGAGACATGGCCCTTAGGCTCTGGCTCGCTCGTCCCGCAGGTCGTCCTGCTCTGCTGGTTTATGGCCATCAAAGCAAGAAAATCTGAAGGTGTTTCTATCCGATGCCGGCCCTAATCACCTCTCCCTCTCTGTGTGCTCTCCGCTGATTTATATTTTAACCTTGGGTCCTCGTTTTCCTTTTCAAGACGCAGACAATATTTAGCAAACTGATCACCAGCAACCCCCATTTGAAGTCTTTAACCCTGCCTGAGGGCAAGCTGTGCGGCTTTCGTAAAAACAAGTTTTCCAGTCAGATAAGCCTTGATCATCAAGAACACTTTCAACCTGCGATGCTTAAATGCACTAATTACGTGACCGCGTGTTGCGAGGAAGAAAAAAAAATATCTATGAGGATTCAGGGCAGCTACTGAACTTTCCACCAAAATCTTTTATCTCAAATAATTTGCATGCGTTTGCATCTGTAAGATACCATAACCTTCAAAAGACACTGAGCAAAATGCAAATCCTCCAAGTTTTCCATCTTCTGAAGCACTTACCCTACTTAGCATACAGCAAAACAAGTGTTGCAGACAGCCGCAATCTCCTGTGTTTAACATCATCTGCTTATCCTTTCTCTGTCTCCACTGTTGTCAGGAAGAAAAAGAACTAATGATCCTGACTGCAGCTTTTTAATGGTGAGAGTAAAGCAAAAAACTAAATACCTCTAAGAGCTTTATGCTTGGCTAAGGTTACATGTTTGGTGTATTGGTCAGTTCAGCAACATGGTGAACAAATCACGATGCTCAACGAATCATGTGTCGTCAAAAATCAAAACATTTCTACTCCACTAAAGAGATGAAAAATTGCAGTGGAGGACTTGCGCCCTTTTATCTATGCCATCTTTTTCAGTGGTTCAATTGCAATGGTTTAAGGACACCTGACTGGAGAATAAGCGCCACAATGAACGGCCATTGTTTGCCTAAGTGATATTGGACGGAAACGTGCACCAACTGGCATTTTCTTTCAGCAATTTTCTGGAAACTCTGTTTTAAAATCTGTCCTACATTTAAATGGAAACCTGGCTAATGTGTGATGCTGACTCTGCTATGGTGCTAAGGCGATGAACATGAGAAGACAGTGTTGTCTTGGGGATCAAAACCTACAACCTGTGACATGTACTAAGCCACAGAGGACACCACAGGAGGGCATTGTATCATGCTGTAGACCATGGTCCAATTTGTCCTGATGATAATGACCTCTCTCGCTTCCTTAAACTTCATACAGACAGTGTTTCAGATGGTGCCTGTGCTCACAGCTATGAATAATATAGGCTTTTGTCATGTCACAGTATATTATTAACAAAGATAATAATAATTAATACATCTTTGAATTTTTTTAAAGGCGTTTCACACCAATTTAAACTGCCCCTTCATATGCAATTGAAATTAAAAACATGTATTTAAAGAAATATATTTCAACAAAATCACGGGTGACACACATGTCCATGTCGTTTTTGATGAGAAGAGAGCCGGAGTTGTTCCTGTTTGGCTTTAAAAAAAACAAAGATGTCTCTTTCCAAACCAATTTTTTCGAACTTGAATAAATGCAAGTTCGGGTAAAGGCTTACTGATGCCCATCTTGAAGGTGTACTTAGGGTTTCAGCTGTGACCTCCACCAGGGCAAATGTGGCTCAGCTGTGTGAGCAGAGGCGCTGCCGGGTGTCTGGCAAGAAAATATAGTCCATAATCTATTCAGGGATTTCATTTGTTAGTTCACTGCAAGGATTAAATAAGTTATTTACGATATACTTAAAAAAAAAAGTTTGCTCTAACGGTTTAAAAACAGTAAAAAAAGAAATGGATGGAAACTGCTGTTTGCATTATCTCCTAAGAGATAACAATACCAGCAGTGGCCCCAAGCTCATATGAGTTTGAGACCCCTGATTTAGGATATACTCCTCAGCTCCACACCCTCATCCAAAATGGTAACTCTTGGATCAAACAAGGAAACTGTGGGCAGCGTCCCAGTGCTCCTTCAGGCTGCCTGTCACATGTTCAACAAGTCCAGGTATTCCTTCGGCTAGAAATCCGTAGAGAAGCAGTTTACTTGATTGCTCCTTCCAGTTTAAAAGAATTAGTCTTCCAGTAGATGAGTAGTTCCTAGTAGTCTAGAGATGGAGACGGTCAACAGGGACTCTAAAACTGTTGTCTGGTTTTTGGCCTAGCAGGCATGCTATGGCACATACTGGGATATTAACAATAAAAGTCTGGCATTAGGGATATTACTTCTACAACTTGACTTTTGAAATAATCCGGCCATGTTAATAATCTGAAGTTCCGGTTACCTCATGTCTAAAGTATTCAGGTCTTCACTTTTCCTCCATCTAGCCCTGGCCTTGACATAGACGATCAAAACATTCTCTGCGTCGTGCCAAACTTTGATCAAGCTCGGCTGCCACTGAGTCAAATTAGCAACTGTAAAATGATAGGATTTGGCCTCATTTAACTAACTGATAAAAAGGCAACTTCACACGGATCCCAATCCGCTCCGTTAGAAGTAATTCCTGCTCTCACTCCAACCCTGAATTTAGAAATAGGGTGACTCATCATCTTCTCTCTGCCAACTGAAATCTCTTCACTCTATAAGCAGACACACAGACATACAGGGACAACTTGTATCCGTTGACTCTCTCTGCGCTCTGACGCATCAGACTAGCAGGACCTTTCAGTAATGCGAAAGGTTCTCTTAAGCCTCTACACAACCTCTTACGTAGCACTTAGAGACATAAAGTTCTCTTGGATTGCAGCTTGTGCAGAGAAAAGGAAAGGATAATGTCTCTTAACCTGTTATTGTTTTCTGTTCTCATTTTCAATCTCTGTTACTGTTTTGTTTCCAGCCTGGCCTTGAGTATCTCATGTCATAGCCTGGTTCTACCCGGTGTGACTCGGCACGGCAGGGATTTGCATTTCTGTCTACCTGCTTGATATGATGCGCTTGTCTCAATCCCCGCAGTCCCAATCGAAGAATCACTGCTAACAAAGTGCTAATTGCTAATTCAGTTATAGTTAAGGTCTGCAACTGTAATAACAGTTACAATCATGTGTAAAGGAATTCATTATCTAGTAATTTTAAAGCTTTTCTGATGAGGCAATATTACAGAAAATGTTGCGTTTACACCAGCAGTAACCAAACATGACTCTCGAAACACAATGAAACACAGCAGACGTTTGAAAGCACAAATACAACAAGACAAACTAAGGAGATTCAGTCAGAAGCTACAAAAGAACTGAGAGCTGAACACTCTTCTTTCTCTCAGGTTTCCTGCACAGACGTGGGTTGAGTATCCATCCACACACACTTGTTTGAAGGGGAGACAGGTGCTTGTTACAGGTTGGCGGCAGCTGCGAGATATCGCCGCAGCCAGCGGTGATACCTTGACCCTGCATCTGGAGCAGGTCCATCACACAGCAAAACTGGTGATGGAAAAGCCAATCGGAACGGCTCGGTTTGATTCTGCATGGCTGACAGTGCTGGTGGAAAAAGGCCACATGTCATCACACCCCCTCAGCCATGTACCATACTTGTAATATACGGTATAAGGAGATCAGAAGTAGAGTTATTTTTGAGTTCCAGTGCATCTATGTCTATGTTCCTTTGGCACAAACATGTCTCAAAATGTCTCACAGGGCTGCACGTAGACGAAAAAAGACTACAAAGAATTGCAGGTTGTATGGACAGTCTGCTTAATCCATGTTCAGTTGGCTTTGCTATGAAGTCGCTTCAAATGGACATAATAGCAGACAGAGTTGGTCAAAGTTTGAGTCTGGTGTGCAGGCTACACACCCTATATGAATGAACGTCACATAAATAAAACATCTAACAACATCTGCTTACAAATACAATGCAAACTATATTCACAGATATCTTCAATCTTCCCATGACCTTCGAACAGTGGACTTGGCTTTTCACTCGTGTAGCACACAAGAATTAGTCAGCCTCTCACATATACAGCTCGTCTGGCTAAGCTACAGGCTGATGATGCTAATGATGGGCAAATATACGCTACAGCAACATAAGGAGCTAAGGTTAGCTACGTTGAGTACATAATGCAGGGTAATAATACATTTTGCTTGTGTTTATATGATTGTGGCATTTAACAGAGTTGCGTATTTATGCAATTGTAAGACTAGAAAAGCTAAGAGATCCTGTGGAATGTAGCGAGCTTGGCGCTCTCACACATGTCTTCCTGTTGGCCTACAGGGTAGTCAGTGCTTTAAATGCCATGATTCGTTTATGTAATATCGAGGGCTGAACGATGTGCCAAAAAAATTGTATTGCGATTATTATGAAAGATACTGCAATGGTGTCATGACCTTCAGTGACAATCATATTTGCAATTTATTTTAACCAAAAAATCTAAAAGGAAGATGATGTGATGATCTGTACAAAACAAGCATGTTCCCTTTCATCCAAAGACAATGATTTATAGGCTTAAGCATCTCTGTTGCACCACAATGTTTCATTTCAAACGGTATGTTAAGACACATTTTAACTATATCAGTGTATTGCAGGTCCTGTGATTTGGTTATTGCACTTGACAGTGATGTGATTAAGATGTGATCCAGCCCTGGTTATGTATTTTATCCATGTTTGGTCAGCTCTAACAGCTGAATACAGAAAGGCAAAATGTGGCTGAGTGTCGACGTTTTGATGGAATTTCTGACTCGGGAAGTTAATTTCTGTCGCAGTTTGGCTTTCACTTGTTTCCAGGGACACAGAGACAAGTTTTTCATGGGCCATTGGTCTGATCTAATTTAGTGGAAGAGAACACTCTATGTCTAAATTTGTCACTGCGGCCACCAAGGTTGGCACCGGAGGATGGATCACTGAGCAGCACCCCTGTCTCCCATATCAATTTCAAACCGAACCCTAAAATACCCCCAGTTATACAGAGGAGAAGAAAGTGTCGATTGCCGCTTTCCGTATGTTCTGACCCGGCGGTGTCACCTAGATGAGATTGCGTCGAATATAGAAAGTCGAAGATGGCTGGAACACAGCGGGGAAACGCTTGATGAAATGTCACTGGCTACACTGTACATCTAACACATTGTATAATTCACACACGAGTCCAACACCTGAGCCATGTTGTCAGAGCTTAAACCAGCAATCAATTATCCCTCAGCTCTTTTTTTTATTTTTTTATTTCCAGTCTACCACTATTAAATCAACCAGGAGCCTTGGGATTCACATGAGGGCTCTGTCACTTCCTGCTCGCCATGCAAATGTGCAAGCTGCGTACTTCAAAAAAATAAAGACCAATTATGTCAGCACCTCCGGGCGCCAATGGATGCCCAATCCTCTCTTCTGTCAACTGACAGCCTTTCAGGGCTGTCAAATCCACCCGCTAATCAGCTAATAACACCAACAATTGGTAATTAGGCATCCCCAGAGTAAGCAATTAATTATCGGTTCACAACGTGCCTTCGCCCCGCTAATAGTTTGGTAAAAAGACAGCCCGCTTGATGTTATGTTTAATAGTCATAAACTTTTATTGCCTCTCAAACACGAAGAGTCAATTACGTAGGCGAGTGAAGATGCCTGCTACAGGCCCTGCTGGGGAGAGAGGTTGATTAAGGGTGTTAAAGGCCCTGCAGCTTTAAAGGGATGGATGGAGAGTAAATAAACGCAGAGAGATAATTAAAGATTTGGCTGAAAACAACAAGCTTTATTTTCTGTCTCTCCCTTTTACTTCCTCTTCGTCTCTCAATCTTTCCATTTTTTTATTTTCCTCTTGATTTCACTCTTTCTCTCTCTCCCCCTCTGTTATGATTGTTTATTTTTATCTGGTCATTTCT
Source organism: Lagodon rhomboides (assembly GCA_039737535.1). Classification (NCBI taxonomy): domain Eukaryota; kingdom Metazoa; phylum Chordata; class Actinopteri; order Spariformes; family Sparidae; genus Lagodon; species Lagodon rhomboides. The sequence goes on along the minus strand of CM077799.1, from coordinate 20,315,365 downwards.
TGAGAGTCTGTGCAATTTTTCTTCATTGCACTCGTTTTTTGTTTCTTCCCAATGATTGAGCTCGAACAATCGTCATCTGTTTGGGGAGTTTGTTTCTGGCTATTGCTAGTGGTCTAGCTGATGGCTACATTAGAGCCCCATTTGTCTTCTTAGCGTTGTTATGGACAGTTTCAGAAACTCTGTATCTCATGATTCCCTGTATAATGAGGCTTTTTTCATACATATGTCCTGGCTCAGCTTGACTTAGTTGGGCTTGGCAAGTCAGCCCAGTTGTTAGATGTCACTGCAGCCGGCTTGGAGGAGGGGGGAAGGTGTGCTTTGGCCCAATTCCAGAGATGGTCCATAGTCTCATAGGCTCAACTCTGCTTGGTTAAACTGTGGAAAACAAATCAGCGTGGCAGAGATGGGCTCAGTGTGGTCAAAAGTACCAGTGAAAAAAGCCCCATGACGTTCACTGGGGCTGACTTCTGTCGTTTACAATTCATCAACGCCAATTAAACATCTCTTATTTCACAGCATGGATGGCACAATGAGGACATTTTCCCACCGGTTACTAAACTTGACTAAACTATTTAGGATAGACTTTGCTTAAATACTGAATTGGATTTTTCTTTCTTTACAGTTCACAACCAGCAAATGAATTAAGTTGTAGTTTAGCTTTTCAATTCATACTAAAATGATGTACTTACTTTCATAAAACCTTCTGGTTGGTCTGTTTAATTAATTAATTTTTTTTTTTTTACCACAAACCAACTGTAGCAGAGTAAACTTGGAAATGGATCAAGACCCAGATTTTAAGGAATTTACACACACAAAAACGTCGTAGCTTAGAGCACATACCTCTGCCAAAGGCCCAATAGTCCCCCTTAAACCCAATCAGGCCTAACCCTGTATCAAACTCAATAGCCCTGTATCACTCTAAATTCTCAACCACCCACAACTTCTTAACCATAACTTAAGCTCACCAGATCTAGATCTCAACCATAGATACCAGCTGCCTGAATACGCTAGATTTTTTAAAATCAACATTCATTATTCCCTGAGGAATTAACATAACTGTCAGAAAGCACCCTCTCTCCCAATAAGTGTGAAAATAACTTAACTGGGTCAGTTCTGGGCCGAGACCCATCCTCCAGCCAAGTTTTGTAGTAGCCATTCAGAAGTGTTTTCTGTAATCCTGCCGACCAACCAACCAGCCAACAAATGAACACATAACCTCCTTGGCAGAGGTAATAAAAACAAGAATACAGGATGCATCATGGATGATCAGCAAAGCAAAAGTGTGCAAAAGTAGATCCACCTTAAAGAGATCTCTTTGCAGCTTGGTCACTATATTGGTCGCACACAGCACAAAGTATCTCTTATATACCGTTAGAGGTTGTCTAACAGGCATTAACTCAAAATACAAAGCTTTTCTGTACATCATAAAACCAAGCATTTTTTTAGTTCAGCTACTATAATCATCTAATAATTTAGTATTACTGGGTCTGATTGAAAATACTACGTCTGATTTGTTCCTTTAATTAAGAACAAAAAATGCCGCTGACTTTAGCAAATAAACAACCATCTAACAATGAAAAGCACTGAAAAGTTTGAATCAGGTGAAAGTCACCCGTCGGACACTGCTACAGAATTCATGAGCCAGCATCTCAGTGCACGCTCAGCCGACTTTCTGCAAAGTTGACCACAGCGAAGCACACCGACAGTTTAGGTATTCATTCATTAAACTTGCAAATTGCCGCAATTACATGTGTAGCTGGGGTCAGAGGTGTTCCGCAGTCAGATTCGCTCGCAGTAAAGCAAACAAAAACACACATCCGACACACATCTGACCTGTCTGTGTTTACGGGTCAACGTTCCCTGTTCTGGTTTGCTTGTCGGGCCTGGAGCGTATGGAAAAGAGGGGACTTGTGGAGTGTTGCGGCACTACTCAGTGCCATTAGTGGTGCGTGGCTGTGCTGTGGCTCTACCCTGCTCACAGTGAGTTATCCACCTCCTCCATCACCCTCTGTCTCAGCAGCCTAATGTGGTCTGGGCTCATTGTGGCATGCAGCACACCGTCCTGCCTGGCCGGCCATTAATACTGACCTGTTTCCAGGCAGCTCTCCGGAATTAAGAGATGGAAAAGCATGTGGAGGATTCTTTTCGAAATGATTTTCAATTTCAGAGTTACATTTCCATGTGTGTTTTTTTTAAGAGATTTCTGCTTTAAAGTCAACAGTACAGGTGTATGCACATGCAAATGCATATGTCTGTCTCCTTCTGCCTTTGTTTAGTTTGTATTTTCTGTCAGTGTACTTACTTTGAAAACATTTTTCCTCCTGGCAGTCTGCAGGCTGTCGAAACTCTTCTAGAGATTAGTCCTGTGAGTTTCATAATGCTTTTGTTGCCTTTTTTTTCTCTTTTTCCTCTTGCAGAAGGTATTATTTGAGCTTTTCTCACTTTTTGTTGCAGGGTATTACTTTTCGATATTGCATCAAAGTTCATCTAATTTGTTGTCCCAATTTCCCTCGCAGCCGTCAGTCAATCATCGGGGGAAATGTTTCAGGAGAGCTCTAAACACGAGAGAGGAAATGAGCCGAGACGGATACGCCGAAAAAAACACACCGTGGGAGACGGAGGCAAACGAGACAAAGGCAGAAATCGGCTTGGAAAGGATGGGAGAGGGAGAGAGCAGAGGGGGGAGACGGAGAAAGAGAAGGCAGGTGAGCTATGAGCATGCTGACCTTCCCCCCTCGCTGTCAGAATAAAATAAACCCAGCAGCCCCTGCCCCTCTAGCTGGATCAGACCGCCGGTCCATCAGCCGTCCCATTAACATGTCAGAACAAACAAACTAAACCAAAAAACACAAAGCGCCAGCGAGCAAGAGGACGGATGGATGGACGGCTTCGCTCGGAGGAGGGCTGGCTGCGTGGCTGTGCAGTGAGAGATGTACCGCTGAGCATTGTGGATCTGTCATCTGTCATTTCTCTCTGTCTCGCTTTTCTTTTTCCTCTTTCTTGTCTGCAAACAATGGCACAGCCACGCACCAGCTAACCCGCGAGCGCCCGAACCACAGTGAGGTTAGGGATTCTATCCGTCCGCGTGCCTGGGATATAATTCAAGATTTATGAGGGAGCGTCTCCCGAAATGTTATTAGATTCTTGCGTCTTTTAGTCGGCGCGGCGCTGAAGTAGGTCACATTTTGTGGTCTTATAAGCAGCCCCGAAAATTATGCTCCGAACACTTTTCTCCTCGTCTCATCTGCAGTTCACAAGGTGCGGGAGATGGCGGAGGGAGGGAGGGAGGGAGCCGGGCTCGATGACTGAGCCTCGGCAAGCCAGGATGCAGATTGTCTATTTGTTTATATGTTTGGACTTTTAATCTTGTCAAGTGGGTTATGGAGCACAGCTGTCGGTATACAAAACCAGTGGGGTGGCTGATCTAATACATTGAGCTCTTTTTACCTCCCTGCATGCCCCCCACTCTTTTTCCCCACTTCTGCCTGCCTCCGTAAGCCCAGATGGACCTACAGTGGCTCCTGGTGGAGCTCGGCGGTACTGCGCAGGAGGATCAGGGATGCGGTGGATGTGTGAAATCCTTGACCTAGTTCCTCTCACTTGTCTGCATCGCGAGTCTCTCGGTAATGAAATCAATGTTTGGAGAACTGGTGGACCTTTCTGAAAATGAACAGCGGTACGAAGGAGTCTAAAGCAGACTTTTTTTCCACCCCCCTCGGTTTGATAGATTATCCCGGATCCATCGATTCAGAGTAAAAGACTACAGCGGAAATCTGGCACCGAGCACAACAGCTTTCATGGATTCTGGCAACTGGGCGAGCGTTACGTCATCAGAAGAAAACTCTAACATTCTGCGCTGTGAAAAAAAAAGAGAGAGAGAATTTGAAAAAATCTATCCAGGAGGGTTTTTTTTTTTCCATGTAGGGAAGCCTACATGAAGCAAATACTGCACACCAGGTTTTCTTGTGTTCAGTTCCATCTCGTGGGACGACCGCGGGAGATATGTTGCTCGTGTAATAAGCCCATGGTGAATGCAGTCCTGGTGAGAGATTTCTTTTTTCCTCACATGCGGTATTGATTAAGCCGGCGTACGGGCGAAAACTCCTGCGCAGAACATTAGGTTCTTCAAGGTACGTATAAAGTAAGTAAAGCTTCGGAACACTGTAGGGAGAGAGGGCGCAGCAAGCCATCGTGTTTCTCAAGTTCAGGAGCAGTCCACCCTTCATTTTTTTCCATCTCGGCTGACCGGAGGTGGTCTTGCGAATGTTTCACTGCCCCGTGGAAAGGTACACATCACACAATCTGAGAATTATTTAACGAAACAAACATACGGCTGTACTTGTCTTATCTCACCTCAGTGTTTCTGCTGAATGTGTCCTCATGTGGATCACCTTAAATCTTCAACAATAGCTTCTCCACTTCCTTTTTTTTAAAAGATTCATACTGTATCTCTTCCTCTGGAGTCAGACTGTGTGTATATACAGTAAGGGGCTTAGAAACCTGCCAGCTTAATGCATCCCGCTGCTTATTAGTTGAAGGAATAGTTTGACATTTTGGGTAATAAGCTTATGTGCTTTTGTGCCGAGATTTAGTTTAGAAAATCAATACAGTGAACCCTCGTTTATCGCGGGGGTTACGTTCCAAAAAGAACCCGCGATAGGCGAAATCCGTGAAGTAGAAACCTTTATTTTTTTACAGTTATTATACAATGAAATACTCCATAAAACATTGAAAGCAAGGAACAAAACCTTTTTACAGGCCCAAGCATTTGTTTAACAAATAAAAGTACTGTATAAACGTTTGTTTTGTTTTTTTTACAAATAACAAATGTACTGTACTGTAAAATAATATAGTTATAAATAAATAAATAATAATTTTAATCATCAATACGAGCTGAATGGTTAATATTGCGGGGATCAGCACCGCCCCACCGTGACGGATTGGAACGGGAGAAAATGAAAAATGATTATGAAAAAAAAATACAAAGTACAGTAGGACAAATAGTGACTCACGTGTACAGTACAGTATTTCACTGCTCTTCTGACTGAGCCGCTGCATCCTGACTCCGCTCTGTGGCGTTTTTTTCTTCTAAAGCCTGCGGTGCAGGTGTGTTTTTTGGAGAGAAGAACATAGTTATCGGTAGTTGTTGTCGCTGTTTTACGTACGTGTACATATTAAACCATAACGTTATTGACACACAGGTAGAGAAGACGCGGAGAGACTGTTTAGCCAATCAGAATGCAGAACACAATGCATGATGCAAATCCGTGAAGCAGCGAGACCGTGAAAAGTGAACCGTGTTATAGCGAGGGTTCACTGTACAGCTCTTTAATCTGCACTGTAAATAGGAAACATTTCCAAAAAAAAATCTATTCCCCGTGCTGCTGGAGAAAGTAAGATGTTCGTGTATTTTCGCTACCCCGAAGCCAAAAGAGAGATCTCTCTTTCTCATGAATCTGTCCCTGAGTCCCTGTTCTGATGACAGCGCACTCTAAAGTCTGGTTAAACTTCACTGGAGTCGATGCGGACAATGCACGTTGCAACAAGTGCAACAAGTCTTTTGCAACCATCTTGGCAGAGTAATGGACTGACTGCCTAGCTTGTAGTTCATTTTCCCTTTCCCATCCATCCACCAAGTACGATAAATATGCTAGCAGCCTACAGCCCAACACAGAGTTAAAGAGTGCAAACATGGTTCGTGATCATGAAAAGTAACCATTAGCTTGAATATCTGTGCGTTCATAAATTCATTCAGAGATGGCTGAAACTGGAACTGTGCATCTCTGAGCAGAGCACTCAGAGCGTCCTCTGTAGGGAGGATACTTTTAGTCATGATAAAAAATTTAAAGTTCAAACTGAAAATTCAAAAAATATCAAATTACAAGATTATTTATGAGACACTATGAGGAATAATCAAAATTAAATGATTATTATTATTATTATTTTTAATAATTATTTGAAAATGTAAGATTAGAAAATTAAAAAAAGGGAAATTTCAAGTGCAAAAGCTTAAATGGAAATGACATATTTGAAAGCTTGACTGGTTCCCTCAGCAGACTGTGGCCATTTCCACCCCTTGGGCCTGCAGCAGGTTAGCTTAGCTTAGCATAGAGACTGAAAACAGGGACACACAGCTAGCCTGGCTCTTTCCAAAGGTAAGAAAATCCAACTGCAAGAACCTCAGGAGCTCACTAATTATCACATCGTATCTTATTCAGTTCATATCAAAACAATTAAATCAGATTGTTTAAATGACTCGGTGAAGAAACTCTCTGGAGTCTTGTCCTCGGAGAAAGTCTGAGAAGTTACTCTACCTGGCCATGGAAGAGTCTGCTAATTAACCCCTTGTAAAACCTCAATGTGTTATTTTCCTTTCATGGTTGAATGGATGAAACTAACAAAGAACCGCAGGTTGTAGCTACATATGTACTCAGCATAAAAGTGCACATGTCCTTGAGGTGCTCCATCTCTCGCTCCCTTTATCAGTGTTTTTTTGCCTCTTTTTTTCAAACGTCGATTGCCATGGTAACAGGAAAGGCTTTCAAGCGTTTGCGCGAGCCCAGAGGTGTCAGAATTTGAATGTGGATTTTAAAATCGAAATTGATCAGATGAGCTTTCGATTGCGACCATCGAAATCACGAGCAGACCTAGAGACGCACTCCAGCATCAACGGCTTCTCCTTTTTTCCCCTCACACCTGTCAAAGCAGAAGCATCAACTCCTGCCTTACAGCGACTCGGAGAAGACACACCTCTCCGCCATGTAGTGACCCTTTTATTTTTTCTGTTGTGCGTAATTATCACTGATACCATGTCGCCTGTCTTTTCAAAGCAGAATATAACAACGCAAATGTAAGTTGTTAAGACATTAATGATGTAGTGATCAACAAATCAAGACTCTGTATTCCAACAATGGTCTAGCCATCAGTCCTGAAAATGTATTCGTAATCAAATCGTGACCTTTATAATTGAAAGACAAATCAAATTGTGGATTTTGAGAATATTGAGATTGCTAGTAAGCCCTCGTGTTCCCCAAATATTCCCTTAATGAATCACACATTGTTTGCACAGCTGTGTGACTAACCCCACGGTTCTAAAGGGTAAACCCATCCCTCATGGCATCTTTCAGACCCCGAGACCGACCGTGGCCCCGTTCTTTATGTCACGGAGAACAAAAAGTATACATTAATAAATAAAAACTTGAAACGTAATTTCGGCGTGCCGAAGATAAAACACCCCCCTGATGTGGCACTGCGAGGGGTCAAGGCGGTGCCGACCGCGGCGGGGAGGTTTGATGAAGGGCCCGCGGCTCTCTGACAACTTATTTTCGGTGGGTTTATCCGTCAACCATGTTGATTCCATTAGCCGGGGCCTGACAGCGAGCGGCTGTGCTCCGAGCTCTATCAGTCTCACATCAGAAGCTGGTGGGAGAAAAGAGAGATGGAGAAATGGGGAGAAAGAGACGGAGAGAGGTAAATAACAGCTGGTCCTTTTACTGTATATCTCCTCTTCTTTAGCGCGCCACTCCCGAGGCGACGATGCAGCGTGCGAATCAACGACGTGCGTAAACAATCAGGAGATTAACAGGAGCTTAATGATCTCGGGGCGGAATTTCGCTCATGAACGCGACGGCAAAGACGGTGTGAGAATAAAGTTGACGGGGACGATGAAAACGACCATTATGGCAGCATTAGAGACCGGCGGCATTATTCCTGTCCTGCTTGAAGTGGGTCAAAGCCCTAATGCTTTCTTTGTGAATGTGACAAAGTGCAAAGCGACTGCCGCTGCTGCTGCCTTGTTATACCCCTTTTTTCCCACGCACGGCCACATAAATCTCCTCCTCATTTACCGTTCACACGATTGAAATTCAATTCCTCCCGGAAACGGGTTCCAAAAAGACACTTCAGGTCCGGCGAGTTATCGGTTTAGGCAATACCCATCCCCATTTAGGCCAGGCTGAATGAGATCTGGGGAAAAGGGAATGGGGTCAGCCTGCGATATGTCATCTTTAAACCAAAGCTCATATTTTCGTCTGAGCTTCCTCGCTGCCCCGCCGCCTTCACGGAGGCGTCCGATGCTCAAATTTACTCCGAGACCAAAAAATTACCTTCCTTCAGTGTCGCCTCCTTCTCCCGCTCTCAGTCCATCAGCCTCGACTTGTTATTACAATTCCCCCCCCCCTCACAATGTGCCAGGGATGGATCTATCCAGTGTAATGATGATGGAAGCCACACTAAACATGTCGGCGGTGTCTGTCACGGATAGCGGGGCAGCTTTAACTGCGAATAAGGGGCAAAACGACTGAGAAAGAATGAAACATTACTCATTTGGGGGGTAATGAATTTGAACATGATTAAAAGTCCTTTATTCCGTCGAGCTCACACCCAAACAATCGGCGCTGGCGAGAACTGGCTCAAAGTCAGGGTTTGACAGAACAATTTGTATGATGCCTGAGAACTCATTAGCTTGAGAAAGCTAATTAAAGCTTTCTGAATGGTTCCTTGACCTGTGAAATCTGCAGGCCAGGCAACCGTGAGAGGAGACAGAACAAAGGGGAGAAATCTTGATTAAAACTCAATAGGAACTCACGACTGGAATTGATTGTTTAAGCCCATTCCAAGTCACGGGGGTTAGACATACGTGAGACCTAAGTGTAGTCCAGGCAGCAGCTACTGAGAGAGGCACAGACCAAAAACACATGTTACATCTGTGACCTCCGTTTAGCTCATCAGTCAATATGAGAGGAAGAGACAACAGGAAATTATGTTTGATTTAAGATCTGCAGATTAACCCTCTAATTGTCCCGTCAAGGTAATTAGAAGATTTATTCTTTCAACTGACCACATAGTTTTTTGTATTATGTATTAATATATTTATATAGTCTGCATTTTTTTTGTATGAAATGTAAAGGTTTACTTTTTGGACAAGAGTGACGTGTAAATCTTAAGAATTATTACATTTTTCAATAAGTAAATATATTATAAAAAAAATATAATAGTACTTTTTTCCCCCACATATGCAATGTCATTTACAAATAGGGCTCATGCTAACCTCTTGATTCCACCAGGTGAGCTCGGCTACCGGGCTGGCAGTTTCATATCCCACCGTGAGCGTTTCGGAAGCGGAGCGTCATGCCTGCCTGATGTTCATGAGCTGGTCGTATCTTGATTTTTGTGCTTCTACTGTGGTTGAGTAGGAAACATAGTTGGATCATTTCATTATTTGTCTCTTTTAAGTGTGTTTAATCTTAATATTTCCAACTGTTTTGTGCTGTGGAACCTGACAGTCAGTTATTTTGAAAACTGACCGGATGCACTATGCCGTCTCGCTGTCTGACTTTCTGTCTGGCTCGACCTGCTCTGCGCAGACTGACGCGGCTGCCATCCGCTTCCACCACAAATAGACTTTGCTGAAACGTGCCGCGGCGCAGCCGGTGGAAACACGAGCATTGTCTAGAACGGCCTTGATCTGCTCTGGCAGGCGGATCGTGGTGGAATCTGGGGGGTTAGAATGATTGTTCTGGCCTTAACTTGGAAAGTACTTTTCGGCCTAGCAGCCCAAATCAACTTGCTCGGGATGACTCGATGCTGGCTGAGTCTACAAACTCTTCATGAAGATATTACAGTTGAAATTCTGCTCTGCCAAACGGCTGGGACGACCAAAAGCAGCTCGAGGTGTGTGATCTCCTCTCTGCATTGTCGCTGTCCACCATCTCTGCGATCGAATATATTTCCAAAGTTGCTGGAAGGGTCAGTCACTATTAAGGCAGATGTGTTAGGAGTATTTCACTTTCAGAGTTCACTCTAAGGTAAATCCTTGCAGAGTAAAAGACAGATGATGTTTTATTCAGATAACCCCCCGCTCTGACATTTTGGAAACAGTACAAAGCGTGGATGCACGAAGCGGCATAAATTCAGCGATGGACCTTCCCATGGACGTCCGCGCTTTTAATTTCTGCATGACAATTCGTCTGGAGACAGGAGACCACAGCCGGCGGTGCCAAATGGGAAAACGGGAGTGTCGATAAAAATCTCCTCGACCTTGGCTAAATAGGGGTGGAAAGGGGGGGGACAAAAGAAGTGAAGAATAAGAAAGTAAAAAAGTGATTTTTTTTTTTTTTTTCTCAAAGGGTGAATCCCACAGGTGTTCCTCCTGTCTGACCTCGACCAAATGAAAGAAAATGGGCTAAACTCGTTTCGGCGCCTGTAGGAAATTCGAGTCGGAGACAGAGAGAGCAGAAGGGGAAAAAGGAGGTTAGCGCCCTCGGTGGAGTCAGAGGCGGCGTTCCCCTGACTGAAGGCTTTGGAGGAAGCAGACGTTCACGCGGGGGATTGTCTGGCAAAAAAACGGGATCGTGATCTGAGACGCCGTGATGCATTAAAGATTTCATCTGCTGCTGGGTGCCGTCGATCCAATGTACAGCGGCTGCAGAAGTTCTGTTGTGGGCAAAGTGAAAGCTAAGAAAGCAGGTCGCCCCGACCAGGTATGTTTTATATTCAGGTCAAACACACAATGTTTTTAGTCCGGAAGGATCAATAACCGTTAAAACTGTGGAGTAAACTGCGGGAAAACAGTTTGTCTGTCGAAATCGCAGACTCTGACAAAGCGCTGAATGAAGGATGGAAACCGACCCAGAAAAAACTTCACAGCCTGGAGAGCCGGGGGACTGTCTTTCTTTTTTTTTTTTTCTTGCACACTCAGCCTTCTTTATTCGATTTCCGCATCTTTTTCATCTTTTCTTATCATATTTATACTGTTTTTTATTCTCTCTCTCTGCCCCTCCTTCTCTCCGCCACACACACAAACACACACGCGCTCGCCGGGTGACGAGTTCGACATGATCTTTCATTCAGGCCGGCGGCTGGGCTTAATGTGGTCCTGGGCTCCCGAGTTCCCTTCAAATGAGTTTTTCTATTATGCTTCTCCTCTCCATCCACTGCGGGGCTACTCCCTCACAGCCACGTCGTCGTGTGTGAATACTAAGAGCTGCCAAGAGTATCGGCGTCGGTGTGTGTGTGTGTGTGTGAGCGAGAGAGAGAGAGAGAGAAACGGGGTTTGCTACAGGCTCGCATGCTACTGTAAAACAAACGATTGATTTGGTAGGTTTCGTTTGTTCTCCGGTGACTGCATGTGCATCTTTTTGCTGTGCTTGTTACCGCGTCTTCTATCTAACAGCCAAGCATAAGGCCTGAAACGCCCCCCTGAAGAAGAAAGATGGATCCCCCCGGCGCAAAACTCCGCAACAAATCACACTCATTGATCATTCTCCCTCTTTATCTCCTTTCTCTGATTGTGTGTTCCCATTGCTCTGCTCATTAGCATCCCTGCAGCCCAGCGACCGACTACCCAACGCTGCGCATTACTGAGCTCAGCACCCCGGCATTGATCACAGGTCTCACATTTATAAATACAGAGACTCTGAGGCATTATCATATGCACATATAGACTCACGGCTCCGGCTCGCAAGCAAGCAAGCACGTCCCTTCATGCGTGTCCTGTTACCCTGAGTATGTTCTTTGCTGGTGTTGAGGTGTACTAATGAACCCAGCACTCCCTCTGTTATCTCGACTTCCCATTGTTTCAGGATCGATAACCACACGACTGAATGAATTGCAAATAAAAGAGAAACAGTAACCCGCGCTTCTGTTTCCTTCCCTACGTTTTTTTTCAGAGCAGCCGAGGCAGATTTTTTTTAAACATATTCCCAAAACAGCTGTAATCTCTGCGAGGCGTTGAGCGCCCGAATCCGACAAAAAAAAGCTCTCCGGCGTGACAGATATTCCGGACGAGGGCGGATCATCTGTACGCGAGCGGGCTGCTTCGCAAAATCTAACCCGCAGTGCCGGAGAGCTGCTGAAATGTGTCACCGCGGATACATTTTCAAGTTCATAAGCCTATATTTGGCAAGATTTTCTCTGATCGTTATCGTCTCCCGATTCCCCCCGCGCAGTGTGTGTTTTTTTTGTTATTACGCAACCGCAGACGGCGTGACACAAACGGAATGACTAAGTGGAGGGGGACCGTGGCGATTCCGTGTGTGTCTGCGTGTGCGCAGGGTGCACTGCAGAAGGGTAAAAAGATATGCCAAGTGTGGAATAATGGCTTGGCATGTGTGAAAATGAACACAGTGATTGGGATTAATGACCTTATGGGAGCCTAAAGTGGGCATAATGAGCTGGAAAAGGCATATTCTAGATAAACCCGCTGGAATGGTAATGGAACAAACTGCTGGAGTCAGGGCCCAGTGTTGAGAGATATCGATGCTGGATTTAGACCTGATGGATTTCATTTCTGCGCACCTTAGGGTGATGAAGCTCTCCGACACCGCATTATGGCCAGCTCTCCTCGCACTCCTGCGCGGCTCGAGTGTTATGTTGCTCCGCATCAGTCACGCCGTATAATATAGACCGCTAATGGGATTTTCCACCTTACCGAGCTGTACGCGTAACAGACGCTCCTTTTGTCCGTTGTTGATGATCTGTAATGACATAAAAGTTTCTCTTTTTTTTTTTTGCTTTAATGCATTCTTTTGCGACCCAGTCTCCTAAAAAAAAAAAGTCGCATTCATATAAAGTTCTTACTTGTTTGCATCAGCAAATAGATTTTGTAGGAAACTTTTTTCTTCTTTTAAATCATTATCACCAAGAATTTTTCACATCGAACGTAGAAATCAAACTTTTGGATGACAGGAAACCTTTGTCTCTGGCGTCAGAGTCTCCCTCTGAAAACAACCTTTTTCAGTGTTTAACTACAGCCGTGACATCCCTAACTTTAAATAACAAAAATGTACTATTTTGATTTGTAAAATATGTTCTGGAGTAAATTTACTGCCTCTAGGATCTTTTTTTTTCACAATCCCACAAGGGTGACCTTGTTATACTGCACAGAGTTCACAGTGACGGGGTCAGGAGAGCAGAAGACTCTGACACCGGAGGGGTTTGTTTCTGGCATACCAAATGCTGGAGGTTTGAGCTTGATTTATACCGTGGTATTGCGTTACGGGGTTACAGCCTGGCTGTGGACGCGGCCGCTGATCGCTCCATCAATGGGTGAAATCCACCGCTGAGCTTTAAATCAAAACGTACGCCTTATCTACAGCGGGACTCCCTTGTCTCGACTGTAAATCTAGCTTTAGGCTGCTAATGTGTTTTGTATAGAGTTCTCTGTTTGGAGGTGGATTGAGGTGAGTCTACAAGTCAAGAGTTATTTTCAATGCACAGTTTTTATACTTGGCAGCAGGCTGAAGCCGGCGCTGTCAAACTCATCTGATGGATGCGATTTGAGAAGTTTTCCTCGGCAGCTGCCCCGTGGCTCCCTTTTCACTGTCTCCCCCCCCTGGTTTGGACCTTTCTTTGAGACGTCCATCTCGGTCTGTGCTGCCGGCTCTTGGGACAGATGTCTCTGGTTGTCACTCACGACGGGGCTTCAGAGGAGCCTTGAGAGAGCTGGAGGAGGGAGCAGCACGGGAAATAAGTGAAGGGTTTAATACTGGCCCTCTGGGGGGATCACCTGTTCAGAACCGAGTGGTGGTGGTGGTGGGGGGATGGGCAGAGGAGAAAAAGGGGAAGGTGGGTTGGAAGAGGAGGAGTGAAATTAAGTGTGAGGAGGAGTGAAATGAAGCAAATGAAGGTGAACATGTGTCATGCACAGCTGCCGTCTCGGAGCCTGCCGGCGATGCTTCAGGCTTTAGGTCTCGACACTGGACAGCGCAATCCAGAGGGGGTCGGAGCAAGGAAGGAAGGAAGGCAACGATTCTGCGGTGTGGCGTAGAATAGAGGGAGGCCTTGAGAGCATAATAAGGCTGCGCAGCGATGGGAAAATGTTAAGAAAGAGCACTGTAAACAGGTCAAATGAAAGAAGGTCATTGCGCTGCACAAAAACAGGAATCCCGGCCCTACGCAGGCTTTGTCTCACAATCTGAGATCACACGTCTCTTCCACCAGCACCGCCAGAATAACAGTCCATGATAACTTTTACTCTCCGGGATCCGACATCAGTATGGGTCCACGGGGACCCGACCGGTGGATTTATGGGGCCAGGTTAGTGAGTGGTAAGGGAGATGACTCTGGGAATGAGTGGAAGGCTGTTTAGGTAAAGCTTCAGTTGCTCTCCCAAAGGTCCTCTTGATCATCCCACTTGCCCCCCGGGGACTATGACTCAGTCGAGCGCTCCCCTGCTCCCGTCACATGCTCATCACGTCGCCGAGAGAGATGTGGACGCCGGGGAAGGAGCGCACACACGGGAACACACACTCGGACCCGCAGTTCCTCCGCTCGCGTGTGATTTGCCTTGACATCTGGGTCTGTTCCCATCACTCTTAGGCTCGCGTCACGTTGGCAAATGGCTCGAGTGTTTGTGTATGTGTGTGCACATGTGAGCACTTTATGTGTTTATGTGCCATATGTCTTACAATGTTGGTAAATGGGCCCTCCGGGTCTGATTCAGTTCTGACAGAGAAATGACCATCCTGACCGTGAGGATAAACCAATGGTCCTTACAGATGGATGTCCGCACTCATGGTAATGAAAGGACTTCATGACCGACATCTAAACCAACGGTGAACTTGGGGGTTGGGGAGTCAACACTATGTTAAGAGGGTTTTGTTCCCTTCACACAGCCGTGATACCCTCACAAACACACCTTGAACCTTAAGACACCCCTAGGTGTGATGATCTGTGCTCGATCAAAGCCGAAATGGCAAATATTTGCAAGGTGATCATCATCTTAAGAGCACATTTTACCTTTGTTTTGAGCAGATTTAGTCAAAAGTAACTAGATATATTGTGTTATTCCCTCTGGTTGATTGGAAAGGTGATGTAATTACAGATATTCCTAAATTACAAGTCGGAGGTGTGCTGTTTTATACACGGTTTTCAATGAGTTGGATACCAGGGTGTTCACAGGGGTGGGTACTGAAACCCTGATAGGCTTCAGTGTCGATGGTTCTGTTATCTGTACTTTTTAAAGTTGAATTGATTACCATGCTGTTGCAGCCTCTCCTCTGCCAATAGCTAATTCATCCAGACGAGCTACCGGTATGCTAAAACAAAAGCTATCTCTGTTTGATCGAACCGTTGTAGCTCAGAACGCCACGTGACGGTATCTTAGGATTTGGCAGATTCTTGGAAACTTAGCGGTTGGCTGAGACAAACCAGCCCTTCCTCCCTCCACCAGAGGTGCCTGCAGGCGGTGAATCATCTCTGCCTGTCTGATGTCTGTGTTCTTCCCTCTTCTTACGCTTCACTCAGGGTTAGGGTTAGTTTGATGCCAGGCATATTATTTATTTTATTGACATCTCGGGTTTGTTTCCAGACACCAGGTGATGTTGTGAACACAGTTTTGCTTGTTGCTGCTCTTGAAACAATACAGTCATATTTAAAACATCGAGTTATATTCCTGTTCTCAGTGCATTCTATTTTTAGATAATACATTTATTAAAAAAAAATAAAACCCATCCTTACGCCCACACTTCTAAATGTTACCTCTGGTCCATTGGTTGCGTTCTAAACACTGTACAGGTGCACTGAAGCTTGCATAACTGGTCATTGGAATCATCTGAATCATAAGAAACCATTGTGTGTGTGTGTGTGTGTGTGTGTGCCTCATAAATCCCTATATCATTTGCATTTGGAGTGGTGTAACTCTTTAGCATTAAGCTATCTCTATCATCCTGCTACAGCATGACAGGACGTCCACAGTTTTCTGTCCAGGTTATTTTCTGCTGTCCAACCAAGAGAGACACAGTAAATACTCGCCAGGGGTCTGAAGGAACTTCCTTCAACCTGGCAACAAAAAAAAAGGCTTTTGATTAATGGTGATAGTGTCATTGCATGAATGTAATGTAAAGTAAATAAAACCAAATCCACAATGCAGTTCCTGCCAGTGTTTTTTCTCAAAGAACCCTTCGTCCAAACCAAACCAAGACGGTCGAACCCAAGATGATTAAAGACAACGACATATTTTTATCAGATTGGAAATGTAGAAATCTGCATCCAACTGTCTGTAATGGTGTTTCTCTCACTTGAAATTAAGGCTTTGTTTCTTTACTGATTGTAATTATTGATTCTTTCCAAAAAAAAAATGGCTGTTGAGTACAGTGTGGCCAAATCAGATTCATCAAATATTCTCATGCAGAGTGTGTTGACAAGCCTGATTGGATTTACTATGGATGCACATCTCAGGCAATCCGTGTCAAACACACACTGTTTGTCTTCGCTTCTGCGCCTGTCTTCATGTGCCCCTTGGAGAAAAGCCAGATTTTATTCAAGACCCCACCTCACCCATTGCTCTATCCCGGCACACACACACACACACACACACTCACAAGTAGAACTGAGCAGTTTGCACAGTGACGGGTACCGTGTGTGTGTGGAAGAGAGAGTCAGAGTGTTTGTTGACCCACTTTCACACAGTGAGAGAGGTAGAGCTGTAAAAAAAAAAAGTTCCCCCCCTCCTCCCTTCCTCGGCTCTACCTCCTCTAAGTCACTCTGCCCTGGCATCCTAAGGATGCAGCAGTGGCTATGGCAACACTGCAGCAGCGAGTGTAGAAGAGGAGGCTTCTTCTTCCTCTCACTCGCTCTTTTTCCCCTTTCCTCCGTATCTCTAGTGTTTTTTTTTTATTTCGTTTTGTCAGCTCTGGGCTGTGTCACGGGTCTTCATCTAGATGTTGTCTTCGTAATGACAGAGATCCCTATCAGCCGATGCGTTTAGCATGTCTTCATTGGAATTCCTCTCAGCAGCCAGCTTCTCATTTGGCCTAATTTGGATCAAATCCCTTTCCTACGCTTTTCCAGCGGGCCGGTGGTTGTAAAGGCCGAGAGTGGCAGAGATCCTATTAACTTTATTTCGGCGCGCGGAAACCGTTTTAGGAGGCGAAACACATTGCGTCACGCTCCTCACTTGCGGGAGTGGCTGGGGGGTGAGCCGTAATGGCTGCCACTAGAACAGGATCCCATCAGGATGCTGTCCTTGCGCGCCCTGTTGATGCTAAGCGGTGTTGTTGTGGTGCTGTTGACTCTCTTTTCAGCCCATTCCTGATTCCTAGATAACACTCTCCTCTGGCTCCCTGTTCTTCCATTTGCCTCTCATACGAGTGTGTGTTTGTGTGTGTGTGTGTGTGTGTGTGTGCCTCCCGTCTCCCTGGCACAGTCCCACCGCCCCTGCCCGGCAGTTTGAAGCTGAGGACTCCTGGCAAAGACAGAAGGGCTTTCGGGACCTGCAGCCGTATGAATTTTTCATTCACTTCCCTCCGCCAACTCTCGCCCCCTCTCTCTCGCTCTCGCTCGTCCTCGCCCTCTCTCTCTCTCTCTGACAACTATTGTCTCTCGCTCGGTCTGCGATAGCACACCTGGTACCCGTACAAGCACGGGGAGCAAACACAAGAGCGTGCACCCACACACACACACACACACACTTGCTCAAACACAGCATGTAGCCTGCAGACAGAGTAAACAGCTCCCAGACAACAGCGCTTGGTATTCTACGTTCCATTGTTCTGTTTTTTCTTTTTTTTCTTTTCTCTTCCACCGTCCTCTTCTTCTCGGGATCCCTGAGGCCGGGCGTGTGGGGAGAGGGCAGGAGGAATGCTGAGGAATCCTTTCTGCAGGAGGGTCGAATACACACCGGAGTTGCACACACTGATACACACAAGGCACTACAGAGGAGGGCGAACACTCGGCGCCGCCGCATCAGCTAACTCCTCGCAAATCTGTTACTCGTCGTGCTTAGCGTTGGCTTTGTGGTCGCGCGGAGGGGCTGACGGATTTTTTTTTTAAAAGGGAAGACGCCGGCATTAAATCCCATCTAATCTCAGATGAGATGGGCAGATGCGAGAGCAAACAAGAAAGGGGGGAATCAGAAAGGTTGTCACTTCTGTCGTCGACGTCACGCATCGCCTCTGCGTCCGCGCGCCGCACGACGGAATAAAATAAGACAACCTGACATGTCCTTTTCATGGGGCTGGAAAATAGAGCTGTCAAGTGGCGGTGGCACAGCCCAGCCATTGAACCCGGACAGATCTCTCAAGCAGAATTGCCTATCAGAAAGCACTCGAGCCCCGAGGCCATGACATTTTAGATCTCAGCTCCAGAGACATTTAAGATCTCAGTAGGTGACATGTTACCTTGGTCCGCTGTCTGGCGCTCGGATGTATATGACTTGGCAGGTCCTGGAGCTGCAGGTGATGGCAGACGTGTGCAGATATGTTGTGTTACGTTACCGTCGGATGGGGTTCATGTCTCGCGTGACGGAGGGGGGGCTCCTCTTTGCGTGGATCCTGTGAGAAAGTGAAAATGGTCGCCTCCGCACACTTCTTACGCTCTTTGAACAGTCAGAAGATTCCCCTTGATCAATTATTGATCAAAGCCATTACAAAGCTCTGCGAAAAAAAAAAGTCAGGAGTGGGTGGTGGTTTTGTGGCGTCCGTGCGTACGGGAGTGTGTTTCTGTTTGCGTGGGACATACAGAGAGGGAGGAGAGAAAAGATGAAGAAACTAAGGTAGAAATGAAGGAAAAGAAGATGTGATGCTTATCCTCAATTGGCCCCACAAATAAAAATCTGATATATCTGAGGTATTTTCAGATATTTTCAGATATGCGGAAAGGGATTGCATTGGTTCTTTTGGGGACATGCAGCATCTCCAGCTTTCCCATCCTTTATTTCTGTGCTGCAATGTTTATTTATGAATGGAATTTTTAAAAAACAGAAGTTGGCATTAACAGGGAAATCCACTCTAAAATGGATTTTGATTTTGAGTTCGACAAGAAATCACAGCGACAAGCCAGACTCATAATATCATCAGGTGACACTTCACTCTTGACACTTTTTCAGTCCAGAATTTGCGAGCGACTCCTTGCCCTTATTGAATTTCAAGATATATGCCATCCAAATTAGTCTTATTTGAACGCGGGGCTGAATCGGAACATGCTCTATATCCTAGTAAATCACAATGCCCGCTGTCATACTGTCGTAGGATTTGTTCTATTATTAACAGACTGTGGAGCGGCTCCAAGACTTGTAAATCATACGCTGCAGTCTTGTCTTTCTTGCGGGCCAGCTGAAGCAGAAACGTGGTCGGAAAATGTCAAATGAACAGCTCAGGATCGGGGTGATATTAAGGATGGGTTTTTCTTTTTGCGTTAAACAAGAAAACTCACAATATGTAGAGGAGAAGAGGACAGATTGGTTTATTTTGCAGCGGAGCAAACCTAACAATGCAAACCCAGAAGTAACAGAACGATCCGTGCTGGGACGCGAGGTCAGACGGAGCAGCGGTGTGTGGGTGCAGGAGAGAGAGCACATGCTTTTTGTGTTGTGTTTAGTGAATAAGAATATATCTTCTCTTCTATTGTCTGCTCAGGATCTATTTTTTTTTATTCAAGATATTTTGGTTCTCCAGCAGGCATGGTGAGATTTACACTGTTTTACTTTCGATATGAAGTTCGACTTACAACATAAATGCCTTTCGATACGCAAGTCGTTGGTGTAGCGCCAACACGTAAGGGAATGTTGAGTTACCAGTTGCAGTGATAATGTGAGCAGGGTTGTGTCAATAGCTAACATGTGAGAAAATTAGGCTTAAAGGGCCTGATCGATTTCTGAACATGTTTACATGTATTATCTGGCTTCATACATGGTGTCCACTACAGTGGACGGATATTTGGAAGACGTTTTAAACCAATAAGATGAAGTACCATGTCACAACCACCAAGTGGCGGACCCCCAAAGCCCTGTCCACTGTTCCAGCTTATAGATATCTTATGGTGATGGAATAACTGTTGAATCATTTTGCTCAAGAAACAAAGACCAACTAAATAAGGTGTAAGAAATTCTTTTATCCATGATTCAGAAACATTATTAAATGTTTCCTCTCCCATTGACGTTATGCACCAAAGGCTATTTCCTTCCTATTTAGATAAAGCCTAATTTTGTGTGTTTTATTCAGTGTTAATGAATTATGATTAAAATGACACTTTTAGCAATGAACAGTTTTAGCACTAATGTCTTAGGGGTTTTATGTGAATATAGACCCATTTCTTCCAAATTGGGTCTGATGGGTCGAATTTACCCTTTGGACAGATGTATTTTCAGTCGCAGAAAAAAGAATTGATATCATTAAATTCTGAATGGAAGTACTGCTTGAATCTTAATTAGTTCGTTACGTGTCTGGTTTTCTAAGGATAAAAGGATTTAACAGTTCAGAATCACTTTATACTGCGATGTAGGTTGTCAGTGGACATTTACGTAACTCCGGCAAACTGATTCCTAATTCCTGCACGAAAGGGTTAATATATAACAAATAAAGAAATATAGCATACATACAGCAGTTCAGAAAGAGACAAGTTGCAATATCATTTATTGACTGCAGGCGGCACTGTTACTCCCCCGCACCTGTAGGTGGCGCTCATCAGCATGTCTACACTTGGTGAGGTTAGTTAGGTTGGATTCAAAGTAAATGTCTCAGCACAAAAAAAAAATCACGGCAGGAAAATGCAAAGTGAGAATGTTTACACTTCACACATAAGCTACTCCAGACCATCGGGACACACGGCTGTCTGAAACCAGGCGATACGGTGGGGTGAAGACGAGGCGAGCTAAATAATAAAGCAGTGTTTGTTTTGATTGTCAGACAGGTTCACTGTTTGTCGGATTTATTCATGCTTCCATGCATTTGGCCCCGGGCTTCAAACCGGTGTGGTTGTAGCTGTGCAGTTGAATGGCATTAGCTCGTATTGGCTTTGAGTGCTTTGCATCAGAGGAACTGCGTCCCTGTTTCTCAATGTTGTTGTACTACTAGTGCTGCAAACCATACGGCATGATCTTTTTGAAACTGTAGCCCTACAACTGTCTACCACAGTAAAAGAAAGAAAGGGCAAACATTCTTTTTAAAAAACAGCTGCATAAAAATGGTTCCGTGCAGTCCTGCCTCATTTCTGTGCCATTCTGCAAAGATCTATAACCTTGGAGAGAAAGGGAGCATTATGTGAGTCTTGAGAATTGACTGAATGAGGCGAGGTTCACCTGAAAGCTACGAGTCGCTTGTAAGATTGAAGGACAGTGCCGTGCACACCCTCTTGTGTTTTCCATTACTGTGTGATGTTCAGTTTTTTCGATATATAGTAGTTATAGTTGAGAGCTCGCTAAGAATATATCTTGTTTACAAGTTTGATGAGCGACCGCGGACCAGCGTTAAGCCGGCTCCACTTGAATTTTCTTGGAACCTGCAGGGAAAAACGTGTGATTCTCAGAACTGAACACGGAAACATCTCAACAGCCCTTGAGCATGGTTTTTAAGTGCAGCGCGGTGGTTAAGCCCCTGGTCATGGAAAAACTAAAGCAGAGCAGTCGGATTGCTGCGCGTAATGAAATCAAAGCACTCAGCCGTTAATAGCAGCGAGTGATTATCGGCTCCGAGCCTGTTCTATTATGATTGGCAGTTGTAAACTCAGACACCTGTTATGTCCGACTATCATCAACAAACTGACGCCCAACGACACTGATTACAACGATTAGGTGTTATGAAGAGTGCCAGGGACTCATAATGACAATTGGCAGTGTACGTGCGTTTAGAATCGAAGAAAACAATGAACCTCGCAAAGACAATGGTTCCAAATAATAGTTCGTAATACTGTAGCATTGGCATTGGCCGATATTCGCCTCGTTCACTGACACCGGACTGTATGGGAGAATAGGGTGGCGTTCACCGATATCAGTGTTTTGTTTCCAAGTAAAAGTGAAAGAAACGGGGCCATGTGGCAGTCTCTGAGAAAAATCAGAGACTCTCAGTTTGCAGGATATTCCAGTCACATCTCGCTGACGTGATCTCCTCGGCGAGAGCCCCGAGACGTCCTTTAACTGGAGGCCGACACCGACCACGGTGGTAAGACAACGTCTCGCTCTCATGGAATCCCATTTTCTGCATCGCATCATCACTGGGTCCCAGATATAAGGACCGGCCACTTTGAAGTGGATGTCAAACAACACACACCGGCTGAACTTTTTTTTTTTTACGCGTAACTGACAGATAAGCCGGAGCTGGAGATGAGACAGAGATGTGACGCACGTTGTAGAGAGAGCCGGAGCAAGTGGGCGAGGAGGGACACGGCACAGTCCACCCTGCACGACACGTTGGAGGGGATTCTGGAGGAAAACGGACCAGAAGCGCCAAGCAGAAGGTCATCACGGCATCTTAAAAGTTTCTTCTATACTAAATTTGCTTCACTAATTGCTTTTACATTTACATTTCATTTCATTGCCTCACAGAAAAGAATGTTTTGTTGGGCTAAGTGCTGAGAAAACTCTTCATTATGAAGGAGGCTAAAAAAAGGTTGTTTTTCAAAAAAGAGTCTTTTTCATGGAAGAGGGTTATATGAAAGGTTTTATAAATGTGTATGATTTAATTAGTGATCATTGTGTAATGGAGGGCCGAATCACTTTAAGACACTTCAGTTATTCTGTTCTTCTTCAGTATCAGTTATCAGTTTTCTATTGGCCTGTTTTATACATTTGTACTGCATGTTCGTCACATGCTTGAACATTTGCAAGAGAAAAACACGAGCAAGTACCAACTCCAAGTAAACTATATTATAAATGCGGCTTTTCACCGGGGTCATTTTGTTAATTGAATTTACAGAAATGTGGTATGTGTTGCCGTCTGGATGTGAAATGACATTTATCAGGATGTGACATTTGGGCCATCTTTCACAGCTTCGTTCTTTTCCTCGTAAACGCACCGCGTTGACACCCACGTCCGCGTTCAACGTCGAGCTTAGAGCTGAAAACACTTCTAAGAACTAGAAGTAACAAGTAACATCTTCCGCTTATCAAAAGGGCAGGAACACGTCATTTAATCTATATGATGCAAAAAGAAGAAGGTCTGTACCGGTGCATCACTGAGGGACTGGGCTTGTTTGACTGAATTCGCACCTGCCTGTTGATGTGTGTTCCGGACTCTGACTCAAGCTGAGTACTAATGGCCAATTCAAGCAAATTACAGCAGTAATTGCGGAGCTCTTGGCATTTGGGCTCATGAGGAGAGAAACCTGTTCTGATTGGCCCGGTCAGGTAGCGAACAGAGAGGGACAGAAATAGACGGGCTTTGGCAGATATCCACCTGTGTTTGAGGCACTGGCTCGCTCTCAAAAGTCACATTTGAGCGGCCTTTACTCAAGAACAAAAGGAACAATTATCATATTCAAGTCTGCCTTAATTACATAAAAAAACTCTACGCCTAATGAAATGATTGCCAGATACACAACTCTAGATTAAACAGCAGTATAGTGTACAAAAGAGCTTTCCTGCCTTTGGTACACGATGCCTGCGAGCCTCCGCTATAGGTAGACATATATCCTTCGGCAAACATTTCTAGCACAGTGCCAAGTGTCAGCGGTGACTCCTCTCACTGTCAGGGCTGTGATGGCTCCAGAAAAGCAGCTTCTCTGTTTTCTGCCCACATACTAGAGGACCTGGCCAGACACACTGCCCGGGAGACAAGCTGCCATTTCCACCGACTTGAGCACCGAGGTGCACCTCGAACGCACCCACACAGAATTCTCTACATCTACGGATACACCTCTGCGTGGTTTTTACTGTACAACTATGCAAACACAGGTTAAATGGAGACATACAGGGGGTTTACACTGCCGATGACTGGAAACGTCCTAGGGTTAAATATCCAGCTCTGCCCTCGGTATGGTTCCGTAAGTAGTGCATATTTAGTATTAAGATGGAGACAGTCAATATAAATTATTCAGTTATTGTTTTAAGTTAGCATTTGTCCCTCTCTTAATAATAAATCACAAGTGCACTCAAGAGTCAAGAGAGCACTGACACCTTCTTCTGGATATTTTTCGGGGGCGGAATATCTGATGACTGAATGAAAACTTTCTTGAGTAGACTGCCCCGCTACATTCTTGAAGGACACAGGCAACATACACTAGTCCATGTCTCCATACTGTATATGTTTGTAGCTCTCGGCAACAAGGTCATTGATTCACACTGGAGACGTACATCCTTGCATTTTTTTTAATGCAGCTACTGCGGCAGAATGGTGTATGTGGGATTGGTTCAACATAAACCACAGTGCCCAGAGTTCATCGTAATGAAGACACATGTCGGCCAGAGCAACAGTGTGGCTCACTGGATTGACTTTTTTCTTGGACTACAACAGAGCTCTGTGGCGACCAATGGTGGAATACAACTAACAAACAATAAAATGCTTTATAAACCATATATTAAGCAATTGCAATGGGATATGAACATCAACAGCAACTTTATGATGGCCATCTCAATAGTTTTTTTTAAGTAATCTACAGACTAGTTATTAAAGTATTGTGAGCATCACTTGCAGCTTTACAACAAACAATTGTACAGTAAATGGTTTATGAAGTATTTCATTCTTAACAGATATGGCTATTAAATTATATTATATATACTTATCATTATAAAGTGTTTACAGTACATTTACTCAAGTGGTATTAAGTAAAATGTATTGTACTTGGGTATTTCCATTTTATTCTACTTGATACTACTCTGCAACATTTTGAAAACCAATACTGCATTTTTTGTTTACTACATTTGTTTGAAACCATTTGTCACTAGTCGCTATGCAAATTCTGATGATTAATACACAAATTAAATCAGCTAATAAACTATGTGGTACTGTTACATATTAAGCTACCCAGCAGTACACAGAGGATCTTAGATTAGCTCCACCTTTGCCAGCTGCAACATTAAAGTGATGCTTACACTTTAAAGGATAAGTTCACCCCAAAATGAAAATGTTGGCAATATCTACTCAGCCTCATACCTATGGGAAGCTGGGTGAAGTTTCATAGACAACGAAACATTTCTAGAGCTTCTCAGCAAAACAAATTTGCAGCATTCTCCTAAACAACCGAAGTAAATGTGGACTTTGTTTATTTACACAAGCCCCCATCTACTTCAGTTGTTTAGCAGAATGCGGCAATGCTGTTTTTCCATGAAGCTCCACAAATGTGTTTGTGGACCACAAAACTTCACCTGAACTTTCCATTGGCAAAGTGGGGTGAGCAAATCTGGAGACAGACAGCTGACCGTTGAGTCTCATTCACAGGTCGTCAAACACAGACGACCTGGAAATGAAACTCAAAAATCATCATCTCCCTTCATCTTTATTGCATCTATGATGATAATCCAGCGATAAATACATGTTCTGAAACCATGCATATTCTGATGCCAAACTTTGTAATTTTACTCTATTAAGATTTGAATGCATGACTTCACATGAAACAGTATTTTTTGCTGATGAATATTACTATATTGGGAATAAGCAAATACAAGCTTTGGCTAAACAGCCACACTTGTTAACACAATCAATGTATTGTTATTTACTACCTTAACTTTAGTTAAGTCGACATTATGGAAACTGTACAATAACACCATGCTTTCCCATTTTTGAAGGGGAGGCTGCGTCTTGCCTCCTAAACAACCTTGAATTCCTTGAAGCACTGACTCAACTAGATTCTGGAAACTTTCCACAGGGATCTTGGCCCACGCTGACTTGATAGCATCGCACAGTTCCAGCAAATATTTCGGGGGGCACATTAATGCATCTGATGGCACATTATCCTGCTGGAGGCATCCATTCGTAAAAGGACTGTATTGTGGTGATAAATCGCTGAACTTTGGTCAGCAACAATATGTGAGTGCACTGCAGAGTTGAAATGAGGCCCTGTTGGTCCTATGTGATGGGAGTTGTTGAACAAGGTCACTTCTTTCTTTTTTTCCTCAATTCAGGTTTCAGATCACATAATAAGTAGCTTTATCTTGCAGTTTCAGTCTATGTGCTTTATGCAAGTGAGGTATTCTCAGACGTCCCCCAGCGCATCACTGTTGCCAGTCTACATTTGCGGCCTGTCAGCCAGCATGAAAACATCTTTCAACTCTCCCCTGACCTCCCTCGTCTTATGATGCGTTTTTGTCCCCAGAATTGCCTCCGCTGTCGGGATGTTTTTGTCTTGTTTTGTTTTGTTTGCGCTGCTATCCTCGGCAAACTCGGCAACGCGTTAATACCCCAGTGTGGCGGCTGCTTGTCAGATGCCGGAGCCGACGCGTCTGTAATGATCATACCGTATTCAAAGCGACTTAAATCTCGCGTCCTGCCCATTCCAACATTTAGCTGAACAGCAACTGAGCCTCTCAACTCTGTCTGCCTGCCTTATGTCTTATTTACACATCACTCAGTCTGGGAAGGCATGCTGTTTGCATAGAAAAGGGAGGTAGGACGTGAGAGTATTTTTATTTTTTTTTTCTGAGGGAGATAGAGATGAAAACAGAGGGAGGGACAGCCTATAAGCTGATATGACAACAGAAATATCTGACAGTTCCACCGGTGACAGGTTTCTTTTTACTGATAATTGGATCCCACCTCAACAAGAGTTTCCGTATATCTCATTACGTGGCAGTCGGCTATGACTTTGATTTTCCGAGACTTCACAAAGTTCCCTTACGAACACCTACGAGAGAGATCCGGCCCCCCCTCCTGCCCGATGTCCTCTGTAGCCTTCAGTTAACCATCTGCTGGGAACGAAGCACATGGCAGAAGATGTGTTAATGAATGCATGGTTATATAATCCAAACCTGTGGCGGAGGGGAGCGACGGAGGGAGCAGCGAGCGGCAACCGGATCTCTTGACAAAGCATGAGAGAGAAAGGTAAGGGGGATTCTTTGTGCCACCAGTGCCCCCAAGTGGCCTGAGGTAGCATCCCCCCCCACCCCACCCCACCCATCCCATCCACCCCTCCCCTTCTTTCCTCACCTTTTCAAACATGGCATGACAACTGCTGCTTTGCCTTTTCTCTTTCTATAAAGAAAAACTCGGGAGACATAGGAGCTGATGAATCGCACGTGACAGCCTGATATATGGATGGTATTGCTTTTTCGATGACCACTGTTAAATGGGCTGCATGCTGACACAGTAAACCACAGAGCAAGGACGACGATTACAAATCAGTCCCCGGCCCTCCCTCTTTTCCTCCCCCTGCCAAAACGCCATACCTGGCCCCTGCCCTGGCCAGCCATCATACCCCTTATGAATCAAAGACACCGGAGCAGAAGTAGGGAGAGACAAGGACTTATGAGCACTTGGCACTGCCTCCCCATTTTCTACTTTTACTCTCTCTCTCTCTCCCTCCCTCCTGCAGTCTCTACATTTTTCTCTCCCTCTCCTGTATTTATCTGTCGAGCGGGGTTGGATGGTCAGTCCTCAGCCGAGGTTTAAAGCACCAGCGGATCAGAAACTGCCCAGGTTCACATCAGCTACACTGTACATAGCAGGTCAACATTTATGAACATGCATGCATAGCCACCCCCGTCCTCTGCCCTTCCACCCAACCACAAACAGATTCCTCTTTTCTTTACGACTCTTTAAACTTGGGTTCAGTTGCTTTTTAAAGACTTAAAAGAGTGTGAAACAGCTTGTCTGGCCATGTCAAAGATAACGAGAATACATCTACCAATAGCTCTAAAGCCAACTACAAAACATGTTATGTACTATTTCTCTAATAAGTGCAAACACTGCCACATAAGGGCGATGACGTGGCTAGGACTTCCTGTTGCTTCTCAACACCACCGCACACAAAGTCGATTTAGCCCACCCTCACCAGAGAAACCGCTGTACAGGCAAACAGCTTAGTAGAGAGTTATATTTACATCTATTGTTAGGTGGCGACCTCTAGTGGCCATAGTAATTATGAGGGGAGCAAAGGGCACAATAAGGTGAATAAGAGCAATGAAGTCCATCACAGTCCAGGACTGAGTCACAGTCCTGGACTGTTCGTTTCCCATACGAAATTAAAAAAACAGTAATGAGTAAATTTAAGGCATTGTAATTAAGTACATTAAGTACAACGTTACAATAAACAATTGCTTAATTGATAGTTTGTAAACCATTTAATTGTTTGTTAAAAGTGAAATAACTACCAACTAAGGTTTAGTTAAATATAATTGTACCATTTATTAATGATGGTTGTTATAAGGTGTTACCACCGTGATCTTTTCCTAAACCTAACCAAGTGGGTTTTTGTTTCTAAACCCGCCTCACAACGTTAACCACTTGAAGACAAAAGTCTGATCGGGTTCACCTGTTGCTGCTACTCTCCAGCGGTCATATGTCAGAGTTTTTGAGTTGTTGTGGAAACATACAAGTCGTTTTGGGAGTCACTGGCAATCAATGTATTTAATCGTTTCGGTATGAGGATGCGTTGGCCGAAGAGCAGCTCGCGTTCAACTGCCATCTGTGCAGTTGTACGTCGGTGTTCAGGGCTAATAAACCGTCCAGCTGTCAAATAACAGAAATTAGTTCTACAGTCACACTACAGATGGATGTATGGATTAAAGAAATGTGCTGAGCTTAATGCTAAGCTAAGTTAATTGCCCGTTGGCTCTAGCTTATCATGTGGTATCGCTCTTCTCATTTTAGTCTCAGCAGGGAAACAAAGTACATTTCCCAAAAAGTTGAAAGATGAATTGCAGCTTCAAAGTTAGTCACTACAGTTTCCCTAACATTTATCACCATTGCATACACAGTATCTGCTTGTTCCATTGGTCCTTTCAAGTCATTGAGTAAAAAAAATGAAACCCCGAATGCCTTCAAAGCAAATGGAAGATTTGTGGAATGGAAGACATGTGTTTCGCATCATTTTTAAAGCGGTTTCTGTGGGTGTACAGCATATTTGGTGTGTTTGAAAACCTTTGGATCTTCCTGGAATTCTAAATTAAGTCTGGTGGGATTGAGCAACGCTTGTAACAACAGAGAGTTGTCATGACGGACCTGCCAAAGAAGAGCTTCAGTTTTATATGGATGAAAGTCAACTCTCTCGTTCTATTTTAGACATCCATTATTTGTAAAAAACAATAAAATACACAATTCCCCTTATGTCCACCACTGTGAGAACTACTATATACAATAACAGTCTGTCACACATATTGATCGTATCACAGCACAGCTCATCTAAAGCTACCATCTGTGCCTCTGTGTCTACATACAACCCGTCTAATAAACAGGGACTGCGACAAGTAGAGGAGCACTGCCGCACAGACTCTGGTCTGCTTCACTGGACCTGAACACAACCATTTCATCTGTTGAGCCAGCAGGCCAAATCAAGTGGTCTTTATTAAAGTCGCTTTGATGGATTCACCCCTGGCCTCCCCCGCTGTGATCTATCGCCTGTCCGGCCCTTGGAGGTCGTAATAAACTTGTTTAGCAACGGGGTCACTGCATGCCAGCAGAGCATGTGCGCGTTTGTGTGTGTGTGTGAGAGTGTGTGTGTGAGTGCTTTTCTGCTTGTAGAGTATGTTATGTGGTCGTCACGACCAGTGCGGCGTATATCCATAAAGCTGCTGGCACTGGATCCACTTACGATCATATTTGTAGTTTTCTCGCAAGTTTTACCACAATTGCATCATATATTTTTACATTACAAGAAATGATCAGGCTTCGGTAGAGGCTTTGTTATCCCTTTGAGTAGTTTATCTGTGATGAGCAGCTCCTGCTTATTTCTAAATAGAGTAGTAAATCAAAGGCAGTTGTGTATGTGAAAGACCCTCAGAGATTCAGTGAAGCCATACACAGAAAAGCTATTTATTTGTAAATGAACAATTTCCTGTTATGTTCAGTACATCCTTTTTTTGTCTATAATCAGAAAGCAAGTATTTTTCACTTTCTTAGTATCTCCGAGACCGACTTGAATGAGCAGGAGCTGTCAAAAACACCGAGGTCTGGCTCAGCTCGTCAGCTCATATTTCAGCAGTCACAAATGAATCACAGTCAAGAGTTTCCTTCGCAAGGAAGATGAGATCTTTAAGTGTTCCGTCCGTCCGTCCTTCAGTGAATGAAGCGCAACAATTAGCAGACAGTGTAGACATGCCCAGCCCACGTCCTTGTGTGTGTTGTCTTCCAGTTAGTGACGGCTGCCGTCCCCGGCGTACTCCGGGACATTCGGGTCATTGTTAGCCGAGGTGAAACCCATCCGCTTTCTAATGGGCCCCACAGGGACCAGTGTTATTGGATGATTCATCAGATCAATGGCCGGGAGTCCTCATCCAGCATGCGTTAGCTGGTGGGAGTTTGTGTAGCTTACATAGTAACAAGCACCTGGCCCTGCGGATTATGGGCACCAAAGACCATGTACAATTTTATTGTTTTAACAAAGTAAAAAAATTGAATTTACAACATTGTTTCCCAGATGCTATTACAAAATGTCTCATTTTTGGAAGTAAATCACACCGGTGAAAGTGTATGATGTACTTTTATGAGCAAGATCGCTCACAAATAAAGTTTTACGAGAGGTGTGCCTGGAAAGAATCGGGGATATTTCATTGCGAGGAGCCCTTTGGAAGATGCAGCAGAGGGCAGAGCCTGTTATTGTTGCTGCTCTTTATGGTGTTGTTTTAACAACAGTGGGAAACCATTGAAGTCACTGTAGGTTATCGTATACTGTGTATGGGTTGAACTACAGTATTAAACAAGCGCTGACGTTTTACAATCCGGCGAGGCTACTGGAATAAAGTTACAATCAGGGCAGTGCGTAGGATATTTACACCTTAGACATAACATGTATCTCGAATGCTATGCAAGTTCTTCAGGCATTTACTTTATAGTGAAGAGTTTGTTTAGTTAGTTGACTTGAAGGCTTCCTAAAAAATGCATTAACAGACACACACACACACAACGTTAAGTTCTCATACTTTAATATAAAAATAGGTATCGATATAAAGTGTCTTTAAGGGTTCATCCCTTTATGATTTAATTTAATTTTGGGTCATAAGTAAGTGCATAATTTGATTCGATAAGGTGTGTTTTTTATCTGCAGCAAAGCTCAAACCCTCTATCTCCTTCCTCCCTCGCCGAACAATGCTTATTAAAATATAGCCCGGGCACTTTTGTGAGTAGATATTCCAGGTGAAACTTCCACCGCGGAAACCACAGTCCTCTCCTGGGAGTCTGCGCATGTTGTCCCCGGGCGACTGCGTCTGCAGCCCGTCCCGAGATGTTCAAAAACTGAAACCACCTGGAAGATATTCAATGTTTCTGGATATTGTTCATGAAGCGACATTCATCTCCGCGTGACATCGGGCGGTCAGAAGTTTGCCGGGCGCACCATCATGGTCGTCCTGGTGGCCATCAGATTGGGACCCTTCCAGTAGTACCACTTGATGCCGTTGTAGCGGACCACGCTGGACGAGGCGGGGTAATAAATGCCGTTCAGGTTGGACGGACCGCAAGCCTCAAACCACCAACCTGCGGAGGGAAGCGTGTCAGTGAGTTCAAGGCAAAAAACTCTAAATTCATTGAATTCAAACTCATGAAATGCACACCCTCGCGCACGCACACGTACAGCTGTAAGTCAGCAGTAACTTTATATTGGCGCGGAGCGAAAATGAAATGCGCTCTGGGACATTTACAAGGGGGTGGGTAGAAATGTTTAACAAGACGGGTTATAAGGAGAGACAGATTGAGACGGAGGAGGTGGGTGAGGAGAAGCGGTCGGGGGGAACGTCGCGTACCTCCAGATGCGAGCTGGGAGCACTTGCAGGTGCAGCGGTCGTTGTCCCTGTCCTTGGTGCTGAACTGGGTGCCGGTGTGGGTGAGGCTGCTGGTCCGTCCAGCTGTGCCGCTGAAGTGCTCGGCGTGGAGGCTGGATTCGGGACAGGCAGAAGAAGAATTTCAGTAAAAAGCTGAGCTGCAGGCACTTCCATTCAGAATTTAAACTGCGTTGGGCGACTTCACTTGCTGGCAGCTCCGATTGGAAATGAGCGGTGACTTTGAACTTGAATTTCTCTGAAATCATCCAGTGTTACGTGTGACTGTAAACTGATGACAGCGCAATCATGTTTATCAATCAGCCGGTCTGGGATTCCTTAACACCTCAAGATACCAGGGATGAGAGAGGAGGGAATATCCAACTGGGCTGAATCCAACTTTCTTTGGTTGGAGCTGCGTTTTAAACAATTTTTCTCTCTCTTTCTGATTTGCCTCTGGCAGTGTTGAGCTTCATGTCCTTCTGACTTTCCAAAAAATAGTGCAAAGTTCAGTTCTGACAATTTGATATGAACATTTCATAATTAACAATTGTGAACAAGTTCACATTGGCAAAAGTTAACTTATTCACATTTCATTGTTTTTTTGGGATGTGTGTGTGTGTTTTTTTTTTTTCTTTGAAAACGTGTTGCTCCGAGCCTTTTCCTTTTTCAATAGAATTTCCTACCCATCCATCCCCATCAGGGAAATGTGTTATAAAAGTAATGCATTACAGCAATGTATCACTTTTAACAGTAAAAAGGTAATAAAACACATTACAGTACCAAAAGGATTTTTGATGAAATTATTACGTTTACTATGCCAGGAAAAAACCTCACCAACCGACCTCATCGTCGACAACGACATATACACATTAATATGTCACATACGACACACTAATGTCTCTGGAAAGTGTGTCCAAATGTCCAAACCGTTATGATAAATCCGACACTGTGATTAATTATCCATATTCTGTGATTAAAACAGTTGCTGTTGTAGCATGATTATTAGATGTTCACTGGCAGTCCCATGATGCCTTAGGCTGCATCTGTCCACTAATCAAAAAAGCTGTGCAGTGTTTCCCACCGAATCAGACTTTAATTGTGGCGTTGGCCGTCAAGCCGGGGTGCCATAGAGCATGCACACCCAAGACTTTAGCGCCAAGCTAACTTAGTCGGTGATAAAATGTAATCAGGCCGCTCCTCTAGAGTCTCCAAATTATATTGGACTGAATTGCCCAAAAACTGACAAGTAAATGAGTCATTTCACAGAGGTTGTGGGGACGCGTCTTTCACAATGTTAGCTATTGGGAAAAGGTCAGGAGTGCATCACATGACCAGGTAATTACACGGCTTGGCCATGGCGCTCTTTGTGGGGGCTTGATCTCGGCGATGAGGCCGGCCGTCTTCTTTGCAGATGAAGTTACGGTCGAGCCAACTGCATTAAATAGTCCTCCTCTTCTTCGTTGGTTTTACCGGCAGACAAATAACCACACCGCCATCCACTGTATCGGAGTATATAACACCATGCTATTCACTGACGGGTGCGCTGTCCTGAGTGAGAACGGGACGCTCAGCTCCAAATATAGAAAATCCATATGTGGCGGTCGGCCACAATATCAACATTGGCCGCCACATATGGATTTTCTATATTTGGAGCTACGCGTCCCGCGTAACTTAACACATAACTTAATGTGTCGGAAAACACTGCTGTGCATCTGAGAGCCTTCATCAGGACACAAAACATCGCCTACTACTGGATTTGTAATGAATTACAATGACCGTAGAGCGCTCTGAGGATGACTCTGTGCTGAACTGCATTAGCATTTATCTATTGTGATGTGAGCCAAACAAACGAGTGAGATGTGAGTATTTTGTCCTCCCTGACTGCAAATGTTATGGATCTGCTGCCCGTTCATGAACTTTGGAATTTGCTCAGTGTTTTTTAAAGTTTATGTAGAAACACTTACCTTTTTAGATAAAACTCCTGCGGAGCGCATAGAAGTGTGATATTAAAGAGAACATCATTATAATAATAACCCCTGAATCAAAGAATATAACGATAAGTCAAAAGTAATCAGAGAGCATATAGCCGTAAACACCTGTAAACCACTGGAGGAGACCAGAAGTGATTCATCTTATGTGCAATGCTTCTCAGCACAAGGTACCGTCTCCCCGAGGCTCCTATTGTTGCCAAGCAGCGATACAAAAACTAACCTAAAGAACTTCTCATTATTTTCCCTCCATGCTGTGCTTTGTGCAACAGCCCAAACAGTCTGAAAGAAATCTCTGCCCAACTTAAAATTGATTCGCTCAATTATTTTCATACAGCGGCCCAGCAGAGTCTGTGTGTGCCTCGGTGTCAGTTTGTCCGTGTGTGTGTGTGTGTGTGTGTCAGCCCTGGTTTAAAGAGAGTGGACGAGGAGGTCAGCCCTGCTGTCTAACCTCTCCTCTGCCCTGTCATTCTGTCTAGTTAGTACCGGACTCTCCCCTGAGTTATGTGACCCCCCTCTGTAGCCCGGGGCACGCTGTCTGTGATGACTAAATGAAGAATCCTCCTCCTGAATTTGTAAGTTCACAGGGCAGGGCAACACATCACGAGGGGCAGCGAGAGGAGAGCCCGAAATGACAGTGCGAGGGGACGGGAATAATGATGGCACAGCGCAGAGGCCGGAATAATAAATGAGGGGGGGGGGGGGGTTCTGCTTAACAACTTAACTTTCCTCTTCGTGATGGATCGGCGATGCGGAGAAAATTAAAAGCTATTAAATTAGACAGGATGGCAACCACAGGATACGGGATATACTTTTAGAACGAGCCCCTCTCCCAAACATTTGCATAAACCATAACTTCCAGATGTGTTCGATCATCTGTTCTCCTAACACTGCAGACCACAGGCTAATGCTTTTCAAGGTGACTGTCTTTCCAGCGTTCTCGTTCCCTTTCATGACAAATATACTGTTACATTAAAAGGTATGCCTACCATTGGCTTTAGCATTAAAAAAAATGGCTATTCTTGGCTCCCTGAGAGGGGAAAGTGGTCTGTCACACTGATGATTAATGTATGAATAATGTTCCTGAGTTTTAGGTGAAGACCTCCGTGTTGCTCTGGGGAGCGCGCTGGATGCGGCTGAGGAGGAGGATTGCTCTGGCTGACTGGCTGCAGCAGCACCACAGCACCACAGCAGCTCCGGCCTGGGAGTTATATTATAAACCAACAGACGGAGCCAGCATGCTAGTAAAGCCGGTGCATATTGAACTGGTTACGCAGAACATGATCTCAGAGGTAGCGAGCTACAGAGGTGATTATATCCACTCAGGTGCGTCACCTCACACGGCGTAGCCCCCAGCAAAGTTGCGAAACATTCCGTTTCATTGCGCTAATTATGTGGAACAAACTCAGGCAAATGCAATTTGCTGCACTATTAGGGATCTTGGAAGGCACACACCCACATGTGATTAGGGTTTGTCATCTCTCAAAGCATCAATCTCCATAAACGTACACAAAACAAGGGTAAATTCCTGTGAATTTAAATGAAATCTAAACTGAACTATTTTTGTCTGCTCTGGAGGAGGCGCAGCTTCAGCACGCCCACACATAATCTTGTTAGTGATTGCAGGGTGATGGCAGGGGCAGGTATTGCCGAGCGTTCCTGTTATACTCCAGTGGATGTGGCTCCCCTTCGGGGATTTTTCAGGGGCAGCGGTAGCCGCGTTGATGGAAAAAGAAAAATGGAGGCAGGCGAAAGTGGCCGCGCGCCCTCCACTGAGCTCATCATTTTGAATGACATTCTTAAAAGTGGTCCAAGTGGTTCCTTAACTTCAGGGTTCGGGGATACAAAAAAAAAAAATTGTGGTGATATTAAGAGTCTAACACCCAGAGGGGAAGGCAAACAGTGAACGGGTGTTACTGCACTGCAATTATGCCCTGCACAATAGCTCCTAATAAAACACTTTACCAAATGATCTAACCCCAACCTTCATCATGGTCCTATTCATGTCTGATTTATTATAATTGAAGATTTAAGTGTATAAGAAGTGTTTTAGTTGGAATTTTGTCATATTTTGTGCTCATCATTCACTGATTACGAAAACACTTTGCCGAAAGTGCTGTGCAATTAGTGTACGGGTGAATTAATAATTCAAACAGTGGATTTCGATCTGAGCATTGCATCGTTAGAAACCCAGATTAAAGCAGGCCTCTCCGGTTATAAATGAGAGTCGCATTTCATGCCGTCGGGTTACCTGTAGTTATTCTCCTCTCCGTCGATGTAGAAATGCTCGTACTGTGAGAAGGCTTCGTTCCCCTCTCTGTCTTTCAGCTGGACGTGCAGGCTGTATTCCTGGGAGCTGGTCAGCTTGTGGATGATATCATTCCCCAGCCAGTGTTCCCCAGACGGCTCTCCAAAGCCCTGGATTAGACACAAAGGGAGAGAAACAATAGAATAAGAAAACATTCTAACGAGGGAAGACATTACCGCGGGCCTGCCAAGGGTTTCTGGAGGTAATATGAAAATAGGCCTCAATTTAAGAAGTCACATTCATCATTGTGATGGCTTAAGACAGTCCACTGAGTTTTATGGAGTGAAATACTCCACTCCCAAAGCAAGCGGTCGGTCAATTGAGACTTAATTTGCCTTAATATCCTACAAATGATCCATCTGTTTGCAAAATAAAAAAACGGCTTCTTGGCTAACCCGTCGTTTGAACTTAAGAGCTGGACATGAATTTAAGTTGTCTTAAAAAACACTGATCGCTAATGCAGAATAAACTGTAATAATATCTAGAAATATAGTCAAGGAAATTCAAGAATTGAGAGCGTTTGCTGTTCACAAAGAACACGAGAGGTTGTTTTAAGTCGTTGTCATAAAC
Organism: Lagodon rhomboides; assembly: GCA_039737535.1. NCBI lineage: Eukaryota > Metazoa > Chordata > Actinopteri > Spariformes > Sparidae > Lagodon > Lagodon rhomboides. Next base: position 20,278,941 of record CM077799.1, on the reverse strand, counting down.
ATGTCTGCCAGAATCCCTCTGCCAACCTGCCTGTCCTGATATTAAATGAGGCTACCTTATGTCAGAAAATGATATTCTTCAATCATCATCAATCCAGATTAGCGCTAAATTAGTATTTTCCATCTCTGTTACATAGGCAGGTTTACCTACATTTCCATTTATTTCTTTATGTGTTACAAAATTCTCCGCAAAATCATGTCATTGCAGCCATTTCACATGCAGAAAGTAAAAAGAGCACACCTAGAAATGAATTACGTAGAGGAAGCTCATCTTAAATATTACATTTGGAAATATTATGCCATGGAAATGCATCCAGTATCTCGTTTCAGTAAGACTGTGAGGGGTGGGTGCAACAGACATTAATTGATAAAAAAAATACAAGTGAATGGAAAAATGGATTGATAGATCATCAAGCGATTTGTGAATCTGCAGCCGAGCCGCGTTTCATCGTTTTGCCCATTTTCCCTTTCTACGTCCATCATTCACAGCACAAAGATGTGATATCATCTAAGGACAGTGGCTTCAAGGCTGGAGGAAGAAACTAAAAATGATTTTTGAAATGTTTGACATTTTGGACAGAAGTCAGAATCAAACACCATACCCGCTGACTAATTGATGGAGTTTTCGGCTCTGGCTCTGGAGCTTGTGGTCGCGGTGACAGATCATTTCTCGGCGCCGCGACTGGCACTAAAAACTGCAGCACGCGGAGCTTTGCAGACAGCCGAGCGGTTTGCTGATCTTTTTTTTATAGGCCGGAAGTTACGAGAATCGCTTGCCGTAAACAATAAACGTCAGTTCATATTCGTTTAATCGCTTTCATTATTGATTGGTGAGCGTTTTCATCACTTCCATTTTTGTCAGCTATTTTTGTTACATCCTCCCTTGAGGATCCTTAAATGATAAATCACAAGTTTGCGCTGTAAATGTTGAATGACGAATGCAAGACGAGGCGACGTGAAAGAACGGCTCGGTTTTCATCACATCATAACAGCCGGTTCAATCGAAGCGTCTTTAAATTATAATCAAATCACTTGACAATTCAGTATTCCATGTTTTCACTTCCCATGCGTTTTTACTAGGGGTGTAACGATACATGTATTTGTATTGAACAGCTTCGGTACAGGACGTTCGGTTCGGTACAGGGCTGTGCACGGGTGAGTTCCCGGAACGGAAGTTGCGTGTGTTTATTTTCCGCCTGCAGCTACACGTGCAGCCCGTTTACGTCATGGCTAACCCTTCTATTCATGCAGTCACAGGCCATTTCATCACGTCCATTTTTTATAAATACATTTTTGTCACTGCTTGAAAATCTGTTGAAAATGTACAGCAGCCACTGTGGTATCTATACTGTATGCATATGTCTGTGGTCATAATCCCCTCAGTCACATTATACTTTTTATCTGAGCCTGTGAAATTATAATGTTAGCTAACGAGCTTATGTCACGTTAGTACGGATCCAAAGGGCGACTGGGACTGTCTACAGAATCAAGGCGGATGATATGTGATATCTTTATTTTAATCTACAGCAGTTTGTCAATATAATTTGTAGTTGAAAACTACATAGCCGTCATTAAATATTCTACTTGTAAATGGGATAAGTACAAAAATGAAAAAATAATTTTAATTAATTTATTTTTAATTAATTTTTTTTTTTTTAAAGTTATTATATTTAACAAGCGTACAGTTTTTCGCTGTTTGCTTTGTTGCCCCATTTGGACAGACCGTGACCCTCTCCCATGTAGTTATGACCCCGAAACGCTGTATGGGAGATTTAGGGCTTAAAAGGTTAACAGCACTCTCCACCAGCATCATGAACAAATCAATTAAGTGCAAATCTTTGAGAGGAATCGCTCTTCATTCGACGTACAGAACTGCCATCGAAGCTGTTCTGGCATCCTCTGCTGTCGCCACCCGTTACTGAGACATTTTATGTTTCGGATAAATGTTAGTTTTTTCCTTGAATTTACCAACCATTTGAATAATATAAAGAAACGGGTGTAAAAAAATAAATAAATAAAAAAAAAAAAAGCAGAAATGTCAAGGATGTATCCGCAGTGTTGAATGTGAACAGATAGAGCGCACCATATGGGCATGATGGCTTTGACAGAAACCGGTTGGAAATCACAATAACACGCAGAGTTCCATTCAAAGACACGCTTGAAGAGGAAGGACGAAGAATAACATTGGTTAATGAATTTTTCCAGAGGGCTGAGGGTCACTGCTCGACAGACTGACTGGATCCACAGTGTGAAGGGATACATATGTAAACTGACAGTAAGAGTTATTACTTGTTTAAGTACATTTTGAAGGCAGAAGAGTGAGCAACTGAAGTCCACATCTGTAGATATTAAGAATCCCTCGCTCAGTCAAACAGAAGGCCCCTTTCTCCTTGTTTACCTGTGAGTTCTAAGTCACTTTGTCTGGCTGTCAGACTCTCCGCTTGTTATTGGCTTTAAGTAAGAGTGAATATATAGAGAGGGCCTTGGAGCATTCATCATTTGACCGGCACGTCTGGGTGCAACATTTGATCAACGCTGACCACGGTTTCCGAGAATATAGAGTGCGGACGGAGGCAGCGAGGCATTTCAGTGCATTCATTATCTGCCATCTACAGGGTCCCCTGCTCTCCCACGCCCCGGCTGGAGCCAAATATTTATCATCCACTTGTAAAAATATTGTTTTCTTTTTTTTTTCTTTGTGGGGGGGGGTTGCACTCATTCTCACTCATTTCTGTTAACAGTCCTCTCCGCTTTGTCATTTCCAACCCCGAGCTGTAGCAATTGATTTGTTGGCGTGGGTGAGAGACAAATTGCTACTCTGCTCAATCCCAAACTAGCCTCGCTCATTTGTTCTGTGTGTAATTTAACACGGTCAAACGGGCTCGCGAGCGTGTGTTTTTTCCCTTCCCTTTTTTTTCCCTCTATTGTGCAAACGGAATGTTGATGTTATTGAGAAAACTTTGTGATGGGGTTCAAAAAATTACCTAAATGTACGTCCAAGCAAAACAAGAACCGGTGGTGTTAAAACACGCTTGATTCGGCCAGAGACATGGATCAACTTCACAGTCTCTTGTGTACGATTGAATTATATCCATTTTGAAATGATGTTGCCTCCATCGCTCATTTCCCTACGTAAGAAAGCTATTGGGATCTTGAAAGATAAAAACAAACAGTAGTACTCTGCGGATCAGTGAAGTGTGTGAGTGTGTGTGTGTGGGAGTATGACAGCGAGAGGGAGCGAGAGCAGGTGCAATAACATGGGGGGTGGTAGGGAACACGAGGGGCGGCCAAATGCAACAGCCGCGGGTCGCCTGGGATCACAGGCGAGCCGGTATCCCACGCCTCCCCTTGCCAAACCGCCCGCGGATCGTTATTGGAACCTCCTGTCCGGTCGCGCAGCGCCGATCCATACTGCCTACGCTGACGATCGCGCACCCCGACCTCCGCGCGACTCACCAGTTTGTAGTCCCTCCAGCCGCGGTGGAAGTCGACGGAGCCGTTCGTGCGATGCTGCAGCACCGTCCAGCCGCCGCCTCTGGTCTTCATGTCACAGAACACCTGTGGGAATGAAAGCAACGTCGGGTTACTTTTTTAGTCCGTCGACAACTTAGGTCAACTGTGAGAGCAGCTTATTATGACCCACATTGATGTTTGTTCTGTCTGTTGAACTTTTCTTTAGCACAATGTATATAGTTCTATAACCTTGCACTGTGGACGTTCTCGATGGGCAATGCTGTTTTCCTTCTCACCCCACCTCAAAACCTCAAAATACAAGCCTGATCTGCGCTAATATTAACAAAAAACAAATAGACATTTGACCTTAAAGCAGGCCTACATCTAAAGCTCGTGTTAGCTCCTCCAAACTGCTATTCCACGCATCAAGAGCCCAATCTCTGTTTTGTATATAGGCTTAGTGATGGATTGTTTTTGCCACTTCGATGCAGCGTAACAACGGATAAACACAACACTGACACATCATCATCTAATAGGAAGCACATTCGCCACAATGATTTTTGCACCAGATGCTGAGCATTACTTTGGAGTTGTGTTTCGAGCCACCTGGCAAATGTAAGTCCAATATTTACTCTCCGTTGGTCTCCACCGGCTGCTAAATGCCCCCACTCTGTTAACCAACCGGTCGGTAACAGTGGCTCGACGCTGGGTCGGTGATGTGCAGTGGGTGTATCTGTTTTAAAGTAAAAAAAAAACAGCTTTCTGCTGTGGCTGGAAACAAGGACGGAGAAAAGCTGTGAGACTCAAAAAGAAATATTAAAGTTGCAGGCTGTGAAATCAAAACAATTCAGCTGAAAGATGCTAAAATGCTCCTAAAATCTGAGACGTCTTGGGGGGGATTGGTTGATAATTCTCTTTTATTCGGGTCCATCAATACAAAGGACCCTTATCACATTACACATAGTTGAAAAACTATGATAAATAATAAATCATTACAAATAAAAAATGATATTGTTTAAATCTCGGCACCAGATTTTTAAACAATATCAAGCCTTTTTTTCCTGTTATTTGACACATGAGACGAATCCGTCCGGGGGGCAAACATTTCAGGGTGTCACGCAATGATACGACCCAGGTGGGAAGGAAAAACGAACATATCAGCATGTTCTCTCTTCCCCTTGTGTGTGTGTGGGGGGGGTTGAGGAGGAGGCATCTGCGTTTTTGGTTACACACACTGTTTTCTTTCTTCCTCGGCTGCACACTTTGCCACATGTAGATATGTTTGGACGAACAAATAGGAGTGAACGGGAACGGGAACGTCATGTAGTGACAGGATTTGAAATGTAGACCTGTTAAGGGACTTGTTTTACATAATGAAGGTGTTAAACTGGACATATTCCAGCTTCCATTGTTAACGACTGTGTGAATTTCTTCCCCGGGTGGTAAGATCGGATTTTCTGTTACTGAAATCCTTCTCAATCGAACGAGAGTATTCAGTCGGCGCACCTCGAGGCTCGGGGTGGTACTTTGTCAGTTTGCTCAGGCACTGTGTTTGAATTTCAATCTTGTCGCCTTAAATTACAGGCATTGTCGATGACATTTCTGACTCGATAACAACCCCAACAACCTGCGGTGTGGATAATTACTGAAACAAAATTGATTTGCCTGGCCGGGCGCTTGAATGTTGTCCACCAAACAACCGCCCTGACCCGTCTCAAAAGCAGCGCGGTACAGACGCCGGTATGTGCACAGCATCCCGAGGGGTCTCTCTCTATTTCGACATCTCGACCGGCTATTTTTCTGCTAGAAATGAAATGAGCGTTTCCAGCTCTTTCCCAGAACAGGAAAGCTAAATCAAGGTCAAAAGGCACTCAGGTTTTTTTTACCTCGAAAAAAAAAAAAAACAGAGCACAGACTGGCAATGTGCTGCGATTATCCCCCCGGCACATCGAGCCAACGCTCTGGCCTTAGAGGCTTCGCGCTGAACACCACGCACGAGGTCCTGAAATAGAATTTCTTAATTTCAGTCATTTGCCGAACGCGGCCGTTACTTTGATTTAGACCAGATCCATATTTAATCCTCCAAATTCACTCATTACTACTATTAGCCAGCGAGAATTCAGCAAGAGCCAAACCCATTACAATAAAAGCAACTTAAGCATTATTATGATTTCTTTTGTTTTTTTAAAAAACTTATGCGGTGGTTATTGTTTTTGAAGGGCTGTCAGGGGATACAATAAATACTACACGATATGTGTTTATAGAGAAAACCCTAATGTGTTTTGTTTTATGAGTTCTGTGCATTGGTGACTCTCAAAAGCATGCACAACAGAGTTATGAAAGATTAAAAACAAAGCCGATCCAGAATGTAAATTATTTGGCGTATAAACATCATCATTATTCACGACCGTGCTGATAGATCTCACGTCTGCATTAAAACACATGTATGTGCTTTTTTTGTCTCCTGTCCAACTGTGAAAGCCCACTCGCTGCTCCGAAAATAGGGCAATTTGTATCTGCCCCACTTTTTTTACACCGCCACCCAGATTGCCAGCCACACTGGAATAAGATGGCATAGATTGAAAGCGGCGATGATCTGGGGAGAGCTAACTTGCATCGGTGGAAAACGCACGTCGGCCCCAGTTGGCAGGAAACACATGGCACCGAAGCCCAACACCTGGCTGCTCTGCCCACAGGAAATGAAAGGGGAAGCGCGGGAGAAAACAGAGGCGATGGGAGGTGGTGCCAACCCGGCAAACTAGACTGAAAGTAATGAATAAAAAAAAAAAACTGTTTCACTGTTTTCTTTTTCTGTGGAAAGCTCTGAGTGTGAAGATCCGAGCCATGCGATTCAAAAGAGAGGACAGCCTGCTGGTGGATGCCACGGTCGACTTAGCGAGGCCCAGCTACTTCAGGTCAGCGGAGGCACCTCCTAAGCTTTTCTGACTCTGCATTCAGCGGCGCACACTCGCTCGCCGCGAAGCCCGCGGGGCATAATGCTCCTGTTGCTTATTATTTTAGCTCTCAGTAACTCAGCATGGCATTTCCATCAACCTCTATACCATAAAAAAAACCCTGCACATTACCATTACATCAGAGCAGTTTGTCCTCCCAGAGTCTCCCACAAAAAAGCTGCCTGAATGTCATCGCGCGGGGAGTGTGAGCGTCAGATTATGCAGGCCGGGCAAAGTGAAACGATTACGGAGCTGAATGTGTAAGACAAACGGGATAAAATGTCTCGCAGAAAGGAAAAAAAAGTTTCATGTCGGAGTCAGTTAGGTGATATTTGCGAGAAAAGGCCAGCGACCTTTAAAGCCTTACTACCTTGACAGTCTGAGTTGAGTTGGGGAGGCGTATGCTATATATTCCGCTCTCCGTCGCTCCAGATCGCAGGATCTCGGCGCAGTCTCTGAAACTAAGCGGCTCCTCCTTGGGCACGTTGGAGATTTCTGCAAAAAAAAAAAAAGAAAAAAAAAGACATGCAGCCGTTTATTTACAGATGGCAACCTTGTGGGATCTGCGCACAAATCCCAGCTCCATATGCGAGCGCTCTTGTAATGTTAAGCTCTGGCTTAATTCTGCAGCGTCTGCCGTGCATGCATGGATGTCGTGTGTCTAAGATTTGAATAACAAGCTGCTCTAGGTGATTTTTTTTTTCCCTAGCGTTTATTGGTGCAATTATTCACTTTTTTTTTTTTGCACTGAGGCAGTAATGATCCACAGGAATGAAATAAATAACTGCGCGCTACACACTAATGAGTGGGCGCTCCGTCGTTTATTCAATGATGACCAATATTTGTTGATCTCCTTCAAGGCTGCAGACTAAATTGCTGTTCCACCTCTGCAGAGCTGTCACGAAAAGCTGTTTTAACCGTGAATGTAAACTGTCCACTAAATGAAAATATTGATTCTTTACATTATCATTATAATCGATAGCTGTTATGAAGTATTAGCATTCAAGATCTAGATCAGTTGAAGCACTTGAATATAGTTATTACAGTAAACTTGTTGTTGAATCAGACACTCTGTTGAATAGTCAAGCACTCTACTTGAACTATGCAAAGTTCTTCCCCTTTCGGTGGACCCCTGTGGGACCTCCATTTAGGAAAAAATATGTACGGTAATTATTTATGAGAGAAAAATATTCTTTTGACCCAGTTTGAATAGTAATAAATTGAAGATTTTCCTAAAACTAATGAAGTATAAGACTGTGAAAATACATACAACACAACTGTCACATTAAACTGCAGTTCAGCGTTTAACTCTTGATGTTCCTCTGAACAGAACATCTCATCTGTTATCTGTAAGCTGTCAGCTCAACAGACTGCAGGATTATGCCGCCTACCTCCCGCTAACAGCTAACTGCTGCTCCCCCTGCGGACGTCACCACGGATCGTTGTTCACAATGTAGCATTAATATGGAAAAAAAATTCTGTGCCCCCTGTTGATAGTGAGTTTGGTGCATCCCTTTGGATTTTGATATTTTTGTCATATTCTTCTTAGGTCTTCTAAGTTGCCAGCCAGTGATAGTAACTATAGCAACAGCCTGAATAGAGGAGCTCTGTTGTAGCGAGCACTTGGTTCAGTTTGTCATTTGCTGTACATATACATACATACATAAATCCTTTTTGTCCGAGAGGATGAGTCTCGACGAGTCCTGATCTCTTTTATACCCAGACAACATTTGTTATTTGTATATGTTTCTTTTGTGACGATATACAATTTGCTATTTCAAGGACGTTTAACCCCTCAGCCTTACCATTGCAGTGGTTGACCATAGCCAGCAGCTGCTGAACAGTGTCCGCGAGCACGGCCTGCTGCTTCTGCAGCGAGGTGCTGTTGAGCGTGGAGCTGCCCAGCTCACCCTGGAACTGACTGACCAGTCGACTCTGCCTCTCCAGAAGCTCTTGAAGCTGCTGCTTTTCGCTCTCCAGGCCCTGCAGCTCCTTCCCATACCGAGCCTCCAGCGCCAAGAGCCTCTGTTCCAGAAAACTACCGTAGACCGAAAAAACAACAGTATTACTTTATCTTCCTAAAGACAGTGCACTGGAGAAAAATCAGCCAATCCAAAACACAGTGTTATATCGAGCATTTAGATGCATGTTGAAGGGGTGGCAAGGAAGCGGGAAGACAAATCCATTCATTCAGGATTTACCTTGCGCAGCAGAGGTTGCACAAACTTGCACATTTACATGAGGATGACTAATAGACTCCAGCGTGACAGTCTCATTGGGCTAACATCGTATAAACACCTGTACTGCAGCAGCATGCACAGATGGGCCTGCATGCTAAGCCTCTCGATCACAGCCATGAGGCAACCGTCTGACAGCGTGTGTGTGTGCGAGTGTGTGTGTGTGTGTCTGCACAAGAGCCACACCCCCGCCTCCAAATGAAGATCATAAATCCCTCCAGCCTGATCTTTATGGCTTTGACTAACGACTCGGCGGCAGTTATTTATTGAAACAATCCAGCCACCCAGATTGAACAAGCTACTTTTCAGCCCCGCGCGCACGCGGCCGCCGCACTAAACGTGTATCCATAATCTCCCACTTTAGGCGGCGACTCAGCGTGGGGCCTGGAAGGCAAGATGGATCAATTCAAATCATTTTCAACATTGCTTCCATTTCATCTCTGCTTTGTGGGGGGGGGACGCTCAATAACAGCGGCAAAGCAAGCTAACAAATTGTTCCCCATTATGTGTATTTTACTTGCAGGAACAGTCAAAGTGTAGACAGCGAGTATAAAGCAGCCCAGCAAATGTTTGAACAGTTAGAAGGTTTGACAGAACAAAACCATTCTGGATCGCATTGCATCCTGGCCAATTAAACTGTTATGCTTGTGATCATGTGCTATTTATTATTATTGTAATATATATATAGCGATTAGGCCGCTCTCAAACTCTGTCCACAAAATGTTCCGCTTCCTGCCAACAGTATTTTACATGTAATGCCTGTGAAAACAAACATGTCTCTGTGCGCTCTGTGGTTGGCTGCAGTTCAAATACTGGCTCCCTGCCCTCAAGGATCAGCAGCAGTAGCCCCCTACAAGCGCTGCAGTCCTTATTTCCCTGTTATACCACAGCCGCCCGGCTGCAAATCTACTCCGACCTTTCCGATTTCATGCGTCCCCGTCATGGCGCTCACCCTCGCGAAGATGTGTTCATTTATTTACATGTCGGAGCCGTGACACCGACTTGAAGGACGAGGGCCAAGGGGCAGAGCGGGGCCAAGCAGGGCCAGATGTGTAGCAGGTGTTGGAGCCGGGGCACCGTGTTCTCCCGGCCACACTCGGTACGGATGGATGGAGCGATAAACAATCAGCTTTAAAGAGAGAAAACACCCGCTCCCTTTCATGCCGCCCAGCACCCTGCCCTTCACCCCCGCTGGCCTTAATTTGACCTTGTGTTCCTCGAGAGAAGAATGGGAAACCACTCCTAACGTGCACTGCCTATTCACCGGCGAACGCACACGCACGCTGACACAATGCGCATTATGCTGTTGTTATGTGCCCTGTTTTTCTGATCTGCCGGAGTCATTTTCCAGCTGTTTTGAAAAGGACAAGTTTCACACATGCGCGCGTACACATGCAGCTTGTCGCATTTTTGAAGACCTTGATATTTTGCCACCCAGTCTCAAGTAGCTTTTTCCTGTGAAAGCATTCTGTGGTGCACAGGAAGAGGTGCCTGTCATGTTTTCCTACGGCGGCCCCGCCCAGCTCATTGGGAGTCGGTGAGGAAAATGAAGCGGCAAAGAGGAAAACAGCGCCACCTACAGCAACTAAAACCCCACTTTCAGAAAATCCAAGAAAAAAGACAACACTGGAGCCAGACTGCTCAAAGGTATAATTTGTAGAATTATGGTCGGAATTTGAAGGTAGCTCCAAAAACATACACTAGGGGGCAGCATATCACCAGAGCATATGACTGCTGCTGCTCTTTGCTAGCTACCTTTGGCTGTAGCTAGCAACCGTTACACAATTAGCTCATGGCTCCGTTAGCCGTGGAGCCAGTGGCCTGGAGTTTAGAGATCTATAGACCTGGTTGTATCTTTCTGTTGAATGAGGAAAATAGCAGTAAAAGTATTGCTTTTCGTGACATTTTGTGAGTTTATTTTGTTCATTTATTACGCTAACACCTGGCATATAGCTGCCAACTGAAGCTATCGGACTCTCGCCAGTACAAAGTAGTGTTTTGAGACAAGACGGGCCCGGGCTACCTGGTTAGCATGTTAACTTCAGGAGACGTCTCAGCATCAACGCTGCTGTTTCTTCACGCTCTGTTGATCATGTCAGTTCTTTTATTTTTGCTCCATTAACATTATGTTGTCAAAAAATGAGAGAAAAACAGGGGGGCTCTAAAATTACCACTTAAATTCACAATTATGGCTCTGAAAACGAAGTGCCCTACACACAGTACAAGACTTGCAGCAAACCAACCATTGTGAAGTGTGTTTTGTGTGTGTGTGTGTGTGTGTGTGCTCACCTGTTTTTATCACTGAGGCGTGAGATCTCCTGAGTCTGCAGGAGAATATGTTTCTCCAGCCGGTTAGTGAAGAGCGAGTACTCGAGCAGCTGGATCTCCAGGCGACTCGTCTGGTTTAGCACCTATAGATTGATTTAAAAAAACAGAGGAATAACTCCGTCACAGTATGTGCAGGTTGGAGAATAGATAGGAGTGATGGGGGGTGGCGATGATGGGAGGGAATAAAAAAAAAAGGACCCTTGGGGCTAAACAATGTCGCACAAGACATCAAAAGGGCTCATAAGGCTCCTTCTCTGATCTCAGAACGGCAACTTGAGCTCATGTGCACCTGTGACATGTTTTGAAGTCGCAGACGATACGAAAACACAACGCGGCTCAGATATTTGCACAGGTTGTGGTTTCACATCGGCTTTGATGAGAGAAAAAAGAAAGCGTGACAAAAACAAGCCAATCTGTAATAACAGCTCTGTAGCATGATTGAAGACACATCTGTGTTGTGCTACTGAGTTTTATGTTTTAATTGGCCTGTCGTCAGGCGCCCAGCTCAACTTATTGTGTCAATCAGAGCCGGCGGATCCAAATACCAGCTGTTTAAAGGCAGTTGCCGCCACCTTTGGGCACGACTTCTCGGCGGGTTCCATCTGATTTACATTTAATTAAGTGCTTCGCGAGTGACATCATTTGTTTTTGCATGGGTGTGACCCGCACAGTTGTTCATTTGGATTGGCTGCAGACGAGTTATCTCAGGCTCACACAGACGCTTCCTGACGGGCTCACCTGGGTCTCAACGTCTGTCAGTTTGCGGGTCTGCTCGGCTGATTGGCTGAGGAGGTTGGTTCCCATCTCCAGCATGGCAGCTGTCTGGGTGTGTACCGCAGTTCTCTTCATTTCCTCCATCCCAGAGCGCACATTCTCCTGGATGAAGTTCTCCAGCTGTAAGGAGAACAAGTAGACTTTGAGTATATTATCCAGGATGTCAGATTCCCTGGTTTCATTGTGGTGCTAATCATATTTTAGGAGGAAATGTCCCTTCTCGCTGACAGCTTGATGCAGTGTGAAAGCAGCAACCTTGGAATAGTTTTCAGCTTAATCTTTTCAGGCACTGTGATGGACTCATGGAATTTAATATCCCCAGGCTACTTGCAGTGTCTCGCCACCCACCTATCCAACGGCAGCTCTACCTCAGGCAACTCTTAGATTAATAAGATTATATATAGTGTTTAGGAGTTTCACTGGGATTTCAAAAAGAGCAATGATATACAGGCTGACTTTGTGATATTCATGGGCAGGACTTCAGGGATAGTCACCCACACTCTGTAATCAATCAAGCCCAGAGAAAGAAGCATTGGCAAAACCCGTCACGTGTTGCAGCAGGAGTATAAATAGGATGGCATCCATCTTCCCCCAATAAATAGATTTTCTTATTAATGTGGTCGGTTTGAGCAAACGGCATGTGGAAGACAAATTTGTCCTTTCCTGCCGGGCACAATGGACTTTTGTTTGACGTTCAACGGGCGACGGCCTGTGCCTGGCAATAAAGCAAAGTAGAATATCGAACAGTAATATTTATGACCTTTTTTTGGTAAGAGATCAGACTTCACTCGTTAAACCGCACGACTGGAAAATTAAGTCTCCAAGGGGAAGGCATTCAAGATGATCCAGCTAATGAGCGGGTATTCGCAAAAATCGTAGAGAATTCAAATGAGGCTATGATTGTTTGTTTTTTCAATGCAAATGGCCGTTTCAGAGAGGAATGGGATTATGATAATGCATTACCACAGGAGAGGGCTTTTTCTATATTTTATGCAGCAAAGGAAATACTGATCCAAGCGGGCAAATAGAGATGAATCTGCAATTAAATTGTTTGTCTCCTTGTAATCTTTCTCCCTTTGTCCCCCTTCTTCCTCTTGATCTCTCTCACTAACTCCCTCATCCATTCCAACTGTCCCCTCTTCCTCCCGCTCGCTCTATAAATCCATCTCTCACTCCTCCATCCCGCTACTTTAGGACAAGTGAGACAGCCGAAAAAATCCCCTCATAACGAAGGTTATGAGGAGATTACCATGCGGATTAAAGCCAAGTCCAAAGGAAGAACCGAAGATCCCTGCATCATAATCAGCCCCATGTATTGAAGCTGCTATCGGCCGCCCGTCCAAAGTGTTCCCATTACAGCCTTCTGTGACAGAGCTCGATCCAAAGGTCTTGATTCACTCCATCTCCCTCTTCCAATTGCGTTAATTGCAGCTCTGTCACATGCTGCTCCCTTCAGCCAGATAAATCACATTTGGGATATAGAATAATTCTCTTTTATTGTATCTGAGACAGTAGGGATCAGTGCTGAGAAAATCATAGGGCTTGTATCACTTGATATCTTAATTGTTGAGCCAATGGACACATTTGTTCTCGATTACAATTACAGAGGAGAAGGGGAACACGTCCGCTGGGTGTTCTGGCAAATAATAATGACTGAGACACATCATCATAATGTACTATATATGATTTCATGAAAAACACAACTTGATTGATGTGTCAGTGTAACAACATACAGCAAAATGAACTGCATTTCAGGCCTTAAGAACATTTTTGTAGTATACCTCTAAATGCTGTCTAGAGTCAGTTAGCTTTGGTTTTATTTGGATTTCTACCTCCATCACACAACAATGGATGAGAACGACATTTTGCTTGTGGTGCAAGTAGCATTTAAAAATGACATTTAGAGAAATCAGCAGCAAAAACTTTTTCCAGAAACAATCTCCATGTTGTTTCGCGGAATCGATTGATCTCATTGTGGACAGATGGCAACTACTTTCTGATGAAGAATTTTTCCAAACAGAAATGGTTGACAGCATTTTTCTGGGGTTTTTGTCAGAACCAGGACATGTTTTTGGAAAGCGATGTTGTAGTGGAATTGTTTTCCAGTAGTCTCTACGGAAACACAGAGGATAAAAGAAAAGTGGATGGATTGCCACAAAATAGATATTCATGATCCCCAGATGAATCCTGTTGACTTTTGTGATCCCATAATTTCATCTAGCAGTCGGTCAGCATTTTCACTTATCCAAGTAAAATATGTCATCAATCAACCTTTTCCCAATGGTCTAGTGTTGAAAAAGCAAGTAACAATGCAAATTGAACTGGCACCCAAGTATCGTGATAGTATCGGGATCGGTTGTGTATCGTTTGTGTATCGTCTGCTTGTTAGCATGCTAACAAGCAGAACTACGATGGTGAACATGGTTAAAGTATACCTGCTAAACATCAATTTGTTAGCATGTGGACATTAGCATTTAGCTCAAAGCATTGCTGTGCCAAACTACAGTCGTGCAGAGCTGCATGCATGGCTGTAGAAGCTTGTTTGGATGTAACTTTTCAAAGCTTAGTGCCACAGACAAAATTCCGTTCATCCGTGCCATATTAGATGCAGACATTGCAAAACCATGGCGAGATAAAACCAAAACTGTCTCTTTCCTCGATACCCCCCAGAGATATGTTTTTGTACTTTGGATGAACTGACTTTTCAAAGTACATTTTTGTTTATTTGCTCTCAAAGATTGTTCAGGATGGAGAAAAGGGGTGTGTGTTTGAGCAAGACCAACTGCATAATGTGGGTGACATCGGCATTGGCTTAATGAAATATTACTGGGCGAGGAAGCCGGGTCGCCAAGGGTTCCCTAGCCACCTTGATCTCTATGCAATATTTCTGCATTAGCATAATCCGCACAGGCTCTTAAAAGCACTAACAAAAGCACACTCACATCCCTTTTGCCAACCCCTCAGGCGCAAGGGACTAGATGGGGGGTTACGTAGGGGGTTAGGACCAAAAGAAAGCAAACACTAGTTTCTTCTTGGAAAAACAGAATAAGTCTCTGGAACATTAATACAGTCCTGTTGCTCTCTTCTACTCGGAGATCCCCCGTGCGGAACATGCTGGATTAGTGTGTGTGTGTCCCGAGTTAGTGTGTGGGTGTGTGTTTTCTTTTAAGGGGTTTTGGTGGACGGCTCACAGTAAGAGTCATACCGTCCCTGGGGAGCTCTGGTAAGATGGTATAAAGTTTCACAGACGCACCAACACACACATGCCTGGAGCGCTTCCACATGCATATTACCGATTTCTCCTCGAGCTTATGCAGATAGGCTTAATGAGCTCCACGAGGTGCTGAAAAGGCTTTGCCATCTGGGGTCAGAGGTCAGTATACCCCTGTGCAAGTCTTAAAGAGCTCTCTAGAGTCGGGCTATGTTTGTGTGGAAAACCCACCTACGGTGCGATCAGTTATGCATCACTGGCCTGCTGGGGGTAACTTGTTGAAAGGTCGGAACTCTGTGTTCGCTCCAGACGTTCTGTGGAGGAAGTTTGGCAACGGCGCAAGATATGTGTCAGCAGGGCTTTTTCTGATTTAAAATGTATCTCCTTCACGACCGCTCATATCACAGCCGAGGTGGAGCGAGCGAAACATGCGGCTCAGAATATTCACAAAATATATGTGCAATACGTGATGCTTTTGCATTCGCCAATTTAGCCAGCGCTTTTCGGACTGTGTCCATGAATAATATACTGCGCACATGAGGAAAAGTGCGTGCACTCTCACTATATCTTCCTCGCTGTGTCACATACAGTGTGGCCCCCTGGGATGCTTCCCAAAGAAGTTAGGTCTCCAGTTCATAGACTGAGCATCAGACAGAGTGCACACGGGGGACCTGAGTGTATGTGTGTGTTTTTTTTCTTTTCTTTCTTTCTATGTGCATGTCGAGAGAGCGCGATCAAGATAGACAAAGAGCACGAGATGTGATGGTCGACAAGTCAAGGTGCGTGATGAGACACATTCATCATCCCAGAGGTGCAGAGCGGTCCAGATAGAAGCGAAGGAGACGGATAGAGAGGAACAGTGTCAAAAGAAAAGGGAAGGAAGGAAGAAAAAGCGCAGACAATTTTGTGGCGAGCGAGAGCGAGAGTGGGAAGTGACAGGAGCACAGGAAGAGCTTTGGCATTCATAATGCCCCATTTTCAAATCCCGAAACATAATCAACATGTTTGCGCTCAGCCGGCCAATCTAAACACTCGACACAAACCCTTATAATCGGGCCGAGGATTAGTGTATACCATAAATATTCTCTGAGTGATGCAGACAAGAATAGGGAGACGGGTGGAGAGGGGTGGCGTGTCAGTCAGTCTCTCCCAGACAATGGCCCAACACTGATTCTGTGCCCCGATGACCTTAGCAATGAAAACACTATTGTGAAGCCGCTTTTAATCGCATCATTTCATTTTAGTCAGTCATAATCCGAGCTAAATGGAATCGCAAAGGCCAACAGCCCGGAGAAGAGACGTGCTGAAATGTGTCTCCAGCAGATAAACACGATTTTCTGAATGAGGAGCATGTTATATTTTTAAGTCAGCTGGGTTTAGTGTGTGTGTGTGTGTGTGTGTGTGTGTGTGTGTGTTGGGGGGGGGGTGCTGAAACATGAGTCAAGAGCGAAGTTTCTGAGGAATGCTAATTTAGCAGGTTTAACTGTGTGGGATGTGTTTGGCACCGTGTGATATAAGCAAACTTATTTCATCTTGTCTTTCTGCTCTCGCATGCAACAGGGAGTTCTGGCCTCCCAGCGGTCTTAAATACAGACGCACACTCGTACAGCAGGCGTTGTCATGGAGCCAGATATGCATACAGCAAGCATCCAGGAAGTCCCAGCTGAGCACTGAACTTATCAATAATGAAGGCTTGTCAACAGCTGTTACCGGCTAGTGTATCTTGGGCATCCCATGCTTGTTTTTTCAGCATTCGGTTTGAAGCTCTGCAGGCTAACGTGTGACATGTGAAAAAGGAAAAGAAGAAGACCACGAAGAGTAAGAGCGTCCATACCTTCTGAAGCCACTGGGTGTTGTTCTCCATGGCGCTCTCCAGACTCTCCAGCTTCGTCTCCTGCCAGGAAGGCCTCTCCTTTTGGGCCTTGACCTGCTTGGACTGGCTCGTTCCAGGCTCGGCCTCGGGCGGGGAGTCCCTCTGGAGGGTGTTGGTGACCTGGAAGTCCTTTAACGGTTGGCAGTGCTCCACCTCGGGGAGGATGAAGGTGTAGCTGCAGGGGCCGTGCTGCACGCTGTGCTGTTGGCGCTCCGAGCCGATCGCTGCGGCCAGCAGGTGGGCCAGGTAGGCGAGGGTCAGGGCCAGCAGGCGGCCCATGTCAGGGGGAGGAGAGGGAAAGGGGAGGGAGGGAGGAGGATGCTCCACCTGGCAGAGCAGAGAGGGCCGTCAGGTGAGTTTCCTCTTTCGGTCCACTATCTCTCCTTTATCTTGTTCTTGTTAAACTGTCCCTCAAGACTCTAACTCTGTCTTCCTCTTGTCTTCTCAGTCCAACCCCTGCTGCTCCCGTCTCTGTTTTATCACTTTCCCCTCTCCTCTTTTGGCCCGTCCTCCTCTTCGCTGAAGCATCCAGGAGTCCTCTTCAGCCCAGTTCCTGCTCCCTGCGGTTCCTCGTGCGGGCAGACAGAAAAAACACACACAGGAAAAGGGAGATTGACTCCTATTGTAGCGTCGGCACTCCGGCCAGCGCGTGCAGCCCGGTCCAGGAAACCAACAGCAGACCTCCCCTCCCACCATTTATCTCTCCGCTGAAAAGTTGCTTTTCCTCACCGCCGTCTTTTTCGAGCTGCTGGAGTCCATGTGTTGGTCCGGAGGAGAGGAGGGGTGGAGAGGAGAGTGGCCCGCTTCAGGATGTTGGCTGAAGTGGTAAAGCTCTTAAAGTAGAGAGAGAGAGAGAGAGGGTGGCCCACCTCTCTCCACACACACACACACACACACACACACACACACACACACACACACACGCACACACACGCACCTCCTTAGCACATAATCACTCAACCACCCTTCCCTCTTTCACTTTTTTCCCTCCCTCTTACGGTACTCCTGTTTGCGGGGGTTAGAAGAGGAAGCTACACAAATACACATGGCTCCCCACAAGTGCAAAAACTAGGCACTTTCTCTTACAACTGTTTGCTCCCTCCCATTTTTGTCCTTCTCTCTCTCTCTCTCTCTCTGAAATCCAAATGTGCTTTACTGGCATCACCGTAGTTAATTAAGTGCAGCACCGCACAAACATGTTCTACAAGCGTTAAAATGCCTGTAAAAAAAAAAGGTCAAATAATGAAAATGTAATAGTTCACAACATAAGTCAGAAAGAAAAGAAAAAGCCTGTGATTAAATATTTTAAACTGAAGGCCCGGCTTTCTGACAGGATCTCACTGAGCTTTCAACCGTATCATTCGGAAAGCAGCTCATGCTTCATGCTCAGACAAATGCTTTTCACTCTGCGGTATTCTGTACACTAGACGAAACTATACAGCTGTGTTACTTTACTACAGCTTTAATTTCCAAAAGCAATCGTTCCAGGAATAAAATAATTAAAAGAGGTGGTTAAGCAAGTAATTTGGCAGTGTAATAAAATGAAGGAGAGAGATTAAAAAAGCAGCCAACAGGAGGTGGATTTTGGAGGAGGTGTTCTGCTGGTTTTCCCCGGGCTGTCACATGCCCTGACATATTTTGCTGCCTCCATGGAAATGTCAGTCCTTCTGTTTCTTTATTGGGGTTTTAATTTGGCGAATAACTGGCTCTTTTGTTTTTAAACAGGCTGCAGCGGAGCATCATGTGTCGCTCTGTCTCAACCTCTTGTTGTTGGCTGAACTGACTCTGTCTGTTTGACTGTCTCTTGCCAAACTGTCTGTATTAGATTTTTGTATTTAGTTAAAGTTAAACTGAATTTTGAAAGTCCCTGTCTTGATATTAAGGAATACATTGGAGATACTGATAGCTATTGAAAGGACAAAACATTTCTGGACATATTTGTCCTCTTAGCATCTACTGTAGTCTTTCTGACTTTGGTTTCTCATGGCAGTGTTTCGACACTATGAGTGCCCATATAGCATTGGCTTGTCAAGTGTTAGCAATTTAGGCTGTCTCTTTATAAAGTTCAACAATTAGAAGGAACCGTTTGGAGGTTAGTTTGTATTCCAGTTGAAAAATCGCTTGCAAAGCCCGCTAACATTAGCACCAATATCCATTCGACCTTTCCTTAGATTTCCCCATTTCAACGCTTGTTGAGTCACTGTCCAGCTCCTGCACTGTTATATTTTCCCCACATTATACAAAAGCGAGGGATCTACCTACTCTTATAGCTTTCTTTGTTTTATGGGTCTGGTTGAGTGTATGATGACAGATATTCAGACTGTTGAAACTATCTGCAACAGATGGTCCTGCAACACTTTATGTCTCAAATCACAACTCGGAAAAATTTACAAGGTGCTTAAATCAAAAATGGGACTAAGCAACTGCTAGCAACGTCACTGCCTCATCCAGTTAATCATCTGTGTGGCCATTGGGATTGATTACCTTGGGAAGCAACTGGATTCAATCCATCTTGTCATGCTTAAAGTTATACGCTTGTGGCCAAATCACAGTTGTTCAGACCTATCGGCGTCCGTCGACGTGCTGCTGGCAGCAGCGGGCGTGGTTTAGGTGTGACCATCAACGAAAGACTGTTCATTTGAAAACAACAATGGCTGCTACTAAAGAGGTGAGCTTAGATGCTGCAAGCATCGGTTACATCGGAACTGGAGAGTATTCCGTCATTGAAAGAAGAGGGAAAGTACAACACTGAAGGCTATTCTAGGCCTATTCTACTCTCTTCTCTCAACTGGCGTTAAAGTTAAAGTTTGATTTACCAATGGGTTCCACTTGTGGTAGTGCTCTTTCACTTTTGATCTGACTGGTTAAAGTTAGCCCATGAATGACAGTGAAAGGGCAGATGATTCGTCCAAATGCCGGCCAAGTCAATTTGGAAAGTGCCTCCCCTTTTCCAAGGGACGGTTTTCCCAGATGGTTCTGTGCAACAAACCATCTGGTGCATCAGGTTATGAAAGTGAAGCCATATTACATACAATTGCTTAGTGCCAACACAAAGATACCGAGCCAATTAAAATATCACTACCCACATTGTCAGTGAGAGCCAAGATCTCACAGCCCTTGGAGGACACTAATTACTTGTGACCAATTAATTACACAAGTCGAAACCCCCAGTGACAAAGCACTCGTGGCAAAAACACATTTTAATTTCACTGTAACTTCAAGTACTTCGGCAGTTACTCCGTCACTGTGTGTTGTCCGTTCAGTGCTGAATAGCATTCTCAAGACGAGGCCTTCAAGACCAGCTGATGACAGGTCTTCTCTATGTCCTCTCTTGTTGCCAATACAGAGCTCTACAAGTGGTAGGGATTGCATTTGGTGCCATTTAAGTGTTAAGAGAACTGTAATGCTCTTGTTTAGATACTAATTAAAAGTATAAATTGGCCTCATTCAGCCTGGCATCCATTTATGTTTCTGAGGATGTTCTCTCTCGCTCACACCGACAGCCAAACCTCCTCTCCATCACTTTCAATTTCCTCCATCTACACAATTATTGTTTTATTCATATCGCGGCTAGTTTCACTGACCTTATCTCCCACTGTGCTATAAAACATTCAGTCCGCACTAGACAGCGCAGATTGTCCACTTAATCATAGTCTGAATGGACATAGTCATAGCAGGGGCACCAAACTCAGTTTCAATACATCCTGCTTCTTTTCAATACTCTCCTGTGACAGTGATCAAGTACCGCCGAGTCACAAAAGCAAAATAAAAACCCTCCAAGGATAGCGAGAGAGGAAGTTGCCCCGTCACACATCCGACATGAAGGCTGTTTGTTTGCTTCCTGTGATCAATACTCCCAGAGAGAAAGAAACCAATATTAGACTTTCAAATTCAACATTTTTTTCTCTCTTCCTCAGCTTCCTCTTTGTTTTTTTTTGTTTTTTTGCTTTTTCCCATGTAAGGAGACGAGTGTACAGTATGGACATCTTAATCTTGCATATGCTTTTCACGCACCGGAGAACCTTAGCCCTTATCTTCCAAGCATGATGAGCATTCCACGCTGCCACCGTTGTGTGGACGCTTAATGAGCCAGCAGCTTTGAACCCCAGTGTGTGGCCCCATCACTCAGCATAGCAACGACTCGGATATATAGCGACACGCATCAACTTATATCCACGCCGGTCATGCCTGCACTGATATACAGTACCCACACTTGTGAACACGGCACGTTTGATTGATTTTAAAGACCGAATTAACTTCGGCGCATGGATGACGGTGCTGATTTCACAAGCGGAGCCATCGACGTGTGATGTTCTCCTGTGGAAAGCAAGAAAAATAAAGGAATGTTTTGCTTCAGCCTCGAATTATCATGCGGTTTTGTTTTATTATGCAAACATCTCTCAGTAGACATCGGTCTGACAAATTGACTTGTATGTTAATTAAATTAAACTACTCCCAACTACTGTTCACGGCAGGAAGAACTCTCTGTAGAGTCTGCTCTTGCCACGGATAATAATCAGATGTCACTTTATGGTCAGCACTCTATCTCGGTTGCGAAAATCTGGAGACTTGGATGTGAGAAAACATGAAATGATTGAAAACAAAAAGACGTTTTCCCACTGAGTTGATTTATGCACAAACACGAGCACGCTGCTGTTTTTATGTGTAAAAGAAATTTACACGTGAGACTTGAGCGGGGTGTAATGAAAGATGGACACAGCAAGTGTGTTGGGTAACAGGACGCAAGTAATGATCTCGTGCAAACTCGCTCACACTGTAATATCCAGAGGGAGAACTCCCAACATTGTTCCCCTTGTGGCCTCTTTCTGGAGAATAAAAAAAGCACATTAACATTTTATTGCACTTAGTTTTTCATAAAAGGACAGGCCGAAGAGGAAGATGGGATTAGATCTTTTTGGCAGAAATAAAACCAAGTTGCTAACAAAGCGAGTCACGCTGGAGAGCGATGTATCGATGCGATTATTTATGGAGGCGGCTCGAACAATCAAACTGCCCAAGGTCTGCTGCGTGTCCAGTCATACACTATGTATCACCTGAGTCTTTCCAGCGTTCACTCATAACATGAGGGAAAATATTAAATGGGAGTCTGCTTTCAGTTACGCAACTGAATATGAGCGAAAGTGAAAAGTGGTCGTTGCTGTGTGCTGAGAGGAGTTTGACTGTGGTCCAGTATTCTTTCATGAAACAAATATCTGCTCATAAACCAAGCCCACATCCCATTCTAAAACACTACATACATTATCTCACATGATATATGTCCGATCATGCAGGTAAGCTCAGCTGGATACATGTGGAACTAACACTAAAACATGTTCTCTTCTCTTTCTCACATATTTCATACGGGACATGCGTATTTGTAGCCGTGCTAGCAGCGCGGCTCTAGGGATGGCCACTTTGGTCAAGGCCAAAATAAAGTATCTAACGGATTGCCGTGTAATTTTGGAAAGACATTCACGGTCCCTAAAGGATGCAGCAGTCTGATCTGGATGATCCCAAAAAGGTTCACTTTTTAAGTTTTAACTGACATTTCTTGACAAATACCGGATGGATTGTTGTGGCCAGAGACGAATTCAGACGTTGGTGATGCTCCACCAATGGGCCAAAGTTTTGGATAGAAATTTTGTTCAGCCAAGTGCAGACTGAAATATTTTAACACACACCAAATATTGAGCATACATTCATACCCTTTTTCCTCCTGTGGCACCATTGTAGTTTTATGTGAAACGTCTTCCACAGAAATCAGACGGATTTACCATGAAATTTATACCGACATTCATGTCCCCCTGAGGATGAATTCACATAACTTATTGACCCTTTAACTTTGAATCAGGTCAACATTTCTATTTGTTTGATTGATGGTTTATGAACGAATACCTGCAACACTAATGATAATTCCATTAGTCTCAGCTGGATTTTATGTCATGTGATGCGCTTGGTCGAACATTCTAAACTAAGATGAGGAACATAGTCATTTTTTTTCATTACCCTTCTGAACATATGAGCATGCCTATGATCGCATTTAGCTCAAAGCACTGCTCTGCCTAAGTACAGCCTGACAGAGCCATTAGCACGCTCTCTTAGCCTTGTTTGTTGCCACATGGCCAGGACTGTCGAGTCTTTAAAAACAACAGATAGTGAAAGGAGTTGAATAAAAACTATTGTGGCTGTTACATTCTAAGCTATGTTCCCATAAAAATAAAACAAACACATTATGAAACACTGAATTGTCTGTTGACGAATGATGTGTTACAATAAAAACCCGTGGTGACATATATTCACGTCAGTCACCTGCACTATTTTTAGATTTCCCCCAGAAACTGGAAGGAAACATCTCACACGTAAGGTTAAGTGCCTTGTTTATTGAAGTGTGCATTTCAAAGGTAAACACATTTTCTGCCATATAAAACAAAGTATGATGTTAAAAGAAATTGCCGAGGGCCCATAACTCAGTGTGCTGCAGTTTAACGTTTTCCCGGGGGGGATGCTGGTTGTTTAGTTTAGTGTCTCCTGTCAGGCCGAGGTATTTCCCGCTGCTCCCCGAAGGCCCTGAATCAATCCGCCTGCTGGATTCGAAGGTGACATTCAGCCTCCCCTCCCTCTGGTCAGGGTAGAGCGACTGGGTTTCTTCCTCGTCTGCACCATTGTCAACCAACCCTGTCCCCTGAGTAAAGTGCTGTGAAAGTGACAGCAACAACAGTGTAACAATAAAGAGAAAGAGAGAGCATTCTTTTGTGTTAAACGGGATCTAGAAAATGGAGAAAAAAGGTTTTTATTTTATGTTTAGAAGCCAAAAGTTTTCACAATGCAGAACCTATCCCTAGCCCCAATGCAGTGGGATCCATCACTCTTCACAGCAATCTGAGCCTTCCTCCTGGGCAGGGCGGAAAGACCATAGAGAGAACTGGCCCAGATTCCCCTTAAAAGTTCCTCCTTTAACGGCCCGCCTGAAACACTTAACACCCTCATCCACTCAGGCTGTCACTCACAAGCAACCATCTGTTTAAGGTCTGTTTGTTCAGACTAGGAGAAACGCGAGAGGTGCCCAGCTCAAGCTGCCCCGCCGCTGTCTGCAGCGGGTTGATAATGATTATGATAACAATGATGAAGGTGCTAGCATAGTTTTACTTCTTCCCCTCATGCTGTTTCTGGGAGTACGAGGCGTCTAGGCAACAGGGAGCCCCGGGGAGCCGTTCCGAAGAGAAAACAAAGTTTAGCCACGCTAATTTGTACTGGAAATGAGATGAACTTGGATGAACCCGCCTCTGACGAACCACAAGAGCGAGACATGTCCTGCTATAGTCAGTGTTCATTAAAGACACGCAGGGCGACTAAATCAAACTCCTGATGTGTTCGCTCTCTTGTGGCACAAATCACTTGGGCAAAGGGGCTTGAAGATGACATAATCACAAACTGACTGGTCCAGAACAAACAAAGCTCCAGACTGAATTGTAACTCGAATGCCATGGAGAGTGATTCACCCGCGGACCCTTTTGATAGCGCACACAATCATGGACGCATTCATCTCCATGGAGACTAAACAAACAGAGCAGTTGGTGCTCCTCGTTCACGTTACGGGATAGTTTTACCTCTCCTGACCTGCCGATCACGGCAACCCAGCCAGTCCAAAGAGGAAATTCCTGCCCTGGCAAGAAAAATCCATTATTGGCCATAAAACCCAACCTCACTGCAATTAAGAAATAAAATGCAAGTTGACTGTAATTGATCCAAGCTGATGCAGACAGAAGAAATATTGGCATTGACAAATAGGCACTTGGGAAATAACCGATTCCTGACTCAAGCATCCAGTCGAATGTAAGGGCAGACAGGTAAAGAGTTGTGAGCATGTAGCTCTCAGTGTGCGTCCGGGCCTGCCAACCACACCGCACAACTCTACGCAGACAAGTTAACAGCCCTCGTAAAAACAAGAACATTAAGCAAAGCAGGTCCAGATCCAACGTCTGCCTCTCATCGACCCTCCTCATCCGTTCCCCATTTGATCCACTTCTCTTGAATGAAAAACGTCCCCACTTCGCTTTCCCCCCTTTATAAATTTAACCATCTGAGTTGCCGTTCCTGTCGGCCCGTGACACATGCAGTCTGCTATGTGAGAGCTGCCTGTTCCACAGCCCAGAGACCATTATTCATAGCAAGCTGTCTCTTGTAAAACACCACCGAGAACCTGTTCGAAGCCTGGGCGCAATTAATTAGAGAAATAGGCAGATGAACACTGTATAATGTGGTGTTGCTTTACCACTGCTGCTTCCTGCCCAATGGCTTATGCGGAGTTTTAACAGAAAGGGTTTGGTAAGGGTGTGATGATGGCAATGAATGATCTAATGCACGTTGATTCCAACACCTCGTTTCCAGATAGCTCATGTATGTGTATGTCTGAGTCAACCCCCACGGGAACTTCTGTGATAGCGAAACTTCTCTTTCCCTCTTTTTTTTTGTTCAGAGTACGCCTCGAGTATGTTGAAAAAGGTTTTCTGCGGATTTTGGTCGGACTGTAAACGCAGCGTGGCATGCTAACTGTTTAGCGTACAGAGTGAATTCAAAACGTAAGTTGTTCATGCGTCTTTCAACAAAATATTTCACAAAACTGGATACACTCCTGGACGTTTTTTGGAAAATTGGTCCTGTTTTTTTTTCTTCTTGATAATGCTTTAAAAACAGAGAAAACCAGCTTTTCTTTGATGGAGATGGCTTTTCTCTCCATCCGTAAAGAAATGCATTTCCTTGAGTTGAATAACTAAGGGCATGCGTCTGTAATTACAGTCACAAAGCTGTGCGGAGACGTTAACCGTAAGCCGTCAGGAAAATCATCTGCTTCGTGCGGTCACAGTTCGTGGCACCTTTGCGCCTTCGACATGTCTGTTTCCATTCTTATCCCCCCTCCGGTTAGAAGGGCTTCCAGTGGCTCCGCACACGTGATCGAACTATAAAGACCCGTAATGTGCTTCATATGTGATTTCAAACTGCAGTGTGTGAGGGTGCAACCCTCTTGTTGTGCAGTGGGATTAGGTAATACAAAGCATTTTATGGATAAATGCATATTGGAAGCAGCTGCTTTTTCACCAGCTGTGCTTGCATCGCCCTTGATGTGTGTCGAGGATCAGGAAGTTTACCCTAACGGCCCGATGGTTGCTACCATCCACACTGATGAAAATATATATACTTATGGGTGCGCAGGCTTGAATCTGTTTGCTTTTACTGAATGTGTGTGAGATCTTTTGGGATGGCTGCAGTGCTCCAGGTACTGGATGGCTTTTGCATGTGTGTACTTACATTAGGTTTCATGTGGAACATATTCAACATGACCTCTGACCCCTCACACACTCAGTAGTCGGTTTCCTTTTCCTGACAGCAGCACCTGGGTGCACTTTTCCACTTTGCACATTTTCACCCTAGGGGGTATCCTTTATGTTTGTGTGTGTGTGTGTGTAGTATAGTGTACATGTGTTTGTGTAGGCGTGAGCATGCACATTTCAGGCCCCAAGTGTCCGGTTATGGAGGTGGTAACATGCTCACTGATTGGAGCTCATTAGTGCTCAGCCTTTCGGAGGACGTCAGTCTCCACGATAGAGTTGTTTGTGTGTACGCTTTCTGCGAGCGTGTGTGTGTCAGTGTGAATTCGTGTTATTACCCTTGTATTGCTTGCAGGTTTTCCATTATAAAAAGCTTGGCCAAAAATGGCAAAGAGCTCTTAGCCCAGAAACACTGCAGTTGAGACAAAAACGGTTAAAGTTTTTACACCGGCTGGCAAACTGCATAACAGACTGAAATGTTGGAATGCAGATAGAGAACTCTGCCTCTAGACAATCTCCAGGAAGTGGAGGATGCCTTGTTGAGACTGAGCATTCACAATGGGGTTGAGCAGGAACTCAGCTGAAACAAGTTTTTGCACTCGCGTGTAAGTACCATATATGTAAACTGTGTCATCTTTGGGTTGCTGACTGAGGTTTACTCGTTCAAGCGTGTGAACCACTTGTTCTGTCAACAGCTCTGTTAATCTCGCAATCAAAAACATTAATCTGAAGCTCAATTCGGAGGTACTTCAAATTGTTTTCTCACAAATAATAAATATAGCAACTTCTGATTGGCCCTGCCCACTTCCAGTTCAAGCACCACCCACATCTGCTCCAAGCCCCGCCCATTCCGAGTAGGGATATGGACACAGATAAATTAGTAATTAGATGTAGTATCATAGCAACCGGATACAACTTCAGAGGCAGAGCGATGCTCATTCCTTGGAAAGCTGCTCAATGGCGCACAGAGCAAAAAAAGCTTCTCGGGTATAAAATTACCCGGATCTGAAATTATTTAATCGTGCAGCTCTTCTAGACTTTCCAAGTGTTTGGTACAGAATGGATCGAGTTGTGAAAGTGAAACGAGTCGTTTTGCAGGGACGCTCGGAAATACATATCCACTGTTTTACAGCCACTTCTTTCACAATATGTAAGCGTATGGGAGTTACTTATGTATGTAATTACATGGTGTAAATTAGCTTCAAAGCCTGGCACTTGTCCCGGGGCCTCGGGTTTAACAGAAACAGATACCCTGCTCATCCCTGATTTACAGCTGCGCTACCTCTAACAGCTCGTAGTTCGCCGTGAAATAACGGCGATCCTCCATGTGTCATTTTTTCGATGGGATGCACATGCACAAAAAAACACCTGAGTGAGATTTGAACACGGCATCCAGTTGTGCATCCGCACACATGCTACAAATTCAACTCCAGTCACAAACGTGTGCACAAACATAATCTTACGACCTGACACAAACACACGCACAGCACCATCTTGAGTGGATCTCGCTGAAGTCCCCGGAACATTATGTCCCCGTGAATTATGGTTTTAATGCTTCATCGGTTCCCATTAGGCTATCCATCACGCCCGGGCTCGCTTAGTCATGGAGCAGTTTGATCAAGCCGGAGAAACGCTCATGATTGAGAGAGACAGAGCAAAGAGTTGAGAGAGGAGTGGAAAGGAATGGCAACGAGGGTGGGGGAAAAGAAAAAAAAAAGGAAAAAAAAGCATGCAGATAAGTGGTTGTAAACGAAGGAATTAAAGAGAGTGAGATAGCTGGGGAGAGAGATGTTGCTGTGACCTGGAGGGAGATAAAATGTGTGGATAAAATGGGCGAGCGGCAGCGGAGAGACCGGGCAGGGGAGAGGAGTCATTTAGACAGATTGATGGTGATGAGGCAGAGCTTGAGATCCCTCCAATACTGATAACTACTCACGACTCAGAAAATGGGCTGTGTGTGTGTGGCTCTGTGCGGGTTTGTTTTTTTCTCATTTGCTCGTCGCGCCGGTCCCTCGCCGCAAAAAGCGGCTCTGGAAAAGTGGCCTTGACATCAGGTGGGATCCAAACAATATTAAAACACAAACGCTGGTCTACTTAGACTTGCATGAATGAAAACACCAATTTCGGCGCTGTCTCCGAATTCAATTCTAGGTCCCCGGGTGTTTCTGAGTCATTTTGCATTATAGGTGGCGGGGAGAGGAAAACCGAGGACTGTTGCGAGGACGAAATGTCCTAGAAACGCAGGTAATCGAGGCTGAAACACGCAATTACACACACAAATGTGTCCTATAATGGAAGCTCATTACGTTGACTTGTGCCATGAAATTGGCCCTGGCCCCTCCATCAAACATGTGATTATAACCCTCTGTTAGCTCGTCGGCGCTGATTGAATATTGAGTCTTTTTAAGTACATGCCTCCGATCATGTGAAACAATTTTTGTTCCATGACCAATTCCGCTTTTGTAAGATCAGAGGCACGTGGAATTCTCCAATTCGGCAACCGGTGATTACTTCGAAACAGCCTTGATAGTAGACCTCGAAATGTTCTTGCTGAAAGAGCACACCTCAAACAATTGTTGATTGGCAGGAGCTCGAGGAAATTGTGTTTTAAGGGAAGCTGCTTCCCAATTACACCCTTTTCCTAGCCTGGCTTAACTTGGAATGGCTTTTTACTTTTACTTTTTACATTTTTGATAGATGCCACATGTGTTGCGCGGCTCCGCGAGATGTTCGCAGGAAGATGTTAAACGCAAAAGTGCTCTGACCCAGAAACCGTCCGCTGGGCTGCATGCCAGGCCGCACAGGTCTTTATGTGGAGGAAGTATCAATTCTGATGGAGGTGTTAAAGTAAAAATGCTGTCAACAATATGGATCACCGGCCACAGAGGGTTTCAATCAACCATGCAGCATGAGCGGAAAAAGGTATGGCAACTCTCCCCAAAATGTCAGTGACGAATGTGCCGGCCGAGAGCTCTGAAGGTTGCGTGTTATTGGGAGAAGAGGGAGGAGTGACAAGGAATGAAAGAGTGGAAGATAAAGAGATGGATGGAGCCGGACAGGAGACAGAAAAGGGGAATGGTCCGAGATAACGCAAATGAAGACAAGTAGGAGTGGAGGGAGAAAGAGTTCACGGGAGTCCAGAGAAAGGAGAAGATGGTTAGGAGAGGACACAAAGCCACAGGTTGGGGTCTTATCTTACAAGATCAGCCTGAGGGATGGGAGCCCTCCACAGTGGAGTCCGGACGAGGAGAGGAGGAGGAGGAGGAAATGATGGGAATGTTACAGCTGGTCTCTTTCATAGAAACCTGCGAGGAGAGAGATGGAAAACAGAAGCGATGCAGCGAGCCATATGCTCGTCCTGGCACACTACGCTCCTCCCCGAGCGCCTAAAGACAAACATCCAACGGAGAATGAAAAAGAAAAACATAAAACAGCAAAAAAAAAGAAAAAGGAAAATGAACTCTTGTTGTTGTTGTTATTACTTTACGATATGGTGTGGCTGCTCAAACAGAGGAGTGCATGACCTTGCTTTTATTACCATGAAAGACAGGAGGAGTCAGCATCAGAACCTAAATACTGCTTGATATTAAGCTGGTCGTGTAGCATCTGGTGTTACTCAAGAAGGCTGTGTGTGTGCGTGTGTGTGTGTGAGAGAGAGAGAGAGAGAGTGTGTGTGTGTGTGTGGAATGTTGATTATTAGCCTGTTTTAATGCTTTCATTTAGAAATGACATGTCAGACTATGTCAGAATGGGGTGTGGGGCAACTTATTGGAAATCTGAAGGTGAGTGTGTGTGTGTCTGTAAGTCTGTATGAGTAGGTGCTTTTCAGTTAGTCACACAGTGTTTAGTATTTGAGCATGATGGTTTCCAACTGTGCCCTGTTTGTCAGCATGTGCTTTATATCATACGCTACTATGTCATCACTAACATTTATAAGTTGGACGAACACACCAGTTGTGGGGACAGATGACTAAACCAGAGCCGTAATGGAGACGATAGGCCATTGGCAGTTTGTATGATCTTTTCTTATTGGTTTTAGACAAATATCAAAAACAGATCCCGGTATAAACTGCCCATGGCAAAAAAAAAAACAAACAGTGCTGATGTTTTCAGTGCCATGTGATCCAAATATAGCAAAGTGCAAAATGCACATTCACTTCATGAGACAAATGAGTCGTATCGACTTTGTGTTCTGCCTTTATAAGGACTCCCTAGTATAGCGTGACATCAATCAATGCCACAGATAACTATATGCAGAGTTGTCCCTTTATTTTATGATCTATTAAACGATGTACCATATAGTTTCAAATGTGTATAATCAATATTAACCTGCATTATTTTATTTTTTGCCCACTTGGGAGCACCACAACAAGTAAGAAAAACAGTGCTGTCTCAGCACCTCATAAAGATGGCGCTCAGTAGATTGCATACCCCCGCCAAGGTCTAACAGTCCTCTGTAATTCAATCAAACTTAATACAATATCAAATGAAAGATAGTTAAATTCACTAGATCCAGATTTTTATTTTGATCCGCATCAAATTGTCTCCACTCATAGATACTAGCCGGTATACAGCTGATTTTTAATCAAGCTCTGTGCATTATTCCCTGAGAAATTAACAAAAATGTCACCCTATCTGGCAGTGATAAAGAAAGAGAGAAATAATGTCAAGATCTGTCCTTTTATCTGGAACAGCGTCTATTCTGAAACCCATCCTCCATCCATGATTGGTGTAAATCTGTTTAGTGGTTTTTGCGTCATCCTACTGACAAACCAAATCAACAGACGCGACTGAAAACATAACCTCCTTCACAGGGGTAACAACACAAATGTGTTAGCAAACAATTGAATATGAATAAATCCACCACACGTGGACCAAAATTAGCATTCATCTGCAGTCTTGTTCATAGCCACATGACCAGTGTCCAACAGGAAGTCCAGCATACACTCTTCTTGTTTCAGGCCATGAAACCAAAACAATAAGCTGAAAGACACCTAAAATATGCTTTGTCCATAACAAGGAACTTAAATATGATGGTAATCATCTGTAAATTAGTCACTATGGGCGACCGCTTCTCAGTCATTTGATCCGTAGTTAATGAAAAAATCTAAATGAGTGCACTAAATGTTTATTTGAATTATAGTTGAGAGTCATCCCCTGTTACAGCAAATATAATTGAGTTTGTGGTGTGTCTGCTTTGTAGAATTGCTGTTAAGGGGCTGTGAGTTTGAGAGGGCCCTTAGTACATGCAAGCAATAAGATATTTTCTGAGTCCTCTAATTTACCTCACAGTATGTCAGCGTATATGTCACTGCAGGCTCAAGCAGTCAGCTGTACGTCTCTTCTGTTGTGCAAACATTCATTAGCACAATTGTGCGATTACCTGAACCATCTTGGACTACTTTGTTCCTGAGTACGTGTATGAAAAAGGATAAATGCTGGGAGATAAACAAGAGCTTGTGTTTACTGCCTGTAAAGATGAATCATGCTCTGCTTTATTTTCTGCTTAATCCAATTCAGAGCTGATGTTGGAACATCGCAGCAGGCGATAGATTTAATTACAGTCCTCTTTAACAGTTTAAATGTGGCATTGTTAACAATCCATTTGTGCATGCCATCCAGATGTAATACAGTAATTATGCTACATCTTTCCCATTTAATAAACATATATCCTATAACTGTAATGCAGCAATTGACGGTCTCTACACATGCAAACACCAATACAAAGTGCGTCTTTCACAAGTCTACAACAGCTGTTTTAGAGGAACTATCCCTCAGACATGTTTGAGTCCTCTTTTTATTTCTCTCTCTCTTTTTTCTCTGACAGAATAGGCAAATAATTGTTATCTCAAAATCTCAACGTGGGCTGGAGGGCAGATAAAACTGAGCTCACTGACCCGCTAATACCCCTCTCACAATGGAGAAAAACCCACGAACAACCGCTCACATCTGGCTTCTGTCTTCAATGTAAATGCGTTTAATAAGCATGTGCTCACTCGTCAATTGACTCCGCAGGTATTATCTGCTCTGGCTTCAATCACTGAGTTTGAAAGGGAGATTGAAGTAAAAGATATCTGAAAAGTAAGTGTTGTAAGTGGCTTCTGTGCTCCGCAGTTGCCTGATCGGTACTGCCCATGTACAACTCTCAACACAGATGAGAACGCAGCGCGACGTCTCACTCTTTTGCAACTCCTGCTGTCAGCTCCGGAAGAAAACTCGTTTCTTACTGATAAAGACTTTGTAAAAGGGGTGTAAAAGTGGTATAACGGTGTCGTTGGTTGCTATTGAGCAGTTCTGCTGGCATGATTGTTCTTTTTTAAAGCTTCCCTAACTGTTCTTTTCTTTCTCACACTCGGGGCAGGGCTCCATAACAAACCGAACTTCAGACATTTGACATATAACGACCCCATTAAGTTAATATGGCAAACAAACGCAAACAGATGCTTATTTTGACTTCTAGCAGAGATTGTGCAACATTAGCGTTCATTTGGAGTCATGCTTCTGACCACCGAATGAATGTCATTAAAATATTCGTGTCCCGGAGAAATTTGCAACAAAATCTTTTGCTATGTTCACCAGCTTGTCGCTAATTTAATCTGTTTGCTGCTTGGTGCTGGGCAGGTAGTTATGGGGGTTTATCACAACTGAAAATGACATTAATGAGGAAGATGAAAGTGAAGCAAAATAGAGAAAACTTCAGACCGTAAAACCAAAATAGTTAGTTAAAAGATGTTAAAACGCCCCATAGAGCTGCGGGAAGAGTGGTATGTGTTTGTGGGTTTGACACTAGATCAACACCTTTCACATTACACAAAGTGATAATGGGCTATTGTTTTATATAAGACCATGATTAAATGCAGCTTTGAGCAAAAAAGGCTGGCATGTCACATTTTAGTAGCAAAGGCGTTCTAAAATCAATTTTAAAGCAGTCGGAGTAGGAACACATTTTTGCCCTCGCTTCTCTTTGCTTCTTGTGCTCATTCCTGCTCTTCGATCTTTTCTCTTTCACTGTGCGATAGATGTCTCCTCATTTACCGCATTTGTGATGTCTATCTATTTGTCTATCTGTTTGTGAGGACGAGAGAAAGAAATGGAGAGACAAGTGTAACGTGCCCTTGTAAAAACATGTCAGCCTACTGTACCAAGACCTCCTCAAAGCCCCGAACGCAGGAAGTGAAGTTGATTACAGCGAAACCGCGTGAAATTGTCCTGCCTCCTGTTATGTCACGGCGCCGCTTCACCACAGTAGCATCACACTCATCTTCATACGTTCGGCGATTAATTAAATGCATGCTATAAATAGCTTCGAGGAATATTGCTGACATTTGAGCTAATGAAAAAGATGTCATCTGAACTTTAAAGAGTTGTCCCCCTTTCGCTCCCACAGACACACATTTGAAAACTGAGCACAAACAG
The DNA here is from genome assembly GCA_039737535.1 of Lagodon rhomboides. Taxonomy (NCBI): domain Eukaryota; kingdom Metazoa; phylum Chordata; class Actinopteri; order Spariformes; family Sparidae; genus Lagodon; species Lagodon rhomboides. Next base: position 20,245,370 of record CM077799.1, on the reverse strand, counting down.
ATGAACCTGTGTATATCCCCTTAAGTCATTTTTTTTTGGATCATCCAAGGGGCACGGAGCTGGACCGCTGAGGACCATTGTTCGGTTGTCTTGGCTCATTTCGGGTGCAGGGCTTTTTGAGACAGTATTGGCTCGGCGCTCCGTTGTGGATTTATTATGATCCATTTTGCATTCCATCACCGCGAGCTGACACTTTGTGTGCTGCTCGGTTGTCAGAATAACACTACATTTCTCATTCATTTTTCAGGAGGAGGGCACCGCGGGTCCAAAACAGCCGCAGCTCGTACGCTGGGACTAGCTCTTGGCTCGGTGTAGAAAACAGTGTAGACAGCTAACAGCAGGGTGTTAGTGCTCCATTATGCTCGAGCGGGACAGAGGGGAGTAGAGGTGAGCTTGTGAGTTTGGCTTCTAGACAGCATTATACATAGTATATCTGAACAGAAAGTGCCTTATATTTGATTCCACACTTTAAATCCAGAGCTATGATAGAATATGAGGCATTATTTTGTGGTAGTGGATGTTAAATATGGAGGGATAGGAAAGTTTAAAAAAAACAGAACAGATTGAGTGACATTACTCAAACTTTATCTCATCAAAACATATGACTATGATTGATGATGACTAATAATCCCTTTCAAATTGCAACCATGCAGAATTTTTGCATAAAGTTGGATAAATAAGATCAGTCCCACTCTCATATCTACATGGCCAAATGCACAGCCAGCAGTCAGTTAGCTCAGCTTGGCAAAAAGACTGGAGGCAGGAGGACATAGCTAGCATAGCCTTGTCTAGTCTAGTCTAACACACATCAAACCTGGCTTAACAACAAGAACTTTGAACAAAAAGTTTAACATTCAGCTCAATAATAATGGTCAAGCAGACACCATGCTGGTCACCAGTATTAGCAAAAGCTTACGCGGTTTTACAATGCATAAATTAGTAATCTTAACAGATTACATTTGTTATTCATTCATTTTTTTCTTTATCACCATTGGATTAAGTCCCTGCATCCCCCGACAGAACACCACAGCTACATTTCAGCATGACATTGTCGAAACACAGCCGCCAACACTGCTGTAGCGAGAGCAATGAGATAGCCGACTTCTGAGTGAAATGCCCTCTCTGTCTGTTTACCCGTCTCCTTCTTTATTCCTGAGAGGGGAGTCATTATCCTCATTGTCCTTTTATTTGGCTGCTGGCCATTACCTGTCTGGAGCTAGCGCTGTCTGAATGTTAAGGAAGGGGGAGGAAAAAGGCGACACAGGCGGGGCATGGGAATTTCAAAATAAAGGGGTCTCTTACAGGCGATGATATGGAGCGACGTTTTCATTTTCGCATCGACGATATTGGATGGTTAATCATTAAACATTCATCATCATTACACCCCTAATGGTCGGTGGATTATTTGAGCTAGCTTTTGTCTGAAGCGGGCTCGCTGTTGCCCCCTGCCTTCAATCTTCGAGCTAATGATTCAAAGATCTAATTCTTGGGAACAAAGTGAATACAAGCATATTTCACAAAATGTTGAAGTATTCCTGTAAGTGCCACCTAAGGGTGCACCAGCTTAACATGTGCAACGCGTGAAACCAAAAATCCCTGAAAAAAGAAAAACGGAGACATAATCTGCCTGTTTCTAGTTTACATCTGCAGCGCATCTATTGTGATAACTTGGATTTACTGTTTGTTATTTATGATGTTTGAGGTTTGGAAATCTCGCACTACGGAGCTCAAATAGGATTTAAAGACTACATAGATTCATGCCAGACCACCTTCACGGGCCAATATATCTCACCAGTTGTGTTCGCTGAAAGCAGCGTTTCATCGCCCCAAAAGTTAAATCAAATTCAGGGGAGTGCTGGGAAAAAACCTGCGGGGAATATAGCTTTAGTAGTGTATCTAGCTACCATAATAGTGTCAGAACATGAAATATTCGTACACGTTAGCCAATGCAAACATATTAAAGTAATGGTAACAATCTGCCGCCCCTTCCCCCTCATCCCTCATTTGGCCTTGGTCATGTGAATGTGTGCCACGCTCCGTCGCCTAGAAACACCTCACCGAGCTCTGGCTGGGGTCAGCGGCTGCTAAACGGTGTTTCTTTTTTCTTTTTTTCCTCTCCGCAGCAGTCATCGCTTTGTCAGCCTGTGACTCTGGGCCACTTTTCACCGAACAGCTGTGTCTCGCCACTACATCAGGTTCAACTCAGGTGGCAGGCTCGCCGGAAGAGCCGGATCTGGCTCTCGGTGACTTTGCGAGTGCACTTCACGAGATCAGTGCCTCGAAAGTGGTTCTGCAGCGGGCGGGAAGAGCACGGATAGGTGAAGATCTCCACTCGAGATCTTCTCGGATCGAAGTCGGTGCACAAAGAGGAAAGAAATTCTGAGGACGTGTGCTGTATGCTTTGTGATCGACAACCAAATCACACCGAAAAATGTCTTCATCTGCCGAATTCCGCAATAATTTCACATGTCAAGGACTCTTTAGCTTCCGACCGACTGGAGTGATTTTCACACCGAAAGAATAACCGTGGAACACCCTAATGAATATGTTTCATACCAGACAGCCTCATATCCTCTGCCTGTATATCATCATCCTGTCAGTGTGTACCTCTCCTCCCTCCGCTCCGACTGCAAACTACGCCTTTTCAATGGAAGGCCTGACAGTGCGAGCCTCGGGGTCGGCCTCAAATCCCGCTGGGTTGTTAATGACCTCCTCTGTTATCACTCCGCTGCTACTCCTCACACCTGCACTCAAGAATAATATTTACCCTGTCTGTCACCATCGTGCGCTGTGTGTGTGTGTGTTTGTATGCGTCTTCCTGTCTTTGCGTCAGACTTTAGTGATGGCTTCCATTCGCCGCTTCTCTCGACGGACACAGCCTGTCTGTGTGAAACGGATCTTTCTCAGGAAAAGTAGGAGCCGAGAGCTGAATACCAGCGCAGAACCAAAACCTCCCCGGCCACTCGTAATATTTCAATTAGGCGCTGCTTAAATGCATGAGCATGTGTGTGTGTCTCTGTGTGTGTGTGTGTGTGTGTGTGTGCTTGCTTTGTTCTGTTTTGTGCATTTGTGTGGTGGCCAGATAATAGCTGAGCGGGTATACGAGGTGAGAGAATGTGTGGTGGTCACATATTGGTTGAGTTTGGGTGGCATGTTGCCTCATGCGTCTGTCAGTAAGCTACGATAAGTATGCTATCCAGTCACGAAACAAGACGTGATTGCTTTCATTTAGAAGAATAACAGTTAAGTCGTATTCCGCCGAGAATTTAAACATGAGCAGGGAGGAAGAGAGAGAGAGAGAGCGGTTCTGAGGCGGCGGGGAGAGGCCAATGTTTTCCTTGTCTGTTTTCGAAGTTTGAGTAGGCTGGGGATTCGTTTATAATGAGAAAGACAACAACGGCATGATGATTCTTTTCAGTTTTCACCCCGTGAGAAGATCAGCACAGCAGGATTTTGGATATGGACGCATTTCCATGCATTTGATCTCTCAATTTTCTGAAATTCGATACGCCTGTGCTCTCCGTGTTTTAGACAGTTTTGTGTGCGAGATTGTGATGTGTAAAAAAAAAACACAAAATGAAATCGAATTGGTGCTCTGTGGCAGATTTGCACATAACAGCACAGCAGCAGTAATAAGACGGGCTCAGTGGATGTGTATCAGACAATCGGCTGCGTTTTTTTAAGTTGTTTGTTGTTTGTTTTAAGCGATAGACGGCTTCTGCCTTTCCAAAAAACTAAATAAATCTGACAGGGATTTTTATGGCCATGGTAGTCGGCTGGAAAACAAGAAGAAGGACAATAAATAGGACTCAATTTCCGATTCTCTGCTGTCCTCTGTTGTCCACACATCCCCGGGTACCCTGTAGTCTGCTGAACAATAAGGGGGAGGGAGGCCTGTGGGCCATCATCAAATTTCTGTTTAATCGAACCACAAAAGAGACGAGATTTAGCTGGCCAGCATTCTGTTTCCTAGTTGTATTTTCAGTGGTTGTCTGGTGTTAACGGGTTGTACCACCGTTTTTCCTCAAGCGTGGTTTGTAATACAAACAGCCGGCGGCACAGTTGATACAGCGGATTTTGAGCTGTAGTTTCCCCAGTAAACACACCGTCACACCTGTAGTCTCCGGGCTCGTTGGTTAGAGCGGAAAGGACAGTTGGCGGACCAGCAGCAGGGAAGTTCGACGGCTGTGCATCACCAGAGGATGAGTGATCCCAAGAGGAGCAGCAGAAGACCAGTGGAGAGGCCAAAGGGGTCGGTGTGTTTACCTGAGAAGCTACAGCTCTGAAAACTGCTACTGTGTCACTTAGTCAGTTTTTTCACATTTTCAAGCAGATTAATTTGACACTGTGGCTTTGAATGATATTAAGGTTTTAGGGGAAAAAAAGTCAAACCTTTAGGGTGTCAGGGACTGAGATCATTGTTATAGCTACTCAGCTAAGCTAGGCTAGGAGCCTAATCTTTGCAGGACTAGTTTAGCTGTTTTTGTCATGGTTTGATTCAGCTACTACCTAATTTATATTGGATTACACAACTTGAAATATTAAAATGTTGAATCATCAAAATTGATTTTTTCAAAACAGGAAACAGGTCAGAAAAAAAAAAAATATTTCAATTTGGCTGTAGCTGAGGCCGTTGTAGTGATATCAACAGCTAGCTTTATTTGGCTGATCTTAATTGAAAAATTTCGATGTATAGTTACTGTGTTTTGCCTTTGTACGGTAGCATTGTTCAGCATGTCGGAAAATAATTTGCTTCCTTCCCAAGAGTTAGATGAGAAGACTGATACCAATCTTGTCTTTTCAATATAAAGCTATTTAAGCTTGTGCTGCTTCTTTGATCAGTTAAACTGCATCAAAGCGTTTGTGGGATCCAAACCAAGCTCTTCCTTGATGTTGCAATTTCCAACTGCTCAAGGATGTGACTCATAAGGATTACAAGAAAGCACAGTTCCGTCATTTGGAACTCTGCTGACATTGTCACTTTTGAAACGCACTTGTTGGAGAAGTGGCATTGAGGCAAACGCTTCACAGCTCAACAGAGCAAAATGAATTGGGAGACCATTGACTGCGTCTGCTTGTGGTTTCTACAAAATGCAAATTTGGCAAAATCTTTGCGGAAACGACTGCCTGCAGCACGAGTCTTGCCATACAAGATCAACCTGATTTTATGGATGTAGAGAACATACAGTGGATGGATATAAAGCATGAAAACTATGGCTTCAAAAAATTAGTTGAACCAATTACTCTTTAACACACAGGGACTGCTTTTATGTTACAGATTCAACCTCATCTAGGCGCAGAGACTCTTGGCTAAGAGAACTGATGTTGAAGAACATATTGTTGTACAAAAAGGCTGTGCTCCTGCATAATTCACTCCCAATTATTCTATTTAATGACTAGAACCTGTTTTTAATAAATATAACATAGGAAAAGAAGGCAATAGTTCATATTTAATCATATAAAGTATGAAAAAAGGCAATAACAATTCTGAGTTCGTTAATGTAGTGTGATAAATGTAAGTGAAGCAGAGACACCACTGAGCTGGTCTCCTAATTTATGTAATGTGGTCTGCTGAGATTCCCTGTAGTGTGCAATAAATCTCAATTTACTAATAAAGGCATCTCTGCGCCGCTTCCTCACCGCTGTCTTTATCATCCCTAGGGAGAACAAATGTATAATCCCCAGTTGTAGCAGTGGAGGCCTCCACAGCAATCAAGCTGCTCCACACGCTGACATCTGTTCACATGTATTTGCTGCCATCTAGTGGACACAGGTGTAATTGCCGCATCAGCTGTAATGTAATGACTGTACAACAGGGGTCACTATAAGGTCCCCCTTCACATCGCCATGAGTTTTGTTTATTCAGCCCATTTTGATTACTGTGGGAACCAACCTGCTCTTAGGGAAATGACCACTAGATGTCAGTAAAGGGCTCAGTTTGCTGTGTTGATCAGGTACATTAATGCTCTCTTTTACTTGCCCTTTCATGTCTAAGGTTAATATGCGGTCCCCTTTCTGTTCAGATCTCTTTCATTTAAACATTTTATCCTCCAAGGAGCTTTCATTCCTCTATTCCGTGCACTGCAGCGCTCACATGGGAGGTGTTTGCAGATGCTAACGCCGCCGCACAAATGAAAAAACCAACAACGTTACTGAGAGAGACAGAAGCAAAGGCAGAGAGTTATTCAAAGGTCTGTGTCTGGGTGTCTTACAGAGTTGTCTTTACACCCAGGTGTCACTCGCTGGTCCACTCCCACGGCTTTGGGAGGAGCCTGATTGCCGCTCGGACCAACTGGCTTCATAATTTCGCAGGAAATATGTGAATTACTCCTAAAGCATCCAATCACAGCGGCTGCAGCTGCCTTGAACACATATTCAGTAAGTTTTCTCCTGCCCCAAATCTAAGGTGAAAACCTGAGGCATTTTGAGAGACTGTGTGTGTGTGTGTGTAACTATATATAGTCACACGTGGGTGTGTGTTCGTGTGTGTTTTCCACGTCGCTGATAAGTGTATTTTTCTTCTGCTTTCAGGGCAGGATTATTACACCTCTCTCTCTGTCCTCTCCACCCCTCCCCGTCCCTCCATCCATCCCCTCTCCACTCTCGGCTCCCTACCTTCCCTCCTGAGTGGATTTTTTTCGGGGCAGTGCACATAGACCCCCCTCACCTCACCACCCCCCCTCCTCCTTCCCCTCGGACAGCTTTGCTCCACCAGTTCCGCACTGTGCCGGCCTGGAGAGGAGTAAGGGAGCGGAAAGAGGAGCGAGAAGAGAGGATTTGGTGAACCGAGGAGAGACAGACAGGGGAGAGGGACCATGGCCGCTCTCTCTGCCTTGCTGAAGACCTGGGTGTTACTGCAGACCTTGTGCCTGGCTCTGGCTCAAGTGGTGAGTGGACAGGGGAGGTTGAAACCTGCTTTATCTGGGGTTCAGTTGGGATAAGGGCCCCTGGAAAGGGCTCTTGAGGTGATGGTTATAGGTTGTGCTGTCATGGTTCTTGTTAAAGTGATCAAAAAGCCAACACAGATCTGTGTGCGGTGACCACCTGGCTTTATAGCATGTAAAAGAAAGACGAGCTTGAAATGTGTTTTGTTTGTTTTTTTTCTCTCTGCTGTGGAGACAAATGAAACTGGAATATCTTCTGTGGATTATCATCCTTATCGTGCACGGACACTTATCTCCTCTCTCAAGGCGAGGATTCGCCGTTACCTTTTGTGGCTGAGAAGATTTTTATCAATCGAAGAATGGAGGATTTTCTTTTAGTTTTTCATGGGCAGCCATGACAGAGATGGAAGTCAGTGGGGCACTGACACACACACACCTTTGTACCCTGAGCGTGAAAGCCCCTATTCAAACAAGACACCTCCACGTTATTTACTGGACGTAAAACTGTTGTGTCTCTTCAGGATTATTCTTGTTTTTACACATTTTTTCTTAAACACCTGGAAGTTTTTAAAGTTGGATCCAATTTTTCTTTTTTTCATCTGCTGGACTGACCGACCCACTGAGATGATATTAAAGACCCTTAATGAGAGTTGGGATGGAGAGGTGGGGGTGAGGCAGGGGTGCTGGGGGTAAACAGTGCCAGTCTCGTGACCCCTCCTTCCACATTCCTCCTCAGTCCTTTGTTTTTACCCCTCTTCTTAAGCAATTTCACACAACATTGTCCCCTTTTTTCCTTATTTTGGCTCATTTTTTGGTGTATTTTTTTATAATGACGCTTTCATACAGGCTGATGTCAATGGACACAATGCGTTTAACCAACCATAATTTTTACATGAGAAGAGAACAATTACTGTTTTTTTTATTTATTTTGTTTGTTTTTTTTTCTTATTGCCCAATCTTGTGATCTGTACAGCACGTCTAGCCTATCTAATGAGATTTTCAGTGCTTTGACAACATTGTTTTCCCAACACCAGTCCAATGGGTCCATCGGTATAGTTATGAGATGCATATTCAGAGATTTAATCTGCATTGTTTTACCTAAAAAGATCCACTATAAAAAATACAATTTATTAAAACTACATTCCCAGATGTAAAGTCTAAACTGCACAATTATTGCACAATAAAAAAACAAAAACATTTAGCTTGTTTGAATATAACTGTATAGTTTGACTACAATATCAGCATTATAGTTATTTTAACATTTTTAATATTGTTCTGATATTTGTACAGTTGTACAAGTGTTGCTCAGGGTTTACTGTCATTTGTCATTATTCCACAGTCTTAAAATGTTTCTCTGTCTGTGTTTCAGAGGGGTCCACCTGGACCTCAGGGCCAGCCCGGCCCACCAGGCCCCTCTGGCATGCCTGGATCAGACGGCATTGATGTGAGTATCCACATCCACAGGTTTGCCCAGCAGGTTGGTCACAAAGACCATCATTGTGCTGGAGGAATACCAACCCTGCGCTGCTCTGCAGTACCGCAGTCTTACCAGCGGTGGTCGCTGCAAAATGAAAACACACCGGCACAAAAGAGCTCTGTTCCCAGCAGAGAGAGGGGTCTTTGAGACGGGACCCTTGCCTCAATCCAGAGTTTGTGTCACAGTAACGTGATACATTTGAGATATTCCGGGGGTTAACTACACACAGGTTGGGTAAATGGAGGCTGCTGGGCTGCTGGAGCAGGAAACAGGCTGCCTGTAGCTGCAGAAAAGGAGTTTGTGGTGTCTGTTCCATGGTCCAAAATTAAATGTGGTTAGATTTTAGACTTGCTAATACATTTATACTTTGCAAAAGTTTATGATCTACTTTATTTTACGAACTTTTCTATATGCATCTCCCAGATATGCTCTTTGTGCATTCTGACTTGTGACTGATCCATTGCTGAGTTCTCAGTATTAGTTTGTCACCAGAATACGGCAAAGACAAGTTACAACATTAAGAAGAAGAGCAATGTTTCTGGGTCCACACTTGAAGGTGTAGCCTGCCCTCCAATTCGAACGCTGTGGTTTTTCCCTTTTGGGTCTCTGCCACGGGAAAGGTGGGATGTCAACATGATGGAGAATTCAGCCTTTGTAGAAAAACTCCGGACTTCATCTCAAGATTGTTTAATCACTGGAGTCTTTGAAACATGTGTCCAGGCTGGTAGAACATGATATTAATGTTCCAGCCTTTCATGAATGTTGCATTCAACGTCTGCATTATTAATGCATATGAGATACGATGACCATCTCAGTAGCAGTGCAACTTTCTCAACTTCTCCCATTTTAATGATGTATTAGAACTGGTGGAATACACAGGCTGTTATTCATTTCTTTACTTTAATCCATATTTTATAATTTTATGTAATTGATCAGGTTATTAACATAAGGTCCAAAACCCTGTTTGCAAGGCCAAGGGGCCGGCATAACAAGTCTGAAAGAGATGAAGGACATTGTGATGATAGACAGACACAGATATAATGAGTTTTATGAATGAGTTTGATTGGTCATGTTGCTTACCATGTCAAATGTCCAAATACAATTCTATGTTAAAGAGTTAACCTCTCCGCTCTGTCTCCCTGCAGGGAGATAAAGGACCTCCTGGGCCCCCTGGTCCACCAGTAAGTTTGTACTCTACTGCTTGTTCGAATTGATTCATCCAGATTTGGTTTAGTCCATGACAATAGTCTGTTTTTTTTGTAGGGACAAAAGGGAGAGCCGGGAGAGCCAGGTCCCGATGGAGCACCAGGAGAGAATGGTATCGACGTAAGTAAACTGCATGATGTGGGAATTTGGTGTGTGTTTGAGAGAAAGAACGAGACAAACAGAGAGAGAGTGCGCGAGAAATAAGAGAGAGAAAGGGCTTTGTAAATGCTAATGAAACGATAACAAACACTGCCTCCCCACAAGAAACATTCTGAGAGGCTTAATGTGAAAACAGCTTATTAAGGCGAAGAAAAAAAAAACCTTTCAGGTAACAAATGTGAAAGAATGAGAATAACAAGATGGGGCCTTGCAAATAAAAAGGAAAAATAGTTTTTTTTTATCAATAAAAGAAACAGAAACTGCCATTTTCCAATGAAGATTGCCAAATATGTTCTTTAAAGGACCTCTATTTCAGTTAAAAAATAGTTTATAGGGATGTTTGAAGCCTCTGAAGTTATTACAACAGTAAAAGAAGCATTTTTTCAATGAAAATAAAGCTAAGAAAGAGTGATTGAAGGTTATCATAATATAGTATGATGGCTGAATAAAAAGTCAGGAAGCATACTGAGATCAACACTTTAAAGGTACTCTGTTGTTCTTTTGGACACTGGTGGTGCTCTAGTGCAGTGTCCTGATGAATGGGCCTCTGTGTTGTTTGTGTCAGTTGTTGCTCCTGTACCGATACAACAGCGTACATATACACCATGAGTGTGGAGTGTTGTGACTTAGCTTTCAACAACGAATCAAATTTTCACGGCATGATAACCATCTGAGAAAATATAATGCCATCTCAGTATACGGTATTGCACACTTATTATTGTTATCCTCAGTTTAAATACAAAATATGATGTTCTCACAGACATGAAACTTGATTTAAACTTGAAGTAGATATATTTCAGAACACATAACACACATTCAGTCACTAGGATTAGCAAAGGAGCACAGTACGATAACCATCGAGTGTCTTAGCGCAGTGTACCTTGAAACTGCTATATCGCCGCAGTTGTGGTAAGCCGCTGATTGGAAAGAGCTATCAAAAAGAAACCGAGCACACTGGGAGTCTGACTGAACAATCTCAACTCAGTGTCCACCTACAGAATTGACATTTTCCTGAACTTTCGTGTTTGCTTTCTGTCACCTTGTTGCTGTCACCTTCAGCAATTCACCTTGCTCAGTTGTCGTGAAGATATAACTGTTCACACGTCAGCTCGCTGGCTGTTATAATTTCACACCTGAAGGCATGAAAGTACTCAACTCAAGGTCCACCTACTAGGTTTTTCGGAAGATATCGACTGTGTCCTTGACATGGCCTGGCAGATGAGAAAATGCTTTACAATGTTACTGCAAGGATGCGCACAGCGACTTCAGCTGATGAATGTTGAATGTTAACAAAGCAGTTTATGATAAAAACTCCACAGAGTACCTTTAAGTCATTACAGTCATTAGTGTTCAGCCTTTGTTTGTAGCTTTAATGTAATATTTAGAGCTTTTTAGTGCTTCCCACTTCGCTGTGATCATTTTTGTTGTGATGTCTCATAGCTCCTTTTTCCACTTTAGGATTGTAAATAAAAGAACAAGCTTGATAAGCTTCATTAAGCTGCTGTACGTTTGAAGACTTATTTTCACATTAGCCTTAGCCAGCATTAGCCAGCCGTCAGAGCTTCCCTCTGTGCCTGGCTCGGTATTCTACACCGACAGTCATGACACTGCAGCGCTGACCCTTGACCTCAAAACTGTTGGTTTCTTGTCAGCAGGGTGATTATGTATTTAAAGCGTATTGAACAGTTTTCAATGAGGTTAATATACATTATGTCGAAACCCATAATCCCCCTGCTGATTATATCTATTCAATCTCTGGTAATCGCAGGTAGCGAGGAGTTCGAGATAAAGACAAGCAGATGAATTTAAAATGATTTCATAGCTTTGAGGCACTTCAGTTATGGATTTACCTGATACGAACTGTGGTGCAGCTTTTTCTGGTTTCGGTCGTGCTAACACAAGTTGCTGCTTCAGGCTTGGTTGGAGGGGAACTGAGTGTCACATGCTAACAGCTACACACAAACACACACTCACATGCATTCCTCGGAGATTTAGCCAGTAATCCGCCCTGGAATCTCAAATCTCGGGTTTGTTTTCCCTAATTACTAACAAGACCAGTGTCAGTTTTGATCAAATGTGTGATTAACCCCATTGTTGGTAGGATACGAGCCCCGTATATCGCCCGTGGAAAGCACAGTGGTAACCCACAATTTCCTTTACTAACCTCCTGTGATATTTTGACCCCTATATACATGTCGAGCATATCTGCCTGCCAACATCTCTTTGTGTCTGCCTCCAGGGTTTGATTGGAGCAAAGGGTGATCGAGGTCCCGTCGGGAGCCCCGGCCCTAAGGCAAGTGTCTGAACCTCCACATGAGAACAGATTTCCTATTTCATGAGGTTTAGCTGATGACAAGAAGGTCTCGGGGTCAAGTTTCTTGTCACTTTTATATTGAGCATGATGCTGAACCAGGAGAACAGTAGAAGAATGAAATTGCATTTTACCTGTAGCATCACATCGAACCTGCCCTGATGAAATTGTCCTCATTTATCTGTTTAAGATTCCAGCACGTCGCTAATTTAGTCACGTTGTTGTTTTGTCTGCAGGGTCAGCCTGGACCGAGTGGTGAACCTGGAGCTCCTGTAAGTTAACGATTATCTATCACCCTTTAGTCTCTACAAAGCAGGCATGATGTGATAATATATAACCCTTCTTTTCTTATACTATATACAGTGTTGGAAGACGTTTCCTAGAGTCTTTACTTAATTAAAAATGACCATATAACAATGTAACAATTAAAAATGCTATGCAAGTGTTACCCAGCCAAATGTATCAAAAAGTGCCAAAAGTAAAATGAATCTTTGAGTGATGCATTGTTATATATCACGTTATTACACTGCTACTGATGTATCAATGTGGAAGTAACCTTTTACTGTTGAGGCTAGCTTGAGCTTCTTTATATACAGCTAGTTTAGTGCAGCGGTTCTAAATCTGAGTGCTCATTAGATGATCTGTTTGTATTACAGAATACAAAATTCTATTCATATGTTATCTTTAATCGTCTATGAAATGTTGAAGAATTTAGCCTTTATTCATTATTCAATTTGGAAATAGTCACCTTTTTAAAACCTTTCGACATTTGTTTGTCCAGGGAAAATGGAGCCTGGTAGTAGATTGAATAGCACAGTGAAAGTATTTTCTTCAGAATGATATGTTGAAGTCAAAAGTCGTCTATTGCCACTTTAAAGAAGACCAAAGTTCCACTCGTGTCTATTTTATGGGGATATACAGTAAGCCTGAATGTTACTGCTGACTGTGAAAAAATAAAAAATGTTCTACAGCGACGACATTATTCAAACACAACTATCTGAAAAGTTTAGAAGAGAAATCTCTTTCAGCCAAACGTGACCGCTTGTCACGTGTGAGACGCTTCACTGTAAGCCAGAAAGTCTACAAACCATCGCTCTAATCTTTTTATGCATTGCATATTTTAAAATTTATAATCAGCCACTGTTAATACTAATATATTTAATAATACCATAATAATCTTGTGGATTAAAAATACAATATTTCTTTCTGAAATCTAGTGGAATAGAAGGATAAAGTGGCATAACATGGAAATACAGATACCTCAAAGCTGTACTTTGTACAGCACTTGAATAAATGGACTTACTGTATATCTATACAAGGTACACTTGGACTAATTAGATGACATTGTACGTTACAAGGCTGTCGTGATGCTCTGAACAGGATAGGCTTCAAACGATGCCTGCTTCAGCCCCTCATAACTCATTTTCATAACTAACATATTGTAACCCAGCTGCTCTCATAAGACAACCTCCAGAGTCTCTTTTACTTCATGCCTGGATGCCTGACCAGCTGTGCCCCCCTTTTGGGTTTGGTCTATCCAGATGTGGCATATGCCTTCCACAGCCGACACGAGCCTTATTCCCACACACACACACCCCTCAATAATAAAGAGGAAACATGCTCTCCACGATTCACATGTTATGTACATGTTATCATTTCATGCAGTCTATGCGCACTAAATCAATTCAGCGGTGTCATGCACACACACCTGCACGTCACCTGTAGCACCGTCTGGCGCCACTAGGTGGTGCTCAGTCTCCATCTATCAGACGCCATCCAACGCATTCAAACATTAAGTTCAGAGTCATCCAATGTCACGCTTGAACGCAACACTATTAGTTAAATCCTTTGTTTAGCATTAGCGGGCGTCCTGTCTGGGGGCCGTGCTTGTACATCCAGCTGCCTCCCGCTGCACAGACAGGAGATCCTGCCCCGTGGGCTGCACTTCCTGCGACAGGGCTTACTTACTCAATTACTGTGTTTATAATTAATTCCAAGCGAAAGACACAGCAAACACAAACTGATTGCGTCCTGTCGCTTTGTTCTTCTCGAGCACTGTTTACCCCGCACCTTGACACTGTACACACATATTACTGAATCACCGCTGCCGTTATTAATTGGCTTTTCGCAAACGTTAATTGATACTTTGACGGATTGGTTCCACTTGTTATACAGTAATTTAACCCCTCATCCCTTCTGTCCACACAGGGACCCGGCCTTCCAGGACTGGCTGTAAGTAGCTTGTATGGTGTAATACAATTATGCTCTTATCACTTAATGGCTTCGCTTTGAGGTGTGGAAATAATTTGGAGGCTTCTGGGATGTGTACACATTGTTCTCTCTTGCTCTCGGTCTCTCTCTCTCTAGGGCACTCCAGGACCAATCGGTTTCCCAGGTGAAATTGGAACAACTGGACCAAAGGTACCGCAGCCTCACTTTTTTAATAACCGCCCTGACTTATGTCTATAAGCTACCAGACCATTACATTTTCAGCTCCTTATTCACAGTTTCTGTCCTTCCTTTGCTTCATTTAGGGTGTCTTGGGATCACCTGGACCTCCAGGACTTCCTGGACCTCCTGGCAAACCAGTAGGTGTCCACCCAGGATTATTTGTCTAGGAAATAGCAGCAATTATTCATTTTGTCCCAATCAAAATCACCTTCCTCTCTGATTTCTAATGAAACAAATGCCCTTGGCAAAAAATATGAGATTTAGAGGTTGGACTGCTATTGAATGATGGAATAACAGGAACATCCAATACATCACAGTACCAACATACAAGACAATCTACAAACAATTCATACGACCCTTAATAATGCAAGTACCCATATTATTTTGTCCACGTTCCACAAATCTAAGCTCAGGATCTTTTCAGGGTACACTGGAGAGATACTGTACATGCTGCGAAAAGTTCCATGCATAATGTCCTGACAGCTCGCTGTTCATGTTTTGAAACTAGACACAGTTCACCACTTTTGTTAGAGTAGAAAAAGATAAGGGTAGTATGCATAAGCAACAGGAGTAGAGCTGCACAGACCCAATTAGTTTTTAGTTCTGATCCAAAACCCGAATTAGGATACTGATACTGTTCAAAATACCAGAACCCTTTTTCCTAGGTTGACGGTTAGGTGAGGCTGTAGCAAACCACACAATGCATATTATGAAAGGAAAACAATAAATAAATAAAATATTACATTTCAATATTCCACGGCAATTTATTTGAACTGCAGGTTAAGTTGGCTTCACATATAAACAGGTGTAGGACAGAAAAATTATTACTTGAACATATCAAATCAGCAGCTATGCTTTATTAGATACTAGTAAGCAGATTTCTACACAAGTTTGAAAGTGATAGGAGAATCAAGAGTGCATTTGAATATTGACAATGAGTCAGTCTATGGAATCAGGACTTAGATCAGTGACGTCACTTCGACATCAGATACGCTAATTACGTCAGCATCGTCACCTCATAACGATATTGACTTGGATCAGTCCATGTTCTAAACAATAGCAAAAAACTATTACATTTATAAGCACTTATAAACACATTTATTGCGTGTAACCAACCCAAACTATACTGATACTACTGTAAACTTTTGCTGATCTTCTGTTGCTTTATTAAGATTCTTCAGTGTTATAAAAAGTGCCAAAGATTGACACTTGAGTAAAAAGTACGAATAGTACTTGAGTAAAAGTGTCTGTAGTATCTGATAGTAAATGTACTTGGGTATCAAAAGTAGTTGTTTGGCAATAAATGCAGTTCAAATATACTGTATATTTATGGATCGATCAGTTATTGGCCTGGCTGACCATCAGATCTGATGTTCAACATTTTTCTGATTATCTGACTTTTTTTTGTAATTTAAGTTATGCAATTAATGTTGTGGAGTAAAAAGTACAATATTTGATATTGTACTTTATAAGTAAAGTTGCAGAAAACTAAGTACAGTACTTGAATTCCATCACTAAGGAAAGTGGGGTTAACTATGCACTTATTAACAGTCAGCTATGCAAGAACAATGCCTAATTGCCTTTATTATAACATATATTTATAAAGATTACTTTCATTTGTTATGAGCAGAGCAGAAGGCTGTTGGTAATGAGTGCATAATAACTAATCATTGAAAGGGACATGAGGCAGGATCAAGAAATAAGACTGAATAGTGACATGACGGCCGTAAGGGTAACGCAGCCATCAGCCAAGCCGGCGCTCGCATGAACTCTTCACAGCAGAGCAGCTGATGCTATTTCTTTACTAACTGTTCACATGACAGTTTACTGCGAGACCTCCGCGCATTCCTCCGCGGAATGACGTTGGTAGCCTTCAACTGCTAACTGTGCTGTGTGTAAGGGATAGCCTTATCCCCTACACACATGAAGCAGCTGGGAAGCCGGCTCGCTGTGTGTAGCGACACACAAGCGGCGACTCTGAAAGGCACAGGCGAAAGCAAAGACGGCATATTAGGGGACAAAAACGTCGTCTCTAATACGGGACTGCTGTGTGTTAGCAGCTAATGCTACTACACAGACACAAACAAACCGTTAGCCTGTGGCTACAGCCAGCTGCTAACGTCACCTCCCGGATAACAGGTTGGGCTTTCGGTCCCATATATAAAGGGACATATTTCTAACTATTCGGTTTCAGACTTAAGGACCGTGGAAAATGCGCAGTCTGTAACTATTCAGTGTTACACAGCGGTGGACTAAGATACATGTTAGCAGCTAACGCTACTTTGCATGTTATGTCACTTCGAGTCCTCGGTAATCTCATATGATTTTCAAATCAAGCTCTAAACATGACCTGTAATGTTTTCTTACCTGGTCACTGGGAAATGAGCCATGTCAGCATCTGTTTTCAGTCCCAATTCAAGCTGCCTCCATGAGTCGAACGTGTATCCTATGTTTATTCTGGTGCTGGTCCTAGCTTTGGTCATAATTTTGTTTCGACTCATGACTTGCCGCTGATAAAACCTTCGTTTTCTTCTTAGTATGACTTTTTAGTGGACTTTGTGTGGTGGTGGGTCGTTTTCTGGCCGTAGCAGAATCCATTATTACTACCCAAACACTAGTTTGGGTCCACCGCGCTTGTCTTCTTCCTGTATCCAAGCCGTCGAGGACGCGCATTCAGCGTCATCTGACGTTACGTCCGCAGGACTGCGCGGGAAATTCGGGAATTGCAGTACATTATGCAGCACACAGGCAACGGAGAGATACGTGGTCTGGGCTCATTCTTTTTGTTTATGAACGCTTCATCACCCATTAGCATTTAAAAACTTAAAATGCATGTTTATTTTTTCACAAATCCTGCCTCAAGTCCTTTTTAACCCTAACAAATAATTGTCCCCGCTCTCGATCAGGTACCGCTCAAAATGAACGCGAAATTTCTTTCCAGTCTATCTCTGTGAGATTTTGCCACTTCTTTTCAACTGCTTTAAAACATAATCTTTGTCAAATATGTGCTGTAATTTCTTGTTGTATTGGCTGACGTGTACACGATCTGCAAAAAGCTAATAGGGGCTGAGCAAATCTATCAGTCTAGCTTTAATGGATGTCACAGTAAATCTTTTTCACATCTTCTCAGTGAGATTTGGCGAACAGAACAGCTGTGAGCAGAGTGAGACATAAATGAGCTACACAAAGTTTATTGAGCTTAATCAAGCATACAGTTACACCAACATAATTGCAGTGAAGTTATATATTATTGAGCGGGATCACAGTGTAAAAAAATCACGTCTTCTCACGCCATCTTGTTCCGTTCTGCAAAAACAACGGCAGCCATTAATGTGTTTTTTTAAAAATGTGCTGTGCGATAACAGAAGCACCTAAGCGCACTGCGGCTGGAGCGCGTCCCCAGCAGACATCACAAACAGTTCTGAGCGGAGCACTTTCAAGTCTGCTTTCAGTGGTACATGTACTCTCCTGTGTGCATCTCAGAGTGGTTCCAAGAAGGGGGAGGTGTCCTCATTGAGAGTGATGCTCCCAGCCCAGGGGAGTGTATTTGTTTAGCTTTAGTGCTGTCCTAGGGTAAATAAACCCCCCATTAGATCAGTGGGTTGTCTCATCTGACTGTTGCAGGAATACATCATCCCCTGTAGAGATACTTTACTTTCTAACTCAATCTATAAACGGAGAGAAGGAGAGATGGGGGGAGATATAGATAGGGAGAGGGAGAGATAGTGCTGGCTCAGCTCGTGGGAGCAGTGGCCAGGTGCCTTTCTTCATCCGTCTCTCTGTCTGTCCAGGGTCCTCCAGGGAAGTTCATCGGTGGAGAAGAAGGCAGTGCAGACTTCCAGGTGAGATCTATTGACATGCCCCGCGTTACAAATCTGTTTTGACCCCACTTTTCATAATCCGTGTGTTTCCTTCTCTCGACAACAGTGCCCTCTTAACTGTCCGGCAGGACCGAAAGGCCCCCAGGGAATCCAGGGAGTCAAGGTGAGTAGTCGAGCTTGTTTCAAGTCGCCCTGACGGCAGAAGCCTGCCTCTTTCAGCATCAGTGATTATGTTGCATCACGGAATAGTTCTGACACCCCTTCTGACGGATTGTTGCCCTCCAGGGACACAAAGGACGTGCTGGTGTTCTCGGAGATCCCGGTAGCATAGGAAAAACGGTGAGCTGCACTATCTGTGCTCCGCACACGCACTCAAACATCCATACATGTACATGACGTACAGTGTTGCACACTCGCCCACCATTCTGGACCAAGCAGAGGCAAGGATTAGCTCTAATGAAGCCCCCCGAGGCACATGACTGGCACTAATCTGGCTGCGATTAGTCAGGCCTGGCCTTGGCCCTGCAGTCAGCGTGCAGCGAGCCAGATGAAAGGGGTGCTGAAGAGCCAGGTACATGAAGGGAAGGATGAGCGAGGCAGGGTTCGCGCGGCCCTCTCACCTTGCTGTATTAAGCAGAGCTAATGAGCACACAGTGGGCTCCCAGGGAGCGGCTAGCCAGGCCTCAGGAATTAGCCTCTGATCTTCCCGCACAAGCAGCCTCAGACGCTCAAAAAAACACCCAACACACCGAGTTACCGCTCCGCACTTAACAAACAGACGTGAGGCTGCTATTGATCTTCTCGCCCAGCTCTCAGAAAGAAGCAGAAAGTGTGTTTTCCAACAGGTCCAACCGTGCCTGTAATAACACACCAAGATGAGCTGCGTCGGCTCCCAACAGCAGGATCGGGTCAGATTACTTTGAAATGTAGCCGGATACTGAATACAAATTACATGACATGTTGTAGATCGATAACACAATCTAACCTGAATACTTAAGGATTACTTCAACATCAAGCATTGAACATATGACCTCTACAACAGCTTTACAGCAGTTGTCACGTTCACCCATTCATACGCACATTCACACACTGGTGGCAGAGGCTTCCATGAAAAGGTGCTGACCTGCTCATTAGGAGAAATTTGGTGCTTCAACATGCAGCTGGGGGATCCGTGGATCGACCCACTGCTCTACCTCCTGAGCCACCGCTGCCCCATATTAATGTACAGCAGCACCACATACTAAAAATGGACACAGCCACAAACAATTTGGTTCCACAAACATTCTTTTTCTCTTCAAACATCTCAAAATATTTTAAATTCAAATAAAATGCAGTTAGCAAATTCTGTTGCTCAAATCAAGTTACTCCAACGAAAACAGCACTGGCACAAATTTCAGGTGTACTGCTTGTATTCTTCAACATGCGGTACAGAGAGGTGGACCACCATGGGACCTTATCTCAGACAAAGGTCTGTATGGTAGTGAAGGACGAGAGACACATTTCCTTTTATCCTGTTTGAATTGTTCCAGGAGTTACAGTCAATTTCAAAGATCTTTTTTAAACTTGCCAAAGTCGCAGTTTATACATGTAATCCATTACTTCCCAACCCTGTCCATGACACTGGTAGGGTTTCCTACAGCCGGGTTTAGCTGGCTGACTGCGCTCAACCAGCAACATACCTGCCTCCTGTGCGACCACGAAAGACCAGTTAGACATCGAAAGACACCAGCAAGCATCGCAGACTGGATTAAATCTCTGTGGATACGCACACAAAATCTAGACCTTCTGCAGCTCTGTGAAAACGTTTGACTGTGCCGTGATTTGTAGCGGGCAGCTGTGCATTAGAGAGCAGCGCAGAATAAGAAAACTAATCGGCCTGTTCTGTTTCCTCTCCTCCACCAGGGTACCAAGGGAGAAGTGGGCATCTCCGGGGAACAGGGCATCCCAGGACCTCCGGTATGCTGTGAACTTTTTAGGTCGCTTGGCGAAGTTGGACACACAGAATAATATTATATTTTTTCCACGTGGTTTCATCTTGATTTGACAGGACATACTGTTATGACTAGACCTGAGTCACTCTCTGTCTCACCCTGTGTTTCCCCGCTTCTCTCTAAGGGTCCGATGGGTCTGAGGGGCTATCCAGGGATGATGGGTCCTAAAGGGGAAGCGGTGAGTGCCGCCGTTTCTTTACTTTTGTCCCATCTTACTTTCTTCGCCCTCTTTCTCTTTGGGCAGGAGTCTGCTCTCATTCTTAGATGAGCACCAAGGAGGCACAGCCAGACCTGCCCCCACTATACAAACACCATCCATTACCAGCAATGGGGACATATGGAAATGATGCTAACACAAATCTCTCCCCTCCTCTAATGAGTTGGGGTTGTCTGGGTCCGCGGTGCCTCCATCTGTAGTTAATGATCCGCTGTAGCCATCCGTCTTACTGTTAACATTAGCCGCGTTAGCCAAGTTAGCGCCCCGGCTTAGTGCCAAAGCAAGAGTGGCTGGCTCTCTGTGTAGCTCCCATTAGCGAAGTGAGTTAAGCGCTAATTACCCCTTTATCACAATGAATAGTAGGCTACTGTGCCTTAGCATCCTCCCTGATCTGAAGTGATTGATGGCACATTTTTTTGTTTTCCCGCAGGGTCCTCGTGGTTACAAGGGCATCAACGGACCTGTAGGAATTCCTGGGCCTCCTGTAAGACACACACACACACACACACAAAGAGTGTAGACTCCTCATAGAAAAATATGTACCCACATTAAGGTTCTCTAAGCCTGTCTCTGTTGTTCACAGGGTGAGGAGGGACCTCAGGGACCCCCCGGAGAGGCGGGAGACAAGGGAGACAAAGTAGGTGACTCTTCCGGTGTTTTTCCATTGAAGTTTTTTTGTCCGAGCAACGACACAACACACAAAAGAAAATGAATCATGTTTCAGAAGTTGAGTGGGCACAGCGATCCCGATGTGTTGTTGCAAATACATTGACGCCGGTTTGGTTATCTTCTGCAGGGCAGCCGAGGCATCCAGGGCCCGCAGGGCGCGGTTGGCAAAAAGGGAGAGAATGTGAGTGACGCACTTTTGTTTGTGCACCACACAGTCGAGGTGGCATTCAGAGAGCGTGCCAGATGAAGTTCACTGACTCATCCGCCTGCTTTTTCAGGGTCTGCCGGGTATTGATGGGAAAGATGGCACACCTGGTATTCCTGGAATAAAGGTAAAGGGCTGCCAGCCATGATAACAACGATGAGAATGTTCGATCTCCGTAAAAAAAAAAAAAAGATGGCAATTTATTCTTCTTCTGTTCTCTGTGCTGCAGGGCGGCCCCGGCCAGGCTGGGATGCCCGGTCCTCCTGGTCCTCAGGGAGCAGCGGTGAGTGATCCTTCGGCGTAGTAGGGGGAGGAAATGTGTTTGTTCGAGGATTGACGGCACATGCAAATAAAGCCTGCCCGTAAGCGCTCATTGTCACTCAGACCACGTACGGGGGAGGGGGGTCAATCTGTTCTCCTCCTCATTTTAACAAAGCCCGAAACAGCGACGGGGCGAAGCGACGTGAAGCCACCTGTAAAGCTTGGTATGTTTTGTTTTCTGGGCACTCGTCCAGGCGAACAGTGACCCCGTGACCCACGCTGTTTTAGAATTTAAACCACCTTGAAAAAGCGTTCTCCCTCCCACTGCGAGTGATTTATCACAATCAGACCGGTGGGTATACTCATACCTGTGTGTGTGTGTGCGTGTGTGTTATGTTTGTGTGCGCGTCATTCCGACTAAAGGGTAATGGAGCATGAGATGCACACTATGCTGTGTGGTCATTGCGGTGACACTAACGCCGCTGCAAACTCAAACGCCATAACTTCGTCTGCTTTGTACCCTACTGTGATATAGCATAGCACACACACACGCACGCACGCACACACACAAATCACTGCAAGGAAACCCGCTGCAAAGTATTTGCTGGTAGTTGGCACTGCAGCTCGGCCCGTGTTCATTATTATTACTATTATAGGAGGGATCAGCACTGTAACATCCCACTAGCAGCACATACTTATATCCACATTCATTACCACTTCCACTTTCAGGGTCACTCTCTGTATTCCCACCATGTGAAGTAGACTGCACAGTAACTTTTTGTCTTGTTAAGATTTTTCTTTTTTCATTTTCGGCTTTATTGTATAGTGTACAGTATAGAAACAGAGAAAAAGGAGAGGTAAGACCTAAAATAAAGTAGTCCAGCTGTAGACAAACCATATATGAGACTATGTGGCATCTTTACAACGGGGCCACTCGAGATATAGACTCTGCTTTGCGTTAATTTAATTCTCTAACTTTGTCTGTAGGGATTGCCTGGCAGTCCGGGGTCAAAGGGAGGAGCTGGAGCTAAGGTAAGGCTTTTAAAAACTCATATCACATCATATTAACAGGTAACATTTCTACCCGATACCATGATGGCTGCAGGTTCTTGAAATAAAAATCTAAAATTAGATCTTAAAGTCATTGAATAGCCTTTGTGAGGTCTTATTTGCCGCAAGTCGACATTTCTGATCATACAAATGAACTTAAAGGGGTAACACATTAAATAGTGTGTACATGTCTTAGGAAGTACTACAGCGTATGTGGAAAAAGTATTATCAAGCCTTTTGTGATGCCAGAGAAAGCTGCATGTAATCTGATAAATTGACTGGAGTCAATGTTGCATTATGGGTAATGCAAGCACTAGGTTGTAAAAAGGAAATCGTATGTGTGGGATAAAGAAGGTGACCTCTGGTCCTCTTGTGTTGATTTTGATCATTTGTTTATTAAACTGTCCATAATCCATAAGGTCAACAGTGTTATAGGAGTGACATGCAGACCTGCTAATGTGGTGCCTACATTAACCACAGGGCAGTCTAGCCACTGCGTGACATCACAGGAGGCTTACACATGTGCAGTCGTACTCAGTAAGACCTGTAAACACACCTTAATGTGTGAAATTGGTGGAGTTGCCCTTTAAGACTGAATTTTTACTTTATACTTGTGCTTACCTGTTGACAGAATGTAGATTAATACAATTTATTCTAGTAAGCATATTCCTGCAACCGTCCACATATAGTACTTGCCGTTATGTTTACCTGCAATGCATGAAGAGGAAAAGATCATTCATCCAAAAATCAGTCTTACATTTGGTTAAACATGATCTTGAAAAAGTCTTAGCATTACACACACGTGTTTACCTTCTCTTACCATCTCTTTTCCCTTGTCAGGGCGAGCCTGGACCCAGGGGTCACGTTGGCCAGGCTGGTGCACCTGGACCTCTGGTAACACACAGAGACTTATACCAAAATATGGATTTCTTTTTTCAGTAGTTGCAATTATAGAGAAGGGTGAATAATTGTACTGTAATTGCGATCCCCTAGGGCGAGCCTGGTGTCCCTGGTGAGGCTGGTATGGAAGGAGTTCCTGGACCTAAGGTAAAATCCTCGATTGTGACATGAAAGCACTGAAAACTGCATCTGTGAATCATAAATACTCACCTCCCCTGACTTCTACAGGGCGACAGAGGCCAGCGAGGAGAAGTCGGGCCACAGGGAGTCGTCGGCAAGCCTGTGAGTTGCTTCTTTTTAGATATTTTTTCTGTAAAAACATGTTTTAGCTTTCACAAAGATACATATTTATATATAAATATACATATTTTAATGTCTTTTAACAGGGATCCAAAGGAGAGAGAGGACCAATCGGTGTTCCTGGTGCCCAGGGTCTAAGTGGAACCAAGGGAGACAAGGTTTACATGAAATGATACCTCTAATGTCAAACATGTGCATCATTGCTTGTATTCCAACACACTCTAGATACCCAGACGTGTCCATTGGGGGCAGTGTTTACCCATGAATAAAAGCCATGAATCCACAGTAAATCACAGAGTGAGGCAAGCAATATAAATAAGCAATATAAATGATAATCTAAGCATCCTCATCTCCCATGTTTCAGAGATGAGACGACATCTTTCTTACTCTGTGATCTGTTGTGTCACCGGCTTGAACCGACATTTAGTTCTGTTTTTGTTTTTTTTCTTACTTTGGAGGATATCATAAGCTAAATTTGACCACATTTACATGCACTCAACCCATCTTTCTTTCCAGGGCTTCCAAGGAAAAGTCGGGTCAAAGGGAGACATTGTGAGTAGAAGTTTTACTCCTCAGAACTGGACTGTCACGGGCGTATCTCATATTGCTGTGTGTTGCACCTCGGCTCCATGCTGACACATATTTTCTACAAAAATCCTCTCAGTCTCTCTCAACCTCTTGATCTTTTTCGCCTAGGGTGACCCCGGCGTGGAGGGATTGGCTGGTGAGAAAGGTGAAAAGGTAAAAACATCTTTACTGCACAACCTAAAGCTGTTTCAAACTTTTTTTTCTTATAAGGAACCACACAAGTCTCTGAGTCTATATATTTTTACTAAAACTTGCAGGATTTGGATGAGACGGTTTAAACATTTGGCTCTTTGAGGCATCAAAGCGAAGTGATTTATGGCGGAAAATATCATAACATGCTGAAGTTAAGAAGAAGAGGAAGTCTGCTTTTGAATTTGCATACAAATCCCCACAATAATCCAGATGGCAAATGAGCTATTTACATGACAGTGAAGCAATGATGCACGTTGGCTCTTTGAAGCGGCGTTCTTAGACATTCATTTACAAGATTCATTCTTGAATTATTGCTCAATGAGTGTCTCTGAGGCATAAATGATAGATGGAAGTGATGAATGTGAAAACAATGGAGTCTCTTTGTTTGCATTGACAGGGTTTGTCTGGTGAACCTGGGCCCAAAGGACAGGTGAGATTGTGCCGTTTCACAAAAAAAAAACCTTCCTTCCTTCAATTGTTCCCTTCTTTCTTTCAATATCATCAGTTTTAGTCAGCGTTTTTATTAACTCTTCCTAAATGTTCTCGTCCTTAATGCTTCTCTCTTTGCAGCAAGGAATTAGGGGTGACTTAGGACACAATGGACCCACGGGAGACCCAGGTAAACCCGGAGACCCCGGACCATCAGGACTGCCTGGTCCTAGAGGACTCAATGGAGAGCGAGGAGTTCCTGGTATGCCAGGCATTCAGGGATCGCCGGTGAGTCCATTTCACATTTATGATGCATGGGACACATTGATCGATGAACTCGCCCGGTCGCCGACTCTCTGCAGCGCTCAGCTTCCTCTTCTTCTCCTCTCCAGGGACGTGATGCATCCGACCAGCATATTATTGAAGTGGTATTGAAGATGTTGCAGGGTGAGCGTCTAGACCTGAATATTCACCTCTGATGTCCATAGGGGAGATTAGATTAGCTCATTTCCCTACTTTCATCTCCTGAGCCATCAGTCGCCCATCATCACGGGTAATTGAATCAAAATGATGATGTCTTGTCTCTGCTGTTACAGAGAGGCTAGCATCGGTGGCGGTGAGTGCCAAGAGGGCTGTGCTTGGCGGAGCTGGCGTGATGGGTCCTCCTGGTCCCCCTGGGCCTCCGGGGTCACCTGGACCTCAGGGGCCACATGGTTTACCTGGTGCCCGCGGCATTCCTGGCATGATTGGAGGACCTGGGCAGATTGGAAACACAGGACTTAAAGGTAGACATTTAGGCAGCAGAGTATCAATCAGTGCGTCTGCAACTGAAGATTATTTTCATGATTGAATAATATGCATATTCTTTCAAGATTAATTGATTGTCATTTAGTCTCTAAAATGTAAAATAATGAAAAATGCTCACCATAATTTCTTGGGCCCAAAGTCTTTTCAACTAAATTAGCTCTGGTTCTTGAAATGGTTCCATTCAAGATCCTTAGCGCAATCCAATGAAACAGCCCAAGTTTCCATCAGTCTTGAGTGGAGCCATTGTAGCAAGGATGTGTTATCAACAGAGGGTGTTGCGCAATACACAATGACCTGTAGACTATGACACCGCTACTTCTGTTACCACTTCAGGTCACAAAAACCTGCTGTTTTTTTGGTACGAGATGGGAACCAACTTTGTCGGTTCTGAACCAATGTATTTTTTGGCTGAAACGCTGTATGTAAAGTTGTGACATATTCATAGAAGAAGGCAGTTCACCACATTTTGTCCACTGGAAGAGCAGCGTATTCTCGAACACTGGGGTTCTTTCATTCAGCTAACAGTCCAAAACACTGAAATCACTGAAAAATGAATGAAAAGATTAAAAGATTACCGAAATAAATAGCTTTTTTAGGGTACATCTGAGCCCACCCTGCTTTGTCTTCCAATAGGAAAGAGAGGGCCGAAGGGAGACAGAGGAGATCCAGGTAAACCCCATCCAGGACTACCAGGACCCCCAGGAATACCAGGTAAGGGCTTCATGCGCACACACGGAATATAAAACAGTACGAAATACCCACCAAAGGTTAAGAACAGGAAGGGGACAATAAGAAACTGAAGGACTTGGCATTACAGCTCTTGTCACGGGAGAGGCTGCTCAAAGGCATTTTAAAAGCATCATTAACTCCAGTCATTTAACAGATGCTCTTGAATGAGAATGTAATAGGACTGCAACAGTACACACTAATTCAAACTGGGGGAAACAGACACCCGTGTGCACACATGCACTCAATTTGAATGCATAGACAGAGCGTTCATGTGTAATCCGACGGCAGAGAGGAGCTCAGAGAGATCTTCTCAACACGCTCTCATCTTGACCCCTGGAAATCAGTAAAAATCCCGACTTGACGTTGAACTCTCTCCTGCCCACAGGTCCTCCTGGCGTTGATGGAGTGGCTCGGGACGGCAGGCACGGCGAGAGAGGACCCGAAGGAGCAGCCGGACAGGCCGGTTACCCCGGTAAGGCGGGCCCGCAGGGTCTCCCAGGCTACTGCGAGGCGGCGATGTGCCTGGCTGCGTCAGCGTACACCTCCCCGAGACTACAGGAGGCGGGAAGAATTAAAGGACCCAATGTTTAGAGACCCGTCTCTCCATCAGCAGCTCACAACACCTGGGAGAGAGAGAGAGAGAGAGAGAGAGAGAGAGAGGAAGAGAGAAGGCGGGAGACCACTCTTCTCTGTAGGACAACATCGAGAACGAGGGGTGGGGGACAATAATAGCGTCTGGGTGTATAAGCGCGCCCCCTTCTGAAACTGACAACCTGAAGTTTTGACGGGTGGGGACCACACTCTTGATCTTAATCCCCCCCCACATCACCATGACAACAGCAGCTCACAGCCACCCACATCCCTCTGAATTCTCTAGTGTTTTTTTGTTTTTTTTTGTTGGATGATGTCAGTGTCAGTCCCATCCAAATATCCCAGCCCCGCTCCAGCAGCGAGAGAGGATTTATATTGCATCTCCTCGTCTCCCACCCGCCGCCACAGTATCTATGAGCTGAGAGGAGCCGAGACCCGAGCGCGGCGAAAGGTGCCTTTCTTTTCCACCGTGGTCACTTTAATAACACAAACAATATTTTTTTTGTCTGAGATGTGTTCTGGAGATTTAACGCCCTGCCTCTCTCGCAACATCACACCTGATGCCCGAAACGTGTACGAAAAGGAGCAATAAACGATTGAAGCCTAAATTTACACTCAGTACTGTAATGTATTGTACAATGTAGTTTTGCATATGTAACCTGACTGAAACCCCTGATTTACCTCATGTGTACATTGCCCCCCCCCCCCTCCTCCTCCTCCCTCCCCATCCACGCTTTCTACCCAAGTCTCATTTTAGAAACTAACGACTAGCTTTATCTCTTCCTCTTGTTGCCTGGCAACAGCATATCCCGATGGGCACTCCCATCTCCCACAATGCAGTGCTGTAAATCTTTGTAAATGTGTGTTGATTATTATGTAGAGAAAAAGAAATGGGTTACGATATGCACCAGCAAAAATCCTGTGTTAATGAATTCAGTGAGTAATAAAAAGTTCCTACAGATATAACGACTTTTCCTCGAAGCGAATCAGTCCGAATGTGCCTCCTATGCCACTGTCAGCTTCCCACAGGGTGTCAGCGATTTAATGACTGATTTATTCTCACCAACAGAAATTATTTATTGTTCTTCATATAATCATCTGTAAAGGAGGTTTTTTTTTTTTGTTTTTTCTTTCTCTGGCTGTTCAGGTCAACCCAAACCAATAAAGAGGAACCTTTTCTAAAACGCAATGTTCTTCTTTATCATGTGGGGATTGGAAATGAGTCTCTTTATGTTCGGCTCAACTCTTTCAGCTCCTTTTTTTCCCTTTCGTTTCTGCTATTCTTCCAAATCTCGAATAACAACAAGTCACGCATGTAAATAAACTCCGGTGCGTCTAAGGCAGCGGATGCTTTTGTTAAACATTCTTCCACCACCAAGGCCAAACGTCCCAGCATTCTTCACCAGACTGCACAATAAAGCTGTTCAAATGCACAATTGTCTCTTGCAATGAAAAACAACCACACTTTTGCACACAGTTTTGCTTCAAAACTTGTTTTTTTTTTTTCTCAAATGCTTCATAATAGAACATGTTAAGGCACGTGGTACAGTAAAGACACATACAGTATATACAGGCTGGTGAGCTGGTGGACACAGATGGGATTACTGAACGGGCCAACTAACAAAAAAGGGTCAGGGGCCCCTGGGCCGGGGCTTCTGCTTTAAGTGACTGTTTCTCTTTTTTCTTTTGTGAAAATCAATCAAACAAATGATTAAGAGACACAGAACAACCACAGAGAGAGACATAAAGGCGACACAAAAAGTGCATAACGTCAACAAAGGGACACAAAATGAATAAAGGCACAGAACATCTTCACAGGTACAAAAAACCACTACGAAGAGGCACAAAACTACAAAAAGAGACAACAACTAAAAGGGATGCAAAACAACTACAAAGAGAGGCAATTGAACTAGAGCGATTAAACTATAAGAGATGCAGAACGACTGCTGTGAGACACAAAACAAGTTTAAACTTCAATCTGGTTCTGCTCCTCTGGAGGAGGAGTGTCTTTTACACGTCTGTGCCCAGGGGCCCATTGTCTCGTAATCTGTCCCCGGGTGGACGACGGCGTTTAAATCACTTTTTGATACAACACAATGATAACCACAGGATACAACTTCTTTGAAAAGCAATTTAATTCAGTCTTAAGTTGAACATTTCCCTTGGGTTAGCTTGTGAGAAACATTAGTCTGACCACGACTCATAGTTTAAGAAATGTTAATTAAAACGACAGCGACGGTAAGAGATGGTGGTGATTTAAAAACTCCGCAGACTTCCAGATATAAAAATAAAATATAAAACCCCCCAAAATACAGTAACATGTAACATTACAAGAGCCGTTTGTGATGCTTTTCAGAATATTTTCTTTATCTTTCCGCGATTGTGTGGGCTCGGTGGCCAGGCCCAGCGTGCTGCATTACAGTACCTTCAGTGAATGGGCTCAAATATTGCTAATATTTCCTCAGACAAGTGACCGGTGAAGCCGACAGATGGCTTTAACATTTACTTTGGAATACAAAATGAAAAGAGATGCTTTAAAAAAGTGGCATTTCCAAAAAGACTGGAGTTTAAATGGCACAAAATGGTTATAAAAACCAACATGCTTTCTTGTGTAAACACGTTTTTCTTAAATAATTTGTCTTTTTTACCGAACACATGATTCCATTTTGAAAGCTTATACACTTTAGAAAAATATCCCTTTGACATTTGTTGTTGCTTTGTATGCATGAAAAATAAGTGGCTAACCATGCGCGTGCCTTTCTATCGAATTGCTTGAAAAAGTATAAAAAGCCACTATATATAAATATAAATATATACAAAACAGTCAATCCATCAAAGAGGGTGTGAATGCAAGTTTCTGACATCTGTTCCTACAGAACTGAAAGACATTTCTCTGGGTATTCTCTTACTAGTCAAATTCAAATGTGTATCACACCATAAGCACTGACAGGAGATTAGAAATGCATGGGATGCTCTCTGAATGTGATTCCGTGTGAAAGGAAAAAAGATATGAGAGGTGGAAGCAAAGTGCTACAATAATTGTGTGTACGCTCTTCCTAGAGATTTAGGCAAAAGGAAATGAAAAAAAAAAAAAGAAACAGAAGAGGCCAGCGTTAATCAAGGAGAAGAAAATACAGGGTGTGATTCTTGTCACCTCCCCCTGGGCTGTTTGAAAATGTACAAAAGGAGTGGAACAGGGAAAAAAGAGAGACGAGACCAAAATAAGAGGCAGTAATATAGCAATGAATTGGCATTCATGGGGAAAAAGAATGATGCAATAAAATGTGCTGCTGCCGGTGCATCTGTGCAAGCCTCATTCCAGCGGGGCCCTTAGAAAGAAATTGTGGGTATTTGCTCACAACTACAGTAGAAATAAGTGAGAATAAATCTATACAACCGAACAACAAAGGAGCTCCTTGTTTTCATCCTGTGATCAGATTCAATAACTTTGGGTCACGGTCTTTGGCTTCATGTTTTCTGTAGTTTCTTTGCTTCAGTCCCCTCTGTCCCTCTACCAGGGACCTTTGACAGGTCCCTTGGGGCTGTATTCTACTTGATGGCTCATACAGTCTCCAGGATTACATCTGCCATCATGTCCCTTTGAACCAGGCTGCCCAGGAGGTCCTGGGATGCCAGGAACACCCTGCTGGCCAACGGGACCTGGGGGTCCCATCTTACCGTAGCCTGGGGGGCCTGGGACACCTGAAGGCAGAAAGGAAGTAGGTGAATGCAATGATTGTGGCTTTGTCACTCAACTGGTACTTAAGAGGTGCAATACGTGAGAATTGGCCACCTGGAATTTATCCCAACAAATAGGCATAACGTATCACCAGAGGAGCTACTAACAGCTTATAACTATATTCTTTGCATCCATCAATGTAGCTACTGTTAGCTTGTTAACTCAGTTAGCCGTGCAGCTAGCCAGACTGCCAGGGGAGTGTTGGTATTTCCACATCTAGCACAGGAGCTGTGGACCGCTGGGAGACAGATTTTTTTTAGGCTGAGTGCTAGCTAGTTAGCACGCTAACTTCAGTAGATATCTCACAAACAGAGACGTCTTTGATATAATGTCCAAATTGTTATTTTTTCATTTCTCATTTTAGTGCATCTTTGAATGGTTTAACTAAAATTCTTACATATTGCATCTCTATCCCTCCTTAGGCCATATCGAAAAAAGACAAACAAATCAATTTAAAAGGCAGAATTAAATAAACTTAATTATATAGAAACGTAATTTTAGTTCTTGCCGACAGCCAAATGAGAAACCTCATCCTGCTCCTTCTATTACATATTAAGCCTCAGTCAGCAGCATATTAGCTTAGCTCAGCTCACAGGGAAAACAGACCACAAATTGTAATTTACAACCTTTAGTTTCTGAATGGATTAAACAAACATGGCATAATGTTTAGTTAATGATCTTAAAAGACACTGGTACTTGTATTTTGTTTTATAGTTGGACGTAGCCATGCTAGATCTATTTCCCCTGTTTGGTCTTGGCGTCAAGCTAAGCCACCCAGCTGCTGGCTGCAGCTTCATATTTACCATACAGGCATTAGAGAGGTATCAATCTTCTCATCTAATTCTTTGGAAAGAAAAGGCAAGAACAGTATTTCTTCATTTCATTTCTGTCATAAAACTTAGAATGAAAACCACAGAATAAAGTTGCCATTGATGTACTGCAGCACCAATACAATATAGATGAAGGACTTAGGTAGCATAGTAAGGTGATTTACACACTGCATCAGAAAATATGTCAAGAAATTGCACAACAGTAGAAGAGTAAACCAGCCGCCAGTGGATAATCTCTAATAGCGGATGTTATTACCATGAACATTATCTGGGACATGGGGGAAACATTAAACAAACATTAAAATTCTATTTTAATCATTGGATGTGAGCACAGATGCTTTTTAAACCAAAACTGCCTGCAATCACAAAAGAAAAAACAACAAATAAAATAAACCGCAGATGCTACTTCGCTAATTTAGCCAAAGCTATCTGAACTCTGTGATGATTAAAGATTATCAGATGTTGATTTGGGTGGTGTGAATTAGCCTGGTAATTTTAATCAAGGCAATTTAAGAATGATGAAACATTACTTTCATAAAGCTGGCAATTTAGTAATCAAAAGCAAATGCAAACTTTTTAGTAATTAGCATTATTTATGGAAATTTCTGCCAGAGGGGTTTAGCATTTAGTGTGGCTTGCAATTGTGCATAAAGCATTTTGAATATGTAGTGAGGGATTGCTGCAGATGGAAATGAACAACAAAATATGACAGGAGAAGGGATTTACAGTGACTGCAATTATAATTCAAATGTTTTAATGTCTAAAAAGTCAGACAAGTCGATTCAATTTATATTGTTAAATGTGCCCAAAGTTGCTTACTATTGCTAATTATTGTACTTGCTAATGGCTTTCCCTTGTTACTGATGACCAGCTCAAACCAAACCGGTGGCTGCCATGGACCAGTGTGGTACTTTACCTGGTGCTCCGGGAGGTCCTATATCTCCCATCTCTCCAATACCCTTGTCTCCTTTTTCTCCATTTGGTCCTCGTGGTCCTACAGGCAGAGAGACACACGTTGACCAGTTGACAGTTTAACAGTTCACAGTTAGATAGTGACAACACTTGCGTCACGGTCATGATGTTTGAAAGATTATTGCTGACAAGGCTCACCTGGGGGTCCTTGGCCTCCTGGCCGGCCTTGTCTACCGATTTGTCCCGGGAGTCCAGGTGCACCTGGGTTCCCGGGTACACCTGGCGTTCCGTCTTTCCCTGGGGGCCCAGGCCGACCTGGGGATGCCGCCATCTCTACTGGCATCTGCATGCGAGTCATGTAGTAGGACATTCTCTCTGGGGAGGGGAAACGTGATAACAGAAATCCACAAATGGAACAGAGATCCTAACCCTTCATCTGAAGAGAAAATGTTGCTCTGGTCTACAAAATACAGCTTTACGCAAAATGAACATTCAATATGCATTTCCAGAGATTAGCACATGCCCTCACCGTCAAAGATCTTGATGACCTGCTGGCGGATGAAGTTCTTGATTTCATCATAATTGACTACAGCCTGTTTAAGAACGGAGAAACAAAGAGTCAAAACAAAAGGGCAAACGTTAATTAAAGTAGATAATGAAAAAATTCATTATTTAGAAGAACAGATGGAGCCAGTGAGCGCCTTTGGCCACTATACTGTGTGTCATCACCTCCTCTCACAAGCAAGCTGGATACTGCATGGGGTGGAGCTGATTAAAAGTTAAAGCTACAGCTGCGGTGAGGTAAATGCAATGAAAGTAGATCTCACATCATTTCCTGGTGACCCTGGAGTTCCTGGGAGCCCTGATGGGCCCTCTGGGCCTGGGCTTCCCCTCTCTCCTCTGGGTCCGACTGGGCCAATCATGGGCAGTGCGTCTTTGCCGTGGTAACCTCCACCACCAGGGGGCCCTGGTCTACCTCTCTCCCCTGCAGGACCCCTCTGGCCTGGGGCCCCTGGCTCACCCTGGGAAACAGACACACACACAGGTAATATTAGTAGATAAAAGACAATGGCAGTCATGATACTTGTTGCTTAGAGAATGGATAAAAAAGTTCTATCTATCTATCTATCTATCTATCTATCTATCTATCTATCTATCTATCTATCTATCTATCTATCTATCTATCTATCTATATGTCTATCAAGCTATCTAGCTAGCTAAGTAGGTAGGTAGGTAGCTATCTAGCTAGCTAGCTAGCTAGCTAGCTACCTACTTAATCATACTCTGATGTTTCCCTGGAAGTTAAAGCAACAGGTGACCCAATGAAACGCACCGTTAACTTGAATCAAATTCCAGATTTCTCTGAATTACAAAACATTTTGTATATATTGTAAGTACCCAACTCAACAAAATATACTAGTTAAGTTTGAATCAGTTTTAATAAATATAAATAACATATAAATGTTACATATAATCTTTAAATATGAAGCTAAAGCTATAGGATGTTAGCTTAGTTTAAATAAAGTCTACACTGAAACAGAGGTAGAAATGTAAAACACAATCTATCTGGACCTCTAAAACTCACTACTTCACACAGTATATCTCATTTGTTCAATCCTTTTACTGCTGCCACTCTTTACGCCAAGCTAACCATCTCCTAGCTCTCTTCTCCTCCAGAGGAATGATAGTGGTATCAATCCTCTTCCTTTTCTGTTTTCATGTGTCGCAGATTATGAGACGCATGTCAGGATTATTACCATCCCCATTTCAGACGACGAAGCAGCCGCAGTAGCCTCATAGACAGGCTTTTGGCTGCATCTGTATCTCTTTCCACACAACCCACCATTCTGGTTGTTTAAATACACTCAAAAAAAACACAGCCTTACTGCATTAGCGACAGTGATTTATCGAGGACAAAGCAGCCCATAATGGACGTCTAATGTTTACACGTCACCGACAGACAAGCGGCTCTTGAAATAGAGAGGAGGGAGAAGAATAGAGGAGTCCGTTCTTGTCTTTCTCCTCTGTTCTCCTCTTCTGTGCAGCTAAAACCCTGACAATGCCATCCTGTCAGCGTGACAAATAGCCTCATCTAGCATCTCCCCTCATGCTTAATAGCATTATCCCAGAGGCAGAGAATAACTTTATCACTGTATCCACCTACGGTACTGTAAGCCCGTGTGTCTAAGGAGAGATCCAACAGGCTCTGCAGCTACAGAGGGCTAGCAGGCGGCCGGCTCGAGAGGGGTGAAGCGAGGTGAGGAGGAAGGAGGGCGTCGGTGGGTGGGTCGGAGAGTTAGTGAACTGATGACTGTGTTAAGTGCGGGTGCTGAGAGGGCAGAAATGGAGAGAGCAAGTGTGTTCAGCACCACTAGCCTCAGTCTCCCTGAGATAAAGGGAACCGAAAAAGGGTGCATCGCGCCGAAATCAGGCGGTCTGCGGAAGGTAATGGATGATTGATGCTCTGCCCGGTGACACACACTAACATAATATACTGTACCACCCTGAGTCAACTCTTACTTTTTGACCCGGCGCCCCGCTGTCCCCCTGCAGACCCGCGGCTCCCTGTCAAAACAAAGCGAGAAGTATCCATCAGAGGAATGAATTATACACATCGCCACATCCATCGCTCTCCATTACACTTTAATGGGGACAAACACCACACCCAGACATTACTCACATCTTTACCAGCCGCACCGTCATTGCCTGGCTCGCCCTTAAAGACAAAGTCAAAGCAGGAGAAGAAAAGGTTAAGTGAGATATATCGGCGTGGTCGCAGCTTGAATGATGTTTCATTTAATTTACGTGGTTTCGGAAGGACACATTTGGAAGTCAACAAAGGTTGAGAGGTACTAACCATGGGCCCTGGGTGCCCGGGTGGTCCAGGGGCTCCTCCCATCCCTGGGAGACCTCTATCACCAGCTTGGCCCTTATCTCCTTTTATACCCTACAGAAGGAAGATGGAGAAATCAGATTATCCTCTATTGTTTGCTCTCATAAGTTATTAATGGATGTGATATTCATATTTCTCCTGCTATCAGTGTGTTTTTGCAGATAAAGTAAAATAACAATCTGGATCTGCAAAGAAACGAGTGACTTAAGCTATCAAGTAAATATTGTAGAGTAAAATAAACAATGTTTTGCCCCCAAAATGTAGCGGAGTGGGAGTATAAAGGAGCAGAACATGGAAATACTCTAGTGAAGCACAACGAATATCTGTTCTTGGTCCCCTTAATTTCTAATAATCGGTATCGGTATCCGCAATGAAAAAAACATATTGGTTGATCCATAAAGTTAAGTTACCATATCTTGTCTCTGATTATATATATTCTTTTTTTCACTATTTAATAATTTACTCTAATCATAATTCATGCAAGTATTGTCTGTCACGCTCAGTGCCCAGTATTTACTGTTTTTTATTCTTATCTCCAGCAAGCATTTGGCGACAAACACAATCCGTTTCTCCCTGGTGAATGTTAACTAATCAGCTTTCCAGATTTAATACTACCACCGCTTTTTTATTAAAAGCATGATGGTGCTCAGAGCATTTCTCTTACCACTCCTGATGGACCAGGAGGTCCCGGTGGTCCAGCTGGACCCGTAGAACCCTAAAGCAGAAAGTCAACACTCACATTATTCAGGTTTAACACATTAACATACTACAATATCAACAGATCGTACAAACATGAGGTGAAAAGGGCAGTGAACTTACAATGTGGCCGGAGGGTCCAGGTCGTCCCTGAGGTCCTGGGATGCCGGGATCACCCTGGAAAGGTCACAGATTGACCTTTAGAGATCTCCAGGGTTACGCTGACTATGATATATATGTACACTTGCTTTGGGCTTGAATGCAGATGATGAATGTGCTCTCTCATCTTTATCCAAATCAACTTGGGGTAACCATGGAAAAGCAAAATACTCACATCGTGACCTGGTCTGCCTGATGGTCCAGGCGGACCCGAAGGTCCAGCTTCACCCTGAAGGTAACAAAAGGTAATAAAGGAAACATGAGTATAATGCATCACTCTTTTGTTAGTGGAGACTGCAAACAACAAGACAGCAGAGTACTAAAACCCACACTTGAGTCGTGACACTTTCCATAATTATCAGTTTGATTAAACAACTTGGTCCGACGCACAAGCAACAGACAGCGACTGTACGTTGACAAAAACAGACAGAGATAGTGTGACGGTAAAGCAATGAGTTGTTGGCTAACCTTCTGTCCGGGGAAGCCAACATGGCCGGTTTTCCCTTTGAATCCCTGAGGAGAGACATCAAAGAGAATGAGATTGGTACAGTATCAAAATTCACAAAGTCGAGGCTGCCAAGGAACGGGCAGACGTGTCTTTGAAATCCTGAACACCTGCTCTCGGGTAGAACACAAACTGAGATACAGAGTACGAGTGAGGGAAATAAAAAGGAAAGCGAGGCAGCTACTCGTTGCTCTCGCTGAAGCTGACAACAGTGTGTGAAAATCACTATCTCTGCTGTGTTGATATACAAGACAGAGAGTTAGAGAGATCTTAGAAGATGATAGAAGGCTTAGAGGTTCCAAATAGGGTTACATCGCCAGCGATATCCGCAACATTAACAAGACTTAGTAATGACTGCACATAACAAGGCACACACACACATGTAATTCCACACATATGCATTAATTTCGAATTCAAAATGGAAGTCACAATCCCAAGAGCACAAAATATTCATCCATCTCTCCATAAAGAGCATTAGATAGGCTTTCAGTGGGAAAGGTTTAGTCATGCAGGCTGATTTGCATACTAGTTTGCTGTTTGTGAAACTGAAGGTGAGCCATGGTGATGTGATTCTAATGCACTGTATAAAAAGAGTGCCTTCCAGATTGTAACTACCAAAACAGGTGACTGTTGGTGAAAAGTGATGAGGGCATTGCCCATGTGAATGTTTGTAGGAACACAGAAGTACATTTATCTTAAATTGACTCCATGTTTTACAGCCATGCCACAGTAGACGCACTTAGACTTTGTGCTTATTGCTAACACATCATTGTGAACAATTTTAGCATGCTAGCATCTGTTAATTAGCACTCAACACAGAGTACTTCTGAGGACGATGGAATGTCATTAATTTTGCAGGTGTTTGGTCATAAAACAGCGTACTGGACCAATTTAAAATCTGATGATGGCACCAGAGGAAAGGTTCAGGGATCAGTAAGTTGTTACAATTAATCCTGAGGGGGACATGAACGTCTGTACCAAAGGACAATCCATCCAAAAGTTGCTGAGACAATTTACCCAAAGCCACAACTGTGAACCTCATGGTGGTGCTAGAGGGAAAGTCAGGGGATCACCAAATTCATTATAATACATCATCCAGCCAAAATTAACATCTGTGCAAGAATTTGTGCCAGTCCCTCAGTTGCGGTGAGATCATTTAGTCTGGATAACTGAAAAACTTTGACCTGCTGGCGGCATCATAATAAATGTCAAGGGATCACTAAAGTGCTTGTGATACATCCTCTAGTGACCATGGGTATCTGTGCCAGATTTCATGGCAACCCATTTAACAGTACTAGACATTTTAGGGAAATGTGATTATAGTGCCATGGGAAAAGTGAGGGATAAAGTGGGGGATAATTAAAGTGATCAGCATTCTACCATTAATGTAGGTACAACATTTTGCGCCAATCCATTGGGTGGATGATGAGATATTTCACTGGTTAAGTAAAAACCTGCTACGAAACATCCTCTGGGGACCATGAAAATCTGTACCAAATGTAATGGCAGTCCAAACAATACACATTTTAATTTAGGTCAAACATCTAAATATGGTAATGGCACCATAGGAAAAGTAGGGAACATTAAAGTGGTCAGTGGTCAGTATTTAACCTCAGGTGACAATGAATGTATGTACAACATTTTGAGCCAACCTATGCGGTAAAGCTGAGATACTTAATTGGTGAAGTGAAAACCTGCTGGTCAAGGACATTCAGGGGGACCATGAATATCTGTACCAAATCACGTCAATCCATTCAAAAGATTAAGCCCTTTTAGTGGAAGTCATAGTATTACAGTATTACATTTTTGGATTGCATCAACTACTTGGTATACACAGGAGACTGTACTTCTCATGCCTAATTCATGTTGTTTTCCCACAGTGGATATATAGAGAATCAAATCAGGTCATGTAGATGTCAGAGGTTATACTCACTGGGATTCCTCGCGGTCCTGCTGGGCCTGGAGGGCCTGCTTCTCCCTGATAACAAAAACAGCCAGCACCAAAGGGCAACTATTATATGGATGGACTATATATGGACTGTATGGATGTCTTAAACTACACTATATAACAGATCTTCAGGATGTGTTTGGACATTCAGCTTGTGTGTGAGCATGCCAACCATGTGATGCATGTGTGTAACTCACCCGCAACCCTGGTTTCCCATCTTTTCCATCCAATCCCTCGATACCGGGGGGGCCCTTAAATTGCAAATACACAGTGTGATACAGCATACAGTTTATATTGGAATGGGTGACACACAGATAATATGCAGAAATATAACATGCAAATACCATCAGCCCTGGGGAGCCTGGTGAGCCCGGGGGTCCAGTTGGTCCCTGAGAGCCTTGAGTGCCATCGTTGCCCTTTGAAAGTAGCGATTTTCAGTACAGCGAATGAGAACTTTGGATGCTAATTAGACACAGATAAAGGTGTGATTGATACTCACTCTTTCACCCTTGAGCCCAGTTTGCCCATCTCTTCCAGTTTTGCCGGCAATACCTGGTGGACCCTACAAATTCACACGGGAACAAACAATGACGCTACAACTATTCCAAAGACAGGAATTCATCATAAAGATATTAAAGGCAAGCATTAGCTATTCTGATCGATGATAAGCTCTGTCTGAGAGAACAGGATGTTTTTGTCTGCAACAAGGTCACTGTCCTGAGATTCTAAGAAAAATGAGGAAATTTGTACACCACACAGTATGTCTTTCCTAACTTTATATTATATCTTATATTATATTGGATATAGAGTAATATTGTATAGGAAAATAGGTTTAAGACTTATCTGTACAAAATATTGCCACTGCAGAAACAGTTTATTAGATTAGCAACTTTTTTCAAAGCCGTTGTACCAAGTGCACCCCACGTCCTTTTTGACAAATTGCAGTTGTTGACTATTTTTTGACATCAACATTCTTCAGGTCTGTACATTTTTTCTCTTAAGTGAGATATAAGGCTACACATTAACCTTATAATTTTTGATATTGTGGCATTGATAATCCCAAAATACCCAACTAGAGAGGCTAAGAATCTTCATTCACCATCCTGTGGGTCTGATTTATATCACACGTATTGTGACATTATCTTGTGGAATGAAAATGTACATTTAAAGCAACAGGCTTCATAATCATGTTGATGGTACAGTGTTTTGTAATAAGGTGAATGCTGTCTCTGTCACTCCGCCCCCCCATCACTTGTTTCTGCACTATGTAACTTCAGTGAGAGGGTTGGATCACAGCGTTACATACATGTTTACCTCAACATACAAACTCACATGTACATTTATATTTCCTTCATGTGTTTTGCATTCAAAAACGGAGCATTTACATACCGGTGGTCCTGGGAAACCTGGCTGTCCTTGGAAACCCTTAAAATATAAAAGAGCAGCATATGATCAGTGTTCAGTTTGTTTATAATGGTCATATTTTTCTATTACGTGTTATACATACCTGATCCCCTTTGGGACCAGCGGGCCCTGCCGGTCCTGTGTCTCCTTTAATGCCCTGCAGACACAGAACAGCTCACATTATTCTCAGTTATGAAGTCTGTGATGATAAATGAAGAAGCCAGGCTCTAAATATTGCTTATGGAGCTAAATTTATGGTGAAACACTGACCGGTGTGCCAGCCAGTCCTTGGAACCCAGGGTTACCAGGAGGACCCTGCAGAAGGGCAGGAAATGTTAGCCAGTGATATATAACACTGGCTGGAGATTCATTTGTGTGTGTTACATAACAGTGATGGTGTGATGACTTACTGATTCTCCTTTCTGACCAGCGCTTCCTGGGCTCCCACGCTCGCCCTTCAGTCCCTGTCAAATACATATAAACAGTTAATCAATGTCAGCTCACATGTCAGTCTGACCACCTGTCCATCAATCCATTAAAGCTGCCAGACTGTTGTCGGTCCCATAGTTCCTTTATAATGAGCCGGTGAGAGTCACTTACAGGCAGTCCAGGCGGTCCCATGGAACCTGGATACCCGCTCGTCCCCGGAGGGCCCTGAGGTAAGATCACACAATCAATCAAACACGGAGGGCGGTTATTTTTCCAACAGGATGTAATTCCAGGGAATTTGATTGGCAGAAATGTACCTGCTCGCCCTTCATTCCTATGAGGCCGGGTAGCCCTCGCTCGCCCTGCTGACCCTGCGGATGACGGAAGCGAGGGATGATTAGAAAATGAAGGGGAGGATGTGATAGGTATGTCAGGGAGAGAGACTCCCCTGGTGGAAACGAGCCAAGGACAAGGCAAGTCAATATCAAAGAGAGGAAACAGCTAACTGGCTTGTTCCATCTCCCCCTCAGGGACTGTCTACATTTGATTCCGTCCTCTGCTCTGCACCTCTGCGAGACTTCAGGATGCCGATTTAGGTCTGCGATGGTGATATCCAGAGGCTGAACATTACCTGCTTGGTCCATTGGGTTGGTGAATTCAATATTCTATTTTTTTTTACCCCCTCTAATGATACAGATTTCCAGATGTTGCATCCTTCTTGAATAGGGGTATTGTGTTGCAGAATCAGATGCACATTTGACCAAAGCTGCAGACGTCTGGACTTAGTTATGTTTCTCTTCCAGACCACACAAAAAAACAAGCAGATGAGCTAAAAAGAGTATTGGGATCACATTACACACTGATTCCCTGATGTACTGAAAACCTTTATTTCTCACTCTGTAAATTGAATATTGAACGGTGTTTTGGCATAAATATTAATATGCATGTGCGAGTGTGCTCTGTTGCCGGGCAACAGCTGCTGTAAGCGGAAGACAGATGACTGCTGGAAGGAAAGAAAGAAGTTAAAAAAAAGAAAAAATGAGAATGTCATTGGAAGCTTTTAAAAGTGGGGAGTGTTATTTTATCATGTTGGCATCTGAGAGCAATCATTTCACATGAATTGTCTTTTTTTTAAATAAATAAAAACCAACTTCAAGAAATGCTAAGAATATCGCTGTGAGATTAGATTTAGCGGTGTGATTGGTTATTAGAATGATTACTGAGGGTTGTAATTTAGAGAAAGTAATTACAAATTCATCATACTGAGGAGAAACTAATTAGTAGCTGATCATTGTGAGTAACTTCCTCACCACTGAATGTGAGTAATATTTTCAGCGGCGGGGTCCTCTCCCTCACAAACAGTCCAAATGGACACACACAGCAGAAGCCAACACCTGCCATAAAGTGCCGCCACGCCGCAAATGGATTCCACGCAGCGCTCACATGGCCCATCCATTTAGCATCTCTATTCTCCGAAAACAATAAATCTGTACGAGGAGGAGGGGGGGAGGGCGGCTCTGTCTGCACAGCAGTCCCACTCTCCATCACTTAGACGGGGGAATAATTGAACAACCCCAGAAAGAGACAAGCAAACCGTTTCCTCATCTGAAATAACTTTCATTAAAGAGCTGCAGAGAGCGGCAGGGAGGACGCAGAGACGGCACAGACAGTATAATCAAGGGGGACTTGATTGAAAAGTGAGATGATCTGTATTTCAAAAAGCCAAAAGGAAAAGAAGAAAAGGAGGAAAAGTAGATTAGATAAAGATATTAAAATCAGAGCTGTAAAATAAGTTAGTATAAGTTTTGTACTTGAGCAAAATTCTGAAGTTTTTGTTACCTTACTATTTCTACATTACATCACGACATTCATTTACAAAAAATGTGCTTTTTACTTCACCACATTTATTTGACAGCTATAGTTACTGATTGCTTTTAAAATTATAATCTAAGATTGTTAACTATCATAGTGGTTTCCTGCCTTTCTGTAGGAGTTGTTTTCAGTTACCGAAGACTAATTTCTCCTCTAAACTTCTTACATTTAACAATCTGAAGCCCAAAAAAGCTTAAGAATAACCAATATTTCACAGGAAAAGCAAAGACAAGAGAAAATTGAATACAAACTTGTGTAGCAGAGC
Source organism: Lagodon rhomboides (assembly GCA_039737535.1). Classification (NCBI taxonomy): domain Eukaryota; kingdom Metazoa; phylum Chordata; class Actinopteri; order Spariformes; family Sparidae; genus Lagodon; species Lagodon rhomboides. Next base: position 20,202,480 of record CM077799.1, on the reverse strand, counting down.
TGTATTTTTCCTTGTTTCACGCTCAATTAAACACTGTACAACCACCAGATTTGTTTCTGTGCCCTTTGGACCTTTGGCCTGATACTATGTTTGGCATCACTGCACTAAACTGGATATAAATGAGATAAAACTAGCTCCGACTCAAACAGCTACAACACTGAAATGCAGAATATGCACTGATGCATTATTACCAATTAAGTAATATCATATATAATAATGTATGACAGATTTAAAGAGAGTAAGACTGGAAAAAATGAACATGTAGTTGGAAGCGTGAATAAAACTTACAGCTAAACCAGGTGGGCCCTGAGGACCTGGGAAACCAGGCGGTCCCTGTGGACAGAAAACAGTGAAGGGAAAACTTAATTAATTTAAAATCAATTCACACCTACAGTTAAAACAGGCTTCAACTTGTTCCTGACAATTAAGTAAACACTGCAAGCACTGCGGGGGAGCTAGTGTGTGTTTCTGTCATCAGAGTGTTTGTGTGAAGTCCCGGTGTGCGACATTTTCACTGAGACCAGTAGGGGGCGCTGTGAAGTCATGGAAAGCTTCGATTACGAGGCCCTCTCAAGTCACTTCAAATCTAAAATTTTGGAACAAAAACCCAAAGGTGCTGCTCTAAAACAATCATAACAGTGAAAGAAAATGTCATTTTATTCCTTCACAGAAGTACTGACAAACTATTGTGCGGCTGTGAGTTAGAATTCACTTTATAGTTTTCAAACATTTTAGCATTTTCATTTTAGTGCTAAGTTGAAAAAGGTTTTGGGTGCTATAGGTACATCCACACAGTAAGTCCACCTTTAGAGCCTTCCAGTCTTGCCATTAACAATAAAAAATGTGTCTTAAATCAAACTGTGGCAAACACTCAGGTTTCTCTACTATAAATAATCTCGATGCAAGTTAAAGTTCAGCTCGAGCCTGGGAGGAATCAACAAAAGGCAGATATGTTGCTGAGTCCTGAGGTCTGACGAAGCCTCACCATGTTTCCTGGTATGCCAGCTTGGCCTCTCTCTCCTGGCGGACCCTGTGATAAAGATAAGGAAAAGAAAGTTGATCGAATCTCTGTTAAGTCATTTGGAAATGTGATATAAGAGCACAGCTGTAGAGGAGAGAGCATTGTAAAACAGGAGAAGGTACAACGACAGTTTTATCGGGATTATCTTGATTTCATAAACAAATCGATACTGAAAATGTACTTCAGTTCATTTCCCAGCCTTAGTGTGCTCATTAGCAACGCAGTCACAGACTCACCGACTCTCCTCTCATTCCTGGTGATCCAGGTGATCCTGGGATTCCTGGTGTTCCTACGCAGGATCGGTCAACCTATAAGGCAAAGACACAAAACACCAGGAAATGTGAACACGCGCCTGTGTGAATGTGTGCGTGTCCTCGGAATCTGAAAGTGATCTCAACTGACCGCCGCTTGTGTCGCCTGCTCTCCCTGAAGTCTCTCCAAACACTGGAAGCAGACGAGAGAATAAGTTATCAGAGTAATGCCTCACTGCTGGCATCATGTCAGACTGATGGCTCCTCACATCACGCCATGCAAACTTGAACACAATGCAAAATGAGGGGTTGCCATTCTGCATTTGTCAAAGCACAACAACAAACAAGTCGACTGTACCATTAGTGACAATTGGTATGATTCTGGATAGGGAGAGAATCATCAAGTGAAGCTGAAAATGTTTGAACGAGAAACATCCAGTCTCACCCTGTCACAGCTGTCCAAGGGGGTTACACCGGGCTTGCCATCATCTCCCTTTTCTCCCTTGGCACCAGCCATGCCTGGCACCCCAGGTGACCCTTGGGAGCAGCTATCCCCACAGCCCTCCTGAAGGAATACGCACACAACAGTTTTCACGCAGTTTTCAAATCACGTCAAAAAGAAAGGAAAGTCACTGAGACCAATAAACCCCCATTCACCCATTCTACTCATGGACTTACATCCAAATCCAGTGTAGCAGTGGTGTCCTGGTGCGGCCGATCTGGTCCGATGGGGTTCTGCAGAAGGGGCAGGGAGATGGAAAAGTTAATATTCATTTAATAACTTTTTTTGCATCAATGACTATTAATAAGGGAGACTTCAACCGTCAAAACCAGCTCTTTTCTTCCACATTTGACAAATTAAAAAGTTTCACAATTTTTTCTATCATATGCAGTTATGGTGTCTTCTTTCTTCTTATGGCTGACGGCGTTAAGGTTTCTACTTGATCTTCAATCAAACATGAGACTAAATTAAAGGCTTCCTCTAAATTGTGTGCAACTTTTGGCACAAGTCTGTCACTAATACTGTGAGGGATTTCGAGTTCCACACATGCTCGTGACTCAACAAGACCAGCCGAGTGCTACGTATTAATTCTCGACTGGGTATGTTTGTCCATTCACGTGGGTGATGGACGCTGTTCCTCCATGCAATGTCAAGAGGCACTGAGGACGATATTTTCCTCATGCTGCCCATTTGCTGTTCGCCCTGTGCCTGAACGCTCCATTTCGGTCCCCGTCTCTCTAGGCAGCCGTACAATACAATACTCACTTTGTACAATATGGGACCTTTAAGACACAAACACTTTCCAATACTAACACAAATCACAAATAGCAAAAAAAAAAAACATATAAATCTGCTGTATTTGTCCTTTTGCACAATGGCATTCAATATTTGCATTGCACTCTGCTGGGTCTGTCAGAATTTTCTTGAAATCATACACTTCACTTTATCAACAGCGAAAAAAAAAACGTGTTACAAACTGTCACAACCTTTCCAAGCAATATGTCTGTGCTGGACCATCTCATTCTGCACACTGTCAGGACAAAAATGAATTACCGAGGTGGCAAAATTGAGGACATTTCAGCCCTCGTCCAACGGGCCCCTTCAGTTTAGAGCTGAGATTTTGTTCGCACCGTGGCACTGCTTCATTTCGTCTCAATTTAAGATTCAATATTCTACAGTGACAGAGCATCTAACAGGGACCCTGCTCGACTAATCCTGCTAAAATTAGAATTTTACAACACATTGTCTTTTAAAATCAAACTTCATTTACGCATCAAAATTCAGCGGCCGAGGCTTATTATACCCTCACAGCACTCACTACAATGCTTACTGCCATTAGGCTCTACAGTACATACAGTAGATTACCAACATAATGCTAGGATAACCTCTGCACCCATCGCAACTAATGGTTTACAAGCGTCTGTCGACAGCTCTCGCCTGCACCAGGAAAAGTTCACGATTTAAAGAGCAGACACATAACTGGCTCTGCCCACACATTACCATACACACACACTGGAATAGTGCAAGTACACATAAATAAAAAAAAAAAAAAAAACAAGAGACATGCCGCCATGGAGTTTTGCCGTCTATTTATAGCAAGTTCTGAGACAGAACCGGTAAGTCCGCAAGCCTAATCACATTTACCGTGAAGACGGTCTGCTCCCTGTCAAAGCAGTGGGACCCTTTCCGCTGAGAGAGTCTGTCAATAGCACCTGGCCTGGTTTCAAAGTCATTACTATCCCATTTGACATTGTTCAAACCGGGGCCATTAGCTAGAAAGGCTATTTTATGCTGCGCGCTATTGGCTGTTAATGGCCTTGCTCAGAAGAAGGTTCTCTCTATAATTATATGTCACCGCGCACAATGTTCACTCCTGCTACCCTCTAAAGGGATCTGCCAGTTGTTGACTTTGTGATTTTCTCCGAGCAGCATGCTGTTCTGTTTCAAAGACAAAGCTGTTCCTGAGGGTCCTGAGAGCTGTACTGCTTCCAGCGACATAGTACCTGCAGAACAATATGAAAGGGGGGAAAAAAAAGTGCCAAAGCCGAGGGGTTTATCTACCAATATTAAGGCCAAACTAAGTGTGGACATGAACGTGAACTCGAGCGTATGGAGTGCGGCACAGGGGAAAACTAGTTATTCTCCCATAGGTTAGAGCACACATTAACAACTGCTCATTTCTGTGCATCTCTTCTTCGCACTCGTGATGCATAGAAGCATTAAATTATAAACTCTGTGGTTATTCAAACTACTGAGGTGTCGCTTAATATGCAATCAATTAACGCCTTTCTGCAGGGAGTTTCTATAAGATCGGTCTCAGATCCTTCGCAGATTTCTCGACTGATTTTCCTGGACCTCAATTTCCTCCACTGAACTACTACTTTAATTCCTGTCTTGGAGGTGAGGCTCCCCTTGAGCGCTGGCTGCAGATCTGCATTGATGTTCCCTTAATGAAATTAAGCCAGCAGACTTGAAAGAAACAACACTGACAGAAAGGAGTCCAGAGACAACTTCACAAAACTCCACCTCATTTCTCCACTTTGCTGTTGTCCTCACAAGACTTGCTTAAGCCTTATGTACACCCACCCAATAATGCATAAAAAGATATGAACATTTTATCAACCACTTTGTAATATTGTTTGATTACTGTAAAACCAACTTGTTCTGCGCGTGGTCCATCATCATCAGCATCCTCTGAATTGTACAACAGCAGTGCTTATTCTCAATATATGTGATGTACCAGTGTGAACCCCTTACAAATGATGGCGTGTTCCCACAGAAAGCAAAGCAAATTTTTGGCGTGTCTAGGTTTTATACAATGTCAATGCATTGATGCTAATTCTTGTGTATTCAAGCTGGGCGGCTTAATGATGTGGCACGAATGATATGAAAGTCGCAATTATCCGGTACCTATGATCTGTGTGGACCGCTTACTTGAACTGAAGGGGAAATGTACTCGTTGTACAACTATGTTATGAACGTACAGAAGCGAGGGGGAACAGAAGAGAGAGAGCCAAAGTCTCTTGTGAGCGCCGAGTTCATCGAGAGGCTCAGTTAAATTCAAACGCGCACATCGTTCATGCGTACCGTTGCTTGCTAGCTTGATGCAAATCAACACAAATTATCCCACAATCAGACTTAATGAGCAAAGCAAAAGGTCGCTTTGCATTCAGTGTGAAAACACAACTACAATTGTTATTACATGGAAATGTGTTCAGATTTTCAGTCTGTGCCAAGTTTTGACGCAAACCATAATCTTCTCTGATTAAATTTGATCCCTTAAATACCAATCTTTGACCTAGGTTACTAAGTAAAAACAGTAAATACCAGCTCCTGACAAATCATTTGTATATTGCATCATATATAATAAGGCCCCAGATCCCGATCAGAAGACACAAGCCGCCTCTCCTCCTTCTCTCTCTAATTTTACTTACGCTGACTCCAGGCAAACCCGGTTTCCCCGGTATCCCGTCGTTTCCAGGGATACCCTGAAAGAAGGAACTGAGGTTGAACTGATATGTTGCCAATCAAGGGGTAACCACTCCCATCTCCACCAGAGTCAAAGGGTCAGAGTCACAATGGTAACACCTCTTCCTCCTTCCGCCACATCTTATACAACTTCAGAAATCTCAACATCAGATTGACATTTTCCATTCAGCAATGATTACCTAATCACCGGCATGACCTCCTCCATCTAGTTACCATCACCACTCCTGATGTCTTTGTTTCACCTTTGACTCTTGCAACACAGATCACATTATTTGAAGGTCTGCTTGACTTACAAATGGTATAAAATCATGAAACTGGGTCAATAGGGCTTTGCGATATTGTTTTGAATTCATATTTTACACAGGACCTTCAAATAACTGTTCATGTCTTGACAGACATTCCCAAAGCTTGCTCAGTTGCTTCCCACATGGGTTAAAGCTTGAAGCACCAGGTAGGTTAGAGCGTTCATCATTTGATCCTGATTCTCCAAACCTATTTTAAACCAAACTAATGCACACATTCAGTTAGGATTCCATTCCATTTTCTACATGCATATTTTGAACTTTTTTTTTCACCGTCAAGTTGCAAAGCACGTCAAAGCATTGCCTTTCTCAAGTACCCCAAACGCTTAAGCTGAAAGCCTCCATCATAGGCAGCTTGTAGTTCAATCCAGGCTGATTGAGCAGCTACTGAGTTGAGCTGAAGGTTGACACCCCCCTCACCATCCAACTGCACTTTTCTCTTACCTGTGGTCCCTGGGTGCCAATATCACCCTGAGGCCCAGGTGGGCCAGGAGGGCCAGGAGGTCCTGGTGGGCCCTACAACACACAAAGACATGGCCACAAAAGTCTAATGTTTAGTCAAACACAATTGATTGTTTCAGTGATTTTTCCAAAGAAACTTGTGCGAGTTAACGACAGAAAGCTTGCAAACAAAAGCACAAGTCATCGGTGAGGACTGCTGGCTGACAGATCAGACCTGAGGCCCGGGCTGCCATGGGTGCACTGAAGTTCCTGGAGCTCCCTGGAAGGCAAGTAGTCAAAATCAGAGCAGCGCAAAACAGGATATACAGAAAGCTCATGGTGGGAAGTTAAGAATAATCACAACAAATGTGGAAAATTTCATCAGTACGTCCCCTGTGGAGTCCCAGTAAACCCTCTGAGAGCTGTGTTTAAAAACTCAACGTGCATTCAGCTTCCTGTTCTGGGGCAGCAATTCTCTACATTCAAATAATCGCATGCCTACACGTGTTTATTTGAGTGTGTGTGTGTGCATACGCGTACTCACAGGTCCGCCTACACCGTATGCGGGGCTTATGCAGTTGCACTCTCCAGGTTCCCCCTAAAATATACATCAAAAAAAAAAAAAGCTAAAGTGAAACTCTTTGCACAATTTTTAAGCGCATGCTGCAAAAAAAGGCGAGTCCTCATTCAACATTAACACCGCTCTTGTTACTGTAAGGAAATCAGAAACTCTTTGAGCTTTTTTTTTGTGCAGATTCGCTAAATCCCGCAATCTTATGCATTACAAAGACACTCGGAACCACGGGGGATTTCTTTTTTCATCAACTTTAAAGCGTCGCATTACATGGATTTGAAACCTCAATGTGGCGCGAAGACACAATGGCTGTATGGCGCGACGATGAGATAGAAGTTGCAATTCTCCCACCGTCTATAATAGGATTATCACACCCATGTTCTCCCTACTTTTCACTAACATCCGAATCAGATTTTCGCATTATGTATGAGCTCTCCAGGATAGCTCCAGACTCTGTATGAATACACTGAATAAAGATTCTGAATCCTCGGCAAAGTGTTACCTATTTTTACTCGTTCCCTGGCTTTGTTTTCTCGACTATTTCCCCTCTCTAACCGTGGGCTCCTGTCCCACATCGCACACCCCTCCCGACCCTTGAGCGCTGCCTCCACCGCTTCTTCATCTTTCCCAGCCCTCTCGGTGACAGTCTGGACCGGTGGCTCTGATGAATGCGGTAATTAATAGTCGCACACACTCTCTCCTCAGGCCCCCAGAAGCTCCTCTCGTCTGCCAGCAACAGTACTACTCGTCACCTCCGCTGCTACTCTATCTGTGGCCCGAGGCGGGCGTGTGCACGCGGGGTGTCGGCGCATGTGTGTGTGTGCGTATGCGCGAGAGGAGGGGGGCCTGTTGAACCATCTCTTGTGATTACCATCTGTTCCACCCCCCCTTATATTCAAACCCCTCCAGATCCCTTCATCCAAACAAAACGGTAGACTTACCTTGTCCCCCTTAGCTCCGTCAAATCCCTGCAAAAGGAGGAGACAGAACAAATGCACACACACACACACAGACACACACACACACACACAAACACTTAGTTACTCTTGCTTTGTTGTTCCAGAAGAAAGCTCACGGGGCAGCGAGCTGAACGTAGATCAGGGGACAGAGGATGAGATGGGAGCAGACATCGCCTCTGTTATGGATCGAGGCGGACATCCTTGGTTACAAATGATGCCTAAATCAAGGACAATTCCCAAAGAAGCTCAAAGAAAATTAAAACTCGCGACAGACGCTAATACAGAGGCCAACAACTCAAGTCTGCGGCGGAAATTCCTTTAACAATTTGTCACATCGTTGATGCATATGTGGCTGCGATGGCGTGCAAATGAAACACACACTGAAGTAAGTAAATGAACAAGACAACTCACAGGTCTGCCATCAGCTCCTGGCAATCCTTGAGAGCCGGTGGCTCCGTCTCTGCCCTAATAAGTGAATAAGAAACAGAGTTTGACAATATAACAGCATGACAGTGTTTGCCCATGTGCACATATAAAAAAGATGCATTAATGTCCTACTGGGGGTCCTGCTACTCCAACGCCCACAGGCCCCTGTGGTCCTGGAGGCCCGCCATCTCCTCTGGAGCCCTATGACCAATAAACATGTCGTATCAGACGAAACAAGCTACGTTTGCTCGCAACAATAAGCTGAGCTTACACTGCTCTCTTTAACGCTACCTTATCCCCTGCAGGGCCAACAGGTCCAGGCGGTCCTCTGCCTCCAGGAGGTCCCTGCATAAAACCCACAGATTACACCAAAATCTCATTTTGTATGCAGAAAAAAAAAAAAAGACTTGAGAAATATGAAGTGAAGCTTACTGCAAGTCCCGGTAGTCCTCGTGGTCCCTCTTCACCCTATGACATGAATGAAAGAGACAAAACATTATGAAACACAGGAGGTTTCGGGAGTCTGGCGAGGAAACAAAGAGTGGAGATTGGGGCGAGGAAGCCTGTCTGAATGTGATGTCTCACAGTGGAGGAAGTGAGGAAGGACTGGTTTCCTCGTGTCAACAAAGCAATGAAGATTCCACAAGAAATCAAAGGATTGGAGAGGATTATTTTAGATCGTAATTTACAACCTCGTGACTTTACTGTTAGATCTAATGGGCAGGAAAACTGTGACATCATGGAGGGATATGGTGTTCATTACTGAGATCACAGCGGGACCACATCCATTAAGGAGCTGTATATATGCTGTGTGTGTCAGAGCTGCCTCGGCTGTCAACATAAAACCTTTGATTGATGCAGATGTTTTTTTTATAAAGACACATCAGCCTTACTTGTGGTCCTGGGAGGCCAATGCCTGCGACTCCAGCATCTCCCTAGAGGGGGCAGAGGACAGCACAGATGAGAAGCTGTTACTGACAGAGACACAACCCTATGCATGTATTTATAAATCTGTTAATACAATAAATGGGCATCCATACCTTGCTTCCCTTGGGACCCACGGGCCCCTGAACACCTGGTAAGCCTGGTTTTCCCTGGAAAGAAAACATGTGCGATGATCATCAGTAATTCTCGTAGTACAGAGAGGCAGAGGCGAGGAGATAAATAAATAGAGACACAGTCCCACTCACATTTTTGCCAGGTTTGCCTTCTCCTTCGGGACCGGGTTCTCCTCTCTCTCCTTTGGGGCCCGGCACGACTACGCCATCACCCACCGTAGTGCCCGCAGAAGAGCAGCTGGTACAAGCATCACCCTGGGAAAACACAGCAAATGTAAACCATGGCCCAGAGACCTTTCAGGACAAGAAAAGAAAAAAGAAAGGGACTGCGCAGAAAGCTACTTTTTTTACTGTAGAACCTTTACAACTGTTGCTGTAAATGTCAGTGTCAAACCAGTCAGATGCAAAATAAGGAACAGCAAAGCTGATCCGACTCAACAAGTAAGATTCTTTGTACCTTCTCTCCCTTGAAACCCATTCGTCCATCCCGACCAGGCTCTCCGGGCAGTCCTGGGGCTCCAGGATCACCGCCATCTCCCTTATCTCCTCGATCTCCTTGTTCACCCTGGTAACATTGCAACACGACTCGATGTCAATTCTTCTGTACTGTAGCTCTCACAATGCTTACATTAAAGGTAAACATTTGAGTGTTTGACCACTAGGGGTGCTATGGAGCAATGTTTTTAGCAGCACAATATGGATTCTTTTAAGCCAATACCAATACGATAACAGATGATTTCACATTTTTAATGTTTGAATTCGTCCATAACCTGTAGATTCTGCACACTTGATGGTAGGAATGGCTAGGATGTCCGTCCGCACTGGTGCCAACATGTTTGGCACTCTAGTTGACCAATATATAGCCGATAAAATACAATTACCGATATTAATAATTTATCAGTCTGATATATATCCTGCATCACTAGTTATTATTAATCACTCCCCCGTCTGACCCCCCCAAAAATGAAGCTATACACCAACAAAGGCAGTTAAAAAGAAGACTGCTAGCAAGTAAAGGTAAGTATAAAAAAATGGCTATGCAGATGTTCAATTAGGAAGGAATAAACTGAACACATCTGTTAGACCTCAACGACACAAACAATAAGTTTTGGTGACTAAACGCAAACACGACTTTTGTCTGTATAGAAAACTCCACAGGGTACCATTCACTTCCCTCGGCAATCTCCTCTGTAGCTGCATTGTTTATGTGAAAGTCAAACGCTTTTATATTTATTGGCTAATTTGACTTTCTGTGTTTTACTGTGAGATGTACTGAACTCCCACATGCTGATAATGGCATCAACCTCAAAAGTCCTCTGTTGGTCTGCCAGAGCTTTGGAGTCCCAGCAAAGTGATTGTGGGAGAGCTTTGGCGTAATCTGAGGCAGCCTGGCTCTGTCGATGGCAGATTTATTTCCCAGTTTGTAGGTAAAGTGATCCGAACGCTCCGAAAGACTCTGCGACCTGAAATAAAGCGGAGTGCCTGTGATCTCCTGAAATAATATTCAGCGGTATGTGGGGTGATTTTCTAGCAGACATCCTTGGTCCCAGTGGATGTCAGATCAGTAAAGAAAGTCTGAGTCCGTCTCAAAAGGCCAGCAGTGACTCCAAATAGGTTAGGGCTGTTTTAAAAAACCACAAACTGCCCAACAGACGATGATTAATTAGTTTTAATTTCTAAGCAGACACCAAGGCTGTTTAATGCGGTGTGATTTTTTTTGCCGGCTCATTGCTAGTATACACAGCGTGTGAAAATACACATATGGATGAGCTTTTTACAGACAAGATCTGCACAGAACTTTCACAGGAAACGTACCTTTTCTCCACGTGCACCCGCAAGACCTGGTGGGCCCTGTGTAAGCAAACAGAAGGTGATTTACCTCGGATACATGATGCGCAGCTTATCCTCACACACCCGGACTCTCAAACACATACGCAGTCAGCTACAGGTGTCAGGCAAGCCGTCTCTATCTGTTCAGGTAAAAATAACTGTTGACATAAGCTAACCACAGAGGCACACAGCATGTAATTGGGAGGGGTGACAGGAGCCAGCAGAGATTTATTACTTAGTGAGAATTCTGCGGTAAGAGGAGAATCCCCGCATATCCTATTTGTACAATAGGCATTATGGTTGATTCCCCCTTGGGATGGAATCTTTCAGCATCTCACACTTTTCACTCATCCAGATGCCGCCTAATCTTTTTCAGTGTGGCAACGAAATTGAGACAGCGAGAGGCTGCTTCGGTATGTAGAATTTGCATGAAGATAAAGACAGATAATTCTGACAGTGGTGAGCGTGTGCAGTATACTGTAGACTCTGCCGTCTGACTAAACTGTGAAAAAAAATAGTGTTTCTGCTTCTAAGTGAGCTGCAGCACTGTTATGTGTTAGTTTGATTGTGTTGTTTCCTTCATGTTTTAAAAAACAAATGCAAAGTCATGAGTAAAGTAAACAATCAGATGCAATAAAGCATAATAATATAATATGTGCAATAACTAACAGCACAATAAAAATAGTGGCGATATAAACAATATACAATTGATATAATTCTGTACGATCATACAGTAATCAATAAGTAAATAACTCTAACATAAAGTGAGATATCAGAGCGAAATCAGTTCAGCAGCAGGACTTAAACAGTCCTTGGCTCTTTAGGAGCTCAGAGAGCATCACACTGCCCTCTAAAGGAGGGAACAAGAAAGTCATACGAGGGCCTAACCTTTCATCACTGGAAATCTGACCAATCTGAATGAATCCAACAATTCATACTGTGTGTTTCTCTGTGTCTGTGGTAAACGGTGTCGTGAGTGCAAGGATAGCATAAGTGATGCTTCTAGTCCTTCCTCTACCAGACCAATCTCCTTGTTTTGCTTCCATTGCAAGACAGACAACAACACAAACATTTAAAGCAGATTTAAAGAACCTAAATTCAATTTGATTTAGCGTCTAGATATTCTTGTACAGGCCATATTTTTATTACAGAACAACCTCACCTGTTTGCCATCAGCTCCGACACCTGGAGGTCCGGGCTGGACCTTGAGGGCCTTGTTCTCCTGGCTTGCCTTGTGTTCCCTCAGGCATTTTGATGCCAGGGCTGCTACCAACCTCTGCCGACTGGCACACACCACACTCGCCCTAGGGAGGGCCAGCGGAGTCAGGGAGTTTAGTATGCATGAGATTGAAGGTGAAGGATGCAATGAGCAAAGCGTACGTCGTATGATTACCTTTTCACCCTTCAGGCCAGGAAGACCGAGACCAGGCAGCCCTTGCTCTCCCTGTCAGAAGAGAAATATATTATTAAAGTGCAATGGAGTGGTGTTATCAGAAAATATGCACATGTCGATGCGTTTCTAAGCAACAACACTGTGGGATGTTTGCACATACAACACGTGGAAAATGTTAAATACCCCGACGAAGAAACTCGGCAGGATTGAAACTCAATCAGGTTTGCAAAGTCTCATTTCAGGATGGCCCTTTAGCTGAAAATAAAACTTATTAAATCCTATATTGAGATGAGTTTCTCATGGGTGAAGCTTTTCCTGTATATACTGCAGTCATACAGTATAAAATAATTGTTTGCACTAATGTAATAGATCCAGCGTAAACAGTGTTTGGTATATTTTGATGGCAATCAGCAGGTTTATAAACGCTGATATTTACTCATATATACGATTGAGAATCGTATATATGAGCCGTGTCGGCAAACAGCATGATTTTATTATACAGCATTAATGTTCGACAAATGTTACTTGTATGATGGCTTCTGGGCTTTTAACCCATACTGCACACTGACTGTTTGGGACACACACGTCAATTCTCACTAAACACAACCGCAAGAGCTAATTTTGCATTGCCTGGATCAACATTATCACTGCTACTAGCCACTGATTCACGTTAGCTAGCTAGAACCTGACGGATGTGTAAAAGTGTGGTAGGAAATGTTTCAAAATAAGAAGATGGGTACATCTCTCAACCTGAATTTAACTGGTTTCTAGCGAATTGCTTTATTTCTAGACACCGAAAATGTCCATGTCCATCTCATCTGTTCGTAAATCGGGACTCGTCCTAATCATGTAGATCATTTTCTAAAACCGTATGTTATTGGCAAAATAGAAATACCCTGACTGCCACTGAGGGTGAAATCCACAAAGCAAAGTAAAGTGTATCACTGCATTCTCTTGCCTTCATGCCTCTCTGTCCATCCTTGCCGGCGGGGCCCCTTGCTCCAGGTTTTCCCTGTGATGTGGACACAATCCATTTAACAGCATCACTGAATTAGGATGTGAAACGAGACATTCTGTCCCAGAGAACTGAATGTGAACTTACCGGCTTACCGTCAGCTCCTTTGTTGCCTGCGTTACCCTGAAGACAAATTTTGTTTGAAAAAAAATAAAATTACTACAGTGTCTGAATTTCACAAATTGATAAAAATGGATGGTTCTTTTAAATTGGTAATTCGCTTTTCATAGCAAGGAGCGCCCTACGGGCAGCCACGTCAGAAGATTGAGGTTTTTCACTACCTAAGCTTTGCACTAATAAGTTCCCCGCTGAGTAAAATCCCCACGGCAGACAGTTTTGGGCCCTAAAATTAGCGCGCTGCTGTGATTATCTTCCTCATGAAGTCTATTAAGAGCCCCATTCAGCAACCAGCTGAGTGAGTTCCCCTTATGTAAGCGCAAGTCTTGCTATCGAGGTCACCTCCTCGCAGCCCTGTTTCTTTTTTTATGTTACTTACCGTCTCTCCTCTAAGGCCAGGTGATCCTACTTTTCCTGGCTCCCCCTGTGGAGCAGAGAGAAAAAAAGCCGGCGATACATCATTTTAATGAAGGCGCTTATCACTGCTCGCACATGCAGGCAAACACACTTGCGTTAACAAAATCAGAGAACAGGCGTGGAGTCAGAAAAGGCAGTTTTCTTCTACCATGTGTGTTATATAATGTGTTCCTTTGAGGTGTTTTTGGTCTTCACCTTGGTGTGTGTTTATGCTTTTCACTCAGCACACCAATCGCGTTAATTCTTACTAGAACATGCTAACCTTCTCTCCTCTCTTTCCGATCCCGGGCTCTCCCTTCTCGCCCTTCTGCTGCAGGGTTTGGGTCATGACACCGGGGAGCAGGTTGGCGGGCAGCTCTCCGAGAGTGGGGCACACGGAACACGGCTCCCCCTGAAGCAAAGTCGAAGACAGATCAGAGGTAGGTCAGAGAAAGCCTCCGAAGGATTATCCACACAAAGGTTCATTCGGATGAGGTAAATCAACACGGAAAGGTTCCGGTGCTCGAACACAGGTGCAACTAACGCTACGTAAAAGATCATGTGTACAGTGTTGGCAATAAAAACAATGTTTAGTTCGCTAATTAGGGTATTCCATCAAGCTGACAGCAAAATAAAGTAGTCCCAACAAGAAATAGTTTAACCTCGGGCCTAATAAAGACACAGGGCTGACCTTTTCTCCTTTGGCACCATCTGATCCTTGTTCCCCCTGAAGAGCACAAAAAGCATCAGAGAAGGCAAATTAATTCCAGCGTGTTTGCTTTGCTCGCTCAACATGTCATCAGAGGCATACATACATATGTAGGCGTATTAGTGCTGTCGGAATAATCGGAAATACCTATTTCCAAACAGGACAATTCACATAAACGCCCCCCTCAAGTTGGAGCGACAAAATTTGGTACACATGTTGCTAAGTTGACGTCATATGACGCTGAAACATGGCGGCTGAAAGTAAACATTGGGTTGATGGTAACATGCGCATTTGTGACGTATATTTAATGGCTTACATGATCAGTTTCCTTTGCTCTTTCTTGTCACTCAAGTACTGAAAACAGCCGTCAACGCGCTGAGTGATACAATGCAAAACACCGTCCACGTTGCTCCCACATTGCCGCTCGACGCACATGAACACACCAAAGTCAGAGGAACAACTTTCTTTTTTTTTTTTTTTTTTAACTTGGTCTCTTTTTGTTTTGTGGAGCTCAGTGCATCTGCTTTAGGAGAGAGCCTCCTGCACTGCTGATGTTAGCATATCTAAATGTGTAGGAATGCAGATGAGCGTGTATAGGTCACGCTCCCACAGAATAGCAATGAACAAATAGCTGTATACGAATGAGAGGGAACTTCTTACCTTTTGTCCCGCCTTGCCTTCAGCACCTTCAGGCCCCTAGCAGATACAGAGAAAGAAGAGGAGAGGGGAGAAGCAGGGATGAGCTAAAAGTAAGTGTGTTGTTAGTTCAACTTTGTTAGAGTGAGGTGATATCTCCCTTTCCTCTCCCTCTCCTTATGCCCTAACCAGGTATGACAGATGGATGCTGACATTATTGGAAATCGTTGCACAGAGAATCTCATAAGGCTCCGGATTTATATTCTCTCCCCCCCTCCGCAAATCATTCCCCGTTTCACCTGCTGGGATAAGTGGGAAGATGCAGAATGAACAGAAAGAGAAATACAATGCAAAGTATGTCGATTCCTGGCTCACCGGAGAGAAAGAAAGAGGCGTTAAGATTATATTCACAAAATGACCTTTGCCTTGGAGAATAAACTTTTGACAGCCAATCAGGCTTTTTCTCCTCGAGCTGCTGCGGAACTGTGAGAATTACAAGGCCAAATACAACCCCAAGGTAAGAGTAAACGCCATACCTTCCCTCCGAATGATAAGAAAAATAAAATACATCCACTATCAAACATCCGCTCAAGGTTCAATCGACGGCTACCGCTCAGACCGTTTCTACGACTCCCTAATAAAACAGGCAGCACGATCGTAAAAATGTTAAACTGAACACTCGGGGCGGGCTCAGAATACATTACAGTATGACATTACGGTCAAACTGTTGTTACTTACAGGAAGTCCTAGCTCTCCGATTCCTGGTGATCCAGGCTCTCCTTTGGGGCCCGGCTTTCCTTGAAGAGCCACCGTGTTGCCCAGATCTGCAGGCAGCACAGGGCACACTTCGCATGGGTCACCCTGAAAAATTGAACGCAAGTCAGACAAAGTCACACGTGGACGAGCGAGAAGACACAGGCATGCAGATCAAGAGATTATAGACAACGTGGGTACCTTGTCTCCTTTAGGCCCCCCTGGTCCTCTTGGTCCCTATGAAAACAGCAGAATCCCAGTTAAACACCGATCGGATCAGCTCACAGTTTGTACAGTGGAATCTCATGCATACATTACTGAATGTAAATCAATATTTCAGAGAGTCTCTTACGGGATCCCCTGGCAATCCATCTTCTCCTGCAGGTCCTGCTTCTCCCTGTTACCACATGTCACAGCATTTGTCTCAAGCATATTGTTACAGTTACCATGAAAACCATCATTTTTTAACTTGTTAAGTACTATTCAGTACTAGTCACAGGGGTTTCAGTAAAGTATTTTCAATGAGGTCAATGGCTCCTTCATCATTCACCTCAACCACCAAGTTCAAAAGAATGGACTACAAACTGGATGCTAATACCAGCTCATTTAGCACTGGATGCTAAACTTGATGTTTCAACTGTACCATTTACATAACTTCTAGCTTCCCATTAATTTTAGCTAAATTTGTTAACTGTTTACTAATTCATTTAAGCTAACTTCTTAACTGTTTACACATTAATTTCACAACAGCTAATTCGTGGCTTTTAGCTAGGAATTTCAAGTGCGTTATTTTTAACCATTTCGACTGTTTAGGCCTATCCATCCTTTAGCTAACTATTTTCATTAACTATTTTCACTGTTTGTGACTCACCCCGTATTTTTTAAGCTAATATTAAGTTACTTTTGGCTAGCTATTTCAACTATTTATCTCTTACTTGTAGCTAACTGTTTTGACTATTTCAACAGCTAGCTAATTTGTTACTTTTAGCTTTCAACGGTTATCTATTTTAGCTATTGTTCTTAAATTAAAGCTGATATTTTGTTACCTTTAGCTAACTGCTTAAACATGACTTTGACCTCACTGTTTCAACTATGTATCCATTACCTTTTAGCTTACTTGTGTGCTCACTTGCAAACAGTTATTTGTGCACCCTCAAATACAGCATGTCGTGTTAATGTGCTACAACTGGCTCGCGTTGACCGGCAGCTTACAGCTCAGCTAACTGGTTATTGTGGATTACTTAAAGAAAAGTATCACAGTAATGAGAGTAGAGAGTAAACCTACCTTGTCTCCCTTTGGACCACCCGGTTCACCAGGAAGGCCCTGGCAGGAAAAAAAAAAATTTCAAATTCCTTTCTTTAGACACTTTTGGCTTCTTTCAAGGGCAATGAATGCTGTTCCATGTCCTGCCAAGTCCTGCCCTGCACATCTGAGAGCAGCACCTATCAAAAGTACTTTTGGGGCTATGCAAGGGCATTCAAATAATCTGTGAAATGACACAATCGAGTACAGGCCTCCTTTTTCATTCTTCCAGAGTTCTTAAAATAAAAGATCAGACTTACTGGCAGGCCTGGCTTTCCAACTCCTGGTAGGCCTGGAAGACCTGGCTTCCCTGGCTCCCCAGCCAACCCTTCGGGACCCACCGAACCTGGTTTACCCTGGGAAAACAGGTTCGAAACAGCTCTATTAAATCCAAACTGAACTAAATGTAGGTGACGGACAGGTTGATGATCTAAGCGCCCAGACTTAATGCAGACAGACCTTCTGTCCCTTGGGGCCGACGACACAGATGGACCCCGTTCGACCCTGAGAAACGGGGACAGACAGAGAGGGGAGTGACAGCATCAGTACAGGCCGGTGACATCATCACTATCAGCCAAGAATGATCTCTAAAATATCTCCGAAATGTCTTCATAAATCATTAAAGACACTTGTTGATTGCCCTCATTTGTTTAACACTGGTATTAGTAAGAGTCTGTGAGATGTATTATCTTCAGCGGTGCATATGCAATATTTTCTGCCTGCCTGATTCAAGTCACATCAACAAGCACATTCATATTCAAAAAGTCAGACGGACGGAAGGCTTAAGAAAATCTATCCTCCGCCGAATCCATCTGTCCAGGACAAGCACTTGGCCTGGTGAGCGGCTAAATGTGAGAGTGTCTGCTGCCGGAAAAAAAAAACCAGGGGGAATATCTCGGAGCACACACACGTTGTAATTTGTTCCTCAAAACTTTTCATGCGTCGACAGGATCACAGCGCTGAACAGGGAAGATTATAAGGTTTAAGTCTTCCTGAATAGGCGCCTGCCTGTGTGAGAGACGAACACAACAGTCAATGAGGCAGCATTGATTGTGCAAGCTTTGTTGCTCTAGCCTAATCTAACAGGCATTAACAGGCTGACTTAACGCCATGGGAGAGAGGAAGGGGGGGAACACATATCAATGGGAGTCTGAGCTTAAAGAGTAATACCGTATAAGTTTCCTGAATATCCCCTCTTAGCCCGATACAACCGGCTGTGTGAGTGAGTGTGTGTGTCTTCTGAGAGTTCACGCTCAGCATTAGCATTGGTGGTATTGAAAATATATGAATCGAGCTAAATGTTTGACTTAACCTCCCCAGCGAATTCATCCCTGAAAGACACTTTCACTAGCTGCCGTTACACGGACAATAGAGCCCGACCGACATACTAGTTTGCCAGTATTACCGGCCGATATTGGCCTATCACAGATGTATCGGAATATATGTTGCCCGATGTGTTTTGCGGAACATAATGCAGAAAAAAGATGCTTGGGATAAGATCTATTAAATCTATTAAATTTGCGGTATGTTTACTGTTCACTGAAGTCATTCTAGAACTGCAAAATATCCTGCCACCGTTACATATCTTTGTCACAAGTGTGTGATGACCACATCCCTGGTATCACTGCAAAAGACTTGTGTATATCGGCCAATATATCAAAATCGGAATTTTTATTTCTATTTTACTTTGACCAAAATAAAATCATCCTGATTAGAAACAAAACAACTTAACTGTTTATACGGACTTTAAATAAAGAGATCTGAAAGTTGTGTGTTTACGTGCTCCAAAGAATTTAATCAGGTTAGAACTTTTTTTGAGATATGCAAAGGGGTTCCACCCGTTATGAAGCGTCCAATCTAATAATCTTGAAACACAACGTCACTGAAACAGTTATTTGATTGAAATATTAACATCCTTCACGAGTCAGAGACCCTCACAGAGGAATGTCTATGTGGTATCATTACATTACACACTCGCCGTGTGTCTTTCCATTGTTCACGTCGCGTAACGCCTCCCCCGCGTGGAACAAACATGCACGGGAGGCAAAAATCAAATGATGCGTTTACACGGTAAATACACGCTCATATTTTCCTTTTGAACTGACAATCAAAGGTTTACACCACCAATCTATTCACGCTCGAAAACGTGTCGTCTTGTCGAAGCAGGAGACGCACAGGCGGACTAATAATAATAATGGCTGCATTCCATTTAGGTGAGCTAGCTCCGGCGCTGCGGTATTGTGCATGCTCTCTCACTGATATGGCTTAATCCACACACCCATACATTTTCTGCAGTCCGTGAAAACACAGCTGCTGATACTTCACACGGAAACTCAGTGAGACAAAAATGACAAAAAACACCTACGTCCTTCCCTGGAGTGCCTGTGAGACCCTGTGGACCGATCTCTCCCTTCTGACCTTTGTCTCCCTGAAGAGAGAGCCAAAACAGAAAAAAAAGGTGAGAAACATGCAGAGAGAGAGACAGGTGAAAACCAACACGCCGCTTGAAATTAATTAGAGGACCATTAAAAGGTCATATCTTCATTATTCATCACAGAAAGTTTCCTAAACCTTTCACCTTGTACCCAACTGCTTCGCCCCAGTTGGCAGGCGCCGCCTGTGGAGAGAGGGGATGGAGACAAGTCCCAGATCAATGACCTGGCTCTAAAGAGACATCACACACACACCACTGGAGCATAGCAAACAACTCAGTGACCAGTCAGCAACCCGTGTGGACTACCAGCTGGACCCATATGCTCCGCTCTGTCTCTCACACACACACACACACACCAACACAAACACACACAATCAATCAATATTAGGGATGCAATAATCGGAGGTATCTACAGATGTGTATATACGAATCAGATGCATCAGACTTAAACACCTGCACACATAAATCCATGCGCACAATGACTCACCAGTAAGCACACACTCATTCCCTCTGCATAATTAATACTGGGACTGGATGCTTGCAAATGAGGATCTGGATGCGGATCAAACTAAATAGCTGAAGGGTTTACGGGGTGGAGAGGCAGTGGGATGCAATACTGTCACCCGGAGCAGAAGATTGGCACTCACCGCCTCGCCTTTGTCTCCCTTCTGGCCTTTGGGTCCCTCTGTGCACTGGGGTCAGAGACACTTGGTTGGCATGTGTTATCACAGAGCACTTTTTGGCCAAATTTCAGGTTCATACCGCGCGGCGTGCCAAATAACGAGACAATGCTTTTCTGGCAAAACGAGGCACGCTGCGGGAGAGGGGAAAGAGAAGTTACTTACTGGACCTGAGTGGGAGCCAGAGCAGCCGTCACCCTAAGATGGAGAGAAGAAGAAAAGATGACTGATTGCTTGTGCTGCGAGGATCTGAGAGCGTGGATTGGTCCACAGCCAGCATCATATCAGACCATGGCGACATCAAAGTGTGTGAGGGTCTAATGATTGTTCAGTGCTAGGCATGCCTGGACGATGTGATGGCATCACACATTCCACTGTTATTAGTCTGACACGCAGACGTGTGTGTGTGTCTGTATACGTCTTTGTCTTCTCACACTCACCCGGTCACCTTTTTCTCCTTTCATCCCAGAAACTCCGCCAGGATTCACCACCTGCAACACACAAACACGGAGTCACACACTCTGCGGCGCTGTTGCCGCTCTGAACATGTTCTGATGGAAGGAGGTGAAGGTAAAGATCAGTGATCCTTACATTTTCTTCCCTATTCAGCAGTAAACAACCAGCACACTACAGACGGATAGACACAGAGAGAGAGAATCATTATCAGACTGTGTTTAATATTCACTAGAGGAGTCTGTGGAGGAGCTTGTGTAAATGGCGTGTAGTTCCCGCGGTGGCCATGTGGTGGCACTGTTACACAGAACTAAACTGAGCCGCTGTGCTGCTACAGTATGCAGTTAAAACGGATGGGAGGTGGGCAAGTGGGCACACACACACACACACACACACACACATTCACACACACACATACACACACACACCTCCCATGGGAGACGGAGATCAATAGGAATGTCTGATTCCCACAGCACAGGAGTGAGCAGACCAGCTGCTCCTCACAGGAGGGCACGCGCACTCACACACATACCAAATAGGGATAACCATTATAAATAACGGAAGCATTTTTTAGCGGAAGCGAGTAATTAAAGCCGAACCGCTCACCCGGTGTTTCTGGGAGTCACACCAGGAAGTTTGCGTACATTGCGGCGGCGCCCGTGAGCCGGCTGAGGACCGAGGAGAGCGGGCGAGTAGCAGAGAGCGCAGAGACAATGTGTAACTCCCTCCTCCTCCTCCTCCTCCTCCTCTCTCCCCACACACTACCACACTCCCCTCATGCGAGCTACAAATCTATCAATGGCTGGCTCGAGCGGCCGCAGCGACGAGTCACTCTTTCCGAGCTCCCGTCCGACCGCGGGCTTAGTCGAGTCTTTGTGTAGCTACACTTAATACCTCGGTGGCTTTGACGTTCCTGTTTGTTCTCTAGACTCGACTCTGAAATGGAAAGAGGCAGATTGCTGGAGTCAATCTAACCCTGTAATTGAGCCCACTTTGCAGTCATTACTATTCTTAATTAAGTAAGATTAATTGCCTGGGGGGGCAGAATTGAAGATCTCTGAAAGTCAGAACACTATGCGGCTCACTGTGCAGTACAACACATGGTTGTGTCTGTCTCCACTGTATGAGACTCAGCTGTGATGAGTGTCTATCCCACTCTCCCTCTCTGTCATCTCTGTTGCTTGACCCCTGACCATCCTGGGACCTTTCTCTCTCTCTCTCTGTCTCCAGGCTGTCAGTGCCTCGCTCCAGATGTTCTGGATATAGATCTTCATCCTCCAGTAGCTCCGGCCTCTTCTTTGTCTCTCCCTCTCTCTCTCTCTCTCTCTCTCTCCCTGCGAGTGTGTTTGTTCCCTTTCTCCTATCACTGTGAACGGTGTGCCTGTGCTCGTGCGATTGTGTAGTCTGTCGTCTTTCCAGGTCTGCGTGGTGGATAGCGGGTCGTGTGGCTCAGGTCCTATTTGTTTGGCGGCACCTGGAAGTAGCTTGATGCATATTCATTCCGCTATTGTTCCTTCCATTTTGTTCCCCTGAAATGTTTTTTTTTAGGGGTAGTTTTTCCTTATCTTAATGGGTCCAAATAGCTGCTGTATAATAGTATGCTGTACATATTATAAACCCCTTATAGGCAAAGTTGCGGTTTGTGATTGGGGCTGTAAGAAAACAAATTTATGAATAAATAAAAGAAACAATTCTGGTCTTTAGGGCCCCCTGTCATGCATGTTTCAGATGTTTCCCTGTTTTCAACACACGAGTCAAATGATCAGGTCGTCATCAAGCTCTGCTGAAGCCTGATAACAGGCTGCATTAACCTGAATTAGGTGTGCTGGCGAATGGAAACACGGAAGGCTATGTTCAGACTACCGGCCCACATCTGGTCTTTAGCGTATCCAGATTCATTTTAGGAAGACAAAACAAAACAAAACAAAACACATGAAATTAGATTTCTGCAAATCAGATCCGAACCACATTTGGAGGTGGTCTGAAATGACTCACACAGCGCCGATGTCAAATCCAGAGAGACGGAAGTGCATCCGAGCGGCTGAGCAGAATCCACGGCGTCACAGAGAGCGACAGTCTGTGGAGTCACGTGATCATCTGGAGATGACTGACGCTCCCGCGCTGGAAAGTTACTGACGCATCTGTCGTTACCATAGCAACACACGCAGACGCTGCTGATGTCTGGACCCAAAAATCTGATCTGATCACTTAATCAAATAATAGTGTGGACGCTATGAATGCAAAATCCCAATTCAAAGACTGATGGCGAGGTGTGATCAGTTTGATAAACTCTCAACAAAAGCTAATTTTGGTGAACTTCCATTACCGGGATAATCATTAATATCCTCACGAGCTTGAGAACATACAGTCCTTTATTGATTTTCTAATGCATTTTGAAATGACACAGGGAATCCCAATTTCCTAATTTAAATCAGATGTGTGGAAATGGCTGTGGAATTCATTTGGCCACTTGTGGTTGCAGTTTGTTCTGCCGCCCCCAACATTTGTATCACCTCCTTAAACATTTGATACCTACGACACGTTAGAAGCTCTTGTCAGCAGACACAGAGCTGCATCAGCACGCATTTGGACTCAAATTTGTCCTTTTGGTCTCCACTGACTCATAGTTCTTTAGCCGCTAAATGCTGCATTATGATCACCAGCTGGTCGCTAACTGTCTACCCATTACACATCGAGATACCAACGTGCCAGTGATGCCTTTCTGTGTGTTTGTCAGTACGAGCAATGCCTTTCATGTTACACAGTCATTTTATACATTCGTCGTATATAAATACTGATTAGTGCTGCCCTTTTCTTTTGGCCTCCCACTGGAACTTTTTTAAAGTTTTGGCAGACGCAGCTTAATTAGCACTGTCATTTTAAAGCACATCCAAACAAATAGGTTCCCTTTTTGACATCCGGCATCCCTCATTTAACATTATGTGTGCCAACACCTATGCTAATTCATTAGCTTAAACATCTGAAAAGACAGGCTGGATTTTTTGGCACCGACGTCCTGTCAGCGAGCCTTGTTCTTCGGTATTAAACATCCCAATGGGATCAGCGCTTGGCATTGTCTGTCTAGCTGCTAGGCACTGACAGAACAAGGGCAAGACCCAGCACACACTAATGAAAATCTAATATCAGTATAAACACAATGTTTCAAAGTATGCAAAGCCAATTATACGTGGGGCTTAAGTTGAAGTGTCTCAAATTCATGATGACTAATACGAGCTAATGGCAAATAAAGGATGTTGATGCTGGGATTTCGGCTCAGAAATAGCCCTTTATGTTAATACATTTCTGCTGATTGGTGGAGCTGAGCCACTGATGTTGCGGGGAACAGGCTCTGGAGGAATAGCTGAAGCGGCATGACACGAACACTGCGATGAAAATTGGATCCTGACTGAGCTGTAAGATTTCGCAGCAGAAGCCGGATATACCCCCTTATTCAGACAATTTATAACCATAATCACATTAATACATAAGCCTGGCTTGCTGGTATTCCTGTTGCGGTGCATAATGTCAGGTAATACCATCAATTGATTCCCTCTACGCCAATCTTAACCTTGAATGAACTGGTTGCCTGCGTAATCTAAGCAAATTGAATCCACGCAACAGACGAAAAAAGTCACTTTTGTTTTCTTCACAAGAAGTGTGTGCCCCCAGCGGCAGGGCAGGCCGTGTGCTCCAAACCCAGGTAATAACCTACATTGAGGAAGTCAAGGGAGGCAACCAGCTGCATTAGTAAGCACACACAGGAGCAACATAATGAAGCGTCTGGAGCTCCGGTTTCTATTTGTGAACAGAACAGTCCTATTGTAGGTGAACGACAAAATTAATAGGCAGCAGCAACTCCCGACTGAGACGCGGTGCATAATGAGGTGTAAATCAGTCCTCGGTCAGTCAGCAAGCTGAGAGGAGGGAGGGAGGGAGGAGGAAGTACACATATACTGTTTCTTTCTCTAACACCCACACACACACACACACACACACACACACACATGGCCTGCATATTGTTTTCCTATTTGAATTTCAGCAAGTGCACGTTGGAAACTTCTTCATCCACCCATGTGCTTGCTAATGCTGAACCACATGAGATGTACTGGGATAACCGAAGGGGGGACGCACCGGACCAGCGGCCAGCCAGGCCAAGCTGCATGTCTTTGGAGAGTGGGAGCTTGAGGCTCGCTTTGAGGACGACCATCTTGGTCCGAACCACTGTGACGCCCCACAAGTGTCCTTGAAATTCAATACTGTACTGTGTGTGTGTGTGTGTGGGGGGGGGGTGAGTGTGAGTTGAGAGGCTTACTTTCTGTGCCAGATCCTTGGATGCGAAAATGTCCTGAAGAAAGAAAGAAAGAAAGAAAGAAAGAAAGAAAGAAAGAAAGAAAGAAAGAAAGAAAGAAAGAAAGAAAGATGTCAGGACATATATTTCACATCACATCTGAAGATGAACCCAATATTACTAGCATTTTTGGCCTCATTAGCATTGGTTTCTGTCTATGTTGGACATTACTGCTGACAGTTTCATGGCCAAAACTGCCTCCAATAACACTCAAGCATGCTGAATCCAACAGCTTTGAAGGCCCCATGCAGAGGCTGGTTTGTCTCCATTGTGGCAGCACTGTAACCTACTTCTTGTCTCAGCCCTACTTCTTGCTCATATCGTATCAAGACATTTTCGACATTCTTCTCAAACCTTTGAGCGCATAGTTTATATTCCCCAGTCACCGGCAGCTCCGCTGCACTTCACAGTGACTGAACCTCTTGAAGATACTCCCCGGAATGGCAACAATTACATTTGAAAGTCTTTATAATATCAACATCGTGTGACATCTCTGGCATAGGAAAGCTGCTGTTTTCATGTTGCATGTGCAGTGCATCCCTCTAAACCTGGCTGCCATTACAATTCGTTGCATCAGATAGAAAACAGAAGAACGGAGGAATGAGGGCCATCTTGGTTTCACACAAGGGTCATTAACAGCCATTCTGTATTCTGAGTTTAAAAAAAAGAGAGAGATGAAAGAGGAAGATGAGAGGGGTGGAAGAAAAGTACTGAACCTCCTGAGCCCAGAGGGAGATGCAGAGATGGACCCCGCTGTGCAGAGCCGCAATCAGCCGGAGAAAGTCAACAACGTGAAACTTAAGGGAAGGACTGGAAAACTAAACGGAAACAATTTGTTTTAGGTGGCAAGGAGAGAAGCAAGGATGAGTTTCAGCGAAGGGAGCAAGGGAGAAAACATTTAACAGCTGGTTTTGGACTTGGACGGCATACGAAAGGTAGGAACACACTGAGACCAGGAAAACAAGACACAAGTAAGCCTTTGGGTATTCTGAGAACTAGATGACCTTTCAGCGGGGAGTTGGGCTGAAAGCAAGAAAAAAAAATGTGTTTACAATGTCGGTAAGATACGAAACAGCGGTTGAGACTCGTAATACCTCAGGAAGGCAGTAACCGCTGTGATCCAGCACACACCTCTGCACCAAACTGGATTGTATAAGTAAGTCCTGTGATCCTCACTGACCAGCGTGAGGGGGGCAGTCATTACAAACTAGTACTGTACAGCTAAACCCTGCTCAAAAAAAACAAAAACAGAACTTAGATATAAATTCTAGAGGAATTCGTTAAAAAAAAACAAAAAAAAACACACACTATATATCTTGAGGATGTGTTCAAAATGATGAACAAGTCAGCCAGAATATTTCAGTTTGATGGAATAAACATCAAACACATGTATCGGTTGAGTCTTGAGTTGAATATTTCATTAGCATAAGCATCATTTAGCTTTGATGAAGAGTTGGAACACGCTGTGACAGAATTTATATGTATGCCCACTACTATCTGAATGAGATGGCTTTTCCAGCCTTTAAATAGAAGTTCAACACTTTGCAAGATGCTTATTCGCTTTCTTGCTGGGCATTACATTAGAGGATCAATAAATATGAGGATGTGTTCAGAGAAATTTAAAAGGGTTGGTAGGTGGTGTGGCAATCAGAGTAGTCTTCCATAGCCGGCCTCACTTTTCAAAACCTAGTTCCTACGTTACCCACAATGCCACTCAACCGCCGACTGTTGGTCAGGGATTCATAATAGCGGAGATGGAGAGCTGACTAGAGAGGTCTGCTTCCTTCTAACTCCAAATCCTCAATGATTGAACTTTAAAGGTGCAGTATCTAAGAAGTTTAGTTGAAAAGATAAAAAAATGAATCCAAATGTCAGAAGAAGTAAAGAAATAACAGTTTGGACATCATGATGTTTCTGTATTTGGTGCAGAGACATGCACTGAAGTTAGCGTGCTCACAAGCTAGCCCCGGCTCGTACCGGTCCGAAGCTCCTGCGCTAGCGGTGTGAACACCAACGCTGCTTTGAATTCCTAGCCTGGACTGCTAGCTGCACAAGTGACTGAGCTAAGTAGCTAACGACAGCTTCAGTTGGTAGCAGTTAGCGATTATTCTGGTGGTATGCTGCCCCCTGTTTGTTATGAGCATGAATTTAGGGAGCTAATTCTTACATACTGCACCTTTAAATATTTAGTGACATCACTTGAGGCTATGTGTCAGACTTTGTGCAGTGCCCTCTGCAGCCTCAAAAGGCTTAATAAAATGTTTTTCACACATTCGGTTTGTTGTTCCTGACCTGTGAACCGACATTCTCGTGTAAAAACCAGAATATCACTTCAGGAGAAAAAAAAAAAAGGAGGTAAGAACTGTAAAGGAGCAAAGATCCACAGATGATTCATCAGTAGCTGACCCCAGTTTACCCTGTCCTAACGTCATAGCCACGACGCACAGCTCCACATACAGAACACATGACATTCCACGTACGCGGAGTTGAACAAGCCGTCACTCAGCGAGGCTTAGTTTAATGGAAGCAGCGCAACGGCTCACTTACATCTGGCCTGCACACTGGAATCTTGGATTACATTGTTCATTTACTGTGCATAAACCTCAAAATACAGATAAAAAGCCTTTTAAGATCGTCTCTGCACGTGGGTGCATGCCTCTACATGGTTGTGAAAGAGCGAACGAAAAAAAAGGAGCCAGAAGAGATATAAAAAAAAAGGCAAATGAGGACAGAAATGTGTCTGGGCTGCATTCACGGCGGAGGAAAATGGAAGGCTAAAACATCATAATACATATATAACAGTCGGCTAACAGGCAGTCTGCAGCACCTGATAGCAAAGGAGAAGGGGAGACGGGATGACAGGTGAGAGAGAGGGGGAGACACAGAGCGAGATGGCTGAGTTATTGTAACTGTGTCTGGCTGAAGCCATCTCTGGGATTGATTACTGTGCCCTGAAGTCTGCCAGAGCTCTAAGTTAACACCAGCACTCCTCAAGACAAACATCAGGCCCTAATGAATAGATAATTGGATATAGATCCCATTAATATGAATGATGAAACACGCGGGTGTGGAAACAAAAATAAATTGCCTTTACGTTACGCCGGGCAAAACTTCATGTATCAGGCGGCGTTGAAGCGACCATAAAAAACCCCATGGAAATGTGTGGAAAAACTGCTCCCGTGTGTTGCGTAAGGCTCTATTTGTCATGCATTCGACTCTGCCCGCCAACACTTTGAACGATTGCTACCGGCAGACTTAACTGAACCGAAGTCGTATAAAACTCAGGGTAGAAGACGTGTTTTCCACGGCCCAGAGTTTCGAGGGAAAAACAACCGCGGCATTTGGTTTTAGTCCTGCAGGCCAGCGTTCGCTCGCCAGCAGGCGCATCGAAAAACAACTCAAACCGTCTCGAGAACAAAGCTGTGAAGGCCAAGTGCTCGTCTGTGTCGGTACATGTTGAGTCTGTGTCTAACAGCAACCATGTGCGGTGATAATTCATGACGGAAGCGTCGGTGTTTGTGGAACACTCGGTAACGCCGCCCTTCAGTTCATTACTGGATCCATGTGCTTGTCACCGATTTTAAAACGACCACTGCGAGTGTGTTTCCAGCGCATGGTATCCGGTGTATGTGGTTTTAGCGTGCGATCACACGCGGCGGCGGCGCTTTTTGTCGAGACGTCTCCCTTTGTGTGCGTTTGCGTGCTGGTGGGTGGATGCGGGCTTTGATTTACCTCATTAAAAGTGTTCTCCAGCAGGTCATTTTCAGCAGCGCGCCGGCTCTTGGGAGCGTCTGGTGGGCACTGCAAAAACATACAGAAAACACATCATTTAAGTCAACGTGAGAGAACGCTTTGATGAGTTCCAACCGGAATCCTATAATTCCACCCTGAGACGGGAGGTGAAAGAAATTCCCCTGAATTTGGTGCCTCTTATTGCCGGTTGAGCTAAATTGGACTCATCATCTAACAGACAGCAGAGATCTGCTCTAAAATACAGAAGTTAAATATTTCCTGATTTTGTCTTTACGCTGTATATTTACTGCATTTTCTGTGTTGCAGCAGCCGCTCTGTCCGTAGGAACTTGGCCTGGGACCCGAGTGGATGGCTGGTTCGGACCACGCCACAGAGTGTGGACTGGGCGCTGCCTAGGTGCCCTTGAGCAATGCCCTGTTTCTATGTCAGACATCTCTCCACTCAGCCCCCAGGATGTGTGCCGAGCTTTGAAGCCGACCTGACATAGTGGCTGTGATGTCATTACGACATCAGATGATGCACATCAGTCCGAAAAGACTTAACCCCATAATCTCACTATAACTTTTGGAAGGTCTAGAAGAGCCACACGATTAACCTTATTCAAGTAAGTGAAGGGCTAAATTGGAAGTTAGCTGGCTCGACCAGCAGTGGTCTTTGGTGAGTGTTTGCCCCACTGTGTAAAAGCAGAAGATCTAGGCAATTTTAGGATTTTCTTACTTGCCACTGATTCTGATGCTGTATGCACATTATCCTTATTACATACATGCTCTCCACTAATGCATGGCTGTAGACCAGGGGTCACCCACATTTCAGAGCTACCTCAAGGAGAGAGAGAGTAATGTGGGTGGCAACTTGTTTTAGAGGGCGGATGATCCACTTGTTAATCAATCGTGGATGGCATTGTTCTCTCAGACGGAACAAAAAAAACAGAAGTATAAAATGCTTGTCAAATATTCTTGGCCTGCCCAAGTGAAGTATATGTGTGGGAAACACTGTTCCACATTTAATAGGTTACATGTATTAGGAGAACAGTCCAGGTTTAAGGTGCCCCCTGTGGGCGATGCGTATGCTCACTCTGGGTGACCAGGTGCCGGTGGGCGCCGAGCTGGGGACCCCTGCTCCTGTTTATTTGAACATTTGAAGAGAGTTTAAAAATTGACGTTCCCCAAGCAGGATTAATAAAGTGATAAACATTATATTATGTAGAATATATATGTAGATGTAGATATTTGTAATGTTGCAACACATTCTGGTAAAAAAGTGGAGGATCATGGCCGTACAAGCACGCCATGATTTTGCTTTAGCATGTCATCATGCTAACATTTGTCATTAGCATTAAACATCTGAGGCTGACGGAACAAAAACGGTGGACCAACCGATTAACACTGCCCTCCCTGGAGCCGTGCCGCCAGCACGGCTAATGACGGTGCCCGCTCAGACCTGAGCTTATTTGAAATTATCTTTTCTAATTCAGGCACATGTAAAATTCATTATAATTACATCCACATTAATGGCATGTTAAGGAGAAGCAGGAAAAGTGTAGCACTGTGGAATTTAGCTAAAATGTCACATCTCCAACGAGGCAACACACGCTCCTGTGCTATTTAATGTGATGCAGTCAGATCTTAATGTCAGAGCTACTGACAGCGATCAGGTCCATATTTTCCTTTTGTGTTTCAAGAAGGTGCAGCAGGGGAGTGTCTGATATGATCACACATGCTTCCCCACTTCTTAATTCAAACTGCAACTTGAAGAGAGCAATGCAAGGAAGCAAAGGAGGAAGAGCTGTCCTCCTTCGACCTTTCTGATCACTTTGACAACACTCAGTTCTTCCTTAACAGTTTTAAAAGTGCGAGAGAACTTGTCAGACTACTTGTATCTCTCTAATAGATTAATTCGGTAATGAGACAGAAAGATATGCGTGCGCACGCAGACACGTAGGCACGGACACGCTGGAGAATTCTGACAAAAAGTTGGCTGAGCACGAAAATACCTTCAGCACAAAAATACCTCCAGCACGAAAACAAGCCGGAGGACTGGCTGTTTGCAGCTCTTCTCGTGACTGAACAATCACCTGCTCTGTTTTTTTTTTTCCCCCCGTCTGACAAAAACACGTTGTTGCATTTAGTTCCAATGAAATCTGTTTTCTATTTTGATCAGGCATCTGTCGGAGGCGTGCACACAAACCCCGGCCGAGGAGAAGAAGGCAGACAGGCGAGATGAAGACAGGAGGAAGATGAAGCAGAAGAGAGGGTGTCGCAAATTCTATTTCTGAAGTTGCAAGAGAGCACGAGTGATACCTTTAATTAGGCTTTTAGTCACACTTTTGGAGGACAAACAATGTGAGCAAACCACAGTTGATGTGACATAATTGCACACAATGGAATTACCCTCGGCTCCAGTGAAGAGTCTTTGAAGAATATTTTGTTAACCTACATAAGACAGGCTTTTTTCATATTTGTGGAAGCATGAGTCAAGTAATAGTACAAAGTGCTTCGCTGGTAAGGGCTTTCCCTGCATATCAACATCTAAGGTGGGCGGTTAAGTTCTTTCTGACCGCCTACAATGAGTTATAAGAAAGAATTCAGCCCCCACAGCCAATGCAGAGACTGTTTAGGCTGTTTAACTCTGATCAAGCAAACTCAGCTCTTCTCGCAGCTGTTGCACGGTAACCTTCCAGCGAACGACTACGTTTCTTTTTTTATTGTGAAGCAGCTGCAACAAGTGTTGAGTTCTATTCCCGGGGGACTGTTTAGATTAGGTTGAACTGAGGTAAGAAGCTGCTTTAAATTACTCTGGAATTTTTTTTTCAGTGCGTCAGCTGAGGTGGGGCAGGCGTCGATTGACGAAGAGTAAGGATTTGTGTTTGATTTGATTTGTCTGAGCCTGAAACCTTCGTAGATGCCCACCCTCATACCCCCGCCTTAGCCCCATGTCAGGAGCCGGGTTGGACCGATGACTTTGGATTGCAAGGGGGCCGACTGGTGGGTGCCTTTTGAGCCGGCATAAGAGGTTCACGCACCTCGCCGAGAAACATCAGCACGCACATCAGCGCCACTGAACAAGCCCCGTGAAAGTCAAGCAAATCCGCACCAGTTCCAGGACAGTTGCAGGTGAAAATCCACACTGATCTTGTTGGAGCAATAGTTTGACCTTTCGGGAGATACGCTCATTCGCTCTGTAGGGGAGTGTTGGATAAGACTGGTACCACTCTCACATCTGTTAAAAAATACAGCTACAGCCAGCAAACATTCAGCTTGGGGCAGCACAACAACTGGAGACAAAACTAAACAGCGAGCCTGAAATCAGCCAACATCTAAAGTTCAACAAATAACACGTGATCTCAAATGTTTAATGTATACCAAAGTATATTAATAGATATAATATTATAAATATGTATGCCAGCAGAGACTCCAAGAAGTTACTGCCTCGAGCCCAGATATAATCCAACACATAAACAGCAAACTGTTGTTTTGACCTATGTAAAGTGTTAAATAGAACTGTTTCGGTGGATTTGTTACCTTCATGCATAGCCAGGCTAGTTGCAGTCTTTATGCTGTGCTACGCTAACCAGCTGCTGGCTGTAGCTTCATATATACCTTACAAAAAGGAGCAGCGTATGCATCTTGTCATTCACCTCGCTGCCAGAAAAGCAAATTACACTCTTAGAAATAAGGGTTCCAAAAGGGTTCTTCTACAAGGGCTGAGGTTCTACCTGGAACCATTTGCTTCTGAAAAACCCTTTCCCGAAGAAACGGTTTTTCAAGGGTTCTTGGTAACACTAATGGTTCCAGTAAGAACCACTTTGATCCAGAGAACCCTTTAAAAACCCTTTCCTGACTAAAGGGTTTTAAAAGGGTTCTTGGTAACACTAACGGTTCCAGTAAGAACTATTTTGATCCAGAGAACCCTTTTTTGGAGAAAGACTTCTTCAGGGGTTGTTGAAAGCATGGGTATAAGATCCTGTATGGGTTCTTTGTAGAACCTCTCATGGGGGGTTCTGGGTGGAACCTTTACACACACAGTTCTAGGTATAACCCTTTATGTTGGGTTCTAGGTAGAACCCTCCAAAAGGGTTCCAGGTGGAACCTTTATAAAAAGGTTCTACCTGGAGCCAAAAAGGGTTCTCCTATGAGGACAAGCCGACAAACCTTATATGGTTCTACTTAGAACTTTTATTTCTAAGAGTGTAGAGTATCTTCCCTACACGGTGAACTTATCCTTTAAAGCTTCTGTTGCGCTCAAGAACGTGCATCGTTATATAATAATAAATCCACAGTCCAGCAGCAAACAACTTAAAAAAAAAATAAAAAATCATCCACTGGTTTGTAAAGGGAACCGAGAGACTGTGAAAGTAAAATTTTTCACATCTGCTCGCATAAGGCCAGTTATTAAGTCATTAATGCATGCAAAATGCTACAAATTCTTACGTATAGCCCCTTTAAATTTCCGATTTACCATTCTTTGCATTATATAGGATGTTGCGGGACAGAATTCCCCGTGGTGCGGCTGTGAATCATCCATGCGCCACACACATTTCTTATCACCTTTACTGCTAATCGTTGTTAGCGGTCAGCCTTACCCGTGCCCCGGGTATCTCGCAGCAGGCCTCCTGGATGGCGAGGGAGGGGTCGCAGTACAGCATCACCTGCTGAATGTCCATCTAGGAAAGCGAGGGAGAGAGAGAGATTGTGATTCAACATGCGGGTCTCCATAAGTCCTCTGGGTTGTTTGTTTAATAATGTAAATAGAGTTTGAATGAGGCGGTAAACAAGGTTGAGAGCCAATTAATTTCTCATTTATACAAAGTATTAGGAAAGCGCTTTGTCAGGAGGTTTGCGTGTGCGCGGAGTGCGCGTCTGTGTGTGGGCGCGCACGTACGGACACTTCCTCCCCGCGCTAACAAAAGACCCTGCCTGCTTTCTAAGTAGGCCAGTTAATTGATCGTCAAACTAAGTGCCCGGATTACTGGATCTATTCAGCGTTAATAGTCCCGGCTCACTACAGGCCCATTCTCCCAGGTAGCGCTCTCGCTTTTTTTTTAATCAGGACTGAATGTGATTGCCTCAAAGAAAAACAGCGCCTCGGGGGCGCAGCCTATGGTCTAAAAGTATGAATATGCACTATGCACACACATTGGAGAGAATAAAGGATTTCAGCACAAATGCTTTTATCAGAGGTTTGTCCACTCCAAATATTTCACCCTGGCTTCACACGGAGAGACGCTGAAGGTCACCACGCTTTCAAAGAGTGAGTTTAGATGACATTTACATTGCAAAGCTTAGCCTTGATCAAAAGCTCTTCTATAGCCGTTACAAATGGCAACACCACGCTGCGGCTCTCTTTTATTTCTCTGCATCCATACCTGCGCAGGCCCGGCGTCTGTGGCCCGGATGCCCAGCAGAGTGTGGCCGTCGCCGGCCGGCGCTCCTCTGGGCTCCAGGGGCTTGGTCTCGATGGAGCTGCAGTCCACGTGGAGGGAGGCGGCGCCGTGCTGCACGCTGAGGGCCACCTTGTGCCAGCGCAGGTCCATCAGAGCCTCCACGCCCTCGCCGGTGAAAACGCAGCTCACCGGGTCGGCGGCGGGGTCCTCCGCCCTGGCGCGCAGGGATAAGGTGCTGTCGGGGCCGCTGAAGTCCACAGAGAGCTGGGGTGTTTTTCGGAGCGGAGGATGAGAGAAAAGTGATATATGAATACGCACAAGTGCTAATTAAACACCAAACAATGTGTCCGACACGCCAAACGCCTCAGAAAAATGCGGCTGTCGGAGTCATATCTCCACCTAACGAAGCTGTAGAACACAGACGCAGAGATGAGGTAAAGGAGAAGACATATTAATTACACACGCCAGCAGTACAGCCAATCAATCACTCCTAATGAGGCGCCCTGGCCTCCATCCATCATACACATTGAGTATTTAAATCTGGCCTCAGACTCTTAGTGATTATGGGGACTCTGAGGGACTCTGGCGCTTCATCATGGAACACACATGAATAACAATGAAGGTGAATGAAAGAGGAGAGCGGGAGATGATCGAGGGAAGAGCGCCGGAGAAAGAGAGGGGACAAAAGGCGGCGCGGAGTGAAAGCGGGGGAGAGAATTGAAAAGGTGTCACGGGAGGGAAAATAAATCGAAGGGGAAAGTGGATGACTATGCAAAAGAGAGACGGGAGACGGGATGAATGAGTAGACAAAAGGCGTGATGAACAAAGGGGAGAGAGATTGAGAAGGAAGGGAGGGA
The DNA here is from genome assembly GCA_039737535.1 of Lagodon rhomboides. NCBI lineage: Eukaryota > Metazoa > Chordata > Actinopteri > Spariformes > Sparidae > Lagodon > Lagodon rhomboides. Next base: position 20,167,397 of record CM077799.1, on the reverse strand, counting down.
GTGATGGAGACGGGGGAAGGAGTGTGAGCCGCACCTGTGGGTATCCCTGCTGGTCAGAAATCTGGAAAAGGTAGATGGTGTCTCTCAGGGCGGCTTTCTTCAGTGCCAGGGTGAAGATCAGGGTGAACTCTTCGGGTAAGCCGTGAGGAAACACCTGACTGGAAATCAGAAGTTTGGAAGGGGTTAGAGATCGAGGCACTCCTCGATACGTGGCAGCTGAGAAACGGAGGAACTGTGTGCGGGGAAGTTTACAGTGGAACTCCACCAACTTTGCAAAAAAATGTCATCCAGCCTCTGTGAAAACAGTTTGAGATCCTCTTCTGCGATGGAGGATGTTTGTCAAGTCTGAGAAAATAATGTTATCTTGGCGCTGGGGATTGCAAATCATAACAATCAAGCCCTTTGTTAGAAACTCGAGTATAGAGTTTTAGTTTAAGTGGATGCTAAAAATGACACCCCTCATATTTCTTTCTTTCTTCTGCTTACAGATACAGGACTTGTGAAAGGGGGACTGCTTTTGTCGCAGCAGCCCTTACTATAATACCTTATTGATCATATTGATCAAAGGTGCCTTAAGACAACTCCAAAGTGTCCTACACACAAAACGTAACAGCTTCTGTGTTTAAAGTGTGGAGATTTTGGTTTGAAATGCAGCGTGCCTGCAGTCTGGAAGTGTTTACTAGAGCTGCCCCGAATGTTTCTAAGCTTCAAAGCTTCGACTCCGCCGATCGATGTCCAAATCAGCATTTGAATGTAAAGTTGTTTTTTGGGGATTATTTTTTTGAACAGGAAGGAGGCTAATAAAGAGCCAGAAATGGACCTCGTCCAAGGTGTTTAATCAGTCTCAAAGTCAGCGCACATACAAACCATGCGGATGAACGCAGTTCAAGCGATCGCTTGAGCTGCTCAACACCCGCTCGTCAAGGTGATTTTTGGGACAGTTGTTGCTACCGGTGTTTTGTATGTATGGTCAGGCATACACAGATTTCAGTATTGTTCAGTGTGTTATTTTGCTTGAGCCAACAAAAGCAACAATTTGGCAACATTTGCGATTTAAAACCAACGCTAATAGGCAACCTGATAATGCTAATGAGGGAAAAAAGGGTTGGTCACCTCGCTGAGAAGTTGGAGGTGTGCTCTTCATCCACCATCTCCTTGTACACACTACTACAGACTGTATGAAACTGCTCCCTGACTGACTTCAAAGTGACTTGCTGTTAAGTTGCGGTGTTCACACACCCTCCAATCCAGAAGAAATACCATTTATAGGCTTGCCAGACAAATTTAAGCTTACAAGAGGCCACCTAGCCCGGGAGGCTCATTTCTTGTCTCAGCTTGATTGGTTTTATTTAGTAACAAACGCTGTAAGGGATTTAATTTGATATTCAGTCACTAATCTCAGCGACGCTTGATCTTGTAGACATGTTTTCAATTGTCTCGTTTGCTCTTGCAGAGACAGACTGGTCCGGGACGTGTTGCGCTTCACAGCTGGAGGTGTGGAAGAGCGTTTAGCCTCTTCCTTGAGCGTTACAACACCACCGCGGGCTATTTGTACGATATATATATCCGTGCTGCACGCGTGCACAGGTGCTTAATGCGTGCATTTCTGCTTCTAAGTGTTTTTTCATCATGTGCGAGCTGCGAAGACTAATTCCACTCCGGGACAATAAAGGCTAACTATCTCAACACAAATTTGGTCGCCAGCCAGACAGCTTACATCAATTCAATTAAGCCTTTGACGAATGAAAACGACTCTCGTTCTTTTTACAATCTTCCTTTGATGTCCGCATGGGTGCAGTCGGTGACAAAGCAGTCTTACGCGTGTGAGCTTGTTTATATTCCGCGCATGTTTTTTTTTTTCCTCCACCCTATTCTTCCCCCTTCTTGCTCGTCTCCCCACATCGTGCGACTGCGGCGAGCAGCACAATGCAAAGCCCCGCTGTGTGTAACCCCCTGGCATTAATTTTCATAGCAGATACAGTCCGGTAAGCCTCATCCTTCAGTTTTGGTCAAGGGCATCTAAGCGCGCAAACACACACACACACACACACACACTCGCGAATATTCAGCGCATGGCTGTGTGTAGATGTATTGAGAGATGAAGGGTTCACAAACAAGCCCGGTGAAATGCATGCTCGCTGAGACGGCGAGCACTTTGAAAATATTCTCTCTCTCCCTCTCTTTGGACACACACACACACACACACACACGCGCAGACACACAGAGAAATGTTGATGCTGGCAGCTGGTTTCCCACTCCTAGAAGTGGGGTGACAGTGATTTATGACTGAGGGAAGATCCAAGGGAAAACAGCCAACTACAGGACGTCAAAACAAAGGGAGGATGAGTAGGGGAAAAGGTGAGGGAGGGAAAAGGTTGAACGTGGGGACTAAGAGAGAGAGAAAACTACGGATCAAAACGCTCTGGATATACTGTGAAAATTGATTAAGGTTTGAAGGTAATCCACAAATAAAATAAGTAGGCAGACCATATGAAGACGGAGAGAGAGTGTGTGTAAAGACAGACGGACAGACGTAGAAAGACGATGAAGATACCGATGTTGGAAACAGAGTTGTTTTGCTGTCGATTAGTGACACGAGCTGCCGGGCACAAAACCACTCACAAACTATTGAGTTTTAAGTGGAAAGTACCTCACCTTGGCCGATAACATTTGGAGTCCTGGGACAAAAAAAACACATAAACCTCACAGACACACACACACATCTACGGACACACACACAGGCGATGGGGAGATAAATCACTCAGTATGGGCCAGACAGATTCAGATCTAGCCTCTCCAAACTCTGAAAGTTACTTCTGTTTCTCTTTCTTTTTTTTTTTTAAGAAAGTCAGCGCAAGCCAGAGAGGCGCAGGGGGATGAAGGGGGAGAGGAAATCTAATGTTGAAAAAACAGATCTCTGGTCGAGGATGGGAATATCACCCGGAGAGGTATATATATATTACACCGGGCTCTGGCTACGCCGGAAATCAATTGCTTTCAGTGGAGAGGGTTTCTATCCCTGAATGTATTATACACACCCGACTGATAGGAATGTTAAACAGCTCGAAGCCGAGACTTAAAAGAAAGGAACGCCGGAGTGGTCGAACGTTGTTGCACATTGCGGCTTGTTATCCAGTGGCTGTTATCTGCTCTAAACAGTATGTACACAGCTTTAGGAAGAAACTGAAGAGTTCAGACAACAGCACAAACCTGGAACACTGTTTTTTTAAATCACACTTCGGATATGGGGATTTACGTGGCGCTGATGCGGTCCCGCTTTGGCTCAGATCATCATTGTCAGCACTGGCCCAAGCCTTTGTGGGCCCTGAGCAGAATTTTATTCACTTGTCAAAAAGGAAACATGACAGACAGGAGTGTACCTGGGCAGCGTGCGGAGACGCTTTACAATAACCATCATAAATAAAGGGTTAGCATTTACAGTTAATGAAACTTTAGAATAGTTTGCAACTTCACAGTAACCATTTGAGTAATTAATGGTTTATCAAGCAGTCTGTTGTTTGTTTAAAGGAGCTCTTTGTAACAATTGGCAGCAACTTACATGTATTAATCACTTTTTTATTGGCCGTATGTGAGCGGATTGTAGCGTCACATGAAAAACGAGTCCTTCCCCGTCTCTCTTGGTTGCCTACGCAAGCCTGTGGACAATTTGTACATCATGCAGTGTCACCCTAAATGCTAACATCAGCGTGCTAAGGTGTTCACGATGGCAAACGCCAGCATGCAGATGTTTGGCCGGCGAAAAGGGTAAAACCATGCTCGCCATCTTAGCTTAAGTGAACGTCCGTTAACATTTGTCATCACTTTTTTCCATTTATTGTGTCATAAAGTAATAACAAGCCATCCTGAGGGGAATATGAATGTGAGTCCCAAATTTCATGGCAATCCATCCAGAAGTTGTGGAAATATTAACCTCAAAACCACAATGCCATGGTGGCGCTAAGTGAACATCTCAGTCCATTTGGTAGCTGTCAGACACTTCATTAACAGCCAAACATGTCTATCTGCTGGTAGCACTAGAAGAAAATCCAGGGGATCGCTGAAGTACTCAGGGTGAATCCTCTGCAGACCATGAATTGTCGGTCCAAAATTTCATGACGATGTGTCAAATGGTTGTTAAGATGGTTTGTTTCAGACCAAAGTGATCGAATGACAGCCCAACTGACCGACTGTGGTCGCCATCCCTCCAGCCGTGTCAGCGTGAGTCAGACACCCCCGTCCCACAGATGTAAGGATGAAACATCTTTGTAAAAAATCAACCTCTCCCTATTGACTCATATCCCCTGTCTGCATTCTGTATTTACCCTCTAAAAAATGAAATTCTTCTCTCAAGCTTTCCTCTTTTTTTCACCTCCCACGCGCTTGCATCAGTGTCTTCACCTCTGCACTCCCCGCCTTTGCCTGCTTTCAGTTTTTTCTGATCTTTTAATAGAAATTAAATCTACAAACCACTTTTGCTGCGTGGTAACGAGCGCCTAACGTACCCGACGCTCTCCGGCTCTGTCACAAGCAGCTGCTGTGATCTCGGGCCTCGTGTCGCGGTATCGCACAATTGCTTCCTTTTTCCTCTCCAGCGCGGCGGAGCGGCGTTTCGAGAAAACAGGCCCAAAGCAATCAAAATCGCAAATTAAAATGCATGCGACCGGCTGCGACGGGTGCCCGTTTCACACTGTCAGCAAACAGCCGAGAGAGGCGAGCGACGAGTAGCTTCATCTGGCTGCCACTCATCTGCGTTAGCTCGGATTAACGGAGCGGATTAGCCTCTGATACAAAGGCGAAAACGCTGCTTTCCGACCGCTGTACACGCGTCTCGCACTTCAGTCAACCTCGCTGGCGTTGAATTAGAAAAAAGCTGCCTGAGTGACAGGGAGCCTGGGCTGGGCGGACGCCTCGTATCGGACAGTTTCGGAGAACAGCGGTTTGTACTCGGCGACTGAAAAAGATGCCGCGATCGCCAACGCAGACCTGTAAGCACACACGTGTACAAACTGAGCTGAGAGAAGGAGCCATAGAACAAGCCTGAGGGTTTGTTCTGATGCATTCACTTATTGCCTGGATTTAAACCTTTAACCCGCTTGTTCCCTCGCCGCCGCATCCCTTAATCGCCCATCTGTTCTCCGCCTCCACTTCGAATGCCTGAAACCCTTCACTACAACCTAATTTCAGAAGGAAAAAGAATAACCCGTAAATATAAGAGCAAGCGCTTAACGGAAGGGAACGTTATGACTAAAGGACAGGCAGCCGTCTCTGATTCTATCTGCCATTTTCGGTGTGGCGGGAAGGCAACAGAGAGAGAGAGGGGGAAAAACAAGCAAACTTCTCCTCTGATTCTGTTTAGTCATTTTGGGAAACGCGTACGAGAAGACAGCGCGTTCTATGTATAGAGGGGAGCGGAACGAAAAAGGCAGCCGCCGGGCAAGGCTGATGTGCAAACATTGATTATTCTCCGTCTGAGCTGAGAGGAAGTCACCCAGGTAGCATTCTTCTCTGACAAAACCGACAGCAGAGCCCTCGACGGCGTCAAGATTTCAATAAACGCCGCCATAACAAACTCCCAAACGAGAAGAGAGGGAGAGCGGTGCAACCCCCTTCTCTTTTTGTATGGTTAGAGGCAAAACAAAAAACCTCTTGGATTTTCCACTTTGGCGCCAAAGATTCTGATTTCCTGAGAAGTGACAGCTTTTTTTTTTTTTCTTTGTCCCCCCTCCTCCCCTTTCATAAGGACAACTACTCTCTGAGCCTGTGACAAACAATATATGTGACACTTTTAGAACAAAATGTCTCGACCAAAAAAAGACTGTTTTGTGGACAGATTTATCGGGCCTTCAAGCGAGCGGAGCTCACAGCGCTGGACAGAGTGATAAAATACTCTAAGGCTGACCCAATTGGCAAGTTCTGAAAAACTGCTTTATCGCCGGGTAGAAAAGAAGCTCAGCCGTCTGCAAAAAAAAAAAAAACGGCTATAATTCACATGAACTGAAGAAAAAAAAAGGAGGAGGAGTGAAAAACAGCCAGCGCGCAGGCCTAATAAGCACTTGTCACGCAAATTCCAAACACAATCTACACCCGCCGACTGTGTAATAACGGCGTGAATACCCGGCAAAGCATAATTAAAACATGTCGGGCCGCAAAAACCATGTTGTGCAGGGAAGCTTTTGCTGGGTTGGATTTTATGGCTGCAGGTCTCTTCGCCCAGAAACAAGTCGAGAACAAGCTCGGGCTCCCAAACACTGCTATTAAATTCATATGCTTGTAACTTTAAAAAAAAAAAAAAAAAATCTCTTTTTTACTGGCGGCGGCATCATGTCAACTAATTAAGGCATCACTCACACAGCTCGCGCTCGAGCAAATGAGGGAGGCATTTCATTTGAAGAGAAACTACTTACAATAAGTACACGCGGTCGCAACCGGAAAACCAAAAGGGGCTGTCGCGGCTGAGCTTTACAAGCCAGTGTCCGCGGCGAGAGAAATGAAGTGGTGCATCTGGAAATGCAATCAGAGAATGACCCGTGGTGCATCGTTTGCCAAGCTTCTGCTTTTTTTTTTTTCTACACAGCAGCCATTGGACGGCGCTGACATGCTGAGTGAGGGTTCAGAGGCTGAGATGCCGTAGGGCGCTCGGCCTCTCTGCCTCTCTCTCTCCTGCTCAGACATGGCATGAAAAGCGAGAGCGCTGCCAACGCAAGACCCGCAGAATCCAGCGGAAAATCCGACACATTTTATTTCACCTCCTGTAAAGCGTTCTCAGCCACCTAAAGCTGCACAGGAACGCGTTTTGTCTGCAGGTGCCGGGGAAAAAAAGAGCAAGCGAAGGGAACGGTGTGCCGCAAAACTTACTCGGTGGGGCGTAGGAGTGCGGTCTTGCCCAGGCGGAGGATGACGGGTCCTCGAGGGTTGCGGATCTTCTTGACATCGGCGCTCTTGAGCAGAGCGAATCGCCTCACCAGATTAAAACCTGACAACAAATGGCATCCGTCAGCACCCACGCGAATAAACAAACTCAAGAGAGGCATATGTGTGTGTGTTTAGAGTCAAGGTTTTTTCGTTTCACCAGTGATGTTGTGCCTGGCGGTCTGGGGAAACTTCCACTCGTCCACTTGCAAGGACGGGCACTGGACATCTGTGGAAACAAAACAAAAAAAAGGTAAATATTAAAAAAAAATGTCAGAAAGTGAGCAAAAAAGTGCTACAATTCAAGCATTCATGAGACGTCAAGAAGAGCACAACGGTCTCCGGAGAAGTCCGCACTTGCCGCTGGGCGGAGTGGACAGGGTTAGCGTGAGAGGAAACGAGAAACTGCACACACATGCATTTGAGAGCAACAGATATATCGATCGGGAAGACAGACAGAGGAAGTTGGCGGGGGTGAAAGAGAGTCAAAAAGAGTGTAAAACACAGAGAGCAAGATAACACGAGGGCAAAGCTGTGCAGAGAGGCTCACAGCCCGGCCTGACAGGCTGTCTAGCACCAAGCCTGTCTGTCGGGGTAGCCTCTGTTTGATGGATATGTTCTCACCCTGTCAGGGGAGGTTACAGAGAAAAGTGTTGCCTGTCAGAGCGAGGGGGGGGGAGAGATGTGAGAAGTGGAGAAGAAAAACGGGGCTGGTACAGGTAGACATGGACCCTGTGAATCACTGTGATCCGCAGTTAATTGATCTCTTTGGGGCCAAGGACCGAGGCCCCGAGCCAGGCGTTCTACGGGGCATGGTTTCTCAAAAAAATACTTTTTTTTTTTTGACAATAACTGCAGAGAATCTGGAGGCAGGAGGTGCTCCGCGTTCACCAAAAATAAAACCTAATCATTTTCCTCCGGGCCGCGTCGCTGTCAGTAATGTTCTGAATCATTAATGTGCGAGCAGAAGGTCAGATATTTTAATTTAACCTCGTTCAGTGCCGCTCTTTCACACCTCGCGCTGAAGAGATGTCCACGAGGACCGGATAGGAACGCATCTCTGTATCCAGAGAGTTTGACGGTTGATGTCTAATTCAGTCCCTTTCCGAACCCAAAATCAAAGACCTCAAAGAGATGTAGTGCAGTGCAGAAGTGCCTTAAACCTGCATTCATCTCCACTGGTTTCAAAATGAAGCTGGATTGGATGCAAGCTTATGAGAAAATTACCCCTTTTTTGATTTATTACCATAATTAACAGTTTCCTAATGAGTTTATAGTTTCAAATCTTCTTTAATAAAGCCTGACGTTCATTTCGTCATTTGAGATTCCATTAACTGTGATATTTATAACAAGAAGTCTGCTACCACGTCGTGTCATCAGGTTCCCAGTCAGATCCAATCAGGATATCCTCCCCCGCTCCACCCTTTCATCCGAATATGGCCCACAACACTTGGTGTAAACTTCAATGTTTATCTGCGCCAACGTCAAGCTGCAGACATTAGCATTCCTGGCGAACCAGCAACATGCAGCGTGTACTGTTATTTCCAGAGGCAAGAGCCATGATTACTGAACTTTATTTTAATACTACTTACAAACCCCAATTCCAGTGAAGTTGGGACGTTGTGTAAAACATAAATAAAAACAGATTACAATGATTTGCAAATCCTTTTCAGCTTATATTCAACTGAATACACTACAAAGACAAGATATCTAATGTTCAGACTGATAAACTTTATTGTTTTTTTTGCAAATATTTGCTTATTTTGAATTTGATGCCCGCAACACGTTCCAAAAGAGCTGTGTTACATCACCTTTCCTTTAAACAACACTCAATGAGCGTTTGGGAACTGAGGACACTAATCATTGAAGCTTTGTAGGTGGATTTTTTTCCCCATTCTTGCTCGATGTACGGCTTCAGTTGCTCAACAGCCCGGGGTTTGCGCTTCATAATGCGCCACACATTTTCACTGGGAGACAGGTCTGGACTGCAGGCAGGCCAGTCTAGTACCCACACTGTTTTACTACGAAGCCACGCTGTTGTATCACTTGCAGAATGTGGCTTGGCATTTTCCTGCTGAAATAAGCAGGGACGTCCCTGAAAATTAAAAAAAGTCAGCTGAAAATAGGGTTTAGGTAGTATTAGAATTCTCTAGGTAGCTACCGGGGGGTTAAATCTGTTCATTTCAGTTCATTTAAGCCGACAAGATCTTTGATCGTCGGCCAGAAATGAGAAGCGTACTTTTCAAAATCCTGTTAACTGCAAATTTGTGAGGGGCTAAATCTGCCAGACTTCTGAACTGTAATGTCATTACTCTAAATTGCATATGAACTGTGCAAGGACAGAAAGATTGACAGGGACAGCAACCCGGGACCGAGAAGGACGAGGCTCAGCCGACGGTCAATTGTGTGCGCAGGAAGAAAACCGAGGCGCTAATTCAGATGTGGGATTGATTTGAAGGTCGCTATTGACTGTTGCTCTTACAGAGGAGACAAAAGGCTGAAGGAAAAGAGTTCTTTCTTAGACGCTGAATGCACTTTCAACAAAAAAAAAAAGAGAACTGTTTTTTGTGTCTCCTAGTTCTGTGGAATTCAGAGTGATAAAGTTGTCTTTTTGATGAAACGGTGAGCGCGCCGCGTGGCGCCTCGGAGCACGCCACGGCAGCCACAGTTTAGCTTTATCCGGGCCGGGAGCCACATCAGAACGAGGGAGGAAAGAGCATAATGTAATTACTCAAATAATAACATCCAACTGACTTTAATTAAGAGTAGGAAATTTAATTTCACGCAATGCGGCTCAAGAAAGAATTAAATCACATTTAGCGCTTCATCACCTATAATCAAGTTCATCACTCGACACCCTGCAGCTCCTGTGAGCGCTGGCTTTTGAAACGCAGGGCCCGTTTGAAAACACAGCTGCACGTTTCGGTCTGCACAGTGTGTTGTTCTCTGACTGTTGTCGACATGTACAAATCAAGGTGTGAGAAAAGAGTTGTCAAACAGCGGTGCTGCGGGAAGCTGAGAGAGAAACTGGAGATGAAAAGTCAAAGAAATTGCGCGGATTGAACGCGGCTGCTGAACAAAGTAACAAGTATCATAGACGAGTTAGAGTCTTCCGAGACCTCTAAAACTCTCTCTCACACACACACACACACACACATACTGTATTTATAACTTGACTGGTCCATCCTGCAACCTTTATCTGCTAACTCAGCACAAAGCGCACTCTCCGCAGCCCCACAAAGACACCGCCGCCTTTTAAAGACACATACATATTCACACGCGCCGAGAGCTTATCTTCACATCTCCCGATCGCTGGTTTCTGAAGTCGGGAGATGGCGAGATCTACCTTTTTTTCGACGCCATTTACTCTTTCCTCTTTTTTTTTTTCCTCCCTTGTTGTTCACCGCTGCCCCATTTCCATCAGACACAATGGAGATAAAGGCTTTGTCAGGAGTAATCGTGGCTGGAGGGAAGCAGAATGAAAAGTCGGGAGGGGAAGGAGGGGAGGCAGGGAGGGCAGGAACTGTGGGAAGCGACGAGATTGGGATGGGAGGTGAGAGAGGTGTTGCCTGCGCCCTTTACACCTGGACAAGCGCTCTCGAGGCTATTTTTTTTCCCGAGGTGATGCTAAGACTGGCTGACTTCAGACTTCTGTTATATTTGGTGTTCTTAAACCTAGAGAATGAGTCATTGTGGGACATCCTGTCAAGCTGATGGTCTACACCGCACGGCTTGGCTCGACTTCGACTGTATTTCAGCACGTTCAAATAGCTCAGCATCCTTCAGTAACATAGCTAGAAGTTAGTATACTAAAAGCTAACAAACACACACATGCAGTGATGAACTCTGCAGAAGGATGCAGGCCACGGTGAGTTAAATTGCACGCCGACGTCAGCCGCTGAGATGCGAACATTAAGCAGCACAACATGGGGGAGATGAGACGACTTTGATTTCATGCAAATGATGATGTGCAAGAGTGACAAAACCATCGTGTAACCTCTCCTCCGCTCCACTTTGTGAATGAACAAACGAGGAGAAAACAATACATACGATCAACTTTAAACTCGATTCACTTAAGCTGCTGACAAAGGCTGACCAGAGCCAAAAGTCACAGACGCTCACGACGGCCTCGACATCGGTGTGTCAGGGTCCTGACGCTGACAGAGATGACAACAACCAAATGAGGGTGTGTTAAGCCACAGCTCAAATTGATAAATGTTGAGTATAAAGCCTAATAATGTGCCGGCAAGTTTAGGTTCCATCTCCAACAAGCTGACTGACAGTAAAGTTTCCTTTGCTCATGAGTAAATCACTTTCAAACACTTGTTACAACCCCGAAGTCTGTGAAGCTCGCTAAACGCCGTCATCAGACTTTCACTCGCGCTCGTGGGAGAAACTGGCCGTTTCCACACAGATCAGAGAGGACGGATGGTATTTTGGTGGACTGTTGCACACTCAGGCACTTTGGCAGCGAGGCGGAGGACACACTGCGGAACTTGAACCCCGTTTTCCTCTCAAGCTGTGATCAAAGGAAAGCATTTGCTTGTTGACAAGCTAATTAGCACATAGTACGAGTGCCACTCCAGGATCCCGCTAGTAGCTGCATGTAGCCTTAAAGAGATTGGATGGTCTTGGCTGGGTTCACTTCCTCTTTGATGGGTTGCGTTTGAGTCTTGCCAAAGCAGGTAATGATACCACACTGGCACTCATGCAGCACGCCGCTGTGAGTGTTCCCCCAAGTTTCCACCTTGCCAAAGATAAAAATTCAGTGCATTTTGACGTCTTTAGAGAAGTGAGGCACTACTTTTTTGATGTACACAGACAGTTATTACACTTAAATTGCAGGGTGTACGAGTAAGAAGTGTTCGACAAGGACAAACCAGGGTGATCTGATTATGAGATGCAGCGAGCGGAACAGAAAGTTAGGGAACTGGAATGTAATAATGACTCGACAAAGATCTACCACAGGCAGTTATATTATGAGAAACTAGCTGACTCCGGCTGACCCTCCGCAATATCCCAGCTAAAATAAGTAATGCGTGACCTTTCTTGCATCCTGCCTGTTATTCAACAGCCCTCGGAGTGTTAAGGAATCACTGGCCTTATCTACCAGCGCCTCGTTGTGGCCAGGGTCCACCGAAACCAACCGAGTTTTAATTCTGTTTTTCGTGGCGGCAAACACTTGGCAGCGCGCTTTCATTAGGGAGGAGAGGTCAGAAGTGTGCTCGCAGTGTCGGAGTGTGTGGCGTTCGGATAGCAATAAGAGGGTACGGCGCTTATTGAATGTGCTTTACAATGTGGCATTCCAAGATAATTGGACTGGGCTGCTGATCAGCAGAAAAGTCAGACTCCTCGGAGGAGTCCTCCATCTCCCAGAGCTATTAAACTCATGCAACATATAGGGAGAGAGGGGCATGCTGGGTAATGTCGTTGATGATTCATGGAGCAACGGAGATAACTTTAGTAGTAAACTGTAGATGGACGTATGTTAGCGATGTTGGCTAGCCACGCGCTAACGCTGGGTCGCCATGGCTTGTTTTTAAAACACTGTACAAAAATGAACAGCGAACTATTTACAACATATACGAAAGCAAACTGTGAAAAATAATAAAAAAGGCGGCTGTGGCTCAGGGGTAGAGCCAGCATCTTGTTATCCGAAGGTCGCTGGATGTTGAAGTGTCCTTGGGCAAGATACTGAACCCCAAATTGCTCCTGATGTGCTGGACGGCACCTTGCATGGCAGCCACCACCAACAGTGTATGAATGTATTTGTGAATTATTGTAAGTCTGATAAATGCCCTAAAATGTAAATGTAAACGTAAATGTAAAGGCAACTGTTAGCAATTTTAGCTAGCCACGTGCTAATGTTAGGTCGCCACGGCTCGTTCTTAGATGCTTGGAAGAGCCGCCAAAAAAGAAAGTGAAAGCGAGCAGCAAAGTGCCGATGGTTTCTACTATTACGTGTAAATGTAGAGCTTTTTGGGAAGCCAGCTAGGCTAGCTGACAGGCTAACCTCGCGAGTTGGAATGTGAAAAACATTAGCTAGAAAACGATCTGAGGTGTAAATGTAGGGTTGGCACCTGAAGCAAAAGAGCATGTAGTCTGTAAAGAAGATATAGATGCAATGAGCAAGTGGAGACTCAATGCAGCCAGTGTGTGGCGAATATGACGGGGGGGAATGATGAACTGAGAGAGAGATAAAGACAAAAGGAGGGGAGCGAGGCCGAGGCAGAGCGTCTGCCTCGCTTGCCCTCTCGGCCAAATGAGGCAGACAAGAGAGAACATTCCTGGTGGTTTTCCAGAGATAAAATTGCAGCACAGAGGAGTGGAAAGACTTAAAGCGCTGCACTTCAGAGGGATGAGCTCACTCATTTTCCCCTCGTAGGCCTCTGGCCCGCATTCAACGCTCTCCCAGGCTCACACACACACAGGCCGGACTGATGACACACACATTTACGAGCTTTTCACAACAGTAAACTTAGACATGACACGCAGAAGTCCGTACACGTCTCAAATGGGATTGCGCTGTGTGACGTGTCCGGCGTCCTGGACGTATACATAGTGGGAGCGGAGGCTGGATTGGACCAATCGGAGAATAGAAGCTGGTTGGTCAGTTTAAAATCATGTTTTAATTAATTAATCTGACCACAGTGATCACTTGTCTGTCACTCGTATTCACTGCGCAGTACTGAACTTGACAACTGTCTGCCAAGGTTGCTCATTATGCTTTTTGTAAGCAGATCTGTTGAAGCTCCAAATGCACATTTTTCCCTGTGGGTGAGCAGAGTCAACACAGGACAGGTTCATTCATGAGGCAGCAACGCTAAAGCAGCTACAAGTCAAAGTGTTTCGCTCGCCTAGTCACACCCCGAAGGTTACTTATCAGCCCTAAACATTGCCCATCAGCAGTGGAAATAGGGTAATTAAGGCTTCTTAACTTTTATGGCGAAGGGTCTCTCTCAAATTCCCTCAAATAAAAATGGCAAACTCACGGTCTCGACAAAACTAATGGTTGATGGCATCGCTTTAAAGACACCATGAAATGAACACTTACAGGGACGTTTTTATGTCCATGTCCAATCAGCGTTGATGGAAAATGTTGTCAGCTGAGCAATTACCTCTTCATTGTGTGCAAAATTGACTGAATGAGCTGTGTTGTCACTACATATACCGGGATGCACACCACACGCCTGAGTATCCTCATCCACGACATCCTCTGCGCTTGGGATGCCATTTTTGCTGTAAGAAATGAAACTAGTTTACAAGCGAGAGAAAGTTTTGTTTGGCAGCACACTCCCTGGCTCAAGAAGCTAATTCCAAACTGAAATCGCCTGCACTTCTTCTTTAACGGCCACTTACTTAGCTGGTGAAGGAAGAAAGCAGCAGAAAACTCAGCTTTCTCAACCAATGTAGCACGCACTGACCGGTGGACTGCTGCACCTGACCGCCATCAGCACTAAAATGTGACTTCCATTCCACCTTTCCATCTGCACATCTTCTTTCCTAACAATGATTAAAATGATTACTCTTCATGTAATGTTATAGGGGTCATTAATGGTGATAACTAGCAATTGACTTTGCAGCTCAAGGGGTTCTAGTATGTAAGGTTTAAACAGCTTTTAGCTCATTGTTTTGGTTTTCTAACCTGCAACTTCGACCTCGTTTCCAGCAGCGGGATGCTGCTGTAAGTGATAAAGCTCTGATAAACCCACTGCACACTACAGCCCAGCATCAAACTGCAGACAGAGAAAGAAAGTGGAGCATTTAGCGCTAGCAGAAGAAGAGATTTTTCAGAGGATGAGTCGGTGGAGACCAAAACAGGACTAAAAGGAGGGTAAATATTGGACTTGCCTTTGTCTGGTGGCCAGACACATGATTATATATGAATACCAGTGTTGTTGCACCTGATCTCCTGATGGTGATTTAGCTTTTAATTAGCTTTTTTAAAATTGCTCTGCTAACATGATATGAGACTAAACATCATCTTAGACTTTGGATCATGAGACTTTGGATCATGATATGGCATAAGTGTTATCTTTTCTTTGGTTTTAAAAGCTGCATTACAGCAAAATGACCATTTTCTACACTTACTAGGCCATACTGCCAAGGCCAAGCCGAAATGTGCCTATCGGTCTGTTAGTAGAGGAAGTCTTGGCCCGGATCTCTGTTTTCCAGTTATCTGCAGTCTACACCGGAAACCCCCAAAACATTGGCTCCAGAGGATAAATCTTCATCAGACAACAGCCAATGTTGGTTTATAGGCAGATGCTTGTTAACATGGTCGTCTTATCAGTCTTAAAAGTATGAGTCACCGTTGTGTTGACAGCTAGTTTTGGCGACCACATCTGGCCAGAAAAATAACCCAATGCTGATTTAACTTTCCTGGAAAACTGGAAGTACAGTTCTTTCTATGAAACAAACAACTCTGTTGACTGATACTGTATTGGTGTCCACCTATGTTTGTCCTTCCTTGTGATGTTACATCCTGTTTGCAGTCATATACCATTGCATTAAGAAAGTAAAGTTGCCCTTTAGTGTTGTTTTAGGATGACTTCTCATTCCACTTCCATCGAAAGTCAACTTGTTATGAGAGTAAGTGAGGGGCCCCAGAGCGTAATCAGTATCATAACCCGAATACAAGCAACGCAAATGATATTCAGTATAATTATTCATTTTCTAACCACAATAAAGAATTTATATTCTCATATTCAGGCAGTGTAATGTATATTTGTTTTTGCTGCAAGCTGCTCGTCTTCTAGAACTTCTGTTTCTGTGCAAATATGTTTATTACTCCTTCACTTCATTACCACCGCAAAACCTACAGCTCAGCTCAAACCCAGACAGAAGGAAACAGAGTAAAAAAAAATAAAAAAATCAATACATAAATCCATTACTTGACACAGCATAGGGTCTGCAGTGCACAAAAAAAAAAAAAAAACATATTAGCAGCATTTTACGAGTAAGAGGGGATGTTAGCAATTTATTTTAACTATGGGGACTAGTGTCTCTGGCTGATACAGTGCAGAACTGCAGTGCAATCATCCGGCTCGACTCCTCAACACCAGTTTTACTTAAACTTGCTTCCCTGCTGTAATGTCAGCAAATTACCAGTGAGTCGAGATTCGGATGAGTCAGAAGAATGGTGATCGTGTGTGTGTGTGTGTGTGTGTGTGTGAGTGTGTGTGTGTGTGTGCGTGTGTGTGTGTGTGTGTGTGTGAGTGTGTGTGTGGTGCTCTCTGTGACAAAGTGTTGTAGCTGCACTTGAAAAAGCACTTTCTTCCAAACACCGGGGGAAAGGACCCGGGGGAGCTGCGAGCTGACTCAGTCTCATCTGAAAAGCTCTGACTAGGGTCTCCCAAGAGGGACCCCCCCTCCTTCCACAAAGCTCCCTTCAGAGCTCCGTGAGCTGTGGAGGTTTGCTCGGCCCCCCGAGTAATATCACAGCGCCGGCCCCCGAGAACACACTGACAGTGCGGCGAGGGAGTATGACAGTTCAGAGCGAAATAAATAAATAAAGCAAGACAACAAAAAGAGAGATTTCTCTTCACCCCTCTGCCTCTTGATTTCTTGGTTGTCTCTTTCTGCCTCTGTCGCGCACACACACACACACACACACACACACACACACCTGGGTGCAAATAGAAACGCATGCACATTCTCTACCAACAGACAAATACAGTGGCATTTGAACGCGATCACAATCTCATATAAGTGCACACAGCCATGGTGCCTGTATATGAATACAAAGAAACGCAAAAAAAGAAAAAAAGAATGATTGACGGCTCGTGAAGAGGAACACAGCCACACATGGTAAACACACACGCCTCCTTGCCACAGCGTCACCACAATGCCACCAACAGCCACCAGCATCAAACAGACAGCGGCTGTAATTACAGTTCATTTTCATTCCAGCCTTTGGCCCCATCACACATCGAGGGCACACACACACACACACACACACACAAAGAGACACAAATGGACACAGTTTCATCAAAGTCAGACGGGTTCCAAAGCTCAACGAGTTGGTCAAGCACACAGCTCCACACTGAACCGAAGTCTCTTACCAGTTTGAATGGCTTTGTGCCTGTGTTAGCGTTTCAATGAAAGTGTTCTGAGAAGCAATTAGTCATTTGTGGCCTTTGCCATTAACATTTTGTATCCACAGCCTTAGCGGTGGGCGGAAGCGATATTGGATAAACAAACGAGGTTAACAGAGCTCTAGAGTCGCTTTGGTTGTGAGAAAGTGATTTTATTTTCTTGAATCCAATTTGGAATAAACGTTCAACTTGATTTATTTTAAATCTTAGTTGATAATGCTTTGACATGAAGTTTGACATCATTGCAATTATATTTATTCTTGGAGAGAGTTAAATGAGAGGATTGATGCGACTCTAGTGTCTGTGTGGTAGACACATTGCGGACACTCAGCGGTATTGCTCGTAAGCTAATCAGACAAGCAGACATATTTAGCACATTTGTTTGAGTTGAGTTGTGTGTTAACGTTACGGATAGAACGGTAAAACTTTAGGGTAAAAATGGTGTTACTGGATAACGTTGTTGGCGTTAACCTGCTCTTTAAATGACCCTTTCGTTAATGTCAGACAGAAAGACCACGCTATACTTCTTTGAACAACCGTACTCTCATTTTAGTGTACAGTGTCAGGTTGGAACACGCCCTTGGGAAAAAAAGCTAAACTGCTAACCTTGGTTTAGTTTGATGATCCACCTAGCTCATCACCAAACCTATGTTAAATTATTTAATCTGGACAAAAGTCCAAAGTGTAAAAATGTCAAGTGGTGGTTTTAGATGAGCCTGTGTGCCATATTATTCCTTGGAGAGAAGAAGCTAAAGCTAACTGAGTTGCTAACTTAGCAAGCCAGGCCCTAGTGGCAGACTAGCTCTCTCTCTATTACACGTTTCATGCTAGCTAAGCTAACCAGCAGTTGGCTGTAGCCTTTCACTGACAGGAGAGCTATGAGAGTGCATCACCTCATCTTTCTCTTTGCAAAAAAAATTGTTTGTTCTGAACATTTATTTATTCATATTTATTTATTTATTGTGTACCATGCATACCCACTAATGGAATTTAGGGTTAGGGTTAGGGTTAGGGTTGTCAAGACAGAGGAAACTCCATCGATTTATAACAAATCTAGATAGCAGACATGAGGACAGTGCCTGTTCAGATTTTCTCGCCAGGCACATGTACTATACATTACACCAAAAACATTTCAGGCTGCCAGGTTTACTTCCTGGAAATGTGGCCCACCAATACGTGCAGTAGTGTTTCTCCCACTGGCACACGACTCCTAGAGCCCACAGACTTAACATTGTGATGACGTCACAGATTTTTCATCAACTATAAAATCCACCTGGCTCATAACTTTGTTTGCAGCACGTGGTGTCCTTCACAGATGTTTCTTTTATGATGGTGCTACACGGGGAAAGTGCTTCTCTGGCAAATCCGGAAACGAGTACATCTAAATAACACACTGATCGGGAAACTCACCTTGCTCCGATGTCAGCTCGTCACATGATCCAAAGCTGAGGGCCAACACAGTCAGAGTGGAGCAGAGAAGCCACATGGTTTCACTCCTCCGAAAAAACACCTCACCTCGCCTCGCCTCACCTCACCACAGCCACCAACTGATGGATGAACAAACAGAGAAAGAGAAAGTCAAAAAAGTCAAATCCTCCCCACATTCTGTCAGCGTGCCACCCAGTCTGCTCACTCGGCCGACAGCTGCGCATTATGCTTGACTCCTAAATAGACGTTGATGTATATTTATGAGTCAGTCACAGTTGATGTGTTAATTATGTGGTATGATGCGGGCTTTGTTAGTGGCATATGAATTAACCAGAATGTCCCTCATTAAGGAGTGTAACTCTATAAAGTCTGATCATAGTCATTATCCTGTCCATCTGGTTGGCCTTTGACTGGGCAGCTGCTACACACACACACACACACACACACACACGCATGCATGCATGTAAATACGTCTGAGGAAGTACACTTAAGTGCGCGCGCACACACACTCATGATGACCATAAGAAAGTACGCATATGGCTTCAGACAAACAAATAATGCACACATGCAAGACGGGAAAAAAGCAAAATGCACAATGCAGATGATTTACATGCAGGCTGGCTGGTCCAGAGTCAAACAGACTGTGGGGCCAAAACACACAAACACATCTGGAGACTATTCCGCTGGAGCCATAGTTGCGCTGCGCCAGATGCTTCTACGTGGCCCAACAACAAGCACAGACACACACACGCACACACAATCATGCAGAGATCAACACGTGTGCCACGTCTAAATAATCATTATATTCAGTTCCCCTCTCTTACTACAGCTCCTATTCATGCACACACGGCAAGAATGCACGCACGTAAACACACCCTCCCACTCTGACTTGCATAAACACATCCCAGCTGACCTGGACCTGCCCTCAGCATGTGTGAGGACCCGATAACTCTGCAGTGTTTACAGGTACAGCAGGGCCCCGAAGGCAGGCGGCGAGCAGACTGTGTCTCCGCGCACACACCTGTCCCGTCTGCCAGGAGAAATGACCCCAACGCTCCCCGGAGGGGTACACAATGTGGCGCTCCTGCCCGGGCCGAGGACACGGCGTGAATACCATCTAGCCTGACCTGACTGGGTTGCTAACAGGCCATGTGCTGGAGGACAATGTTTCACATTATGTTCTGAAATAACCGGGACAGCTTGACATGCCCCACATAGTGAATTATGCATTCAATTTTGGGGGCTTGGTCGCGTCCCTTGTTTTCTTGCATTCTTACAAAAAGGCTGGGTCATTCCAGGAAAAGGGCTCCGCAAGATGCTGCATAATCGCGCCGGGGTCCAATTGATCTGTGTTCACAAATCTCGACAACATGGACACTTCTCATTTAAAAGTAGCTGCGAGCTCGACATCAAGGAGAAAAAAAAGTTTCCCCCTGCAGTCGGATGGTCGGAAGGTTAATCAAAGCCTCCGACGGCTGGGTTTGAGCACTCTGAAGCTGCAGCCATTATTATAGGCTTCATGCCACATGATCACAATAATAAGAAAGTTCACACAGTACATAATACATAATGCATCACAGTCCAGAAAACACAGGCTGAGGAAAAAGTTACAGCTCATTGCTATTATTGTCTGGCCATAATCCAAAACAATTTAATAGGCTTCCTAATATGTGTTGCCATGGATGTCTCTCTTCCTCCTTCTCTTTTTTGCACTCCATCTGCAGCCTCGCGGCCACCCGGCTGGCTATGGCAGATAAAGGAAGTGCGGAGTTAGGCCATCGGGTTTGGCTGCTGGGCTGGCCGTGAGCCCGGTAAGCAGGCCTGCGATTCACCGGGTCACCGAGTATGAAGTCAATACAGGAAGGAAAACAATGACATATTTGAACGTCTTCCAGCACAACAAGCCTGAGGACCGGAGCAGGACAAAAGCGTTGACCGACATCTATGTTTAGTTGTCTCTCTTGAAGATGCTTCGGTTCTGGGTCCAGACCTATCGCCTGCTTTCGATTTCCAGTACAGCTATCAGTTCCAGTCCTTTCTATGGCTCGAACGGACAAACAAAAGCGCCACTGATACTGCGGCACACAACAATGGAGGTAATTTGTGTTCGGCGCTTAGCAATTTTCTGTTGTCACACATTTCATCATCATTGCCGCCGCTTACAGATGGAACAGCAGCCCCAACGCAGGCATGTTTGGAGGAACACACTCTGACAGAGTTAAATGAAACATGTCCTCTCTATGGCCTGACAAGAGAATTGCTTATTAGCCACCCGGACACGGATGATTAAATAACAGTGAACCAGAAGCCCACTGTTTAGTCTACTTTGCATCTGTTTAAATGGGAGTACCCGGCGTAAATGTGTCAGTCATGCCCTTCCAGCTGTCGCTCTCAACACACTGCAGCGAGGAGATTGATGGACAGCTCACTCACAGGGCTAACCCGCTCCCAATCTACCCCGTTCTATCTCACACATACACACACAGTCGAGAGCAGTTTTGGTGCTGGGCTGTGCAAACTATCTCCTGATCTGTCGGTGAGGTCGTGACCCCGACTGAAGCCTCCAGAGAAAGTACTTTCTCAGCAGAGAAGTAGATTAAAAAGTTGACTAAGATGCAGCGGTAAGACAGAAGACCTGCATCACAAGTAAACGGACGTGCAGGCGATCCATTCACTGACACGTCATTTACAGGATGGTTTGTGTGCCACAGAGGGAAAAGGGAAGAGATACCAAGACACAGCATTAAGTCCGCCAGACAAACTCATACACAGTGACACAAGCCTTCTTTACAACATGCACCACTGAAGTCATAATCACAAAGCCAATTCTTGTAGTTTACAAGATGATTAAAGGTCTACTTTTAAAAGTTTTTGTTGAGTAGGGAACTCAAACTCTGCGATCGAGCAATGACTAAGTGCTGCCTGAACAGAGACGGACGGAAAAGTATTGACAAGCCAGAGTCCATAGATTCAACACATGTCATAGCATCGCGCCTGGCCATGGGCGAGAAATAGTGTGTCCACCCTGGTGTCGTGGTTCCATCGCAGCCGGTTGGAGCTTGAGCAGATCATCTGACGCCGGAGTGGATGCCGATTACACCCATTTGCGTTAAAGACAAAGCCAGATGTAAGTGGGTGTTGGTGGGTTTTGTGTCCAGTGTGAAAGGGGGTAACATTTTTTGCATCTGCATTGGTCACAAGGGGTCTATGGCGTAAATGTTGTCATCTGCCCAAGTATCTGAGCATCTGGACGGATAGCGCTCACACCAGCATGCTAACATGCTCAAAACGACCCAAATATAATGATGTTTAGCAAGTATAATGTAGTTTAGCATGTTAGCATGTATAGAATGTACTAATAAGCACTTACCCCAGTACCATGGTACATCTGATATAGAGGGTAAAGTCATGTTTGATTGCTGGCATTTAACTATAAGAAGTTAAAATTCTGACCAGTGTGATTGGAAGAAATGTCAGGGGAGTGTTGGTTCCAAATTTCATGGCAATCTATCCAATATTTGTTGAATTCCACAAACATGAACCTTCACGGTGGTGCCAGAGGAAAAGTCAGAGGATCAAGTCAGTGGGATTCATCCTCTGGGAACCACAAATGCTGGTGACAAATCCTGTGCCAATCCATCTAATAGTTCTGGAGATATTGCAGATAACGAGTGAACATTTTGGCCTGCTAGCGGCGCTGGAAAAGTTACACAATCACAAAAGTTATTAGGATTTGTTCTCCGAGAGCTCTGACAGTCATAGAGTGCACAGGCAGACATACAGCAGTGCTGCCAATATGAAATAGAAAGATGGACTTCTTTCTGCCAGATAGAGTGGGAAGTATCAAACATCTCTGTTGCATGTTCCTGACAGTCAGATCCTCCCCCTCACTGTACTTCTGTTATGTCATCATGAACACAACAATACGTACACATCGCACTCTCGGCTCCTGGAACTCGGGGTGCGCTTCAGGCCAAACCTTGTGAGTGCACTGCAGGCCTGTTACAGCGGGGGAACTAGGAGAGGATAAAAGTATCTAAAGATGCCTTCAGGCTTTGATAGACACTCCAGATATCCACTGACCGAGAGTAATGGAAACTTGGAAACTTGCACGACACTCCGTGCAGACTGAGGCAAGTTTTTACTAGCCTTACATTCTGTGGAGTGTTTGACTCGTACATTTGTGAATGAGAAACAGGCCAGGACAGTTGCAGGCTGCGAACACCAGGAGAGAGTGTTGAATAGATGCAAACTTCCTCTCTGCTCAGAGCCAGCTCCACTGCGAAGGGAGCTTTTCGGTCATCTGTGATGTGAAGTGACTCCCACTCTGACGACATGAACCGGCCGGCCTCAACCCCACGCCGTGCGCTGGCTGACTCATCCTTCAGTGGGGAGATGACCTGCTTCCTTTCTTTAGCTTCACTTCAGATTTCTGATGAGCCGCACGTTCTCGTCACTGCTGACCCGAATATGGCGAGGAGTCAAGCGGGTGACGCGCTTTGCTGCAGGCCAACAGCACAGGCTCGGAATCAGCGGGTGAAACGGATACCACCGAGCCCACGGCTAAACGCCGCGCGTGTCGTCTGCAGCAGGTTAAGTGTTGCTTTAATGTGCAGTTGAAAATTCAAGGAGACGGATCCGTAACATTTACAGGGTTATTCCCCAAGGTCGGGAGAGGGAGTGGAACCTGTTACTGCAAGGCAGCGAAGCATCCCTTGAGATACTGCACCATACAAGGGCCTCCACACTTATTAATGACCAGGGTACTTAAAGTACATTTGCCTTAATAGAACAACATTAGAAAAGATGCAGTGTACTGAAGTGAGAATGCCGCAGAAATCAAGAAATCTTCATCAGAAGAGAAAGATCTTCATTGACTGATTTTAATATGCCCTAACAAACAAAATAAAGAAACTGACCTTAAA
The DNA here is from genome assembly GCA_039737535.1 of Lagodon rhomboides. Taxonomy (NCBI): domain Eukaryota; kingdom Metazoa; phylum Chordata; class Actinopteri; order Spariformes; family Sparidae; genus Lagodon; species Lagodon rhomboides. The sequence continues at coordinate 20,144,038 of CM077799.1, read as the reverse complement.
GGACAACACAATTTCATACAGTTTGACCTTGTTTTCCTCTGAGAACAGCGTGTTTATCCGGTTACGGCAAAGATAAAGATCTCTTAAGTTTGTAAAACAACCTTGTTAATATTAAAAGTCCTGAGTTTGAGCTTCCTCCGCGAAAAATACACAGGTAGTGGCCCCTTTAAACACATGCATCACCAAGCTGTTCCACATTTCCAGGGGGGGAGGGTGGGGGTGGCTCACAGAAAACTTTCAAGAACCCCTTGTGGCTTTCTCAAACATGGGATGGCTGAGTCATGAGGAAAACAGATGTGGCCGTGGCACTCCAGCTTCCTTCCCCTGCATTTTCCCTCTTATTCCCAGGTAGAGGATCAAAGTTTGTTCTTTCTTTTTTTTCTGATCGAATCAGCCCAATCCCACGCTCAGACACTGCTCCACCAGAATGACATGTAGGAGATCCAAACACATGGCTGCTTGGGGGTGAGGCTGGGGGTTGGATGTTGGATGGAAGCCACAGAGGTTTACAGTGACAACTCAGCGCCCATAATGCGTTGTATAGAGGCCTGGCATGGATGTGAGGGGAAAATGAGCATCACTTCGTCCAGCAGCTATACCAAATAGGGTATTAGTGGTTTTTTAAAGTTACTCACAAAACCCAATCAAGACACACAGCACTGCTATGTGTAAGAGCAACTCAGCAGATTCAGCTCTTAATGCTCTCCAGGGGGATATAGTGAGATGGTCACGCTCACTTAAAATCATTAGACTTTTCTTTAACATCACTATGATCATCCCCTGGGGAGCTGAATGCATCTAACTGTACGGTGCTCAGGGTGCAGTGACTTTGTGCTATTTACTTCACCATCTACTGTGCAAAAACGAATCTGATAACCCACCCCACGAGCCTGTTGCAAGATTACAAACCCGCTGCAAAAAGTTTCACCCCCAAAAAAGTTTCACTCCCGTCCACACGATCTGCATTCACCGCGACGTTTCCAGCCATCGCCAACAAAGCCCATGAAAGACATACCTTCAACTACTGGCGAATCCACAAATATGCGCCCACATTAGTCCGTCAGTAAATGCGCGTTAGTATCCAGGGGACCGGGCTGGGGAGAGGCTGGTGCTGCGATGCAAATGTAATCCAGTGTGAGTCTGTGTGTCTGTGTGTCTGCTCTGGGTCCCCCTTGACTTCTTTTTTTCTTTTTCTTTTTTTCTTTTTTTTTCCCGAGGCTTCTTCCACGGAGAGAAAGGAAAGAAGAAGGGAAAAAAAAGTTACTGCAGGATTGTTCGTGTCCAACTTTTCCCCTCCCCTCCCCTCTCTCTCACTCTCTCTCTCCCTCCCTCTCTCTCTCATGCAGCTGCACAATTGAAATCCTCAGTCTCTCTCTCCCCTCTCTCTCTCTCTCTCCTTCCTCTCCCTCTTTCTCTCTCTCTCTCCTCCCTGTCCCCCTATCTCTCTCTTTCCCCTTTTCACCTCTCTCTCTCTCTCCCCCCCTCCCCCTTGCTTTCTCTCTCTCTCTCTCTCTCTCAGTGTCTACCTCTCTTCCTGTCTCTCTTTTTTAACTCCTCTCCCTCTCTTTGGGAGATCCCCCACTCCCTCCCCAGTGAAACGTGTAGTGACATCACCTTGTCCACGCAGCGTGCTGGAGAAGCAGCCCCCGGGGGCGACCCTCCAATCTGTCTTCCAGGGCCTCCACACCGGCCGTTTGCCCTCTACCCCCCGCCGTCACCATCGCCATCACCTCCTCATCCTCCCTCCATCTTCCCTTCCCCCTCACTGTTTGATTCATGGCTAACCGGAGGGGTGAGGTGAGTTTTCTCCTCCACTCCGTCTGGGCTAAAGCGCTGTATTAAGACAAGAAACGGGGATAATGGCGACGGGGCCTGGTGCGTTATTGAGAGGAATTTACTCCATTAAAATTAATGAACTTACTCATCATACTTACCTTTGATTGACGGCCCGGGCGCACAGCTTCCATATTGTTTTATCACTAGGGTTTTATTGCATCCAATCCATAAAGTGGCCCTCGGTTGCAGCCCCTGACCATTCAGAAACACTCGTCGTAATAGCCACATAAATTCCACCTTTATTGTCAGTAAGCAAATAGTTCAGGAGGCGAATAAATATCACTTTGGGGTTTGATTTATGTGTGCCTCCCCCGCTGCTGCGGCCGGATAGGTACTGAGGAGCGCTCCCATCTTCAAGATATTTATTTCCGTCCTCTGCTCAGAGGTCAACTCCTTTGCCACGTCATTATCTTTCCCTTTCTCATTAGCTTTAACCTCGAGCTAAGTGCAAACAGTATAATAAGAGAGAAGCCATGACAACAACTTGGTGAATCCAAAGCGAAGCCTCTCTTGACTTGTCCCATCAATGGATTTTACAGCTGCGACCTTTGAACTACAAGTTCACCCGGATGTGAACTTTCTGACCTAACAACATTGGTGGAAGCCCAGACATTTGATCACCGCCTGTGGGACATCTGGAATCCGGTGTGCTGAGCCGGTTGCACAAATAAGGAAGCGGAGAAAGATAATTTGAATTTTATGAGCACCTGGTCGCCCTGTTTTGAAATATTCCCACTGCTGAATACTTAGTGTTGAAATTTAAATACCGCCGAATTAATAGCAGCGAAATAGTTCGCCTTAAAAAACAATCAATTTTACATTCATGTGGTTTGAAATCTACTTTTTGAAAGTTCCCGTGCGGCAGGTCGCGTCAAAGGCAAATTACAAAATTGGATTTCACTTTTCCGTTCACCAATTCTCGATCGAAAATTCAGAGGTCGCCGCTTATCCTTGGCGGCCGGGATGAGAAAGAATTAATTCCTAATGCTGAATTCTGAATTTCACTCAACCAATTTGACAACCTTGATTTATTATTTATTTATTTTAAACTGGCAAAAGGCTTCTCCTTCTTTAATCATTATGAAGTAAATGTTGATTGCGCAATGCAATGACTGTATACTAATGACACCATCTGTGTTTAGACTTGCTAAAAACCTCACTTTCACTGTACAATCCTGTCTGCCACCGGGCACGAAATATCTTTTAATATAAAATGAAGGCTTGATTTATGCTACAACCTTATCTGCTTTCATGTTTCTCCGCGCCAAATGAATGAATAAACTTACCTCTTTACACCTGGCTAATGATTGTGACTTATCCTGAAGTGCAAAAGTTTTACTTTATCCAGTGAAACAATTCAACATCTGGCTACTGGATGACTTGGAATTATGTGCAGAAATTAATCATACCTAAATGAGGCATCCATTTATACTTTAGTGATGACTTTTCTTCTCGCACCAGCGTGAGGTTCACGCCAGTGGTTTTATGTGAAGCGTTTTGACAGCTTTGCCATACAGTTTGTACAGACAGTCATACAGTCCCCGTGGGATGAACTGCAACGCTATCATCAGGTAAAAATCTAAATTTGTGCAGTGCTTTGGTTGATGTTCTAATACTTGTGGGCATGTTAGCATGCTGTTGTTAGCATGTGGTTCAAAGCTCTAGCGTGCCTTTTCCCTGATAGCACACATACATCTGGCAGACGTTTGCCAGACAAATAGAAGTTACGTTGAAATTATGTAGTATGGGGAGTTTTTGCTGATTGGGAGGACGGTGGGACGTCGACCAGCATGCTAATATTTGTGGCTAACGGTGAATTGAACATGTCTGTTTGCAACTATTGAACATGACCGCTTACGACTCATGAGTTAATGATGCTCATGCACTGTTTTAGGAAACCTGGACGTTAATGGAAGAGGGTAATGTTTCATCCATAGTGCCGTTATTATGGATATGGATATTATGGATTATGGATTTTCATGAAGAAACCCACCTCACTCTGCCTCTGATTGGTGGACAGACTCAACCAGACACTGCCGTTCAGGGCTGGATTACAAAGCTGCTCAAAGGGACACGATCGCACCCTGAGCCCTCGCTAGCATGACGGTATCCTGGGCAAAAAGAAAAGTAACTTGGAATTCCACTTGTTGCATGTACGTTGCATAACGGCTCCGCTACGGTTCTGCTCCATGCTCTGTCATCCGCTAACCCCCAACGGCTGCGTTTTGAGCACAGCATGGCGCAGCACTGCGATAATTACAGAATCAAGTGCAGTTATAAATGTGTTCTGAACGCAACAACAAACAGACAAAAAGTTAGTGTTCCCAGCCAACAAATTAGAATAAGTGCTTGGATTTGTCTATTTTTTGAGATTTTTGTGCTGAGGCCAACATGGAGTGTTGTATTATGAAAATTAACCAGACGTTATGTTGTTGTTTCGGTGTCTGACTTCCTGTCTGCTCTGAGCTGAATTCAGCGCCATGCTCCGGCACCCGGCAGAAATAATAGCCTTGCGTTTGTGCTATGGAAGGGTCCGGATTGCTGCCTCGGAGTAGATACTGAACGCAGCGGAGCCAGTGGAAGTACACTCACAGACTAGAGTGAAACCTATCAGCCTTGGAGGATCAGAGACGGACCAAAGATGGATCTGGTGGAATTTACGGGTAAGTCACTAAAATGTAGCTTTACAGATGAAGCTACGTATACAGCATATTTTGACATAGAAGGATATATGACATCGTGGACCAATGAGGTTAGGCGGTAACGCATTTATTTATTATTTTCTTTTTTTATATATATATATTTTTGGCCTTTATGGCTTTATTGATAGAACATCTTGAAGACATGACAGGAAACAGGATGAGAGAGAGGGGGAGTGACACGCAGCAAAGGGCCCCAGGCCGGGACTCGAACCTGGGGCCGCTGCAGCGAGGACAAAGCCTCTGTACATGGGACGCCCGCTCTACCAACTGAGCCAAACGGCGCCCCACATTTGTTGACGTGTAAATGTAACAAACGTGAAAAAAGAACAAATCTTATTCTTAACAAAGCCTTATATCACTTTGTTACTGTGAAAAGTAGCTCCTGTGAAATGTGAACTTTCACAACGCTGATCAAATAGAATGAAAGGATAAGGCGCCTCATCTTTCCATCTCCTGATGAAAGCCCCTCGAACGCATCTCCGATACGACATGCTACTGTAAGAGACACTTCATAGCTGCCATGGGAACAGTTATTACAAGCACTTATTGTAGGATAATGTGTCACCCGTCTCACACACAAACACTTTTTCTCAGGTAAACTTCCTCTTTGTCGCTGCAGCAAACACTCTTTCTTCATAATCGACTTGAAGCTATTTGCCTGATCCACTTTGTCATCGTCGATAAATGTCATTGATTGGGGAAGCAGAAAAAAACTTCTCTGCCAAGGTTTCCCTCCGCATAGTGCTCGGTTCAAAGCTGCGCAATGCAGAGGAAAATAGCACGTAATAATTACTCGACCTTTCTTTCAAAGCTTCCGTGAGTGATTGTGTGCGTGAGAGGGAGAAAAGAGAAACAGGACTGACAAGAAAGACGCAATTATTTTGAAGGTCTCTGTATTATACATGAAAGGCTGCTGTTTCAGAGGCCTCGTGAGAGCGACATACGGGTAACAGATTTGTCTTCTCTTCCGATCCTTCACAGCTCCTCGACGCGCACGAGGAAATCAGGCCACGCGGCGGCATGCGACTACAGTTTCAATGAGAATTGATGTAAATGCTCCAGTTCACATGCATATGAGCCATTCACACGCTCGCCTGGTGGGACTAAATTGTGATGACAACCCTAAGAGACAGGATCATAAATGCTTCATCATAAAAAAAAAAAAAGGGAAACAAAAAGCAGTAAAACAAAATAAAAGATTGCCGTGAAGGATCGACGGCTGAAATATCATTTTCATAAAACCCAGAGCCTTGGGGAGGTATGGGTTGCAGCGAAAAATTGGCCTCTCCGCAAATCAGTCTGTGCTGTTGTTAAACAAATTGACAGGGAACACAAGGCTTCCGAATGTGGCCTGGTTAGACCGGTCCAAGTATTCCGGGCTCGCTGTGCGCGCACGTACATGATTGTGGGAACCATTACAATCGCACATACTGTGCGTGGTGGGTGGGTTTGGCTCACGTCCAGCTCTCAGCGGGGGAGCATCTCTGAAAAGGAGGATCAATGAGCTAGTCAACCGGCATCGTATGGTGGTCCAAAAACGTTCCATGATTTACGAGTTGCGAGGCCTCGCTCTAACTAGCTTTATTCTGTCGGCGGTGGAAGTTTCGCCCACCTTCTGTTCAACTTTAACTAAGCTCTGCACTCCTTTTTTTTTTTTTTTTTTTAACGCACCTGTTCCATATTTGCTCACAGGACGCCGCTTTTAAAAATTAAGTAGGTCTCCGCAATTTAAGCTCAACTCAAGTTCCTCTAATGAAAAACGAGCAGGAAGGCAATTCAGTGTGATTGCAGCAGAGGACCCTTGAGCGTTCTGTTGCACGCAAACATAAAACTCTCGCGTGTTTGCCGAAAGGACTGCACCTGTTGCAAAGCCCTCTAGGGGGTACTCCAGGACCGGGCCAGGCTCTCCATCACAGGTAGCCCTCTGTAAGAGAGAGGCATCGAGGGAAAGGGCCGTCCATATGTGTGTCCACATGTTCCTTCCCAGAACCATCCTCCCCGCACTCCCAGGTCTCTCCATCTTCATTCTGCGCTGCCCTTCCACTCCACCCGGCCTCATCCATCTTCTCCCAGAGCCAACGCCTCCTCGTCCCATCCTCCACCACCAATCCGTAACTGGAGTCACGTCGGAGGTGGACTTCTCTTCTCCAGCAGCCCCACCGCCGCTCTTTCTCTCCCCTCAGTAACTACGTGAGGCGCGGGGAGTGGATGGATTCTGGCAGCGTCTTTATTGGCTCAGTTTTTTCCACTGCATGCTCCCGTGCTCCCCTAAGAGGATGAGGGATGGGGGAGCGAGGGAGCGCTGAGAGAGGGGGGGGGAGCGGACGAGGGAGGAAGGAGGGAGGACGGGGGAAACAAGAAGCGTATTTCATCTTCCCATTGTTGTTTTTGTTTTTTGCATTCGCCTCAGAGTTGCAATCGGTGAACCTTCGCACGCGCATGGCGAAAATCTGGCACGCACACACACACAGGCGGCGGCGGAGAGGATGCAGTCGGTGCACTCGGCGAGTCCCCGCGTCCCTGCTGCAGACAGAGGAGTGGATTCTATTTCAGGCATGAGTGCCGATATAAATCAGTCAATCAATGAGGAAAGAGGTAGCCACGAATGCTTAGAGAGGGGCAGTGGCACAAAACAGCAGATTCCAGCACACGGCGGTGAATTAGTGTGAGGGCCTCCTGTTTTGATAGTCATTAAAGGCCTTGGTACACGGGTGTGTACAAGTAAATTGGCTTAATATCCAGCACTGACTCTTGCTGACTGATAATGTAGCCGAGGCTTCAGCTTCAGCATGAATAAAACAGTTTGTGTGTGTTTGTGTGTGTGCGCACGCTCCTCAGTTTGCTGGTCTGCGTTATTGCTTCAATAAGCCATGGAATAAAGTCAAACTGCCAGGCATTGAGCTGAAACGCTCCCACCGCTGCAGCAAACCGGCAACTTAAGTTACAACACCGCCGCACGCCGAGCGCACTTCGGATTTAGAGCCCGAGCGAGACGCCGCGATACGTCATGAAAGTCTAATTTGCCTGCCGTGACATGAGGGGAGGGGAAGCACGAAATAGAGCACAATAAAGACAAGAAATGGGATCCATAAAGAAAAGAGCGAAGGATAGTTACTAAGGGAGATGGGAGAGGAGGTTTGAGAAGGGGCGGAAAGAAAAAATGAGACGATGAGGAGGGAGCAGATTACGTCTGCCACATCCTCCGCCATGACTACGAGCATGTGGAGCCTATTTGGTTGGCCAACTGACACATATTCCAACAGCAGCCTTTTTTCTCTCTCTCTCTCTCTCTCCCTCTCTTTTCAGTCTTTCCATCCAGAAGAAAGGTTCAAAAGGCAGACACGGGGGATGGTTTCTGTGGAATATGCTGACACAGGCTAATTAGAAAGAGGGAAAGAGGGGGGGAGACATACAAAGAGACACAAAGAAGGGGAGAGTCCAAGAAAAGTTGTGGAGGTAATACAGTAGCTGCATGCGGCAGTAGTTTTCCATTGGAGTCTGGAAAGAGTCGGCGGTACTCCTCTCACTTGGAGCCCGCGCGGTCACATGATCAGCAGGCCACGTTATTCAGAAGTTTATGGGAGCTCGCTGCTTCCAGGACTTGGGAAAAGCTGGAGGGGAAGAGAAGAAAGTCCTTTTTTTTCAAACATGCAGCATAAAGTTAACATGAGTCTCGCAGCAGGCCAAATGTATTTTCCACATCAAATGTAACACAGATGACTGTCTTGTTCAGCTTATTTCCTGAATCAGAAAGATCGGTGGTCTGCTTGCCCTCGAACATTTCCTCTATTTATTTTTCATTAGTGCGGCGCCTGTCAAAAACATAAAATACGATGCATTATTATTCATTAAAACTAGTCAGCATTACATTAAGACTAAAACTCCACCTTGAACAGACATTTGACTTCAACAATCTGCCCCTGAACAACTCACCCAAGAGGTACAAAGAACGAAAAGCGATCAACTCATCATATAAACATTTGATATATGAAATGTGATTTAATAACACTTGAAGCAACAAATGCAGTGTAGCGAGGCTTTGTAGTAACAAAGTCTTGATTTGTATTTGATCAGAATGTTCAATTTGACAGTATCTGAGTCTGGTGAGCAGTGTGTGTTCAGATGCTGCTTCCTTTGAGCTAGCGGGGGCGAATGGCATATTTTTAAAGGTGTTATGTGGCATTCCATCTCTCCCCTACCATTGCATCCACAGCTGTTCGGACACAGCAGCTGTTGTTCCAATCACCTGCCCCCTGAAGTGGTTGCTACTTGTTTGTTGCACTACCTAACGTTGCTAACACTAACGTTGCTAACGTTAATGTCCCTAACGCAGACTAACTACTGCATTCTGTAGAACTCAGGCATAAAATATATTATCAACATGACCTTTAACCTTTAGAACATCTGTAACTGCATAAAGTTGGCGAAGTTAGTAATTTAATAATTTAGATTATTAGTCACTTTCATTGATTCAGCCATCTTTAAGTCAGCTAGATCGTGGATTTAATCATCAGAGGTGTTTTTTCAGAAACGTCATTGGCTATAAAATAGTTTGGCAAACTTATAGAATTATAGACTAACTTATAGAGTACCAGTGCTGTTCCTGTAGACTGTCCAATTGTAATATCATAACTGTTAATGTGAGGGGTTTACACATCTGCATCTCACTACACCACAGACTCATGATGGCCGCCCTGATAATACTGCTCCTGATGTGCTGGTCGGCACATTGCATGGCAGCCACCGCCATCAGTGTCTCCCTACTCATCCAGACCTGTTTAACCTCCTGCTTTTGTTTAGTATCTCACTGCAACATGTTACTGCAGCAAGTTGCACCAACAATCTCAATTTTGTTTATGTCTGCTTCCCCTTGAGATCACGTGAGAGGGACCACATGTGAGCCCAGCTTCAGTATGAAGAGCCAGGAAGCCAGAGCGCTGAAGCCACTCCCCCACCACTTCACAGAGCGGTGTTCCTTGTTTATTCAAGATTTATTGAATTGCATCAGATTTGACACTGCACTTCCTTGAGTGCTCAGCAACAAACCTGCCAAGTGTGATGTGGACTGAACAGTTCTTCATACAGACAGACAGAGATTCCTTGCTTTATAATTAGATGTTTAATTTCTGGCGACCCGTTTTTACATGTACAGGATGTGCGTGGGCGTATGTCTGTGTAATGTGTTCCATTCTTGATGCTCTGATGCTCACATTATGGCATCCCGTCCAAATGTGTGTCTGATCACACCTGTGCAGCCGCAAAGCCAACAAGCCTCTACCTGAGTCTCTACAAGACTGTGTCAACATTGTGCTGTCCAGAACACACAATTATGGAAGAGTGAGGCGGCTTACCGGCTCATTCATATTCCGGCGGTAACCACCACAGTTGAAAGAATGCACAGCATTACTCTTCCTGACACAACAGAAATTTTTGAATGATTTAATATTAAATATATTAAATATGTCCATGCTGGTAGCAGTCATTTTCAATTTAGTTACAGCTACATTCACTAGAAATCACTTTGTTTTTTCTTCTTCATGGCAGTCAACCTAAAACAAGACAAATCCTATATGCTAGCAGCTCTTTGAGGGTGAACGTGGTCACAACAGTGCTGTGAGCTAAATGCTAATGCCATCATGGCAAAGTGCTCACAGTGAAAATGAAAATCAGGTTTAAACGTTACTGTTTCCTTTCATTTGCCTGGTCAGGCAAGTGGGCCAGAAATCATCTTTGCCACGAGTCAATTTTTCAGTCAGATGTAGTGTTTACCATGTTTACCATCATATTTTAGGGTTTTTAAAATGCTAACATTAGCTAATTAGCGCTAAACACCAACTACAACTGAGGCTGATGGGAATTTCATAAATTCTGGTATTGGGGAACTTTAAAGTGATGACCTGATGATGCCGTTGGATGAAACAATGCATTTTCACAATTCATGGTAATCCGTCCCTTAGTTATTGGGACATTTCACTCACAGCAACAAATGTTAACCTCCTAACTAGGCTTGATGAAAAGTCAGGGGATCTACAGAGCCATTAGGATCTATTGTCTGGGAGCCAAAGTAGCACACCTTCAATCCAACAGACTGACATTGGCATTCCCATGTAACACTCAGAATTAATGGTGTCTTTTTTCTATTTTCCTTTCTACTTATTTGTCATTCTGTAAGAGAATATTAAATAATTCTGAGAGAGGGGAATCAGGGAATGTGAATAATTATAGCTTTCAACTGCTACAACTTAACTCTTATAAAAAAAAAGGAGCTCATGAAAAGCTCAAAAAAGCAATTTCATATGAACATGAAATTGCCTTTTTGTCAGAATCTGTTAATATGTCTGTTGGAACTGAACCTTTGTTAAGCGTTTCCACATCCAACTTCACTTGGACAGCATGTGAGGGCCTGTACCGCTTCAACAGAAACACCGGTTCGTTCCAGGATCATTATCATTAATACCTCTGCTGGCTCATTGTCACAGGAGCAAACAAACTTTTGTGTGAGTTGTATTGCTTAAGCTAGTCAATCGATTTATTATTGGGAGCAGCTCAAGGAAGAAAAAAAAAATAAAATAAAAAACTCCTCACTTTTCTGTCTCTTAAGACTCAGGAAGTGATGTCGTTAGTTCAAGGGCTGGAGGCGGCCAAAGGAGCATTAAGACTTGGCCAAGGTCGACTGTTGACACTTGCCTCGTAATTGCCCAGGGGCTGCACGGGCATGCAATCTGCTTTCAAATGCAAAACTGCACTTTAAGAGATTACAGGGACACACCTGGAATACATATTACCAGTTAGCATCACCCATGACTTTTCCCTCCGTTTATCAGCTCAGATAGCTCATCCTGGAAAATGTGTGTGCACACATGTCCCAAACAAACACACGCACACGCACACACGCACACACACACATACTGTAATAACAGAGCATGCAGGTAAACACCTCGGAATGCACCAGCAGAGCCAAAACTACATTACCATGAAGTGGAGTTTTACAGGCCAATATAAAGAGGAAATAGAGGCGTCTGCATGTCCTCCAGTGGCTCTGTAGCTAATTACAGCGGGTCATAAAGCACATACGACACACACACCGCAGCAAGTGTCTGACTCAATCAATATCAGCATGCTCACACACACATGCTCGCACCCACACACTAACGGGGTGTTTATAATCAAATCAATATGAGCAATATCAGCACTGTGTAGCTCAGCTGTAACCGCAGTGCTCCGTCTGCCGTACGCTTGTCTGTTATATCGACTCTTTTAACCCCATAGGGACCCAAAACTCCTCTTGAGTGGCTACAAAAAAGTTCGGCAGAGAAGCGTGTATACGTATAGAACGGGCTGTGTGCGTCACCGTGAGTCAAGGTGGGTAGATTTACGACCACACTCAGCAACTGTACATCTCGGAGAGGTTTAATCTTGGGCCGCATTTCCAAAAACCAGACAGTGGAAATGTAAATCAGCCCTGAGTCGGAGGCTTTTAGGCTAATCGAACTGTCCGCCAGGTAAACGAAGCACACCAGGAGTTCAGGATACTTCTGACAGCCGATGGTGGCAGGTTTAATGAAAGCGTTGGCTCATTAACATAGGGCTCAGACGGTGGCCCCGCGCTGTCCCTTCCAGGCTCGTTATCTCAACAGCAATCCGCCACATCCATGGTTAATTGGCTTCAGTGCGCAATAACACTTCTAACATTTTGAGAGATCATTAGAGCGGGTTTGTTTTTGGAGCTTGCTAGCATGTTACCAGCAGGTCCGCCGATACAAAGCATCACATGGCCGCGGGTTCACCTAATTTTCTCCACCCTAATGATGAAGCTCGCACAAGGGGCGAGCGATTGCGTCGGAAAGTGATGGGTAACATAAACAGGAGGGAGTACGGCCGTCCTCCTTTCAGGGAAACTGTACATTATGTTCACGAAATTATTTGACTGCAGCATTAACAGAGGTAAACACAATGCACTGTGCTGAGGTTACAATACAGCAGCGTCTCTGTTGTCACCATGTTGCCTGGGCTCTCACAGACATCTTTCTGCATCCGTATTAATACCTGCAATGTGAAAAGAAAAAGTCCTACCTCGCTGTACGTCGACTCAAACTTGGTAGTGCAATGTAAACACTACTTCATGTTCAGGAAACATGTGTCTTAGCAAATAAATGTGTTCAGAAGAAGACTGAAATTGCATCAAAGTGAGCTACTTGTCAGACATTTATTTAGCAGCTCGCTGTTGTCAGGAAAGCAAAACTCATGTTGCCGTGTCTTTTCATTTCTGTTAGACTGCTGTGAGTGTCAGAGCATAACAGACAGGATTTGAAAATGGGTTAGACGGAGGAGCACGCTATATTTCCTCTCCTTTCCTTTCATTTTACAAGTAAATAATGGCCAAAACGAAAACAAGGGAAAAGAACTGCAGCTCCTATTTTTCTAACCGACAAATTGTTGACTAAATCTGCGCCAGCAATCAAAGGGAGCCTGCAGACCAAGGAAGCTAAGGTATCATTCTGCCTCAGCCTGAGGCTTTTAGAGTTGTTTCTGCGAAAAAACACAGACATACCCCTGATTAGCCCCTTTACATAACCCCCAAAATATCATGCCTGTGTGGCGGGAGTTTATTTATACGTCTGGTAAGCCACCGTCTCCCTCTGATCTTCTAATTCGTCTTTCTTTTTATTGGACAGTTGCACTTGTGCTGCTAAGAAGACATGGCAGTAATGATTCAACTGTCAGGATTAGTTACATAAGCATTCTTAATGTTTTCAGTGTAAATTAGTTATGTCCCTCAACAGATTTTGGATACACTCACTGCTGCAACGGAATGTTGGATGAAAAGCGATGATGGTTGTTTGTTTGAGGGCGATTTTGGGGACAGCGCCACAATGAGGTACCTCATCCCGTAACCTGCCCTTAGATCTGGTGACCTCACCATTTCTGAACACATCATCCTATAGCCACTGTCTACTTAGTGGTGACCATACTGGTCCTTCTAAACAAACAATCTAAACTATCCTAAACGATGGTTACATTTCGAGGCAACCGAATGCACGAGATCATGCGGGGTCAAGAGATCCCTTGAAGAAACAATCTCGCAGGGATTCAAGTTGTGCATTTGAGTCTGAAACACAGCGGGCCTGACCAACCAGCACGGTATGAGGAACTACTGGAAGCTGCGGGTTTGGGTTTAGGTGTGCAATGGCGATAGAAGCGACTGTTTGTTCGAAAACAACAATGGCGGCTCCAAAAGAGGTGAACATGGACGCTGCTATCACATCAGTTATATCAGAGTGTATTTGTTGTTTCTGAAAGAAGAGCAAAGAACAGCACTGTAGGCTTCTGTAGATGGAGTTGTAGCTTGGGCTATGTCTTTTGGATCGTTGAGCTGATGGTTTGAAGTTAGCCAGCGATAGACGTGGCAGCCCAGAGTTCTAACCCAAAGCATCGGTATTTGACGACCTCTCCATTCTCTCTCTCTCGTCCGAGTACAGAAACCACGGGGACACCTCCAAAGGATGATCAGGTGTGAGAGAAGCGACGGCTCCCACACTCTGAGACTCTACCCGACCGGTTCCCTTCCGTCTTTCCAATCTCCAGTCGACACCTGTCCATCATCCATCCTCCCACGACTCGACTTCCTCTTCTTCCCCATCCCTCGACAAACGACCTTCATCCCTCACCCTCCATCCCTTATCCATCTCCCCCTCATCCCTCAACCTTGATCCTTTTATCCCACCACCCTCCCTCCTCAACCCATCCCTCCTACAGTACCTCAGCTCTCCTCCATCCACGGCATGCAATAAACTCAACAAATTCATAACTTTGTCAGCATGGTATTTATCGGTGCGCCTCGAGAACCACGAGGGTGAAGAAGATGAAATAGAAAAGTGGGACACAATACATCTGCACCCACTTAAGCAGAACAACGGGAGCAGCTAGTCCTCACTCGCAGTGTCCACACACGTTAATTCATAGCACCTCTGTGTGCTCAGCGGGAGTTTGACTGAGCTCACAGCCCAGTAGAAATATAAAGTTACACCCACCTACAAGTCAGGACAAAATAGACTAGAAGCCACAACGATACCTTGGGTTGTAGATAATGCTAGTGAAGAACAAGTGAGATGTGAGCCACTATGCAACCAGTGGAGACAGATGTGTCTGTTAACAGTGAAGGACATCTCGCTGAATGCCTCCACTATATATGCCAGAAGGTCATGGTGGAGTTTCTTTTTTACTTTACTTCCGCGTTACCTTGTATTGTGCTTAACAGTACATCTGATTCATAGAGGAAGGTTGAGCTCTGACAATAGCAGCAGTGCATCATGGATCTTTTAAGATAAAATATACTGTGGACACCTCCAAGTTCTGTACAGATGTTACGTATTGATGACGCATTTGAGATCCAATCTCTCGGACCTCATTCGGAGATGGTCTGGGCCAGATGCGACCACATTCTTTTAAGTGTGTGTAGGCCACACTGAATGACCACTCACTCACCTGAAGGCCTCTGTGGAACAAAAGGGAAGAAGCAGGCAGAATCGATTCCACACTGCTTCAACTCAGCACTGAACTTGCAAACGCAATATCCCCAGACTCCCTTACAAACTGTGTGATTTTGAGAGTTGTTTAATGAGTAGAAAATGTGTGAACTTTGCGAAGCGGCTACGACAAATTCAAATTTATTCATGCCTTCTTGTAAATTCAGCATTAAATGCAATACATTAAGTTGTTTCTTTCCTTCTCCAAAGTACCAGCTTTTTGCAGCACGGCTGTACAAGCCTGCCTGTGTCTGAAGTGCGTCTTGCCTGCCAACATTTAGCTGCTGTTTGAACAGGCTGTTGAAACTAAATGCATCATTTATGCAAAATGTATGAAGAGAGGCAACATTTTACTGATGGTAAACATGAAGTAAACATGTTAAAGTTAGCAAATACAGTAAACAGTAACCAATATAGGCAACTACTTGAATCCAGTGGAGAAAGTCCCCAGGCTTCCTTTAGAAATCGCTCAATTTTGTGAATTATAGAGTTAGAAGAAGCTTTACAAACGTTGTGAAACGCCATCTGCAATAAATTCTTAGCTGTCGGGCCTTCTTGTTAATTCGGCAAACAGTATACTTGAGGAAATTTCCTTATTTATGTAAAAAAAAAAACATTGAATCTTTTTGTCCCATTAATGTATGTTTATTTATATAGTGCCATGTGTGTACTGTCGGGCCTAAAGCTGTCCACTTGTGACTGGATCACTCAGGATGTTAATACCGGGGCTACTGTCCTTCTTAAAGACAGACCGACAAAGACCGTTTCTACTTGTAGATCTTTTTTTATTGTGATTTTTGAATGGATGTCAGAAAGTAGAAGCAGAGAGATAGGAAAATAAATCGACCACTTTATTTCAGTAGTGGTGGTGATGTTGGCTGTCTGGCGTTAAACATAAAAATAACATTGAGCAAAATTTTATTGCTTTCTTGACTGGATGCACCAGTCCTGAGGTGTGTGTTTTGCCGGTCGGACACTTTCGAACACATGTGAAGTTTGTCGGTTTTGAGAAGGGTTTTCAGTTAAAAACACGCCTGGTGCCATGTTGTACTTTCGGCTTTCGCTCAGTTGTAAGCACTCCACGTCATTCTCCCAATCCCATGAATGTCAGAGAATGTGATTTAAATTCTCTTATCCAGGTGCCGGCCAGCAGCAGCAGCAGCAGGAGACGGTGCCTTTCATTTGGCATCTGTCTGTGTGTACCCTCTCTCTCTCTTTCATATGCATCAGTGGTCCTTGCAATTAGTTTAGACTAACCAGACCCCGCTGTGAGGGGAAGCCAGCCTCGGCCCAACCCTTTGCAGCAGGTGATATTCTCGACTTGAAGCCTCCGCGGTGTCAGCGGCGAAACAGGAGCTCGTCTCAACAAAGGGATGGCGTGCTTTTTCTTGCTCGTGCAGATTTCGCACAGGTCGGCGGTTCCTCTCTGCCATCCTTCTCTCCTCACGTCGTCCGGATCATTAGGAGTCTCGGCCAGGTTTAGCGCCGACCTCTTCACCCCGTACAGAGAAGATATGCTCCCTATCATCGCCCCGAGATCAATGATGGTGTGAGACGGAGAACAGAGTCAGGGAAAATGGAGAAAGACAGACAGAGAAACAGAGAGATATAGAGAGAAAGAGACTGTTCCACATCAAGCCCTAAGCTGATCGATCCCCTCCTAACAGGGCCTAGTAGTATTGATCGTGGTGTAAGTAGCTGCCGCGCTGTGGCTTACACTGAAGCCCACACAGCACTGCTGCAATGGTCTACTGATACACAATAGAGATGGTGTTTTAATACCTACTGTTTCATTCAGGCGTTGTGAAATGTTCAGATGTTTAGCCTGAAAAGAGATTTCACAAGCCTCGATATGGAACGTATGCCCTCATATGTACACTTTCACAATTTTACTGAGTAAATAGTTTGCCACACCACATGGGAGCCTGCTCAACACGGGGGGCCTATTATCATCGCAAGTGCTCACCCACTCAAGCTTGTTTGTTGTTTCCATCTGAGCCGCGTTGCTCGCGTGAATGTCGTCTGAGCCGCACACTTGAAGGGATTGTCTTGGTTTATGATCTCAGCACAAAATCCAAACGAGCTCAACAGAGGGAAAGACAGAGAGAGAGAGAGATGGAGAAATGCATAGGGAGATCTGCGACAGAGGAGATGGAGACGAGCGAAGGATGAGAGCGGGGAAAAAGAGAAGGGAAACAGAATGCAGGTCAGGCCTCGAAAGATTACTGCATGAAGGTGGTCTAGGCAGCACGGCTAATTATGCGTGACATTACTGAATAAGCTGTTCCGCTTGCTACATTTTATTAAAGGGAGTAAGAGGCTGCACGCCTTAATTCATTATTCATTGATTTTAATGGATATTTCACAGTGAAAAGACAGGAGAGGAAGGAGCGGAGAACCTGTCCACTGGCTCAAAAATGTGGCCTTCGGAAAAACCTGCACTTCCCGGTAATCAACTTATTGATTTTCAGGAAAAACAACACCGAAATCTGATGTTTTGGGAGACCGGCAAGAGCACATTAGGAACTATACTGTACGGCAAAAGGCGAGGGGAGGCGTTATCGCACTTTGACAAGATGTAAACGTCTATGGGCTTAAGGGAGGTACAGAATTGTGAGATGTTTACAGGTGAGATCTCACAGCAGCTTCGCTCCGTTTTGCCCAGCCACCAAGGCAATCCAGCTTTACAAATAACTATAAATGTTGAACACGAGACAGTCTCCTGTGCCGCGGTTAGAAGGAATCAGCGAAGAGGGTTTTTGTCTCGTACAAGGCATCGACGCAGACCTCCAGCTGAGTGAGTTGTGATTCTAATCCGTCGTTTGTTTTCTCACCCGCCCAACGAGGCACTTGCCAAATATGTTAATCTGCCCACATATGCCAACTTATCCTACAGTGCTTGGGTGTGATTTTCTCGAGTTAAGACCCCCGACTTAGCCCTAGATAATTGTGGTATGGAAAAAAAAAGCACATTCCTGTACAAACACACATCACTGCGATGTATGCACAAACACGCATACTTAATCGTCGTGCACACATCTAAACTCCCTCGCATGTAAAGGCGTATACAGTACATGCGTGTGCACACACGGACTGAAACCTCTCCGCAGGGGCGAGCTATGGGAGCAGCTGTTTTTGTGCATCTCCGGGTTGCCTGTGTGAATTAGAGAGAAGGCTGCTCTGCCTCCTTTAAATGTTTCATGATGTTTACCAGGCTGTTTGTTCTGAGAGCAGATCAAGGACGGACCACTCCCACTGGCACCCACCAAAGGGGAGGGAAGGGTGGGGGGGTGTTGGGGGGTGGCGGGGGCAAAGGAGGCAAGGGAAGGAAACAGAGGTGGATGAATGAGTTTCTATAAAGCTGGTCTGATGTTGGACTGGATGGATGGATTCAGTGATGGATGCTCCGAGGGATGGATACAGACATGCATTACCCCAGGATCACACCTAATCTGTAATGCATATGTGTTGCTGCCATTTAGAGTAGGGGCAGAAAGCTACTCCGAGATCTTGTTGCTCGAGCAAAATGAAATACAATTCATTAGATGTGGTTATCGATCACATGTTTTCATTATGAAAAACCTTACCGACAGGTGGCCTCATACAGGGCCAAACAATATTCCGTATGTGCATGCATTATCGGTGTATATGCTAAGAATTATCAGAATGCACAGCGGTGAATTTAAACAGTGCAATCAGAGTAAACACAAATCGTTTGATGAAAACATCAAGGCTGACAGGCACTGCCTGGTGAAAGTGGCCATGAATAGTAATCCTTGATGGATAGTTTATAGATGAAAGATGAATGGATGGTTGGAAGGATTCAGGAATACAGACGAAATCTGCCTACTGCTGGAGAAGGAGGGTAAACAAATCTGACTATGTGGGAGAGGTAGAGATTCAGTTCAGATTGGATATTCCTCCACAATGGAAAGGTTCCGCAGAGGACCAGTCCGTTGCCCAACTAACTTTGACATCCCCTCAAGCGCAGACGTATAAGAAGTGAGAAAAGTCAGTAGCGGAAGTTAAGTAACGTTATGAGACAGAACAAAGTTATTTTCCTAAACCTTACCAAGTAATTTTGGAGCCTATACCTAACCAAGTAGTTTTTGTCCCTTAACCTAACCAAACTGTGACTGTCTGACAATGTTAATGGCAGTCCAAAAGTCATTATATGTCATAATATGTGAACTCTTTGTGAGATAGCTTTATTTTGAAAGTCCGACCGGACGAAGAATGTAACCTACACTGTATTAGTCCTAACCTACCTTGCTGTGAAAGGTGGCTGCGAACTTGAATTGTCAGTCTCGGAAAGTTTCCATATTGTCGGACCCCGTTTCCTCAATTCCATTGTTAAAAAAAGATGTGCTGCAAGGGAGTTTGAGACATTGTCCAACCGTCTGACAAGCAGTTTGGTAGCATACTGACATGGTTGGCTGCTAAAACCAAAGTACAACATAGATTAACGCTATTTCCAGACAATGCAGTCTATATTGAACCATTTTTGTCAAGTCCCACAGAGACCCAGACTCCAATCAAGTATGTGAAAATCTGATGCACAGCATGCCTATCGACCACCCTGACCTTCACACTCTTAGCTTCACTCCTGCTACATAAAGTACACATCACTTCCTGCATCGGCACTTGATGTAGCCATGGGATTAGACTCGCGTTGTGGCAAATCTTCCAGAATGGATATAATTCCTGCTGGGTTGCAAACAGACCACATGTTACCCCCTCCACCTTGGCCTCATTTCACCTCCACTGTGCCATGAATTGTGCAAAGGGAACAAGATGATGGGACATTAAGTAAAGTGGCACGGGGAATACAGCATGCCTTCCTCTCTTGCCTTCTATCTCGTATCAAACAATGAAGAGGAACCCATTTGTATTCTAGCCTGTAGCCATATCTTTTGTACACTTCCTCCCCTTTTTTCTTAAGCTGTGACGTTGGGCAAATATTTCCAACCTAACTCGCCATTCTCCATCGTTCTATACCCACCCCCACCCCCCCTCCTCTTGCTCCTCAGACGGCGTTTAAGACGATAATTGACATTCTCAGACAAGATCAGTGCTGACCTGGAAGCGAGCAGGGAGGCGTTTAGGCGATGGCGAAGCCCACAATGCCTCCGCTGTTCTGCCGGTAATTACACCCGGGGCACGGAGATGGGCTGCTGCTTATTGAATTCATATCAAATAAAACTTCGGAGAAAGCGCTGGCTGACGGCGGCGTGTGGCAATCCCTCCATCCAGCCACCACCCCCCGCACCATAACCCGTCTGTCCTTCCCCCCTCCCTCCCTCTTCCACAGCCCGGTTTCTGCTAATTCACTTATTTTGTCATATCTGCTCCCTTTCACTTACTTGCCGACTCTTTTTCTACCACCCTCACTTTGTGCTCATTGGAAGTCTGGCTGCTCTCTCGCTCTCTCTCACACAGTTTCCCCTCACCCTTTTCTTTTCACTTGGTCAAACCTCTGGAGTTCTGTTTCAATTTCTTTATCGGCTTCTCCGGCTGCTTTACTTTCCTGAGAGCTGGGGTCTGCGTTTTCCACCACCACTTTGCCTTTGTCCTCACCTGGCCTCTCGCTCTGCCACCGGCTATTTTGCTTACATGATTTTCTCTACCTCCTTGTGTAATCATCTGTCTGCAATCCAACAGCCTTTATCAAGGTATTTGTATTCCTTTCAAAGGTCATGATCGACGCCAGGGAGGATACAGATTACACCGTAGTGCTCTGCCAACATAATAGGATGTTATTTCAGGCGTGCTTGCATTTTTGCTCACTCTATCTCCAGCACCTCAAGACTACATGCTGTTATTTTGTCTGTTGCACTGCCGCAGTTTGTCCCTGCTCCAAGAGTTCTGCTGCCCGCCACTTGGGGGCGACATGGCCATATGCTTCCATTTATTAACTGATCTGCAACTGCAGGTCCACAGCCCCTGCTGCGCCTTATACACAGTCCACCATCTCTGGGTAGCTGCACCATCCCATGGGCTCCCTCCTCCTCCTCCTCCTCCTCCTCCTCCTCCTCCTCCTTCTCTCCATCCCTCCTTTCATCCCTCCATTACCCCCTCACACTCCCTCGCACTCCTTAAATCAGCTGCGATAAAAACAGATGCCGGATTGAAATGTCACAAGTGTATCTCAAACTGCCAGAACATTAACCTGTTCACCCTTAGGTGCCTCGCTTTGCTCAGAGCGGGGTGGGGGTGGGGGTGGGGGGGGTTAGAACGGGAGGGGGACGTGGCGAAAAGGAGGTAGGGTAAGAGAGGGAGGCAAGAGTGAACTGCCTTTTTATTAAGAACCCTCATGGATTACGGAGAGCAGGCAGATATACAGGCAGGCTGTGGGGGAAAACAGACGGCGTAAGCAAAGTAGACAGAAAATACTCCTGTGGCTAGGGGGACAGGAGGGATGGAGTGGAGGAGAAGGGAGGAGGGTGGGGGATGAGAGCAATAAAGCAGAGAAACAAGAATGAGCTGGAGAAAAAGAGAGGCAAGAGGGGTCGACTGAGCAAGAGACACAAAGTCAAAGAGACGAGGAGGAAGAGGAGGGGAACGATGGGAGGCGAGTAAATACTAAAGCAGAGGTAAAAGGTAAGGTTGGGGAAGTCAGGTTATGTATGGTGATGGCAGCAGGGGCGAGCATTGATCTGGAAAGAGAGTGAGTGAGGATACAGAACAGAGAGAGTGCAGAGCAGAGTAGATGCGTGCTACATCTCAGTGGGGGCGATTTGGTTGATAATAGGCTGATAAAACCACCGCCTGCTCTCAATGCCTGTCATAAATCTTTCATTGTTACGCCCGTATCCTCCGTCTCCCCTCTTTTTTCATTTCACTCGTATAGCCACCTCATCGGCCTTCAGCCGTACAATACAGCTGCCACGGTTGAAACAGGCCAGTGATGCATTTTAAAATAAGCACCCGGGGGGGCATCTGTGAAAACAATGGGCGAACCTTCGTCTTCCTGGCGGCGATGGCGGAGCCCCACTTGTCCCCGAGAGTCAAAGTGGATACGACTCTGAAATGAGAAGTGTGAAGCCTTGAGGATTCTTCACAAATAGTTTGAGAGGGATAAAAATGAAAAAGGGAAGTGAGGAGAAATCCTTGACTTTGACATGCAGAGCTAGTATTAATATTGTCTAACCCGAGGATTTGTTGAGCCACAGCCCGACTCGGATGTCTCATACTTCTCTGCGCCCCTTGTGCCTCACCTGTCCTCTTAGAAAATCCTCTCCTTCATTTCCACCTATTGCACAAGGCTCACCTCTATCCCCCCCCTCCTTTCGTCTTCTCTCATCCCCCCGCCTCATGCCTATCTCTTCCTTGTTTCCATGTCTCCACTCCCTTGACACGACTATAAATCACACGGGCTGAGAGGGTCTTGTTTGCGTTGGGGGGTAATTATATGTACCGTATGTAAGCTCTCAGGCCATGATGAATTAGCTGCCCTAAATAGGCCAGTCCTGACTGACACAGATGTTGGCACCGGCACCAGCCACCACTAGGCTGGCTGCAACATATCGGAACAGGTAAATAGGTAAGAGGGAGATGAGAAAATAAATTGAAAATGGGAATGCAGTGGGTAGAGAGGCAGATGCGGTTCAAATGTGGCTAGTACCCACGCAGTCCTGGAGTTACAGCCTGAAATTCTCTGCACATGGGATAAATTTAGAGTCCGATGGTATTGCTAAAGCCCTACAGAACATTTCAGATATTCGGGTTGAGTCTGAGTACGTGCCTAGAGAACCAAACAGGCAAGTTAGTAGCTAGTTGGCTAACATTTCTGATTAAAACATTAAAAAAACAGCTTGAAATGTCTGAAGATTTTCCCCCAAAATAAGGTTTAAAACACCTCTTTTTTACCTTTACTACACATGCGCCCGGTTTCATGACACCGACTTCTTTTACAGCTTGACACACAGTGCCGCGACGTGACAGCTTAGCCCACCAGAGAACTTAAACGAATGCGAGTTCAGTGTCTAATCTTTAAATAACCTCACCTTTCTTGGTAATCCTGTGTGTTCCGGTGATATCCTCCTCTTCCGTGCTCATTAGGAGTCCGTCTGCAGCCGCACCAAATTGGTGGGAACTGCTGTGAATCCAAACCGTGTGCTCCCATCAGTGGCTGTGATAAAGAACACGATTGGCTTTTGGGGTTCTCGTCTATAATGTCTTTGGAAAAACACTGGTGTAAGTCTCACAATAAATGGTTATACATATCATTTAGCTGTTACTGTTTCAAGGTCCTGGTAATCTCATATTTTTATAGCTTACATGGAAACTTGACCATAATGGAACCACCATGTTAATAGAAGTCTGTTAAGCCACTTTAAATACAAGGGAAATATGGACCATGCAACAAGGGCAATTTGTGCTAGGAGTGGGATAATGTTACTTTATAAAGAAACTTTGTGCGGCATCAAATCTATGAAGGTAGCAAATGGTGCAAATAGGATTAAAGATGATGTTTTATTGAGCAACCTTCAGTCATGTACTGCACATTCATGTGAGAAAAAAAAAGCCTTGTCTGAAAGAATGGAAGCCTCGTCATTTCGTTTAGTCAGGAAAACATTATCATAGAATCTGAAAATGTTCTTTCAATAAGCAATTTACATGCCGGTAATTGAGGATCAGAACCCTAACATTAGAAACATTTTTACAGAGATGAAAATAAAGTTGAACATGCTTGAATAAATTGGACACATCCAAGGAACATATGGACACATCACAGTGCACCTGCGAACTACGAGTCCATTTCTGTCCCTAAACCTACAGTCTACAGTTATCTCAAGGAAATTGAATCGAATGCAACTGGATTTGGTTTTTGTCTTGAAGACGTTTCACCTCTCATCCGAGAGGCTTCATCAGTTCCTGCTCCCTTGACTAGGCTGAGACTAGTCCGGACTAGTCTCTTCATCAGTTCCTGCTCCCTTGACTAGGCTATATTCACAAGCTTCCTACAGTCTACAGTGTTTAGCCCTAGGGGGTACAATAGTGTAGACTCTACACTATTGTACCCCCTAGGGCTAAACATTGGACCTCAGGGTAACTATGTGTATCCTTTAAGTGCCAAAAAGGTACAAATTGTTTTCAAGAAGTATAAGGTACATGTTTACACCAATATCTCCAAATGTACCCTTTTTTAAATGTAAATTTTTGACACCAGAGGTCCAAGTCACGCAAGGTTGGGTACATCAATGTTTTGGGTACAACAGATGTACCTTCAAGGATACTGCCCTGGTAACAAGCTGATGTATCCCCAAAGGCGCCAATATAAATCTTCTTTTCTGACAATGTAGGAACTATATAAGCTGTCAAACTGATGCATGACCATCTTTAGGAACATTGGGAACAATCTCGCAAAATTCCTAGAAACGTATTAGGCATCATGTTAAGCAGTGGGAGGCATTCAGGATCAGTGTAAGCTTCATTATTAGTTTTTTAACTGCTGCTGCTTTTTCTGTCTCTGCAAAAAAAAAAATCATAAGTTGCTGTTTTCCTTGCACGTAAAAATTAATTGATGTAAGAAGCTTTTCTAAGAGGCTTTTGGAAGTTTTTATTGCCAAACAATATTGGATGCATCTGATGCTTTTTAATAGCAGAGACTTTAGTGAATTAGCATCCCTGGCCTCTTGCACAAAAACATTTTGAACACAGAGTGAGGCACTCATTGACTCCCAGCCAAGAAACGAAGACTCCAGTCTGCCTATAATGGGATTTAAACAAAGACGGAAGTGGGTTGAGGAGAGAACGTCTCGCATTGCCTGCGTACACTCCGCTCCTTGCCAGCCATTGTCGTCCCTCAGCTGACAAGTGATGTTCAGTGTGTTCCAAACACCATGACAGAATGCTCTATCGTTTCGTGTCAGCCGGCCAGACAGCGGCGAGGAGGAGAGAGGGAGCAGGAATAATGTGGCTGGACTGAGGAATACGAAATGAGGTAAGAGGGAGAGATGGAAGAGGGGCTGAAAGTGAGGGCAGGGAACGAGGCAAGTAGAGAAAATACATTTATCTTCTGGCATATGAATAATCTTTTTTACCATCCCTTTACCTCCAAACTCCCCCCCACATCCAACCATGCATAATGTTTTTCTTCATAACTTGCAAAGGTGCCTGTGAAAATCCATGCGAAATGCAAAGAAAGTAAAAGGGAGAACGGGTGCGAGAGAGAATGTAGATGGCAGCCTCAATATGTCCAGGAGATACAGATCACACACACACACACACATCTGGACATCCCCTAATGCGGCAGATCAGAGTTGTATTTATGGCTCTTCTGATGGTCACCATGACAATGTGACACATGGTGAAGATTTCTCTCCCTCGGAGCTGGCCACCTACACACACATACGCGCAAACCCACACAATTTGTCACACGTGCATGCACACACACACATACACACACACGCCATCTGACATTGAGGTCAGGATAATATATGTGTGAGTGCAATTACATGTGTGTTCCTTTGCAGAGCGTGTTGGGTGGGGGGGCTCGCTGGCGTTGGTGACTTTGTCAGTGTCATTCTCACGGCGTTAAATCCGTTTCATCTTACCTTGAGGATGGATCTCTCCTCGCCCCCTCGTGTCTCCTTGGCCGTGGCACCTCTGTCTCTCATTGCCTTCCCCCTCCCCCCCCACTCTCTCACTTTCTCCCCCCACACCCTTGTCTCATTGGCACAGGCCTCGTCTCTCAGTGGAGGTGTGTGCACATCCAGCTGGTGTGTGTCATGCTCTGCTGCTTGGTACTGCTCAGTAATGGCCGCAGTGGCCAGGAGAGCAGCTGGACACACACACACACATGCTCAGACATACACACACACAGAGACAAGAGGAAAGTCTTTCCAGAGACTCACTATTCATTCTGCTCATTACCATATTGCCTGTCTCTCAGAGAGAACAGGGCCAGGCGGGAGGGGTGGCGGGGGGGGTATGTGCTGTTGTTTCACCCTGGAGCGCTATCCAAGCGCCTTGGAATAGCTTTCACTGTGATGACCAGTGGCACGTTTCCATTTCCATCAAACCAGAAAATGCCACGGGACTCCAGGTTTAAGCCTGAACTTACAATTGCTGGATTGAAGCCTAAACTGACAATTCTAACAAAGCAGTGCCAATCACAAGAGCTCTGTAAACAAATCCATCTCAGTTACATGTCTCCCAGTTCTTTTTTCCTTTCTTTCCACAAGCTGATAAGCACTCGATACAAGATATCTCATGTCAGTCAGGTCGAGGGCTGCTAAAAGGAAAGCAGTTCGGCGAAGACATACATTTCAGCGCGTAGGCCAACGGATAAACATAGAAAATCCAGCTCCTCTGCGGTGTTTATGCAGTTTCATATTTTAAGATTTCTTACATCTAAATTGCATCATAAATCTGACTCCAGTGATTCTGAAACCCTACAGTTTTTAGGCTCTCCTCTGGCTCCATTTCCTCCCTCTCCACAGTCGTGGGTGTTCTGGTATGGCAGTGCAGCGGAACAGTAATGGTACCATTTAGCTAATGTTGTGGAAGGCAGCATTTTAAGTCCCATTTCATTGGGGTTTCACACACCGTGTAGGCATCCGTGCCTACACAGATTGAGATTTCATGCAGCAACAGCTGGGTCCATCTCGGCCTCTTATTGAATCTGTGGGTCAGATTGGGAGAAAGAAAGCGAGCATTTGGAGTAATCCAGCATCGCAGTTTAAACCATTACCTCTATCTCTATCTGTTCAACCAAGCACAATGTGATACTGGGGTGTTGGTGTTGTTCCCGGAACATCATATTTAATGGTGCTCAAGGACCATCGCTAAAAATGACCAATCACAAGCAACATTTTGTACAGTTTTTACCTTAAAAGAAAAGATTCTAAATCATTTTCATGGTAGTGTCTTGCAATAGGGCGACTGGTGTCTGTGTGTCAGCCACTCTGCCCTCCTATGTCTTGTTTCTCACTGTAGCTTCAGTCAGAGGATATTCAAAACAGAATACGGACCCTTGTCTCTTGAGTTGAAGTCCTGTAGGTAAACCCACTCAATCACAACGGCTTGCTTCAGATGCAGTTACATATTCATTGTTTCCTAGGTACAAATTAAGTGCCAGACACAACACTAACACGGCGTTATCAGATACACCGTTCAGCCAACTAAATGATCTGTAACTGTACCTGGAATGGGCAGGGTTAGAACCAGAAGCCTCTGAATTGAGCTTCAGGTCAATGTTTTTGATCACACGAATAAGAGAACTACTTTTTTTATGAACTTAAATGAATAAACTTCAGTCAGCTACCCAATGAGGATTTTCCTTCATCCCCAGTATGGATATGAACATATTTTACTACATAATACAATACTTTCACTCGTATAAAGTAAATGATCTCCCCCCAGTTTTCATACGCAGAACATGTGCTCATACAACTAACAGGATAGGGAGAAAAACAGCTGCTGGAGTAAGTAGAAATCCACAGCTCTCTACAGTAAAGCCAAATTAAATTCAGTAATTTGTGAAGGACGTTGTTTGGGTTTCATTGGTCCTTTTGGATTCAATCAAAATTTGCCACAGACCAGTAATTTTGACAGAGTGCATGTGGACTGTAACGTTTGCTGCAGGTTCATGTCGGGTAAAGTCCTCTGTTTTTCAAGCGCTCCCGTCCGCACCGACACGGACTTTGTTCCACATCAAAGCAGCCACAGATTTGTCAAGGATCATTTCATATTCTAGTCTGTGTACCGGTTGTGCCTGGACAGCTTGTATCCATCAGTGTCAGTTCTCCTCTATCTTTCTGTAACTTCAATATTTCCCAACCATGCGATCTTGCTTATTTGAGTGATAATTCAAAGCCCAGTGAAAGATATTTAACCTGCTTTGCCTTAAAGGGAGAGGCAGGTGCAGTCAGAGCAAAGGCTTTTCATTCAGAGGACGGACTAGATTTCACTCAGGGGGGGGTTAGGGGGATTACAGGTTGGCATTATTATAAAAAGAAAAACCAAATCAAAACAGTGGCTGCACTGCTAGCTTAACAGAACAGCTCCACATGGCTTAGCATAAGAGCTTTTCCCATTTTTCTATCACTCGACTTCATCCTCCACAATCTCAATCTGATTTCCTCAATACAATGTAGTTGCGCGAGTGCCCCGTCGTTTAGAATTCAGTTAAGGAAACTTCAGCCTGCTGATTATTAGCGCTAAGCTGCTTGGCCCTGATACTCACATCTGTGGTGCTGGCATGCGAGGCTTCTACTGATGGATACACATGTTTTTCTTTTTTGGTTCTCCCACTCGCCTGATTAACTGCACCGCCAGCACAGCCAACTCCAACTTCCCTGATGAAATCCAACGTGAAAAAGAAGTCTCACTCGGAAAAATTGCGCTAATTTATTTGATTGACACGTGTCAGCCTATCGCACCTAATCCACTGAGGTTTCCGCTTGCTCGTCAGACACCAGTGACTACCATCTATGTTTGCCCTGTATGTGAAATGATCATACTCTAGGCTTTAGTGTTTCATACATCCATAGCATAGCATCCTTGTGTTCTGCACATATCTGTGATCATTTATTTAGTGTGTAAAAATCTTTTTATCTGTCTTCAGTCTTTACCGATGGCCCTCTCAATGTCGATTTCAGCACCAACCACAGAGAGAGAACACTAAACAAAATCATGGAAAGAAACAGATAAGACATAAACACAACTTTGTTTTAACAAACATCAAAAACATCTGACTCGGTGAATGATTTATGAACCCCGGATCAAGATCAGATTTTATAGACACGCACACACACACACACACACGCATGCATAGATATGAGCATTTGAGAAGCCTCATTTGCAGCCATAGCTACAAGGTTCAGCAGGGTTTCAAAGGAAGAGAAGAAAATCAAAAGGCGGGAAAAAAACCTGAGAGACAGAGGGAAAAGTAAAAGGAATTAACTTTTAAAAAGCTGTAAAGAAGACAAGAAATATATACAGTAAAACAAGTCAAAAGTAAGAAAACGCATGCTGATGCATTAATTGCGCTCATATGGTGAAAACAGAGAGCAGGGAGTATTAAAGGAGACATATTGTGCTCATTTTCAGGTTTGTGATTTTATATTGGGTTACTACAAGAATGTGTTTGCATGCGTTCAGTTTCAGTTTCCTCAGACTGCCCATTTCTGCAGCACTGTATTCCCCCTCTGTCTGAAATGCTCTGTTTCAGCTCCTGTCTCTTAAAGGCCCCTCCTCCCGAATACACAGTCTTCTGTGGTTGGTCAGCTCACACACGCCTGACCCATCACCACTAACGACAACAGAGCAGCTGTGCTAAATCGATTCTTATAGCAGCTATGCATAAATTCTGCGAATGTGTGACATGGTGAGGTAGTGCGATGTCACAAAGTCAGGGAACTAAGGCGGGACTGCCGACGAGGCGTTTTTTAGGGGCAGTGTTGTCTGTGGGAGAGAGGAGCTTCTGTTGGTGCTGGCCAGAATGGAGTTGGGGAAGACGCAGTGGATTAATTGAGTAACGACTGATTATTAAGTCAATTTATTTCATTTATCTCTCTCTCTCTCTAACACTCTTACCCAGTGAGCAACTGTCACTCACTCTGACTCTCACTGAGGGATTATTCTACTTTTCCCTTTCACTGCTACACTCACTTTGCAGACACCGCTTCTGTCTACCAAAATCCAATTTCTTCAGGTCTATCTTATTACAATACTCACATGCCACATGTGCGGTGGCAGGTCGCTGTAATCACTCTCCCTCTCCGTACTGGCAATGAAGCGATTCCTGCATACAGTGCGACTGCACCGTGAGAGCGAGGGCCCACTGATGACGAGGCAAAGTTTGCTCCTATTCATCTTCTATTCAGGCATTGTGAGATTCCAAGAGTTGTGGAAATGATGAAGCGTGTGTGTGTGGGTGGGGGGGGGTGGAAGTTAAAACAGCAAAAACATTGAACTATGCAAATGAGGGCAGACTTCACCAGCAGCAGTTTGTTGTGAAACACAACAAAAAGGTGAAGCAGTGGAAGGTAAGTCATAACCTTTGGATACAAGTCTGAAGATTGTGAAGATGTTCGTTTCTGGAATCCAGTTTTTATACATCCAGTACCTCCAGGATTACATATTCAAACAGAAGTGATACAGAAGTGGCACAAAGACATGCGCATTTCTGCTGAAGGTCATGGGTTGGCTATGTATTCAGTATACACCAATCAGCATGCTATCCATTCCAAGCAATGACACGCTTGAAAGAATAGTTGCCTGTGTGTCGCTAGGATACACTGTTGGGCCCTAACAGCCGTGCAAACCACTGATATGTTCATATTTGCACGTGTCATAGACTATGTACGATATTGACTTTTTCAATAAAACCTGTCATATCAAATTCACATCATATGTTTATGACCTGACTTTCATTTCTGGAGAACTCCAAGTGGCAGTGGTAGAGTTAGAGGTGACAAGCCAGTGACCCCAGTTCAACCACAGCGTTTCAACTTTTGTAAGTGTCACACTGTGTTTGCAGGTGACAAAAAATGGATATTTCTCTGATTGGAAATGGGGTTCTCTCAAGTCTTTTTTTAGTTCTTTTAATGACACCTCCGGACATCACCAGCCGTGTTTGTGGCTTCCAAAACTGCCGTTTTAAGCCGAATATACAATTTTCCTAACCCTAACCAAGTGTCTATTTGTGGCTGAACCTAACCAGAACATAAGCGCAGCGTTGTCAAAACATAGGATTGAAAATTGAACCTAAAGAAACTTTACATTAACAGTACAGAGAGGAGGAATGATAACAGTGGCCAAAAACTTTTTCAATAAGGAGTGTCAGTGTGGGTAAACTCTTCAGTGTCAGCCATTTAAAGGCATGATGAATATTCATATCTCAGGCTCCACAGGCTCTATGAGCGAGGAAACACACAAAGACCAAATTCATAATACTTCTATTTATCGAGAGTGTTTTGTCTCTCGCTGTGATATAGCTATTACATCTAGGCGAGTTTTAAGGCACAACATTCAAAATTGCTCGCAGTAATGGCAGAATCTGCGCTAGATCTAATCAATGAGTGTTTCTTCCACAACTGCATCCAGTGATACATGAGGTCGCTCCCTCTCAGCTGATTAAATCTCTGTAGACATTATACGGCAGCAGCCCTGATGTGTGTGTTCCATCTGCAGTCTGTAATTTGAGGGATGTACTGCACATTCCTAAAATTCTGCTCAATTAAGCAAACTTTAAAACAAGTGTGTATAATTGTATTACACTACATCATTTGAAATAGCATTGAACTCGGGCAGAAGCTGTCGTGGCCTTCTGTGCACTCAGATTGGTGGCCTTCTGTGCTCTCAGATCGGTAGGCTGCTGGCAGCAGATTCCAGCGTGGGGGATGACTCATAGATGCGTACAGAGCTCAAAGATTTCACCAGAGACAACACGCTGTCACACACAAGATCATTGCTTCTTGGCCTAGGTGTAATTCATTTGTTTTTCCTGTCCTGTGATCAAACTTTTTTTGAACAAATCAAGTTTTTTCGAGATATCCTGTCAGCCTGCAAACAAACAAACTGGAGAAAAAAAGCAAAAAAAACAAAAAAACATGACCTAACCAACTCTGGAGGGGAAGGCAATAAAGCCAGACTGAAAATAAGCAGAATTACCCTTTAACTGAAGGTTAAGTCTTAGAAAATCCTTCTTTTTGATGCCTGATGCTTGTGCCTGCATGGTCCATGTGAATGGATGTGTGTTCCAGCATTTTAGCCTTTGAGTTTTGGGATGACAGCTTGTACCAAATAGAAAAGGTAATCACATTACTTTACTCATTACTCATACTTTTGTCATGAAGCACAACAGCTCTGTAAGGTCCTTGTGAATGAGTACGTATCCTCTGCACCCACAAGTAACATATTGCACTGAACGTGAATAGAAATGGATGGACGTATTTAACCATCACCTTAACACTAGCGCCGGTAACTGCAGTGAAGTAGAGGTGTTCAGCACATGTAAAATCAAACCTTCATCAAATAACCTTGAAAAAGGGCTGCCCACACTAAATCATCATCAACACAGACGGAATCAGTAGCTTTTAGCAGTGGAGCTCCCCTGAGTGATAACTGAGAGTGCCATCAGTCAGCAACGGAAAATGTAGGCTGCAGTACATCACTTACAACAAGTTCATTGAAAGTTTTGGCTAAAGCCACATAAACAGTCACGGTTTAGTAACTGTTATTAGACATAGGCTGCCAAGCTGCTAATGTCCAGTGCTCTAATGGGGTACCTCTGTACTGAACTGAAGGCCTTTGAAGGATGTGGTACTGCTTAGCTTGGGGACTAAAGTGAATGGACAACATAGTTACTATGACTCTCGTAAACTGAACTGAACCAAGTGATTCAAATCAGCATTGTGATTTCCACCTCTAAAGTGAAGCTTTGGGAGTCACACATCCTCCAACTCTGGAGGAGGAGCCCTAATAGAGGACTACCGGAGGGTAATGTTAGCAAACAGGCTAACAAAAGACACAACATAATGCGACTGGAGATTCCTGGAGTAGCAGTAACATGTGATAATTTTTCACCCACAGTGTACGATTTATAAGGCCAAAAGTACCATCATGTAGGATAATCTGACCATTTTGTGACAGTTGATCAGGACTTCTCACAAATGATTGGATTAGGATGCCCACAAAGCGTAATTTAATCAATTGTGATGCTAGCTCTTGATTCCCTTTCTGTGCAGGCATGGCCAGATTTGTGGCTATTGCCAACTTCAGTGTCATTACTGAAAGTTCCTGCAGTGGCATGAGGAGGTTGAGCTTTTTATATGATAGCCTTTCCTTTGCCATGTTGTATTTCTTTCTGAATGAGATTATTGTTTTCTGGAGTAAGTCAGCCTGTAAATCAATGAAGCTGTTTGGAAGGGTTTATTTTTCTTTCACCTGTTTTTCCATTGACACTGTGTGGGTGTGCTTGGCTGTTCCTGTGCTTGTAGATCTTTTTCCTAGCAGCCTCTTTGCGTCGGGACCACTAACTTCACCATCGATCCAGTTGTCTACCCAGTCCCTTTTCGGAGAGCAGCAAGCCCTTTGCTTTCCTACACACTAAACACAACTTTAAAGTCTTAACATCAAGCCAGATATTGTGGTCTCTCCATTCGCCCTCCTGCTTCATTGTCAAACCAGCAGGCAGGTCGCTCATGCTACTGGCGACATATAACCTCCATCTCCCCAAAAGGAGTGACTTGCCGGGAGAGTAGCCTCAAAGTTGCCTGTGCTTGTCGTAGTAGCTGTAGAGGCACCAGCATTAGCTCTGGGTGTCTCTGCTGCATTTATTACATGTCAGGTTTTTGGAAGCTAACCCAGTGAGCTTTGCTTTGTCTTTGACATTCATTCCCAACTTCTCATGAGTCTGGTGTAATGATGATGTCAAAGCAAATAAGAAACACAGTACAAAGCTTAAATTGCGGACCATTTGCAACAGCGCCACCAATGGAAGAAAGCCTTCCCAGAAACAAGCAGGCCAACATGTTTCGCTGTATTCATATTTGAGAACAAAACACTGCATACTACAAACTCAACACTGTGTCTGCATATGAATATATGGCGATATAGGCAGAGCACTAAAGCTGATGCTCTGCTAATGTGCTGCCCATGTCATGGCTCAAGAGCAAGACTGTGAACAAGCTGACTCCGAAATGATCAAAGTAACAGAGCAGTAGCGGGATGTGATTTAATAACTGAATTTCAAATTCTACTCCCTTGCACTATTTGTTGCTGAAAAAAAGTAATCACATTACTGTGATTTTACACTTTACTGCTCAGCACCACAGATTTACATATTCATGGTGTGCCATGATGCAACTCTGTGAAGTACATGCAGTACATCGGGGATGACAGGATAATTACAACAGTCCAAGTCAGACCATCCACACTGAGGGTTCTCCTCTGTACTGGTGCTCGGTGGGGCCCTATTTAATTCGCCATTACCATAGTCATGGCACAGCTCACCTCGCACATCAAACTCCCATTCTTGTTGCGAGACCTTATCTGGATGCCAATACCTCATCAAAGAGCTCGATGCTGACGAACAATAGCTGAATAACCCCGCCGTTTCCCGAGTCAATCAGTGAAATACCGCTTGTAATACAGTGCTCAGGATGGAGGGGATTTTTAAAATAAGAAAGTAAGATAGATTGAGGTTCTTAAGATATTGTTGGGCGATATAAGAGGCCATTAACTTTGAAGGGGTAAGGAAAAAAAAACAGAATAGATTGAAGAGGGTGCAATTCATTCTAACCCCCAATTATTTCTTGCTTTTCTACTCACCATCTCAACAGCTCTGTATTTACTAAGTCACAACTGCTCTCTTTCTGCTTTTACTCCACCTCCAATTCTCTACCAAAAAGTTCTCTCTGCTTCTTAGTAATCCTCGGCCATGCATAGGAAATAAATTGACTTGTCAGTGGACCATTGCTTACGTCTGGTTTGCCATCCCCTTCCGTCCCTCTCGTCTTTCCACCGTCTGCCGCCCTTCTTCCTTCCCTACAGAAAGAACTTTCTTTTCTCATTGCTCCTCTCTACTTATTTATTTTCCCCTCCTATCATTTTGGTTATCATTTTCTTTCCCGAACGTGTTCTTTGCTTCTCTATTACCTCCCCTCCCTCTGCTTCTTTCTCTCTTTACCCTCTCCTCCTCTCTCCCTGGCTGTAGGGTGATGTATGGTCCCTGTCAGCGCTGGAATCAATGGGACGCCGGTTGTTTTAATTTAGCCTGGGAGCCCAGCGGATCCAGATCCTCAGCGTCATGGAAGAGCGATGGCAGTGGCCTTTCTCTCCTCTGTTTGTACTCCCCTCCCTCTGTCCTCCCTCGCTCGCCCGCCGCATTGATCAACACTTAGCTCCCGTTGGACAAAGCTCCGTGGAGGCCCCTCACCATCTTAGAGGGCCTTAGAGAACAAGTGAGCTCACCTCTTGTCTGTTAACACGCTCTGGATTCGCATCAGCGGCAATCGATGAGGTGCCTCGCCGTCTGAGATGCCCACAGCTAAAGCAGGTTAGCGTTCGAGTGTGGTGAAATGCAAATGGATGGATGGGTGAGAGCTGCT
This sequence comes from Lagodon rhomboides, assembly GCA_039737535.1. Lineage (NCBI taxonomy): Eukaryota > Metazoa > Chordata > Actinopteri > Spariformes > Sparidae > Lagodon > Lagodon rhomboides. The sequence continues at coordinate 20,108,911 of CM077799.1, read as the reverse complement.
CCAGCACAGGCACGCTGTAGGCCAACAAATTCAAAGTCAAATGGCACGCATATTTTATCCTGCGCTGGAAAAAAACCCAAATTATTCTCCACTCAATATTTCAGGTTAACCCCCAGCATATGCGCAAAGACACGGCAGAGCGGCTTCGAAGACGCGGCTCAAGCATGCAAAACTCATCCTGATGGACGGATAAACAATTGATAATAGGCTGCGAGGTAAAAGGTTGGACGAGCTTCATTTGAGCCATGATCTGGGGCTCATCAGCCACATTTCTCCTGACAGCTCCTCCTCTCCTTCTGTCTCATATCATTTTTCTCCCTTTCGTCATCTCCCCTCCGTCGCCACCCATCATTAATACAAATCATCTCTCGCCATATTCCCCAATGGCAGGCTTGAGCGAAAGCCGTCACGCAAAGCTCACATCGCGGGGCTAAAGTAATTAAAGTGGGTGCTTTGAAACAAAGGGCTGAATAGGGGAGCGCTTTGGAGAAAATGAAAGAAATGTGCACAGAAAGAGGGGGAAGCAATCAGAGAGGTGGGTTCCACCACAATGGCTCTGTTGATGAGAAATGTGGCGTACACACGGGTCATGTATTATTGGGTTTTTAACAGATGTATGCATGACGTGACACAAAAGGTTGGAGGGGTTTGTTTTTTTGTTTGAGCAGCATATTTGTATTCAGGAAATACAGGAAAATTAGAACAGTTTATTTAATAGAGAAGACTATTGTGAACGATGCAGTTTATTTCTCTGGACCTTTTGTTCTCCAACCAAACTCACATAATTTACTATAAAAATATGTTAATCTTTTCATTAGTTAAAGAAAAACAAAATCAACATACACAAAGTTAAAGGAACTGTAGCTGTATAAGTTAAGGACAGACTGTTATGGTTGGTGGTATGTAATTTGTAGGACCCAAAAGCTGACGCCAAGACTGGGAGATGGTATCAAGGAATTTATTATAAATGCTCAGGCAGCTGGTAGTGGAAGGAGGCTCAGGCTCCAGCAGATGGATCCACAGGTGTGGAGTCGGAGACTCACAATGGCGTAGGCTTGGGTTAGTGAAACACGGAGGATCCGCAGTAGTGAATGCTGGTGGCAGCAGTGCAGTAGACTGCGTCATAGTGTGGAAAAGGAGATGGATCTGGATGTTGGAGAATGACCTCACCATCTGTTACCAAAACTGACTGATCTTCACATTTCGGGGAAGTTTAAAAGGCGCAAAATGTAGGAATTAGCCACCTGTCAAATTCACAGTCCAAACAAATAGAGGGCAGCATAACACCAGAGCAACCACTAACTGCTGCTAACTGTAGCTGTAGCTAGTTAGCAGGGTTAGCTGCTCAGCTAATGGTCCGGGTATTGTTACGAGACAGGACGGGCCAGGACCAGCTACATAGCCTGCTAACTTTAGCATATATCTCTGCCCCACTGTAGAGGACTTTTACATAGTGCGAAGAATGTTGGCATTTTTTGGTTCGTAGTTCTGCAGTCTATGTATTGAAGTGTCGTTGGGCGAGATACTGACTTCCAAATTACTTCTGGTGGATGTGTGTGGATGTAGTACATAGGAATGGTTATTGCTCTTGATGAGGCAATATATTTTTGAGTGACGAAAGTTTAGCAGTTATTTATCTTAAGAGATATAACCATAGACCAGGGTTCGCATCGTGAGTCCCACATGTGGTTCGATTTTTATCGAACAAAAAGATAAATCAAGCTTTTGTTTGTATCTTGATGACTTCAACAGGTCATGTTTGTCTCCCGGGTTACTTCAGTTTTTTCAATAATTGAACATAACCCTAAAAAGTTGAATCATGCCTCCGTTCCTAGAAGCATTATACAGTTCTAGGAGAGGGACCTTGAAGAGGGATCAAGGTAATTACATTACACTTGATTTATTATAACAAAAAACTAAACTTGTAATTTAACATTTGTTAAATAAAAATGTTCCTCATCACAAATGTGGAGGCAGAGCTCATCCTGGCAAACCCTTTCACCCACCACCAGAAAGTTTCTGAGAGATCCCAATCAAGTAGACCAGGAAACATGAGAGAAAAACATGAGTCATCCAAGTCAGTGCAGAGAGGTGACAGTGAAGAAGGCGACAGGTGCCATCGGCTGGAAATTAACATGGTGGAACCTGACGGAGTGAAAAGAGGAGGGTTGGCGCGACGTACTGCAGCCTTCATAGCTGTAGGATAGGGGCTTTGAGGTGAAGTCAGTATGGTGTCAAAGAGCACCTGCGCTGCTCCCTGGTCTGCGGCACACTCCATTTAACATTACAGCACTGTGAATTTGTCAGAGGGAACCAGGCAGAAGAGCTGTTAACTGTTATTTCAAGCTGTCAGCTTGGATCTGTGTCACACAATGCCTCATAGGGCTCCTCCGTTTATGACAGAAGAAAAGAAGGGTGTAGGCGGCATATAAGGAGGTAGAGACATACAGAAAGACATATCCAGCATTGTTATGACTCAGAAAGATGCTTTGCACTTGTCAGCGGTGGCAAAAACAATACATGATAATGTTCATGAGAGAATGCAACAGTTTACAGAGTTTGAAAGAACGCAATCATCACAGCATGTGAACGCAAATAAAACAAAGTGCATAACGGTGGTATCATGAGCGACAATACCTGTTCTTAATTGTATCTGTCTTTTGAAATTCTTGAATAAAATGTCTTGAGAAGAACTGAAATGGAAAAGCAGACTTTAAAAAGATGCCGGTTCTTGCCTGTTCTTTTTGTAGAAGTGCAAAGATACTTCGCCTCCTCCCTGCAGCCACCATTTGCGACACAAGTGGCACAATCTCTAAAGAACAAGGAGACAGTTAGCAAAATGTCAGGAGCTACAGTGCCAGACACTGTGCCCTTAAAATATGCTATACATATATATATAAAAAACAACCCAAAAAACGATATGCTAAATTCCTCCAAAAGATCTGTCTAAAATGTTTTTTATCTTATTTTTTCATCTTATTTCGATGCCATATACCTAAAGAAACTGTCTTATTTCAATCAGCACCAGTAAAAGGTATCGACGACATCAATTAGAGAAAGTTTCATTAGTATTAAAAGGCGATGAATTGTTAATTTTAATGAGAACATATACATATTACTAAAAGATAAAGAATAAAGGGCTTCATACTCTTCAAATGATCAAGTTTGTATGAAGTCTCATCTGAACATTTGTAAAGGCACATCGTCTCAATACTGGCTTCTTAATTTTTTCATACTTAGCTTGTATTTCTGTTGGCTGTTGATCACAATTCTTGAGGAACAGCACACAGCTTTTGGCCCACGCTGTCGTTCTGTGCTGCGTCTTCGGCTGCGGTCTCTGATGGTTTGAGTCATCATCTATGATTTGTGATGCGTACGTCGCCGTCATTTCCCCAGTCGTAATATTCAGAGTTCTTGTCCCGGCTTGAACGTCCAGACGTCTTGTCAGCTGAAGTGGCAACATTAGGGCTAAGATGAATGTCGTACTTCTCTTTTGGATAACGCAATTTGTTCAGCTCTGTTAAAGGAGACCTATTAGGCTTTTCAGACGGAGGGGGGATGCTGCCGCATTGGACAGTATGAGAAGTTTGGTGCATTCTTTTGAACATTTCAGCATGTGAACCCATTCTAGTAGTCATCCAAAATAAGTTATTGACTTGAAAATGAGCATAATGTGTCTCCTTTAATCCAAATTAGCCTCTCTAATAGAATTAAACTGATGAAAACCTTTGAATCCTGTTGGAGAGGTGGGTGGGAGTGATAATGCAAGATCACCTGCAGGCGACTGTGACAGTCGGTTTGCTTCACAATAACAGTCCAAGCAAATCGAAATCAGCTTCACGGCTAACACACTGGTATGGGGGATTCGTGGCTGATTGCGTAAGATGAATCCGCGCCATGCGCAGGTGCTCACACGTTTATGGGCGTACTTCCATTTCACATGTTTAGTTGGGGAGCCGAATGTTCTGTTTGAGCGATTGATTTTTTTTTTTCAGTCGAGGCAGCCCCTGCTGCTAGCATGATGTGGAGAATCGGTCTTAAAGATCAAAGTCAAGCCTACACTGTATGCAGAGCGAGGACGTCACAGCAGAGAGCACGGATCAGCGCTGCAGCCAGCGCGGCAAAGAACACGATGTGTCGATACAAATAAGTCAAGGAAATCTGATGGAGGACAACTGGAAAGAAATTCAAAACCTCTAGCATAGAAATTGTGAATGAGACTGTAAACCTCTCTCAGTTACCTGGAACATCTCACTTTGGAATAAATGCAATCTCCAGCAAACACGCAAATGAGAAACTCTGCTGTTAAATGCTTTCTCGTGTTAAACCTGGGTTGATGGACGCTGACAACACCTAAACTGACGCTCTACACTGTGTTGAAAAGGCATATCAAACACGAGCTCTGACAAGCTGTCATGAAGTGATGAAAAAAAAAAAAAAAGAAAAGAAACAGCAAGAAAAGAGACAAAACCAAAAGAGAACAGAGCCGAGAGAAAATACTGGATCTCTGCAGCGGCGGTACCTGACTTTCCACTCCGCCGTTACCTTGGAGACAGGACATAGGATCGCACAGGCACACGGATGCGCGCTAACATACGTGCTCGCCCAGTGGCATGAGAGAAAGTGCACCAAAAGTGGAAAGAGAGGGCTTAGGAGGGGGGTACCGGGCAGTCTGACATTTTCGAGCCGAGTTCACGCTACAGTTCGGAAATGTCAAATTATTCGGCTTAGACACATCTGTCAACGTCAGGAAGAGTTTCCTAACAGTGGACAGTAAGAGAATTATCACCTCATTACATCACCCTTTGAGTCCGGCTCACTCCACGACTACCATTTCCTTTCCTCTCGTTATATACACTGTATTTGCACGCCATTTTTTTAGTTTTCGAATCATTTGACCAATAAAAGTCAGCCTCGCAAAGGTGGGCAGTCCTGGAGAGCACTTTGTTATCTCCCTCTTTGCCAGTGCATTTGGTGGATGGAGTTCCCTTGTGAAACATATAAAACCCATTTAAGAGCCCTTAAAGAGTGACTAGTGCTTCTGTAAAAACATTGCTGTCTGGGGAGAAGAAGAAGTGGAAAAAGATGGAAAAGCAGTGGGTGCTAGATAGCGGTCAGATGGACACAAACTCACAGTAAGGCAGACACACACACACACACACACACACATATATATTTGCCCTCTGGCTAGTCAGAAATGTCAAGAAACACATCACGCTGTCCGTCAGCGACTCTAAATGGGAGCGGTACGGGTGTGGAACGGGAGCCGTCTCCCTGCAAGACGTACCACCACAGGACACAGCATCCAGAGCACAGCAGTGCCCCTACGGCTAGCAAACAGTCGTCGCAAACGGGGGGCTGCAGGATGCGAGCGCTCCTCCAACAGCCACCACCACCCATCCCCGAGCCACACATCCCCCCCCACCTCCCAGCCATCATTATGTCCGGGTTAGTTGCTTAAAGGCCACGCGCTCCATTTGGAAGGGACAAAAGTGCTTGCTCGGACGCAATGCAGAATCATTGCAGAGGAAATGTTGCGCCTGCTGCTTCGCCCATAGGCATGGATGTGTTTGTCTGCAGTACAGCGGACCACCTAGAGCAGTGCAGAGGACAGGGAGAGGAGAAGAAGACAAAGAATCCACTGAGCGTATACAGCGACGTACAGTGACTCATATATTTTTGATCAGGCGGCGAGGGAAGCCGTTGTGTGAAAACAGCCAATTCCACACAATTTCTTCCTGTTAGGTTAAAAGGATGTACTACAATCTGGGTCAACCTACAGGGCTATGTGCTAAGTGTTGCTCGCGCCTGTGAAAGGTGACAGTAAACATTTTCCAACGAGGAATTTTGCTCACATCTTCTTCTTCTAGTTCAAGGAAATACTACGTCGACAAGTCATTTGCTCAAGTGTGTGCAGAGGCAGCGTCTTTCAAGGCCACATCAAGGTGGTGCAACGAAAAAAACAACATCAAAATTACACATCTCAGAGTACAAAATGTGTCCTTCCCAGGCCAACATCATCAGAGTGACGCACACGTTGTCCTTCTTCGGGCATAAGAGTCAAGAGTATTTTATTGAAATGCTGTCGACCAAGTTTTGCCATCCTTCTTACTATAAGATAAAAGCACTGCAATCCTGTCTGGGCCAGATTTGACCCAATGTGTCCATTAGAAGAAACTCTGCTGGAAAAAAAAGCGGCAACAGGGAAATGCAGCTGTACAAGGTGTGATTTCAATTATGATTTGTACTCTTGTTGAGCGAAATATCACACTCTTTTATTAGCCTCGACAAGAACGATATGGGTAGCAATTAAGTGTGGTGGAAGTGTTGCCGGCAGAAGGTGTAACCAAATGACTTATGTTATCTGGAGACCTTTCCCTTTTTTTGTTTTATGGTGAAGTGTCTCGAGAACTTGTGAATGGAGTGCCTTGAAACTAGGTACAGATATCTTCTATCCTGCCCAGAAATGAATCCTAATGAGCTCTGAGTCACATTGTGTAATTTCCTCTTGTGCCACCATGTCAAACTTTCCACATCTTTTGCAAAAATTTCTACAGACATGGTTCCCAGACGATGAATCCAATTGACCTCGGAGATCCCTGACTCTTCTTCTAGTCTCACCATGAGTTTAACATATTTGATTTTGAGACATTCATGTTCCATGCAGACATAAAAAGTTTAGTTATCCTCAGACTGTTCATCCTGCACCTGTCACAGTTTTGGTTTAGTTATTTCCTGTTTTATTTTGTAGTTCTCTCCTCATGTGTCACGTTTTTGCTTTTCACTTCCTCTCCTTGTCCTTTTCCCACCTGTTTTCCTGTTCACCTGTTTTTCATTTGTTAAGTAGTCCCTTTGTATTTAAGCCTGTGTATTTCCCCACTCTTTGTTAGTCTGTCTGTCCCCGTCCCTTGTGTCTTCCTTGTGTTCTAGATTTCTTCCCTGCGCCGTATGGTTTGTCCTCTGTTTTTGTCACTGTTTAGTTTCCTGGATTCCATTAGTTGCCTTTTATGTTGCCGGCTTTTTTGTTGCTTCCCTATTTGTTACTCACATCATGGATTCCTGGTTTGTTGGACTTTGTTTTTTAAGCTTTTCATTAATGCTTGAATTTTGTTCCTCACCTACCTGCCTCTCTGGATGTCTTTCATTTGCATTTGTTCACCCTGACAGCATCATCAACAGGTTAAATGCCTTCCAATTCCTTAATTTATGACAAAATATCTGTCAAATGTATGACATAGGCCAAACCCTTAGCCTCAGTTGTAGTTGGTGTTGAGCTAATCAGCAAATTTCATCACGCTAACATTCTATACTAAAATGGTGAGCATGGTAAACATTTTAGCGTTGCCATTGTGAATGTGACACACTGTTGCCTGTCTCATCATTTACCGGCTCCTTCCAGGAGTCAAAAACATTTTGGTAAAGTAACAAAGTCAGGGTGCCACTGCCACCGGCAGCATTTGCTAGCTTAGCCCTATGTGGATGTTGTAGGTGTATGTTAACCTTGATGTTGAGGCTCATTGTTATTACATCTTTAAAAGAAAGAGCTAGATCTAGTGTTTCTTTCAAGTTTGGTAATTTTATGCTAAATCTTGCAAGCTATGTCATTTTTCCTATGGGATTTCCCTTTTTATATGTTGTTAGCATGATGCTAGTGTCATACAGGCCGGTTTATCTGCGAAAACCTATTTGCAACTGGTGACTGAAGCCGTTAAAATGTATTTCTTTACATGTGGAAAGAATGAGTATCTTACTCTAGGCTTTGTTACATTATGATTATGTGAACTGGCTCTGTGAAGAGAATTCTTTGGTGGAGAGTGTAACGTATGTCCTCTAAATCAAGTCTGTTGCCTGTTTTACCATTTACCTGTTCTTTACAGAACAAAGTTAGAGCTATGCTACAGGGCTCTTGCCCGGGGCCTGGTTACATGAGCACGTTAGCATGTTGATGTAAGCTGCGACTCAGTGCACCCTCACAGAGCCGCCAACATGGCTGGAGTCTCCCACTCTTGTTAATAATACAGATTTTTTCTGCTCTCTACTTACAGTATTCCGTACTTCCCCCTGGCTCTGTCAGTGGCTCCTCATTATGCAGTCATTCCTTCCCTCCTTGCTGAAAGTGTTGTGAATAACTAAAACATTTTCGCAGTTTTACAGGGGTTCTGAGCTGCTTGATGAAAAAGTTCCAAGGGTTTTTTTGTATCAGCCTGTCAGAATCAAAGGATATCTGGAGAGAAAAAGGTACAATATGGATAATGCAGTGCGACAGAGAGCACCTTAAGTTTTCTTGCTCTTACTGTGCTCACACGAGGATGTGACACGTTCAAATATGTTCACTTGAGTTTGCTGAAAGTAAGAAATACACAAAAAACCCTTATTTGAAGTACGACTGGATTTGACAGGATTACAGAAAGTGGGTACAAAGGGAGATCCGACGGCACTCGCAGTGACCCTTGGCATGCAGCGCGAAAGCATCTGAAGGTGGATCTTGCCCGGAAGGGGTTTTGGTGAAGGACAGAGTTGCACAGCCACCTGCCCGTACAGCAGGTCGGGAGTCTAAATCCCAGATAAATTCATAACTTGTCTGGAGATGGCCTTGGCGGTGTAATCCCTATCGCCGGCAGCTCGGCGCCGTGGCTTAAACATGGTTGAGAAGACTCTCCCCAGCTGGCCATAAATCTATGCCTTTAGCCTTCCGAGAGAGCCAACAGGAGCCCCTCTCCGCCTTGTTATCTTTATGCCCCCCATTGTGAAAGCGCTGATTAAAAAGGTGCTTGATTTAAAGCGGCGCTCCCTCTCCTCATTTTGCATTTTTTTTTTCTCCCGCTCGTTCTCATTCAGTTTTTTTTTCTTCTCTCTGTATAATTCCCTCTCTCTCTGTGTAACGCTTCGCTTCCTTAAGAGCATCCAATCATGGCCTTGCACGGTCACGCACAGCTGAGCCACGCACACACAGGCGCACTTCACGACGTATACGAGAGGGAGAAGAGGGAGCTGCCTGCTACTCATGTGGGACCGCTCTAATTATAGAGGCAGTTTCGGGGAATTCATCTGCCTGTTGCTGCTCGGAAAAAAAAAAAGGACGACGGGACATTCGTGTGAGAAAAATTGTATTCATTTAATTCCTTTTCATTCTATTTCTTTTTTAATCATGATCGTGGAGCCGTGAGGTCATTATCGTCATCGTTATTATTTAAATAGCTGGACATATAGAGAGGCGGAATGGGGGCTGGGTAAAGAAAATAAATATCACATCAGTCATGGCACAATGTGAAGCACTGAGCAATAAATGTGGGATATTGATTCCGGCTCATGCGTATTAATAACATCAAGACACTGTTTAATTTCAGGAGAAACGCTTGAGAATCACATTACCCGGCCCCGATAATCAATTTCAGGCCCTCCAGAACCGGGGTCGTGTTTCCAAATTAGTTCGGACTCTCCGCCACGACAGGCCGGGCTCAGCGGCAGGCACGGCAGCACCTTCCCTGTCGGGATGACACCGCGGCGCCCAGGGAGAGTCGGAAGGAGGAGGACAGACGAACAGCGAGGGAGTCATGATACTTCATTAAAGTGATACGCTCGGCTGGTTTCTCCCTCCCCTCCCCGGACCTCTCTCCCGTTCCTTCACCTGCGTTACCCTTTGCTTCTCATCTTGATGTGTCTTCCCTCACTTGATCCCTCCTTGTATCCCCCTCCTGTCCTCTTTTCTTCTCTCCATCTACTCTGTCCACTTTGTTATATTATATGTTATATGGAGCGAAACGTCTTTGCTTAGAATATGTCAGAATGAGAATGACATCACAAGAAAAAGACAGCTTTGGACATTTTTTTTTTTCTTTTTCTTCCGGCTACAAATTACAGGAGACTTTACACAGCAGGAGACTGCTGTTTGCATCGTGTTTACAACAGCCAGTCAGTGTTGATGTCTTCTGACCATGCCCATGACTTACCAATCACGTTTTTGTAATGCCATCCGACATAAGGAATATAAATCATCAAGGAATGGACACAATTCAGAACTTAAGTCGCTTCTTTTTTATATCGGCATATATCTGAATGAATTTTACATCGGTTCTTATGGTTTCCGTTAGAAGAACCAGCTGAACTGTAGAGAATCTAATTGCATCTGTCGATGTAATGCAAGTCCATATTGTTATAACGCCTATACCATTATGAGCCACTTTGAACTAGCTTTACATGGGTGTGATCAGGTTGAAAAACATGTATAAATACTTAATTTCAGGCGGTAACACCCTACTAGACAAAGTAAGTAGTAGTAATAATATTACTATGAGAAAGAGGCATGTTTCATTACTCCGTTACTGTTTAAAGTAACATATTACTGTTACACTTTTGCAAGCAAAGATAGTTACTGCTCTGAGCTAGAAAAAAAGAACACCATAATTTCATTCATAATGGCACATTCCGATACAACGTTGGCTTCCTCTTTAAACTCTCTAAGTAACATATGTGCGCAATCTACATGCATCGTCGTGCGCATGCTGCCCTTTCTCCATGGAGGACTCTGCGAATGACTGTATAGAGAGATAACTGAGTGTCAACACGCAAACACATACCAGAATAAATATCATAGATAATATTAAAAGTTGGGTGATAAAATGATCAAGGATTACATTTTTAACTATATAGTTTGTTCTCAAACATAATCAAAGCTAAACCATGGCAGAAATAGATAAGATCATAGCAAACGCCTCGACTTAGCTCGCCTTTTTTGCGTTCCCACTACCGAAATCTGGTACCTGGTACCTGCTAAAGTGGTACTTTTTTAGTGTCACCTCCGTATAAGTTCCAACCGAGCTGAGCTGATACTTTTGTGTGACATAAGCTGGCAGCCGGCCACTGATTGGACAGAGAGTGACGCCACTTGATGACTCATGACGAGCACGACGTCCGAGCCTGACACCCGCTACCTTTAAAAACTAGCATCTGCGTTCAGTCAACATAGCGATTACATGGAAGGAACAATGCGCAAGAACACGCCGTGGACCGTGGCAGAGGTGGAGACGCTCCTGAGCGTTGTCGCTGAAGACCGCATCCAGAAAGAGCTTGATGGTGCGACAAGAAATGAAAAGGTGTACGTGTTTTGCGTAGCCCACAGCTAGCCCTGTTTATGTGTCGCGTGGATAAGTACGTCACTGATGACGACCCGCCGACGTTGAAGAGATACTAATTCTAGATGGAAACGCAACGCGCGTCTGAAACCAAACCAAGTAGAGCCACGCTAAGCCGAGGCGAGGCGAGCTGGTACTGTCGGTGGAAAAACGGCAAAAATAACATATTTTTGGGCGAACTGCTCAGAAAAGATATCACGCATCATATAATTACATGTTTCTACGCGGTATGTAACATCCCTGAAACGCCACAACAGTACACAGAGTCAGTGTGAGTGACATCCAGTACACGAGCACCTGTAGTGTCAAATGTAATTTTGAAGCCTGAAATGGGCTTTTGTGCACAACCCATCTAGGCTTCCTACAGTTCATTGTGCACAGCTTCTCTCTCTCTCTCTCTCATTTTTAAAAAAAAATATATTTGTTAGCCAGCAACATCAACTCTGCCGCCGTTTTTGCCCTCTCTTTGTCTGCAGGTCCGTCCGTTCCGTGACTCCGGCTTGGCCCGGGGAGCGGGGCCGGCTCGCCTGGCCAAAGATAGTTCTCCTCTTCCTCAGTGTCTGCCTGGCTCGCTCTGCTCTAGACCCCAGGGCTCTCTCCCAGTGCAACTGGCTGGGCATTGCTCCACATGACATGTCCATTTGCGAGACGTGCCCTTCCCCTACTTGTGAAAACATCAGCCCCCCAACCACAGAGCGCATTGGCAGACACCACGAAGACGGGGAGGGGGGGAGGTTTCTAGCAGGGGGAAGTGGCGAGGAGAGGCATATTGTGAGATAGAATGCAGAACGGAGGAAGTCGCTGACAAGGTGATAAAAGAAAAACAGGGTTGAAAAGAGGTTGCAAAAAGATATATTTGGAATGCATAGTGAATAACTTAAAAAAAAACAAGGCTCCCCACAGATCAAATCCAAATCCATTGGCCTTTCTAGGGTTTATGGCTGAAGCGCCTCATAACATGCATGAGTGTTTACAGCTCTCTGACCTGAGGGACAACTTAAGCATTAATATGCCACCGGAGAGGCGCGAGATATATCTGCAACATATTCCCTGCTCTGCTCGCAACGAGACCATCCACTAAACCACCTAGTGCGCCGTGCCGGTGTCAGGGGAGAGTTTAATGGGGAGGGAGAGGAGAGAATGGGTTGTCAAGGTAACGAAACACAAACCCAGACCAATTAGCAAACAGTGACACAGAAGCCAGAAAGACAGGGGAGTTAAATGTGATATTCAATTTCGCAGCGTTGTGCAGTCCGCGGTTCAGAACGTGCCGTCATTACGTCGTCCGCCGGTTTCCCACTCGGACAAATCACTGTGTCATTCACCTGTCATTGAACATGTTATAAAAAGAAGCACCGTTTAACGGTGGTCTCTGAAGCGTTTCATTACTTCTTATGACCTACATCTGGCCCCACGGAGCCCTGATATATATCACACATCACGAGGGTCTGGAGGACAGCCAGGTCGCATGTGCCTGTCGCTATCGTAAACATAACAGTAAAGGGCAAAACGAGAATTTCCATTTGCAGTGCACGTGATGACATTGCAGCTGAACAGAATGGGATCGTTTCAGTTGTATTATTTTCTATGCCTTATCAGTCCGTGGTTCTTCCTCTGTGTGTTCGGCCTTTTGGATACGCGATGTTTTCACTGTTTACCCCCATTTGCTTCCTTATTGGGTCTTAGCAGAGCATTATTTGATAGCGTCCTATAAACAATCAGACATTGACAGATACGGTGTTGGAAAAGAGAGACCCAGTCTTGTTTTATTTTCTTTCCTTCAGTGTTTTTTATAGGTTCTTGTGCATGTGAAAGGTCTTAAAAGTAAAAAATCCCAACAGGACCTCCTTGACTCGCCTCGCCAGTAGCCCCACCTTAAATTGTGTGACTCCATGACATCATGCTACATCACCATGTCACACTTTTGCATAATTCATGCCCATATTTAGGGATAGAACTGACACGTTGCTGGTTCAGGCATGTGTGAGCTGACCAATCAGAGGGTTAGGGGTATTCAGGAGAGGGGGCGGGACTTAAAGAGACAGGATCTAAAACAGAGCATCTCAGCCAGAGATGTTTGAGCGTTAAAGAATGTAAACCTATTCTAGTAGTAGTAACCCAAAATAAAATTATGAACCTAAAGAATTAGCATGATATGTCTCCTTTAATAAGAATAGGGCTACTATTATCCAGGATGAACATGTGAAAAGCATGTTTCTGTTTTCAGGAAAAATTGCCCTTGGTAGAGTTAGGGTTAGTTTTTTCTAAAAGTAAAATTAAGCAAGTAGGTAATATTATAGTAAGTACAATTAAAAAATGTTTAAAGTATTTTCTATAACTTATCAGCCAACCAGAGAATAGACAATCTGCTTCCTGTTAAGACATAATAGGAAGCAGGATATGCAAGGCCCAATGTACATAACAGTAGCATAGCCAGACATATTAACATAGACCTGTGGGATATAAGGTGTGCAAGATACAAAGCAAAAAGTCATAATGTAGATCGACCTTAACAGATTTTTGTCTTTATATTAAGATTACAATGTTATTTAAAGGATTCGCTGACTGTTTTGCCGTAGTTTTACACATTTCACTGATGGCAGGCAACAGGTTTTGTTAACTGTTGGCTGACAGGTTGAGCTCCTCACATTACCTTGCAGAAAAATGGAATTACTTCTCAAAAGATAACATTTTTGCGACATGTAGTTTCAAATTATAGATCTGGATTGCGAGGATAGCAGTTTTCTCCGCATGCTGTTTAAGGTGCCAATTTTAAAAACAATGGGTGCTTATGACATCAGGGAGATGGGGCAAATCTCCAGCAGGTGCAATAGCTGACAGTCGGCGCTTCTCACTGTGAAAAGTAAATAGGTGATTTCAGATATCTAGTGGGCATTATTGACGATGTAAAAGAAAAATAACTGGTGACGGCGCTTAACTTGATTCAGCGAGCGGCTTTCAGTGGAACAGCTTGTGACACCTTAATATTACACTTTTATTCTCTGGCATTGTATGATCTGTGATTTGGTGCCAGTGTTGATTTGTCCTTTCATGCAAACCACATTTTGAACAATCCTCCTTAGAAGCAATTACTTTTTTCTAATCAGGCAGCGCAACTAATATAACTTTGCAATCTGGATATTCATATTAATGGGCGCGCTAATTTAAGAGGATTACCTCTCACAAATCTGCTCGTTAAAACAAATGAGACTGAAGATTTTCACGGCATGAACATGAGCTGAAAAAAAACAAAAACTTTAAAGAAAACTGTACAATAAACACACACTTAGTGTTGCTGTGTGAATTTGATGAAATTCCTCCTACCCACCTAACAAATGTGTTTTTCTGCTCAGCAGCAGGTTAATTTTGATGTCACGCAGACGCAATTTGATGATGGATTGTAATTTGTGTAAAAGTGTTGAACACAAAGCAAATGGTGCGATATTACTTTGGCCTTTTCGGTTTGGAAATGCACAACCCCAATTGAGTTAATTCAAGAGAAGGAAAAGAAAACGGTGGGATGTGCTGTCCATTTGAATAAACTTCAATACACATCATAATGACTGCCTTGAGAAACACATCCAGTTCTCCTCCACGTAGCATTGCAAAACAACCACACGGCACTTAGGTTTTTCGGGCTGAACAAATGAGTGTAGGAGTGTCCCTCCTATTTTCAGGGAAGCAATTTGAGAAAGAAAGGATGTTAAGCAGTTTTAAGAGATGTCCTATTTGGTCTTATATAAAACAGCACATGGGTATAATTCGAACAGTTGTTTGAAAAAAGTGTTACAGCAATGGGCCTGTCTAAGAGTTACATCACCAGATCAGGATGTTGAGTGCTGTTGAATTTCTAGTCCACGAGGCACCAATTATGCTGACTAAGAGTTCCACATAAAAATTTAAGTAGACAGTGTTATTTTGGAACTTCCTGCTGAACATGAGCACTAAAATAATGGTTTTCATCAAATGTGGCTCAAGGACAATGGCAGAATCAGATACGGAACAGGGCAGCTTCTCTTTTATATATCTTTTCATTTGTAGCAATTCATTTCCTGACACGACATCAGGGGGTTTTGGCGAGCTAAAGCAAACTGTGGCATTATAAGTGGCCTGCTCAATGAGCTAATCTGATTCGCGGGAGTTCTGTAACAGTCTATTGTACACGGAAACTCTACAGACCTGCTGGGAGCCCAAATGTTACATCAGCCCGCTGGGCTCCATCTCATAGAGAAGTGCTTAATTGGTACCTCTAGTGCAATTTCTGTGCATGAAGAGTGGGACACTCCTCTCTGGTTTTGTCTTTCAAAAGAACCTAATGATCACCCTTGTGTTGCAGAGGAAGGATGACGTCCCTGCTGACTTTGGCAGGGAAAGCATGAACAGCTGGCTGGTGTGCGGTGCTAGGCTAGATAAAATATTATTAAGTGCCTGAATGCTGAATGTGTCACCCTAATGGTGCAATGCTCAAAAAAGTCATGTATTAACGTCACATTTGTTGGCTACCCCATGTTCCTTACTGCTTGCCAATCTTCTTAAAGTAATTATATATTGGCCGGTTGCCATGATATAATAACGACAAATGTCCATGCACAAACATTCCAGGCATGGGAATGGCAACATATTTGAAAGAACCCATCGGTGCATATCTCAGCTCAATCAACAGAATAATGTTGGGAATGTATGTTTCAGGCATCCACAGATATGTTGAAACTGTATATTTCTTAAGATTCAATTTGATGTTGTGACAACGCTGTGCTTACGGTCTCATTCAGGTTTAAGCACCAATCCACTCAGTTGAGGTTAGGAAAAGATAATGATTTGGCTTACCTGGTTCTGCTGGAAATTTGCCAGTGTCTTGTTGAATATGAGCAGTGGTTTCACACTTACAAATGTGAAAACGCTGTCTTGAACAGTGGTCTCTGGCTTCACAGCTGTCTCGCCTTGCTGTATTGCAGACCTTAGTCACAAACTATTCTAACTCCGACATGCCAACTTTTAGATTGATCGATTCATAATAAGTGTGGATGGTATAGTGTAGTTGGTGGTGGTGATGTTGAAGTCATGCGGCTTATCTTGCAATAACTCTTGACTCTGAGGGGACACGCCACCTAATTGTGCTCTCTGGTGGGCCTTTTAAATCACGACGTTAAGTATCTCAGGGATTAGTAGTGCATGGGTGTCAGCCATCGGCGATGGATGATGGCATCGTTCATCGGCCCAACCCTAGGGCCCATAGAACGTGAGTCGTTTTGCGGGAGTTTGAAAAATGCATCCACTGCTTCTTTCACAATGTAAGCTCATGGAAGAAAGTGCTTTTGGGCCCCAGTGCATCATGTGACGTTGTTATTACACATTTTGGCTACTACGAAAGTTGGCTTCAAGGCTGGCGCTGTTCCTGGGGACTTGTGAAGCACTCTGTAGTGATGAACAACATCTTACGCACAAGTGTCCAATTGAGTAGATAAAAAAAGAATAACAGGTGTGACACCCTCATGTATGGTACTCTGTCCCATGTGGAAGGCAGTATTGGAATAGCCCTTTCAGTAAGGCTACCATCCAACAATAATGTTTTCGAACTCTGGACCACACATTGGTAGCACTAACCAAAGCCCTTCAGCAAAACAATACTGACACTAGATGGCTGTGGTGCTCATGATAACCCTGAGGCTCAGGCAGACTCAGAGGCAGGTGGTGCAGCAGCAGCAGCATTAAGCCTACAGAGGAGAACACATTAATTGAAATTGATCAACGCTGATATTGTCTCTTTGCTATAGCAGGAGAACAGACCGCAGGCCCCCTGAGTTTATACAGGTCGACAGGCGCTGAATTACATTTCAAGGTGTAAGCTTTGTATAGTGTAGTAAATAAACCTCATATTTTTGAACTGTACATTAATGCCACTTTATACTCAAGATATTGGAAGAAAAACAAACTCTTGACTCTTAAGCCGACATTCTTTTCATACTGAACATGACCTGAATGCATTATAGACTTCCAGCCCTGCACGTATAGCTGTGCACATTCCAGCGTGACAAGTATTGCAGTTCTGATACCGCATGAAAGAAAATGGTTGCTGTCTCCATCGGGGGTTCACATTAATCCTTCGCCCTTTACAGAATGACTTCAACTTCAAGACGCACTATTTCATCTAAATGGAACTTGGCCTTGCAAGCAATAAGTTTAGCCATAGTTCGTATCTACAGGAAACAGTCAAAGCACAAGCTGCGACAGAATTCTTTTTCTATCTTCCATTATAGTTGTAGAATAGGAGGATGTTTTGATTGAAAGTTGAGGAGTCTGTTGTGTTCCCTTAATAAACTAATTTCAAGCACCAATTTCTTTTCCAGCAGAGGTGCTGATGAAGCAGGACCACCACCAGCTGCTGCAGGACAGAGCCAAGCGCAGGGGTGGGACGTTGGCTGAGCATTTTGCTCAAGGTGGGAAGCTCAGATGCTCAAACAGTCCAATAAACGTAGGTAATCTGACAGATAGTTGTCATTTTCCCGGTTCCTCATTGATCTGCAACTGAAAAGACAGTGAATAGTGAAAAGCCTGAGGGACATCTGGTCATATTCTTAGGTAAAACAATACATTTAATAACTCATTAGCCTAATGTTAGCATTTAAGCACCGCCTAGCTAACATTACCATTTTTTGGTGTTACACGATATGATATGAAAGGTGTGCATTAATTCTAAAATATTAGATACATTTATAGTGTCCCGGAGGAATGAGTCCAAAAACCCGGAAATACGTTAGCATTTTTGGACTTTTGGTTCCCTCGTCTTGAAGTCGATGGGTTTTTTGAATGGGTTCATGGTAAAATGGCTGAAATAGGGTCTGTAGTTAACACAAGCTTCAGATATTTATCCACGTTTTGTTCTACGACATAAAATACACCAGCAAATAGCCAACATTTTATATATAAAGTGTTTACGTGTCTCAAAAAAGGCAGTTGCTAAAAGAGGCTACAGAAGTTGTCAAGGAAGCTCACTATTCTGTCTTCACAGCCAGACTTTGGTTGGTTTGTAGTAATGTGTGTATTATATGGTCTAGTAAGATGCAAAATGTTGGTGACGTTGGAGTCGTGTAGCTTCTTTAGTTAGTAGCATTATTTGCAACAGAACCAAAAATCCAATTCAAAAACCTTATTGGCTTTATTGCCGTGGGAGAACCAGGGCAGCATTCTATCTGAGCCCGGAAGTCAGACACACTGGAAGAAAGCCAGGAAGTGAAGCCAGGAACTGGTTGAGTGCTTACATTATCCCAGTATTCGCGCTTCCCATCCTGAGCGTGAAGCCAGACGAAAAATGTTACGATTGTGTCTGCATACATCCGAACCACTTTGGCGTTACAGGCTAGTCACTGGGCCTCTCCCTGATACATCTAATGAATATTTCAAATGAAAATGTGCTTACTTTGTATTATTTGCAACATGCATGGCAAGGTTAACACAAAGTACTATAAATTGTATTCCTTTTAACCAAATATACATGTATTTCACAATAATAAAATCCCCTTGTTGCTTGGTTGATAATACATTCTCACTTGAAATCCATTAAGTAGCTGTTGTGGAGCTTTCATCCGTCTCACTTTAACCTTGAAGTAAACGTAAGTCAGAGATCCTTCTGCAGGGTTTGTACGCTATAATTCCACGGCAATTGAGCAAACCCAAATCTGATGATGAGGACTGTGTGATGTGGTTAAAAGCTCCAGAACAGGTTACTTAATGAACCTTTGAGGTCGAAGATCCATAATGAACTCTGAGCCTCAGCACTGTTGCTTAGGCTGATGGAAATAAAAGGTGGTGGTGGATGTCTGTGAGTCAAACTTTGCTGCTACGCATTCCCTTCTAGGGGCTAGACTTCAGCCGGGGAGATGCATCCATGCAGCGGAGTATCTGGTATGTACTTCTTACATCTTTAAGCTTGCTCATTGATCCAGTGACAGCGTTTCCATTAAAATATCCCTGTCTTCATTAACACATCAGGAGCGAGAAGTAAAAGCTGCTTCCAGTTTCACCAGCATCTGGAGGTCAGTAAAGAAAAAAGAAGAAAAAAAAAAACGCTTTTGACAGGTTATTGTAGGAAACTAATTAAAAGGCAGTTTAAATGCATATCGGCTAATTGCTTTATGAGGTGCCACATACGTGAAGTGCTGACATTTAGGCGAGTGCATAATTGAGAAGTCTTGTGCGTTAATTTATGGGCTCCCGCATAATATAGGAGACATGTTAGAAAGGTGTGAAAACGACCGGTAACACCTGCTATTTTAGTTTTTATTATGATTTGGTGACAAACCAGGAACTTTCCAACCTTTCTGTCAGTGTAAGCGTGGCAACTGTGCATAAAAAACAAATCAGCCGTAGCAACACGGGATGATAGCGTTGCTGTGTGACTGCTGGATGTGTAAGTGGGCAATTATTCGCTAATTGTTCGCCAAATCAACTGTCTGCTGTTGTCTGTTTTTGATGCTTTTGCCCCCTCGTGACCAAAAAATCCATTAACACAGCTTTAAGATTTCCCCTCAATCCCTGGTAGACGTGGCTGCCAGCAGCGTCGGTTTACTATTTAGAAGGAAATCTAGCTTTTTTTTTTCTTTCCTGTGCATTTTAGTACAGAGGACAATGCAAAATCTGCTTTTATTGGACTGTAGTGAAGTGTTCAGATTGCTCAATTATCGTCTCACCTCAGCGCAGCCTGAAGAACGCTTCTCGATTTATGTGTTTTGAAAAAAGGCTGCGTTACATTAATGGACTCGACACATTACAGCGCGTTCTAAACCTGCAAAATTGATCAACGCAACCGCTTGGACAAACAAATGATGTTCGAGGTAATTTGGCTGCGATGTTCGGTAATTATTGGTACACAAGCCTCTGCGAGGAAAAGCTTCCTTTCTCCTCTTTTTCGGCACAATTATTAAAACTTCAGCGGGCTGCGCTTTTCTCAACTCTTTAAAGATTAATGAGGTCCTTGGAACAAGTTTCTTTTGGTGAGGGAGCAGAATCTAATAAGAACAGATCCTGTGCATTAATCACGGTATTAATCACGTCTGTACAAACGAATGTCAGCGCAGGTGCTGTTTTACATTTGCTGAAATCACCACGTCTCTTTGAGTCGGAATAAAAAGATATGTTCCCTTTTCATGTTCATTCTGACAGCGTGTCATGAAATTGCTAGAGTAAAAAAACGGCAGACTGCATCTGTTTTAACACGATGTTCAGGGTCACTTTTAAGAGAAGGGACTTTTCAGACGCCGCTAATGCATGTTTTTCTTTGGCAGCTTGCAGTGAGTCATCTGTGGTACCACACAAAGGGTGAGGAAAGAGTGCATTTTGAATCTTAATGGCGCGGCCGAACATGGAACTGCTCTCCGCCGAGGCAAATGGGAATACTGCGATGCTGCTGAAAATGGCAGACACCTCACTCAGCCACCTCACTGTTCGAGAAGTGTCGGGGAAGAAGCTGGCAACCAATGTGATGACGGCTCAGGTGACTGGGGTAAAATAACCTAAATCAGCTGCTATTGTCATATAGCATTGTACCATGTGCACGTGAGTTACACTGGAGACACATGTGGATGTAAAGCCAACCATTTGTTGGAGCAAAATAAAGAATGGTGGCCTGATAGTGTGCAATTAAAAGAATTATGTCAAATTCAACTGTTGGGTAGATATACTGCAGATGTAGTGCTGTGAATGTGTCTTATTAACTTCTCTTCAGTCTTACCATCTAATGCTGACTTATGCTTCTACTCAGTTATATCTCAGAGGCCTATATTTCACTTTTTACTCCACTACATTTGTCTTAAAGCTTAAGTTACTAGTTACTTTGCAGTTACAATTTTTCATCATCTTCCTGTGCAGTCAGATCCCAAGAAACCCCACAAAATCAGTGCTTCCCACATGGTGATAATTTACTTGGCTTGTGATGGGTTAGTCAAAACTTGTCAATAGTCAAATAAAATTATTTACAGAATGTGGAGCCACAACAGTGTTGGTGTCATGACGTCGTTGGATTGTGCAGCAGAGATATCTACCGAAGTTAGCATGCTAACCAGCTAGCCCGAGCCCGTATCGGTCCAAAGCTCCTGTGCTTGCTGTGCAAACACTTCGAACCAAGCTAACTATGATAACAGCAGCTCTAGTGTAGTAGTCGAATTTCACAGATGGCCAGTTTTTACATATTGCACCTTAAAGAAATACAAATTGATATATGAAAATTACATTTTCCATGTCAAAAATATATTAAGGAACAAACAAAGTCTGGACTACTAGATCATAATGTTCGACTGACTTTATGAATAGTTTCTTCATGTTGGGAATAATACATGGCAGTCAGCCAAACAGCTTTATTAGCCATAAATGTCTTAATAATGGCTAATTAATTAGCCATTATTAAGACATTAATGCCACATTAATGTCTTACTGGTAACAATTTACCACTAAATGTGCCATTCCATCTCCTCCTTACCACTGCATTCACATCACAGCATGTGGTAGAGGCTGAGATGAGGGTCCTGTGGAATATAGTGGACCATTTGGCTGCCTGATTTTATTGCTATTCATAAATATCTGATGTGTCTCACACCAACCAAAAAGTAAGATGAAATATCGTTCCACTGTGTTTGTTTTTAATAGGTTTCCACACTGAACTCTTTCATTTGGATTATGTATTACACATTTAAAATGTTGAAATATTTTTTATTATCTCATTAAAATTGTCTGAGGACAACTGATTTTGTAGATCAGTCGATTTTGAAAACTCACCTCTAAAGAGCAACGGGACACAGTTCCTCTCAGGAGCAGAGACTCGATGAGCTCTCCGACAAACTGGAATCAGAAACAAATTAAAACAGGACTCTCTGGGACCAGATAGAGTATTTCACTGATGAACTCCATCAAGAGAAAAAGTGCAGAAAGACTGATGCAGACCTTTTACAAAAAGGCGCTGTAGGAGGAGACGCAGAGTCAGTGGGATGAACAGATGAAGAAGGCGTGGGACACTGAGAGAAAGATTAATAATCTCACTGCTTCGTACAATAAATCATACAGTGAGCTTCACACGGCATACAGTGACATCTGTGAGTCACACAAGATCCAGCAACAACAGTTGGCTGCACAGAAGAAACTGGATGAGTCGCTGGCACTTAAGGGGAAGGAGACTGAGAACGAGCTCCAGGAGCTCACTGATTCTCCAGCAAAGGTTTGACACTGACATCAAGGCAGAAAAACAGATGAATGCAGCCCTTCAGGAGAAGGTCAAGATACATATGAGGTCTCATGCCAGGACGGTGTCAGAGCACAAGAAGCAGGTCCAGGATATGATTTTAGAGCAGAATGTTTTCTGTCAGAAATGTTGAGGACTACAAACTCTTGAAACAGTCTGATTACATCAATTTGAAAATCAAACTCCATGAGCAAACCTTAAAACATTTTGTGCTTGTTGTGGAGCTCAAGGAAGAGGAAGAAGCCAATCAGGTCTTCAGAGCAGAAAATGTCCGACTCATGCAAGAGCTGAAGGACCAGGTGTGCCAGCAGGGGGAGGTGTCCTCCGCTGTTTCACAGGACCCAGAACTTGTGGAAGAGGAGTCCGTCCGTGTCTTCCAGGACAAGAACCTATGGCAGTGGTCTTCCTGACCCAGAACTTTTGGAGGGGATCCTCTGTACTGCCAATGATACCGGACATACGGAGATCTTCTATGTTGTACAGGAGCCAGAATGTGTGAAAGAGGCTGACACCTCTGAGGAGAAGGCTGTGAAAAGAAAGAGGCCTCCTTCTTGAGGAAGAAAAAAGAAGCAACAGGAGTCGAAGCCCATCAGTGACACCTGGATAGACTTCAATCTGAGTGGCTGTAACCCTTTTTTTAGCGATACTCTTAGCACCCAGGTAGCCGAAAATGCTACGTAGCCCCCCAACCATGAACCTTTCCTAAACCTAACCAGAGGGCAAATGAAAACAGACAACAACATCATCTTACTCTACACCTGCTGTGTGACACCATGTAGCTCGGATAGACAAACCAAACTTTACTCTCCGGTTATGTCTGCAGCTCGACTCTTTTCTAGAAGAGAGAGAGTACTGAGATTTAATCACAAAGAAATATTAGTCAGGCTGTTGTTTTTGAAAGAATGCTACATGTAGGACCCAATAGAAATCATACTCCAGAGACACACAGATACACAAACACATCAGCGTATTCCCGCGTGTTCATGTCCGCGGCGTGTCAACAGCGAGAGACGTCAGACTGCCACCGTGCTTAATCGAAACCAATTTTCCCAGTTGGGACGGTTCACTGAGGGGAATGTCAGGCAGGGAAAGAGATGGAGGAATCTATTCCTGTGTTGCCGTGGGTAGGCTTGACTTGGCATAGAAGGGCTCTTTGAGTGGGATCAAATAATATTTCCACTCCCTCGGGGGTGAGACCGGGTCCCTGAACGCATCCTGCCTTTATCTCAGGCCACTCTCTCTTCATCTGAGAGAATAGAGGGATGGAAAGGGGGTGAGGCTAGATTGAAGCATCAACGTAAGTTGTCTGCATGTTGTTGATGTGGGGAATCTGCTTCCCAGCCGTCGTGTTTACAGGTTAAGAAGACGGCCATGTGCTCAGTTATGTAAACATGAATGCACAGAGAGAGGGAAAGAGAAACCCTAATAGGATATGCTGGTAGATATCTCGAGCGTGCATGATTGTGGTGTGAAATTGCATGCATAACCTCACCACATACGCACACTGTTAATATTAAAAGAAGCTATTCACACGCTGCACTCAAATCGTTCTCAGAAATACCTTTCCAAGTCCCGGAGGGAGTGCTTCCAATACAGAATGTTAACAGAAAACATCTAATTTGTTTTCAATTTCTTTCATTTGAAAGCCTCAGGCACCACAAATTGTTGAAAGGCTTAATCTCCAGTTAGTCCTCTTGCTCAATATCTCGTGCTGTTGACCCCTAGCAGCAGTATGGTGCAAATGTTTGATGAGCGATACCAAATTTTGTTTGTACACATGCGAGTCAGTACACAGATAATGCATGAAATCTGCCCAAAACGGGGATGGACACTCACACAGAAATGATTCAAATAGTTTAACTTTGCTGTGCAATAGAGACTTCCTTTTGTTTTGTGTATTATCTGAGGCCTGAAGATAAACTGTGAGGCCACAGGAAACTTGGAGTTATTTTTCATGTGTGTGTATGTGTGTGTGTGTGTGCCTTTTTGTAAAATCAATAACATTTTGGAGAAAAAAAAACATTCATTTTTTGTCTATCTGGGCTCGCATTCAGCATAAAGCGATGTCACGTGACATCACTGCAGCACGCATATCAACTAGCCCAAATTCTACTAATTAAAATGATGAAGGGGCACTGTGTCGTTCTGGGAAAGAGAATTCAAACTCAGAATTGTAACATTCACAGTCTTAATGAGGTGATTATACACACAGAAATATGAATATTTTTTTTCTATTAGTGAATAATCAAGCTGTTGTCAGAGGAAAATAAGGTCCCCAGAACACTGTTGGAAGCGAGAACGGTGGCAGGGTCTGCCAAATATAAACAAGGTTAAACAGTATGACATCGTGTTGTCCTTTAAGGTCAGTTTGTTTATTCAGTTTATTAAGTTATGAAATGAGGACTTTGTTTAATTTGTTTGTTAAAGGCATAAAAAAATCAGTCAATGAAGTTCTTTCTCTTCTGAGAAATGAACTTCTTGTGTTACGTGCACGTAAAAGGAGACATATTATTCTCATTTTCAGGTTATGTTGGGTCATAATTTCATTTTGGAATACTACTAGAATAGGTTTATATGTTTTAATGTTTAGGCCCTCCTCCCAAGTACCCAGCCTCCTCTGATTGGTCAGCTGACACACGCCTGAGCCAGCACCGCCCACAAGCACAGAGCAGCTGTGCTACTGACGAGGCGTTTCAGGAGCAGGTTTTCCTGTAGGAGAGAGGAACTTCCGTTGGTCCGGAGTTTGATCTTCTTAACTTTCAAGATATTTTACATGTACAAGAACATATATAAAACACTGAAGAACAGGGGGAAAAAAAGAAAAAGCATAATACAGTACTGATTTTGTCCACCAGGGACAGCAGTAACAGGAAAAAACAAGGATAGGACTCTCAAATGCAGAGCATGTCTGCAAAAAATAGCACCAAAAAGTTACTTCACATCGTCTAAATCAGACGGCTCAAGTTGTCAGTCGACACAATTTGCAACTTTAAACGTTGCTAACGTGTCCTAATTGTATCTTTGTTTTTAGACTGAAAATCAGTATGTCGATATTTTCTCTGTTTTGCTCTGAGACAGAATTGTAAGCTAAAATGTTCAGCTTCTCCTTCGAGAAACTCCCACTTGGCTCTCTCAATCCAGCTAAAATAGATGTCAGGATATGTAGCCAGCAGAGCATCGACCTCACACACACACACACACACACACACACACACATAGCCTGAAAAGAATGGCTAAGGCACACGTGGGAGGCATGGAGGGTGGTCGCCCTCATTTGGACTCCTCACTGCTGACCGCTATTGGACACTTGGAGTTGGCCGCCTCATTACCCTGCAGCCAGACGCGTGTGGAGGCGCATGGCGACTCCTCACCTCCCTGTCCCTGTCAGCATCATCTTCCCCACCTCTGTCCTCTGACCAACAGCCTGGAGGTAGAAAGCCGCCTGCGTCGCCTCATCCTTGTGTTCTTTTCTCGGTTTTCTCGCTCTCCCCCTAGGACACGACGAGGCTAAATAGCTGTTAAACATCTAGCGAGTCCCAGGCGCTGCATTTCTCTGCACGCCAGAGAGGCTGTGGTAGATTGCATTAGCCTAAGCCTACCTCTAAATTATGCCAGTGTTTCGAGAAGCCCTTGGCAGTGTGGAGAGGCAATTCATTCTTACTAAATGTAGGTTGCCATGATATGTGTAGAGTGCTTTGTGGAGAGAGCTCGGTGGAGCCAAAAGAAGCTTCAATGAGTCCTTTACCTCAGCGCTGAATAAATCACCCTCGACGTGTCAAAGACCACTTGTGTCTCATCCCTGTCTGTATGATGGGGACTCAGACACTCAGTGGATAAGCAGGGGCTGAATTTGGATGAGGAACAGCAAGGGCATTTCGGACAGCCTTCTAATGCCATTGTGGGAAGGCATTCTCAGAGGAGCAGCCTGGCTGTGCCATCAGCACCAAAGAACCGGGCCAAATTTGGAATGTTGGCATTGCAGAGCGTTGAGGGATCTGATCCATAACAGCACAGATGACGGGAAGCTTCACACAAAAACATCAGAAAAGGAGATGTCTATGGCACGACTCTAAAAGACTTTTCGGTGAAAAGAAGTTTTAAATTGATTATTGATCGTCTACTCTGCATTACATCCTCAAGAAAAACTTCTCAGAACCAGTCGACGCATCTAGTTTTTTGCTTTTCCTCAGCACTCCTGTCCACTATGGCCTCGTCCTCTCCATCCTCCCTTCTAAATCCATCAGTCTGCTCCGTTCTCGGTGTCCTCTCCGAGCAGCATGGCACCGGAGCCTGTGGGACAGGACCATCTGCCAGCCGCCGAGGAGGGACAGCGAGACATGCTCCAACCATTAGAGCAATGGATTTTTTTACATTTCCCCGTCTCAGGACTAAAAACGTCCTCCTTGCCTGTCCTGAACGCTTCCACTTTATTGCGGTGTCAAAGTGAGACATGTCATTCCACTCACAAGTTGTCGCATATTCCCCGCGGTGCGTCGCACTGTCACTTTGCCCAGATTCCCCAATGTTCCTGATTTTGTTTATCCTCCCTCTAGTATTTGTTTCGCTTGTTTTTTGACTTTGCTTGTCAATCTTGGTACTTCTCACTCCGTCTCCCCATGCTCTCACTTGATATATGCTCTTTTTTTTCCTTTTTTTCCCACAGATTTCTTGCGTGCACACAGTGATATTTTAAAGTACCTGATAGTGCTGTTCCAGAACAGAACAGAAACCATATGTTACTAATTCTATGCCTTGCTCAACAACACCTTGAACGATATTGATCAGTGTTTGCTAGCTATCAGGCAGCCCGTCCTCATCCATAAAACAACCAGCTTATTACAACTCATTCTTATGTTCCTGGTCAGGCGGCAACCTCTAGTGGTTGTGGTTATTATTACGGCAGCAAAGAAGGAAGTCAAGTGAAGTAGTATAAAATGATAACGTCCACATAGGGAGGAGGTCGGGATGGATGGTCGGCTCAAGCAAGCACCGGACTTTCTGCTTTTCATGCTCAGTGTGAAAACAAAAGTCAGCGGAGAGATATTTTGACTAACTAATGTAGTGAAGTTAGGTAACGCAACCACTGTTTTCCTTAACCTAACCAAGTCGTTTTCTTGCCCAAACCTAACCAACCATTGAGCGTAACACAACGGTTCCCCAGTCATGTTGTTTTGGGAGCCACCGGCAATCAACATTTTTAGTCGTTTAGGTATGAGGATGTGTTGCCATTAGGCTCGTCGCTCACTTTGTTTAATCTAACCTATTGTTCATACCTTTGCACATCACCGCCACCACCTCTGCCTCATACCTACCTGGAAAACAGCCCCATATATGCACCAGTGCGCATCATTTTGAGTAAGGCCAATCATGTCACGATCTTTTATGTAATCTGACTTTCATCCCTAACTCGAGTCTTTAAAGCAGTGCCTCATCCCTGCAACATATGCACCCTGGTAAAATGGCACCATGCCCAGAGAAGCTCTGTCTTAAAGATACACTTGGAGAACAAAATGGGATTTTTCTGACTGTTGTTCCACACTCTTTGAGCTTTATGGAGGGATATGAGAGACTAGTCGCTAGCTAATTGGGCAACACAACTACAAATGCTAAGTTTCTGTATTAAAATGTTTAAAAATGACTGGACCTTTGTTGAGTTGTGTACTTACGTTATCCCAAATGCTTTCGACAATCTTCCAACGGTATTCGAGATATCTGTGCGATTCAGTTGGTCGCCTGTCGCTGAAACTTCCTGGAGAAAGTCAGATCAAGCTTTGGATGTTATACAGCAGTATTGTATCAAATTTGAGTGTACTGAACTCTCTTTTCTCTGCAGTAGAGCCATGTTTGCAAACTTCTTGTGCAGAGATCCCTGTGAATATCAAGACAAACCCCCCCAGCAAGAACAGCTTGTGACACAAGGTTTATCCAAAACACACAGCGAAGAATAAAAAAACAAGGGTCTTCTGGATTAAGGATTTGACTGTGCATGAAAAACACAGATGCTTCCTGTTGCTGCCGCCTCGCTACTGAGGAGCCACGGCGGAACTCCTCGCTCTGCTCTTTCGTTTAACTCGGCTATATTAAACTTTCAGGACTTGCTGTTCTGAGCACTAAAAACACGCTCATCTCCCAGGGCTGTCAGGATCGCCCAAGAGCGTGTCCCCATTCGTCCTCTTTATTGTAAATATCATACAGAAGGCAGCAGTGACAAAGGTTCCTGGTGGACACGGCCTCCGTCAAGATGAAATTTGTTGTCTCCTTCTCCAACTCATGTCCGCCCGCTCTTCACTTTGTTTCACTGTATTATTTGTCAGCGGGGTCCATCCTCAGGTCACTCGTGACACACCAGCACCGCAGCTTAATTACCCAGAAACCTCTGGGAAAAACAACCAAGAGGCACTCCAACCACTGTGACTCCACCGCCGGCGGAAATGTGAAAACGGCTTCCTTGCTTTTGCTGTGTCAACATGCATCTCATCCTCGGGGCTGGATTCTCTTTTTGTTGTCCCCCCTCTGACCTCTCTCTCTGCCCCTCTCGCTCCCTCGAGAAAGCTCCAGTGGGTGGTTTTTCTCCAGGGCGAGTGATGGACAGACTCATCCACGCTTAATTACCCACAAGCCCCTCGGAAAGCTGGCGCAGAGCGGCCGAGGCATGCGCACTGTGTCGTCCCATCTGCGTTCCTTCACTCCAGCGCCGCTGACTGGATTATTAAAGCTCGTCCACTGTGACTACTTTCACCATGTTACATAACAAAACCATTTTTGGGAAATTCCACTTTGGAAAGAGGATCCTCATTAGCATAAATATCGCTCAAAGTTGATACATTTTTAATGAAATAATCACTTTGAGTTGACATTTCCCCCCTTTGGTTATTCCAATGCAACAACTTCAAACCCACAGAACTATTCCTGTTACATTTTCAGACAGGCCAGCGGCGCCTCTGATTGGTCACAGTTAAGCCTCAATGCCTCTGGGTGACAGTGTTTGTCATGCCCCACGCCCCGAGTGATATAATGAAAACATGGGATTGGCGAGTTGGGAGTACACTGCGAATCGAGAGCGGGCCCAGTTGTTTTTCTCGTCCGCAGATGCCCTTGAAGCGGCGCGTATACACATATGAGACACGGAGATCAATTTGAAAATTTATTTTCATATAAAAAAGACACTATGAAAACATTAGAGGACTACTTTGTACAATCTTATGTATAAAAAGAACAAAAATGAGGGACTAAAGGAAAGGGAGGGTTTTTTTCAGTAATAAATCAACTGGAATGTCGGATGGTTGGAGCAGTCGGTTAACACCCAAGCGTCGAAAAGCTGAAGGTGGAGGGGTGGAGGTGAGCATAGTAGGTTTTGGGAGTTAAGCTGCAAATTGGCTTGCCCGTGTTTCATATCTACTTTATGGGCTTGTTGAGTTTGGCAGGCTTTCAACACACAAAGCAAAAAAACACAACCGTCATCTTCACGTGTCAGCATTTGAGAATCGTACCAGAAAAGAAAAGTGTAAAAGTTTTGCGAGACGATCCTTTTGTTGTGGCGGCGCGTTCGAAACGATCGGTCAAAAGCGGCTCAGCCTCAGTCGAGTCGAGCAGCATCTCACTTACCGTTCCTGTTGGTGAGAACTTAAAAGCCCTCATCGAGCTGAAACGTGTCACACTATTCATGTGCAACGAGCGACGGGGCGAGGAGAAAGGAACAAAACATCAAACATTTACATTTCTTTCTCTCAAAGTCCATCTATAGGTTACCATGGGAACAAGGCTTTTTAGGGAATCCATTGTTGAACTTTCTCTCTAAAACAACCTGTGCAAAAAAAACAAACCCAACTAATTTGTCTGTGTAAAGGTCAAATCTGTGTCCCCTGAGACTGATGTTTTCTTCTGCTACAGAGCAACACCCACTGTCTGAGACTGCGGGGCCGACGGAGCGCCGCTTTTCCTCTGTTGTGATCGCTGTGGAGCAGATCTGGATCCTGAGCCTGAGCCTGGCAGAAGGTCAGGTGAATGTGACCTTCGGCGGGCGACGTGGGGCCCGACGTTCGCCTTTCCTCCGAGGCGGAGCGGGCTGTAGGTTCGCCTATCAGCTGATTAGCTTGAAAGGTTATAGGGCCCTCGCTCTTGTCTCACCATCTGCGCCGCGCTGCACTACCACCACATTAGGGATCTTTAAACAGATGGTTTGAGGGCTCCATCGGAAAATGTCAGGACAAATCGCCTTCCCCGGATAATTACTGTTTTGAGCACTCCCCCCCTTCTTCTTCATCTGCATCTCTGCCTGCCTCTAGCTTCCTCGCCTTACATTTTTGGTTCTTCTTGCTTGGTTACCATTTCCTCCTGCACAAATTGTCTCTCATCTCTTTTCTCAGACTGTTAGATTAATGGGAGCTGCTTTGAACATCGGCATAGAAGTTATCAAGCCATCTGTTGAATTCATCCTGCACTCTGACACTCTGTCTCTCTCTGTCGGTGTGCGGAGGACTGATGTGCTAATGTAGCAACAGCAGGAGACTGGTTGTCCTCTCGTAGCCACTGAAGAACGGATGTAGAATGTCAAACAGGAATCACCACTTTTTTTTTTTTTTTGGTGTGCCTACTCCTCCTCAGTCGGCTAACTTGTAGCGTGATAACCTCCATGGTGCCATCCCTGCCTTTGTATTTCGCTCTCTGTCTGAAGCTGCCGTGCTCGCAAGTGCGGGATACAATCACACGGATGGGGATCCATGAGGATTTATACATCTGGCTTCTCTGCTAACACGAGGATGTCATGCCTCCTGGCAGCGTGACACTGGGTGGGCAGGAGCAGAGGAGGAGGAAGGCGGCAGACAAAAGCAAAGGGAGGCATGTTTATCTTAAAATCTATTATGGGGTTCTTGGAAAAAAATAAGAAAATCTGGCTCAGGTGGCGTTTAGTTTCACATGTTATCGGCTTGGAAAACCTCTTCGGGTCACATGAAGCTTATAATAATTCCACAGTAACTAAACTGATCGATGCCTCGCGCGAAGTGGCTTAACGCGAGATGCTAAACAGAGCCGGCGTGGATTCCATTTGGGCTGAAAATGACTTGAGATACTCTCTTTTCCTGGCATTAGTGTGATTGGTGATGGCTGAAATGGATTCGGATGCCGCAATCTTTAGAGGCTTTTATCTCCGAGCAGCGGGGAGGAGGTGGGGGGGGGGGAGAAGGAGAAATGCGAGAATCTGCATGACGATCGCCATCCTTCTTTCGCCTCATGGGTGGATGACATGCGGCGCACATTACCTCGGAAAGCAAGCTCACATTTATGTGCCGTGCGTGTGTCCTAAATTGTTTTTTTCTTTTTCCTCAAGTTCCACATGGGTTAATTCTCACAGGAAAGAAAAAGAAAAAAAAAAGAAAAGAAAAATAAGAGAAGAAAAAGGCAGCACAAGCACAAACCGAACCAGTCTGAAAATAAATCAATTCTTCTTGAACAGTTAGACCATAGAACACAACTCGGTTATTTGTTTCAATCGTATTATTTTTTCATTAAAAGTTTCAAACCATAGGGGAGGACATTTGTTTAACTAAACCATAGAAAATACAGAAAAAAGGGGGGGTACAATGTTGACACAGAGGACGTGAGAGAGAGGAATGGATGGATGGGACTGTTGAACTGGAACCTGAAAAAAGCAGACAGGATGGCACATATCAATGAGCAGCGTCTTCCCCCATCCCTCATCCCCTCTCCATCCAAAAAGAAACAGATGAAATAAAAAAAAAGAGAGGAAAGACTGAGACATAGAATGCTGTCGTCATCCGTTAGAAGGGAAAAGGAAATAAATGAAAGCGGGGTGCCTAAGGGGGCTACCAGTGTGAGAAACCTCAGTGAGATTTTACTTCCCCTTGCTATAAAAAAAACGGAACGGTGCAGAAATATTCTTCTTTTTCTCTTTTCCCCCCCAAATCATCAAACATTTGAAAGAGATTTTCTTTTTTTTTTTTTCTCCAGAATAAAATCAAGACATTTTTCTCAGAAATAAGTTTCTCATAGTGTTTTTTTAAGTTCATTTAAAAATGTTGTCAGTCCCAGACGTGTCAAGCCCCTGTTCTTTTTCAGTAGTCTTTGCGAAAAATATAGAGTAGAACAGTCTTCTTTTCATGTCTGTCCTCTGCAGCAGTAAACAAATACAGTATGGGATCCGACAGAGCACGTTGCAGGAGACGGGGAGCAGTGTGTGTGAGATCTTTGCGGAAAATCACTTATGTATAACTTTGCAGAGGTTCAGTATCTCTGTGTGCCTCTGTGTCTCGACACGAGCGCGTTTGTATTCGAGTGAGCGTCGTCTGCGTCTTCACACTTCGGTCTGGAAGTCCCCCTCAGACGAGTCGGGTGTGTTCGCGGAGGACGAGTCCCAGTTCTTATTGTGCAGCTCCATCCGGTCCTTCTGCTCCCCAGGTACGATGGACAGCTCGGGGGTCATGGTCTTGAAGCTGTCCCAGGAGCTCTGGTCCTCTGGGGTGGACTTGTCCTGATGGAGAAGGAGGACAAGGAAAAGGCAATCTAAGGACAAATACGCTCAAATACAAGAGGAAAAGCTCTGTTTTAATCCAAGTGGAGACTTATTTTTATGATTTGAACACCATTTTTAATATGCACCATTTAAACCCAGAGGTAATGGCATTCTGCTTGAATGTGTACCTATACCGTGCTATATTTAGCACCTTAAGAGTGCGCTCCCCGATTCAGCATTGTATTCTTATATAAGGCTGTCAGGCTCGCAACAGTGTGAATAAAAGGGATCAGAATCATGCAGCACAACCAGAGGTACTGTATTATTTACTCCACACAATCTTTTTTCCTTGTCCAAACCCGCCGCCTTGATTACCCACAATGCAACCTGACGGCCTTTGGTTCAGTCCGAGTGTAAACCTACCGTGACGTCACCCATTGGTTTGTGGACTAAGCCTCGAGGTGGACATTACAGCCACTGCCATCTTGATTGTTTTGGAGCCAGAAGTGACCTTATTTGGACGAAATAGTGGAACCAGCGCTGCCTCAAGTGGCATCACATGAGGCGATTTGTCAAGTTTCACATACCTCCCAAACCTGTTCAAATTTTCCAGTTGGTATTATGCTTGCATAGTACATATCCTTAAGTAAACTGATTTCAATCAATTATAAGCATGTAACTTTGGAAGCCAGGAGCTGGGGAGCTGGGGGCCCACAGTTCATGCTCACCCAGTTCATATTACACTGCTGGATTTATACGGCCCTGTTTTCCTGCCTAAATTCTGACATACTGTACTTCCTGAAGTATTGGATGCATTTATTCTGGTTTTGTCTCAAAATAAAGTGGATTAGATAATCTCTCAAATGTCATGCTTGTTTCCAGGAATTCTGGTCATCTGACTGTATGCACTTCTTGCAATGTGACTTCAAAAATTCCAAAATTTGGGCCGAATATCGTGTTATAATGATGGATAGAAATGATGGCCAACACTTTATTAAATTTAATTAAATGAAATCTGTCTTTAACCTTTAGAAATATCCACATACACTCAGAGAGGCCAACCACTCAGTGCCACTTCTGAGACCTCACAAATACTCAAAAGCAGGAGCGTACATACATGTAGTTCAAAGCAGCCGTCTGTCTTTCTATCATAAAAGTTACCACCGTTCTTTTATATACACATCTGAAACCTGTCCTTTATCTCCCACCTCTCCCAATCAGTAACTTTTCAAAAGAATGGAACCTCTTAGGCTCGGGCTCTGTGATCGCTGCGTGTGGTCCGCAGACGTTCCCACAAAGCATGTAAAATACATGTTGGGGGGATTAGCTGAAAAAACGGCATTAGAGGTAGCATTATGCATAAGATAAGGGCCATTATTCAAATCGCGCTCATTATCTCAGAGATAATGACTTCCACAGATAGGAGCCGGGAACGACGTGAGGGATCTCTATCCCAGGTGACTCCTGGTGGAGCAGAACACACATAGACAAAAATATACGAATAGGTAAATAACAAGACGGACTACATGTGGGGTTCTTCACAGACACAGTCGACTCAGCTGCAGCAGAACTCTTTGGACCACACAGGGCTGAATATTTCACACTCTAAACAAACATTTAGAGGATGATTACTCACAAAACATGTCTTGCCGGACAACATATGCTAGGTGAATGTATTTGAGAGGGAATGCCATGCTCCCGCCTATAGTATGTTTAAGAATCTACATCTACATCAAATCCTTTAGAGCACGAGTGTATCTGCAACTCAGCTATCATTCTGTTCTCTGTATTCTTGTGCCACAATCCCACCTCCCCTCACTGCACCAACGCTTATAGAGTGGAATTCACATGGAATTCACTTTGAGCTATTCACGCCCTCATTCCCCGTCTATCTCTTCATCCGACACACACGCGCACACACACACACAACTCATTGATCTGCAGTAGCACAGCACTCCCTTCCCCCTCTTGCAGCGTGATGATCGTCGACGGAGCGCTAGGGGGCAATATCTGCCTGATTATCATTCTCCCTGCGTCACAGCCTGACAGTTGGTAAAATGAATACAAAAGGCATAATCTGGGAGCCAATTTGCATGCTAAATGCTGGCGAAGGAACATTTTGTAATGCAGGAGTGTGGGTAATGCTGCAGTTAAGCCCAACTTTATCCCTGGGAGACTAGGCTAACGCGATTGTGCTGCCACTGCGTGTCTATCCGTTCCCTTTTCGCCATCTCTGCCTGCCTCCCCCCCCCCGCCCCCCCTCCCTCCTCCTCGCCCCGGAGCCCCCCATCTCATCCCTCTCTCTTTCTCTCTATCTGCCAGAAAGCCCCTCTACTTACACTCGACGAGTTCTTTTCACCTCCGGCAGACGAAATGCTCCATCGCTTTTCCCTCTGTGGTGATGAAATGGGAGGGAGCAGACAAGGAGGGAGTGACGAGAGGGAGAGAGAGAGGTGTGGGGGGGTGGGGGGAGAAAGAGAGAGAAGAAGGGGGAGGGAGGTGAGGGGGGGGGTCACAGTCACTCACAACTCTGCCCTGAAACAATAGCATTGTTCCCACACCTTCGGCAGGTGAGCGGGGCAGTTGTTGCTTGGCGCTTACACCTCTCCCCCGCTCGCTCTCTCTGTTATCTCCACAATCCCCTCTCACCAGCTCTCTCACGACAAACTCCAACAGGCTCACGACATTCGCACGTGAACAGAAACAATGATCGAAGAACACAACTTCTGCACGGGTGTACAGGCGTAATCGCAGCGCGCTGGAACAGGCAGTATTTTTAACACCCTGCGCTGTCGAAGATAAGAGGAGAAACTGGCGAAGCAAGGATGGAGTGACGGAGAGATTCTACATGCTACGCACCACTAATAGCAACTACGACTACTACAAAGAAGATGAGAGAAAGGGCGGCATGTGGGCGTAAAGGAATCTGATTCTAAAAGCCGTAACGCTGAGTCTGCCGTGCAGCGCTCGAGGCTCCGGAGCTCATGTATTCTAAATAATGTTGAAAGGGGATAACTAATCTGGTTATTAGTGCATGGAATTGCTATCTACACTATCTGCATTATTGATTTGACGCTATATGTGTTAACACAAGACATAAAATAGTTAAAGCCAGGCTATAAAATGGACATTGCTGACTGTGTATGTTCCGCCTCTGGCTTAAACACATAAACTTCCACTGCTGTACCTCTGCAGTGTCATCTATTGTTTTTTTATGGCTTTTTTTTTTTCTTTTTTAGCAAACTGCTGCTTACGGCGGCTTGCCTCTGTTGGGTGGGCTGTTGTTTTTTTTGTCCAACATGCACAGGTGTTCTGAAGTTACGAGAGTTTTCCGAGTTGGCTGGTCGGATTGTGAGCTGGTGATGAGTCCAGCAACAATGAGGAAAAAAAACAAGAAAATGGTCATGGGGTGTTTGGGGACGGTAAGCTCGCGTCATTTGTGCTTTGCGAAATCCCAGTCTGCCTCAAGTCTGGGCCCAAATTGATTCCCCACAGCGGCTCTAACAACTCGGCTAATATTGACTGGAGATTGTTTCTGGATAGAAGTATTTCAGGACATAGTGAAAAAAGTTTCCACAACACACAAGGGTAAGTTTGTGTTTTTATGTAATTTTGTTTTTTAATCAGTAAAAAAAAACAGCAGATGGAGGAAATCACTCGGTTTAGGAGAGATGTTTATGCAAGTGTTCTGGGGTGTGTCTTAATGAGTCAGTGTGTTTTAGCGGAGACAAACTTCTTGGTCCTGGTTTGTGAAAATGTCTCGAATTATCTCAGACTTAGCATATTGCCTCAGGGCGTCTTTATTAACTGCCATATGTTCCTTACCTAGCTTACTTTACATGCTGAAAATATATTGTTAATTTAAATTTCCAATTGTACACAACAGTTTGATGCTTCAAGATGATATATTGTCAGTGGCCTCAGTGGTTGAAGGTTACAGTACAGTACTTGGGTTAGAACATTTAGTCAAGTACAGGTTTAAAGCAACACTATGTACCTTTCTGGAGAAAGATAGCTGATAGTTGAGTCTCATTCCATCCATCCATCCATTATCTCTAACAACTTCTCCATCACCATGGGTGGCTGGAGCTGATCCCAGCTAACATTGGGCGAGTGGCCACGTACGCCTCAGACACCACTTCATCTAAGCGGTAATTCCCTGGCTGTCAGTATTTGACACCCTGGAAATGAGACTAGAAAATAAACTACCTTTCTCCAGAATCACTACAAAGTTACATCGTGTTGCTTTAAGGGATTTTAGCTTTACTTGAGTATTGAGTACTTTCTACTCTGATAATCATTTTTATTGCATTATAGCATTATTATAGCTTGGACTACCCCTCGTCATATAAAGTCGTGGAAGTAGCTCCACTCACCTGCTACTTACATATTAATGCATAATTACCAAATGTTTATATGAATACAGTATCGGTAATTCCCTCACAAGGGCTATCTTTCTACATTTTCTTTATTTTTATTACTGCTAATAATACTTGTACATGTATAGTTTTTTCAATGCATTTCTTGAAAAGGGGTACATCTAAATAACAGTGTTGCAAGTGTTCATTAAGTCAACAATTTGATTTCTGCATGGACAAAACAGATTTATCAATAGTGTCTTTCTCTCTTTTAGTTGCTTTTGACTGTCATGTCCAAATATGCAGCACTTGCTTATAAGCCTATGATGTCATGGATAATAGGATGAACGTTATCTGTGCTAAGCTGAATTTATGACTGGCAAACCTTTTTTTCTGGTCACTTTCTCTCACCACAGTCACTGCCTTTATACTTCTGACTGATCAGCATTCAAAGCATCAATCATGACTCAGTGATTAACATCTAGAACCACAGTTTGCGCACCAACAGTGTCTTAAATGGACCTTGCAATACGAGTTTTCACTCAGTAATCATATACCTTAACAATGTCAAGCGCTTTAATGACTCACCTACAGAGTGGCTTTCAATGGGTCCTTGAGGAGACCCATTGAAAGTTTCCATTATGTTTTTGCATGGCACAGCAGGGGCAAGTGGAGCTAATGTGGCCACGAGGACGCATTGTCTGTGAACAATCTAAAAGTGTTTGTCTAATCGCTCAACTCTAGAAGTTTCAGGCAAACTACACGATTTTCTGAGAGAGAATGCTGCAGTCTGCAAGCATGACTAAGCGAAGAAAACAGTTTGTAGGGATGGCACATACTAGAAAAAGATGCTACAGCACAAACATCTAAAGCCATCTCGAGAAGCCTCGGTGTTGGTGGATGAGGCCCACTCTCTGCCACTCAGTCCCCCTCATTTGGACCGTGGAATGGAAAATCGTGTCTGGATGTGGGTGAGCAATGTAGCAGGCTGTCTTTGGGAGATGATGGGGGAGGACAGGTGGTCGTGGGTAAGCGGGTTAACTTTACCTTTGTTGACTTGGATGCCCGTGGTTCTGCTGACTGTCTGGCTACATTCAAACTGGGACATGATAACAAGCATGCAACACAAGGCCCCAGTCAGCCAACAAAGGACATAAAACAGGAAAACAAAAAAGCAGAAATCAATAAAATGTGGCAGTAAGGCGAAGAAAAGACATACACTGAGAGTGAGGCTCACATGAACACAACTCAAATCACATTTATACATGATGTAAATGAGAAAAAAAACATCAAGAGCAGACTGAGCGGATATCAGAACATGGCTGCTGTGTCATACCTGTCAGTGGGCTTTGGGTCATTGAACCAGAACGGCAGCATTTCAAAGTTTCTGTGTGTGTTTGTTTCATTATATCAAGACGGAATTCAGACTGCCTATTCAGCACCAGCATAATTTATTAGAGGGCACAAAAATAGACTAACTGGGCATAACACTCTTTAGCACCATTTACCCCTTAGCTGGGAAGGAATCTGTGTCACAAGTAATAAGGCCCTTCAAAGGAGCCAAATCTGGAGAATGTAGGGCAAATAAATTCTATTAGTACAACACATTGGGAACAAACGAGCAATCAGACACACAGGCTTGGTTCGCCACCAACGGTGCAATGCAGCGCAATGCAATCCAAGGCCAGTGATCCTATAGAAAAAAAAAAAAAAACAGTTCCAGCTCGAGATTCGGCCCCTTTCACCTCCCTTTAATTGGCCCAAGGACACTAAATGAGCTAAATTAGTATTGTGCCTGTTGGTGCACGAAGCCAGTGTTAGGCTTGTTCCGCCTGGGCTAACCGTCCCCTCATTAGGAGCCACTGATAGAGCCAGTGTGCAAAAGCTACACTCCGCCAGTCCTTGGTTTTCATGGGCAATTTGTGTGGAAGGGTGAAAACAGCTGATGAGTTTATACTCGGCACGGAGAAGGGGGCAAGGAAATAATTAAAAACAAGCTAATGAGAGGAATTAATTATTCAATTAATGCCTCAAACGTGCCACCGAGGGCTGAGTTTAGAGGGAGGAATGGGAAAACGAGGGCAACGGCGAGAGAGAAAATGTCAAGCCGTGAGGATGAATAGAAGGGGAGAATGAGATATGAAGAGGAAGAAGGGGGAGAGGACTCGGTTTATTGCTTGAATGTGAAATTGAAGCCCCTCAGCTTAATGCCAGCAAATTGACTATCAAGACCAGCGGGGGTGTGCAAGTGCAGGCAAATTGCCCCCCACTGAATCAACAAAAATGGAGTCTTTTGTCATTTAGAATTATACATCTTCATTTTACAAGAGACATCCGCAAAGCATTCGTATTACCTTGGCCAAACTTGCCTTTAGTGGAGTAAAAAATAGCTGGAATATCAGTAACAGCCACTAATGTTAACTGTGGATGCATAAAGAGAGCACCCCAGGTCTCACCTCTCCTTAATGGGGCAGGATAAAACCGTCTTACAATATATTCCCATATGTAGCCTAGCAGATGAAAGGATTCCATCATAGAATTCAAATGCACGCCTACGGCCACTCGGGCTGTATTGCAAAATACATCTTTCACTATCGGAAATTTGCTCGCCGTCCCCGCTCTCATCTGGCGTGAGCGAAATCACAACAACGCAAGAGCACTTGTTCCCTTTGTCTTTCTCTCCACCCCACTGTGTTCTGCACAACTCCTCGCTGTCTATCTGGAGAGGGAAGCCGAGCACGCTTCATTTCATCAAGAACACAGCAGACGACGGGATGGAAATATATCCCATTTGAGAGCTAAAAAATGCATCAGTCGGGCCATTACGCAGTGCGAACTCTCTCTCTCTCTCTCTCTTTCTCTCCCTCTCACACACACACATACACACTGTTCAGTCCGCACAACACTGCATCACTGGGCACTGGATGCAAATGCGTGTTACGACCTTCTGAACCCCGCGGAGAGGGTAGAAAATGACAGGCTAACTCCGCAGTGACGGAGGCCAAGAAGCGCTTCTATATCTAAACATTAGCGCAGGCAGTAATGCTGATACATACTGTGTTATGTACACACTCCAATCCACTCTGTCTTTCAGTAACCCCACTGACTCCATTTGTACCCTGCCTCCATTAGGGGAGACACAATGAAAATGGACTCAATCCGCCTGCCGGCCATATGGCCCCTGCCAGAGCGTCCACTGTACTTAAAAGAGATTTGAATTTGTTTTGTATCATTAGCATTAATGTGAAGCCCACTTTCTGTCCACTTTAGCAGAGTATAATACAAATGCAACAGATATTATTCTCTTACGGGGCCAGACGACGGTGTATTTAACCAAAACACTTGATTCAAGGTCAGGGCGCTGCTGTTGTGATGTCAACAAAGGAAAATGAAAGCTAACAATCAATCAACACAAACTGGCAGCGACCCCTGTGACTCTTGAAGCCACTTTTCCGGAATGCTAAAGAATTGCTATGTATCTTCCTGCATTCAGAATGCGGACAGATGTCCAAAACCAGCGGGAGAATTATGTCTGTGTCACAGCCTGCAACTGACCTTTGTTAGCCATAGTTTAGGAGTAAGCCGTTTCGCAGAGCAGAATTTAAAAGGTCATGTATAACTACAGGATATGTAACAGAGGGCAACATGTGCATCTATATTTAGATAACGGCCAAATAGAAAAAGACAGACAAGGTGATTATGGGGAGTCTTGTGACCCCCCCCTCCATCCGGTCAGGTTTTTCTCCTGCGATTACTTCTATTGAGTGCAACACTGAGTCACCACTTGACAGCCAGTAGCTATACGTGTGTTAAGTATAGGTATCACCAGTTACCGGACCAGCAACAAGTTAACAACAGTGTGAGTAGGTGGTATGGAGAGAAAAGGAAAGACAAGAAAAGCCGGAATCAAGTGACTGAAGTGTGTGTATTCTATCTGTGAAAGCACATGCCCAAGACCACTTTAAGCCCACTGCTCTTACACAGAAAATTGGATCAGATGTGAAGGTCTGTGTGTGTGTGTGAAGGTCTGTCTGTGTTTGTGTGCCAGCTTCTGATATCCACTCATCTCCTCAACACAGCCAACACAAAGACCTTACCTTTCCAGAGACGTAAAATGGATCAGGTCTCCTCTGACCCCATAATCCTTTGTGCTATCTGTGACTAGCACCCATACAAAGTGCATCGTGTTTGGCCCGTTTTAGTGCCAATGAGCTAGTTTATGAGCAGGATATCGTGGTTTATGAGGTGATTATAAATCAGTTTGGGTGGGTCATTGTCTTTATGAACTGATTTATCACTTGGTTATGGTGTTTAGATCGCACCGTTTATTTCAGGCACTGAAATGGGCACAATGACTTTATGGATTGTCACACCACACACTATGGTGCCACAGCAAATGAGAACACAACCAACAAAACACCAACAACAAAAAAAAAAGCCCTTCTATGTTTTGTTTTATCATGGGAGATAAATCCAGTCCTGCATCAGACCACCTTACAAATCCATCTCAGGTTGCAGTGAGTCCAGGTTGTGTATTTCAATGTGGATTTGCGTAGGACTTGATGGAGGAAAGGGAATCAGCATTCATTGGATGAATGCAAAATCACAGGGGGGTACAAGCTGTGATGCAATGAACTATTACACCACCACACCACTAGAAGACCATCTAATATTTAGGCTTATCAAACACAGTCACTTCACGTAGAGACAGCGCTGACAGGAGGCAGATGAGCAGCTACATGGAGCGAGTTCATAGTTTGATGCTGTCTGCGTGGCTGTAGCTGCAAATAATTACAGTCTTGAAATAGCAGGCTCATCTATGTCACGTGTAGTCGAGCACGTAATGCGTAAGAGCCGTTCTCTGAAATTACTGTTCACTAAACCCCAGCCCCTTAATTATTAGTGTTGCTCCTGTCAAGCTTTAAATACACGTATGCAGTTTATGATGATAACGGTGGAAGATTTACCATCAAAATCCTTAGTAGTTTTTGAAAGAGTTGGTCCTTGATTTTGGACAGAGGTCAATAAAAAATTGTCATTTTTAGGTGGTAACTGTTGATTTTGCCGTCCAAAATGATCTGCTGTAGCTACAGTAGCTAACTAATCAAGCTAGTGTTATCATTGGTCAGCTATGTCTCCGTCTGTCTTTGAAAACTAGTTTAAAAAAGCGAATCTTTGAAGAAAGCTGTAAAACATCCACTTGCTACCTGCATACATTAAATACTGCAAAAGACTGAAGCTAAAGATGCATGACCCTGCGAAAGGTTAGCTAGTAGTTCGTCATAGCGCTGTACAGTATAATAAGTGTGATAAGGGGATATTAAGTTGTTTAGCCCTGTTTCCTATGAGGATGTGTTTGGTAAACTTAACTTTATCTCAGGCTATGTAAGCTGGGGTGGCTGTTAACTCTACCCACATCCCAACATAGAGCAGAAACGGAACTGCTAATGTTAGCCTAAACTCCTATGTTGCATCCAGGACCACCTTCCAAGGTGGGAAAATGCTGCACAGTGGATGAGCAGGGCTTTTAATACAACTCGTAACCACACAAACTAAGGATATGCTCCTTTGCCTTAAGTAATGCTCAGCTACTTTATGTAGTAAGCTAGTTAGCGAGACATGCTCCCAATTGCAGCTTACATTGGAGCAGATGAACACACTGTTTGATCACTTCCTGACACTTATGGAAAGGCTAGAAACCAACCCCA
Organism: Lagodon rhomboides; assembly: GCA_039737535.1. Taxonomy (NCBI): domain Eukaryota; kingdom Metazoa; phylum Chordata; class Actinopteri; order Spariformes; family Sparidae; genus Lagodon; species Lagodon rhomboides. The sequence goes on along the minus strand of CM077799.1, from coordinate 20,066,015 downwards.
TGAATGCTGATTCTCTCTTAGTACAGCCACATGCCCACAGCTTCAGCATGTGGAGAAATCAAAATCTTGACAGGCCTGCCATGCCTACTTACGATGCTAAGCTATGATCAGACAATCGCTGATTGAGGAGGAGGTTTCGCCAACAGTCAATTTTTTGCAGCACAGAAACACAGACACAGCAAACTTTGAGATACAGTAGCATGTAGCGCATCAACTCATTGGGCTTAGAGTGAGTTAGAGGGGCTCTACTGCACGAGGTTTATGAGGGGTTTAGTATGTCTTACGTTGACTTTCTTTGTAAACGAGGGACGCTCTGCGCACTAGTGACGGCTCGGTGTTGTGCCTCGGAGGTGGGCGAGGGGGGACCTGTGTTGGGTGAACACCGGCCGTATTGGTTAGTGGGGGTTACAGGTTGTTTAGGGTATGGGTTAGAGCACTGTTTAGGCACTTTAAAGGAGAGAGAGGCCTGCGAAAGTCAAGGCGGTTAATGAGTTTTTGAGGTAACGTTGCTTGAGGTAGATGACTCATCGTTAGGCGTAAGGGGGAGTGAGGGGTTTCCTTCTACTGGTTTTTACCTGGAACTGGTTTGCCTCTCTCATTAAAAGGTAAAATGGTCAACAGGGCCAGTCCTTAAGCTACAAAGTCAAGTGGCTGAGAATCAACTTTCACAGTACTCTTAGTGTCCATCTGTGAGGACATATCCTGGTGAAATGAAATTATGTTGCTATTAAATTATAGCACTCATGTAGCATATATGAATATCACTGTCAGTGTTTGTCATATGGCCTAGAAAGGAGGTTATTACAGTTATTAAAAAACGATTATATCATTACTCATGCAGTAATTGTCTCCTAAACACAGTTTATGTGCTTCAAACAAGGGCAGTGCAACACACTCATCTCAAACATGAAACAGACAAAGGAACAAGAGGACACATACACACACATACACACTCATGCCACACACATAGGCACTCTGATAATGCAAGTGTGTGGACATGCACACCCACCCACATAGACACACACACACACCCCTCTCATCTCCATAATTACTGTATAGTCAGCATGTCCATGTCTGGGGGTGACTCTCAAAGTGAGATGTTGACAACAGCAGAGCTGAACTCAAGCTGGGTCCTGTCAAAGGCCTGACACTGATACCATTATCTGTGTAATTATTCACAGTTAAGTGAACTGCCTACTTACTTTTAACATAATGGACTCGGATGATTAAGCCATATCTACGCTGCCTTTTCATTTTGTAACTTCAGTGACGTCACTAACCCAGAGGAAATAAATAATAATACATTCAATTTTTTGATAGAGAAATATGCATTCCAATTTGTCTTAATTAGTTTAAATACTGCCTATCTATCATTTGTGGCCAGGCTTTCATTTCTGTTACATTTGGGCATAATCTCAAAGCGCACCTGAGCTCCCTCTGAGGCACATTAGCATGCTACAGCGCAACTGTTAAGAACCACAGACTTCTAATATATGGCTCATGCCTCTGCAAGCAGCCTGCCATTTTTCTTCTCTTCCATGAAATATTTGCTCGGCATTAATGAATGGGGAGCTGGCCAGCGCTTCTGAAAATCTTGATCAAGACGTTGAGCAAATGAGGAGTGAAGGAAAAGGCCGCCAGTCTGGCACTGGGAAATGGCAGAGCTTGCGCGCGAGCGATGGTGTGTGTGTGCGTGTGTGTACGCGCAAGTGTGTGTACAGTACGTGTGTGGCTTCATGGCACCGGGAATGTGAGAGATGTCAGGCTGGCCTCTGTTCCTCTGCAGACGGTGTAAATTAGATGTGAACCAGAATGCCGCCGATGCCAAGGGAAAGTACACCTATCAAGGTTGACTAACTCATCATGGCTCTACGCTCTAAAGCGCCGCCGATGAGAGGCGTGCGGGCATGTGCGCGCGCGGTGAAATCTTAATGAAACTGGCCCTCTGAAGGTCAGCACGGAGCGAGCAGGGACTCTTTCGTCTGCTGCTAATGGTGTATTAATGATTCAGAAAAGTCTCACGCTCACAGGTGCCCCCCCAAGCACCCCGCTGACACACACACACGCCCACCTCACCACCCACACAGACACATGAAAAAACACTGTACAGTACATTGACAGATAATCCAATTAAAAAGACAGATTAACCAGTGTGACACAGGCATAGACAAAACACTTGTGTGTGTGGTGGAGGCACATGTGTTCGAGGTGAGAATAGTTTCACAGGTCTTAAACTGCAGAATTTGGATTTCGTTAACCAGCTGTGATTGATTATTTCCTGGCTAATGGCTCATGTGATCAGCTGTTTTGACAAGTATTTAACGAGGCACCGACCACAGGTGAATTAAGTTCAGGCCAATTAAAGCAGGTATAAAAAGATTTTTCTAGGAAAAAAAGCAGGAATAAAATGTGTTTCCAAAGTTTTATTCATGAGGTAGTTATTGTTCGATTCTCCACGGATGTGTCAGTAGTAGGGATTTTAATCAACTGGAAATGAAGAAACATTTATTCACCTCACATTCAAGTTCTCTTGTTCGAGCCAACAATTCTGTCACATTTGTAAGGCAGTAATTTGGCTGGAAAAACGACATAATTAATATACATTTTTCAAAAGTACCTACTGTTGGTGTATGATTGGAATTTTACTGGACTATAATCACCTGCAAGCTGCGTTTACAAATAAATGTCATGTCACTAGGTGCACGCTTAATTTGTGCCGGGGTCAGCGTTTGCTTTCCAGTGTCAATTCCTCAGTGTTAAAGTGGGGTGGGGTTTTAGGGTTGTGACAAGGTGCGGGAGGGGGTGGAGATGCATGGGGAGAGCGGGTTCCCATCCCGCCTTTGGGCAATGGTCTTACCTTGAATGTGGACATGGCTGGGTCCCTGCTATACCTGTCTATGGTGTGGAACTTGGACGAGTGGTTGAGCTCATGGTACAGCTCAGAATGTCTTTTGCGAGTGTGCATCACTTTCTGGAAGGGAAGAAAGGAAGGGACAGCAAAAATGAACCAAAGAGAAACAAAAAAAAAAAAAAAAGCAAAAAGGAAGGGGGGCCAGTATATGGGCAGGCAGGGGAACGGGAATGGGTAAAAGGCTGAGGGACTGCAGTGATACCAGCCATGAAAGGGGGGTTAGAGAGGGACGCCGACAGATCGATCGATTGCTGGCTCATGCTCATACATCATCCACTTCCTTTAGTCTTTCAGAATTTGGCAACTGGGAGTGCTGCAGAGGAGTTCCTTTAAGTGAAAATTTGGTGAAAATGACTGACAGAAATGCCATTGTCGCAGACTTCTGCCTGCGCTGGCCATTTAACTCGGGATTTTTTCTAACTCATTAAATGTCTAACAGACGGACTGAAATTTAACCCATGCCCTGGCAAATGGATATTGACAAAAAAATGCCTCCCCTGTTCTGAATATGCCTTCTTTGAAGGCAGCTACATTTCAGTCTTTAATTTTCTGACAGCAAACTGCATTTGTCAGTGCCACTGCTGTTGTCTCTCTGTGCTAATGGGCAGTGCTGGAGCTGCTCGGCAGTAGCTAATCGTCAAAGCAGCTTGCGAGGTTGAAAGTGACACAGGGGCAAGATGCCAGCACTCACACCCGCACACTTACCGGCCAGGACTGGCGCTTAGCAATGGCACCAATTACTTCAGAGTGGGCACTCTCATTTCTGCTCGGTTCACAAAGTGCTGCTTGTTCCTTGCTTTCGGTCTTTTTGCTGCTATGTATTTAGTTTTCTTTTTGGCATATCCTTGTCTGAGTCATATTATTTTAAAGTTCAATGAAATCTGTATCAACTATGATCTCCTGTAAGTGACGATCATAACCTTCAAAATAAAAAATAACACTAATTTACAGGGCAACTCCAACGATTTAACACTTAAAGTTCAGTTTACTTGTCACAAGGAGTACAGCTCACTACGAAAAGAGTAGGATTCCCCATCTTTGAAAAAATAACTCTGATGATGTCATCAGGTTGGGCCAGGGACCGGCATAACAGAAACCTTGTGTGCTTAAGGTGGGTCGTTTAAAAGAAATGGGACTTTAGGAGGCGTGGGGTCCTAATTAAAGACACTTTTGAGCTTCCTTAAGGGAAATATAGGATCCAGCATTGTGGGAGCTTGACCCATACTACAAACAGCATGTTCTCAGTCCCGGCTCGTCAGATACGGAGGCTTTTTTTAGTGGCCCTAAGCTTCAAACGGTGATGCTGCAGGTACCCATCTAGCATCACTTTTGCAAGTTAGCACGTTAAGTTAGCAATAATGAATATGCAACATCCAGTTAGACTTCTAAAATAAAGCTTGTGGCAAATGTTTCACATATTAAAGTTCTACGATAAAGTTGTGGAACAGTCAGTTTGATTAGGTTTAGGCACTAAAACTACTGGTTTGAGTTAAAATACTACTTGTGTATCTCATGTAATTCATCTAATGTTAGTTAAAAACAAGTCAGTTTTTACTTTTGGTTACACATGGGACTCAAATTCAGGACTCCTGTGTGAAATTCTTGTGCTTAACCCCCCACCAGCCCAACCTTTTCCCAAAAGGGACTTTGATTGCTCTTAATACAATTACACGAGGGGGGGTGGCTCCAGAAATTACACTCCGGGGACACCTACAGCGTCATGTTTTCAAGGTGGGCCACTGACCAAGCTGCCGTTTTTGACGCGCTGGGAGTGACAATGGCAAAATTGTACCAGACACTCTTAACAAACCTTGAACAAACTAGAACTGGCCCTAATCCGGGACACAGTTCAGTCAATTCTTGTGGGCTGGCACACGGTCTGTGTCTCCTGCAAGTTTCCCAACTTTAAGTGCAACGCTAAATCAATGGAGTACTCCTTTAAGTTTAAAAAAAAGGTTAATTTACCCTGATATACTGGCTTTAAATAATATATGTTGCAGTATTTCTTGTATGTAAAGTTAACTTTTGACATTCTCAAAAGATTGGCAAACTCAAAAACAAAAACACGGAAAAAAATCAGTTTACCTTCCATTAAATCATGGAAGTGTACACTTCCCTATTTGAGTGGTTCTTCTATGTCAAGCACTTTCTCACAGGTCAATCGATGAGAAAAGACTTGATTTCCAGGAGAGCCAATCTCCTTGCACTAAATTCATGCAGTTGGCCGCAAATGACTCTTCAGTAAATTTGCCAGATAGTTGAAACAATCAGCCATATTGTCACTGTTAGTAGCTTGTCACCACACATACCCTCGATGAAAGATATATCTCCGTGGTGGAGGGTGAATGTCCAGTCTTTACAACAGTCTAAATGAGACAGAATTCTCACCCATAAGCAGCAATGCAAAGGGAGCTACTGTGTTTTATTTGCAAAGGAATACTCTCTAGAGACTGGAGATTCACAGGACACCCAGGTCACTCTGACACAGACATACTCGCACACTGCCAAACCATGTCGTTCCAACAGATATAACCAGCCAATCAACTACGACGACATACGTTTTGACCCAGAACTGAGTTACTTAATTTCATTCAGACACAAGAAGCACTCTACTTTGCTGTTTCTTCAACCAGGACCCCCACAGTGACATGACAGCATCGTTTGATTGACTTGTGCATGACAGTGGAACATTTTGGTTTGCATGATGCTATGATTAATTGACACGCAAGTTCATTAATTAAGACAGATAATAGGCAGGGACAGGTTTAAGGCCTTTGTTGGAGAAACAGCACATTATGTAAGGTAGGTCTGAAACAGTTCATAGTTCTAAATGCAAGGGAGAAACAGGTGCGAAGGGAGGGGTTTAGCGATGCTTTTTGCTCCTCTATGCGTTACTCAAGTCCTGGCAGAAGCACAAGAAAGCAGAGACAGGCTGATGACAGGGGGTGACAGGTCCGAGATCTTACCTCGAAGTCCAGCTCAGAGTACCGTACTCTTTTCCTCTGGAAGAGGAGGGGGCAGGGGGAGAGAAGAAAGCATCAATGACCAGCCCTCGACCATTATAGAACTTAAGACCTCTATCTCAGATGTATCTGTGGATCTCTCGGCGCCATTGTTCAGTAACAAGAGGAGGGCTAATAATGCACTGGCTGCCCAACATGATACAGACATTCTTACAAATGTCAAGGCAAAAAGCAAATTATTCAGTCTATTTCAACGTAATGAGATTAGTGCAGTGGAACAGCCCAGAATTAGAATGAAATAATAATTTCTCGGCTCACATACTCTCAAATACATTCATTACAACCCTGGCATAAATCACCCTCTCTGCTATTTTTGGAGAATTTGTTGGAGACATTCCAATTAAAAAAGAGCTGCAACAAACATATGAGAGATGCTTTTCATCCTCTAATCTTGTTTGGACCCCACCACTCTCTTCTTAAGTGCCTCCGTAGCTGTAGCGAGTGGCACACACAAGCCGCCAATTTAACAGCTGCAGACATTTCCAACTCATCTGGCCCTGACATTGCGTTGCATTACATTCCATCTCCGACTTCCTATCTGGCGCTCACTGTCTGCCAGATTTGCATTTGGCAGCGAGAAGGGGCCGCTCTCCACAGTTAGTTAAAAGCTGCATTCATTCCTTGAAAGGGCAGAGTTGCTGATCTGATGCTATGGCAGCCAAGGATTTAAAAGGTAAAGGAATGCAAACAGATAGAGAGGCAAGAGACGTCCTTTTCACTCTGCGAACCTCGCTCCCTCTGAAAGACAATACAATTACCGTCCTCCTATAGGGGAATCCTTACCTTACACAGAGAAACTCCGTGATAGTTTGCTTCGTAACATGGCAGACATGCAACATGCATATACAGGTAGAGTATATTGCATGTTTTGGTGGGGACGCACATATAGCAGTCATTAACTCACTCATACAAAATTCATAAGGAATACTTCGCTCCTGTTATGATGGCATGACGGTCCAATAGCCAACCACAGTCTCATGCTAGCTTCTCATTTGTTTGCATGTATTCAGTGTCGTAAATCGTATGATAATCTGACCTTTACAGCCAACAGTTTCTTGTAAAGAGATATTCATTTACATTCCAATACTTCCCCCGTTGCTTTTCTATTGTACAATGTTGTGGTATTACACCCTGGGAACCTTTCTTACGCCTCCATTAGATCATTTAGAGTATTAATTTACAAGCTTCTAACTAAAAATCAACAGCGAAATGAACACAGAGTACATTTGCGTGATCCCCCCATTAAGCGTCACCATGTTTGAATTGGGGAGTAAAACACTGCTGTGATTTAATCTTGAGAGGCACGCGCTGATATCCATCTCGAAATCAAGCATATTCAAACAGGGTGAAATGATAGCCGTAAATTACATCCCGCAGGTTTCTCCGCTCATTTTTTTTTTTTCCGTCGGTATTCATGAGTGCACTCGCGGCTCTTCTGACAGTGATTTCTTATGAGTTTTAATGACTCGTCCTTAACGTCCTCAGCCCTAAATGAAGCATCTGCACTTTTCGGCGAAAGTGTCGTTTCCATCTCTTTAATCAACCTTGTGAATCAGCGAGATGCCATTGGGGGAAAAATTCAAAGTGCGCGTATATGCGCGCGTGTTTATGTATCCATGTTATCTGGTTCTTGTTTTTGTGTGTACGTTGATCAGTGTGTGTGTGTAAATATGTGTAAAATTATGGTGGGCTGAGAGACATTCGCCGGGGGTATTTCCTCTGATCCTGTCTGTCTCAGTCCATCTGCTACGCCACCTTGTGCGGTTAGGAGGGGGTATCACACACGCATTACACACTCTCTCACACACACATAGTTAACGAAGAAAAAGCTGTCTGTCATTAGTAGGGTAACTCATTTCAACGCTCATTGTCTCAGTCAGCGGCAGTAAATACTACTCAGCTGAAAATAATAGCAGTTGTTATAGCAGGCTTCTACTATGGCACACCACTGTGTGCAAGACTCAATGGGGCTGTGTATCACAGACAATATGTGTTAGAAATTGCCTAAACTTGGATATCAGCTACATAGACTGACTTCTCTTTTCCATATTTTGGTCTAGCCTACTTTTGTGCCCCTTCTGCATGAAAAGACTGGGTTCAGAGAGTTTCTACAGATGACAGCAGAGGAGAGGAGGAAAGAGGGAGAAAGGAGAGGAGGTATTCTGCTCTCATAGGCTATAGCTCGGTTCCTGGCTCCTTGGCCTGTCTGCAAACTGTTGGCGAGCTCGTGGGTTGCGTCTTTGAATAGTTCACACATGACAAGGGAGTGAGCACTAATTTGCCTCTGATCTGGGGCTTCTTCCATGTGATCTCCGTCAGACGCTTGAAAATCAGAACAAAAATCTTGTGCCATGAAACTTAAAATAGCTGTTTAAATTCCTTGCATACCCACTCACCTTAAATAACTAGACTTTTTCTGCGAATAGTTTTCCTTATTCCTGCTTTCTTTGTCACTCCACCTAAACAACTTCACTTCTATAGCCACACGACTGGCACATCAACAACTCTAAACCAGTGTTAGAAGTGTGTACTTGAGTGAAAGATGGTGGAGAGGATGAACCACCACTGGGAACCCCTCCTTCATCCCTCATCCCTCGACCTCTTACCCACCTCTAGGGATCCTGCTGAGAGGCTGGTGTTGGCATTGGTGCTGCCAAGGTTGCGTGGCAGGGTCCTGGTTCTCTCCACTGTGGTTCCCCCGGTCAGAATCTGTCTGACCGACGGCCTCTGGCCTGGCTTCAGCTGGAGCGAATGCCCATGGGCGTGCAGGTGTCCTCCGTGGGAGTGTACAAGACCACCCTGAGCCATCATGTGGCTGTGCCCGTGGGGCATGGTTTTGATCGTCCCATAGGAGCGGTTGAGGTTCATGGTGATGTTCATGTCGCCCACACTGGACGGCACAAAATCCGCCGGGTAGGCCTCGCTCTCAGCCGGGTGGAGGGTCAGGGGAGAGGGAGGCGGGGGGAATGGGGGATCATCCACCGCGATGTTGAGAGGCTTGTCCTCGCCCCCTAGTCCCAGGCCTCCTCCTTGGGAGGAGGGCACTGGAGGTTTGAGACTGACCGTCCTACGAGGTAAGACCATGTAGTCTCCCTCCCCACCTCCACTACTTCCTCCTCCCCCTCCTCCTCCACTTCCACCGCTTCCAGCACTTCCGTCCTGGGAGGTGTTGGAGGAAGTGGGCGGTCGAGCCCATCCCAGGCCACTCTCGGTGCACAGGTAGATTGGAGCGCCGCTGCGTTGCTGCCCCTGCTGCCTCTGCTGGTCCACATTCACCTCCTTCTTCAGGGACGTCTCGCTCAGCTCGTTGAGGCCGCCGAGGGGTGGAACCTTGTGGACAAAACAGGAAAGTTTTAGTTATACCAGTATTCCCTTGAAACAAGATAATCTTATTTTAGTTAATCTTCACTCAGATCCTGTGGCTGGAAATAATTTGTCAATTGTCCGCGAGGCTGCTAAGTTTCGTAAGATGGACTTTTTCGTCTTTTGATTTAACTACTTTTCAAACTTTACAGCCACATTATGTCAAATTTTTATGTGATTGCATATATTTTATGCTATAAATTTACAATTTACTAGTCGTGGCTTTAAGGGCAATTAATGCTTATTATCTTTAGTTCTATCTGGTTCTTTTTCTTCAGTTTATGGTCAGAGAAGTTGGTAGTCATCCAAGTAAACTTCAAGCCCCTACCTGTACGATGAGGTTGGGCGGTGGGATGTTCCCAGGGAGGGAGCTGAAGTTGACCCCAACTCCTCCCTCCTGATGGGCTGCAAGCTTGGGATCATCCTCGTCATCCAGGGAGATGCGGGATAGGGTCCCAGTTATGGTGGCCGGGTTACAAGTGTTTACCTCCTTGAATATGACTGGAAAGAGATGCGGGGAGGCAAAGGAAGCAGTGGAGACAGCAAGAGAGTGGAAGAAGAGGTAGAGGAACATTTGGAGGGAGAAAGATGAATGGATATTGAATTGAAATTATTATTATTTTTTAATTTACACAGGAAGAGAGAGGCAGGCAAAACATAAAAAAAAACATAAAACATAAATGAAATAGTGTTGGAAGTTTGCTTGCAGCATTCATCTCCAAAGAAAAGTTTCACTTCTCATCTTGCACTTATATGGTTTACAGCATGATGTTTTGTTTTGTCTCTGACACTGTGACCTTAAGTCTCGCTCCATCTCAAGATTTGCCGGTGAGCCAAGGTTTTTATTAGCTTGGTGAAAGAGCCACAGTGCAAAATGCTGTGTGCTCCAAATGAAATGGACCCAAATTCCCTCCTGTGCGATAGCTTGCTCCCCAGCTTATTTTCTTTCATGATGCCGTAAATAAAAAACAGAACATAAAACTACTACTACAGAGGCTTTGGGTTAGCTTTCATGCATGTTGCTGAGGGAAAAACTAGTACTAGACATTTCTAGAATAGCTACTCCCAGACTGACTACGACATGCTGATGAGAGACATTGTTTAATCACAACCGACATCAATCTATCATCACAATCAAACACAACTCAAACCATCTGGAAGTGCATGCTAGATATCATGCACATCATTCTGTCATCATCAGAGGATTGAATGTGAGAAAATGTCAAGCTTCACGTTTGATCAAAAAACTGGGGCTGGATCCTGCTGATTCTGAGCAGATTAGCAAGGACTGAGGCTGAGAACAGAATCTAGCATTTTCTCTGCTTCAGCGTCCTGTTGGTGCAAAGTGATGCGACAGGACTGGACAGATTTTGGGACGTCTGCCCAATCTGATCCCTTCACATCTGCAACCAACAGTGAAGACCGAGAGAATGACCTAAAGACGAATCCGGTGCTCTCAAGCAATGCCGCCATTACTGGAGTGGCACATTTACACTTCCAGCGAAAATTAGAGATGATTGGGTTAGTCACTGTCGGCAATCAGCACTTTGAATAGATGAAGGTAGTCTGTGAGAATGTGAAAGTTATTCAGTCTGAAAGCGCGAGGCTGAAATTAATTATGACACAGCCTTTGGGGGGAAAAAACTAACAAACTGCTCCCATCCGTCTTCTGGAGTGTGGACGTCAAAGTGCTGTGTGGGATAACCCAGGAGGAATTATTTGCCAGCTTTGAATTTGAATCATCAAACTTGATGATGATTTCTTGTATTTCAGTCAGAGGATATTAATTATTTCATAAAAAGACTTGGATACACTGGATACTGTACAAGTGGAAAACTTAAGAGAGCACTAGTTAGCAAGAGATGCGGGTGGGTGGCGGGCTCATCATCGGCCTGTGGAGGCGGATGTCTTGGTCTTAAACGGTCCCTGGTCATTCAAGTTGTGATGGAAAAATGGAGATTTATAAAAGCAGAATTTATCACACCGAGTTATTGCTTCAGGCTTTTGTTTTTTAAAGAGCCATTGCAAGATATTATAAGAGGCCACTTGTTAAAACTGGACTTAATTTCACTGAAAAGTATACATTTTGTTGCGAAATCCTTCATGTACGTGACAGTTAGTTGCCACTGCAGTAATGGCGGCTCGTTTACTTCCAGCTACAACCTGGATTCATCTGTAGGAATTATTTAAGTTTAGGGATCGACCAGGCAGTGTTAAGAAGGCCAGTTGGGTGCAACACTTACATGGGTGTCCTCGCTCTGCAAGGGTGGAGGGGGAAAGTGACTGTGTTAATATTTCAGAGCACAGCACAAAAACAGATTGTGGTACATCTGCAACACATCCAGACACGCAAAAGACCACTGTCACCGGCGAGTGAAACAGGTCTGAGCACATTGAGGAGTGTTATTATCATGCACAATTAAACACAGTCTCATCAAAACATATGCTCGCTGAACACTTATTGGGCAGTGTGATTGATTAGGCATAATAATTTGCGCACAACGGCGTCGGGATGTAGCACATCATCTCCCGTTGTTTCATCGATATGCACGGCGGGGGAGCTGAGAATGCTACGGCTCTCCGCTGCCTCGCCGCAAAACTAATCCTGTGTCGGACAAAGGGGGAGACAAAGGGAGACAGAGGAAGAGAAATCGGGTGGAAGGGAGCGCTCACCTGTTTGACATGCCAAGTCCACATCCTTCTCGAAATCCGTCTGAGAGAGGGAGGCAGGGCGGGAAGAGAGGAGAGACAGTGAGTGCCGACAAGTCACTACAGCTGCCACATGTGTAAAGTCCTGATGAGTGACTGGATATGAATGGTTATGCTGGACACAAAGACTCTCATGCTAATTTGAGTCTATAGAGAAGGATATGATCTGTTGCCGCACACTACAGCCTAGTCGATTAGTAAAGCCCTCTATGAACAAAAACAAAACATGAAGCCTCAAGTCATACTGTAAATATTCAGTTTCATTTCTTTTCTGGTGTATTTGTCCAAAGCCTTTTCAAACCGAAACCAACAAAACGAAACAAATGAGCAAATTCCTTGTATGTGAAAACCTATTTGGAAATAAAACCTGTTTCTGATTCTGAACAGAGAAAACAGAGAGAAGTCTGCGTGATGGGATGCACCGCTGCTACTTTGTTCACGATGTGTATCGGTTCACAGCGGCACATCCGAATGCAGTCTTTGAACGAGACGAGGAGAACACTGTGGAGTTTTGCCAGGTATGTAATGCTAATGTGTGCCTCATCAGTCACCTCTGCTGTCGAGCGAGTGGAAAACCGGGACAGAAATTTACACGGAAGCAAAACTATTATCTGCTGTGCCAGCCGAGGCAAAACTTTACCAGACCGAAACACTGACAAGACTGAAAAAATGGAGAATGTAGGAATACAAATGCTTTTCAGACTGGCGACCAAAACACAAACATCCACTTTCGCCTGCGCCCACTATTCAGATTTTTTTGGGGGAAGGACAAATGTTGTATTTTCATTTGCTTTGATCCAGATTTCACTTGAGGAATGCAGGGTGGCACGACTCCCTGCGGTAAAGAAAACACTCTCAGACCCGAACGGCGGTGGGTGGAATGAGGAAAAAGTGTTTCCAAAATGGCCACCACTCAAGTTTCCTCGACTTTCGTGAAAGTGAAGCTCATTGCTATGCAGTCGTGGTCCTCCCTTCTCCCGCGATCGGGCCTCCTCCTGTCCTCGGTGGGATTCACTTACAAAAGCCTTTGTTTGGATAATAAACTACAGATTTTAGACAGTTTGGGCACGCCACACAGGCAAAAAAGACGAGGAAGGAGGGTGGTATGATAAACCGAAAGAGACAAGGAGAGAATGTGTAAAGGTCTCAGAGGAGCAGGAAAGCTCTTAGTACGCAAATCACCCGCAGCACCATAAATGGGTCTCTACTTAATGGACGCATGCTGATATGAAAGAAATCTCTCTCTCTGTGCGTCTCTCTCTTTCCTCAGTCGATATGGAGAAAAACAAATCATCTTTATTTTAACTATAACGCACTCTCTCTGCAACAGCCTCACAGGTTAAGTACAGTGAGTCATCAACGTCAACTGTTGGGGGGGAAGAAAAAAACACATCACGAGGAAGCACAGTCCTATTCCTGAGGAAACATCCTGCAGCACTCTGGGCGACGTTACTGCTGGAAAATAAATACATCTTAATCAATCAAAAATGACCACAGTCATAAATAAACACTTTTTTTGCTACAGTAAAAGTCCTAGTTAGTATTCATAAATCACAGCTATTCATACTTAGATTAAAAAGGTGCAACATGTAATCAAAACAAAATTAAATTGGATGATAATTCATTTTGGTTAATTTTTACTGATTTCACAGTTTGAGAGAGATGAGCAGATGATTAGCTTGGCTTGGCTTAGCATGAAGACTAGAAACAGGGGAAAACAGCTAGCCTGGCAATATCATGTGACCAGACCATAAGAATAGTGTTGTTTCAACACAAAATTGAACACAAAGACACGTAAAGTTGCAACATAAAGCAATGTAAAGCTTCATCATATCAGTGGTTTGCAGAAACGTACATTGCCAGCATTTATTCTGGTGGGACTATTTCCTGGCAGAGAGAAGTTACCCTACTCCAAGATTTCAAATAGTCACTACACCGGGCTAAGAAATAGCCCACAGTCCTCTGTATAACAACATTGTGACACAGTTAAACCCTGTTTTTTGTACAAAAACTAAACAAACAAACAAACAAGATGTATACAGTCTTGTACTGAATAATGACAACTAAATCTTGAATCTTGACTAGCATGTTAATGACAGAGCGTAAGCGTGTGCTTAGTCTTTAAGCTAGGCTAAGCTAACAAGCTGCTGGCTATAGCTTCACATTTAGTGTACTGATGTGAGAGTGGTATCAATCTCTTGGCAACCAAGCACATAAGTGTATCTCTCAAATTGTCAAACTACTCCTTTAATATTTGCTGCGATGCTACTGTATGTTTTACACATTGCACCTTTCTGCATCTGCGGACCTGACTATTCACAGCGACTACTGGCCGTGTCTCGTCTACGGGTGACATACTGGTTGGCTGCCGATGTGGTTGTGGGCGTGGTTATGGTTATGAGCGTGGTTGTGGGCGTTGTTGAGGATGAGGTTATGCTCATGCGCGTGGCTGAGGGCATGGCTGTGCTCTAGCCCGTGGTTGTGGTTGCTGCGGGGCAGACTGTGGTAGTGGCCCTGCTGGCATGCCTGGAGGCACATCCGTGGGTACGTCTGCGGGGGGCCGCCCGTCAGGCACGGGGACGTGCCATAATGCAGGGAGCCAGGCGGCTGCCCACATTGGCCCACATTTTGACACTGCTGATGGTATAAAAGAGTAATGGAGAACAAAAAGTTGGAGCGGAAGTAAATAAAGAGGGAGGGAAATAAAGTATATATATATTCTTTTTTATATTTTTTTTTAGGAAGAGCACTGAGCTTCAAACAAATGATTTTTCTAAAGCTGGCTTTGATCCAACTTTAGAAGAAGATGGTGTAGTTACGGGTCTACATCTTGATGACGTCTCTAACATTCTAATTAGACTTCCTGTGTGATATAGCAAGAACACCTGAGAGGATGAAGTCACTGTAATTATGATGCTGATATAACTGGTGGCTGCTTCACCAAATGATCCATCACAATTAGTGCTCTCGAGGGTATTTGTTCTTCCATACAGCAGCTCTCCACGCATATGTGCAGTCTGAGACGATCTCTTCAAAGTCATGCAGACTAAGTGTGAAAAACTGGAGAAAACTTCAAGGTTCACCAGCTGTCATCCTTAATAGAGCAATAGTTGGCATAGCAACCCTGCCCGACTGCCAGCTGTGTGTATGATAACAATACATTTAAACAAAAATTTAAGAAGCACAGTTAGACTGTGAATGGTCCTCTCGGTTATGAAAAGAGAGACACAGAATGTGTCATAATGGTTTCCCTGAGCAGAATGATGGCTCCGAAGTTTAATCATGATAACCTCAGAGGGGCGTTCAGAAGCCCATAATCGTTACCGCAAACAGGTCTGAGGGAGAAATAAAGAGAGCGGCGCTGAGAGTCGCTCGTGCTCTCGTCGTAGCGGTGTGACCGTGCTGACATTGGCAAGGCAGTTCAAGTCTGTATGATTTATCACACTATTAGCCACATTTGGAACACATACAATAACCTTTACGGGAGCTCCGCGCTCCTCAAATAAAGATGAAGAAGTTTAGGTCAAAAGTAAATAAAAGTGCTGAATTGTCTGTTTTGGTTATACATGCAATGCTGTGGGCAACATACATCATTTTAGCTTAAATAAGTACTGACAAGGACAATGTCAAAAGTGCATTGATGTTAGCTTCAGCAGGATTTCAGAAATTAGTTGTCAGCCTTTTATGTCAATGTAGGAAGTTAGTTTGAAGACTGGGAGTGGAGTTTAATTTCTCTGAGGGATGAAATCAAACATTTTATGAGAAATAAAATGTGAAAATGCCTGATGCAAGAACAATGGTCAAGGGAAATTTGAGCGCTTCAATAATGGCAATCATGCTTCTCACTATTGCTGAAAGTTGAGGTCTGGTTAATGTCGCCATGTGGGATGAAATGGAATGCTATTCACCATGATCTGCACCTGTCCATTCTTGCAGGAGTCTGGTGAGTTTTCGCTGTCGTCTTTACATCCCCCCATCCGACAGCGCACCGCATCCTGCACCTGAAGACGGGGAATGGGGGACAGGGAGAGGGGGTAGAGGAGGGAAAAGTGGGAAGTTGGAGGAGTAATGTGCAGAGGAAAGAAGTTAGCGGAGGAACTTTTTAACTTGAGTTAGTTCGGCAAATGTTGGAGCATGGGGAACTCACTCCACAGACAATTTATATTCTTCATCTTTGTCACTGCAATGACAGATGTTCAGTGAATACTAAATTACATGAAAATGGCAAACGGAAACAGCTATATTCTTCAGAAAGTAGCTCAGCTCGTGGCTTACGTAACAGTCAGTGGAGCGGTGCTGAAAACGCACAGCGGTTCTTCAAAGAGGCCTATTTTAGCCTAATTAAAAACCAACGGCGGCGACGTATAGATGCTCTAACCCCTGGGCCTCTTCCAGTGTCATACTGTTCTTCTTTATCCTCCCACATACTAAAACAAACACACCGTGAGCTCGCTGTCAAAGAACTGGTACTTGTAACACGGCTCAAATCAAATGGATCCCTGTGTATTATGTTTCACAGTCAACTCCGAGATTCCCCCCCCTCCATAAGGCTCTGTATTATAGATAGCCTGGTTACCGGCTGAGGAGCAACATCATTTCTCAATGTTGCTGCTGTCAAATCCCATAAGAATCTCAATGGTGGATACAGGAGTGCTTGTGTAAGGAGCGGTGCAGGAGCGAACGGGAGCATCTTCACTCTCGCCGGGTGGTCTTATCTGTGTGTGTGTGTGTGTGAGTGCAGCTACAAATGGAGTGAATTGGAGTAGCATCCATGTCTGATTAATAGTGCATGGGTGAGGGTATTGCCTACATTGTTTCCTTCCGCCCGTCCGTCTCTTCTCTTTATGTCCGTGCTCATCCTCGCTGGCATTTGTTCCACATTCTCTGTTAGCGTGAGTGTGTGTGTGTGCGTGTGTTGGCGCCTGACGCGGCTCGTTCTGACTTCAAAGCGAGGAGCCCCTCTATGGGTCCATACCTACCACTCCACCTTCCTCTCTACTTCCTCCTCCCCTACTATCATCCCCTGCTTCGCTCTTGAATCATGTCCCCCCTCCCCACTGATCTCTGCATGCATTTTTTTTCTTCCTCCCTCTCTGCTCGCTTAACTAAGTCCCTTCCGTCACCCCTTTTTCTGACAGTACACCTTCCCCTCGCGTCTCTCCCTTGCTGTCCTCTGCTGCAGCCTCCTATTCACGCCAGCTCTCCTCTGCGCGACTGATCTCAGCAGGTCGCCCCCGTCGCAGCCGTCCTTTCATTCTCTGCCGCACGGCGCGAGCTGCTGGCGCTATCTATGAGCGCTACACGGGGCCGGGCTCGCCGGTGCGTTCTGTGTCTGCAGTTTACCTCACTTAATATCACACTCTGTACTGCCTTCTCTCTTGTTTTGCGCTGTAATGCTTTTTTTCATTGTCGCTCTCCTCCCTCCCTTCTTTTGGTGTGGCGCTCCCCTCTCCCCATTGTTCTGCAGCTGCGAGGGGATTTACACTCGCGGGGGATTTTCATACATTTAAAATAAATAATTCCTGGATTTACTGTACCCTGATCCCTGCAGCTTTTGTGATATTGATTTAATACAGCTCAGCATTCCAAGCATTTGAAAATTCACTTACACCACGCAGTTCATTCAATATCATAATGATCTGTTGGATATAGGCGAAGCTGTGCGTGGAGACATTTACAGTCGTGGAAAAATGATGACATTGTACATCCATTAATTGAGACTTGGCTGACACCAAACTGAGTGTGTGTGTGTAAACGTCTGTCTCAAGGGCATGAATACATGTGTGCGCACAATGAGTTTAAATTCGGCATCCCTGGGGGGCGCAGCAAAGCCTGTGGCAAATAGGCACTAGGGGGTATTAGTTAGGGACTTATCATCTAATTCCACACAGAATCTTAGTAAGCTCCTTAAAGCAGCCTTGGATCAGACGGACAATACCGCACTATCATACTGCATTATGAAGAAGCGGCGCTGCAACATAGAACATAAATACCATGCTAATCCTCCTCACGTCTGATCCGCTTGTGTTCCGCCGCGACTTCCAACTGACCCGGAAACTAACGTGACATTTGCGAACACGAATCCCACCTGTCGCAGGGAGTGACTGTCGCTGAGGTCACTGCGTGGTGCTGAATTAGAAATGTATCTACTCAACGTGTCCGCGGGGCTGCTTGGCAGGAGAAGACTCACCTCTCGGCGCATCGCACAGTGGACGGTGATGATGACAAAACCCTGGACGGAGTCGAAGACGGCAAAGAGGACCTGGAGGAGACAGGAAACATTTGTTTGTCAATCATTGCACAGGTCCCCAAACCTTTTTGAATTAAAGGGCACCCCTTCGTATACGCAGCACACGCCTGCAGACACACAGGCCAGTTAGTCAGCTCTTTAATGGAGCTGTGGAGATTTGAGGAATATTGAACTCGAACTTCAGAACGGATACTAAGTGGCTTTAAATCTATTTCCTCTGTTCTCTTTGAAGGTTGAATTAAATTACAGTTTAAAGGACAAGTTCACCCAAAAGTGAAAATTACACACCCACCATTCTGGCTTTGCGCTAATACTTTATCAGCCACAGTGAAGATTTCAGCGTAAGAAAGGATGAAAATATATATTTCTTTAGATCAATTTGGGATCTCTAGGCTTTCCGGAGACTGGGATTACGCTAGACGTCTCCATTGACTTCAGTTGTTTAGGAGAACAATGCAACACTGTTTTTCTTGTGGACCTGTATTGACATCTGCATGAGGATGAGTAGCTGATGACTGAATTTTCAGTTTTGACTGAACTCATCCTTTAAGTTTCCAAGGACAAAAATATGCACACATGGATGATTGGAGTCATTCTGTTTTTCATTTCGCCTGCCTCTTTCTAAAATATGCAAGTTCATCTCAAGATCCTCTTAAGATCTTCACGGAGCTTACTTGGCACCATTTGACAGTTTTTCCCAGCATCAGAGGCGGCTTGGTGTGGCACAGCTAACCTCTCGTTGCCACGGGAAAAAAAAAGGCTACAGCGTCTGCTATCGCTACACGCTGATTCTAGTTCTTTTGGCCGGAAGGTTCAGTTGTCTAAAACTGTGTCGAGAGCTGAGATGTGTCAACATCTCTTTGAGCTCTGTTTACAGTGTCACATCGTTCTGTCACTGCTCTGGCAGTCGCTATTTCTGACTTCTGTGCACCTTGAAACACTCAGGAGCCAGAAAGCATGTTACGCTGCCATGACAACCAGTGACTGTGAGCTGTAATCACCATTCTTAGCTGCGGTATAACTGCAATTGTGAGCATGAAGCATTAAGCTTGATATGATGCCTTTGGTGTTTATAGGCTTTTTTGTTCTGACACTTGTGAAAAGGTTAAAATAAAAATGCAGTTACTAGGAAATTTGCCTTGTTTTCTTGGGAAAAATGCTCGGTTAAAAAAAAAAAAAATAATACAAAATTATAATTATAATAAAATAAATCCTGCGGCATGCTTCAACTGTCTTTAAGGCATCCCATGAAGAGTCCCCCACCCACTTTGGAAGCCTCAGTGTTATAATATGGCGTATTACTGTAATACTCTGGCGAAATGACTCAGTGATCATTAGAGAAACACTGATATGGGAATGAAATGAGTCAGCCAAGTCATGTTTATTCATAATAAATCATCGCAGTCGCTCATAATTTCCCTCAGACAGCGTTTCTGCTCATGATCCTGACACAGTGGGAATTGTGTCATGTTCTTATTTGAATACTTTTTAATGTTCAGTCTACTTTTACTTTGGCCTATTCCCTATTTACACATGTATAGTCTGACTTTTTCTTTTGTCTTTATAGCCATATGTGTTAAATGTGTAGAGACTCCCTGAGAAGTCAGATTTAACATCAGAGGTCACATGTTTGAGATTGAGTGACTGAAACTTTAACATGTAAAAGACAAAACACCCGAACCGATTGGTTGCATTTTACTCTAAGAGGTGCTGTGATATTTTCCCAACAACGGCGAGCATTCTATCTGCCGTGCGTCATTTTAAAATGGCTTTTCCACAGCCATCGCAGGTGTATGTGTGTGAGCTACACTATGTGAGCGTGTGCTGGCATTGTGATATACATCACCTGGAAGAGTGTGGAGCGGCGGTCAGTGATGGCCAGCACTGCTGACATCCAGGTCAATGCTAACAGAGGAAGAACCACGCAGGAACTCCACAGAGAGGCCCTGTCAGAGAGAGAGAGAGAGAGAGAGAGAGGCAGGGAGGGGGAGAGGAGAAGGAACAAGGGGTTCAGTCTCAAACCAGACCAGCCAGCTCTGGTGAGTCACATAACTCCACTTCTCTCTCTCAGACACACACACACAGATCAGTCATAGGTTCGGTGGTGGGTGATATGAAGCTGACTGGCACACTGAGGTTGCTATCAGACTTAATATTCTCACTGGAAGATGAGGTGTAATCATGTAGATAGTTATGAGACTGACGATTGCTCGCAATTACATGGTTGATGCACACTAAGTGTTACGCTGGTGGACTGCCGAGACAATATAGGCAGAGGGCGGACGACAGGCCATTGACAAGTCCTGACAAGGGTGCCTCTGAGGAGTAAGTGTGTCAGTGTGTGTGTGTGTGTGTGTGTGTGTGCATCTGCAACTCTATGGAATCAGACACCAATTTAAAATGTTCATGCTGTTTGAGCTCATATCCATGGTTTTATGAACGTCAGTCTTACAGACGGACAGTTCTGTCTAGCTAGGCTGAGAAGTATGCACGTCCCTTCCGAGCTGCATGGCCGAAGGCAAGGAATAAAAGAGAATATAGAGCAATAAAGGCCAAAGCTACACTCTGCCTTGTCAAGGTGTGACGTTTTGCAGCTGTACCGGACTGTGGTTTTAATCCCACAACACGTGTCAGTGCAGCGACGGCCGACATTCTGTGTGAAAAGACACACTCTAACACTGCAAGTGTACCTCGTCATTACATAATAAGTGTTTTTTAATAAGCTGTTATATTTCAAAGTGCTGCAAAGTCATTTGGGAGAAAAGAAATGCGTGGAAAGCCTGGAACTGCTTTGTGACAATTTTTAAATGTCTCATTATCATTGGGAAATAAATTCCCAAGTCTCTAAAGCTTTATCAGGACACAAATAGACCGGGCTCACTGTATCATACTGCTACAGAGAATGGAGTAATACTAGCAACATGTTCTACTTCAGTAAATAATACAGAAATTATACAGCACAGACTGTTTGATTACGGCTTTCCACTAAGGATTTCTGTAAGAAGATTATTTGAAGGACCCTCTGAGAAAATAGTATTCTGCACGCAGCGAGAAAGAGAGCAGTAATGTAATATAAATGGCCACATCTAATAATAGAGTCTATATGTATTCAGCAGAGTCGGAGATCAGCAAAGCTGTGTGAAAAGAAGTCAATAATGACCCCGTGTGTTCCCAGTGACAACAAGAAAACTGATACAAACTTGTTTCTGCAAATAGGCAATCTCATCCCATTAGCATCCAATCATGGCGTCCAATCATGCGACGACACAACT
Source organism: Lagodon rhomboides (assembly GCA_039737535.1). NCBI lineage: Eukaryota > Metazoa > Chordata > Actinopteri > Spariformes > Sparidae > Lagodon > Lagodon rhomboides. The sequence goes on along the minus strand of CM077799.1, from coordinate 20,044,487 downwards.
AAGAGCAGAGCCGGCGCTTTAAACAGAGTGCTCTTTCTAAAATAAACACAGAGCCATGATGGATGATTTGCACAAGGATGCTGTGAAATATACACAGGCTTGTTTGGAACAGTAAGATGGGAGGAGGGTCTTTCATTAACAGAGCGGCTGCACTGAACGTGAAACCATGACAACGCACCTCTTACTCCGAGAGCAAACATCCAGTCTTAAAAAAAGAAACTGGTCTTTGGTCTCGTTCTTGCTACACTCTCTAAAATGTCAGCACCCAGTAGGAGACGCAGGTGGGGAGTATGTCAGATACTAAGAACAGAGAGTAACATATCACACACAGAAAATGGTGTTGGATTTACACAGAATTACCATAAATCTAACTCTTTCTAGTTTTAGGGACACCCGCTGTGATCCTAAATTAACTCTAATGAGGCTTTTGTTGCATTATTTGACTTTTGTTTGCTGATAAGAAAACCATTTCGACGAAATAAGTAATTTTGTATTGTGCATGCATAAAGTTGGGAAATTTGTGAGAAGCAGAATAAAATCAAGAACGACACAAATGGGCCAAGATTTTTTACGGACTTTTAGTCCGTACTAAAAGTTCCAAAAACGCTGAATGAATTGCAATTCCCAGAATGCAACTCATTCAATTTGTAGTCTCCGAGCTCAAGTTAAGATACAATGTCACTGTAATCATTTTCTCACACATGATAAAGCTCCCTCCAGAGCTACAAAAGACTCTACAAAACTGTTTTCACAGAATGTCGAACAATTAGGAAATGCATTTCTTCACTGAAACTCGTTGTAAAAGTGCTTGGAACGGAGACATTTTAAATATCTGCAGCTTCAGAACGTATGTAACGTCGTTTGTTAGACTTTTTTCAAGAACTCCATTTGAAATATGATGCAATTACCAGTTAAAGGTGGTGGAACCGGGATGATAGCTCACCTCGTAAGATGAAATAATGAGAGTGAGAACGTTTAGACAATTACAGTAATGTATTACCGACACTACACAGCCCTGATGTGTTAAGCCTCTGCAATACTGCACTACAAACAAGGTAAAAACAAACTGAAAAAATGATGCACAAATACTGTTTGACACGGGTCAGGTTTGTTCAGTGTGACCGGAGGAAAATACGCTTTGGATCAAAACATGTTCTCATTAAATAGTGGCGGCTTGCAGTGCAGGTGTTTTTTTTTTTTCCCTTTCATTAGTTTGTTTTTGTATCCAGACGAGTCAGAGTGTCGTCCTGCATCATTACCGACAGCCAGAGATTAAAAGGATGGAGGAGTGAGAGAGAGAGAGAGAGAGAGAGAGAGAGAGAGAGGACAATGGAGAGAGGATGGCGGAGAGTAAGAGACAGAAAGAGAGAGACAGAAAGATGAAGATGGACTAACATGGCGCTGCTGGCAGTCGCGCTGGACATAGCGGTGCTCGAGATCACGCCACACTTGGAGCATTTCAGGAGCAGTCGGCTACGCGCCTCCGCTGGGACACTTTAGGACATGTGAACACACACACACACACACAGACACAGATAAACACACAACCATGTGGGGAGGAGGGAGGGGGAGTGGGGGGTGGAAACACATGTTCCAGTGATGGCAACAGGTGAGTGTGCAGGTGTCACAGTTGCAAAAAAAGAACCAAAGGAAAAGATTAAAAAAAGTGGACACAACAAAGAGAGGGAGGGGAAAAGAAAAAAGGGGGGGAGGGGGAGAAAAGAAAGAAAGGCAAATTAAAACCAGATCTTAAAAAGTAGCAGCAATGAATAACAGTCAGAATACAAAGATTGATCCAGAGCAAGTAGAGAGAACGTGAGAGACGGACATTGTAATGTTACAGCAGAGTCATGTGGATTAACAGATCACAGGGACACAGACAGGAAATACAAAAACAATCTTAATGCACTGCAAGTGTAGTGGAGGTGTGTGTGTGTGCGTGTGTGTTATTTCTGTGTCCACGTGACCGTACACAATGAAGCTTTATGGGAGTGTAAAGGACGAAAAAGACTCCTTTGGTTGTTTACTTACAGTTGACTACTCACATGGAGAGAAACTGTGTGTGAGTGTGTGTGTGTGTGTGTGTGTATGTGTGCATATATATATTGCAAGTGGAGAATGATGGGGCCATGCGCGGGCTATGCTACATTAGCGTCCCATCACAGCTCATTGCCTTAGTGCCAGCCACATCCCCACGGCTTCATAAGGAAATACATTATGCTAATGACAGCCTGTCCTGTTAGCAACACTACCGACCGCTGTGCGCTCGGTTACGTGTGTGTGCTTTCGAAACACTTCTGAGAACCTGGAAGGAAATGTGCTTAATTCTCGGAGAAGACTTACAGCTTTGGCTGTAACAAAGAAGGGCGGATCTGTTTGCGTGTGTGCGTGTCTGTGTTTGCACACATCAGCTGATTTAATCTCCGTTGCATCACCAGGTAACAAAAGCTAATCGCCCCCGTGGAGAGCCAATCTCTGCCCGTGTTAACCCTTGCGGCGATACACAAGTGATCAATTTCAATTCGCGCGGGAGGTGGATGTCTGAGGAAATGAAATGAGCGAGAGACAGAAGAGTGTAAGGGAGGAAGAGAGAGAAAACAATGGAATCAGTAGGTATGGAAATGGAAAACCTGGATTTGGCAGCAAGAGCTGAGGAAACCTCCACGCACAGGATTAGTAAAGATGATGAACAACCGCCAATAACTGCGTTAACAGAAGTAATTATGTCGGCGGATGCATATGCACGCACGTCTGTTATGTATGCATACTATATATCGTGTGTGCATGTTTGTCTGGGGAAACAACGGATAGGAATCTAATAGGATTTCAATAGTGCATAAGATTCCATCCTCGTAATCCTGGTGTTTACAGTATGTAATTAGGATCCCATCTGCCATTGATTTTCACATCAACCGTATCCATCTACGTCACATACAACTGAGGTAAATAGATGGAAACTGGAGCTGAAGTGCGGATAGATCTCACAAAGCAACATAACAGATTTCTTGTGATTTTGACGCTAAAATTGAATTGTATTTTTACCGGAGGCGCAGGTGCACAGGCACGTGTGTGTTCAGAGACCCCTGAAAGCGGCTCGAGTTAGTTGCCGTGAAAACGTTGTCTACCCGAGTTTGTGTCTGACAGAGGGTAAAATGGATCTAATGCAGCAAATTTGTCATCGGTTTCCACCAAGAATGGAGTGGATGGATGAGTATGCAGTGTGTGCTTCGTGGGAGTGTGTGCGTTAATGTATTTTTGTGTGAGGGTTTAGGAAGTCTTAACTTACCCCGCTCGCTGCTTTTTCGACTTGTCTGAGATGCCGTCTCGAGACATGAGCTTGTTAAACACGACGATTCCAATGAGCATATTCACCTGAGAGAGACGGAGAGGAGAGTTTGATCAGGATGGTTACAGCTGATAGGTTGCCGGCAGGGATTCAATTCATGTGCTGTGTAACAGTTTTTCTATACTTCAGTTTCTTAATGCTTCGGTTGATTGAGGATGACTCTTTAATTGTCCCAGAGACTCACGACTGAAAGTGACAGTGATTTTGCTTCCAGGGCTCCCAGGCAGAGGAGTTTTAAGCTTATCACACAGATTCACTGGCAGGCAGCTATTACTTGCAGTTTTTAAAAAAAAACTTTAAAAATGACACTCGCAATAATGTGGAGGAGGAAGTAAAACATAATATTGAAACCTTTTACATGACAGCATCCCAACTTTATAGACATATTTGCGATGCCATGATCTTTGGTTGTGAATGGTACTATGTTATGACAACAGAGGCACAATTAAAATGTTATTCAACTGATACACATATAACTACATATTACATTGCTCTTAGGTTTTAGGATCTAGAAGTGTCTTTTCTCCTCAGATTCCTCTGATTGTGGCAGAATTGCCTCCGGCCACTAGCGGCAGTTCTGAGCACAGTGTAGTGGAGAGAAACTGGGCCAACTATAAAGGTGCTCTGTAAAGTTTGCTTATAAACAAACAAAGTCATGTTTACATCCTCACCAAATCCTACTGTGTGTATCCTTGAGGTCTAACAAACATGTTGAATGTATTTCTTTGCTCATAAAACACTTTGAAACATTTTAGTTATACATTCATTATCAGTCTTCTTCTTCTTCACTGCTACTGCTCAAACAATGCTGCTTGTCACCAACTGTCGATAAAAGTTTTTGGATCCGGCAGCCGATTGTGCATCCCTTTGCTTCAAAAATGTAAAATAGTGGTCAAAAACTCTTTAAAACTCACTGGCTGATTAGCATCATACACTGCAATAATAACTAATTCGCAGCTGAGTCCCTAGTATTGTCCAGTTATATCTACATATATTGACATTGTCACCTATTCTACCAAATCTATAATCAGTTGTTAAAAATCTTCAATTTATTGATATCAAAGTCACCACACAGTTTTTCCGTTTTCTATTTGTGGTCACTGCCTTAAAAAATAGGAAAAAAAAAACCCAAAAAAACCACACCAGTTGCTTTTTATCTTGGCTTCTCTTACTAATGAGGAGCCCCTGGCTAAGCCTGCCAAACATCTGGCTATAGTGTCCCAGTGACACACACACATGCACACACAGATCTGAGCCAAGGCTTGCCACGTGTAGACCTTCCACTCTGAATTCCTGCCCATATGGGAGATTTTCTATTCTGGCGACATGCTCCTTCTAATCCTGATTTCCGACATTCATCCGTACTCTTTCTTCCACCCTCTATGGGTTTCTCTGCACAGCTTCTGTGTTGTTATTCATCTACCCGCGTTCTGATGTCAGCGGAGCAGTGCAACAAATGACATTCATGCTCTAGTACATACCTATATTATCTACCCTATCACCTACACTGAATGTCTGCCTGGATCCCTTCCTTTATCTGTCACCGAGAGCTGCGTATTTTTAGGCCGAAGAATGTGATAGATTCAATACACGGATACTACAAAATCTCAAGGAAAGAGCTAAGTGGTTGTGGAGTTTAAGTCTGACTTTCATGGGGTCAGTTGAATTGCCTGATTTTGCAAAAGCCAGATTTGTACTTGAAGCCTGTTCCCTTTGCCCCGTCTACGGTGCATTTGGCAGCTTTTGCAATTTACTTAAAAACTCTCCCTCTCCTTTCCCCTCAATAGCGTGTTGCTGCTGACAACTGCCTCGGATGTGCCAGACTGTGAAAGCGCCATTGTCATGCCAGTCATGCCTGGCCCCAGCTCTGTGAGTCAGCATCATCCTGTTCTGCTATTTGCCCAAGGCCAGGTTCATTAATTAGAGAAGAGTCCTGTGGGAAGGTCTGTGTTTCTCTGCCCGACGTCCCACTCTCATTACAGCTGTTTGTTAGAGTGGGGCCTCGGCAACAACACCAGGGGGCCGGGGACCATTACACAGCAGCTGGGGTGTGGAGTCTACATCGACATTGTGGACGCAGAAAGGGTGGAGAGTTGGAAACTGTCCAAGAAACACCAGGCAGACACTGACACACATCCTTTGAGGATAACTGTCCTTTGATTTCACATGATGGATCTGATCTCTGAGACCCCAAACGCCTAACCTCTCTTTTCTCCTAATGTATGAATTGTATCATTATGCATTCATGGCGATGAAGCAACCTCTCTGTTTTCTAAGTAAGTACGGGAAGCAACCACATTATCACGATAATGAATATTCAGCACGATATAACCCCGTGTTGACTCGTGTCCCAAACCTCAGCTTGAAGAAACTGTCAAACTGCCACTCTCTTGCCATAAATTGACTTCAAAAACACGCCTATCACTCCGCACACCTGTGATGCTGTCTGATCCATGCTTCCTTTCTGACACCTAATACACGGTAAATGTGCAAGCGGCAGGACGAGCAAATATCACAGACAAATACAACAACAGCAGCAGCCGCAGCCACAGCAATTACCGAACCGAAGTTAAGTCCCCCATCCAGACTTATTAAGCTTAGCGGTGGAAATATCCACCCAGGGATTCATTTAGGGGGGAATAAACTAACTCTAGAAACAGCCACATTCAGCGAGCGCACAACAACAGATGATTAAAACACCACTGAGATGAAATCAATGCACTCAATTTGCAGGGATGCGGTACGACAATCTAAAGCTGTATTTGTTGTTGTTTTGTAGCAATTTGCAAACTAAAACAAAGGAAGTATCATTACGGCGAGGGCGCACGGCGTTAGACACATTTATATCTGAAAGGAAGCCTTTCCTAAAAAAAGAAAAATTCAGTGACTCACACTTTGAAAGTAAATAGAAGAGTGAGATTTGTGGCTGCAGGGCTAAAATCCAGTTCAGGCATTTGTTTGCTCTTGTCTGCTTGAATTTATTTGAGTTTTCTTTTTTTTCTGGGCTGACATTTTAAACTCAAGGATCAAAGTGCTCGTCTCATCATTCTGTCGTGGACACCCCGGGTGTGAATGCTCATAAGCGCATGAAGGGAGTGAAAGGAAGAGGGGAATCCTCAGCGGAGATCAGCGGCAGCTGCTTTAAAGCCTGTAGCTCTGAGGCTAACGTAGCGAAATATTTGTAGAATTATGCAATGTGACCGGCGAGGGAGGGAGCGAGGGGGAACTTGACGGGGGAGAGAGTGTGTCGGACGGACTCACCAATACAATGACAGCGGCGGGCCCAACGAAGGCGTAAAGCAGACCGCCCTCCAAGGACAACCAGCAACTGGAGGGAAAGAAGAACAGAGAAGTGTTTTCAGCTCAAAAATCACAGCGCTACGGGTGTTGTAAAATATCACCTCATCACATTCAGGTCTCACATTTCACTCGCTGTGAGGGCCAAGTACTTATCCACACCAAGTACGCAACCAATTAAGGATCGCATTTAATTGCATTTCCTGAGTGAGGACGAAGCAGTAATTCCTGTGGGTGTTTAAGTGCCCGTTTCTGTAAATACTGCCCTCAGTGTTGAGGCAATTTATTGTGTACATTACCTAAAAAACATATCCCCAAACTGTAAATGTTCTTGTGAAATTTCATTTGGCGTGAAAGCTATTGAGCCTTAATGACATTAAACGTGTCCTCCGGTGATGTCATCAGCGCACACTCCAACCCGTCTGTTGTCTTAATTGCAGCTCAATAAAAAGGAAGATGAGGAACACACGGCCTCAAAAGCCCACATGCGGTCCTCCTATTAATGAGATGGTAATTAAAGTAAGAGGGAACACATTTGTAAATATATTTTAAAATGTGTTTTCATTGAATCAATTAAACCATTGACCGGGTAACGGAGCCCAACAGTAATTGTCAATAGTGCTGTTTAAATGTTCTGCTCCAGTGCAAACACAACAAGCTTTACACTTCCCACACGGCTGTTGAAATGTCCTGATGTGATGTCGGACTCAATATAAATATTACACAAGCACTACATTCGATTGCCCACAAACCTGTTGACAAGTCTGACAAGTGTAGATAAACATTTGCAGATACCTTTAAAAAAACAAGTGAGGAATCAAAAAATTTTGTTTTAAAGGGTCCTAAAAATTCAACCTCAACCAGCTCCTGACTTCATCCTTAAACTCAGTCCAACACAAACAAGACATTCTCTGTTCAAGTCAGTAAAGTTAATCTCACATGAAAGATGTAAGATTTTGCCTTTGTTGCTCATTTAGTAATGAATATTTAAAGTTAGAGAGGAATACTTTTTGAAACTTAGTTTTTAGGGGCTTTAATGCATTTTTAATAGAATCTCGACAACCCACTGTTAAAACTGGCATCAACAACATTGTCTTGTGCCCATTAAACAAGCAATTGAGATGTGAATGTAACTGAGTACATTTACCCAAGTAATGTACTTGAGTAAAAATTCTATGTACTTGTACTTAATACTTTTATTTTACTTCTCCCTCGCTTACTTAGTTTTTAATAATGTTTTTGTCCAGTGAAAACCATTTCTCTCCAAGTGTGGAATCTTTGAATTTTAATGTTTCTGATAAATTCAAAGGATGAAGTCCTTCTGTAATGGCTGGGAAAATGATCCTACTCTTCAAAAACCCTCCCCTAAATATTTTATTTTTTCTATTCATTTTCTATTTAACTTTATGCATGTTTGTCTGACTCTCTCCTGTTTTTGTTGCATCTTGAGCAGTGAATTTCCCTGTTGTGGGATAAATAAAGTCTGTCCAATCTCATCTAATCTAATCATCTTGCAAAAATAATCCCATAGTGCCCCTTTCAAGTTCATGAAAAGTTGACTTAGTAGAGAAACATGGCTCTGACAAGACAGTGACGGCACAAACACATGATGATCATATAGAATGTGAAGCACGGCTGTAGATTAAACGACCCAGCAGTGTGTACAGTATTTAAATAAGCTCATCCATTCACATTTACAGCGGTAACGTGCAACATACACATTAAAGCAGCAGAGATATTAATCTGAAAAACACTGACAGGGGACACTTCACTGCAGAGTAAGTGAGCTTGACTTTTTAATGATTTAAGTAAATTCTGCTAAATTCAAAGCAGAACTTGGGAGAATATTCACAGTGTTTTCATTTTATTTCAGTAAAGAATCTGAATACTTCCTCCACCACTGCCGAGATCTGCTCTGCATTTCACCAAATGCATGCTGGGACAGCCTCCAGTCCCCCTGACACTGAATAGGGATGGATATTTTTAGATACTGGATGGATAGGTGGGTGTGTGGGAAACGGACTGTTTTGTTGAGACACATAATGTGAAAAATATATTCAGAGCTTATTCGGCTGTTTATAGCAGAGCCTCCGCTGGATGAATCGATGAGCACCTCTGGCAAGTTATAAAATAAAGTTGTATAAAAATACACTTTTGTGAAATGGACGTAAGCTTAAAAACCTTCGGGGACAAAAGGGAAGATAGACTATTTGAAAAGGTGAAGGGAAAACTTGCTCTGAATGGTAAGCAGCAAGGGCAATAGATGGTGCTGTGCCTCAAGCCCGACCACACACAAATCAGACGTAAAAAAAGAAAAGATGACGATGTCCAAAGGGAGACATGATTTGCGCGAGGGACGGGTCGGGAAGTGGTACTCACTAGCTGGCTGTGCCGTAACCTCTGGCTCTCGTGAAACCCACTGACACCGCTACAACTAGGGCTGGGAGACCTGCAGACAAGCACAGAGAGAAAGATCAAAAGGGTGAGACACAGGATAAAAGAGGAAGTCATGGCGGCGACGATGAAGCATGTCGGCCCAGTAGGATCCTCCAGTGTGAACAACTCCATATGTCTCTTCCCATTTAAATGCAAAGCAGCAATGCAATATCATGTAACATGTGCATGTGTGATTGAAACTGACTGTAGTGCTCTGTAGGTAAACCCCAGTGCTCCCTGACACAAAGCCTGGCTTCAGGCATTAACGCTGGGCTAAGATTCCAGTTCACTGCTGACATGGAAGCTCTGATTTAGCATTTAAGGACCTTTTTGTTGCACTGACACCCTCTGCGCATTACGCGATCCACCCGTGCAGCGTGGGTGTGGGTGAGTTTATAGAAATGTGAGGTATGGCACGGGGCGGTCAATAAGTCATGCATTAATTAGCCAAATCGACCAATTTGCGCGCGTCTGCGTGCCGCGCGCGCGTGTGTGTAAGCGAGGAGGGAAGAGAGTGAGACCGAGTGTCGCAGAAGCGCGTGCCAGGAAAAGAAGGAAATATGCTGGCCCCGTAATGAGCTTGGCGCTGAAATATTCATGTAATTAACAAAGCTGTGATTATGGCTGCAAATGAAAAGCAATTAGAAAAAGTCACATTAACATTAACAAATAAGACAGTGGGAAGCCGGGCCCGTCCACTCACCAGCAGACTTTCAGCGACAACATCGATCTGACGTCCACCGATATATGGTACAGTAAACGGGCACCTTTACATTAAGCATGCACACTCGCGCTGCTAATCTAACACGGATCCAGTCACACCCCCCCAATCTCCTGTTTCCATGGCAACTGATTTCAATCACACAATTTGGGGAGAAAATTGCGAAATGGACCCGGGGAGGATAAGCCGTTTGATCCCCTCCACTCTGCTCCACTGTTTTCATGCATTACATCTGCATCGGGAAGTGTGGAAGATAATTCTATAGCGTCCAGCGCGTACCCGACACACACACACACACACACACACACACAGGCACACACACACTGAGTCGGCATCTCTCTTTATCTCTGTGACTATACTAGAATCTTTACATTCTCCCTGCTCTGTATCAGGTAAGGGCATCAGTGACTTTGCAGATTAGACTGGTGGGATCAATACCGAGTAAAATGAACAGATGGGGTGTGTGTGTGTGTGTGGTGGAGGGTGTGATGGCGGTGGGGGCCGTGGCTGTAATTTCTAGGGCTATCTACAAGCATCTTGCCAGTGTTATGTTGATGTAATCGTATGTTTTGATTATGCTCCAACATCCCCGGCGCCTGTTGCATCTGGTTCACATCGAGAGGACAGAATGACCGAGTGACACGGAGGCTGGACGCCGCGCAGCCGGATGGCACAAAAGAGTGATATCGCCCTTACTCCGGACGTACACTGTGACACCCTTTGTGAGCGTAATGAATGTCTTTCAAGACCTTGAAGCAGCAAATAATAGCACGCCACAAAGAAAAACAGGGCACAAACGACAGGAGAGAAAATGGTGATTAGGTTATTAGGCATCATGCAGCCTACAATTTCAACACTGCGACATAATAATCTGTTACATTCTCATGTCAAAAAAAACTGCCTGCTCTTCATCACCGATTCGTGTCACACAACAACGGCTGATGCACGCGGCTTCATTTGCGATGCTGAAAATCCTCTGGCACAAAGAGACAGTTTATATTTCAGGTAACAGCCGAGGCAGAGATGTACATTAGGAGCTAAGCGTTATAGCGAACGCCGCTATGATACTGAATTGTCTCTTTCAAAATGCAGTAAGTACAGAAATAAAAAGCCCTCAACGCACAATGTGCTGGCATACATTATTTACTGACATATAATCTTTGGGAAATAACCTCAGCAATGTACCCTTCCCAGCACTGAGCGGTAGACGATGCTCGGGAAGGCTGTTGCCAGACAGAAATAAATGAAGCCATTGTGTGTGTGCATGTGCAGGAAGACAGTTATGTGGTGTGAATCTTTTCAGGAGCTACTGTGCCAGAAATTGTAATTTTGTTTTATGATTGAAACAGGACTGAAACTGCATAAAGGAAAAATATGACTCCATTCAATAATGTGAAAGATTGAAAAAGGGACTAATAAAGTACATTAGCGCTACTGTTAAATATTGTTATTGTAATTTGGTGAATCTTCCCCCACCCAAAATGATCTTTTGTTCAGACGGTGAGTTAGCTGTTGTACCCGTTGTGCTAATAGGCAGCATTTTTGTGATTCAGTAATGTAATGCCTCTGCTTGCATTGTTGGCTAACACTGAAGCTAACGAGCAATGAAGGGAAAGTTACTTCATGGACTAAATGTATCCACAGTCCCACACAATTAGACAAGAAGCAGCAACGAAACAGCTGGACGTGAAAATGAAATGGATGTAATGCTGACGATACTTTCAGTTAGCGTCTTCTTCTGTCGACTGTCTAAATCCTCTCCTACATGTGAGCTAAAATAATTTTGTGTTAATGCAATCGTGTGGTTTGGCTGCTCAATCCAGACAGCATTTTAGTGAGCCGGAGAGTGCAGCTTCAGCTCTGCAGCAGAGAGCACAGGTGGCGGCAATAATGTCGAGCGAGCGAAAACACCGCAGAGTGACCAGCTCTGCTCAAATAGCCCAAATTTGAGAAGGACAACTGTAATTGTGGAGTGAGTCATTTTTACTTCCACCGATCGGATATGATGGGCTCTGTGTGGACCCGGTCACCTCAGCATTTCAAACAGCTAAACTGAGCTGAAAGTTAAAGCTGCTGTAATACATATATCTTTTTTTTTATATATATGTTAGAGAGTGTTTGGTCAGTAACCCATGTCTCTGCTCCCCCTGCTCATGGAGTACAAGACAAAAGACAGTGAGGACGTTTACATGACCACAATAATCCCATTACTTGGAATAATCAGGTTCGTGATGATAATCTGATTTGACGTGTTTACACTTTAGAAGTGCGATAATGGAAAAAACGGGTTTACATGATTCAGTCAATTGGTTGGATTTCTTTCCGAGTACATGACGTAAAACTGTGTTTTCTTTTTATTCATTTTTTTAAACATCGTGTCAACATGAATTCGCTCATCATGGCGTCAGTGCTGGTCAGGGCTGTCCTCACGTGGGATTTGTTAGGTTTTCAAAACCTGCAAAATAATGCTCTGCTTCTTCGTGTTATGCGTATGAGCAGAAAACGCATCCGCTTGTGTTTTAACAACATCCAGTTTCTTTTACTGTTTTATGTACGTGCAGATTTAAAAGGATGAAATTAATGGATTAACAGTTTACAAGTGCTGAATGAATCGGAATTTTGGGAAAAAAGGGCAAGAAGTCTCACTGAGCCTCCAGAACCAACTCTTTCACAATGACAGCCAGGTTTTCAAACCTAAACTACATCAAAAACCAGATGCAAAAATCACTCGGCAGCCCTGTGTGTGTGGTCATGTGTGTTGTCGCGGGCGCTCACCCCAGCCGAGGCACAGGAAACGCTTGCGGATGAGCCGTGATCTCATTTTGCCGATGACGGCCAGGTAGGACTGCCACGCCTCCGTCAGCACCCAGCAGAAGGACGCCAAGAAGAAGAAATGCAGGAAGGCAGCAGTCACAGTGCAGAGGCCCTGCAGAGAGAAGAAAAACACGGGAGATGGAGAGAGATAAGACCGCTGGAGATGATTTACAAGGAGGTTGTTTTGTGAGGCGTCGTAATGAATCATCTGTTAGGACTATGCAGCAGAGGATAATGAAAACTTGAAATAAAGAGGACAAAAGGGGTAAAAGGGAGTCAGATGAAGCACATGGAGTTTAGAAGAGTAAGTGCTCAACCTGGCTCTGGTGTTTCTCATGTTGATCGATACTGACCATCACACACTGCAGTCTTGCTTAGTACACAGAGTGCTTTGTGCCAAAGATGTCTGGCTGCCACTTTCAGAGCTCCACAGCGTGAGGTCTGCCATTGAGCTCTGAGCTTTCTTCTTATTGTTTTGTTTCTAGGCATCATAAGAGGCCTGGTCAAGAGCACTATTACTCGGATCATAAATGCATCGACTGGGTTTACTTTGGAAGTCCAGGTGCTGTGTGCGGCGATAGAAATGTCTCTGTGTTTATCTGTGCACGGCGGCTCACCTTGCTAAGCGTTTGAGATTGTCCCACCAAAATCAATAAATTGGAAGCCAAGATGGAGAGGCAGAAATTCACCAAGATGATGGATCGCTCCGAGCGTATGTACCTGCAGCGCAGAGAAAGAGAGAGTGACAAACTCGTGAGATAAATATAAATGACAGATTGATGGACTGAGCAGAATCTTTTTGGACGTTGCAGAATCATTAGGCGGATTTTGCCATCTGCCATGTTTGTTACCAAAATCTAATCACCGCCCCCCGCTGGAGCTGAACCATTTGTTCCTTATCAGGCCTCGGTGTAGTTTTGGCACAGCAGACGACAAACACAAAAAAAAAAACACTTTGTGTGTTGGAAAGGGAACCTGAGTAGTGATACAAATCACCACTGCACTGTCTTCACAGCAGAAGTGTGAGGGTAGAGTCGGGCACGTACCTCCAGAAGGCAGCGTAGATTAGCAGCAGGATGAGCAGAGCGGTGCAGGAGACCCCACAGCCCACCATGAGGGGCACAGAGGGCATGCTGGCAGGACCCATGTCCTGAAAGAGAGTGGAACAGCAGGAAGGGATGAAGAAGAAGAAGAAGAAGAAGAAGGGCAAGAGGAGAACACGATGGTTAATAATAATTACAGCAAGGAATCATCCTGCAGTTGCATGATGGAATCTGAAGTTTCAATAACGCCAACAAGTTTCCTCCCCACATGGAGTATCTAACATCACTGTGAAATCAGCTTCTGTCGTGTGATTTTCAGATCCGTCCACCAGAGAAACCTCCCCTTTGACACTATATCGTCCATACTGTTCACCCTATTAAACTCTCTAAGGAAAAAACATGATAACCAGATGTATTTGAAGCTAGTATTTCTGCCCAAAACGTGTAAAAAGACATTAAACAGGGGTCATTTCGAACTTCACATGGTTCCGACAATCCTTGCCTTTGCCATGAGAAGGAGGTAAGCACGCATTTATACAGCAACTATAGCGCTATTATAGAACTACCAAAGTAGCTCGCGGAAACCGCGGCTCTCTGACACTCCTCTTTCTCTTCGCCTGATGGCAAAATTGCTTGGTAACCACAGAAATGAAAAATCCTAAAGCACGACTCGACTAAGCGACTACACCGTTAAACTTCCCGAAACAAAAAGAAAATAGCACCGCTATCAAACTGTGAGTAATGGGTTTGAAGCTAGCTCCTGACAGGTTTCAAACAAGCGAGCTCGGAGCCGCGTACGTAAAATGAAAATGGAGAGAATGACAGCTGACTGGAATACATCCTGTTAGATCCGTTGCGTGCGCAGATCAGAGTCATTGTTGGCCCATTTCCTGCGCCGCGCTTACAGTATCTATTAACTCTTTCTCTTCCTCGGTCGTAATCCCCACGGTAGCCCCTTTTTAATTACAGCCTGCTAATTACATACAATTACCTTTAATCAAAAATTACAAAAGTCTGTTAGATTGAGCTGGATAATAACACATAATTACACTGTTCTGAGCGTTGTAGTGCTTGAAGTATGTTGACCACTTTGATGCCACCGACGTCACTCCTTCAGCATCACCTACAGTCTTTGTAGTTAGAATTATAGTTTGAAAATACTGTGATGAACAAAGTCTTATTCAGGCAACCGACTGCCGAGGTAGCGCATGCACACCGGGGGAGCGCGTGTGCACCCATTTACCCTCGTAGTAGAATTTCACATGCACAAGGGTAAAAGCACTAGACCGTAGCGCATAATTAAACGATTTAGGGCAGGATGTACAGCCCACCTCTGCTTCGCCTCCCTCTCTGGAGGTGAAGGATGAAGAACAGACAAATGAAGCTGCACGGAGAGCGCGCACCCCGCCGCGTCCCAAATGGGCTTAATGTTCGGCCTGCTTTTAAGTCCTCAATCACACAATTTACCTCAATTTACCTCCTAGAGTGGTCGGCCTTTTTCCCTTTCATCCCAAAGATTCATCGTGCCCCGCGCACGCTTTCTCTTTTTTTTTTTTGAACTGCGAGTAAAGTACATGCTCGCACACAGAGGCACGTCCGGGCAGATGTGCCAAGTGATTGAAAGTCGGCGCTTCGGGCCGCGTGAATGCGCGTGTTGTCTATTCAACATGATCTGAAAGGCAGAGGAGGGAAAGCAAGAGAGAGGACTTCAGAAAGTGGGAAAGAATGCAAAGTGAAAAAGAAAGAGTAGGAGAGCGATTCAGGAGAGAGAGAGAGAGAGAGATGCGGTGGGAAGAGTTAAGGAAGAAAAAGCAGCGAGTAGGAGGAAGGAGAAAGATAGGCAGAGAAGAAAACGAGCGAGAGTCAAAGCTTCCCTTTTAGTGGTTTTTCCCTAGCCCATCAAAGGATGCCAATTTCTTCAGAGGAAAGCGGAATAGGCTGGAATACCAATACAAGCGGGCGCACACACACACACACAAACACACTGAGAGGAGAGCGGAGGTGAAACATAATCAAAACCGCCTCGTAAGAGAGGAGAGAGCCAAAGAGAGAGAGGTGATATGACAATCATCTGCCTCAGAAAAACAAAAAGCAGAAGGCCTTGGAGGAGCGTGAGAGACAAGAGAGACTCCGTGTGTTTGATAATGTATAGAGAGGAAGGTCAAAAGACACAAAGCATTTGTGTCTTTTCGAGATCCGACAGATCAAACATAAAGGGCGCACGGGGAACGACAAGCGCGCCCTCCCGCATGCAAGCTCACGCGAGCCGACGCCTCCCGTCTCCGTCTTTTTCACTTTGTCTGAAATTAGCCGCCACCAGACAAGTAATGGAATAAATCACACTCTTACTTGTAATTCACTCAATATACATCCACAAATTGTCCCTCAGCTCTTCATTGTGTCAATTTGTCTAACAGCGTTTTCTTAATTGCCGCGTTTAGGTTGCGCGCGCGTGATGAGATTAGGCGTCTAATTTCATAACGCGGAAGGATGCTACGGAGGAGGAAATGAAAAACAAAAAAAAAAAAAAAAAAAGAGGAAACACCCACACAAACACCGGCACGAACGCAAACACATGCAACACATTAGGCCCGAGGCTACAGTGTCACATAAATGCCCTGCTCTAAATAGATAGAGTGATATTGTGATCCAGTCAGAGGGGGTGTGTGTGTGTGTGAGGAGAGAAAAAAGCACAGAGAGAGGCTACAGATTAGAAAGAGTGTGCCGAGGCTCTGCTGTACACGGCCAGGCTCCCCTGGGCAGCTTGGCTACCATGTGATGGGGAAGATAGCTATTTTCAGCTCAGGAAGTTTAACCTACTTATCTCCTCTCACCGACACTCCTCCTCCTTCCACTCCCACCTATCCGGCTACCCTCCCTCCCCTTTTCCTCCCGCTCTGCGTCTCCCGTTCTTTCCCCACTTCCTCCCTACCTTTACCGCTTACTCATCCCTCGGCAGCGGGTCTCTCTCGTCCCCCTCTTTCACCCCGTGTCCGTTAAACACGGGGTTTGATTGAATGTGCGTTCGTTGATTCATGAGCACCCCACTCGTGTACTGTGGTGTGTTTTCAGCATGGCTGCCAGATGTAAACCAATTATCGTATTCGCATGATAATTTTGTGTTCTGTACAGTGTACAAACATAATGACAAAATTGCCTTAATTTACTATAATTTTAGCATTTTATGATGCTAACATTAGGTGTTGTTTTTTGTCTACATTTCAGTTCATTTCCTGGCAAGATCAGGTTAGCAAAACATATATCCTACGTCTCAGGCGACCTCAGGATCGATCGATGTGGGTATGTAGGCGTGCCAAAAATATTGTTTGTCTGCAAAATGACACACACATTATGACTTGTGTATGATAATTTCCCCCCAAAATACACACATTTAAGCCTCTTGTTGAGTGTAAGATTTACTATCTGGCAACCACTTGTAGTGTGTCTCATACAGTCGTCCAATATAGGCTATAAAAATGCTATGTCTCTTATAACATCCTGCAAAAAGTTTATATACTAGTTACAGCAAGCAGATGGTGTCATGGAACTGATTCATATCATGTGAAGGTTAGACTGATCAACCTGGGCCACTTGGGTAAATAGGGAATGGATTGTGGCCATGGTTAAACAGTCTACCATGCTAGCAGCTCCGTGAGGCTGAGTTTAGGCATATCAGAAGTTTAAGCTTAATGCTAATGTCGCATGCTAGCATGGTCACAATGACATTGTCAGAACATTCAGATGTTAAACAGACAAAAACATTTCGTTCTTACCATCTTAGTTTGGCATGATAGCCTGCTAACATTAATGCTAATACTAAACAGAAAGCACTGATGGAGCTAATGGGGATGTCATTTGTATTGCAGTTTTCTGGTCACGCTAAAGTACTGAACAATGAGAAACTACTTAAAGTTCATAAAATCAACATATTGTATATTAACATTTGGTAAATTGACCTCCTGTATGTCAAAGGATTTGCTAGACAAACACTCCAGGCAGCTTAATTATCACTCTATTTTGGAGTTCCTCTCAGCTCGACGGAGCGTTGCAGCCCGTTCTTGTGGTTTTGCGACCCACAGCTTTACTGTTCTGGTTCGCTCTCACTGCTCTCGTCTCTGCTGTTTATGGACACAGCAAGCAGTTTCTTTTTTGGAGAAGCTCCGGAAAGAACTCAACGGTATGCCGCCCGTGCAGCACCGAACAGCAGACAGAGACGCTTAACAAGTAGCTACTGGAGCCAGATTTGGTTGGTGTAGACCAAAGCTAAAAGAAAGGTGACAATCAGACCTATGTACATCAGCTGCAAGAAACAAAGCTACGGATAAGAGCTAATATCGCTCTATATCCGCTAAATACGTAAATAATCAAATGTGCGCTGACACAACTGCTGCATCAGCTGAACTTCCAATAAGTGTTGTGTTTGCGGCTTGAACGCGATAAGCTTGTCAAAGTTGCATGACTGTGATGCATCCATCCACACCAACCTCTTCCCGTAGAGGTTTGGTGCAAAATGTGTGTCTAATAACGTCAGGTTACTTCCGCTGTTGCATTCAAAAGAGAACACTCATAAATTGCACAACCACAAGGGGTCCTCGTCAGAAAAAGGTAAACACTCTGAGTCGTTTCAGGCATGAACAACAAATTTGGCGTTTTTCTGGCGAGGCCAGTTTCAGACTCAGCTGTTTGTAGTTTGTCCTTGTATTTACGGTTATTAATCGTCACTCATGTAGTATGGCATTGTTGTCCAAAATATATCTCATCGTTAGATGTAGGCTGTAAAAACGCCACGGCCCTAATGAAATGCTGAATAATTCTTGTACACACCGGCACACACGAGCCGACTATGCCGGTGCAGAGATATAAAACTCTATATCTTGCTAATCCAGCATTCCTGCTATTCAGTTGCCTGTTTTGCTGTCACGGCACTAGGTAAATATTGCCTACGATGTGTTTCAACTGAATCAATCCAGCAGAGCCCCGAGGGTTCAACTTGACAGACTCCAGCGTCACGACAAACCATAAGTTTCCTGTCGGTGTGTTGCAGCCTAGGAGGGCTGACATAGTGACTTAAAATGTAAAGCCATCATATCAAGTGCTGGCCTTGTAGTCTGTTATTTCTTCACTATTGTATATGTATGTATATATATGAAAGCAAGAAACTACAACTACAATGGCTCAAGGTGCATCGAGGTATATTACAGTTTTATAGCTAATTAGTGAGTGAATCTGTCCTCACTACACCCACTCTCAGTCATTATGCATCTTGAGGCACAGAAGCTGAATCACGACACCTGTTTACTCTCCCATCATCTCCCTTGTCACTAACTCACCTTCAATTAATGCGACAAGGGGCTCAAGGATTCTAATGCAATGCCACGCAGAGTCCCTCATAAATTTTTGCAAGGCTCATCTTTTAATTACGGTTGACAAGTGCTCGATATTTGCATACTGTAACCTTGTAGGCCCGCTTCATCCCGGGCTGGCCTTGTTTGCTTTCTCAACACCGTCTCCAGTTGAGTTGCAGTAAGTTAAAATGTGAGCTGCCTTCATCCCTACCGTCCTTCCATGGGCATTTTAGCCATTAACAGTCTAAATAATGGACTCGGCTGTGAAATTCTTCCGTTCTGATTAGATACCTGTGAGTCATTAATGATAGCAAAGGGAACACTCCATTCGTCTCAATTAGATCCAGTCATATCACGAGAACAATCGGGCCACAAGCAGGTAAAAAGAGACATCCTTCACAGCAGAAGTGAGATCACTTTGCATATTTTTCTTCGGAGAAAACTGTGTTGATACAGTAATTGGCTTATAAATGAGTTCCGGGAACACAGAACACACGCCTCCTCTTCTCCGTGCCGGCTAGCCGACGCGTGTGCTGTTTGTGTACTCATCCACGCTGACTGGATCAAGGTCTCAGGTGTCGTCTGAACCACTGACCTTTACGCCCTCGCGTTCCTGGTTACCTGCTTAGGCGAGCGCGAGCTGTGAATCCGACTGTAGCTATGACAAACAAGTTTGGGAGAGGCACTAAAACTGTAATCAATTTCCGCGTCAACTCGGAGAGCAGCCTTATGTGCTGACAGAACGGCGGCGGAGAGGTATAACTCACTTGATTAACTTGAGGCGCAAAATGTTAAACTGACTTTTATAAAGCCAATACCTCCTTCAGCTCCAAATCCCATGATCCCACTGTGAAGGCAATGAGTCCAGACATATCTGAAGGGGGTTGGTATTCCCACTGCAGTCATTCTGGGAATTAAGTGGCTTGGTTTATTGTATGGCTTCATGACCTCACTCAATCAACTCCCTCTCTCTCCTCTGTTTCTCTGAAGCAGCAACCTCTGTCTTGTGTCTGATAGGGAAGGTCTCTCTGTAGATACACACACACACACACACACACCCACACACACACAGCGGTATACTCACCAACACACACACGGAAATCTCAGAGGCTATAGAAAGTAAACAGGATTAACTGGCTATCCCTCGCTCCACTGTAAACGGCCTGTAATGGCAGCACTGCTTCTAAATCCCTCCATCTCCCCCCCACCCACCTCCCTCCCTCCCTTTTCTATTAAACATGGAGGTTAATCCTCAACCCCCCTTGTCCCTAGCGCCGTGGCCCAGGATAAGCTGTCAGAGCTGGGCTGCTGATACTCAGCTCTGCTCCAACAGCCACACAGCCTGGACACAGTGTATGAATGTGTGTACGTGTGGATTTTTTGCGCGCGCTCGCCTGTGTGTGTGTGTGTGAGGGCGCGAAAAAGTGTGATACCTGGTTGTCTGTGTTTGCATGTCTGGGTTTGTGTGAGTCAGTTTTTCATGTGTTGCCAAATTCAATCTGTCGCCCCTCCCTCCCACCCCCCTCTCCTTCTATACAATCCAATCTCCGCTGGAATAAAGAGCTAACTCTGGAGGGCCCTGAAGCTCCAAAGTGCACTCAGCACCGGCCACAACAGCTCCTGACTGAGAGCCATAGACACAAATACACTGACCCATACCTTCCGGTCCTCAGCACCAGGTTTAATGGCGGCGGTACCAGGGGCTGAGCGATGAATCACTAATGACTAACACACCCTTCACAGATATAACAAATGTCACTAAAGTCAATGCCTTTTCCCTCCTAGTCCTCTTTCGCTCAACTCGGCCGACCTGCTCGCTGTGGCGAGGGAAAAGTCAATAGTGTTCAGTGGGAAGAGGAGTCACAGGAAGCAGAAACGCTGCAGCGGCTGGAATGACCCATTGAGCTTACAGGTCACAGCCACAGTGATTTTCCATATAATGGGAATTAATGTTTGCCTGGATCCTGTAATAGGTTTCAGACCCCTGTGAAGTAATTCAAAATGTGGGGGGACAAAATAATGAATAACTGCAGTTATTCACCTGAAGGCCATTGTCTCATTTTGACCCTCTTTACACAGAAAGAACGGGGGGGGGGGGAGCCAGACGAAGCTAGTAACTCATACGATACAAGCACACTGAATATTTGAGGTTTCAGAAGCAAGGTGCAACATATCCAATTTTGGACTGCTTAAATAACTGGATGGATCCAAGTGAAGGAACAAGGCAAGTCACTTGGCTGATGAACCAATGTGATCCCATTTTTTTTGTATTCAGTTTAATTCAGTAGAGTACATCTCTGCTCTGTGAACTGTTCAACATCATTCAAGTCCTTTCTGTTTCACAAGGACTGACACTGTAAAATGTTCCCTTTTAAAAATATAATTCTTCACGTCGCACCGAAAGGTTACAGCGTTTTAAGCTAGATTTTTTTGTGAGTCCTTGAAAGCAGCTACAATTTCTTTTCACTCAACATCTGAGCCCTGTTGCATAAAACCTGTGGTTAGCCTGTCCTCTAATTTTCATCCGAGCATGCCTTCGAAAAAATGAGCTGCATAAAATACCTATAAGGATGTCCTTAGGATGTCATAAGGGAAACACCTTAAAAGTCTTAGCTACTTAAATAGCCCCTTGCGCTTTCCAAGAAGGTCCTTAATAACCATTTTCCTCTGAAAAGATCAGAGGACCCAAACAGGTCTCTTGAAAGTGAAATAATCTGTGGAACATAAGCCAATGGCTAAATGTACGGTGATGGAAGAGGAGCAGGAGAAACCAAGACCCATTTTTAAAGGCAGGGGAACACCACAGAAGGCTAAATGCGAAGTGATGTGAAACCTGTTGGAGAGTATACGAGCCAAACGACAACGTAACTCTTAATGTTAGCCACGTTGTTTTATTGAACAGCTTCTGTCAACTCCTGTCGACATCTTCTTCACCTCAGATATGATTTGGTTCTCGGCAAAATGTCTCGCATTGATTTTGTCAGCCAGCCCTCGCCACATCTTCTGCTTGTGTGTATTTTCTATGGCTGGGATTAAATTTACTTTGGATAATTTACTTCCGCCATCTTAGAGGACAAACAACACTCTCATCTTCTGTCCTTTTTTGTCTTCCCCCTTTCTTTTTTATTCTCTTTGTTAAAATTAAGGCTGTTAAGTAACGTTAAAGAATGGTGACGTGAATGAAGCATAACCTTTGTTACTTGAAGTGTACATGTGCTGTATTAAGACAGTAGCCACTGTGAAAGCCTCAGTCCAAACACTTAGGAAAGGAGACAGCCTAAGAGGTATTATGCAATACTCCCAAATGAAAATGATGAAAATTTAGCAAACGGGACAAACTTAAGTTTGATTCTTAAGGTAATTTACGTAATGGTCATGCAGGATTTGCATGTGGATATTCATGTACTTCCAAACCAATCAAATGGAACTTTGAGATAATGCTAAAAGAAAACAAGCACACGAAGAAAGACTGGCTCATGTGAAGTAAGTGGAGCTATTTCTGGTGCCCTTGCCTCTAAAAGTGGAACTCAATCATTCTCTAATCTGGATTTTAGGTGCAATGGGAATGTGTAAGCTCTGCATTTACACCTGGGTCAATCGACTCTGCAGTAGACCTGTTTTTTTTTTACCTCGGCTTGGCTTAGGTTTTTAGCGGGTTGACCTGCCTTTAAAAAAACGGCTGCTAATTTTGGTGGAAAAAGCGGTATTAGTTGGTGCACCTCCATGGATGGATCGGAATTTAAGTCTTCCAGAAAGAGAAATGACTTGTTTGGTACTTTGCTGAAAGGTACAAGCCAATACACGTACAAACAGACCATAACTATGACTCCTAAGGAAACTGATAAACCCATCTGCAGCTCCAGTGGGTTCACTTTGGAAATCTGAATAAAATGACGATGCCATGTTTTGTTACTAGTTGCAAAATGGAAACATTTTTAATTTGTTATAGCTCTAACTTATCATGACTGACCTCTTCTCCATAGTAATGGCAGCTGAGGCTCATGGTTATTGTAGTTTGTAGACCCTTGGATGCTGGTTTTAGAGAAGTACACCCAAATATATGTCGCACTACATATTCCACAAGAAAGGAGGGTTTAGATGTTTTAACACAACAAATCTTATTCAAGCTATGAAATATTTAATTGTATTTGCTCACTACGTCTGAGGTTTTTTACCCTCAAATGTCCAAAACCTACAGGTAAAAAAAAAAAGATCAACTCTGGTATCTTGAATCTATAAGAGACGACTGTCCACAAAAAAAGCATAACCAGACATGCAGAGGACTGAACACAACAAGCAGTGATGACAGTGCTAAGAAAGCCATAGTAAACCTCTCTGAAATGTCATTAGTGAAATTTGATTTGAAGAGTGTGAGGGACATTCTTCAACAATAATGTGTTCTGAAACAGCAAAGTGTAAATGCACTGTACCAGCAGTGAGTGCTATATGGAGGCAATGTCTCACAATGAAAAGGTTACACAGGGATAGATGTCCAAATAAGCCCCGGAGCTCTATATCTCAGCGACGCTGGTTGCTAATGCATTATTACTTAGAGCAGACAACATCTCCTCTCCATCGCTCTGTCTCTCTTACTCTCCCTCTCTGTTAGTTCTGCCTGCCAGCTGAGACCAGACTGCCTTTTCTGTTTCGTTGAACATTTCCTTCCCAGAGTCCTCCATTCGTCACAATCACTTTCCATTTCTGAAACACCTGGATATCCCCCCTAAAGTGCTTCCTAAGGATCTGCTTTGCTGCCTCAATTTTCTAACAGTTGCCATTAAGAGAGAGAATATTCCAAGACACCTCCCATAGATTCTCTGTGTTAGAGCAAATGCAACTGAACTCTGTCTCCTTTTCACTCCCTGATTATCTAATGTAGCCACTATCCTTGTGGGCATTAGGGGCAAGCAAGCATGGAGCCAAAGCTAAAGGGAACATTTTGTGACAAAGAGCTGTTGCATAAAGTGAGAACAACAACTGACAGTGTCAGCAAGGTGAAAAGGAGGGTGACAAAAGTAGGGTGGCGTTAGAAGGAAGGTGGGACATAAATGGGGTGGCGATGTGGGAAAATGGATGAAGAGGGTGGCCATGAGAGGACGCTGAACTAACAGCTGTCTGGTCTTTGGATCGTCCGTTAGCACAGTAAAGGAGTGTGGGTCAATGTACCGGAAGAGACATTACCCTGAACTGCTCCGAAGCCTCCTTTAATCATGTCAAACACACACTTCAAGCCACATGTACTATTTTTAGAAGCGCAGGTTACATGCCGCAGGCAAAATCACACACAGACACAATAAAAATCTTCCTCTCGACGCCTCCTCTCTCTCCCAGTAGCTCGCTGAACAACCTGACCTTTTGCTAGGTTTTAGCCAAAATCAGGCGGGGAGAGACAGCCGGGCAACACATAATTAGACACACTGATCATGACATGGTAGAAAATTGTTCATTCTGCACCCCTTTTCTTCTTAACAATGGCTTTATCCATCCACATCTTTCTATAAAGACAAGTAATGACAGCTTTAACAGCCTGAAGTCTTTTCCAGTAACATCCAACTGAACAGGGACGCCATCGGAATTCATAATACGGTTACTCATCACTGACCTGGCCCCTGGTAGTAGTTTCCTCGTTAGCCCCCCCCCCAAAGTCCCACAGAGTGCATCAGGCTGTGCATTAGTGACTCACCGGGTCTTTAGCTTGCTGCGCTAACACGGCGTAGGTGGATATCCTGCTGCACAGGCATTTGGTGTGGACAGTGGTTGACGCGAGCGTTTGGCAGCCTTCTGTGCCCCAGTTTTCCGCGCCAGCTTCCCTGGAGGTGGGGAGAAGCACAGGGGACACAAGCAGTGACTGTGAGACAAAGAGACACCAAAACACTAGTCACATGACTAAACATGCCCGTAGGAAGTTCCAGCTCAAAGAGGAGGGGAGCTGAGTGCGGGACAGAAAGTTTCAGAGGGGAGACTTTCTCCACTGTCAAGTTCACCAAGTTCAACCATTCACTCTATAGGTTTAATATGCAGTGATCACCACTCACGCACACCGACAGGCTCTTTTACCCCCGCTGGCATTAGAAGCCAATGTCACCCCACTTGTTCTGGAGTCCGTGTTTAGCAACCCTAAACGCTTTCTTTCTCATCTTTGTTCTTTCTTTTCTTCTTTGTGTTCCATCACTCTTTTCTTGGAAGAATACCCTAAGAGACCTGAGGCCTCGAGGACAAATGAAAAGGGTCGCATCAGCTCACGGTTCACAAAAGACCAGCGCGGCTTAAATGGTGGATGGGGATTATTCAGCACTAAATGGTCATTGGCTTTGACGCTCCACACGTTACCAGGGATGGGAGTGCCCAGAATCTCACACAATAGAGCTTACACACTTTATTGCCCTACATCTTTCCCCGCTTCCCCTCTGCACTTTAAATGCCCTCAATAGAAGGCTGAGCGTGGCCGTCGATCAATGAGATTCTAACTGAGCTAATTACCCTGGCAGCTCACACGACACGTTAACCTCATGTTTAACCCTGAATATACCTCACTTCTAGCCACCACTGACAGGGGGAAACATTATAGATGACATGAGAGCGGCTGCAGAGATCTCCTGATGGGGTCCAGAAGGTCGACTTCATGACTGATGGGTAAAGAGGCAGCAGAAAGCTGTACAATCAAACTCAAAGGCAATTTTTTTTAATGCCAAAGCTAGAAGAGCTTTGGATATTTCACATATGGGATTTTTATTTTATTTCTCAACTTAAATGCATGACATCCAGGAAAAGTGGATGTCACATACTACTATGTGAAAATCAGGAATTTAGCAACATTTTAATAAAAACACGATGATATTTGTAGGTTGTTCGGTCACAGATTAAATTTGATCAAACCAAACCCACACTGCCCTTGGTTTTTGAGTGGAAACTCTTCAGCGCTATTGTTCAATACCTGATGTGTTTTTATGAAATACTTGATACATGAAGTGATGTTTTCAGGGCTCCTTCTTTTGCTATAAAAAGCACGGTTTAGAGGGTCTGAATAGAGCTCATCTGACAAATATGTAACCTTTTCAGTTGGAAAAATGTGATTTTTGTCAGGAATGAGGCATTTCAACTTGACCATGAGAGGCCTCTGGTTTGATTTCAGTCCAATGCCCTCAGTCCAAATGAATGGAAGAAAAACGATTCACGGCACTTTTGCCGCATTTTTTTGCATTAGCAGCTGCCCTTTGTACTGAGGGAAACGGGGATCTCTGGGGAAAAAAAACTTTGCTCTAAAGTAATGAAAACCCATGACTGTGGTGTGTGTAGAAGGAGAACCATGGTAGACTAGATCCTTCTCATGTCATTAAACGAGCAGCGATAATTAAGAATCACATTCATGCTGGGGACAACAAAAATTGTTGAAAAACAAAAACAAAAGTTATTTGTTCATGTTTTTCATACACAGAACACGCATCAAATGAGTTCATCTTGTTCTTTCCTAAAAAAAGATTTGTGGAGCAGAAAAGAGGGAATGTAATCACACTGCGGACAGCACGGCGTGCGCTATTCTTCCACCGTTAATGCTTTAGTAGAGAACGCAATTACCTCCTCTCCAGCTAATAGCAATGATTACCCTCAATAGAGGATGGAGAGGAAATTTAATAAAGAGTTGGTTATATACAGGCTTCAACATATCAGGATTTGCATAAGACTTGCAATCTTGAAATCACTCAATAAACTGAAAATATATGGCCTTCATCTCAAGGGAAGGCTTTGGTGGCAGTTTCACTTTATGAGAAGAGATAAGCTGGCTTGTTGCTTGTTGGATTTATCTTAAGGGACATTTTGGATGTTACCTTGCCCTTAGAGAAATAACAGATGGTTTAACATCTAAAAGGATGTATTCCGAGATACCCCTCTTCTATGTATAACCTAAATGTAATAAAAACTCCTTGAGATGCTCCATGTTAGGGGCACACAGTCGTTTAACTATTATGTGCACCTGTTATATGGGGAGACCATACAGCTAAAAATATCATGTATTATGGCTTTTTTCATCATCATCATGCATCAAATCTGACATAAACATATGCTCAACAAATAAATGAATACAATAGAGACCTTTCTCTCCTTTTATTCGGACTATAATCTATGGTGTATGCTGTGCAAATATATCATGCTCATCTAACACACTGTGTTGGGTCAATATAGCACAGATTCAACATGTTCAACTTTACCCAGTTTTTTTTTCCCAGTGTTGGTTTATATTTTTTACATAATTGTTGGGTTACTGGATCAAAAATAAATTTGGATAGTACTTTACCCATTGGCACATGGTAAAATGAACGCTGTGCACAAAGCACTTTCTTTTTGTGAACCAGTAAAATACAAATAAGCTAAAATGTATTTAAAGCTTTTGCAGCGTTTGTGCTTTTATTTTGAAGGTTAGACGCAGAACCAGAACATCTTGTTTTGATATCGCTTGCCAGCTTAGCACATTCAAGCAAACTGAATGAACGTCATATATGTTGAATTATATTGGCATCTCGACTGAACATTTGGAAAGATAAAAAGGCAGCCGTATTGTCCCGTCTGCTGTCAATTAAATAAAGCAAAGAAAGGCTTAATAATACACAAACCAGCCATCAATGACAACATGTAAACCACGGCACAGCACAAGGCATCACTCAAGACTAAATATACTTCTGCTGTGACAGGCCTCTCAAACATGATCAGTGTGAGACTAAATGACAAGAATATATCACCGTCAGTTCTCAAACGTATGTATCTGAAGGCATGCACATATTTACACACACACACACAGCCACACGCACAAAGTTCCACTCAATTCATAATGTCAGTAATGAGATGTGAGTACAATTCCCCGATGATCATCATCTGCACAGTGACAAAGACTTCAAAGACTGAAGATCGGAAAACGAGTCACAGCGGTGAAGCCTAGAGAGAGCTTGACAGGTAGCAACATGGTGCGCAGCTCCGTGTGTGTGTGTGTGTGTGTGTGTCGGAGAGAGAACGACTGGGAGAAAGACAAAAGTAAATAAGAGTATCTGTGCACTTGTTAGCTTTCATGAGGAGATTCTCACAAAAGTGCACGTTGTGTGATACGGTGTATGGGT
This sequence comes from Lagodon rhomboides, assembly GCA_039737535.1. Lineage (NCBI taxonomy): Eukaryota > Metazoa > Chordata > Actinopteri > Spariformes > Sparidae > Lagodon > Lagodon rhomboides. The sequence goes on along the minus strand of CM077799.1, from coordinate 20,016,378 downwards.
GACATTTACAATTCTTATCTCTAAAAATAAAAACACATGTGCATGTGAAACCCACCAAGCTCTCGGTGATTTATCTGGCGCTTTATGCATCCATGAATAGAAAACATCTGAGCTTTTTTTCCTGTGTGAACCCCCAAGAGATGCTAAGTAAAGTATTTACAAATGGTTTCATTCACACAAGTATAACACAGCCATCTGGACTTTGACTACACATGCATTAATTATTGTGTGTTAAAGAGGGAAATGTTGCGTACTGATTTATGCATTAATTATAGTATGCTAGATGCACATGTGAAAGCATGCATGTCATGTATTTACTGACGCGATGGTCTGGCCACATGCAACATGCACACACACACACGCACACACATGGACGCACACATCACGTATTCTATGCCATTCTGGCAGCAAAAAGGAAGTTGTGGTAATGAGGAACTGTCTGACTGCTCACAACAGGGGGTCACTAAAGAGCACACCAACACACAGGCACAATGCGCATCATCAGTGACCTCTTTGTTTTGGCTGCTGAATTTCCGAGCTGAATTGACTGCTGACCCTCATCTACTTTAGCTCGATTTGATTGCTGGTGCTGATGCCTTTCAGCAAAAAAGTTTTTCTCGCCCACAAAACTTGCAACCAGACCTGATCTTTGTTATTGCAGATCCACTAAAGCTACGGATACACACTGCTGCTGCTGTGGGCCCCACCGGGCTCATAGAAGTATTAGATTATCAGTTGGGCTTAGCTGGCGAGGAAAGATTAAAAGGACATGGCTTTTGTTTCACTTTTGTTCGAGCACTCAAATGTGCCTGCAGCCTCTGCAGACTCCTCTTATCATGGAAAACAGGTACCAGATGCACAAACAGGTGTACATATCAGTATAGTTGGTTTATAGGCTATGGATCCCAGATGTATACAATGAAGATATCAACCTGGCAGAATGCAAACAAAGATGTGTAAATATACAGAACGCCATCCAGTTTTCTAGCATTGGCATAATCAAAACATCTGTTGTTTGGTTTTGACTTTAACAAAGAATCAAGTTTCATTTAATGGATGTTAGAGTTGGCTTGATTCTGACAGGTAGATATCCCTCTGTGCACACAGGGACTGCACAGTTCCCTGTGATGGACTTCAGCCAAACCCATATATACAGTATACTCGAGCTCACCAAGAGTCTGCAGAAGCACTAGTGGCTCTGTGAGTTCTGCACATTACTAAGTACTTACTTAGTTACACTGAGCTAAATGCTAAGGCCATCATGCTAACATTGGCATGCTAGCATGTCAGAATTTGCTAATTAGTACAAAACACAAAGTACAGCTAGGGCTGGTGGGAACTGTTGGCAGGAGTTTGGTCAAAAAACAACAGTTGTTGTTGAGATTTATGACTTGCAAATGTCAACACCATCTGGAAACCATGAACGCCTGTGCCAAATTCTTGTGCCAGTCCGTACTGTATAGTAGATTTTGAAAAACTGCTAGTGAGCCTCGATAAAAAAAAAAAGGGGATCACAAAAGACAGTGAGATAAATCCTCTGGGGACCATGAAAAGATTACAATCGCACAAAATGTGGTCATATTGACAACTGCAGCTATGTGAAAGGGTAGTTTGTAAGTTTTGTGAACAAGTTAATGCACAGGAACAGCTCGACAAGTTACGGGCTCTGGTGACTGTTCGACGAGACAGCGTCACTATTATGACTCTTGGCTGTGAAGTCTTTGAAGTTACGTATCTACAGTCTCATATATCATTATTCGCTCCATGACAAACTGTGACTTGATTTGGAAAATGTACTTTTAAAAGGACAAACACCATATGTGTGATTCATGAAAAAATTCAACTGGGATTGAAAAATGATTTCGTCAACCACTCTTTTAAATAAGGTCCCATCGGGCAAACTGGATGAGGTGTGACTTCGCCTCTCTTCCCTCTAGCACTAAAGCATTGTTTCTCAACACTCAGTGACCGTATGACAGCAATATTTCAATGCTTTCCAATTTGTCCCCTAGTTGATGGCAGAATGATGCTGCAGCTGTTAAGAAAAAAACAGGAAAAATACTTCCTGAACAACAGCATGACCTTTTACATCTACTGGGAATAAATTGGCACCAACCCTTGACTGAAAGGGCAGTGCTATGAAAGCCAATTGCACCCTGTTAAGAAACAAAAAAAGGTTAAACATGCTTTGAATTCTTAAAACTGAAGGGTTTGATGCAGCTGATGGGAGCAAAGTCACAGCGAGAGCAACCCCTCCATCTGCTTAGCACTTTGAGTAGTGACGTGTTGCAAGTGTCTTTCATCCATAGCAACCTTTCATCTTCAGCAGGGAAATATGACATAATGATGGTAAAGGCGCAGAGAACACAGGCTGAGATGCACATTAATCCCTACTGTATGATACGGGAGCCAACGTACTGTCTGCAGGCAACATTTGATATCGAGTCACTGCTGAGCATTTAAACCAGTTTTACATGGGAAAATATTGTCCTACATAGCTGTCATTGATGTAATGAGGATTAAATTCATCAGCTAATTTTAGCTGCTGGCGAAACATTGTCAAAACTGATTTATGAGATGACTGTAGCCCAAAAAAAAATATAGTATAGCAGTAAAAAAAAAAAGATCACATGCCCTGTGTCCATTGCTCTGTTTCTCATCGCTCATTTCGGGCAAAAACGCGCCACCAAATTTGTGTCATCCGTGGTCAGAGGCACAGACAAGCAAGGCAATTACACAGGAGAAGGGATGAGGCAAATAGCGATAAATGCAAAGAGATGAAGGAAGCATCGAGGGATGACAAAAGAATTTCACACACAGATGGAAATCAAAAGCGTGCAAATCACAAAAAAGTTGTATCCTCATTACAAAGAGAAGACTTTCAAGTCAAATTGTTCAAAAGTCTCGATGGTGGGGGGAAGGTTTAATATTCTGTGCATGATGTTGTGGTCGCACTGGAGGAAATCGCCACAGATAACTGTACAACCTGAGGTTTTAACAGAGTGAAGGTTGGTGATACACACTGCAGACAGAGAGCTAATGAGTCATACGCGGAAGAACTAGTGGAAACGAGAGTGCTTGATGTAGTGGAGAGGGATTTTAAGGCTGGTGGAGGTTAAGTGGTCTCGAGTGGACGTGGATACCAGTGGGTTAAAAGTGGCTGCTATTCATCCGCATGAATGACGCTGTAAGGGCAGAATAACAACCTGCATGTTCGATCAAGCACGTGTATATTCATCATACACGCTTCGTCTTTACACTGATTCTTCCCGCCATGTTTTATTCAGTGCACCATGTTCGATCTCTACCTCAGGCACGCTTTTCACTCATAGCTTGCAGCTCTGTGTACACCGTTTCATGCCATTCCCTTCTCGTTGGTACGCGGGGTCTGGTGACTGCGGGGACTGCCTTTTTCACGGCATACATTTTGACATGTCACCTTAAAAGCCCAGGTGTGGGTAATCAAATTAATGACGGCTGAATTCCGTCGAGCCGCTTCAGTCGCAAGGTTCCTGGTATTGCGCAAACTGGTTCCGTGTCACGCTGTCATTGCTTACTAGAACACTTGAATAGAATAGAGCCATTGTTAACGCTTTCGGCAACACCTGTGCTTTTCCTACCGTGACAAGACGAAATGTGTGTTGCAGGGAGAAATCTGGTAAAATAACTGTAAAAACCTGACAAGGACAAGGACACAAAGCATCTGTTTTAACTGTCTCCCAATATGGGGAAACGTCTAGAAGGTGCCCGGATCACTTCAACAAGCTTCTCTATTGACTGTACAGTAGAGTCAACGAGGGCTTGACTGACAGACACAAATCCACAAAAAATCATGGGCGGAAATGTCTTAAATTCTTCTTGTCATTCTGTGATTATTTTGATGTTCTTTACAGGATAACACAGGTTAAGCTCAGGCTGCCCAGCTGCAACAAGAGAAATGCTACATCTTTTTTTTTTTTCTTCTTCTTTTTACATTTCCTATTCATTGTAGCGACAGCTGGAAAGAGACACGAAGAGGAAGGTCAGAGAGTACATGACAAGCATCAAACCCATGTCGGTGCAGTAAAGACTGGCATGGTACGCATGCTACCTGGTGAGCTAACATCATGGGTTTTAAGCCACATGTGTTTCTCCGTATAATGAGTCAAGCTTTATATTTTTAATATATGCTGGACAGTTTCTATACATATATGTCACGTATCTGTGTGAAAATGCTCTGTACAGTAACCTCTTTGTGATGCCCAGAGTTCAGTTTAATGATTGAAACAAGCGACAGAAACAGGGAACCAAAGTGCGCAAAAGGACATCTATTCCGGCTGATGGCATCCCTTCCGGTAGACATTACCTCCCTCACCTCCAGGGAGCCAAAGCACACATTCACCAGAGGCAGCGCATTTCGGCCTTTCACTCTCGTTGCAGCTAGAAATCACTGAAACAAATCTTCACATGACACTAATCATCTGCACTTACTCAACCCCTCACAGCACCTATTATGGTGACCAGCGCGCAGTCACATCACAGTGTTCATTTATGACATTTCAGCGCATTTGTGTGTGTGTGAATGTCTGAGTGCATAAATGTATTTGACCCAGATATTAACTCTGTAGGAACTAAGCTTTCCCCTCTTCCACGGACGGATGTAAAGACGGCTCTTAGAAGCGCAAGAACACGCTGCGAGATTATCTGAGGCTCGCAATCACGTTAATGTGCGAGACCACGCGGCTTGTGTTTCTAAATGTTATCGCTGTTGTGGTTACTTAAACATGACATTGTCAGGGATGTGAATCCCATGTGTTAGACATCTAAACTACTAGATACAAAGAAATATTTGCATAGGATAGTACACGTTATTCCTCCAGTACAAATGATATTTATTGATTTGTAGTTCACTTCCTTTTATAAAGAAACTTGAATGGACCTCTAATAAAGACAAATGCACGGCCCTTGCTTAATCCGGCTTGTCTTCCGTGAGTCTCGTTATCATGTGAGGTTGTTGCACAAAACCCAACACTCCCGCTTCACTCCTGACTCTCGTGCGAGGTGGCTGCTATGACACTGACCTCAACTGCCCCAATCTGCTCTCTGGCATGGACACGGGCTAATTTATAAGCCTCTTTCCCCGGGATTATCTTTCTTCCTGGTGTGCGAGCTAGTCAGCGAGCGGCAAAAGCAGAGATACAGGTTTCGGCTACGGCCATTAGTGGCCTGCTGCCCCGACTGCGTGCACTCTGTGTTAACATGGCTCGGAAGAAAGTGGCTCCTGCAGAAAATGGATTATTAATCCTTATTCTGAAAAATGTATGAAAGAGAGGGGTTTTTTTTTGGGGGGGAGTATTTTTGCAACCCATTTTCAAATGTTACATCTCATAGAAAATGTAGAGGGATTCTTCGAAAACTGGACATTTTCTGAGCGTGTTGCCAAGGGGTTGTCAAAGAGGACTATTCAGGCCCAAGGGACAACTAATAGAGAGTCTCATAAAGCACTAACTCAGCGCCCTCTCAGCCTACTGCCAGCAGCACAAGAGTAAAGAGGATAATATGCGAGTCAACAAGATAAGCATAAGGCAAATACTGCACTTGACCCGAGGTTACATATTAGATCCAAACACAACAGCAACAAAATAACCTAGAATAGATGTTAAGGGCGTATAAATGTTACTTACCCAGTGGCTCTCAAACTCTACAAGTCCAGCAGGGTGGAAGCAATGTATTCCAAGTGACAGCAGAGAGCAGGTCCCTCTTTTTTTCTTGGCCTCCAATCGAAACTTCAAACACTAATCGCTACAAATGTCTAACATCCTCTTTTGCTATGCCAGAGGGAAACAACATCAGTTCCAAAAGCTATCCCTGCCAGTTCGGGAAGATACAGAGCTCCATTCCACACCCACTGATCACATGATGGCGCAATCAATAAGAATAATGCACAAAGTAAAAAAAAACAAAAACAAAAACCACACAACCAAACAGCCCTAAGCTGATTTACATAACGTCAACACAAAAAACAAAAAGCAGCCCACACGTATCCATTAGGTCCGGGAGCCAAAAGAAAAATGTAGTCTAAAGTTCAGAATTTCCCGTACAGAAACTTAGAAGTGATCTCAACACGTAACAGCTACTCAAAGCCATCAAACGCGCCCTGAAGCTGACGGTCCCTAACGAGGACCAAGCCATCGTGCCCTGAGAATCAAAGCTACCGTGTTGACGCGCTCTCTAAGGACTGTTGTGATAGCAGGGGGAAATGAGCTAAGAGCCTGTCCATGTCTGTAATGCCCGATGGAGGCAGAGCCCACATAAGCCCTACTGGCCGACTCCCTCTTGCCACGCTGACTCGCTGTTTGACACAGTCTTGATCCCTTCTGCTCTGTCAGATGGAAAAGTGGAGCAAGCCCTTTCAGCGCTCCATCCCCTCCTCCTCCTGGTGGCTACACCGTTAAGTGTCTTAGCGTGAGCGTGTGTGTGCGCGCATGTGTGTGTGCGTCGAGCGTTTCTGACAAGGGGGAGAGATGAGCATGTATGCACAAGTGGAAATTGTGTAAAGTGGTATATGAATGCAAGGGTTTTCAAGCTCAGATGGGGTGAAAGAAATGCCACAGCATTTTCTTTTCGCAACTTTAAAAACACATCTGTTGGGACTCTCAGTGAGGTTCAGACGTTGTCCTGAAACAGGCATTAAAAGAAGCAGAATAAGACAGATCACTTGTATAATGCACCTGTGACAGACACTGAATTATCTGCTACATGCTGTAATCTATTCAGTACCTTGCACAGATGTTAGCAAATGGAGGACTATTCTAAGACCGAACTTACTGCGGTCTCGAGGGATAACTCTGTCTGCATTGAATTCATTGCATTATCCATCCATTTTCTTTACCCACATAACTTGTTCAGGGACAAAGTGAGCTAATGTATATATCAGAGTGCATTTGGCCTGTGAGAGGGCTAAAATACATGTAGAAAAACACATTTATGAACGGGTTATAAACAAATAATAAACAAAATAATACAAATTTATCAAAAGAGTTGTTTTCGAGACTGTCTTGCTGTTGGGAGACTGTGTTAACCACCGAGACACCGCAGCACACTATTCATAATGTAAATTAGATTATTAATGCGTATGTAATGTAATGTAATGCTGTCACGTACAGTACTGACATAAATACAAATATCAAGAGATAGCTGAATACCCTGTCTGCTCTGATTGGTCACATCTGACCCAGCACCCACAATTACAACAGAGCAGCTGAATGAATTCATATGTGCTAAACTAGCCGTTTGAGATAAATTATTCAAATGTGTGACATAGTGATGCAGTGTGATGTCACAAAGTCACAGAATTAAAAGGGGGACTACTGACGAGGCGTTTAGGGAGCAGTGTTTTCTGTGGGAGAGAGGAGCTCCTGTCGGTGTGGACTTTGCCTTTTTTAAATTTGAAGATCTTTTACAAGCACAAGAACCTGTATAACATGCAGGAGGAAAGGGGAAAAAATAAACAAAGCAAAAATCACAATATGTCTCTGTTTGCATCTCCGGAGGTAACTGTGTATAATCTGATAAACTGATGACACTGCAGTCACTGGAGGCAGCGTCATTTCGGGCTTAAGACCGCCAGTTTGAAAATAAAACAAATAGGCTAACAGCTTGACATCTAACTCACACTGAACTGTTGATGGTCAAGTTGCATTGTGTGCATGTATTAGTTCCAGTGTCATCTAAGTACAATGCTAAATCAGCACAGTGATCTTTTAATGTAATGCTTCTTGAAATTTGGACCAGACTTCGGACGTGACGTGTGAAGTATCCAAGAGACAAACAGTTTTTTTTATTTATGTGCTTGTTTGTTTGCACAGCAGTGTAATAGATGGTGTATAGAAAGGGCAATAAGACTGCCAATATCACAATCAAAAAAGGGTCATGCACTTGGCTGAGGTCAAACATTGCCACTATGCCTTTTTGTAAAATAAATGTCATTACATTTTGGCCACATTTGTGTCCAGCTAGGTTTTGGCAGAGCGGCAGAATCTGCCTTTGACTTTTTCACTTCATTTAAGGTTGAGACCTGCCGGTGCCAAAAGCTGATAGCGGTGCCAGATCAGTCTGAGCCCAAAGCAAGCCTCAATCTACCGTGTCAGATTGTGGATGTTAGAGCGACTTGTGCTGCACACCAGGCCATTATTAAACTATGACAGTGATGTGCGGTGGGGGTGGGGTTGGGGGGGCCTGGGTCTTTAACCACTGATCCCTGATCAAGATGAAGACCACTGGGGATTATGAAATGGGATTAAGAGACCCTCAACCCCTCACAAGCTTACTGCCATCCATCCATCTAAAGCGTATATTACATTTATCTCTAACTACTGGGTCATTTTTCCTAAGCACACTTTAAAATGAGATTGCTCAGTTGCTGGCTTCTAATGCAAAGCTATATGAGCTTTTCTCATTTGTCTTACAGTATGTTGCATCTATGCTTGCTGAAAATGAGATATGAAATGTAGGATTGATGCATGAATCTATTTTTTAGTAGTGCAATGTATATTCCATAGTTGCCAGCAAAGAGGCAGTTTGTTTTGATCGAAGAATCAGCGGAGTACATCTGGGAGTGGCACATGTGCAATCTAACGCAGCCACAGTTATTTATAATGCACCAGACCCGAGATAAGTGCTCAAATGTAGAGCGAGTACATGTATGTCAGTGGGGGCTCAGCCAGATATCCCATACCGCGGCAGAGCGAGGGTCAAAGCGCAGAAATGCCAGAGGGAAGGTCAGCAGCCGCATAGTGAAGAGAAGCTGAGCAGCCATCATCATCCCTCACAGAGTGGAGATTTTAGTGAGAGAGCGGAAAAAACGACGATAGTGAAGAATCAAGGTGGACGGAAATGACAACCTGAAGACTTTACTTTCAGACAAACACGGTCGAATAAGTGTACATTTTTTTTACTCTTCCTCTGACCTGAGCTCCCTCTTTTTCGAACCTCGTACACTTTTCTGCGAGGTAAAGATAACTGTATCTACACGAGCCAGCGTGGCGAATGAACGAGAGTAGGTTGAGGAGACAAGCGCATGGGGGAAGACAGGGAGGGATGGCGAGCGCCGGCGATTTGGGTGGCCAGATGGTGTCGACATATGGGCCTGTTAGGGGCAAAATAAATAAATAAACACTCACACATAAATACTGAGATGAACTGTGAGCGCCACAAACTGTTGGCCAACTTAGCCGGCTGAGAGAGAGAGTGTAAATGGGCGAGAGCTACGGCTAAAATTGCCTGCAGATTTCTAAATAGACCACCACCGCTGGAAATCACGCGCGCAGACATTTGTGATGGGGATGGCGGTAGGCTTTGGGGATTTGATCTGTAATCCCTAAGTAAGTGTGCATTACCCATGTGCATATTTTAACAATTAACTGGGAAAGAGCCACATACCGTATATGATTTGTCTTTTGAATGCGGGTGCATCTGTGAGCACTAAATATAGTCTCCATATAAAAGGTCATACATAGACTGGCAAAGTTGTTGTTTTCTTCCGTCTCTGAGCTGAACTTCTTTTCTCCCGCTGTCTGCTTCAGCTGCTGCCGTGTTTGCCTTCCCTCCGCGCTGCTATCTATACATTCTCCACCTCTTGTCTCCCTCCCGCTCAGCCTCAAAGCCCGTGGCTCAGTCAGAGAGACAGCCAGGTTGAGAGAGGTGATATCTGCCAGCAAACAACTACTGCTTTGTACAACATGTTCTCTGCCCATATCAACTGCACGCTGCCCGCCCAGCTCCAGTCGAGATCCGCTACCCGGAACAGACGAGCGAATGGAGCGGGAGGGAAATACCAAATCTGTGCAGTTAGTGTGTATATATACACACTACTTTGTACCGTGTACAGGTGTCCTCATGTACACGTCAGGTATATAACGTATAGATGAGAACTAATGATGAAATTGAATCAAAGCACACCAGTTGGCCGGGCTTCACAGCCTTGCACCATCTCCCAACAGCATCTGTGCACCCAAATAGCATGTTGTGATGACTCCAGGCTGTTTACACTAAAAACGGTCAAGTCTGTGCATTAGCCCGAGATGTGAACAACCCACAGAGATCATGAATAGCCTCTTCCTGTTTAATTTAAGAGAGCAGGAAATAGCTGAGCATCAGAAATAGACAAATCTTCCACTCAGTGATGCTCCCGGATGCTTCAGTCATTAGAACTGGAACAATCTTGTTTTGTCGCTCATGTTCTCTCAAAGGATATATAATTTAACACCCAGTCCTGCATTTCAGTGTACGTCACATTAAGTCCTGGTTCACTCCCATCTGTGTTCACTCCCATCTGTGTGTGTGTGCAAACATATTACTGAAATCCCTGGTAAACATGTTCAGATGTTTTCCACATCCTTTCCAGTTGGAGTTTGTTTGGTTGACAGACATTTCTGCCACCTTGCCACTTTATATTCTGTTTGGCTCTGCGCCCTCATAATGTCTGCAAATTTAATTTGATTGCAGCTGTAATCTGCCGGCTAGTTAATTGACTTTGCCCAGCTCTGTTCCTTCCTACCTTGACGGAGAGGGGCAGTTTGATAAGTTACAATCTTATCCTCTCCGCGTGAACCTGCACTCCCATTGTGCTCTTCGGTCACTGGAGAGTACTCCTTTAGGACTGGATAGACTAATGCGATCTCGAGGGGGGGAAGCTGAGCTGGCCAGAATTTTTCTGTCATCCATCTTGTTGTCGTAGTAGACAGTGAGGGCCAGCAGTGGTTGCCCCATGACAAATTCAAGTCTTATAAAAGCCATTTGCTTTGTCGAAGATTCATCTGTCAAATCTGTCTCTTAAAATGTATGTTTATATACGACTAATCTGTATTCACGGATTTCACTTTGTAGGAAATGAAAGCGTGCTCGCCGAGCAAACTTCATCTGCTAATGAAGTCCATGTGATATGCTCAAAAGCTCCAGAACTAGTAAGTAAGTAGATCCTGTAAGGAGACTGTGTGGTCAACTGCTGTTTTCATGGTGCAATATGTTCGAATCGATGGGAGCTGCTGTTATCATCCATCACTTTCTTTCTTAAGATCACTCTCACCCCGGCAATTATAACGGCAGGTGACAAAATGACACGCACCTGAACAAAATTGTGCACTTCACTGGGTGTGAACATTGTTGTAACTATTTGTGACAATGTAAGCACACAGCTCAATGGAACAGACAACAATGGACTCGTATGTCGACATTATAATGAATGAATGTTTGTAATATGTAATCGAGCTCTCCCCACAAATAAATAAAAACCTGTAAATGTACTAAGCTGCCGCCAGTGAACTATATTCAGCCAGAAATAACAGTCAACTCTGAATTTAGAGATATATCACTGTATTCTGTAGATGTGGTCATACAGGCACCAGTAGAGGATGTAGGCCATTCGATGATAGTGGCTGTTGATGAAGAGCCCGGAACCAAATCTGGTGTAATGGTTCTGAACAAATTTGACTCCGTTATTGACAAATAGAGTAATCACTATGTGGGTTAATGGTTAAAACAGCATGATCAATTGTGCTGGTTTACATTATGTGGTTCACTTGATGGTCCACTTTACACAGCCGGCAATGTCAGCGAGTCAGTGGCCTACATAGACAAATGAGAGAGAGCCCATTAGGTAGAAATTAAGGCTCCAGGTCACCGATGGTATTAAATTGGATTCTTCAAGTTGAACTAAACAACCACAGTCAGTGGAACACAGAACTGCACATAAAGAGGCTAACGTGGTATGAGTGAAGGTAAACAGTGAAAAAGACGACCGTAACAAAGGAGAAGTTGCTCCGCTGAGGCGTTCTGAGCGATGTTGCTTTGGAATTCTTAGCAACACAGAGAGAATGGTGTTTGTTCTCATTGACTAATTTAATTAACGCCAACACAGGCAACTTCATTAAGTTCTTTTCAGTTCATTAATGAAATTAATCTGACTGGGCATGGGCACACATGAGATAAACATCAACACACACGCACGCACACACACACACACACACGCACACGGATGTGCACTGTACACACTCACAAGCTCACTTGAGTGTCAGAATCATTTAGAGTAACTTACGGGTTGCCATAGTCCCAGACAACGCACTGAGGATCCGATGTACCCTGCAAGATACAGGGGAGGGGGAGAGGAGGGGGAGAGAAGATAAGCTGTTATTGCCAGTCGAGAGGATGAGTGAGAGAAGACAGAATAGCTCGTTGCCAGAGGAGAAAGAGCGATGCCGCATGGGCGATGGAGGGAGGTAAACAGACAATGAAAGAGAGGGATTGAGACAGACGTCGGGAGGGAGAGATGGAGAAAGAGTCATTGTCAGAGGACGGAGCGGCAAATAGATGCTGCAGCTGCAAAAAAAATAAAAAAATAAAAAAGAGGTGTGTGTGTGTGTGTGTGTGTGTGTGTGTGTGTGTGTGTGTGTGTGAGCAATGAATTGAGAGAGTTAAGACACAAAGAAAAAGGAAAGCCATTTCATGGACAATAATACACAGCAAGTTGGGATCATAAACATCCAGTAGTGGAAAAGCATTCAAATTCTTTACTTAAGCACAAACACGGTGTGAAAGTAAATAAATCTGCAGCAGTAAAATGTAAAATAAGCACTTGCTGTGAAGGACTGGTCCTTTCAGAGTGTGTAAAGGTTCAACAACTGACCTTTAATCATCCTCATATGTTTCACAGGAACTGATTTAAAACTGCAAAAAACTAAGCCACACCACCCCTCAGGACAGTCTAAATGCTGGTGATTTGCTATCAGCTCACTCTTAATCCATTGACTCACTGGAGCCAAAAGCCAATCGTTGGGGGCCGAGAGGCAGGTGAACCATCTGGTAATCAAAGCTCAGTCACGCACGGCGGCGAAGGAAGAGTCCCTATGACTCAATCAGTGAATCAATCGGGGGATCGATATCTTTAACTGACTCATCACAACTTGTTCCACCGGCGATCTTCAGCGATCTGTGCATTGATTACTTTGTAGAGAATCGGCCGTGCCCTTTCAACCTGCATGCCTCATTTGCTAAGGATTGGATTGTGATTGTTTTTTTCGGTGAACTTTGCGGCTGTCTGGTCTCGCATTCATTCCCAGATCAAAAACATTAGAAAGTCTCAAACTGGTGCTCTCTGAGCTCAAAGTACAACCCGAGTCTGAGAGAAGCAACTGGCCAAGACACTCAGAAGGAGACTGATCAGGCCTGTTGTGTGAGGTACCCAGAACGGAGAAGCCATTCTTCCTTTGGGCCGATGCCGAGGAACATGGATCTCTCTCTGTACCAGTCTGTTGGTCCTTCCTGAGTCCTGCATTGAGCACTTTGCCTTTGAGCTCCCCCTTATGGTGAAGGGGATTATAGCAGTAATTCCACAGCCTTCCACAGACTGTCTGACGTCCACTGCAGGTAGACTCACTACATCCTGAGAAAAAAAAAAAAAATTGAAGAATTCTCCTTGAGTAAAGAGCAAACTGAATGTTTTCTGAATATCAACAGTTTCTTCAAGGACCAGGAAGGGAGAGAAGGTGATTCACATTCAAGGTTGCTCTATGAGGAGGCATTTCTCTGAAGACAAGGTCATGCCTCCTTCTCTGAACGGCTCGTAACTGATCTCCAACGAATCCTGGGGTCTCTGCATGGCTGGTTTTTCGGGAGGGCTGGATGATGCAACGTTTATGAACACAGGATCAGAAGCGAGGTGACACATATTGATGGATGACGGCGCTTTGTTCTGCCTCACACGCAGGCGGCTGCCGTCACCGGCATTAGATGTCCCTTGGCGTGCATTAGCGTGGTGGGCTCTCTTCTCATCCAACTATCAATCAGCGGGCATCGTGTCTGACTGTGCGCTGCAGCGGGAGTGACATCCGTGTACTCCCACAATGTCTGCCTCCTCTTTAGCGCGGATACGTTGCATAATGACAGCGTCTGCTCGACTGATGCCTCTCAAAGGGAGAGCAACATGTGTCTGGTTCTAACAGATGGATTCATGGGCGGTTATAATGGCGTCCACCTCAACAGCTCCGTCTTCTTTTTCTTTTCATTTTCTTCAAGGTATTCACAAAAAAACACACGCGGCAGCCATTTGGTGGTGAATTGCGTAAGCTAATCAGATGAAACGAGCCTCTGTAACAGGACAAGAGTGCACTGGTTCAGGGAGTCTTAAAAGCTTTCCACTTCATATCAAAGATTATAGATTTAGGGAATGAAATGGAGCGACCTGGATGAGGCTTTTTGACTGATGGAAGAAAACTAGATTAGAGAGAAATTACCAGAAAGGCTGATGTTCGTAAAGCTAACCGGTGCTGCCTTTTTATAATTGAAAAGGCTAGCTGAAGGATAGCAGGAAGAGGGCGGTAACACTTGGCTTCTGGTCTACCGTATGGATACACAGTTTCTGGCCTCCCGCTTCTCACTCACCATTAAGGACACGCACACACTTTGACACCAGGGAAATATATAGAGAGAGTCAGACTAGAGCAGATGTCTGCTCAGTGAAGTCACGACCCTGCACCGAGACCCCTACAGCACACCTCCCTTCCAGAGTGCAGCCAGAGGCAGCTGTTGCCAGGGCGCTGCTTCAGCGGGTTGGTGTTTCTATACCTGCTGAGGTCGACGCTAATGCAGCCGAAGACCGTAGCCCCTTTGACACAGACTGTTCGAGATGGGAATATCGGCCGGTATTCCGCATAAAATGTATGCAGGATGGCACGCAGAGCTGTTCTCGCATGTAGACGCCATCATACAAAGCCAATATAATGAAAGGTCTTCTTTAAGGCAGCGCTGCAGGGTCTCTGTTTCAGAAGGGACGGGAGACTCTGCTCCTCCTTTCGTTTCCTTGTCTTCTCCGGCTCCCATACAGTAGGTCAGCATTTTCTGACGAGTTAAATTCTCACCAGTGCCTTTGTGTAATCAAACGACACTGGCTTATCTGTCTTTCTGCAGCACAGTTTGGTTATATCTCGGCAAAATGAAAAACTTCAATAGTGCTTAAAAGCAACACTTTCGAGAAATAAGCTTATTTGTTTTCTCCCCTAGAGTTAGAAAGAAAAGATCAATAACTCTCATATCTGTAAATAACAAACTGCAGTACAGCAAGCAGCCGCTTAGCTATAAGTATATTCCCAAAAATACTGTAATCAGCTTTAATCTTATTGGTCTTTCAGTGCAGTGCTACAAATACAATCTATTTTGGTAAAACGTTATTATTTTTTTTTTGCCTTTGGCATAAACACAATTTTTCCGTCTTTGATTTTGCTTTTAGTTTTTTAAAACCCCCAAATTAATCTCAAGCAACAATTCAGGATATGTGTGGCCATGACTAAGACCATGAGCACTGTTTGCACTTCAGTGATGTGAATGATTCAAGCATGAATTTTATGTTAATCACTTATATCTTCTGCAATATCTGTAATTTTTGTTAAATAGCAGACATATATTATCTGATTAAGTTTGAATTAATTTTTCCAACATCACTTTAGTTATTCCTCTTGAGGGTGGTTATACTGTAAGTGAACTTCTTCCCTGGACATACACACTGGGGGCTTGATTTTAAAAGACACGGGTAGGGAAGGTCCACTGAGAGACACTAATTAGTTGCTTTATGGAAAATATAGGATTTAGTGTCTCTGATTCTATACGCAGGGAGTAAAGTCAGGATATTTCATCCTGTGCTGTATCTATTTTAACAATCCTTTTTTTAAAATCTATCTTATGTCAAATATAGCCACAATTTAAAACTAAATAGCAGGGGGACCCCTTTAGGCAAGATAAAAATGGCCTCACAAACATTTGTCTAAGATATGCATACTTGAATCTGCCCCCCTCAACACGCGGTCAGGAGAGAAGTGCCCGTCCTCAGCAGGAGCCTACTGTTAGCAGTGCTGAGCAGCATGCTACGATCAGCATTAAGACATCATCCTCTAGACGGAGGCTGTGCAACCTGCAATACCTCCGCTCTGCCAAAAGTGTTAAAAAGCAGAATAATAGGAAGATAAAAGATAAAGGCGCATAAAGGAAATGCCATAATTAAGTAATGAATCAGTGGTTTAAAGCAGGGAGATGGAGTGGCGGGGGATGGAGAATGAATACAAAATCTCTATAGAGACACACTGTAATAATCATGACCCTCAGGTCCGGGGTGACACAGCGAGAGACTGATTTCATTGAAGACTTTAGTGAGTGTGCATATATACTGTACGTGTGTGTGTGTGTTTGTTTGTGCTGTCTAGAGAGAACCATTAAATATTCAACATTATTTTCAAATCTGTGCCCACCTTTACACAGAAGAATGGCTAATGAAGCCCACAACTTACTGAGGTCGTGAAGAGTGCCTCTCATTAAACTTGCACTTAGGCCTTTCCACCGAAGACACCCCACGAGTCATTTATAATAACACACTCCACTGTAATATAAACCAAATAGGTGCCAGGAGACGCTTCGATATAAGGAAGTCAAAAAGGTCCGCATTTATTCAGGCAATTCGCCGGCCACTGCGGCGCTTTATAGCATGCAGCACTTTCTCTTTCATCTGAACTCAGGAATCATGGGTCAGCTGGGAGGAAAGAAATCCTTTAAAGCCTTAAACAAATGTATTTTCTTGGATGAAGCTCACTCAAAAGTATGTAATAAAAAAAATGCAAACCCCTCGCATTGGAAAGTGTCTCACACGGAATAATTTGGATTGTTGTTGCATAACACACTTTGATATTACTAATAAAATAAGCGGTTTTCTGGTAGTTTTAAGTTACACGCCCATATTGATGAAACCCTAGAGTGGGAAAGTTTAGATGATGAAAATGAAGGCGTGCTACCCTTCACTCCTTAAACACAGTGCTCCAAACATCTACAACTTGAAGACAGGGTTCTGTGTTGGATGAAAACACATTAAAAAAAAACAGTGCGGCTGCAATTTTCTTTTCAAACTTACATTGATAAGCGGTGACAGCTCCACCACCACCATGGGCTCGCTGGGTTGCGGTTCCGGCCGTACTGTCACTGTCAGGATCTTAGAGTTAATCACCGCCGGGGGACTGCGGAGACACGCACAATCACACGGACAAAAGAGTGTTATTTTGTAGCAATTGGAGTGCACACTCGAGTTAGGCTTGAATTTTACTCTCGGATTTTGTGAAACGATGAGGAAAAATAAGTGGAACATGCCGGAGAGCGGCTTTCTTTTGATATTCGTCGCACACATCTACACCTGGGATGTATGGTAATATCGGCACATCAGTGATATCAGCCTGAAATAAATCTTTCTGGCCAACAAATGACACTTCAATTAATTGCATGCAACCAGAACAGCTGACAAACATGTTTTCTCTAATTATGCCCAGTGAATGTGTGCATACGAGCAGGCATAATCATATCTTAATTCCGCTATCGGAGGGACTTTATTTTCTCCGCAATTACATGAACAAAATATGTACATACTGCACATCATCAGTGTTGGAACTGGCAATCGGCCAAAATGAGCTGAAAACTATTGGCATATTGGATATGGGCAAAAAAAAAATTCAATACCCTGCATGCCGAAAGCAAACACACTCGGTAACAGAAACCCACAGCCAGCGCCTTGCCATGCTTTCGGTGGTTTCTTGAGTGTGTTTGCAAAAATAAACATAAATAAATAAACACACAAATAAAAACCTAACGAGAAAGGAGAGAGCCGGAGCCAAGCTAAGTTGAAACAGAACACGGCACCCATTAGCATTCAGCGGAGCTACAGGGAGAAAAGGGGTTTTAACGGATCCAGCTCATCCACAACCAAGAGCACTGACCTGAATAAAAGGGCCCAGGGCCAGCACAAACACCATATCACAGTGGCCTTTTGACAACCTCCCGATTTCTGCTAACTTCTATTTCTGCAAGTTCTATATGCAAGTTTCAGGACCCATTAGGCCTGCACCCAATCGAAGCCCACTGCACAATTCCAAAAATACATGACGGTGCAAAAGAAAGAGAGAAACATCTAGGGAAATGTACTTTTTTGGGAGATCCAAGACATTTGTCTGATAACTAGGCAGACACAAAGAGTCGGGGGGAGTGATAGAGACACTATAAGAGAGAAGACAGATGGAGAATTGCAGGTTGAAAGAGAAAGGAGCAAAAGAAGAAAGAGCACAGAAATAGGCAGGTAGTGAGTCCGGAAAAGCAAAGAAATAAAAAAAAAAAAAATGCAAGAGAGATGGAAACTTGTCAGAGAAAGTATTGAAAGATGCAGAAAGAATAAAAAAAGACATGGGAAGGAATAGAATATAGTTTGAAACCTTAGTAATTGGAGAGTGGATATCATCAGGAGTACTCACGTTGGTGCAGGTAAGATGACGCCCAGTGTCCTGTACAAGATGGCTCCGATCACATAGTACATGGTGGCCTCCGAGTCCGACTCTGTCTCTGCAACACAGACAATTTTGCAACTGATCAGCCCAAAACAGAAGTTTGTCAGAAAGACACCTTCAAAATCAAATACGAATCCATCTATAATTTATTTTGAATACCCCTTGTTATCCTTTGCAATTGTTTGCACTAATATTTCCCAGACTGTGTACACTCATACACACGTCAATAGGTCAAATTCATATCTAAAACATCAACAAGAATTCAGCACATTTAGCTGAATGTTGATTGGGAAGATAGAGAAAAGCCAAAAAACACCATCAAACCTGCCTACCTGACATTTCAATTACAGGCTGGAGCGCTTTGCTTCTGATTGATTTTTTACAGCTCACCTGAACTGATAAGTGAACAAACAAAATGCAGACACATATATTAGCTGGTGAAGCAAACAAGCCCAGACTCCACCTGTCTCATCAACCTGCTCTCCCGGCTTTATTTACATTGACTCTTAAGCTGTCGCTGGCAAATTCTGTGACTACATCAAAATAAGAAACGTTGGTTAATTGCAGCGCCTTCCAGCAGTCTGATATGACAGCTGCGTGTTCCATAATCAGGCCTATTATGCCTTTGAGTTGACAACATATCACTAGTTTAGGCCCAAGATGCTGGTTTCACGCTGCTTTTACCAATATGTGCGACTCTACGCTGCTGGACGCTCGCCTTCTGCACAGCTAGAGGCCTTGCTAATGAAACAAAGTCCAACGCTCTCACATGCAGTTGACTTGATGAAAATGTCCAAGTGTCCACACCCTCTTTACTCAATGTCCTCATCTTGGGTGTTCTTTCTTTTACCTTTGTTTAAGCCCCCTTTCCTCCCTTCTCGCCCTTCTCATCCTCCCCTATTGTGGCTGCCATTCTCGAGCCCACTTTTCAACTTTCTCATCGTTTTCAGCAGTTCCCCTTTACAGCCCTTTGCCTTTCCACCACTCCCTTCAGTGCTCTTTCACCAAAAAGAGCAGGGGCTCCCACGGAGACGTACTGTCCCTTTGTAAATGTCACTTTGTCTCAAGCGAGGGAGGCGGACGGAAGCAGAGAGAGGAAGAGTAAGAGGCGAAGAGTTCATGTTGAGAGATGCCACTCCCTCCTTTGCCCTTTTAGGCAGAGAGAAGCGACGGAAAAGCATCGGTACAGAGAGGGGGAGAGGAGGAGACAGAGGGAGTTGATGGTATCAGACATACCGGGTGACTCATCCAAAATCTGTCTGCCTGCTGCCTAAGAGGTAATACTCAGGAAGAGAGATAGCTATGCAAGACAGACGAGGAGGGAAAGAAGAAGAGACAAAAACTCGACAGCGGGGGGAACAAGCAATTGTGAGACTGTGAGGAGGCAAAAAACCAGATCAAAGTCAGTATGAGAAAGCTTGCGAGTGTGATGGATCCTAATTGGACAGTGTCTGCAAAGGCATGCAAATGAGAAAGTCAGAGTATTGTGGGTAAATGGTAAATCAGTGTGTGAGGGGGTGGCTCTCCTATACTCCAGGATGATTAATACCCCAAAAGCACTCAATCACAAAACTCTAATTTCCCATTAACAGACTTTTTGTCACTCTTTCGCCCGCTGAACATCTGAATGATTGGTGGTCAGCTGCAATCCGGCAAAATGGCCAACCACCAGTCACCAGCTGTGAACTTTAATACGCCATTTGTCAGGAAAGGATATGCTTGGAGTTGATGCCGGGCCATAACTTATGGTTTTAATCAGAGATCGAAAGCTCCATCGAGACAGTATGTGAGTTACTCTTTTCATTCCTCCCCGGTTTCTTCCTCAGCACGCTTGTTTTTTTCACAAGTTTTGTACACGACACAAGCATCCCTTTTGTCCAGTGCAGGACAACAGGGTAATGAGTTCAAGCTCAGAGAAAAATGATTCATTGCAGAGCCACCTTTTAGGGGATTTACATGCAATAAGTCTTTCTTGGTGAATAAAAGCAGGGAGCAGTGGATTTCTAAAGGCTTGTCTTGTTGCCATTGTGAGGTTGCCAAAAAGTGGTTCCTATAATTCAGTCTGCGGAATTCATGTTAATGAGTAATTAGTCAGATGTACTGGTGGGCATCATTGAACTTAAGAGAGGGCCAGGCTAGCTGTTACCTTAGCTCACCCTGCCTGAAAATGTTTTAAGCCTCCTGGTTGCAACTCTGTTCTACATGTGGAAACAGACTTCCAGGAGAGTTCGTGCCCAGTTGCAAACAAAAATAGCAGAGTGAAAGCGAGGTTTATAGGTGACCAATCTCAGCGCCAATGTTGTCATTAAACCGGAGCCATTACATTGTGCAATCAACACTGACTTCATAATGATACGTTCAAGCTAAAACCTATTGCCAGTTTAATATAGACTTGTGGTATCAATCTTCTCGGTTGGCCTTTATACTGAAATGTTGGACTATTCCTGCTAAGCATGCAGAACCTTTACTTCAGCAACAATTACCTACCCCAAATTATCAGATTTCCCCATTTTAAACTCATCATAGTGACGGTTAAAACTGCAAATAAGGAAATCAGACTTCAACACATTATCAGAGCTCCTTGAGTGTTTGTACTCTTGCTCGAGTAATACTTCAAAGTTAATGGTGCATAAGTGTATGCATGTACCAGCGATGGTGTATTTGAAATATGAAGTCACTGCTGGCTTGCGTGTTTGGATGTATGTGTGTACAGCGTGAGTGTTTGTGAGAGAGAGAGAGAGAGAGAGAGAGAGAGAGAGAGAGAGAGAGAGAGAGAGAGACGGTGGAGGGAGCGAGGGAGTTTGTCACCTCGAAAATCAGTGAAGAACAGTCCGGGCCTCTGCCCAGTGGAGCGATTCATGAACCTATCAATCGGCGGCGTGCATGCGCAACTGTGTGTGCACGTGCACACTCAAAGGTGCCGATGGGCCTTTATGAGCATGTTTAAGCTGTCCATCTGAGATTGGCTTTCATTATGGGGTAAATGAACCAATCAAACTGATAGCAATCAGCTGAATTCCTCAACTCACGGACTTCCAATGGGAAGAGGCAGAGTTCCAACAGGGGGCAAGGAGTACTTATAACTCATGAGGCTGTTTGGATGGAACAATTTACCAAAGAGCATATGCTTAATGACAATGACATGTGAGTGAATGTAAAGCAGCAGTTCACTTTTTATCGCACTAAAAGCACCGCAAGGCTGATAAACATTCTCCGTTACAGACTATGAGGATAAAACCGAAAGGCAGGGTGGATGTAGGATAAGACAGAAAACAACATCACAATGCAGCAACATTAAACAGGGTCTAGCTAACGACTCCAGCTGCAGCCTAACGTTCATCCTTTGAGATATCCGAGTTTGCCGTCTTATAAAATCTGGAAAAACAACTCGAACAAAACAACTCACAGGCAAATTATAAAAAGGTTCCTTTCACATGAAAGAAGCGTGGATGGTTTAGAACAAGCACATTACACCATGCTTAATAAAGAGAGAGAAGGTGAGCTGAGGTGAAGGGCCCTGAGGTTAGCATACAGGATGTCTTGAACGCCAATCAAAGAGGGTTTGTGTCATCAGAGGTCAGAGACAGCTCTGTTCTTTCGGCTTGCAGCCTCTCTGAACTTTAATTTGGTCATGGGGACGGAGTGCCAGGCAGGAAGTTTGCCAGTGTAATTTCCTGTGGGATGTGACCTTTGCCTTCGTTGGTAGAGGATTGCATCTGCCACAGTAATTCTTTAATCCAATTTAAACCTTTTTCTTCCCTCACTTTTAAGTCCACTTGTTTCCCCTTTACAGCTCTGCCTCCTATGCCTCCTTGTTTCCTGTTTCTCTTCCATATCTATCTCTTGGTGTGTGTTTGGACCATCGCTTTGCATGTTTCTTGGCTTTACTTGAAACATCGTGGAATATAAAGATTTGCAGCCGTCGCGACAAACGGCAGTCAACTTTCTTGTGCTGCTGAAAGCAAAGAGACGTCTTTCAAAACCGCACGAGGACTTGGTGCTCTCGAGGGGATGCAGCGCACTTCTTCATAGATGAAAGACCTGCATCTTCTAGAGAAGCCCTCCAGGGCCTCTTTACAGTCCAAATCCTTCTCAACATTGCAGTACCCTCCAACGTCCTTAAAAAAATCCTTCCATCTCCTCTCCCTGAGACACATCTGCGAGCTGTGTGAATCCACACAGGGATAACTTCTTGGATGGACCTTGGCTGAAGCCTCATATGTCTAGGATTCGACACTGAGATTGAAGATGACAGCTAAAAGAGATCTAAATCTTGGTTTTGAGCCGAGTGCTCAAACCTGATGCAAGACAGACTCCTGGAACCGCTGTCAGCTCTATAAATAACATCATCAGCCTCATTTTGATGCCAGGGGTGAGATCTGTTTGTTGCGCCTCGATTTTTCCATTCAAAAGAAAAGAAACCTTGAAACAAGCACCAAGGCTGGTTCAGACGTTAGCAGTGTGTAGCAATAGCCTCAGCACTTGGACCCCAGTATACCTGCTTGCAGGTTTAGTTGAGAGTTGTTTATAGAAAAATCCCTTGAAATAAATACGAATACAACTACAAATACAACGTGTGTCTATGCACAGTACATAGGATGGCCGTCAAACTGACTTATGGTACAGATTGGTACCACAAAGCCCCGAGTCTGGACAAACCCATGAAAGTTAGGAGCTGTCTTAACTGTCAGCTCTCAACTTACCCTCAGTCGGATTGGTGAAGACCTCTTTAGGGATGTAGAGCTTGTCCTCGGCAGTTCTGGCCCAGTCCTTCATCCCTCGCCGGCCCTTCATGGGGAAGTTGATATCACTGGAAACTGCCGACACAGGCTCTCGCTGGATGGTTATCACTGGACAAATACGATACAAAAAAACAGTTAAACATGTACTGCAGTGAATTGTGGGTCAAGGTTACAATGTCCATCTTGAAAACACACAAAGTTAGTGTTAAAATTCATAAATTAGGTAGGGCATTTTAATATGTATTAGCTCAACTGAAGAAAAAAGAATGCTTCAAATTCACACCTGAATTCCTTAATTCTGTGTAGTATCTAAACAAACGGATGTCTTTAAGGATGGAGATTGGTGTGAAATAACCTGTTATTTGCCTCTGTTGTGCCTTGCACGTGTGTTACACTTACTCAGGTTGTTGGTAACCACTAGGAAACTCTGGAAAGGCTTCTGGGCTTCGCCAATCAGGTGAATGAAATCCTCTAATATCCTCATCAGCAAAGCAGCGCCGGGAGCGACCTGTCAATGGAGGGACAAAGAAGAGAGGTGAGTATCATCGTAATTATTATCCATGACTAACCCAAACGAGATATGTCTCACCCATTGACACATTTTTATTCTTTGCATTATCCAGACCACTGAATGCGTTCCACAGCAGTAAAATGTAACTACGTGGGATATGATATCAGATTTGGTTGATTGTTTATTGTGTCCAGATGGGAAGCTAACACACCTCCACTCAAGGGCATCGAGCTGGGTCACACAACACACACACACACTCATCAACACACACTGCTAGTGTAATTTACAGGTGGCCATTGTCTTTATAGGGCAGGTGTGTTTTTATGAGTCGAATGAAAAGCAAATGTGGGATGTGGTCACATCCACCTTTACACACAAATTCACATGTGAACATGAACACATAAAGGTCCTAAATGCAGAATTAAGCCCCACCAGCAGTTGCAGTTTAGCACCAGCATGTTAGACCAAAACAAAGCAGTAAGTCGCCCCCCTTTCCCCCCTTTTCCTTCCTAAGTCAGCGGTTTGGGATACTTTTAAAGTGTCGAAGGTTAGGCAGACCTGTTTTCTCCAAAAGCGGCATAAGTCAGAGCACACACGCACACAACCCTGCTCGCGTTCCAACGGTTACAAAGGAAGAGGTCACACATGCACTAGCATGCACACGTGGCCAGATCGGCTATCCAAAACAAAAAACAGAGAAGCTCAATGCTGATAATGATAACAACACAAAGAGAGGGAGTGTGACGTCGCTCTCTGCCTCAAGGAGTCTTTACTCCGTTATGTTTTTACATAGCAAACAGTTGTTTCCTGACATCAAGTGAGGCTGAATGTTGTATATTCAACCTTTAAAGGTGCACTTTGTAGTTTTGGGGAAGACATTTGAACCATTGATTGGTTTTTCATGCCCAAAACAAACTACACAAACAACCTCTCTTCATTTTTGTGACTGAACAAACTGAATAAACAAAGTGACCTTCAAGGACAACACAATTTCATACTGTTTTATTTTGTTTATATGTGGCGGACCCTGCCACCTGTCTAGCCCCAAACAGCGTTCTGGGGACTTTATTTTCCTCTGAGAAAACAGCTTGTTTATTCAGTTATGGAGAAAAAAAAAGAATTAATATTTCTGAGTTTGTATGATTACATCGTTAATATTTTAAATAAATGTAAAATTCTGAGTCTGAATTTCTTCTCTAAAACTACATAGCACCCCTTTAAGAAACTTTGTACAGCAGTTGTTATAGACGCACACATACAGCAACACGCATGCACACACAGAGAGAAGTCTTTACCTGATGAGCGTCCTCCCATTTCTCTAAATTCTCCATGTCCAACATGAGGCTGACTATCTGGAAGAATTTCTAGACACAAGATGAAGACGCACTCAGTTGTTAATGCAGAACGGCCATTAGATTTTCTCACTTATATGTAAGCGTTTTCAGTTGTCCCCTATATGTGGCTAGCATTCACCCACCAACCATTAGCACTGCGGCAGTACTGCAATTTATTCTCTGTCAGGTCTAGTACAGTAGTCATCTGTACGCAGGCATACTGTAGAAGAGAAAGTAATGTCTGTCAAATGACTGACTGAGAAAGGTGCATTTTGCTCTCTTACAGGAGGTGAAAAGGGAAAAACTCTGCTGAAAATAAATCCCCTTTGAGGCCATAGCAACTGTGTCGCCGTAGTTCATTGCTATTCACACCCCGTGCTGTAGAAAGTAGAGCTTCTACACTGAATACATTTACAGGCGTTGCAAGTGTGTGAAAGAGTGTGTCTATGACCGCATGTTCTGTACGGTTCGCGGCTTAAGAGGGCTTCGGCAGAAGGCTCCGCTCACCTGCACGTCGTCGGGAGCTGGGATGTAGGTTGCTCTTTTGAAGGTGTCCGTCACATTTCGCAGAATCTCCGTGGAAAAGAGAAGGTCGCCACTGTAGTAGCTCCTCCTCTGCAAGAGCTCCAGGAGACTTCTTACGATCTGAGACATGCCCTCCCCAGCCAGGGTCCTCTGACCCTTCGCGAGATGCTCTCGTAACTGCAATGTGTCGAAAGAGACAGAAATTGAGAACATTCGATGGCTGCACGTCTGCTGGTTACAGTTAAGATTATGAAATGAATGCCTATTGGCACTTACTGTTGCTTTTATTCAAAATATGAAGGTGGTAAAAATGTCAGAAACAGCGAGACCAAAGGAACCAAAGATCATGTTTTTTTCCCCTTCAGAAATCACAGGGATGTTTTGGATGTGAGCTGAGGGGGATGTTTCAAGATGGAAGTATATATACATGTACATGCTTGGATTTTTGGTGCTTGTGCTCAAAATAGGCGAGCAAAGAGAGGCCTAGCAGCACTCTCAGGCAGAAATTGGATCTCATCACTTCAGAGGCACAGAGCAAGTGTGTGTCTACGTAAAATGCAAAGAGAGAGGCAGAGAGGGAGCGGGAGAGGCTGGGAGAACAGAAGATAACAGCAATCACAGAAAATTAATTATTGACTCCTGGTGTTAATGAAAGGTTGGAACAGAAGCTAACAGTGCAATCAGCTTTGTCACGCACAGTCCCTGACCCCCATCTCCTCCTGCCATCATCGAGGAGATGGAAAAGGTGGAAGTTCACAGAGCAGGAAAACAGCCTGGCTGATGAACACATTCATTAGCTATGTTCATTAATTGATAAGTGTGAGCGCAAAGCTCTGGGAAAGCTAATTAGAGATACCGGCAAGCCTGGAGTAAAGGCACTCCTGTATTTTGTAAACTTTTTGAAGAAGAAAGTTGAACAAAGGTACATGATGGGTGAAAAGGGGGAAAGTAAAGCAGAGAGAAACTTTCACAAAACAGATGGAGCCTTTACTTTCTCAAAAGTTCACTAATGAGACAAACAAGTTAGATGAAGGTGAGCTGTTATAGAGGGTGAGAGTACATCTAAGTAGACGAAATGATACAATCTGGAACACTAAACACATCTTTTATCTTCCTGCCAAAGGCGATAAAGAAAATGTAGAAATAGTTCCTGAGTTTTGGGGGGACTTGCAGTGGAACTTACAGATAAATGTAAATATCTATATTCAAGTGAGACGCATCTGGCGAAGCTCGGAGGACCCCAGAAAGCAACTCCATTATTGTCCAGCATGCAGCGACGACTAGCAGATCCTAGAAGGAGAGAGAGGTGAGAGAGAAACACTTTATGGGGAATTGGTCAGAATTAGAAATGAACACCTGTCCAAAGGGCACATAATCCATTACTGTTCACATTGTGACAATTCATGGTAAAAAAATCAGATGCTGCCTAAGTATCACATATTACAGCCAAAAATGCATACAGATCTTGCTTCTTGGTATTTATCACAGCATTAAAAACAAAGTTAATACGTTGTTTGTCAGCTTGATGAATTTTAACACACGGAGGAAAAACCACAGCACATTTATTGCCACCTTTGAAAAAATAAGGACATAGATAACGTTTTTGAATTCATTGGCCTTTTCTTGCAGTAAAATACATTATTGAGAATAGTTAGAGCTAGCGAGGATTTTATTTGTAGCAGTTCTACAGTGTTTGGCAGCTCGTACCTGCTGGCTGTTCAAACCTGGCAGCCGGCAGATAAACCGGCGAAGGCTGCCAAAATACTTTATGGAGACAAAGCCATTTCCCTAGCCAAATAAATATGCACTTACTGAACCCTGGCTCTGCCTTTTTTATGAGCAATTGATTGACATGAATAAACTGTAAAGTTTCTTGGTTAATCTAATTTAATACATTGATTTACCTTTCAATGTAATGTTCCGTAAGTTATAATACTTTACTGGCTGGCAACCTGATCCAGGCATGTTTTGATGTGGGAGCCAGTGCCATAGCTTGAAAGATGTCAAACCTGTTTATATTACAGGAATTCTGAACCACATCTGCTCTTGGCTCAGATTCTGAAGACGAGAAGTGTCTGACAAAAATATCACAGTTTGCTCTTGTTTTCTGCTCGCGAAAAGGTCTGGCAGTCGGCCATTGAAGAACTTTGCAGTTTAGTGCTGTGATAAGTAATACATAAAGGTTGAGCTGCATTCAAGCAGATCATGGCTGCGGTACTAATTAAAGATAGATGCTGGATAATGCATGCCAAAACCATGACATGGCAACGGTATTTAGGGACAACAATTCTGACGAGCGAGGGATCTGAGCACTTCCATCAACCCGAGCGCTCACTTGTTCTGGACAGGATTCCAAACGCGAACGGTGAATCATTTAGGATATCTTCGTTATAAATGTACCTGCTTTACAGTGTTTTCTTTGGCACTACCGATTCCACTGCTGTGCTGTTGTTGCACTCAGTTACTCAGAGGTCATTTGAATGTCAAACATAAATAAGAGTAAATGAATAGGAATGTGTAGGAATTTTACATAATAAACGACTATAACATTCGAGTCCTTGCCAGACGAGTTTGCATAATACTGATTAAGACGGAAAAGAAAAGCACAGGTGGAATGTGTGACGTAAATGATGGCTGCATTCCATTTAGGTGAGCCAGACACTTGATAGAATGCAGCCCTTGTTAGCAGTATTGGCCACAACGCGCTTTTTTCTGCTTTGAAAGTCAAACTGTCTGCAGCCAGCACACATCACACACATTTTGTGTAATTACTTTCACTGCCAAAGAGGGGAGACAAGTCCCACACTGCAGGTTTAAGGTTAATATTTTATTTTCCTGGAGGTGTTATTAATTACGAGTTTTCGTAAGTTCTTACTTTGTTGCTCCAGTTCGAAATGTTTCTCTTTTTCTTCTTCTCAGATTTTATTTTGAAATAAGTATGAAATCCTGTGGGCTGCCTTGGCCTACTTTTGCCCTCTAGAGCTGTTAGTTTTGCTAACTACTTTGTGCTAACTTTCGTAAGTCCTGCCGGAATTTATTTTAGTCCTGTTGGACACTTTCTAATTTTGTTCCGGTAGATTTTCTGTTGATTGAGTAAATGTTTTAGGACTACCTACCTTCTACCTTCTCATAGCTAGCATGCACATGAAAACTACTGGGTGCTAACCTAGGCTACATACATGGGGTTAACAATCTAATGCTGGTGTTGCTGACAATTCTTTTTTTTAGTCCTGTTGGACATTTTCTATTTTTTTCTTACTGTTAAGTATGAGTTTCTGTGGGTCCTTTGAATTCTCTCTATAGGTCTTGGTTTTTCTAACTACCTGGTGCTAACATACATTTGCAGGGCAAACAAAGTAATGTTGCTCATTTGTAAATGTTTTAGTCCCGTAGGCCATTTTTTAAAATGCTCCTCCTTTGGATTATCTGTTGATTTAGTATGAGTTTCTAAAGATTATTCTTTGAAGCTTCTGCTCATGATAGTTACAGGGTGCTGACGTACGTCTCTGAGGGGTTAACAAACTTTGGAAACAAAACTATTGGAAATTTTCTTTTTGCTGTTGATTCTTTCCTTCTCTCATTTTAGCTAGCCTGACATTTTCCGAAAGTCAGATTCACTCTTTAGTATCTTGTCCGATATTTCTTGTATGAACTCGCTACAGTTTGAGTCACTGGTGTAATGTGTATTGATTAACTAAAACATTTTTTTTTAAATAAATAAACTCCAGTCCAAACTGAATCACAAAAAAATACTCACACAAGCTGTGTGACAGCTGTACTGACAGTGAACAGACATTGGCTAAAGCATCATGCGACTGACCAGTGGCGTTAGTTGGACACTTGTTGTAGACAGTTTCTCCAGCCGAGGCTCTCTTCCACGCCATAGCGAGAAGGTGCTCGTCTTTACATATCTCATGAGGAGCTGTGGAAGTAGGTGAGAAATACACAGAAAAAAAGTGAAATGAAGCGCAGTCTAGCAGGCCCGCAGAAAAAGAAAAATCACCACGCACGCACTCCCACAGACACATACATAGCCAGCGAAAAAAGGGAGCAGAAAAGCACAAAAAACAAGATACAAATCAATGTTCTCCTGCAGCAGCAGCAGCTCCCAATCTTATTCCCTTGTACATTGCTCAGTGCTCTCTGTCAGTGTCACTGCCTCAGTACAGTATCTCATTCCCTCTTCATCTTACTCCCTCTCTTTATTCATCTGTTTCCCCCCCCTCCCTCCCTTTCATAACCCTGATGAAAAAACGGGGGAGAGCGCTCTGAAGATATTCCGAGGGGGCAGCCGAGTGCTGGCAGAGGCGATGCAGAGAGATGAAGAGGGACGGAGAGCGAGGAGAGAGCGGGGCTCAGAAAGACAGAAAATATGATGTGATGTTCCCCTGCAATGCCAACAGACGAGATCCTCGCCCTGTGTAAAAAAAGAGGCTCGAGAGCTACTCAAAACAAAGGGGTCACGGTGAAGGCTGCACTCTAAAGTTTATCATTTGTAGCCTGTCAGAGCTGGATGCGAGCCCTGTACACATGTGGCATTCAGGCTTGTGTGGAAGAAACACAAGGCGTGCTTTTTAAACCTCACTGTATCGTTCGGTGGCCGACATTCTGACACTGAACATGGCGGAGAAACACAGAGAGAGTCGTTGCAAGCGAGTGAGATTAGCGTGATATAAAACAATGCTAAAGAGGAGAGCTACACTGAGTATCTCTCAGGTAAGTAGAGGGTGAACAGCCAGCGCGAGGCAAGGACGTGAAAAATCAATGTCGAGGTAAAGATGGATGGGTATGCGAATTGACAGGAGGGCCAACAAGAGACAGATAAAGATGAGACGGGTGCAGTTCTAAAATTGCAATAGAAGCCTTTGGCTGTGGTGCGAACCGCTGGGAATCGCTTCCAATCTGCCTGACAAATACTGTGCATATGCAGATTGGTCGCACACACAGATACACACACTCTTTTGTCTCTGTCAGGGATCCACTAGGAGAGGCGTGCGGAGATATGCAGCCGCACAGAAGAAAAAAAAAAAACGTCCAAGGCAGAGAGTGTTTATACAGTCTTTTCAAGCATGAATAATACATAAAAAAGCACAGATTCTGTCTTTTCTACCATTTCTCCTATTTCTCAGCTCACACAAACATTCCCAGAGTGACTGACCTGGGCATTTCTTCTCGTTACAGGACCGGACTTCCTCTCCCGAGCCATCGCAGGGATAGCCCGTCACTCCGGTGCCCTCGCACATCCTGAAGCGGCGCTGCCAACCGGAGTCACATGTCTTGCTGCAGAGACTCCAGTGGTTCCAGCTGCCCCAGTTACCTCCACCTAGAACAGGAGCAAAGCACCACCGGTGAAGATCAGGGAGCCGGGAGGCAAGTGTGGGAGGGAACGAAAACGGCGTGCAAGGTGAAAAAGAAATGAAAATTGATAAGCCCTTTCCATTTTTTAGCGTGGTGACCGACGTCAGCCAATAGGAGCCCGTTCTAGGGCCCAGGTTCATTAAAACGCTAGTATTTGTGTCCTGTGGGGCCCAAAACAAACTGACACGCCAAACCATGTCCCAACCCACAAACTGCTGGGATGTGGAACGCGAATCAGAGAAGACCGTACACGCGCCTTCAAGTAATGCATGTTTCCTTGTTTGCACGATGGCCTTTGAGAGCATGTGAGCGTGAATACTAAGCATTCATTTGTGCGGCGTACCGCTGCAGGAGGGGTTGGCGCAGTCCCTGCTCTCCTGATGGGGGCCTTTGCATTCGGCCCAGCCGTGCACCGAAGAACTGCAGCGCCTCTGCCTCTGCTGGGTCCCCGTGTTGCACGTCACGCTGCATCTCGACCACGGCCCCCACTCCAACCACTGGCCCTCCACTGGAGAGACGGAGGCAGATATGAAGAGACAGGGAAATGGGTGAAGGTGGAGGGAGGAAGATTTCGAGAGACACGGGCAAATCCGGATGAATTGATCCCGATTTTTGAAGGACATGGTAAAGGGATGTAAGGGGAATAGAAAAATGCAGAAGGAGTGAAGACACCAGAGTACAGAACGTAAGTAAGCTACAAGTAAACAGGATATAGACCGAGATAAGACGGTGAACAAATAAACTGCGCAGGGCTGTTTGGTTTTCCATAAATCCATAAATAGCAACAAACAAACATAAAACACTGCATGTGTCTGTGGACATTTAAAATATTTCAATCTGTTATGGAATAACTGATTACAATTCCTTTCATGCTTTGTTTTTAAGAGTTCACACGGAGTACAGTCGGCTGAATTTTCGCTCAAAGTGTTATTGGAAAGGCAACACATTTCAACTCTTGACTGCTGTTTGTGCAGACACAGATAAATAAAACAGAAAAATCTGTACAATCTCGCACTGCTTGTCAGATGATGCATGAATATCAAATAGCTTATTTTGAAATGCTCAGGTGTAATCGAAGCCCCCGCCAGTCCCCTCCAATAAGGGAGTCTTGCTGGAGTAATTGAGTTGTCGAATAACATAACCCGAAATGCAAAAAAATAAAATTGTGATGATGATAATTAAAAACAGGCAGATTAAACATTTATAGTGTTTAATCAAAGAGTTTTGGTATGTCATCAGCTTCAAAGGCAGTAATTGTTAAGTCAATTTTGAGGATGCGCGTCTCAGTTTTCTGTGTTTTACTGTAGAAACACTAAATAAAGATGTGTGAGGAATGAACTGTCAGTGAATACTCATTTCTTCACTGTTTTTCGATACACATTTTTGATTAGAATTCTTTGTAAACAAAACTTGGCAGAGGAACCAATTACAGACCTGTGACCCTGTCCACTTGTATTTCGAAATACAGCTGAATGAAGTGACTCCCTTGTTGCATTTGTTATTTTTGCCCAA
This sequence comes from Lagodon rhomboides, assembly GCA_039737535.1. Lineage (NCBI taxonomy): Eukaryota > Metazoa > Chordata > Actinopteri > Spariformes > Sparidae > Lagodon > Lagodon rhomboides. The sequence continues at coordinate 19,984,058 of CM077799.1, read as the reverse complement.
AATCTCGTCGACACAAATCCTATCCTTTGACATCTTGCGCAACGTGCCAACAAAAAGCACACAAAGGTCAACAATCGCTTGGTAATGCTTCTGTGTCGTTCAACTGGACCATCACCCTGCTGTCTTGAGCGTATCATGTCTAAATGTTTTACTTTAACCATTAAAGAGCCATTCCGTGACTGTGGGTTTCATGCAATTTCATGTAACCAAGCACCAATTACACTGAATGCTCAATTGTTATTCTCAAATGAATTGTTTGTGCTTTTTCCACTGCTGTTGCACAAGAACACATTTCTAAAAGTAATGATGTGAATTGAGTAAAAAACCCAATTTTGTTGGCTGCGGTGTCACTTTTGGTTAAAAAAACTAAAACAGAAAATAGCTTCCTTGGTACCTCCAGTTATGTCGCTGAGGTGAACTCGATCCTGTTTGTTTTTGTAACAATTCTCTAACAATCGACAAATCCTCCTGCAAAGTGTACTTAAATGTTCAAGCAGCCCTTTAAAAACCTGATATGTTTGAACATATCTGCAAGCTATGGATATTAACCCATCCAGCAGATAACATTAGGATCTATTTGGAGTTGTTGTTTTTGCAACCCAATGAAAGACCGTCTATTATTCACTTTGCTTTTAGCTCTATTTTGCCAAATCTTGAGGGGAAAAAATCAGTCTCTTTAGCCACTAAGTGCTCCAAAGTGTTCGCCAGCTACTTGCTAATTTGTCTTGCTGCCGTTACGGTCCGGGCAAAAACAGGTGCCTGCTGCTTCAGGTAAGAGAGTTGATGAAAATGGGACCGATGAACTGAAACAGTAAAGATGCAGGCCGCAGAACCATGAAGAAAGAGCTAAAGGCCAGTATGCACTCCACAGAGCTGAGGAGAGCGCACGAACTCTTCACTACGTGCAACGTCTTCACATTACACTATTGATTAATCGGTAATAGAAAAATAATGTGCAGATTTAAACTTTGATTACAACTAATAGAGTTTAAAGCTGATTATTATTCATTCACTTTAGTGTAACCTTAGTGAAGCTGAGCTGATGTACGAGTCAAATTTTCCTGTGTAGTGATTAATCTGTGCCGAAAAATAAATGCATTATGTATGCTTTCATAGTTGCAGCGACAAAGTATTTATGAATTTGATTAATTAAGTTAGGGCAATGCTTACACTTAATCACATAAATTATAACGGGATACAACGACACATTAAAGAGAGGAGACCTGCCTTTACAGCTGTTCAGCGGGGCTATTGTGTATGCTGTGCACTGTATGCGCCGTAGGACTGTACAGCAGCCTGTCTATTTGTCTCTATATTAACGAGAATAGCAATTCAAAGCATGAGCCGTTCTTGTTCCGGCTCAGAATGATATATCGAGGCGCGCATTCTGTACACAGGGGCTTTAAGTAACAGAGAAAGTGAAGTCCAGTGCAGTAAATGTATTTGTCTGCTTCTCCCAAGTGGGAAAGCATTGCCAACTCTCCTCGGTAATGTGGTCAATCACGCTGTGTGCGACTCGGACAGTGTTCCAGCTAGCTGCTGTAGGGCTGACAAACACAGAATGAGCCGTGGACTGGAATTTAAGTGTGGACGTGACATTACTCCGGTCTAATGCCGAGTCGTTAAAGTGACGAGTCTAAAACAGTTTCCAAAAGAGGAACAAACCAAAGAAATACTCTTAACGGTTGGACTCTCCTCATCACTGTGAAAACAAAGGACACACATACAATTGCACCAAAGTTGCAGCAAAAGGATGGAGTGGGCGGTGGGGTGCTTGTGTCAAATTAGAAAGATTTTACAGCAAAGTTTGTACAAAAGGGACTAAATCACATCGACATAGTATCAGTCATCAGCAAGGGAAACTGTATCATATACGGTGAGCTCGACATATGCACAGACATAAAAAAAGAAAGAGAAGCACCATGCCAACAAACAAACAAACACGATAAAAGCATATTTACGTAGGGACACGGCGTTGCAGCTCTGTGCTAGTAAGCTGTTTACTTGCCAAAGCCACAAACTTTTAATTTGCCTGTAATTAAGACCATTAATCCCTGTGTATGCTTGGCTCGCAACTGACTGTTATGTTGCGAGAAAAAAAAAAATAGTGGGTGTCAGGGAACGTAAAGGCATTTTCCAGCCGGCTCTCTGCCTACACGCGAGTGCCATTTAGCTCTTGACATCAGCTCCGGAAGGGTCTGATGAGATCAAATTCATTTTTTCACGTATGACTTTTTTTTTCAACGCGATCGTATTAACGTTTTGCGGCTCTGCCCACACATGCGTGCGTTCGCCTTACATGTTCTGGCAAGCGCGCGTCTACAAAGAGACGTATCAGATATGCAACAGCGAAGAGGGGTTGTTAAATAATAGCACAGGGGTTCGATTTGATTAACTGTAAAACTGCATTGATTCAACACACCGTGGTGTGCACAGGATAGTGTATTTGGTACAGCATAGTGTATGGTGAGTTTATGGCTTGAACTGAGGCATGCGTCTGTGCACACACACACACACACACACGATCCATTAAAGCTCTACTCTCTGTGCAGGGACGTTTGTGCCAAAAGGCCTTTTTGCTGGTATTCAACATTTCAAAGGACCACTGCCTTTGAACTCCCAAAAGCACGCTGGATCTGTTGTGATAGATTCACAGATGCATACATAAACACATAAAGCACATGAAGACACACGCATACACATATTTCCTCAAGGCCCTTGAAAGGACGAGCGCACCCTGTCTCCCAAACCCTCTCCTCTCCATTGCTGTTCCCCGAACAGCATGGCAAAACATCCCGGAGGCCATACTTTAGATTACGACGTCTCCCTATTCCTCCTTCAACTTCGCAGCCTCTTTGTCTGGCAACGGGGACAGTTTTGTTTTATTTAAATATTAACCTTACACAACCCGACTTTGAAAAAGATGAAAACAAAATAGCAAACAAACAAACAAATAAAAACACAGAAGAATATTAGTCAGTGGGGAGGGTGAGGACACATAAAGGCTCCAGACCAGACCGGCTCCAGCGGCATTCGCATTAATGTGTATCATTTCATATGGAAACTGATGCAGGATTCTTTGCCTTAGCGATAATAAAGGAAAAGCACTTACCCCTGTGATAACTGTTGAGCCTGTGAGTGATTACATACCATCCAAGCATACGCACTTTCACTTGGACTGAAATCAATCCAGGAATAAAAAAGGTTATTATTCAAAAAGCGGCTACCAATTTTGCTTCAAACTGTCTTTTGTTTTAGTGTCTTTGCATCAACTAATGCCATTATTCCAACGTTATGCAGAATCTATTCATATTCTGCCAACGTAGTAAGCGCAGAACGAATTAAAACACTGATGAATATTGAATATTAAGAATGAATATTCCTTTCTGAATGTGAAAGTTTTCGAAGTTTTACAAAGGGAAGCTCTAAATACACAATTAAAATAGCATAGAGACAATGCACAAGCCTTAAAGCATACTTAGTAGAGTCTGCTCTATTGAGATGTTATTTCAATTGGTTGTTCTTTTTCCACTTCAGTGGCAGTCTGATGAAGACGTTTCAGCTGGACAGTCTGAGCAAGATTGGAATATAGTCCTGAGGTACCTTCAACACCAGAACTAGATGGGGCTGCACCAGTGGCTTATTGCTATCCTTGACATGGTAAAGGCCTAACAGGTAATCTCAGAGACAATAGCAGAAGAGCTCCGCTGAAGGACTTCTCAGTAATCTAAACCAATCCAACCATGGAAGAGGCATAGAGCTCCCATCTAAAGGCTTTGCTCGGCTGTGATCCTTCAGGATGGCTGAGGGAGAGCTTGAAAAGTGGATATGTGTTCCACGGCTGACCACGGATGAATATGGAACTGAAAACTCTGGTGAGGAGTGAAAACGGCGAGCATGAGCAGACAGGAAAGACGGGGGTTATGCTGCATTCAGGCCATGTCAGCAGAACAGGAGGACCACTAAAAAGTTTACCAATATTCCAAATTGTAAGTTTTCATGGATCATTAAAGTTTGTTAAATGAAAATTAGGCCTGCATTGTGCTACATTTGTTTGAGTTCTTTAACAAGTGAAACCAGGTATACACACACACACACACACACACACACACACACACACACATATATATAAAGCATACATAATGGAAATATAGTTTTGTGTACAATATCAGTCAAGAGGAAACCAGTCAACTACTTTACTCTTAGTGTGATGAACATAAAGATAATTTCAGTAGTAAGTCACAAAATACGACCACTTAAACAGGTTAATTTTTACCATATTTACCATCTTAGTTTAGCTTGTTAGCATGCTAATATTTGCCTATCAGCACTTAACAGAACCTATCTCTGAGGTTGATGGCAACAAAATGTATTTGGCCAAAGTAGTGTTAACCCGATGTTGGTATACGATGGAGTTCTTGCAAATCATCCTGAGAAGAGGACATAAATATCTGGCAACCCCTTGATGGCACTGGAGGAAAAGTTAGGGGAACATTTACGTCTTTAGGCTCCATCCTCTGAGATCGTGAATTGCGGATGTTGTTGAGACATTTACATCTGGACTGCTAATGCGGCCAAAACATAAACGTAACGTCCTGGAGAAAGAAAGATGGCTGTTGGTCAAATATTGATGCTTCGGGTTGGTTTCGACCAGAGCTGCCATTGTTGTCGATACTGAATTTTATTTCAGCAAAGTACGTCGACACATTTTTGTTCTTACCGAGTGGAAGATAGCATGCCTATCAGAATTGACCAATATCCTATACTAGAATTTTAGAAGGCTGACATTCTGTTTTTCCTCTGTCAGTCTGCGTGATTTGACATGAATGCAGCTTCAGTCCACATTTTTTTGCAAGAATACAGAAACATTTGGTTTGTACAAGAGCTACAATGGAAGAACACAAAATACAAATGCTTATGCGTGTAAATTCGAGAGCTGTGAAAGTAAGTTTTGTGATTAGGGGGCAGAAAAAAAAGAAAGTCATGCTTGAATAGGCAGAGAGGCAAAGAGAGAGAGAGAGATCGGGTGTGTCATGTAAATGGGGATGGTACTAACCAGGGCACACTGCTATGTTGCAGAGTTTGGTCTGAATCTCGGGCTGTCCGCAAGCCATGACCCCGCCTCCGTTCACACAGTTCCTGGTTCGCGTTCTGGAGCCCCGCCCACAGGTCACAGAGCACAGACTCCATGACGACCACTCCTCCCACAGCCCATGCACTGCAAACGCCCACAAACACACGCACAAACACAACATGGGGATGAGGAATGAGGGAGGGGGGGAGGGAGGGAGGAAGGGAGGGGGGGGGGGGCATCCCATCGCAGGCAGGAGGGTTAGAGAATGAGAGAAACATGACATATTAAATGAGTCTGAGCACATTCCTTAAAAAAACATGAGGGAGGTTCTGACCTCCACAGAAACATTCCAGTAACAAAGGAAAAGAAACGCCAATAATGGAGCAGTACCCACATGTTACTGTATGAAATAAAGACGGAGGTCAGGAATGGACACTCTGGCATTTGAAGTCATGCGGTTATGCAGTTTGATTCATGACAAGGAAGTGAATATGGTAAGTTTGCCTCTGAAAGTATTAGAGCTTTCAGTTACTATAAACAGGAGACCAAAGGATCCAAAGACTCCAAAGACTTCAAACACTTCACACGCTAATTAAAGTATTAAAAATATTTCTCCACTTTTTTTCCTTTTTATTGCACATCTCATCCCATTTTTAGCAACAGATGGAAGTTGAAATAAATCAAAATAGAATAAATGAGCAGCGGAGTTGCACAAAAACTTTGCAGATAATGAACTTGACTTCCAGACTTCTCTTGCGACGCTGCGTCTCTCAGCGCTACTTCTGACAGCGACGCGTCTACTTGATCCGTGTTCTAACTCTGTGACACCGGCAGACTGTGCAATGTGGGATGCACACACATGCACAAAAATAATTGCCGAAATCATTCGGAAATGTCTGACCTGGGACTGGAGGGAATAATGATGGTAGACGGATATTAGAATGCTAACAAAATGTTCAATAGGAGACTCCAAAGGAGGAGAAAATGAATGACAGGATTAGTTAATGAGTGTCAAGGCGGAAGCTGAACGTGACAAAAGGAGATTTTGAGCAAATTCTTAAAAAAAAAGTACTAAAAGATTTGATCTGGAAAAGTTTGAAGGGCTGACGCTGAGAGAGGAAGGAGGTTATTTTCAAAATACAGAAATGTTCGGCGAGAGACCAGAGAAGATTAGGCTACGTTGACAGAGATGGAAGAAAGAGAGAGGAGCGGATTTGGAGAGACGCAGGAAGAAAGATAGAAGGCAAGATTTACTGAGGGGGAGGGACGGAGGGAGGGAGGGAGAGAAAGTTAGAGACAGCAGGATGGAGATTGCTGGTCTTGTGTTGAGCAAAGCTAAATAAATCATGGCGATAAATAATTAAGTCTACTCTGTGAAGGAAGGCTCAGAGGAGCAGGAGTAGAAGGCTGAGAGAGAGGGAGAAGACGGTGGTATTAAGAAGTACGCCGATATGTACAGCTGGTAAATAGATAGATCAGCAACACATGGTATCAATGAGTCTTTGCAGTATAGCTGCATAAAGCGGCTATACTGTATGTTGTCAGAGCGGCGAGGAGAAAAAAAAAACATCAAGACTGTATTCACTGATGTGCATTTGAGATGCTTTTTCATAGCCTACTATGCAGTTTAATGAAATGCCTTTTCAAGCTAGCTCATTTGTGGGCCTCACTGAACTGGAGGCACTTGGCAGCTGTTCTTATGTAAAATCTTAGCTTAGTTATCACAAAAGAGTTTTCTAAGTAGACATATACACAGCTCAATTTAAAGAGTTCAATCACATTAAAAAAGTTCTTATGTTAACCAGCTAAAGAGGCTAGCTCACGCAACCAAACAGCAAAGCTAACGTTGGCTTGCTAGTATTGAAAATGGTCCAACTATCTGGATGGCTACTTGATAAATGAACTGTTTGATAATGATTTTGAATTGCATGTACAAAAACAAAGTTAAATCAATACACAGATGTTTCTCCACATGTTATATGCAGGTTAATATAAAATGGAGCCATAAGCCTACCTACATTTCCAAAGAATAGGCTGTTTGGCTTTTTATATTTGACTCATATATTAGGAGGTTTTGCGATGCTACAGTGATTTCCTGTTTACTCTGTTGATTTCTTTTGATTGAATGCACAATCGACGGCCTGTTTTCATGCAACCTTGTCCCACATTATTAAAGTCATTACTACAGTAGCAAAGATCTTTCTGAAGTTTTAGTTGTGCAACCAAATTTGAGTACATAATAAAACCTAAATAAGAACTTGTCGTTACTGATTTGAAGGTGGTATTTTCATGCAGCTGGTGGCTGATGTATTGAGCTGAAGTATGTCAGCCGAAATATTTCATCAAACGTGAAACAAGATTTCAGATATTCAATTGAATAAATCATGATGGTGATAATAAAATATATCTGGCGTAGATACATAGATCATGGCAGATAAGCCAATTTCTTGGGGGTATCTAATTCCAAAACTGCAAAGCCTTCTCAGGAAGCAATTACAAGCAGAGAAAAGCTAAACAAATATAATTCAGCAAGGGTTTCTGTTATTTTGCTTTTTTTTTTCCGCTTTACTACAACACTATAGGTTTGCCTGTGAGACATTACTTATTCATCCAAATCGAATATCCATCTCTCAAACCCAGTACCGGTGTATCTGCAGTCTGACTGCTGTAAGCCAATCAATTTGTCCATAAAATCTAGCTAGAAGCAGCTTTTGGACTAAGACACATTAAAAGGAGAAAATATCAGCTGGAGATGGGAACAGGAGGCGGAAGAATGTGGAAGCAGATAAGCAAATTAAAGATGAAACAAATTACAAACATGTCCTCTGGTACTGGGATTAGGATTGTATTACACCACCTATTGGTGACGAGGTAAATAATCCCCATCAAGTGATAGCTCCGGCCTTATTAATAAAGCAGTATGGCAACTATCTCAATTATGCTATTTTTTTCCTGATTCCATAAAGCGCATTACATAAAACAGCACATCTTGTAGTTCAGTTGTGCACATTAAAAGAGATTTTCATCGCCATCAGGGTTGCAGTCACAGAGGGAGTTGGAGAAAAGCGTGTTTACACCAGCAAGCGCAGATAAAAAAGAATGATATAGCAAACTGATCAGCGCTGATCAAACCGCATAGAGACAGATCTGTGTAACACCCGGTCACAAAATCAAGTTCGTGAACTCCAGAAAATCTAGCTTTGTGAGGGGAAGATGAAAAATATGTGCAAATTATGAAGCACATAGACTCACTTACACTGGCCCGGGTTTCTGATGCAAATACAAGCAAGCTCAGAGAAGAGATAAAAAAGAAAAAAAACCCGTGCCCACCCTGTTTATTCTAACATATGCATGCACACGCACACAGATCCCCAGCACCACAGAGAATAGGGTTGTGTGTAATAAGATGCATGACTTCTAAACATGCCTTTATAGTCTAATAAATATATGTACATATGCATGCTGTATGAAGATGTCAGTTTTACTTTTATTTCTAGTTGTTGAAGCACAATGTCTATAATAAGACTCGTGTATCATATGGATCCCCAGGATTAACATCATTACCTGCGGTTTTATCCGGGGTCATAGCACAGCATGGCTGCGTTATTTAAAGCTCCGTCTGAGGATGTGTGCGTGTGTCTTACTTTGTGTGTTCCCCATCTGCACGAGTCTGCCCTGACTTCATGACTGCATCCTCGCATGCACCCTCCGTCTCTCTGCTTGAATGATTACTGGAGGTGTGATGCCGCAGCGTTTGACTACGCATTGACCCAGACATACTGTATTCATAATGCACCATTGTTCCGCTCCGTGTTTTAAATGTCACTGAATCTATGGCAAATGAGCAGTGGCTAAATAGAAGAGAAGCACGGGTACTACTTCATTTTGCACGCTCTGGGGCATGAAAGCCATATACTTGAGCCCATATTTAAAAAAAAAAAAAAAAAAAAGTTAATTTGCCGGACCAATTACTGCCTAGTTTGCTTTGTCAAGAGCCAGACCATTACTTAAAATTGATTATCTGTATCACCTTAATTTAGGAGCTTTACCCATGAAAAAAAACGAGGAGGGAAAAAAATGTCTATTTTCACTTCATTGGCTTTCTGTCCAAGCTACTTTTCTTTGATGTCCCCTAACCCGTGCAGACACACATACAGTACAAGCATGCACAGCCCTGTGCCCAGAGACATATCCACCCACACTCACAGCACACCCGACCAAAGTCCTAACTTGTGCAAAAACACAAATAAATGGTAAAACATCGAATAGAAAATTCTGGCAAATCCACGTAACGGATTAAGTATGCAGACTGCACTGTCCTCACCTCAGGATACTTTGGGAGAAACTGTGTGAGAGTGCGTTCACTTATGCCCTGCGTGCCGTGAATATTTGCGGTTGTGAGTAGATGCATACGAAACAGGATACAGGATGTTGGCCGACACCATTTCACTTGCAGATCCTTCGTATAAATCAGGATATTGGCACAACTGGCCGTCGTGTTCCGAACAGCAGGTTTGAAAGGAACAGCTCATGCATACAAGCATGAGCTAAAAGTAGATTTCTACACTATTTTCTCTCAAATCTGAAAGAAGAGTTGTTTAATTTTAGAATGTTTCATTTCACAGCAAGCCTCACATGCTAAGTGCAGTATTTATACTATTTGAAGTATAAAATTGTGATTCAATTAAAAGCCCAGATTTACCGCAGTCTTGATGAGTTTCTATGCGCTTGTGTTTGCCTCTATCGACTTTGCTACATGTTTGTTTAAGACTCCCTATTGGAAGATAGACAGGGCTTGATCCAGCAGCAAAGAGATTAACAAATCAAGCAAGCATGTAGACTGCGCCCCAATTAGACTCAAAAGCTCCAAAATTACCGAAAAAAATATTTAAGAAAATGATTTAAAAAAGTCAATCACATCAAGTTAAACATTAAACACTTTCATGTCCCTTCCCTACCGCCTGCACATTCCCAGTCTACTTGAATTTGGTGCGATCGCATCCGGGCGATCCCCCGAGTGCCCCTGCACCCCTCCAGGACCGCGTCAGGAAACATCAGAGGAGCGGGGAAGAAAATGAAATAATAAACGGAACATAACACTGCAACCAATATTCCATCAAAGGAACGGCTGAGGATATTAATATCGACACAGAATGGAAAATGAGGCACTTAGACATACAAATCGCATTGGCACATTTGCATAAAAACAAGATTAGCATATGCACCGACAGGGAAGGAAAATGTTCCCCCTCGCTTCGCTCGTTTTTTTTTCGTTGCATCAGTAAACACCGAGTGACTCACATGTGAAAGCATGCGAGTGCTCAAAATGAAAGGCCTCGTCTTAAAACGTTGCTCTACAGATTTAGCGGCTAAAGTCCAACGACTACACCCCATGCTGTGACAATGACATTTAGACAGTAGCGGCCTCACTTTTGCTATCGTTTGTTATCTGCCCTCAGAGAAGTTATGGGCCCGGACCTTTCATTTAATAGTCCGTCCTCAAACACATCACTGTCGTTTTTGGAATTCCGGTGTATGGAGAGCATTAGTGCCATATTCCTGTAATGCACTCTCTTAGTTAGCATTGATTCAGAGAGGTTATAGACTAGAGATTATCCCACTGTCTGTCAGCAAGAATAGAGGGCCATGTTTTGTTCTGCCCTGGCAGTGAAGGAAATACAGGCTTTTTTTGATATGTTCCTGAGAGAGAACACAGTCTGCTGCGTAGTCCAGGCATCAGTGATCACTCCCTTTGTCATATTCCGGATTGATATTCCAAATAGATTCTCTTGTTACAGTGGAGCACTAAAAAAAGATCCTTTCTGTCTCGACAGCGACCAAACGAAACGTTTCAGATTCCGCTCGGCCCATGTTGGTAAGAACATCAGTGATGAGGATGACGTTGGAAGTCCTGCTGTTGGAAGGACTGCACCAGGAAAAAATATCCATGGCAAGATTTTAAACAAATTCAAAGTTGTCGTCCATCTGGACAAGCAGATGTGAAGCTGGCAGATACCTTGGCTGTTTCCCTTCTGGTGAAGAATAATGCTACAGCCTTAACTTTGAGAGAACACTGCATTGATTTAGCTTGCACTCCAATAACATTGGGACTCAAAATGGATGATTGATAAAAGTATTGAACGCAAAGTATCAAAACAATGATGCAGCAGAACCAGAGATCTGGCTTAAATTCCACGATTTCCCCTTACTTGTCAAAACCTAGCTCGTACATTACCCATGATGGAAATAAAGTGCTAAAAGGCTGGTGCTTATACCGATACTAGGAAGTCAAATAAATTCCGATATCAATATATTGGCCAATATACATATATTTTTTGCAATGATCCCTCAAATATGGTTATCCATTTTTTAACAATTATAAATCACTCCAAGCATCTTCTTCTGCATTGTGTTTTTTAAACCCAAATGTTTTCATACCAGCCCAACCTATATATCAGTCGGGCTCTCGGAGAAACTACAGAGCAGGACTACATCTTTTGTGGACGGAGCATTAGTAGTGGATTAGGAAAGGGACACATACCAGGCAGGAATGAGCCAATGCCATACAGGATTTCACTTCAATTGCAATCAGGGCAATCAAACCGGCGCAGGATAGGCAGTACTTCACAATTTCGTCTTGTAACGACCTACAGCGGCAATCAAACCGGAGCAGCACTCACGTTGTTCAGGATGAGCCGGACACAAGATCCATCAGTGACTTGATCTGGCTTGATTGGTTTGTGTGTTGCCGAGGAAAAAACGGATGAGGAGCTCCTCACTGTCGCGCCTGCCATTTTTGTAGCAAGCAGCTCGCCCTGTTTGGCAGAGCGTGACACTTTTTTAGCTGATTGGTTAAATATATTTTGGAGCTGCCACTGCTTCTGAAATGAAAAACTAATTTGCTGGAAGCCGAGCCAAACGCGCAGCTGCAGTTATCATTCTGAATGTTTTCTGTGACTGTAACTGTCATGTGAGAATAGATTTCATTTACATTTAACAATTTCCATCTTCATAAATGTGACTGTCTTAGTTTTCATCATACATTGTATTGTACTGTTGATGTTCTTCCATACTGCAGTATATCTACAGATGTGAGTAGATGTTGGTATAGATATAGACAAGACAAGAGGAATGAGAATGCAGCTGGATACAAAAGTGGAAGAGCAGAGGAGAGCTAAAGATAGAGATGCCAGGAAGTATGAATTTCTGAGCTGTGGCAACTCTAATAGACTTGCTGACATGAAGCTCAGATGTCATGTCTCTCTCTCTCTCTCTCTCTCTCTCTCTCTCTTTTCACTCTCAGCTGGCCAGTAGTGTGAATTGAAGTGACAAAATGACATTCTCATTCTCTAGCTTTTTTTTTTTTTTCTCCTACACCATGGCTAGATTATGTTTTGGCTGAGCAGAGCCCATGTGGTGTGTTTGATTGTGTGTGTGTGTGTGTGTGTGTGTGTGTGCCGCCTACCTTCCTCAAAAGTGACAGAGTCTCACACTGTCATTATTTTCTTCAGCTTTCTTAACACGTTGTAGAATGACAAACAAATGCTGCGTGCTTGACTGAGGTGCTAAACAGAGAGCCTATTGTTTAAAGCTGCATTTTGTCATATTTTACATTACGTAAAAAAAAGAGAGAGGCTCACAGTATATCCAAACTGCAATGCACTGTGTTTGGTCATCATTTTTAATGACTATTTAGGGTCACAGTGGCTGGGGGCATATCCCAGCATGCACTGTGGGGAAAGGCAGGCACCCTGGAAAGAGTCAGTCATTGGTCAGCTACGCAAACTACAGTGCCACTAAATTCAGGCAGTGCTGACAGAGCAGTCCGTAGAGGGTGTAGTACAGATACCTGAGCCTGTGATCCCAGGTTCACCCGGGCAGGAAGCGGTGTTGTTGCACATGCGCGTTTCCCGCAGGGCGCCGCTGCACAGCGTCCCATAGGGAGAAGAAACGCATGATCGTGTTCTCACTTGCCAGCCTTGCCCACAAGTAAGAGAACACACACTCCACTGCGACCACTCCTCGGCAGCAGGGTCACCTGGAGAGAGACACAGGAGTGTGCAGAGAAAGGTTAAGTCACAATAAAAGAATTTAAAAAAATATTATTAATAATAACAAACTTTATCTTTATTAGAACCCAACCGATAAATCGGCTGTTATATCCATACCGGCGTAAATGTTGTCTGATATGCACAGATGTGAAAACCCCGTATTTTTCATTATGATGCAGAAATATATGCTTGGGTGATTTATGATTATTAAATTCCCGGTAAAGTTTATTGTTTCAGTGCAAAATCCACAAGAAGCTGCACCTTTGCAATAAAGGTAAAATGTGTGACAAAACAGCATAATAATGAAGTACTGTAGTGCCACAAAGATGCCATGGTCTACAGATCTTGCTCTCCAGGTGGTACAGACTCCAACAAATGTCACATCATCAGGATTTTAATACTTTGTTTCAGTGAAAATAAAAACTATGACACAAAAACGATTATTCCCACTGAAGGTGAATCATATCACAATCTCAACATCTGTGAACAAATGACCACAGTATGATTTTTGACCGTATCGTGCAGCCATATATCTGATGCATATCTGTATAAGTGTTTGATAACCACATTTGAGCGATCATTGCAATAAAATGTGTGTATATCAGCCGTTAACAGAATTTATTTAACCCCTAATATCGGTAACCAGCCCAACATTTGATCAGCCTCCACAGCTTGGAGGAAATAAAATGAACTGCAGGCGTTAAAACAGCCTAAAAAACAACGGGTGGAAGTGACAGGAGACACAACACATCTCGCTCATGGGCAAAGCAGACAGCTGTGGGGCTCATGTGCAACCGTTATGTCATCACAATATCACAATTCATTCCTGTAAGCACTTTTTAGTTTTACTTTTTGTTTACTGAAGTAAAATGAAAATTCCCCTGAATGACTGTGACACTGATGCGGTGTTACCGCAATGAAAAAAGACAAACAACATCACGATCTATAGATTTGTCAAGAAAAAAACGGCCTGGGACTCTGCTGCTCTGAAAGAGAAATGACGGCTCTAGATCATCGTTCGTTGGATATAGGAGAGCTTTGCTTCTATTATTCTATGACAGATTTGCATAACATTCACATGGCCTGGCCCGTGGTGCTGTATTATTAACAGATATATGATATTCCAGCACACTAAGTATGGGCAGTATATGATTTGTAGATATAATTAATTGATTTAAGCCCTGAATGAGAATGAACCTTTGTTGAATATACATAAGGATGTGTTAAGAGATGTGTTTTGAGGCAATATTAATAGAAATGGAATTATGGTAAAACATACACAGCTTTAAGCCAAAAAGAACAGCTTCCGATGTTAATAAAGCCTGCAGATTGGGTGTTTTGGTGGATGATCTTGAGTTCTCCAGGCAGCTGTGGAGAGCGTCCCATTGTTCCCCCTGAGTTACGCCCTTGAAAGCGAAAACTACGAGTCAAGTCGTCCCCCTTTTCACTCCCTCTCTCTCTATAAATTGTTTATGAGCGCCGTGTCCTTTGATGGAGGCGTCATCACATGGCAAAGGAGGAAATCAAATTAATTGCATGTCCGTTAATCGCATTACATCTTCATTAACATGCCGTGAGTCAGGGCTTAAGCTCATCACACATGCCTGGAGGAATGGAAGAACGGGGAGGGGGAAGAACAGAGGAGAAGGACAAGACAGAGCCAGGGGTTTCCCTTGTGGCAGGGACTCCCTCCTCCACACGGTGTTAGTGTCTGTGTGTGTGTGTGTGTGTGTGTGTGTAAATTAGTGAACGACCTGTTCTTGGGCGGGTAAAGCAGCCAACATGTAATGTCATGTATAAGGCAGATTCGTCATACATACATGACATTAATTTCTTAATATGTTTAATGGAAATGACATGAATAATTCAATCTTCCCGTCCAATCCCGTTAATTATGTACGATTCTAAAGACACGCGCACATGCATTCTCATGTTGAAATACTCACATGTGAATGGTCAACCTCAGCAGCTGCCCTGGGGTTCAGCCACGCTTTAAATGTAGCGATTATTCATACGGTACTGTTTATCTTCAGTTACACAAACAGCATGTATAGGTCAAGTTGGCTGCTTTTGCTCCAAGCTGTAAACACACATACGCACCCACTACTAACTCACCTGTTTGTGCCTGAAACACACCTGGCTGGTCAGCTGATCGTGGTCTTTGGGTCTTCACCTTCAGGTCATCATCATACGGGTCTGGAAAAAACAGAGATTTGCATGAGGATTAAGCAAATACTGAATGGATACCCGGTCTGTTTACTACTGTACATGTAACTGTGTCGAGGCACACAGAGAGCAGGATTTAAAGGTAATAGGTGCCCATCAGCACCCACTGCTATTTTGTTCATGCAGAGAAGTCATAAAAGGCAAGTTTGCTTAGTACATCCAAAACACGACTTTGGCTAAATAAAAATATAAACGCCTACATTTGCTTGGCTCGCTCCCCATAGCTGAATATTTAAAGAACAAGCTGAGACACTTCAGCTCACATCGTGCTGAAGACGATGAGGGGAAGTCGGCAATATAACCTCAGAAAATCAGGAGGAAGTCGATTCTGACCAGCTCGTTGGATTAGAGGGAAAACATGAGATGTCGATGAAATAAACATATATTGAACGCAACGTGATAGTTTTCACAATTTAGCGTGTATATCAGAGAGATGATTTTAACTGGAACACCTCACATAAATTCATATTTGTGGAAGGACTGCCTAGAAAGAGAGTATGGAGAAAGTAAAATCATGCAACATATCTGAGTCGGTTTTATCTCAAGTGGTACAAACATACGGAGGCATGAGCGCAGACTGTTCCGATCTGTGCAAATGGATTTGTAGGCTTAGTTTCAGCAACACAAGACTTAATCAACTCCCTCGGCAGAGGAAACAATCTTTGATTTAGCAGATCTTTTTCACTTCTTGCCCATGGGACCCTTCCGCAGCGGCTGCATTTACACAAAGAAGCTGAGACACGCGGCGTGTCTGCGGTGCATCATCCACGGGCAATGTGATTGTGCGTGCATATACAAGCTCACCGAGTGCAACAGTGGTTGACGCTGAAATTTTCCTTGCATTAGCTTCTATCAAGGAGTTGACCCGAGGAAGAACAAAAACACATGCATGCTCAGCACATCCTCCCCTGCCTCGGAATACACACACACGGGTACGAATGCCTGGAAAGTGTGCTGAGGGACTGTCATGATTTGTCAGTTGCCCACTGGCAGCGGCCTTCTAATTTGGCCTTTTCAGGATTCTTTTTGTTTTTTGTTTTTAATCCTCTAGCTCTCGCTCTTTCCCTCATACTTTCTTCATCCTATTCCCCTGTTTTGTGCGTTGTTCTCAGCAGGACCACTTGCGCTCCAAGGCCAGAGAACAATATTTTTAACCACAGGAACAATGTCATAATTGTGTTGGTGTGCTGTTTTAAAGATATCTGCAGCTGGCTACATCCCTGGGTGAAAGGAATAGCGACTGTGCAATTGTGTTTTCATTGCAAACAGAAATAAGCACGTGCAGCGACAGTGCTGTGAAAATATTTTAGAAAGCATAAAAAGATATTAATTTCGCCTCATCTCAAAAAGACTCGATATTGTTGCAGCTGATGTTACAATCAAGCCGAGAGCTGAGCTGAACATGCCAACAGCCCAAGGACCTACAAGTCTTCATTAGCCACAGTCAGGGCAGTGCACGTACTAACGCCCACTTGCTTAGCTGCAGGTTTTACAGTAGCATTTTGCATGAAAAAAATGTAACTTTGTGCCGGGATATATGTGCTCCTACATTTTTATAATGCTACTCATCCTTTCTAACAGATCAATATTCATCAGCTAAAAATACAACTGAAAATCAAAACTTGGGTTTAACTTATGCAAAAAATGAACTTTTCACCTACCAGAATACTTTTCCTCTCCGGCTCCTTAATAATTCTCTCTCTCCAAATGACTGGATGTGAAACCACATCCCAGAACAGCAATTGCCCAATCATAGCTTAGCAACGGTTACTAGGCTCAGAGGCCCTGTCAAGCTTTTAATGGCTACGGTATATTAAGGGTGAATCTTGGTACCATAAAAGCCAAAGAAACAACAGCAGAACTGTATGGAACATGTATCGAACGGTGTTTTCTTTTCACAAAGGGTGCCAACAATGGTATGTCCAGCCAACTACCTTACCCAAACAGTAACCCTGTATTATTTCCAAAGCCATGGTGTACACTACTCAAAATTAGTTAGGGACATTGGGATATTCTGGTGTTTCATTTGATTATTTATTCTGTGACATATCTGATTTATTATTATCTTACTTTTTTGTGAAATAATGCCAGACATTTCATTTCACTTTTATTGAATATCCATACACACACATATGCACCCATATCCCATAGTAATAGCAGCTCAGCCCTGCTCATGATTTAGTCTGGGACAACTTACACTTCAGCAACCAGATAAACGAGAAAGCGTCTGCATTCTGCCATGCTTTTTCTCTCGTACAAATGTGAAGCGTAAATCTCCGTGCTGCTTGTCCAACTATGCTTTTCTATATTTTAACATATTGTATAAACCATACAGTATGTTAAAATATAAAAGATACCAAACATGTCATGCTAGCTTACTGGGAAAGGAGCTAAATATCGCTCCAAATTTGAACTGTTTTTACCGCGAGGTCCGCGACCTCAATGTGAAATGATTACTTGTAATAATAACTTTCAGTCAGCACTTAATGAGGGATGAGATGAGGATGAGGAACCTGCTGCTGCTGAAACTGAGCTAGCTTCATGGCTGTCTAACTGCCTTCAATCTTCACAACTGCTGACATTAGCTTTAACTGTTCTTAAACTGTGTTAGCTGTGAACTGTGCTCACCTTTCTTTTGACAGAAATTTGTGAGGAGTTCCCTCTCCTTGCTTTCTTTCCCTTGCTGCCTTTTCCTTTCGTTTAAGGCTCCTTTATATTGCTTTCTTGGGGAAAGACATGTCTTGACAAACAGCAGCCACTCTGCTCGTTAAGGTGTTTGCAGACGCATTTTCGCGCGCCTGCAGCTGCAGGGGTGGACTGAACCATTATGTACTGTAAGGGGTGTAGTGAGAGGGGCCTCAGACAGCCTCCACTATTTTTTTTATTTTTTTGCATAAAGTAAAGTCTCTCATCCGATTTATTCTGCCAATTTTAAGTTAGTTATTCCACTAATTACTTAGAAATAAAAAAAATAATAAAAATAAAATGAAAACAACGTTTTATTTCAGGCCTTTAGAGGGCTCCCTCCCCCATTGGGGCCCTCAGTCCCACTTTTCCCCCTAGTTTGAAGCCCATGTGTATGATACTAGCCCATACAGTGAGGATGCTAACCTACCTTTCTGCTTGTAACAGTACATCAGTATTTTAGTGTCATACCTGTTGCCATTGTGTTCACACTTTACATGTTACATGATTTTTCATTTTGAAATGAACCAGCATGAATCAATAAAATGTCAGCGGGATACAGAGTTTTCAACGCAAGCAGTTTATATCGGCATTAACAAACGTTAGTGTTAACCCATTCAGACGGCATTTGCGTTGTAGGTCATCGTCAGGACCGACCAAGGACTGCTACTAGCTAACGCAGCTTATGCTGTGTAACTTACTGTCATGCACCACATGACACTCACCAGTAGGTGGCCTGCAATAATGCCCAACTGAACAAAAAAACTAAAGCCTCATTTCCATTTAGCAATCCGGTTCAGTTCAGTTCATTACACATTACAATGGTTATTTCTATATTCCCATTACAAATGAACTCAGTGCTCTCATGACAGGCTGCCTGGCACACAATCATATACCAGTTGAAACACTGCAGAGTGCTGATCGGTCAGTAGGAACAACCAGGTTGCTCATCTTGCTCATCATCTGTGCTCCGATGTTGAATTAACTCGACTCCTGTTTCTTTCAGCAGTCTTTTGTCTCGCTACCTGTAGCTTTCTCTCAATCACATCCTCGCTGTAATGAACAACCATGTGTGTCCTGTGTGCTCACTGTGGGTTTGCCCCTGTAACTGCTGATTTTGTTCCCGTCACTTTTTAAAAGCATAATTAGTTAAAAGTGTGCTCCCAAAAATATCTTGCACCAAGAAATGTTAACTACCGAATAAGATTAAATTAATTTTGGTTTGCCATTACACAATTATTTTCACGCCTACGTGAAAGGAGTTACTCTCTACCCTGTCCTACCACGGGTTATGTACAGGTTCAAAGCGTATTATGCTGAAAGTGCTTTGGTGGAAACACAGGTTAAATGTGACAGTTTATTATCAAACTAAATGTTGAATTAAAGTAATTGGGCATGTATTCATTGCATTCATATGTTATCATTTTTAAAAGGTGCCACATTAGCTAGCTGCGGCTTATGAAATCTGCTTGTAAGAGTAATCGTCTCAGCCGGCGAAAGCCACAGTTGTGGCTTGGAATAAGAAGCCTGCTTTTGTCTCATTCTGTGCGAAATCAAAGACCCTCCCCATCCTCATCCTTTTCAAATACCTCCTGCTGTTCATGCCTGCAAACAGGTGGCACAAAGCTAGCGATGCAGCCCATATGATCCCAGAAAAACATGTGCTGCTAATATTACCATCCCACTGATCCACTTAAGTGAGTTTGGTAAGCTTAAGGTCTGACTGCCTGCCGAGCCCGAGAGGATTCACGAGTTGCATAATTAATCGAATGAAACAACAAGATACCACCAACTAACACTCACTTTTAAACTTTTCAGACGATGTATTGATTTATTTTTAGAGGGCACAGGGGAAGTGCCGGTCCCAATCTGTGGGTTTGAGAATCATTTTCTGGCAGAATCCAGCCCAAATAAAGCCCTCTGTGTGGGTGTATAGTCTACACATCTGTGTTGCAGAGCCATAGAGGTCAGTGAAGCAGGACAGAGGAGTAATGTCTCACATAAAATGACCAGCGAGGACCTACTATCTCTTCATTTCTCTCCATCTCTGCCTCTTTTTGTCTCCGTCTCGCTCTTTGTTTAGTCTCAGGCGCGTATGGTTCAGACGGACACCGGTGCCGAGTCGAGCACAATCCAAAGGACAGATCAATATGGATAAACCCCCTTGAGAGCCCTGACCTTTACAAACCTCCACTATATTGTTTAATGTTCTGGACTGCACTTTAATGGATACACCATCACACACTTCATCAAATCATCTGGCCCTCTCTCATCCCCACTTTTTTTTTCCACCCATTTCAGCTGTTTCTTCATCTCCAGGGGAATCTACTTTCCATCTATAGCTGGCAGTATCACTTCCAATCGCGAGAAGGGTCGATAATCCAGTGATTGGCCGGGGGCAGAGGCGGAGATGTGATATCCCAGCGACGGTTTTGTGTCATCTGATAGACGTGTCAGTGAAGTGAGAACGCATCTGAGCGCCGCCCCTTGACAAATGAAGGGATCGCCGGTGTTACAGCTGCATCGAGAATGAAAAAAAAATACAGGTCGTCATCAATATATAATCGGGATGTGAGGGCATTTGAGTCACAAGTCAAGGTAAGCTAAAAGCGACTTCTCTGAACCTGCCTTCATACAGTTGATGTTAAAGGAAGAGAAATATCTGTTGGAGGCAGATTGCTCGTCCTTGTTTGTGTCAACCCGTTTCAGCTGTCTCAGGGGAATAATTGCCTCCGCCAAGGTGGCAAATGTTTCACCCATGTCCATATTTGTGTTGTCGGATTGTCAGCAGGGTTACACAAAAACTGCTGGACAGGCTTCTGGATGGAGGATGGGTCTAGGCCCAGAACAGACTTCATTAACTAACTTGGTGTGGATCTAGATAAAGGGACAGATCAAGGAAGTATGCGCTCTGCTGAGTGTCGTTCCAGTTTAATAATCCCGCAGCCCCGGAATTTGATCCGGAGACAAAATTTTGCATCTGAGGCATTGGCCAAGGTTGCAGGGCTCCCGATGTAGCAAGCGGATATCCACATAACTGATATCCGGGCCAAGACTTCCTCTCCCGTGGGCCGGCTGTTTACAATCCTTGACAGTCCAATTAGCAACTTTAAATCTATAATTTATCTGTATATGACAAAGCCAAATCATCATCAGATGATTGATTCCGAGGTGTTTGCCAATGCGTTCTACCTCTTTAGCTCTCCACACGCACTGCTTAGGTCGTGATTGGTCGTTACCACTCGGACTTCAAATGGAAACCAGACTGCTCCCTACACCAAAATCGCGTCCCATATGTATATATCATTTATCATAGAGATTTCTAGTCTTGTGGTTGGCTGTGTCTAATAACTAGTTCGCCAAATGAGAGTGCTGGTTTTACTGTTTAACTATTTTTTGAAAATTGCAGCGCAGAAACAGCTCGGTTCCCAAAAAGAAGGTCAGGGTTTGCTCGTTATTTGTGGATAACCACTTGTTGATAAGACTCTGTTTGCTTAGTCAGAACCCAACTGCGGAGAATAAAGCAGTGATTTTTCAACCAGTCTCACCCCCCCCTTTCGCTAGCGGCTATTTTCTCTCGTTCTTCCCAACAAACAAACAGTTGATAAAGTAGCATGTAGAAGGACAAAGTCCCATTCATAGCCCGCTGAGCGCTATCACTCAGCAGGCAGGGGCTTTTGTCAGACTCCTCTACTTGATGCAATGAGCAGTGGGATACACTCGGCGAACACACACGAGCTTGAGGACATGGACACAGCATATTCAACGAATAAATACACACATTAGCAAGGACGCCGGAGCTCGGATATACCTTGATGTGGCACTAGCGCACACACATGCACTGAGACCCTAACACACCTCTACACAATAGGAAGTAAATATAGCTGATAAATAAACGTCATGCAGTAAAGCGGTTTTGAGCCCGTACAAAGCAGCAGGCTGGGGAAGGGGATTGGGGCAGAGCCAGTTAGAGCCACAGGCTCCTTTGTCAGACTGAGCCGGGATTTAAGCCTGCTGGGAAGATTGTATGTGTGTGCGTGTGTGTGTGTGCGTGTGTTTGTTTGTGCACGGCAGGAGAGCGCATATGGTAATATGGTAAAACAACTGTGTTAAGTAAACGGCACGTAGGAAAACAGTGGCGCGGAAATATTCGCGCCGGTGACTATTGTCAGCTCTTTCGGTGCGGCACATATGACTGAATGCGCTCTCCTAAACAGGCACACTTGCAAACACACACACACACACTCACACACACACGGAGCTATTTCTCAGCCGTATATCAAATCTGAGCTTATAGCTCTCTGGTGATGTCCATTTACTCCAGGGTCCATCTGGGAGAGCCCAAACTGATAGAGGCACACTATAATGGACTTTTTATAAGCTACTGGACAGACAGACGCACTCCATCTCTCTCTCTCTCTCTCTCTCTCTCTCTCTCTCTCTCTCTCTGACTGGTCTCTCACCCCTTTCTCACTCAGCAGCAGATATGAAGAGAGAAGTTGAATCAGGTTGGTACAGGACACTGTCTGACTATGGGGGCCTGAAGGTCATCAGGGTGCCTTCAAAATGGATTCAAAATCTCGTTTTCTCAGCCCCACAGGCTGGCTGTTGTTTTGCCTCGCACGCACACACTCTCACATATCAACACAAGCCTCGCCGTGCATCCAAACTGCCAAACTGCCTTTGTTTCGTTTTCACTTTCATTCTCCATCTCAAATTGCCCTTTTTTCCCCCCGTTTTTCTCTCTCTGATTAGATATTTTCAAATCTTCCAACTCCCACAACGCACAGTCATTTGGTGTACCGTTCTGCCCTCCACCCCCTCACCCTCTGTCTTCTACCGCAGCCTTCCCTTTCACTCCACTCCATAACAAGATGAGAATTTAGATGGATTTACAGTCCTGTGGAGAGCGCAGAAATACGGCGCTACAATCAAAGAGCAATCAATGCAGGAATGGCCCGAACAATTCATTCAGAGCAGGGTAAGCAAGATCACTGCGCTGCACCGGCCGGATCAATTACAGACAATTACACCCATGGTTTAGCATGTTTGTGTAGGAACCTCTGTAAAGTGCACTTACAAAGGCAAGTGTAGCAGTGTTTACAATCATGGCTAGCAGAATGTTAAATGGATCGATGTGAGATAAGCTCCAGCACCTAGTGAACTTGTTGCAAAGTCAGTGCTGGTGCACTTTGTATCTCTGCCTCAGTCTGATACTCAGCGTTCAAAGACATCACAGTTTCTTGGGTGAAGACCTCGTGTCCAGATTTAGACATCTTGTTGTCTGAACTGACGTCAACGTCTTTTATTGAACTGCAGCAGATAAGAAAGCAGATGCCATTAAAGAAGATTAAGAGTTTTACTAGCAACTCTGTGCTGCTGTACTTAGTGGTGCTGTGAGGTAAATGCTAACGTCAGCATGATAACATGGTCACAATGACAATGCTAGCATGCTGGTATAATTAATACCATTTTAACCATCTTAGCTGTTGTCTTAGGTATTTGGTCATAAACCACCACCATTAAGCAAATTAAACCTTTGACGCAATGAGGAGACTAGATGGAAAGGTAAGGAATCACTTAAGTTTGTTACAATTCATCCGGAGGGTGACATGAGTGCCTGTGCCAAATCTGACAACAATCTAATTAAGCGTTAACAAATTAATTCATTAAAAACCACAAATGTGAACCTTGTGTTTTGGGCACCATGGATATTTGCATATTTGCATGGCAACCCATCCAGTTATTGTTAAGACACCAGTTTGTCTAAAACCCAAACATGTAAACTTGTTGGTCCTTCTAAAGGAAAAACGAGGGGAAAACTAAATTAAATACGAGTCATACTCTAGGGACAACAAATTTGAGTGTAGGACTTCTTTTCAATAGTTGTTGAGATGTTTTGGTGTGGACCATGGTGGTGGACAGACCAACCAAGCAACATGTCCATCCCCACAGCCAGCGTTGTGCTCAAGACCACCCAAACCATGACAAAGTCATGACAAAGACGGGAGACAAGGCCGAGACTTTGGAGAGTTGAGACCAAGTCAAGACAAAGACCAGTGTAACTCCCACAATACATGATCCACAATAAAAGGTTTTGAGACCTAGAAGACTTTGGATGACAAAATAAGTTTTAGAGAGAGCAAAAACAACAGGGATGTTATCTAAAATGCTTTTTCCTCTGAAAGGTTAATTAAGCCCAATGTTGGTAGAGTGTTGCCACCCCATGGAGAAGCTCATAGTCCTTAGCGTGATTGAAGACAAAAAGAGCTAAATCATGAACTCTGAACACTGACAGTGCAGCCTGTGATCCGTGGTCACACGTCTTCTCCCCCCTCCTGCTTTCATCTCTCCTCTACAGCCCTCCCTCTGACGCAGATCTACCAGAAACAGCACCAAAAGATGCCTGCTGAACAAAACTTGGCACGTTACCGTCTGGCGACATATGTGTACTTGACACAGCCACACAAAAAAGATCGATTACTGCTCACATTTGCCTCTGCAGTGGTCATAGTTGCCATAGCAACACCGTCATGCTGATGCCGTAAAGACAGGGAAGGGATGCGGGTGGGGGGGGGGGGCTTGCAGGGGGACGGACGGAGGGAGGTGGATTATAAATCAGTGTCCGCACTCGGCCGCTGGTCCTGCGTCTGACAGAAAGGTGAATGGAGTCGGACGCTCTCAGCTGTGGTGGAGGGCAGCTGCCGTGCTGTTGCTATGACTAAAGTATCAGTTTTGTTCATTCTGCTTATTCATTTTCTTTCCTCTTTTGCAGTCCGTTATTTCAGTTTTCCTTGTATGTGTTTTCATTAATCTCAATTATATTTCCGCTGTTCATCAGTAGTTTTCTGATCGTTTTGTCATGGCAACAAGCGAGTTCTGTTGACGTGTATTTATTGCCTTTGTGCGAGTGTCTGCAGCATCTGCATCTCGTGTATAAGCGCACATGTTAACGCCGGCCACGCCGGTTCATTCGAGCGCGGCATTGATTCCTCCTTCTGGTAATCAACGATGAAAGCAGTCGGTGCACCCTGCTAAGAAGAGATCTATGTGCAATTTATGACTGCTGAGAAAAAAATCAGCCACATCTGCCTCCGCACTGAAACGCATCCGTGCAAGTGGCGCTTCATAAACACACACACACACGCACACACACACAAACTGCATTCGTGTCGGGCACTTAGCTCGGAGGCCGAAGCAACCCCGGAGCACACTCTGGCAGGTGGTTTTCATGAATCATAACAGGGTGGCACGAGAAGAGTCGGACCTCGGGTCTTCACTTGGTAGAAGGGGGGCAGAAGAAATGATACTCGGATGCTCGCTTTCACCCTCAGCCTCTCTCCCGAGAATACAAACCCTCGCACACCACTTAGCTCTACTCCGTGAACTACCTCCCATCAGAGGGGAGGGTCAGCGCAACAGGACAGGGGAGGGCGATCTCTGGGGCCAGATACGCTCGCTGCACACGGACATGCGCCCCGACACTTGTGCAAGTCACTCATAGACTACTACTTGGTTTGGCGAGGCAGTGGCCCGGCACCCACCTTTTGTTGTTTTTTTGTTTTTTTTTCTTTTAGGTAAGCCGGAAGGATGAACCCATGTGAGAAAAAAGTGATAAGAGAGCAGAAAATAGAGGTGAAACCCGAAAGTAAAAAGGAAAAAAAAAAACTAAGCAGCTGTACGAGTCGGTGACATGAGACGATGGCCTAGATTCTCACCCGTCTTTTCAGCTGTTATAAAGTTGAGAACTGGAAAATACAACATGCATATCGTCGCGGTATCGTCGCCGCAGCTCTGTTTTTTTATGAAAGATTGCTCCCTTTGTGCAGGTTTTTCTTTATTATGCGCTTCTCTGCGACTATTATATGCTTTGGTACAGTCTGATGCAGCACTGTGTTCACTTCAGGTTTAATATCTGCTCCATTCATTGTGTACTATTCAGTTACAGTAGAGCATGTATACATTCCTGATTAAATTTTTGTTGCCTTTTTCTTATATAATGGTCTTTCACTTGAGCACTGTGTCCATAATATTACTGTATGAGCGTGCTATTTACCAAAATGCCTGTCATGTTCTGGGAAAGGCGATGCAATTAGAACAATCCGCTCCACAAAACAACACACATCAGTAAGCTTTGTGTTCCCATTCACACAAATACTCAACCATGACTTCACGCACACGTAAGAGGCATATGCTCGCTCATACAACCACGCTCTCGTCCGCCCACACGCTGTCCACTCAAAACTGAGGAGAGTGGCCTTGATGGCTTGCGCAGAAGAATCAAATATGGTCGGTGTATAGATGGAGACTTAAGTAGCCGGCAGCGCAGCTCCTCAGACTGGCAGGAAGCCACAAAGGCAGAGGAAAATATCCATGTAAATAAACTCGGTAACATATCAAAAGCTCTCACAGTGTCAGAGGTGCATTTAGAAGAAAGTGCACATTGTTACGGCGTTAAAGCTTGGCATTAGCGCAGCAAAGAAAGTGATTATTTCTGGCTTATTTCATCCATAACAATCACTGGCTCATTCAGACACTTACTTGTCACAGCCAGTCTTATTAATGCCGATGTACAGCGCGGCCACCGAGCATCTTTCCCACCTCCACGACACCAACCTCCTCCGCATGTGAACAAACATCGTTGATTTACGTTAAGTTCAACGTTTGCATAGCTGCATGTTACAGGTACAAGTTTCATGGTAAGTAAGTTATAATTGCCAAGGAACTTTTTAATCAAACAGGTAATTTCTTGAATAATTTCTTTTCCTGGAAACTTCCAGCTGCTTCCTACTTAACTTCCTGCTGGTCATGCCATTTTAACTTCCATCTAGTTTCTGTCTAACTTTCCCTCAGCAGGCGAGTAAACTGAAGTGAGCTGTTGCGATGCATGAGGTCCTGCATGAGGTTACATTCAGTCAACGAACTCCTTGGATCAGGGTTAAGGATATTGTAGTTACCAATAAGTGTACAACCTTGTGTCTTGTACTTCTAATCATATTTAAATTTTGCAATATCTACCTCCCACCAGTCTTTCATTTATGTTAACATAGTGTATGTGTGGATGTTGATGTTAGATTACAAGTGGATATTATATTGAAAGAGCAGATATTGTAGGGGGCAAAATGGCATAGAACACTGCTAATGTCAAAATGTATGTTTTTGCGCATTAGTAAGTATATAAACAACATTTCTCAGAGACAGGATTGAAAGTCTATCCGTACAGTAAATCTGTTCTAAACGGCCATTTCATTGACGTAAGTGTCTCGGAGTGACTGAACTTCCTCGGGGCAGACAGCTCGCTCGGATCAGTGTTTGGAACTCCTTATCCAAGGGACTGAAATGGATCACAGTGAGGATCATTTTAAACTCAAGTTGAGAGTTCTTTTTTGAACATTTCATGAAGAGTTAAATCCATATCACACGGCAGGAGTTTTGACTGAAGTCGCTACATCGTTCTTCTTTCAACCACCTCCAGTTGTTTCAGAAGAGCGATCAGGCATTTAGTCACGGGTGATCGAGGTCGCTTTCATTAGGATTTATCGACTACTCATCTACTTAGGCCTAGATCTATGAAACATTGTGCCATTGTAGATACATCCTCAATACATTTCTGCATTCAGCACAAAGTCCTGCTGGAATTCCATCCACCAAAAACCTTTTTTTTTGCTTGGGGTGCACTTTGGGCCTCTCGCGTATTATCATCTGGGATATGCCTGCTGGGTAAGGTCGAAGTTGTGCTGTGATGTGAAGCATTAATCACAGAGGTCCTCATTCTCAATGACGCTTTCTTTTTTTTTTTTTTTGGCAGAGATGATTAATATTTGGCATTAGCAAATGTGACTCTTTCCAGTTTTTTTCCCTCCGGTGTGACAGAAAGAGGAATTTCACAACACCTGAGCGGGATCGCATTCTGTACAACTGCGATTGTAACTTTGAGCCCATTCACACTTTATTGGTGGTAAACAAGAAGGGATGGCTAGCGATGTAGTGATATCCCAGACACAGCAACCAGAGGGAAGAGACAGTGAGGAAGACAGGAGAGAGTCATGGACACATCCTGCAGGCAGACAGATCCGGGGATACACACTGAACTTCAATACTTTAGGTCAGTACTTTTTGATACTGACCTAAATGTGTCCGTCTCAAGGAGGATTGAAAACTGTCAAACACTTAAACTGGCTATCAGACGTTTGGTCAGATTCTTGACCTTGTTTACTTTCACAGCCAACCCTTTCGGGCGCAGCTCAAACCGACTCGACTGCCTGTTTTGGTATAAAATCCGTCAAACTCTGGTGCAGACTCAACAAGCTCTGGTGAAGGCAAAGCGCTGTTTACAGGCATGAGCCTTGGCAGCTTCCTGGAGGACTCTGGCGTGGTTCGTTGCCATGGGGAAAGCCGAAACGCATCGGTCTGACAATAAAGTTGTTCTTTCTGTGAGAAGGGTTGGTGGATTTTTGACTTCTTTATACTTGTTTCTTTCTCCCTGCACAATATAAGTAAGCCAAGTTGTGCCATGAATCCCTACTCTGCTTCTGGAGCACTGCTGTATTAAACTGCGCTCATTTGAACTACCCAAGAATCTGGACATTGAGTATATATAGTTGAAATAAACAATCAATATTTCTTTGCTTGATCCTGCCCCAAAGAACCGAACTACAGATTATATATATTATTAGATTACATACTGCAGCTCCTGATTGAAAGCTAACTTTTTCCAACCGTTATTCGGCAGATGTCCCATGTTGAGTAGAAAAACAAAGTCAAGTACAAGGAAAAGGGGTGTTTTAGTATCAGAAACAGAACTCAGATATTATATTTGCATCAAAAAGCCATGCTATCACCCCCCATAATCACAGTCTCCCATTTTATTAACCTCTCCCTCGCTCTGAATGTGTCACCCGTATAGGTACAAAGAAAATGCAGAAGCAGGAGTATGGCCTTGACCTACAGCAAAATACTCCTTCACTCTGCCTCAATGTGCAGTTTTACACACACACACACACACACATATATATATAATACACTATATGGCCCACAGTGAGAACAACATTCTCTTTTTCGAGGGCTCAAGGACTGTCAGGCCCTCATCAGCTCTCGGGATGAAGCCTCCGGACTCGTTCGTTCCTTCTCCTCTGCTACAAAATGTTCCAGGCAATTTAGTCCAAGGAGAGAAAAGGTGTTCGGGAGCTGGATAAATAACTGAGAGCAGTCGCGCCACAAGGCTAATCGAGGGAGCAGCGCTGTCGCACAGCATTGAGGGAGCTCCACGCTAAAGAGTTAATTTCAGCCACGGAGGTCAGCGCTGCTAATCAGAGTTTTTTCCCAAGGAGAAATGCTGTGTAACACACACCGGCTAGGAGGCTGCTGTGGGAATTTAAACACCCCTAATTTTGAGAACACCACGCTTTGCTAAATGAGCATGCCTTGAATCATCAAAATAAGACTCTGCCCTGGATTTCTCTACGGTTACTCGAGCTGAAGCAAAGTCTGTGTAGGCATGTGCGTGTGCATGTGTTTAGTGTCTGTGCGTCTTAATCTGAAAAATATCACTCAGCAATATGTGACGAGAAGCATTTTATTCTCCGGGGAACTGTGAGGGAGGCTTGATCAGATACATCTTATGATAATATTTTCTTTAAAAAGTTTGCTCCTCCACGTCCTCGTTTGCCTTCCACTGGCATCATTTGGATGTATTTGTTCTGACTTTCACTTTAATGAAGAGAACAAAGTTGTCAGACGTTTTTTTCATCAGATATTCAGATGATTTACCAGCTGCCATTGCGAAAGACTTGTTATGTTCGTTTTATTTTACTGGAAGAACAACGCTTTCCTCAGTTCTTTTTTTAATGTGATTTTTTTTCACGTTTTCCGAAAGCGATAATTCAGATGTTAACACTAAATCACAGTTCTGTCAAATGTTAAAAGGTTGCTGAAAAAGTTGCTATACTGCCAATCCCGGTGAGAATCTATCTGCTCGCCTGCAGTGGGTTTAGGTTAAACAGACTGTATAGGGTTCAGTGCCAACAACTTTCACCTATATAAAACCGTGGGCAGCTGCTTAGACACGCGCTCACAGAGCTCCGCATCTTCTCCCAGCTAATTTTGCGCTATCTGCCCTCAGAGAGATGTGGTAAATGAGTGCTTGCTGAAGAAAGCCAAATATCTAGGAAGACACCGAGATGACAGAAAAAAGCATACAAAGGCGTTTTGAACCTGCATGTGGTTTGAGAAGAAAAATACTGTGGTTATTCTGTTTCTACAGTGAGACTTTCATCATGTGTTAATACAAAGTCCATCATGAAGCAGTCCAACCGATTCTTTGAAAAACGAGGGAAACAAAGAAACTTAAAGGACCAGCGTGGAGAATTTTGTGGCGTCTCGCATTTTGGTTGCAGACTGCAAACAACTGAATACCCCTCGCCTCCCCTTCCTGAAAACGCGGTTCTGGTGTTTGGTTTGTTCATTCCGGGCGCTTGTAGAAACATGGTGGTGCAACATGGCGGACTCTGGACTCAGTCCTCCTTCTAAGGTAGCGAAAACACAGTCATTTTTAGTTTCAGGTGATTATAAACTGATGAAAACACAATCTTATATTCCTATAGATATTTCTGCCAATAGATTATCCTCAATCCTACCCACTGGACCCTTAACATACTGTATGATCCAACAGGAACAAGGGACATGATTTACCTACATGATTTATTATGTGCACAGTATACATTGTGCAGGGCACTTTGATACAAATTGCTTTCCGATGTACAGCAACAAAACATACATTTTTAGGGTTTCACGGTTCCGGTGGGAGTGAGAGTTGTAGCACACTACTATAGCATCCTACTGACACATGGTACAGGATCCAGAAATTTATAGTGTTTTTCTTTGCCCTAGTATGCCTCGCGGCGCCATAAGACATTTTCAGCACGTACCCGTGGGAGGCAAAGCCCTAACCTCTTCAGCGTGAGAGCCAGCTCACTGAGCCGCTTGAGCGTGAGCCATTTTATTTCTCTTGTACATACATTTCTGTGTACCAACAATTTTAGATTCTATATTAAGCAAACAGCAGAGCAGTTACTCTGTTTTCCCACTATCTTATCTCGAGTCTGTGTTAATTTAAGATTTCCTAAAATTGTACATGGGTATTGAATACATGAAATAAAAGGATTCTTCAATAGATCAGCCTCAGCATTTCTTTGACATGGTTATTACTGTTGTGTAGTTTATTTTTGTGTGCCATTCACCACGAATTGGGGGAGAATTTTACATTTAAATTCATCTGTTCTGAACGGGAAGGTCTCCCTTCCTTCCTTCCTTCCCCTCCATGGCTTCTCTCATAAAAGTGGAACGAAAATAAACCGTCAGCCATCACACTCCTGTCCCCTCGAGGCGCGATTGTGCCACCCCAGCCACAGTATCTATCTGGCACTATCAGTCACACTTGCACCTGCTCGCTGCACATCCAACACTTCCTGTTGCCATCATGGCCTTCTCACTTTTATGACGAGCACTGGCTCCTGGCCCCCATCAGCCTCCTTGACCCGCTCCTCGTCGCCTTCAACCCGTCACCTCTCAATCAGTCTTTTCTTCTCCCGCCACCCCTTAGGCAGTCATACCTCGGGATGAAAGTGGAAATGCTAGGTGCCGAGTGAAATTATCACTCCCTCACCTCCTTCATCTCGGCCTCCACTCGCAGCCTTCTCGCCGCGTCCCACTTCCAGAACTCGGAACAATGAACTTCACAGAGATTGTCATGAGCCTGTAGATTAGACGGGTTTGGTACACAGCACAAATGCACAAAGGCGCAGCCTTACATGTCTATTTCGTTTGGCTCGCTCTAAGTGGAAACGGCACCGAATGGTATCACAGTGAGTCGCAAAACTATCCAATTTAGCAAGATCTTTTTTTTTTAGACAATACAAAGAGCATGGCAAGCTGCCTGAGACCCTTTCAAGTCTGAACAAAAAAAAAAACCTTGATGGCTTCTGTGAAATGTGTTACTGTGTAGAAAGTCTTGCCTCTTCCTGCAGGACAAATAAGTGAGATACCAGGGAATATACAAGCGAGAGGGGAAGCCATACAGCAGGCGGCTCTGACACAATGCTGCGAGTCGACAGACTGTCACAGTCCTCATTCGACAGATTTCATCACCTCTAGTAAACATAGTTAGGTCAGAACATGAGGTGAAATCTCTGAGTTCGGAGCAGTATTTTCATGTGTTAAAAAACACACAGCTCCAGGAAGAGGTTTCTTTAAAAACAAAATTTCAAAAAAGATATTGCGGAATGAAGGAGAGACACATCCCACTGAACCCGGCGTCAACACGTTGCATCATCTCGTGGAAATTCACACGAGACGCTCAAGAAAATAAGGCTCTACCTGTCGCACCGCATTTCACTCTGTGGCCCGCGCTCTCTCCTGCTTCCACATCCATCTTTTACCCGTGATTGATGGATGAGTGCCGGCAGCCTTGGCGGACTGAGAGCGAGGACCAAGAAACAGATCCCCACGTGGAAATCTCCGCTGACGGGTCGTTCGAATTGTCATATTGATTAGAGCTCCTCGTTTTCTCCTCGTTCATGTGTTAGTTTTCTTCGTTCTTTTCCGGGCCATGTGATTATTTCCTTGTTTGAGAACAACCATCCATACATTCCCACCTTTATGCAACAGAATTATATTTTCCAGGCATGTAGATCTGATATATTAGCATTCTCATTTTTTTTTTTAAATATACATTTCAGTCAATTAAACAGTGTTATGACAATAGTTTCACCATGTAATGACTTGTTACACTGATAGGAGGAGTTGACAAAGGCTTATGTTTGAATTTGTCTGATCTTCATCATATTTATCGAAGTATTTATTTAATAATCTATTACTGGATATGTAAAAGATATATAGGTATCGATTAATCACCAATTATCATCAGTTTTTGTTGTATTGTAAAAATATAACTGTCTTTTTTTGAAATATATATAATCTATCTGAGAAATAAATGCAAATATATGTTTCGAGTAATGCATATTAGGATATAGTACCAATGTATTATCAAAGTGTACATTCATTATATTTTATAAAATGTCCATGAAGCAAAATGACAATATACTGGCACACATTTTGACTACTTTAATTCATTAAAATCTGTATATTACATTAAATCTCTCAGTGTATGTCGGTACGTGCTTGTTCTGTTTGGGGAATTACATTTATAGCGGATTTATTTGTGGCTTCTGGTTTTCTCCCAAGTCCATGGTTTTTCTCCTTCTACCCCCCCCCCCTCTCTTTTCCCTCTCTTTCAGTATCCATAAGTCTTCCTCCCAGAATTCCCTGCATCAGCTGGATGTCATGCTGATTAATCACTTGATTACTTCTAGCCAATAGTCACATTGATTAACTTTGCCACATGATGGCTTTCTGGTCGACTCCCCGGAGAGCAAGGACTCTCTTTTTTGCAGACTTCTGATGGGAGGCGAGTCATGGCCAGAGGACGCCTGTGCAGGGCTCTGCGGCGGAAGGTCGCCCGTGTCCGTGATATCTTGGAGAGATCACACATCACTGAGCGACAAAGAACATTGAGCTCCCTTCGACCACAAAGAAAAGAGAGAAATCCTTCTGTTCAGACGGCAACAGAATCCCTTTAGGGGGGTTGCAGAGAATTTAGAGAGGAATAAAACATCTTAAAGCCATACACATCTTGAAAGTGACTAGGATTTTTTTATTTATTTTTTTTTTTTCACATTTGCCCTCTTTGAACCTGAGCAGTTTCAAGCTATCGTTACGAGAAAAAAGAGACTATGATGCAACATTTATACTATCATGCTTGTGTTCGTGGGCATCAGAAAAGAAACAGTTCAGCTTCTCTAGAAAACCTCTTAGGCTGCGGCGTGCTGCCGCATCCACACAAACATTCATGGGCCACTGTTGCCTCGTATCATCGTCTCACTCAACCTCACTCACTTGAACGCTTCAAACAGCACTCGTATCGCGCACACAAGTCAACACAGGCAATATAACGGCGGGTCTATCTCCGGCTCCGTAGGTGGCACCTGGAGCAGGAGCTCATAAGTGAAATGAAAACACAGAGACAAATGGAGAGGAAGATGAGCTGGAAGATGAGACAAGCCGTGCTTTTAACGCCTCCTCTTTTTGCCCCCCCACCCACCCCAGGAGAACTGCCTCGATGCGTGTGCGTAGATGGCTAATTTGACTTCGGCGAGGACCGGCAGACTCCCGGGAGCGCGTGATGGAAAACACTGAGGGAACGACAGAAGAAAAAAGGGGAGGGGACGGAGGGAAGTGCGCTCTTAGCTGAGCTCACCTAAAGCAGTGATTAAATGCTGGAGGTGGAGGGTGCTGAGAGCTCAAACGGTTGCACTTGAAACAGTGAATGTGATATAATGACGCTTGCGTGGAAAAAAAAAACACAAGCAGAGTCTGAAATCATCAAGCGCAATTAACGCGGCTGTCTCAGCGCACCTGAGAGTTTTTCATTCGTGCCATTATCAATGGAAACATGATGATTGCCCGATTGACATCAACTTCAAAAGTGAAAAGCTTTCTGGAGTGTCGGCGTCGACCCCGGGGCGGTCCAAGCACCATTACCGTGGTAATGACCCCGTAAGCCACGAGGTTGATAAGGGACGGGGCAGCTGTCCGAGCAAACCGCCACAAAGTACCATCCAGCTCTGCAACACTCCATCAAAGCCAACAGCCGCGTGCGTGCGAGCGCTTCCTCTGGTCTATCTACGCGTTCGCAAAACGCGCGCGCTCGCATCTGTGTGTGTGCGGGCGTGCCCGTGGGAAAGGGTAATGAGGACCGCTGGGGCTCGTTTAAACAAACCAGGGTTCAGTAGCAGAGGAGCGAGCGAGAGCTTCAACCCTCCGCAGAGCGAGGAGGGTAGGGGAGGGGAGGCGGGGGGAGGCAGAGCAGCTCCACTGGTTCAGAGTCTCATAATCTCCAGCTCACATCATCGCATCAAGACTCAGCTGCGCGACTCGGGAGAAACCTGGCAACCCCGACCATTCGCGGCAGTCCAAGGAACGGAGGAGTGTGGAGGCGGGAAAGTCCTTAAGGTCCATGCTGTTGCGACTTATGGATTCGCGTTTTTCTCCGCCGCATCATAAACTACGATAAGGCGAAGGTACAGTAAGGCCAAAACAGATGATTGGATTCAATTCATCAGTGACTCCTCGGTACTGAGTCGTCCCTGTTTGAGTATTTTCCTCAATCTAAATGAAGGTTATGCACAAAGACACACAGGCAGGAGCGCAGGTACACATAACAACACGCTGACAGGCACACACACACACACACACACACACACACACACACACACACACACACACACACACACACACAGTAGCCTCATCACCTTACATTGATTTCCCGCTGGCCAACCAACTGCTTAGCCATCTTTGTGGTGACAGGTTGACCCATGAGGCCTGTTAGATGCCCCGCACACACACACACACACACACACACACACACACACACACACACACACACACGCGCACACACACATGCACAGAGGGAGCTATCCTGCAGCCTTTAGGGAACTCCCTGAAGCATTTATTGACCACAGAGAGAAAGTGGCTATTAATCTGACAAAAGGCTTAAAAGCCTGTCACCGTCTGTTTGTGTGCGCACGTGTGTGCGCGCCTGTATGACATATGAGTACATGCGTCCGGGCAGGCGTCCCTCGCCGGCGATCCTCCGCGCTCGCGGATGCAACGCACGCCTGTGCATAAACACGCATTCATTTGTATATCTCAGTTTATTTGCATGCATAAACGAGTGTAATATTCCCGCGCAAACATCTAATTAAGACGTAAATCCAGTGAGAACAGAAAAAAAGAAAAGAAAAACTCTTCTACATGTGTTAGATAATTAATCGTGGTGTCAAAGGTCTGCAGTTTGGCCCCTCGTGACGCCTTTTAAAAAGGCAAGGTGAGCCTGTCTATACTTCCATTCCAGCAAATTACCATCATACTGTTACGACTGCCAGTTCGACACCCCAGAGGCAAACCTACAGGCCTGGCAGAGCAACACGATAATGAGTGGACTGAGAGGGGAAGAGAGGCGGCGAGGAGGGGAAAGAGATGGAATGAAGGACGTACGACGGCTTGAGACGTGGCTCTGCGTCGGCGCGCGCTGTTTGCCTCCGCATATCAATTAAAGTCTTCGGGGCCTTCACGTTACATCTCGGCAACAAAGAAACAACTTATTTGTTGAGCATTAGAAAACCCATGCTGCGGGAACAGAGGGGCGCTGCGAGGTCAGAGATGGCGAGGGAGAGGAATGATCTGTCTCGTGTCGCCGTGTTTCTCTGCCAAGAACATCGTCTTAGAGGAATGTTGTCTCCGGAGCCTTGTTATTGTCGACTCAATGTTAGAGGCCACTGTGCTCTGATGTGTCGCTGACGGAGACGCACAAACACACGGACTCATGTGCGTGGATCCAATCTGCTCAAAACGCGCGCGAGCCGCTTTCAGCATTAAGAAGTGGTCCGACGTGTCGCGCAAGTCCTTAAGTTGGCCCGCCGTCTTTTTTTTTTTCTGTGTGTGCGTGCGCTTGTTCCCGCAGTGTGCGTGCCTTTGCCGTGTCCTTTGTGAATGATGGCTTTGCTAAAGTGCTGTGAAGAGAAACATTGGTTTGCTACGCCTTTGATTCATTGCTGGTGTGAGAGAAATTTGCATAGCAGGCAGACTCGGGGCAGATCTGGGCTCTCGTTAGACGGGTGGCTGGATACTTCATCATTATCATCAGGGCCCGCGCTCCGGTTCCAGCCACTCTGCCCTTGCTCGTAATCCTCGAGCAGGCTTTGCAGGGGGAAACAAAAGGAAAAAAGAAGGAGAAGAAAAAGAAACGGTGAAAGTATCGAACAAATTAAGATGCTCTGCCTCGTGGCGACGCAGCGTGGGTGAAGAGACGATATTCCCCGCGCGTCGATGTTTGTCGGCTGATCGCTGGCCGCTCGGCTTCACCTGTCAGACTGTTTTTCTGTTTACACAGGTGTACACCACAGTTTCCCTGCCTCTCTCTCTCTCTCTCCTGCTGTTTCCCTGCGTCGCTCTCCCCGACGGGCTTGCTGCGGCGCTTTCGGGGACAGTGCTTGTTATAGAGGACATGCTGACGAGTGTCGATCGATACTGACTCCCAAACCGCAGCATCCGTCTGGGAGCCGTGTGTGTGTGCGTGCGTGTGTGTGTGTGTGCACGTTGTGTGTACGGGCATCCGCGTGTGCGTATCTGTTAGTGTACGAGCAAGATGTTTGGCACTCAGGACAGACACGAGCGGGTGCTGCTGTCATTCAATTCACTGTGCCCTTGAGGGTGTCATCGCTCATCGCACGGGTACGCGGGTGTGTGTTTGCGAGTGCACGTGTGTGTGTGTGTGTGCATGATGGATTTAGCTATCAGTTTATGGGGGATTATATGGACAGCTTCCGCAGCTATTTTTCTCTATGAATATTTTACCATCATATAAACAAAACGCAATTTCAAGGCAGCTGTGTGCACGGGGGCAGACGGAGGGGCCGGAGAGGAGCTCTGGCTCGGCGCCAACCGTGTTGCCATCAACCAAAATTATAGGTCGGGATTAGAGAGGCTGGCGCGGATGCAGATGCGGCCCGTCGAGGAAGTTTAACGAAAATGTGCGTCGCCAAAAAAACGCCCATCCAGTTCCACTTGACCACGTTCGAGTGAGCAATCGGCCGCAGTGGCATGAGACTTCTTGCAGCGGGGTGCAAAGAAAAGGAAAACGAGACTGAGATGGAGACTAAGAGTGTTTCTACTTCCCTGAGTCTTAAATCCGCCGTGGGTAACTGCTGTAGTGTGACAGTAGGCTTATAACAGCCAGTGTGTCGATAAATCCCGAGTGCATTTATTTCCTGCAAGACCAAGGAAGCATACCTCGCTTTATGTCCCCTGCAGAACAGAGAAGGCAAGGTGATTTCTCTCCCTATTCACTTATTTGTCCCGTTATTTATATATTAATGGCTTCACATGCGTCATAAACCTTTACAGTATTCATAGTCAGGGCCCGGGCAGAGCGTGTGCATTATATATGAATTGTTTGCGGCCTCTTAACTTTCAATCCTCTCTCGGAATATTTCTCTCTTTGTTGTGTATTTATGAGATGAAGGTTCTCCTCATTTGCATGATGGGATGCAGACCGGCTCACCGAAAACATTAGGTCGAATTGTCGGTGATTAAGTTCGCTCCTCCGAACATCGCGTTATATATGCAGATTACTGTATCGTCCCCCCAAAAAAAGAGAGAGAGAGAGAAAAAAAGGGGGGCAATGCAACGCTAATGGTCGGCCCGTGATAATTAAAAAAAAAAAAAAAGAAGGCTAATGGGATCGTTATTCAGCGTTGCTCTGACAATTAAGCATAACGTGTTTATTTGAAGTGCAAAAACGAGTCACGGAAACCTCTGAATCAACCACGACCTCTCTAATGTGAAAAATCTGTAATGGGAGGCGAGCTGGTGACCGTGGAGACCTCTCGCAGCTCGCGCTTTTGTTCTATTGTTCTTTGTTTTTTAAACGAAAGCCATCTATGTTGAATGAATATATAATATATGTGATTATACATTATATATAGTGCTTTATGCAAGATACCGATACTGTGACAAGTCACTAATCCCACTAATCCTAAACACACACACACGGACATGCATATAAAACCTTGCCACACACACACGCACACACACACACCGCCCAGTCGAGGACACTAGTTAAGAAAAAGCATGAAAACCCATTCAAATTCTTCTTAAACCACCCTCTTACATCCACTTTTCAGCTCCGTGACACACACACACACACACACACACACACACACCCCAAATTAATAGTTGACCATGGCGTCTCCCCACTGCTCCACTAGACTCCCATGCAGATGATATCATCTCCAGTCTGGGTAGGAGGCAGAGATGGAGTGAGGGAGTGAGGGAGGGAGGGAGGGGAGGATCCAAGGCACTGTTGGAGACTGTCGGAGGAGGAGGAGGAGGAGGAGGAGGAGGGTTATCTTGGAAGCAAGGAGCCATGGATGAGTGGAACAGGATGACGAACGGCGCAGGTAAGGCGCACGGGGAAAAAGCACCTACCAGAACACACACGTGCACACGGACACGCACGCGTACGCACGCACGCAAAGCTTCCCATGTGTTTTTGCTAAACTCGTGGGACAAGATTTCCTTGTCTTGTAATGATTTCTAAATAGGGCCTCATTGCCCAGGGATATATTTAATTGCCACACACCGGCTGGTGATGCTAATGCGCGCTGACAAAAAGAGAGCGAGAGGCACAGGGGGCAAGAGAGAGAGAGAGAGAGAGAGGGAGAGAGAGAGAGGGAGAGAGGCTAGTCACAGTTGTTTTGAAGTAACTTTGAGTTAGCAAGGGCGCGAGTGACGGTCGCTCGGTGGTCAGAGCTGCACGGCCCTTTGCTTATGACGTTTTACCGTCACTACTGGAAGCGGCCGCCGTCACGTGCCTGCTTCTTCATCCACAACATCTCTCTCTCTCTCTCTCTCTCTATCACTTACTTACACACACATACACATACACACACACACAAAAACACGTGTCCACCTCCATGCCAAGCTATTGTGTTCCTCCTGCACCGTGTTGCCAGATTCCCTCGCAGTAAACATTATGTCTCCCTCTCTGGTGCAAGCTTGCCTGTGGTGTTTTCGCCTACTTGGGGGTGTGTATTCATTCCTCTGTGTGTGTGTGCGTGAGTGTGTGCAATGCCCAATGTGTGCTTGTTTGTATGTTAATGTAGTATTTCACTGGGTGTCATCACTACCCAGTGGGACCCGGGCTCGGGAGGAGGACCACAGCGCCTTCTCTCCCTCTTACTGTCACTTTCGTGTCACACACACAACGGATGATGCATTGTTCCCAAACACACACATACAAAGGGGCACAAGGGGGCACACACGGTCTCGGTTGTGTGTTTGCGTGGGAGTTTGTATTATGCACTTGCTGTTTTAGAATGAATGTGCGAGAGCTGCAGAGAAACAACAGGGAACAAAACATCTTCGTACTTCGTGACCGGAGGTGATTTCATGATAAAAGTAAAAATAGCTCGTTGTGGTGGCTCGCATGAGTGGGCAAATCTCGGAATGTGTGTGTGTGTGTGTGTGAAAACGTCAAAACGTATGCTCGCATGTGTTTGAATTGGGAAGCCTCCCTTCCTGTATTAGGATAAATAGCCTTGTCTATCATGTAAGGCTGCGTCTGGCAAACAGATTCCCCTCACGTCAAGCCAGATGAACACAAATGAGCTCCCCAGAGGAGACGTTTCAGGGGGGAAGAGTGTCCCTGTGACACTTATCGTGAAGGACATCTTACGGCTAAAGAGGAGGTGCGGGCGACAGCCGGGAAGCAAGCATGTCTGAGCCATGCATCAACCTCATATTCAAACATGTGGACCGCTCAGGACAACACATGCTTGTATGTTTAACTTTGACGCACGCTGCAGCAACGGCACGGAGATGAATCTTGATGGTGTGGTGTGAAAAAAAAAAAAATACATTTACATAATGGCAGGCTATCTGTCATACCCTTCGCTGCGCAGTATCAATAACCCCTGTCTGTCTCAGTATGTCTCTCCTGGTGACAATACCATCAGCTCACTCCTGGAAATGGATGGTAGCCGCACCTATAGCGCTTTCAGAATAGCATTAGATAACCGCCGCTACGGCGCTCTCGGTATCATTCCACCTCACAGGTGACAGGTCCCACGCACGCTAAATCACTGTACTGTACCGAGAGGTAATTATACTGCTGCTGTAAATCTTCTCAACGGCGCGGCAAGTTAGATCATCTTCCCAGATGCCTGCGTGCGCACATACGGCCGGGGATGCACACATGCTTTATGGCGTGCGTGCTCGCACGGCGCAGAGGGCTCAGGTGGCCAGTTGTCAGCCACATGGGTCACACTGCTGCACTTTCCATGCACAATCGCACCATAAGTGGAGCACACGCACTCAGAACCGTCGCGGACAGCATGCTACTCGCCACGTTTGCAAGTTATTTAGGACATGTGTTATATCACCGTCTTTCCATCGGAGAGGACGAGCTCACACACTCGTCTTTTCCACGTCGTTCAGGCGATCGCAGCGCACCGAAGCTCCGATACCTCAGAGATTAGCAGCTCTTCAAAGGAGGCCAGAAGCCGTTTACACGAGGAGCCATTTACTCCGGAGTGACTCAGTGGACGTTTGCAACAAGATGTAACAAACCGATCGATAGATATAGCAGTAAATTAAAAGCTGGGTGCATTATGGGCTCAGCTAAGTGACTTCAATGAAACGAAATGGAGCCGGCATAATTAGACATTATTTAAGCTTCTTTCCAGCTTCGGATCCCTTCCATCAGTCCACGGACAGTTTTGGCTAGCCGCATATGGCAAGGAAACCGTAAGCCAGGAACAAAAAATCAACTGAGATAAGAGCTTTTGTTGCCCAGTATCATGTTTAATATCAGGTACAAGTTACGGGGACATGAAGCCCCAGAGGATGGAGACGATGAAGGAACAGCCAGACGAATTAAATACATGGAATTACTGGATTTTGAAAGGTATTCTTTAGACTTCACGACCACAAGTTTTGTTTGTATCTTCACAGAACTTGGACAGATTTGCAGACATTTTCTTGCTGGCAACAAAAAAAATCAAACCGGAGCTGGAAAACAACCAAGATGAGTTGGTTTTACAAGAGCTTTAGACCTCAAGGATACACGCTGCTCTCACTAAGTGAGTGGGTACATAGCTGCGTGTTCCCAACACTGTCCTCGGCAGCTTTCACAATGAGTCTGCAGAACTAGTGTGCAACATACCACTGATTTCAAAGGCCTTCAAATATGTGATGTCTCTTCAAAAGCCACATTTTTGACGCCATGAATGACAATGAAGCAGGAATATCAGACAGGCACCTGTTTCGGTG
This sequence comes from Lagodon rhomboides, assembly GCA_039737535.1. Lineage (NCBI taxonomy): Eukaryota > Metazoa > Chordata > Actinopteri > Spariformes > Sparidae > Lagodon > Lagodon rhomboides. Next base: position 19,942,076 of record CM077799.1, on the reverse strand, counting down.
AGTCCATTGTCCACGATGCCTGTTGTTGCCGCCTACCAACTGTTCAGCCGCCTCAGAGCAGTGAAATACAAAGATCTTTCCGTGCAGGTGAACCGTCACCCTCACAGATCACGGCTCAAAATTCGAAGGCTTTGCTCCAAACTGGATGCCAATGAGTTGTTCAGAGGTTTTCAAAAATCAGTGTCACGCAAACACATTTTTTTCTCATAAAACCACCATGACAGGCCCTGACACAGAGATTTGCACGGTTGAAGTTGGAAATTGCAGTATTCATAAATGATCACGCAACTGGAACTTTACCAAGCAGATGTGTGCTCGCACGCCGACACACGAACACGCATGGAAACGCAGGCCTGCAGGGATCCCATCACATGACCGTGGGCACAGCTGCACTGTGGATGCCCGTCTATTTTCTGCAGTTAATCGATCACATTTGGCCACTGGAGCTTGACTCGGAGTCACTGGGCCAGAGAGTGATATAGACTGAATCAGTTTGTGTGTGTGTGTGTGTGTGTGTGGTGCGGTAATACATCTCTGTACTCCATTATCATCGAATTGCTCTACGACCACTCCAGAGCTGCCCGAGCCTTCTGAGACTGAGTCTGTAGCTCTGAGGCTTTTTTTGATCATCCGTTCATTCGCACGCGCGCGCTCGTCGTGCGCACTCGCGCTCTCTCCGCCGCACACACAAACGCGCGCCATCTCCCACGGCGGGTAGTCAACGGGGGGGTTCTCTGGAGGTTAGCTAATTTGGCCCACTGGTGCCTTAACCACATCTCCCTCGCTTCGATTCTTCTCCTCCCGCTCACATGTCTCTCCGAACTCGCGCTCTCCTTCTAAAATATCCCGCTCACAAATCTACTCGGCCTCCGCTGCCGCTCTCCTCTTTATATCATACAACTTTCATTAGGTGCAGACAGAGTGATGGGCCTAATTCAAAGGCAACCTTTGGCCCCCCATCCTATCCCCTGTACCAGTTAAATCCCCTGGGATCTGAGAGGAGAAGGGAACGGATACTACCCTCTGCTCCACACTGTACCATATACAGTATATTGCAGTGTTTTCCTCCACAACTGAACGTGGGGGACTGGTTTTAAAACATAAAAGAAAAAGAAGAAAAAAGTCCAAATTGATTCGAAAAGACATCCGCATGAGCCTGTGCACCAGATTCAGGCAGGGTTCACGCTCACGCTTTTAGATTAGTGCCTACGGTGAATATTTTATCTTAAAGAAAGGGAGAGGTTAAAGGTGCAATATGTAAGGATTGGCCACCTGTTGAATTCACACTCGACAAATAGTGAGCAGCCTGTGATCAGAGTAACCGCTGACTGCTGCCAAGTTAACTAGTTAGCACAGTTTCCCAAGCAGCTAGCAGTCTGAGAACCCAAGTCTAGCAGCTAGCCCAAAGTATGCGATGGGGCTAGCTGGTTAGCATGCTAAAAGCACTTAGACACCCAATACATTATACTTTGTGATGTCAAAACTGTTCCTTCACTTTCATTGATGATGTAAGTTATTTTGTTTTTAATGTTTTCAACCATAACTATAACATAATGCACCTTTAACTTCTTTTAAAATCAATATGGGATTTCAGGGCTTCAAGAGACTTGGATTAAGCCAGACAAGCTGTATGGAACCATTTTGTGTTTTATGGGCTGTTTATAACAAGTCCCCATCCACTTCCGTTGTTTACAATAATGCTGAAAGCGTGTTTGGCTGTGAAGCTCCAGAAAATGTTTTGTGGACTAAAAAACTTCACCATCACATTTGGGTGAACTTATCCTTTGAACTAATTATTATATACTGTTGACAAGTTAAATGTTGCATATATTCTCTCATGAAGTCACACAACGGATTTACGCAAGACACTAATCTGATGAAGGAGAGATACCTGAAAAACATCATTTTTAGTATAGTTGTGGATACTTCATTCATGAACATGCGTTCCTGTATAACACGAAGACACGATAGTCCATGACTTAAACTTAAATTTAAGCAAATGCCATACAATGTTAAGTTATTATGTTTGATCTAAAACATCACACTTTTAATTGAAACACACTCAGACTGAATCTCTTTGTATGAAGGTATGCAGGGTGATACTCTGCTGATTGTTCAGATGGTTTGCTGTGGGAGGAAGTACGGACACGGTAGTACTAACACACGTGGTGCAGTCGTACGTTTAAGCGGGAGCTGCAAATGTAACATCAGTTTCCTTGCGAGGTGTTGCCAGTGCGCCATGCAACGGGACAAAGAGGTCTGTTAACTGGAAGGTACACACTATCATTTCTCCTATAGATTTGATTTATGACAGTTTTAATAGCACTAACAGGAAGTTGGCCCGTGTTGTGTTGCCGCTGAAATACGGCCAAGGCCAGACAGCGTACTGTGTCCATACTGATCCTGCAGAGATCTGTTGAGAAAACGGGAACGGATATAAATGACAAGGTGTGTATGTCTGTGAATGTGTCCGTGTGTGTGTAGGGGCCTTTGCCGGAGCATAAAGGGGCTCAGTGCTCTGAGAGAGAGAGAGCCATGGCTCACGAGCACAGAATACTAATCCTGTTGCCACAGTCACCCCGAGCAGACAGTCCTTCACACACACGCAGTTTTGCTTCATTCATTTTAGGGGGGGGAATTATTCTCTGTCGTCTACAGTGGCATGAGTGCCATTTTCACTGTGTGTGCATGTGTTGGTGGAGCTGAGGGTTATTAAAACACCTGTATGTACTGTGAGCCAGCACAGTGTGAAAATAAACACCTCTTTCACCCATGCTGCTAGAGACACACGCAAGAAAACACACACATTTCTCTCTGCTCTAATTACCAGGAAGCAGATAGTATTCCACGAGGAAGGGATGAGCTGTCTCTGCGTGCGTGCGTGTGTGTGTGTGTGTGTGTGTGCGTGCGAGTGATGGACCACTGGCTCCTGCTCAATGCAAGGGTGATCTGGTCCCGAGAGTCAAAGCCAAATCCCAGTCCTCTCCCCGGGCTTCTCTATCCCCCCTCTCCATCTTTGTCACACTCTCTGCCTCCCTCCTTTCACACATAAAATACAATCTTCATCTGTGCTCAGGAGAATTCCCAATGACTGCTGTGTGTATGTGTGTGTGTGTGTGTGTGTGTGTGTGTGTGTGTGTGTGTGTGTGTGCAGGGAGCATGCCACAGGGAGGTGTGAGCGTCTAGAGACCGGGGCAGGTGTCCAGCTACAAGACCTACTTGTGGGGTGATTTGGTAATGGACCGTATACCTAAATCAAGAGGCCAGGAACAGAAAATCCCATCACGGCAGTTATTTGTGAGTTATTTGTAGCTGTAGTGTGACATATAGGCAGGGATTTAATTAAGCGTAGACTAAGTTTAAACGTAATTCAATAGAAAATGGTATTTTTGTTCCCACATTTTATAGAAGTGAATTGTTTTGTTGTGTTTTTTTTTGGAGTTAAGATTTATCCCCAAAACCTGGGATTGGGCTATTATGAAAATTAAAACAATTCGAGTCCTTTCTAGGTGATGAATGGCCTCCTGTCACTTACTGCAAGTCGGTAAACAAAATTTAAAGAAAGAGAAAGGAAAACACTGCAGTAACGAGTCTGGCGGCCCATGCACCGCTGCATCTCAAACACTGCTGGTGGACATTACGACCGTGACCTGAATGAGTCGTGACAGCGCAGAGCCAGACTGCAAATGTGTTGGAGGCGGTGGACATGGCTTTCAGCCGCTCGACTACGAACTCTTTAGGATGCACCTTGCACGACTGGTCCATTGTTTTTTTCCTAAAACCAGGTCACCTCACAGTATTAGCATGCTTATACTCCATGCCATTACCTTAGCTTATGTTTCGGCTTGTTCACCACTGAGTTTTAACACGACGACGTACTACGGAGCAGAAAAAATAGTTGCTCATGTTGTTTAAGCGCATAGAATAATAATAGAGCTTGTGCACCATAATTAAACAGCCATTAAACGGTCGACCGCATCTTGTAATTGTTCGGATGTGATTGTAAAAGACACCTACCACTTAAAAAACAGTATCTGCTGAAGACACGGTAGAGAGCCTGTGTACAGAATCTGTCCAAAAGAACAGCGAAACTGTCTGAAGCTAGCTTGTGGTTAAGCTTACTGGCTTCTTCATAATTTAAAGGTGAAATGTGTAGGAGTTGGGAGGAATTATTGGCAAGATGGAATATAATATTCAGTAGGCTACTTGTTCATTTTTAACAGTGGGGATGGACCTTGTTTGTTGTATTGACCGGTGGTTGGGGTCATGGGTTCTAATTTGCACAAACCTCAGTCTGATAAAAGATTCATGAGTCAGGCTAGACTAGACTAACATATTGCCTGAGAGAACCCCTCCATCTCTGACAAGAAGGATGGCAACCCCTTCTAATACGTCCTATGTTTTTTGTTGGTGTATCATCCTTAAGAATCGCTCTGATTTTTCTTTACTTTAGAGAGCCTTTAAGATCTATAGAGGGAGCAGGTCCTCTTCCACAGAGTCCGCCATGTCCGACTGCCATGTTCTATCATAATTTGAGACATTTGGTCCAATGAAAATTGGAAATTCATGAGGAACCATAAGATGAAATAACTTTAACCTTATTCAAGTCAGCCAGGCGCTTAGGAATGAACGGGGCACCATTTCCAACGCTCCAACAATGGTTTCTACAGTTGAACGGACAAACCAAACACTTTTGCATTTTCACCCACTTACAATGCTGTACTGAGCTCTCTCCCCAGACAGCTTAACAACTATTCACACCGGGGCTCAGCGAGCCTTAGAAACCCACATGAAGGCCGGTCTGACCTACCACCCACAAGTGACCCTAGCAACTCTGTAACTCACAGCTCACACGTGTCCTTAACGACTCTGTAAGAACACTCCCACACAGAGTTTGAAAGCCAACCAACTCCTCTCCAGTTAGTTCGAACTGAAGAGGCCTCTTGGATGAGAGGTGAAACGTCCTCGAGAAGCTTAAACAAGTCCAGTTGACGACACTATAGCACCTAGATTTGCATTTGCATCACTTTTGCATTTCCCATGGTTTTAAGCGGCCATCATATGGCACAGTGAGATGATAAGTATTCCACTGTCCGTGATCTGCAACCATACCAATATGCTACTGAATCCTAATTTCACTTTTTATTAAACACCATAAATTATATTATAATGGGCAAAAGCTGTGAATGTGAAAATAGCACAGTCACTCTGACAAACTGAAAAAGAAGCTTCCACTCTCAGCCACAAGTTAATGTGTGCAAGCCAACTAATTAAAGTAAAGGACAGCAATGGTGGCTACTGCCGCATGATGGATGAGCCAACACACAGAGGATGGTGTAATTTCCCCGTGAATGATTGAGAACAATGGTGTTACCTCCGCGCTCTATGTAAAGATATTCCTTGCACAAATGAGACGTCTGCATGTCTTCATAACCCAGAACAGCTGGTGGCGTTGAGAGGCCTATATTAGCACAATAAGAAAAAACGTGATCTGAGTGGAATTTTCAGATTGGTTAAGGAGCTGTTGGTGAACAGGCTCAGGCGACATAACAGGGAGATCCATACATTGCTCCAGATCACAGCTCTAATCCCTTACGCCCTGGAGTTCTCAATCACCGGGACAAAGAGGGCTGGGAGACATCCATCATCCATCACGCTGGAGTATTCACTACGATGGTAGAGTAGTAGTGCTGTGGATGGCACATATCATATGCTGCCCTCATCCACGTGAGCACATATACATCAGCACATGAGCACGGACGCTTGAACCTTCTTTGCACATCCATGATGTGAAACTGTGTGGTATTTGAATTACTTATAGAACAAAGATCAAACTAAGTCAAAATAGACAAACATCAGCTGATGGCATATTGGATACATATTTGATAAAAGAGCAAACTCGGTTTCTACAGCATCACATTGCACTCCTTCTGATGTTTTAATGTATGTATAAAGAAAAGCGAGCAGTCTTTGACAGCACTGATAACACTGTTACACGGTCTTACTTACTTCATGTTGGAAATCGTCCAATTAGAAGTCGTCACATGTCTCTCTGATCTGCTCATATCCCTCTGAAATTGGCAGTTTCACTCAGCGAGCGTTTGGCATTCAGTACCTGTAGTCCTACATATAGGATGCCCAAGGGATTGACATTGGTTCCAGCTGATACACCGTGAACATGAGTGTTGCTTTGGTGAAATACTGTACTCCTATTACTATGCCACTGCTCCAGTATGTAGTGATGAGATGACTCATAATTTGGAATTGGCTCAGATCACGTACCCAGCTCCGCTTTGATCCTCTGCGTCTTAACATAATAACACACCACTCAAAGCCACACTCGACAGAATCATCGTCTCATGCTTTAAATGACGTAAATGGAAGACTCTACCGTCGTTGTAGTGACTTTGTGATGCTGCGTGTAGAATAGCAGTGCGTCGACTTAAATGCTAACACAATCTGCTAATCAGCCCCAAACATTTACAGATGATGACGATGATGGGGATGAAATTAGTTTGGTAGTTTTTGGTCAGTTATTTCCTGTTTTATTCTGTAGTTATATCCTCTTGAGTTTTGTTGTTTCAGTATTTGACTGGTATTTTCCTTTGCTTGCCTTCTGTTGCCAGTTTTTGTTGTTCACACTTTTGAATCTTGGACAATCATTAAAGTTTTTTATTTATTGATTTTTTATACTACCTGCTTTCCGGTGTGTCTTGCGTTTGGGATCCTTTCGGTATAACTGTGAGCAGGTAGTCGGTATTTAGTTATATACAAGACTATTGGACACATTAGAATTTTGACATGATCATGGCTGAGTGAAAACTCGCAGGACTTATTTCCTATGAATGTCTGAAGGTCTGTAAAAAAAATGTATCTCAATCGATCTAACAGTTGTATATATACGTACTGTATGTAATAGATATTTCAGTCTGGGCAAAAGTGGTGGATAGATACCATCATGATCATCCCTGGAGCCGTGAAAGGGTGAAAACTGTGGATCCAATACTCTACACTGAAATCATAATTGCAGCAGGGATACTTTCCACCTCACCGTCACTTTAGCTGAACCTTTTAAACAGCATCTTGAAACCCTTTTTGATCTTGTTCTATTGTGACATTGTACCTGTTGGGTGTTTAAGGAGGTTGTCTGTGTTCTTTTATAGCGTGACCTTCACACCTTTCTTTTACCTTACCTATATACAGCACCCTGTTTTTTCCTGTACTCACAAATAGAGAGACACTTTTAGACATCAAAACACAGCAAATGTGCCTCCGATTCGTCTTTTCACAGACGGAAGGTACTCACCGCTGTGCATCTACACTGATACCGTACGCCGTTTAGCTGCAAGTGCGTATCTGTCCTCGTTTACAACTCGAATAACTTTTCGGTCATATACCTTCTGTGTTGTTTCTGAAACTGGCAACACGGAGCTGATCAGCACGGATAAGCAGTGAGCACCGACAGTAACAGAAGTACGAATGTGAGCAATGTGGACAAAATAATCTGCGTAGTGCTTGGAGCTCAGCCCAAAACTTTGATGTCCATCTGCCAATGTGCAAAGCGGATTTGACTGCCAGAATTTCAGGAAAGTTATAGAATTTGGGAAGAAGCTGCTTATCCAGCTGTCTGAGAGGGGTCAATGATAGCTTTAAGGCTGACTATGATGTCTGGAGGAACACGTTGAGGCACTTATTTGAATAAATGAAATGTTCTCACACATTTTCAATTCTTAACACCAGCTACATGCGTTAAAGCAGCGTGGCAGAAGAAAGAGTTGGTGGAAAATCTACAACCAGCTGAATCTCTCGTTATTGGATTCTTCGGGCTGAGAGAAAAGCGGGGTTTTTGGGGTTATTTTGAAGCGGTCGGGAGGGAAAGGTAGCGCAGAGATCAATACAATGAAAATGTTACCACGATGAGCGAAAGAAAAATTATGGAAAATGAAAAGGTGCTACACAGGTGTCTGTTTCATTCAATGCCAGTTATGATGTGCGTCTGTTTCAGGGCTGTTAGTGTGGGAGTGTTTGATTGACAGGATAGCCAGGGGATCAGAGTCCTTTTATTTTTTTTTCTTTTAGCAGACCTGACATTCAATCCCACAATGCACAACAGGAGCTCAAAGACTGTGTATGTGAGAGCGTGTGATTATATTTGGTTTCTGAGACTTGCATCATGAGCAGGGAAGTTAGAAAAAATGTGAAGGATTTGGCCTCAGTGATCTCGTGAAGGAATGTGCTGCATGTTGTTGATCAATATATTTATGCCTAACCGTTCATGTGAAAGCGCAATGCTTTTTGGATTAATGAGACTCTTCTTGGACACAGTTGCAGCCGAGTTAAAGCCTACAATTAAATGTGGAAAGAAAACTGCACCGAGGCATCATTTTCTGGTATGGTTATTTAAAATCTTGGATAAGCAGCTTCTTCTCAGATTTTTGTAACTTTTTCCTGAACTGAAAGTCTGGCAGTCAGGACTACTTTGCAAATTGGCCAGATGCTCAACATAAGAAACTTACAGTATGCAGCGTGAGATTAGCAGCTTGTCCGATACAAAAGAGTTAGAACTTCGTCAGTGCTTTAAAGTGATCTTCGTGCCTCATCACGCTCAATAAAAGCGGGGATGGATAACTGCACTAAGTGAAAAAGTAGGAAAGATACAACAAACTTGTTTTATATAGCATAATTCAGCTTGTACTGCCCGATAATACCCAATTTATATGGAAATGAGATAGTATTTAACTGTTTTACATAGATATGTGGTTCAAATTGGCCCTGTGTCCTGAAGTTATACATTCATAGTTTTTATGGAATCCCCAGACCTCTCTCAAAAAATACATATTGATTGAAACTATAATGTCACACTACCTACTCTACAGAGTAAATCTTCATTATGATACGTACTTTTTTAAAAAAAACAGCTCTTTCTCCTATTGGATGAAGGACAAACAGGCTTCTGCACTTAATAACCTTAATTATTGACGGACTCCACTGGCACAGAGAAATGAAGTCCTTTCAGGTCACCTCATGCCGTGTCGTTATAATTTGGTCACTGTACCTGTCAAATCCATAATAAAGATACAGTATCGGCTGAAAAGCCCATCCTCAGCTTCAGGCAGGGAGGCCAGGACCTGCTGAGGGTTTTGCAGATACAGAAGTAATAAAATCAGCTTAGCGAAGGTCAGCTGGTATAAAAGACTATTATCCATCAGAGGCACAATCACAAACGGAGGATAAAAACTGTGAGAGAGATATCTGATTTTACATTTCATCCAGTTTTCAGGCAAAACACTTTCCAGATGGAATCAAAGTTAATTAATTGCTAATCGCTATTTGAACAAATTAATTATGAATAATAAGTCCTTTGTTTTCTGAAGATTTCTTGGTGCATTGAGGGTTATAGACATTTAGGTATAGGATGATAGACATCCATGACGCTCAGGCTATTAGTGTATACTGTGAAATCAGCCTAACAATAATCCTCTCTATACTGTACAGCTACTGGAATGGACAAATTATCATGATGAACCCATGTTTTTTGTGGTTTTGGTATATTTCCAACTTATTTGCAAGATCAAATGTAAAAAAAAAAAAAAAAGGTTGAATCAATGAATGAAAATGCTGCCAATGGCCCTGGAAAAGTAAATGTACTCTGGTTAAGGACTTCTACAGACATACATATATACATACATTATATACATGTATTCATTTTTCCCTTGCTGTGGGATGGTGGGGTCATCCTTTGGTTTTCTCTTATCTTACTGGCTAACTAGGCTACATTAATCTCTTAGTGTGAGAAAACTGCATTCATTTCCAAAAAAAGCACTTTTCAATTCACTTTTCATTCAACCGAAAAACGCGCACACTGATGGCAGCAGGGGCTGGGGACTGACTGACAAATCCGTGATCGGTGGACAATTTGGTCTAACCTCTGACCTACAGCTGTTCAGACAAATTCAAAAGTGTAGTTTTGAGGTTTGTTTTTTGCCTTTTTTTACCAAAAGAACATAGTAGAAAATACAAGAAGAGGAAGGATAGAAGGGACATGAAACAAAGTCCCTGGTCAGAATCAATCAGACAGGGTCTTTAAGTCGAATGCTTTGCATAAGCAAGTGCATATGCAAGTGTGAGGAGTGGAAAGTCAACTGTTCTCTAATAAATGAAGAGCTGCAGGAAAGGGTTGCAGAGGAAAATCACGAGAAAAAGATTCAGAAAGGGAGATGGGGGGGGACAGAAAGATGAGGGAGGAGAAAGCAAGCATACCAGCTTTGTTTTCACGAGTCTCTGACTCAGCGAAGGCGTCGGTGTTTGTCTTCCATTGGATAGAGAAAGGGGACAGGAGAGAAACAGCATGGAGGCGAGATTCTGGCTCTCGCTCTGACAGAGCGTTGTTGGGTTAACAGTAATTCTGATATTTTAGGGTAATTAGGACATTGGGGAATTGTTTGGACGAAAACAGTCCTCCACACACACAAAGCCTTGCCTACACTTCTTCAGGCCGTCTTCTCTTCAAGGGCTCTACGCCGCTCACAGTAGTCTTTACGAGTGGTGCGAGATCCCCCATACGGCGGCGAGCCACTAACCAATAAGTATGCAACAACAGTGTCTTTGAGGCGAGATGCAGAAAAGCTAACAGAGCTTCCAGGCAACTGGCACAAGTTTAGTATCACCCTGACACTTGGCATCAATTTACAGAGCATTTGGCTTATGTTTAAAAGAAACAGCGCATCAGTCTAAGTCAAACTGGTAAAAGACTCTCCGTTCCTCCTACGCCATGTTTCTTCCTCTGTCACTCCCCCTTCCCTCTCTGACTTTATTAGATGATAAAATCCCCCCATGCCGATTGAATCCAGAGAACGATAACCTTCCCGTCAGCAAGGTAAGGCTCTCCCTAGAGCCCTCGGTATGTGTGTTAGTGTGTTGTTGAAGGCAGGCCAAGTCTTGCAGTACAAATAACTGAGCTCTAATTAGTGCTGCTCACTCTGCAAACATGTCTATAATCCACCCAAAGGAAAATTATTATGTATTTCAGTGAACTATAGGCCTCCTGTATATCTAATTCATATTTTACATTCAAGGTGGACTCTGGTGGCAGTGATGAACATGAATGGTTAACAAAGCCTTAGCACAAGCACGTGTCCATCTCTGATTGCATTAAACACGTACAGGCACATGTGCGTGCACTCACACACACACACACACACACACACACAGATTTACGCAGATGCACACATGCATCCATATCCCCATGTGTTACTGTGCAAAGGGATGTCCGCTTCATGCTAAATTCATCGGTGTATGAATGACCATATGCACATGCGAGTGCATCGGTGTCAGGTCTGATCTTGTCCTGACATCGTCAACAGATGGTTTTGCACACACACATGAACACACACACACACACAAATGATGTGCAGTGTGGAAACTGAAGTCCTAGGAGCCACACCTCGTGGCCACATGGGGGAGTCTCTAAAATATAGATCAGAAGGCTGAATTTCTGACAGCCATTTACAAATCTTTTGATGGAAGGTTTAAAGGGCCCCCTTTGAACTGCTTCGTTTTTTAATTAAAGGCCAACAAACAAAATTCAAATAATAAATTCTCTGTCAAGCAGAGGCACGCAACCTCCCTGAGGTGGTATCAAAAGCCAGGATAACAAGGCAAACGCGTTGTTTCTCGTCGACTTGTTATTGCGAGCTTGGTACACAAGTAAACAATGCTTTGAATGGGCTTGGGTTCTAGAGTGGTTTTTATAATGTATGGGTTACCACCCAAAAATAACGTGTGCCTTGGCAATTTGTCTTACGGCCTGCCGTGTCACAGCGGATGAATAATTAACTGGATGCAGAGAAGCGTGTAACACAGTCCTACCTTGTCGGACGTCTCTTGGTGCTATGGCGATTGCGTCATTGGAGTGCAGCTCGGTGACGCAGCAGTCGTCAGGAACCTGCGAGCCGTTGCTGAAACTGTGGGGCGTCTCCGGGAGCAGCGGGATAGGCGGCGCCATGATGTTGTGGTTCGGACAGATACATCCTGTCTGAGTCATCCCGCAACCATCTCCGTCGGAAACCTCCTGGCCTCCATTGTGGCCCGTGCGTAAACACTCCTCGAACCATCTGCATAGCACGCCGCAGGTGAACTGACTGGAGTTCTCGTTGTTAATGAGCAACACCTCTACCAGTCTCAGCTCCAGCAATTCCTTCGTGACCTGAGGCTCGTCTGCAGGCGGGTGTCTCGTGAGACATAGTTGGACAAAGTTCTTATCAAACTGTAGGAAGGAGTATGGTCCATCTGAGTTGGATTGGCTGCCACAAAGATCGATGACTTCCTGATCCCTGGCGGCGACTGTCTGTAATTGAAGGGGACAGCTTTGATTGGCCAGGTGGTGGTCAAGGGAGAGGAGCATGGGGGAGTGTGTCCGGCAGATGATGGGGTGGCGGGTGAAGCGGAGGTAGAGGGAGTACTTGGTGGGGTCAGGGTTTTCCAGGGACCAGGAACAGCCCGGCGCCCTGGAGGGAAACAGCTCCCTTAGGGAGAAAGAGCCATAGAGCACCCCAGCTACAAGGCTGGAGCATGATGTGGAGATGGGTGAGGGGGCCCCTTCTGCCCCGGTGCTGGGGACGCCATCGGCAGCCCCGTAGGCAGCCTCGGCCAGGGCAGAGAGAGGAGCTAGAGCGAGGGCAGACACGGCAGCCAGGGCCCCAGCCACAGCCAGGAGAGAGGACAGCACAGACAGACACACCCCACCAGCAGTGTTCATCCTATGACATTCGTCCTGCAGGGGAAGACAGAAGAGAGGAGGGTGGGGGGAGAGAGAAGAGGCTGCGCATTAGACTCGTCAGGAGATATCTTCAGAGACAACCTGACAAAACCAACATGACACGGACAAAAAAAGAACTCATTAAGATTCCCGTCAAGACCGAAGGATCGTGTCTAGACGGGCAGATTTCTGGACGGATTTCTGCCGAGCCTATCACAAAACACGACCAAGTTTACGGCAGCGGTACTCATAAAGTTCTTCTTCGAACATGCGAACACACACACGTCGCACTGTCAAAAACACAAACACATCCCTGCTGGGCTGGATTAAAAGGGTTGATGACTTGGCTGTTGAGACATACACTGTGGGGCCTGCTCTACCCTTTCCTGCTGATATATGCACACAAACACACAGGCGCACACACACTAACACACACACACACACCATCGCCTGCTGAGCAGCTCCCCCAAGGCTCTGGCAAACTATTACCATCACCGACACAGTGAGGGTCCGCCAACAGCTTGATTTTGAGTCACACAATACACACACACTGCTGACAAAAAAAAAACACGTACAGCATATAGTGTTTTAGAAACTACTTCAATACCCACTGTATTTTTGTACGTGTGTCTGCTCCATCACCTGAGAATTTCAAGTGGTTCTGCATAAATGCAGTTTGAGGAGGACGAGTGGGAGACGGGAAATGTTCACACCACTCTACCAGTAGCCTCGCAGCGTGATACCCAGACAGTTATCTCTAAAATATCCCTATGCCGTGATTATTCAAGCCTCCTTTCAATGCATAATTTCAGCAGGGGGATAAAACTTTATACTGTAATATACTGTAAGCGGCAGAACTTGACAAAAGCACTGTTTGCTACCAATGGTAGCAAAGTCGGTGGGAACAGGGAATGCAAAAAGGACCGAAACATCTGCACAGTTATAGGCATCACACACACTATTCATACATTTTTATTCATATTTTTTTTGCACTTCTTTTTTTGAATAACCTGACTAAAGTGGATATATTGCTATGATTGATTTGCGTTTTTGACTTGCATAGGCCACTCACTATGAAGGCCACTCACTACCATCAGTGAGTATTCATGGCACTCTTAAATATAGCCTATGTATTAAGTCTAATCAAATTATTGCAACTATCAATGTAATGCTAACATATCCTGGTAATATCATAGAGATAGAAATGCATGAAGTTGTTTTCAACATGCTGTGCATCAAGTGTTTCATTTATTTCATCCAATATGTGCCATATGTTAAAACAAGACTGCAAAGCGACCGTATGCAAGAACAGTGGCAGAAGTGACCAGTATTTTACAATTACTTAACTCGCTATATTAGGTAGTCAGCGTGTTAGCTAGAAATGCTACCAAAAAAAAAAAGTTAACTACTCTTCTCACACCAGCATTCTGCTTCGGAGTATACTACAAGACTCAGGTTCAAAACATTTGGCTTCCATCGTTTCTCTTTTTAATATCTGGCTCAGCTTTTGCATGAGAAAGCTAGAAATAGTTAGTAATAGTAAAACATTCAGCTATTTAGGCTAGTTTTTCATTAGCGCTGTGCGACCAACGGGCTAGCGATGTTGGTAAGCATTGTTGACTGCTCAGTTAGCGCTTCTGATTCTTCCTGCTTCCTCTGCTGGCAGTGGATGAATGGGAATGTGGCAAACATATTTGTAATGAAGCTAACTGCATAGAAACTAACAACAGAGCTGACTGTTTTTTTTTTTTTTTTTATAATTACCTCGCTAAATCACCATGCCAGCTAATTAGCTAACATATTACAAAAATGTCAGCTAGCTACTCTTCTAACACTAATGCTTTCGAGTAGACTAAAAGGCTCAGGTTTTTAGACAAGACGCGCAGTTGTTTACTCCATTAACCACAACCTGGCAGCAGATGTAATATGCAGTCCATTTTTCCTCATAATAATTACCTCCACTTCACCAGACCACATCATGTTGTCCTTTTCTTGCCTTTCTGTCTATAATGCGACAAGAGAAAAAAGCCTCTGTACGAAGCACCTGCGTGTGAGGAAGTACTCCACCTCCCTAAGACCCGGGTTAATAAAACACAGAAGTAGGCAGCAATTCACAGGATTTATGTAAGTCTGCCGGGGCTCTTCAACGTTGACCACATAGTCCGCAGGGCTTGTCTAAGAGGCTACAATGTGCTTACTTCGCCATGTCAAGAGGTGACCCAACACTGTGGTTGGACAGTAAGAGGCACTTGGGCTTACAGGAGGCAGCTGTTAATGAGAGCCCGACACATGTCAGGGCAGACTGATGATCATGTGGCAGGGGTACAAAACAGGTGAGACGGAGGAAGGGGTGTTGGAGGGAGCATGGCTTTAGATGACTGTAATTAATGGCAGCGAGAAATTATGGTCAAAATTTTCATCGGTCAAAAAAGTTTTTTTTTTAATTTTTCAATTTTCAAGTCTGATCTGAACAATGTTCTCTCCTGCGTTAATGACTTGAGAATCAGTGGGGGGGAAAAAATATATATCTTTCTTAATTCCTTAATTTTATTTTTCCATCCGTGAAATCACTGGAATTAGTTTTCTTTCTCCGGATTAATTTTCTTTTCCGCTCAGATTTACACATGACTCTTTTGTTTCACTCAGTGTCACACATTATTATTTATTTTTCTCCAGGATAAGAAAGAAAGGAAAGATTCCACATGTTTTCACAGATGAAAAGAAAAAAAAAAAACCTCAGTAAGATTATCTTGGAAAACATTTTTAAATCAGACTTAGAAAATGGATCACCAGAAAAAAAAAAAAAAAACTAAATTATTTACTAGCACCTCAGGGCTACCATAACTTTCACTTTTATTTTTATTTTTTTGACATAAAGTCACAGAAAGGTCTCTGTTACTGCTGTGCAGAGTAAATACTAGAGTAGATTTCAAAGGAGTGGAATATTTTACAGAAGCACTGGGCGGCTAATTTGGTTGGAAAATTAAGCAAAAAGTTGCTCAAAGCGGGATATGTTTCATAAGTAAGATCTTAGACATTCCTTGTCATGTCATGTCATTCCATCTCATGCACACAGAAAATACTTGGCATTAGGTAGTGTGTTCTTTGAGACTGGCAGTAGCGTAAGACAAGTAACCATAGCAACATCCTATGTCCTGACCTGAAATGTGTGTTTTTTTTTTGGTTACTGATCTTTTCACCTGCTTTCCGTTATCTCCCTCCTCTGTCAACGTTCTGTTCGGTTGGGGTTTTCCTCCACGGGACTGTCTGCAATTTTTCACGCGGAACATGTGACATAAAGGGTTTTTAAACATCGCCCGGCTCTGGCTACGCTGACACTTTGACAAATGCGTCGCACAGTGGGGCTGAAGGAAGGCTAATGTAGCATGTTGTGAAATATGCTCAAGGACATCATGCCGTCTGGCATATATGATGGGGTTATAGACTCTGTCGCTTGAACATGCTTTCATACTTTCAAACAAATACGCTATGATATAACGTCTACACAGACTGCACCGCTTCCTGTGACACATGTCCCGCTAACAATGTGTCACTGAATCATTGAATCCAGAGGCAGGTAGTGGAACATTCTATCAAATAGAATATGACAAATAGCTTTTATGGTTTTCCACTGAAACTGATCTGATAGTATATATACATATATTCTTTGTAAACAAATATGACACTTTTTAATCGTATTGTACATAGAATAAACATTCATCCTGTCAGAGGCCTATCAAATGTGAAGATGGATTGCATTATAGGCCAAGCCATGCATAGGTAAAACCTTTGCGCGCGTTTTACGGATGAAGAGAAGTCAAAAGCGTTAAGCAAATTGTTTTTGGGACAATGAACAATGAATATTCATACGCTCACAGTCTGTGCAAGAGTAGACCCTAAAGTGCTGTCTTCATGAGGCCATTCTGTCCCACTCCAGTCTAAAACAGCACTTTACTGTGGGCGCCCATAAATATTCATTATCTTTGATGTCTTCCTTCCCTCTTCCACCTTGACATTAATGTTATCACCAAGGATGGCAAAATATGTATATCCCTCACTGCCTGTCTCTCTCGCCCTCTCCCTCTCCCTCTCCTCACGGCTCCCTCTTCATTATTTAATGCAGCGAAGTGAAAATATGACTCATCCGCGCTTTGTCTTGGCCGTAAAACTCGGGCAAAGGATAGACGGACTGGGACACTACAGTTTTAAGTTAACATCGCAGCGCTGAGGGTATCGGAGATAAGAGATCATTTCACCAAATATTAATGACACGACACCGTTGCATCAAGTTTTAAACGTCTGCTGGTGTTTTAAGTGCCTTAGTTCCACAGGTACGGAGGAAACACTGCAAAACTTTGCAGTGCACACTGATTTTCGCACCAGAAATGTGACCTCACTCTGCTCTACATGTATTCCGCATTTCAAACAGACTTTGAGATAGAGAGATGTTTGTCGCTCCCACACAGTGGGACGCTGTATCTTCTCCTTAGTGGCGAAAAACAAATGGGAACCATCACCAATTATATTATTCTCCATATGCCTGTCTCCTGCGGAAGCCCCACAGTCTCGGTACAGATGCTGAAACAGCTTCAGTTCGCGCCGCGCAGAAAAAATGCCACCGTAACGTGCCGGGAAACCACAAAGAGACACCCTCGGAATAACAAAACACCCGCAGACGTTGTTTAAGGATCTCATCTGTCGGAGGAAATAAATGCACTGCTGAACTCGTGCTGTTGGTATTCGAAGCGCGAGTCCACATTAGCCACCAGTACCTGCGCGTGGCTTGTTAAGCACAATCATAATTTATCCCCAGTGGATGATTCCCGTTTTGCGATATTTCATCTGTTTTGTTTGTGCTGACAATTATGGAGGAATTACTGCTCCAGTCATTAAAAGGTTGGAAAACAACTGGTGCAAGAGGGTCTTTTAAAATAACATCAGACATGCTTAAAAATGGGGGAAAAAAGATACATATTAACACAAACTGTACCACTGAGAATTTACCTTAAACATCTTTAGAAATCACACTTGTCCTTGTTAGACCTGCGTTTTTCATTGTGGAAGCCCCATGTGACAGCCATTATCACATTCCTCGGCATAAAGCAGCCATTTCTGCTTGCCAATTATACATAATAAAAACAGAAGCACAACAAACATGATAATCATTGGAGGTTGTAAACCGTTTATCTGGTCTAAGGCTCTGTCCAGACCGACATTAGCAGCCGCCACAGTCACACTGATGAGGCCAGCGCAGTGGAACACTCAGGATCCTGATTCCGATGAGTGCTACCACAAAATCCGAGGGTTTTAAGGAGCTAACCACAAACCACGAAATCATTCTCTCCGCTCATTTCCTGTTAGCCTTCTAATCAGGCAACTGTGGCTCAGCAGGCAACGTGGGTTATCCATTAATCACAAGGTGTCAGTTCGATCCCCAGCTCCTCTTGACCACATGTCAAAGTGTCCTTGAGCAACACTGTGAAATGCAATTTCTCCTTATATGATGGCTTTTACCATCAATTGTCAACAAGAGGCAAACTATAAGACCTTTTGGATAAAGGCGTTATATTAATGCAGTGCTTTTTCCATTCCAAGTCCACAAAGAGTTTCTGAAGCTTCACTGCACAACAGTGTTGTTACATTGTCTGAACAACTGTAGTAGATTTGGACTTTTTTTTTTAAAGATAAAGAAAAGGAATAATAAAAAATAAAACGTAAAATTGATCCATACAGCTCATCTGGTGCAATCAAAGTCTTTGGAAGTCCTGAGATCCCAAATAGATTTGAAAGACGGGTGTGTGCTAACGCTTTCAGCTTAGCACATAAACACTAGAGATTTTTGGCTTAAAGGAAAATGTAAATAATGTCTTTTGTATTCAATTTGGGATCTCTGGGCTTCTGGAGACATGGATTATGTGAGCCAAAGCCTTAGCTTTGGCTTTTTAGATTAAAAAAACAAAACATTTTTAAAACAAGTCCCCGTCTACTTGGTTTGCTTAGAAGGACACTGCAGCAACGCTGTCTGATGCTGTGAGGCTCCAGAAATGTTTACGGAATACAGAGCTTCACCTGACTTTCCATCGGCGAGCAGATAAGTAGATATTGTCGACATTTTCATCTTTGGGTGAACTTACCCTTCAATAAGATAAGAATAAAATGTGTCTGACGCCGATGTTGTAAAGCAACAGATGCGTTTTGACTCTTTAGCTTGCTACAGATACAATGATTGCTGTAGTGATCACTTTCTCGAACTGCAGAATGCCATAGCATAATAATCTGCTGGTCAATATTTTGGTGTCTGATAAGCACTCAGACTCATGGAACAATTACCTAAACCGACCTCCCTGATTGCATGAACAACCAGTCAGGACAGAACGGATGCGCTTTTTCACTGGCTATCTTGTAGACTAATGCAAGCCCACTGGTCATTCTGGCTGAATGAAATGCCAGCGTCCGTGAACATCGGCAAATATTGTGTATTTCATTCAGAGTAGTAATCACATTTCAAATGTGTAAGATGAACAGCTATTCATGCACTCTTCCAGCAAACCTTCTTGTTCTGGTGGAATAGCTTCGGGGCACCAGACTTAATAATATCCCTCAGTAGGGTGCTTCTGTTTTGGGAAATACATTTCGGGAGGGTCTGCGCCGCAGAATCATAACACCCCTCCTTATCTCCTTCTTCCTCCTCCTCTCTGCATCCAAAATAATCTCCCATTTGTAGTTCAGACTTCTAAGTGCACTGTGGTGGAGAATGCTATTGTCTGATTTATTGATAGGGAGTATTTCTCTCATTTGCTGCCCTCAGTGGAGATCGGCACGTGGTCTTTGTGAAAGCTCACACACACCCAAAGACCGAACAATGCACACTAACTAATCCGTGTGCCTGCCACACACAGGCACACATGCCACACCCATTGGAATGCTAACTCGATGTTATCAAAAATTCAAGACTCGACCCCGAGGCGAAGCGTTTGGACTCTCTCTCCGCTGCTGATTAACAAGTCATGAAACGTTCCTCTTTCTCTCTCTCCCTTCCTGCATTAAATCCTCAACCCTGGACCTCTCTCATCTTTCGCTTCGTAGCCTGAGCAATATCAGCCTTCCTCAAATTCAAACAAACATCTACACCCGTCCGTGTCGGCTTCCTTTTAAGTCGCTTATCTCGATCAGATCTGTTGGCCGTAAACCAATATGAAAAGCCAATGTTGTTTGAGTGATTTAGCCCGGCTGACATTTTAGAAGTCAGTATTCTGTTTGTCCTTTTATCAAGCTCACTCCAGCACACCATCAAGTCAGTGCTTTTCACTTTGCCTTATCAGTTATTAACAAATGGCAGGCAAGCTGAGAGGATCTCATGCTGTGAAAAGAGACAGCGGTACTAAACCCCTCAATCACAGCAAAGGGCATTTTGCCTTCCGGCTATGGCATACTCCACACACACCACAAACACACACTCATGAATATTCATGCATCCATGTCAGCTTGACATGTCGGTGCCGATGGGAGATCAAGGCATAAATCACAAGTGTGTGGTAAAACTGAGAAGGGTGTAATTATGCCTTATTAAATGAGGTAGAGGAGTCATGATGACATCGATGATGAAATTAAAAACAAAATCCACTGTGTGACTCAGTTGTTTGACAGTTTGTGGCAGCATTAGTGTACTGTTGTGGAGTGGAGTTAGCATCACACGCTCATTATACTCATTATACAAAACACTGTTTTTCCACCTGACTGACTGTTTAAATTACGGACAGAGTTTCCAAGTCTGAAAACTGAAGTCGATGTGAAAATGCCTTGAATCTGCATTCTTTCTAATGGCCAGCAGGGGGCGACTCCACTGGTTTCAAAAAATTACTACTTTTCAATTGGTTTACCTCAGTAAGAGGTTTTGTAGTGAGTTTATGTTCTAAATAGCTCGTGTAACTCTTCTTCAATACAGCATGATGTTCATTTTGTATTAAATATTCCCATTTGGAGTAAAACTGACTATAAAGCAGGCTATGCTTTAGGGTGTGGCTACCTGCTGATTGACAAGTCGCTAACATAGCGTGTCTTTGGGTTCTCACTCAGGATATCCTCCCCAGCTTGACTCCCTCTTTCAAATATGGTCACTTCTGGCTCCAAAAAACAAAATGGCAACAGCAGCTGTAACGCCAAACTCGAGGCTATGTCATCCACAAAGCAATGGCTGACATCGAGGTAGGTTTACACTAGGTTTGTCCCGCCAAAACAAAATATGAAAGTGGCAAAGGACTTTTATTTTGACAAACCATGAGAATATGACTCATGCAACAATACCTCAGTTTAACTAGGTAGCAGTGTGCAACCTCAGAAGCAATAGTTCCAATCTGCCATAAACTGTATAGAAGAAGAAACAACTGCATGTTTGCTAACCGTGGATGGACCAGAAGGGAAAAGGAAGAGGAGCTCTGGTATTAAGACATTTTTCTCAAGAAAAGTCTCAAAACCTTGTTGTGGGGTTTGATATGTTACACAACCAGGGTTTCCCATGTGCCGTGTCGCGTAAGCCATGTGGGAGAAGTTTCCCTGTGGCTCTCTGCCAGAAAGCGCCATTTGGTTGTTTGATGAGCAGAGTGGAAGGCGAGCAGTTATGCTAGAGATGTAGGTGGGCAGTGGAGGGGTGGGTGGAGATAGAGGCGGAGACTATTTGCATGTTCATAGGCCTATGCATAGTAAATGAAGGTAAGGTGAGTTAAATCTAAGCCGTTTTAAGGCATGAAGGAAATGAGGAAGTTTTAATGGAAACACTCCTACATTTGCAAATTTCATGAACAGAGAAGAGTTTTGAGGGGGTTTAATCATTGCCGGGAGTGGAGCATCGATTGATCATTATGGTGCAACATGCAAATGTACTTCACTAAACTAAAGACACAAAAGAGGACGGAAGTCTTATCATGCCTTCGTGTGTGTTGCCTCAGCAGGGATAACATTAAACAAAGAAAAGTCAATGGAGAGGAAAACAAACATTTGAAAGCAATAAAGAACGCCCCGAAGCTTTACTGCATCATGTTTAATTATATCTTCAAAAGAAGCATGGCATGAGACTTCTCACCAGGACCCCTATAACCCCCTCTTAACATTTGTTGAAATGAAAAAACCTATTCCATGCAGCAACTTACCATTGTAATTCTTTCTCCTCAGACTCTAAACTGAGTTGTAGATTCCCAATATCAAGTTTGCTACGTGGTTAATAAAGTTATCCTGATCGAACGGAAAAGGCCAGAACTCAAACCACTTAGCTCCGCAACACGAAAGTTTAGTATTTTGTCAATAGGTCATCATGTAGGGACAAATGTTAACAAAGTGGTGCACCAAACTCCAGCACAAGAAAAGTGCAAAACAAGCTGGCAAACCAATGAGGTTGGATCTCAAAAGCCATGTACTTGAATTGAGTTGTGGCCAGCGGTGCGAATGACACTCAGCCACTGATGCTGGTCAGTAAATTACATTTTAATTCCATTATTATCGGGTAGAGGACTGTGAATGCAGTCAACTTTTTAAAATCAACCCAACTGCATTCTGCTTTTGTTTCCGGCGGACGGTGACCTTCAACCAGACCATCAAGCTTAACTGCCACTTATTTGGCACATTGCAATTCAATGGACTGCGGACACAAGTGAATGGTTTGGCACACGGTGCGCTGGAGTAAAAAACCTGAAACTACTGCCCCTTCTGAATGGAATCGTGAAACCAAGAATCAGCGACCGAATCCAATTATGATAGTCAAAGATCACCAACCCTACTTTCCCAACAAGTGTGAGAACAGTACAGCACAAACGCAGCCGATCCTTGTGAAAAGTTAGCCGAGGAGACAAGAGGAAAGATGAGAGAGAGGAAAGAGAGAAAGGAAACAGATGGGTAGTCAGGTGATCTGACCCATGTGAGGTAAATTACCATGTTCCATCTTCATAATTACTCTTGAAATGAAAACTTGATGTTCCTTTATTTTTTCATTTAATACCCTGGGTTCCTGAATGCGCAGAACTGAAAAACAAGATGTTGAGAAAGGGTCAAGTGAGTGAAGACGAAAGACAGAAGGCGATGCAAGAGCAAGCCATAGATTAGAGGAGGAGATGGCTGAGTGGAGGAATGCAATGAAAGAGCCCTCAAGAAAGTGGCCTTCAAAACAGTGTGACACGACGGACACACAAAAAGAGAAAACGCGCTTACTCCGGCGGCAACAGAAAGTGGTGTCTCGTAATTACTGACTTGATAACTGCAATTTTCTGCTGTATGAGATCCATAACATCTGTAATCAGCAGCAAAACAGAGGCAGACAGTAGACGCTATGAATATGCGCACTGATTAAACAGAACAGAAATGACCACCACCGCTGCCAACACTATCAGGAGGCTATTTTCCCAGAGATTATAAAACCCAGAAGCAACTGGTGCATATCATCTTCCTTATCAGTTCTGCATTGTGCTGTGCGGTTTGTGACATTATCCGTACACAATAAACAAACAGACGGAACGACAATGCCATTAGTCATGCGATACTGTGGAAAAAAACATCATTGACATGTCATCTCACAAAGCTCTGAGAATAATCGCACCTCATTTATCATATTAAACACTAATACGTTTACACTTAGAGCATTAAGGCATTTTTCAATACGCTCAATGGGAAAACATTTAAGCTAATCATCAGATGGTCTTGCAGCCCTTTAAAAAACAATTTGCTCCCGTGCAACATTTATTCAATATGTTCCAAACCTGAATTTCAATATTGATCGGTGTTGCATTCTTAGGGAGATATTGATAATGACGGCCATTAATTTTGCATGAGTGGATAAACGATTGCTGGAGATGAGGATAAGCAAATGGATGACTTTGGCTTACAGGGCATGACTGTGTTAAGCAGGGTTTTTTACACTTGTGGGTTGCTGGCTATTGAAATAACAACTAGACCTAGCTAGAACAGTGTATTGCATATTAAAATGTTATTTTACCCTCACAATATCAATATTGATATCGATGTCACTTTACAACTTCATATACTAGTACTAATTTACAGTTTAAAACCTGGTTACATCTCAGTGTATCTATTCATTACTGACTGTTTATATATACTCATAAGCATTAGGACTGGGCACTATGGTCTTGAAATAATATTGCGATGATTTTAGTTTATAGTGCACAATATACAGTATATCTTGATATTTTGAAATTCTCTCAAACTTCATAAATGCGCAGACTGGGGCGACAAAATCCAACATCACAGTATTTTAAACCAAAAGTAGTTCCAGCAGCTAACATGGCTAAGTGCTGTGGTTACTTATTCTTTCCATACTGCAGTCTCATGCTGCCCATCACTACAGTCTATGAACTGGTTCACATATAATTCATTGTTATAGTAGGCTAAAGAAAGGCAGTCATTTTCCTCTTGCAGCTCACCTCTTATGCTTTGCAGTAACAAAACATTAAGAAATTCAGAACTAAACGCAGTTTTTGGCTGCCTTTTTTGTGCTAATTAACTGATGGAGAGACACCGCCGTACAGATGCGGAAGCATGTGTCAGGCTCGACCCTGTAAACCCCCGACGCACTCGCTCAGGCATCTTCACACCCTTAACCTTGTTGTCATGGTGGGGAAAAAAAAAAAAAAAAAAACTAAATGTCACCATCTGTTGAGTGTTTGGACAGAATCTGATGTGACACACATGCGCACACAGTCATAGTCCCTTGATCTGCGAGCGAAGCAGGCCACCCCCTTTGTGTACAGAACACCCTGGCACGTGTATGCATGTATATATCTGCATAAATCTGCGTGCGTTTGTACATATATGTGTGTGTGTGTGGGTGTGTGTGAGAGAGAGAGGTTGGCGGGATTTCCAATAGGGAGCTGGAAAAGGGCCTTGTAGTATTGTGGTGGGCCTGGGGGAATTTGGGTTTCATTGTGAAACAGAGAATCATGGACTGAGGGAGAGGGGTGATCGGCTTTCCTCTGCAGTGTATCCCCTGCCAACAGATCAGCTTACACCAGCTTTTTTCTTTTCGTTTTTTTTTTCTCCTCAAGACAACAGAGATATACGGTATGGTATGTAGAGGAAGGTGGAGACACAGACGGG
This sequence comes from Lagodon rhomboides, assembly GCA_039737535.1. Taxonomy (NCBI): domain Eukaryota; kingdom Metazoa; phylum Chordata; class Actinopteri; order Spariformes; family Sparidae; genus Lagodon; species Lagodon rhomboides. Next base: position 19,917,223 of record CM077799.1, on the reverse strand, counting down.
AAACTTGCTTCTCAGTTAAAGTGCCCTTCTGTGCATTGTGTTCCATAATGTTTGGAAAGCTTAATGTAAAAGGGGAAAGAAACTAAGTACTCGAAATTGCAGCTCAGTTGAAGAGGAATTATCAGCCATATTAAATATCAAATCTTTTTCAATGGGGTAGTTTGCCAGAAAGAGGAGCTACAAATCCTGTTGTAATTGGAAATATTGGCCGAGAAAACAGTTTTACCTCGTTGGACTGGAATGCATGTATAATTGCAATCCCGCTCATCGTTCTTGGAGATTCTAGCGGCGCAAAACTCATGAACTGCGAAAGCAAACCGAGTGTCCCAGAAGGGATAAAAAACTCAATGAGCATTTGCTACACCTTGTTGCGGGATGCCTGTCACTGTCCGCTGTGCAGATTTGAGGCTCTCTGATTACTGTCTGGGCCGTCTTAACCCGACTGTCAAACTAAAATCTGCTAAGCTTGTGGTCAAGACTGTGAGGGGACGAACCGGCGAGACAAAACCGGAGTGAGCGCCCTTACACGCGACGGTCGGCCATTGCCTTTGCCGCCGGTGGGCGTGCGAGACGGAAGATCAGCGAGGCGCCAGGCCGTGTTGGAATCTCACCCTTCTGTCTGAAAGTCTGTGCTGACCAGCTGCCCCTCCGCTAGGATTAAACGACAACAGGCCCTTTGCCCTGACATCCGCGGTCATGAAAATTCTTCAAGAGACTGGTCTCGACCTACCTGAAGGACACATTTGCCCCCTGCCGTTCGCCTGCTGGGCAAAAAGGTCAACGGATGATGCAGGCGACATGGTAGTGCAACACACTCCCCAAGCACACACCGAAGATTTCACACTCAACTCAGCCAGTTCTCTTTGCCAGCCTCCACCCGTCAGAGGATCACAAACTTCCTGACAGACCGGAGACAGCAGTCGAGGTCGGGTTAAAGCAGATCAAGCAACCGGGCAATCACCCCTGGCACCCCGCATGGATGCTTTTGCTCTGCATCTTTCCCTCCACACTGATGACAGCACCGCAACACAACAGTCTGTTAAACTCCTGAAGTGTTGAAGACGACACAGCAGTCACATCCGCCTCATCTGGGACGGCGAGAAGTCTGCATGCAGACGGCAGTGTCAATAACCCTGCAGCGCCACAACATCCATTCATGCACAAATACATTCCAGATCTTTTGTTACGTATATTCACACAGCGCTCTAAGCTGCCCGTATCATCTGTAAGTCCTCCACCCACCGAGCCGCTGGAATACAATAAGGAAGAGGAAGAACGCTGATTCCATCATATTCCAAGTAAATGTTTGATAGAACATCCGTTTCTATCCATAAATGTTTAAAGTTGTACAGTTTCACACAGTTTATATTTTATAGATTTAACATTTTTATTTTATTCAATGAATACGTTGAATAGAGAATATTTTAGCACCTCCCTGCTCGGGCTCCTTCTTTTTCCGGTTTCGCAAACTCCCTATGAGTCTGTTCACACCTTGTCATCCTCTGGCGTAGCCTGAGCACCGGTTCCGCTATCTGGACAAAAAACATGTCAGTGTGTCTGCGGGGGCCCCTCAGCTGTTGAATTCCCAGCCCGAGGATTTCAGTGTTCTCCATTAAATGTTTTCATCACGCTCACTTTTATCTAATAGCTTTTTCTTAACTGACGGTATCTAATTGTGCGAATCGTTATCTGGCCTTGTTTTATGTCTCATATTTTGGATTTTATTTAATTTCCCCCATTTTGTTGTGTATCATTGAAAAGCTATTATGATCGCTGGGTGAGGACACGACCAGGAAAAAAGAAACGCCCCGAGAAAATGAAATCCACAGTGATGCTCTTTATTTCAGACGCGGTAAACAGGCGTCTATTTTGTGTCGTCGGAATAAATAATAAGAGAGGAATTGATCGCGGAGCACGTACGCGCAACAAAGCCACCAAAATTGCATTTTCATTTCCTCCGCGACAGCCTTGGAGGGAAATCTTGCAACCAAATGATTAGTTTTCAGAGCAAAATATGTGCGGCAATTGATTCCCGCCAATGTAAATAGGGACAGCTGCGCACCACTGCTCTGATTTCCCTGCTGCAGACCTGATCCTGAATTTGATTAGGGCCTTAAATATTGAAGTATCCGTACAACCACTTTAGATGAAAAGCCAAGTCATCCGGATGGGATATAGAGGGCATTAGAGAAGCTTTTAAGTTCCAAAACTCATTGATTGAGCAGCAAGTGGGCTGTGTGGAGAGACATTCATTAAAAAAGACAATATGTCACACAAAGCAATAGTGTACTTAATGTAATTGTGGCCTCAGGACGAGGGATAAAAACCAGCCAAAGCGAAATTTATTGTCTGTGTCAACAGGAATGTTATACCGTTAAAGGGAAAAAACAGAGTGAAACGGGAAAAACGACGCACGCGTGTGTGTCTTTGAGATTAGGTATCCTGCTCACGACCACATGTATTTCTCGGTGTGTATTCCTGACTGTGTGTGCATGTATTATGATGTGCGATCTGACGGAACAACCATCCATCAGGCGGACGTTCCCCTTCAAATATGTCTGAATAAAGGACACCTGTTTATGCTAACATATACTGCGTGTTTGCATTTTGCGCATGTGTTTGCAGGATTGTGTATTATACGTAAAGCGCATGTGGACAGAGTGACGACAGTGTTTCAGACAACTACATTCACACGCCGCCGCGCACACACACACACACACACACACACACAGTGGCACACATTACGGTCCCGTGGACATTGGGGAATATTTTAAAAACGGGCATATCCTCTGTCCGCCTGCATGCACATATTACATGAATACATGAATAATAAATGCAATGACATGAGAGCATAATGCGAGAGAGAGAGCCCGGGCTTGTTCAACAGCAGAAATGAACGTGAATCACGGGTTTGCTCAGCTTTGACAGCTTTTTCATTCCCAGTGCAAGGCCAAAGTGGTGGAATAACGTGTTTATGTTCAGGCTAATGAGATAAAAAGCAGCATATATAATACATCTAACTAAGGTTGATCAGCGCCTCAAAGCAGAGCACAACACACGATATGATTCTTAACTAACCAGCTAAGAAGCAGTCAAACTTTATTAACGCGTCTCTCTGTGTCAGTGTGACTGTGGAGGTGGCGGCGGCTGCCGCTGCTATCTCCCAATCTCTTCCCCTTTATGTAACATCTCTTGCCTCTCGAGCTGCAGTAGAGCACATCAGGCTCTCCCTCTCTCTTTGAAGCGTTGCCAGGCAGGGTATTTATTTCATTATCTCCTCTCCCTCTCTATTTCCTCTCCTTGTTTTTTAGGGCTCGGTATCAAGGGGAAGACGGGGGTTGAGGCGGGGAACGCTGACGCTGCAGGTACGCGCCCGCGACTCTTGACTGTGTGTTTGCGCTAGCGTGCGGCTCACATCTTCATGTGGAACGAATGTCCTCACAAGGATGGCAAGACGGGAAATCCTGCAAAATGAGGACATACTGACTAGCCCCTTCCTCTGTTATAGGCTGTTTTTATTGTGGGCATTCAGGATCATTTTCACAGATGTGTGTGTTTGTTCCTTGCACTTACAAGTATTCAAGTGACACACACACTCAGACACACCTGTGGGGCTCAGAATGAGTGTAAGATGGTGGTAGGCAGGGAGATATTGATCTGGCAAACACAAGTGCGTCTACTGAGCATGCTCCATACCTGCGAGTATCCATCATAGCAGCAGGATGTACACCGAGATCCTGAAGGAGACATAAATTTACCAAGCACCTGCTTTCATGCATCTGCCTGTGTATGTGTGTGTGTGTGTGTGTGTGTGTGTGCGTGACCTTTTTTTCCCGTGTCTGTTTCACACGTGCCACACCTCGGCTGGCAGTTCGGGGGTTAAAGTGGACCACAGTGAAGCTCACCTCCTAAGAGGTTAAATAGCTGGACCTCCACGCCGGCTAGTTGGACTAGTCCCAGCCTAGTCAAGCGAGCATGAACTGAGGAAGCCTCTTGGATGAGAGGTGAAATGTCTTCAAAGACAAAAACCAAATCCAGTTGCGTTCGATTCAATTTCCTTGAGATAACCGAATGTTACATTTTATATGTCAGTTAACTTCAGAGCCCTTCATGTGCAGAACTGATGCTTCAGGGGTAGAGTGTCACAGTTTGAAGCTTAAGGGGCCACCGACAATGCTGCCGTATTTGTCGAGCTCAGAGTGAGAACATGTTGTACACATGTACTCATATAGCATCACGACGTAATATAGGATTACTTGAATATAATCGATTTTGGTTCGTCTGCCTTAATAACCTTGCACTTATGTAACGCTGTCTTTACACATATATGTTAATTTACATGGCTTAAAGCTACGATCTAATTGCAGACATGGAAGCTTAAATACATGATGTGCATACCAATGTGGACTGCATAGATCCGGCCATGAAGTGAGTGGGTGATCACGCGCCGCACGCCGAACACAAACCGGGCCTCAGAGGCTCAGTCTGGATGGCATCACAAACTGTTCTTAAGAAGAAGAAGAAGAAAAAAAAAGAGGAATTATGAGAAAACAGCTTGTGCACTCCAATTTAATTTGGTATGGAAGCCAGAAGTAAGAATTTGGATCCCCTGCTGACTAAAATTTCAAAGCGGAGACTGTTCTCCCACTTCTTCCGAGATGACATGGATAGCAGAAAAAAGAGTGGCCGGCAAAGCAAACAAGGATGTTTTGTACAAAACTAGCTGTTAGAAACAAAATGTCAAGCTAACTGTTCAATCACAGCCGTAATTTGCTGGTTACTTAAAAAGATGAGTCAGTGAACCTTGCCGTCAGACTCCAGTGTGTTACGGAGAGTTGCGCCGCTGTTCTGCTTGGAAAATAACCAAAGCGCTGCGGTATTGCTCTGCCTTGGCTGCTGCCATTTAACACAACAAACAAATGCACAATCGATTACTGCCCACAAAAGAGCCCAAACGTTCATCCATGCGGTAAGTTAGCAACTGACACTGAAGATTAAGTTCACCCCCAAAAATCTCCATCTCCTCTTCACATTGATGCAAAGTCAGCAATGTTTTGTAGTCCTCAAAACATTTTGGGGGAATGGGGGTGAGTAGATACTGACTTTTTGGGGTGAACTTGTCCTTTAAAGCCACAGTGATCGCAAACAAACACTGCGGTAGACCCTCATTATGATGGCCACGTCACAAATGATCAGTCCCACGTATTGGCAGTCTACTAAATGCCGTACTTTGCTATACTTTGCATTATGACGAGGGATTAGAGATGTGGCATTTTACATCTTACGGTTTGATTCACACCTTTTTCGAAACATCTTCAAATCTGTAATTAGAACTCATCCAACGTCCTCAGCAGGGATGCCGCAGTGCTGCACTGCTGCAGAATCCAAACGACGTCTACAAATGGATGCCGTCAAAAGAGCAGAATACAGCGCTGATGCAAATAAGGGACGGTCGCAACGCTGGCTTACTGGAAACACATGTATGCGCGGTATGCAGAGGCGCTGTACGCGGTCCAATCAGCTCTCTGCTGAATGCCACAGAAGAGGAACTCAGGAGGAAATCCTGGAATAAACCGGAGGCTGCGCTGCATTTGTTGGAAAAGTAATCCCATACTAGGGGGAAGCTGGATTTGCCAGACTGAAGTCTACATCACTGGGGTTTGCCAAGTACATTCTCATTCACAGACAATTATGCACAAATAAGGATGACAGCCAACACTCTTGTTAAAAACACAAATGGCCGAGTTGAAAGCTTAAAGTGTTTTTTCTTAATTCCTCGTACTATTCCAGCATTGTCAGACGCGCTGTTATGTTCAAAAGAAAAAAGACGACAGACAATAGTTACACTTCAAGTGAGTTTTAGGAACTCATTATGGTGCTAATGTTGTCACAACAGCAGGCCGTAACCGTTGTTATGGCTTCATTCTGAGCTCTACTTTATAGTAGAGACAGTGGTAAAACTGATGCCAACACACGGTTCTCCAAAAGGTTGGGATGCTGTGTGGAAGAGAAATAAAAACACACAAACTGTGTTCATCTAAACGTGATTGGAAAAAAGTATGCTCGAGCCAATGAAGTAAAATAAACATAACATATATTTAGGAAAAAACTAATGAAGTTGTTGAGGTCAAACATGAAATATATTGTCTCCGTACTGTTTAAAATAGTATAGGAATGTGACTTTAGCTGCTAATCCCATAATGGCTGGATTCAGCTACTAAAAAAAAAAGAAATAAAAAAAGAAAGAAACAAGCTTTAATTTTAGTCAGAGCTGTCATGCTCGTCCGAATGAGTTACTCCAGTGAAGCCAGATCAAGACCAAGCACCTATAGGTGCACCTGTACGCTCAAATTTAATACCCCACTTCAAGGGTGCAGTTCTGAGCGCAGCCGGGACTGAAGTAGATCCACTTAGGAGTCCTGACAGTGGGATTTAAATGAGGGCCCATTAAGATATTACAAATCCGACATGTCATGGCTGTCAGGTGTAAAAAAAAAACTTGTTATTGCAATTTTAGTTTTCACTTTTCACTGAAGGATCCTGTGCTCCTCTGTGGGTGGGGAAAATAGCCGTTGGGTCTGAGACACCTTTTCAAAACTAATTAATTAAATTGAAAAGCCTTTAAGTCACTCTCGAAAAGCTGACATTTTGGGGTTATGTGGTTTCTCCCTCAACAAGGCAAAATCCGGCATTAATGCGTGTGTCTAGAGCCACTCGTAGAATAAAGGTTACATTCGTATTTTGACGATTAGACCGTGTTTTACAGTCGTTGCTAACACATCTCTGTCGGTGCAACGATTCTGCTCTGAGAATCTCTGTACATGCCATGTTTTATCCGTCCACATCTCCTTTACCAACACCGACTTCGTCCCTATCTCTTATTATCACCCATCCAGCCCACATCTCCCCTTCCTGAACACCGCTCACCTCGTCTTTTCCTCGTTTTTTACCTCCTTTCGCCCCCCTGTTCTTCGCGCTCTCAAAATCTGACAGCTGCCTTACGGAAAAAAAAGAGGAAAAAACGAACCCTCCCTCGTCTCCCTGCAGCCATGCCTCTCAGGTAGGGTTGAGTATACCTCTTCTTTATTTACCCAGACCTGTCTTTCACCGGAATGTATTTCTCGTCTGTCTCACTTCTTCTCCCCGCCTCGTGCGCTGACAGACATGCAGCGATGGGAGAAGGGAGTCGGGGCTAAAATGAAAAGTAAGGGTTGAAAGAGAAAGAAAGAAACAGTAAGCCAAAGGAAGGAAGAAAAGATGTTCCCTCGCATAAAAAAGGTGAACTCTAGACCAAAGGCACTGACGTTGGAGAAAAAACTACAGTAAATTTTGATAAAGTGACACCAGAATGAGACACAGCGGTCACAGCGCTGTATAACTGGTGGGACAACAAGGAAAGGGCAGCCAGACTGATGTCAAACACTCCCCCATTCTCACACATACACTCACCCCTCCATGACAACCCCTGAGCATGAAATATGCCCCGGCCCATTGCTGGATTCTGGCACAGTTCCCTCCCCGTGGCTGTGGTGCGCACACAGACAGACTGTGAGGTCTATCTGCAACACGATCTCTATTGGATGACATACATTTATGCATGCGTATGCTTGTGGAGGACGGAAAAGATGAAACATGTCACCTTTTGTGAAAGCTGACACCATTTTTTCTGTGAAGCACAAGTGTGTGAGCGCTGTCACAGTCATTTCAAACAGCCTCAACCGCATCACACGTCCAAAAGGAACAGATGTAAAAGAGGTAAAGGGAGGCAAAGCTAACGCCGTGGTAAACAAGATGGGGAAAATACCAAGGGCTTTGAGCTACATGCTCAACGTTCTAGCGTGTTTAAGATGACAATGGCGGGGTATGCCTCAATGCTAATGTTTGCTAGTTAGCGCGACACACAAAGTGGATGATGGGAATGTCATTAGGATGGCAGGTATTTGGTCCAATTCCAATCTCAGAACCTTTCAGCTATCGTTTGATGCAACTCACTCGCCAGAATAGATGTTGCCGAGGTTTCTCACATTTTGATACTCTACATTTATTTGGGTTCGATTTTCTAATTCATGTCGTGACAGCGCTGTCCTTATGATCTGATTAGGTTTAGGCGCAAAAAAACAACAACCCTTGGTTAGGTCGTCTAAAACTCATCCTGAAGAATACTCAGTGGTGTCACACTTACAAATGTTGAAACAAAGTCTCAAACTTTGGTCACTGGCTTCGTAGCCATCTCGCCTGTACCTCCACCACCATCTCCTCCAACTCCTAACATGACGGGGAGGTCATAAACATGTCCGGGGAATGTGATATGGCTTGTTTTGTGGAAATGTCAACATGATAACCAGGCCCATGACATATACAAATGCCATTGCGGTTTGCAGAAACATCAACTGCCAACATTTTGTCCTGGTGACTGGGCTGTCTGAGAACAATTTAACCTCGGGCGGCAACTGTCAATGTTTCAGGACTCCGGTCATAGAAAGGGGATACGAACCAAACTTCCTCTTCTGTGCCCTCGGCCAGTGTTTTGAGTTGGGGCTGAAAGAAGCCTCTTTTTTAAAAAGAGCAAATAAAAAGCGATAGCCGACGGGTTCTGAGATCACAATTCACAGCCACCTCTTTTGCTCTTCACACAGAATATTTACCTGCATAATTGAAAGCCCAAAAATGATTTGTCAATACTACAAACGGACTACAAACAGAACCCAGAACACTTCCAAGTTTGGTGCCAGTCCATCATGGTATTCCACTGGATAACTGATGGGGATCACCAAAGTCAGTAGAATTCCCTATGGGGACCATGAATATTTGAACAAAAGGTCACGGCAATGCATGAAATATTTTTTAAAGATATTTCAGACAGAAGGACATTGCCACCTCTGGAGCTGCACCACGAGCGTTGCTAAATACTGATACCATGATTAGAACAAAACAAGTAACACACTAAAAAGACAACGTGATGAAAGGATTTAGTATCAAAGACACACAATTAAATGAAAAGAGCAAACATAAAGGAGAGATAAGATATGGAAAATTAAATATAGATGTAATTTTGTTTTCCAGGAGATAAAATGAAAGCAACACATGACGTTTGAGTCGTGCCTCTGATGAAGAGACACATCAATAAGTGTGGATGTTTGTTTTGAGGCAAAGGGGAAATTGCTCTGCCAATCCACTTATGCTGCTGTTGGTGTTCAATCAAGCAAGGACTATTGAAATGCAAATGTTAATGACAGTGGCAGAGGACAATCATTCTCGCAGAGACACAAAGAGACCATAAATCTGGCTCACGATTGAAACTAAACAAACCTGCTAGATCTGACATTGTATCTCAGTCTGGTTGCATTCATCTCGGATGCGTTCCAGATTAGCCTAAACAGTCCAGGTTGAGCACGATTTTGCTCCGGAACAAGGGGATTCAAGAGTACGGGGGGAGCGATAAATCTTGGGAAGATTTATTTTAAGCAGGGCTGGAGGTGTGTTGGCGTCCGAGATTCATTCTAACTCGAGAGACTGCCATTAGCCAGAGAGCTGAGTTCACTGAGAAGTCAGAGCGAAGTGTTAATGTCAGTTAAGTCAATAATAAAAGATGTGTGGCCGGAGTAACTGCAGATCTAAAGTCCTTGAAGTTAAATCGCTGCCTCGCAACAAATGAAAGCACCACTGTGACTGCATAACTAAGTCTACCCACGAAACACCTTAACACGCTATTTTTATCTCTTAAATGAGGTACACATTCTTCAGATTCCTGTCAATCATTTGAAAGGCAGAAAGCGGTTTCTTACTTGAGGTTTGACTCTAACAAAGGCACTTGATTGCTAAATGATTCTAGAATTCTCCAGCTGCAATGAAGTTGTGAACAAATTTCTCTTTTGAGATGCAATTAACTCAGGATTGACATCTGATATTTGACTGACGGCTGCCGACAAGCGTTGCATTCGAAAGACGTGCTGTCAGGTAGTCAAACGGGAGCAACCACGGATACTGGGAAAAGGATAGAAAGAGTCCACTTCTTGCATTGCATGATACGGCATGATTGATACGTGCCTCTTCAATCTCAGATTTCACAGTTGTCTCTGTATCCATCAGACAGAAAATACAGCAAACGTGTTGTGTACCTCAAGTTGATTTTCATACTGGTGGTTAAACAAGAGCTAATGGCGGTCTGAAAGGCAGAAAATCAATCCAAACACTAAAAGCATGCTTTACAAAATGGGGTACTTTCCTCAACAGGCAGGCGCAGTGCCTGTTTTCCTAATTATCAATGCAATAAATGCATTTCTAAACATCTCTGATAGTTGAAATGCTCCTCTGTGGTCTTTAAAGCCCTCCAGTGCTTTCAGCTCAGGGAAATTACGACACTGTCACATCCCTACAGGTGTAAAACACACCAAAAGATCTAACACCACGCGCTTACCTCTTCCTCAAGGGTCCATATGTCTAGAAGTGTATGTGGCGGGGTCAGCTCTTTGCTTCTTAAAGGTGCCCTGAGGGGTTTTTAAAAACTGGTGGCTGTTTAAGGCCCCTTTTCTTTCATGAGTGGTTCCCTGTTTGGTGGCGCTGGCACACAGGCAACGAGGGACGCGCCCTTCACACACAGTTCCAGGCGGTTAAGATGAAGACTGCGAGCCAGCAGACATGAATGTAAACGAATGTTTCGCAAAGAAGGAAAATAATTCAACACGTTTGTCGGAGCTCGAGGATACGCATAATTGAGTTTGGGCGAGAAGCAACTGAATGTAAACAACTTGTGTTTGTGTTAAAGAAAGACTACACAGAGCACCTTTAATGCAATGGAACATCCATGTTCTGCCCATCACATAGTCGTTCTGCGCACTCTCTTTGAATTTTCCTCCAACACATCATATCCATTCTAATACCAAAGTGATTTGATTGATGAGGAAAATACAATTTCATAGCGACGCATTTGAAACTGTTTCAGTACCGGAATAACATTAAAAGGATCAGCAGACCTTAATACGAACATCTGTTCTGTGCTACTTATGGCTAAAATTAAACAACTGTTTGTGGGTACAAAGGATTTTAGTCTCTTAGAAGTAAAAAATCAGTTTCCTTTATTTTTATCTATTGTTTTGTGAGGTTATGTCGAACATCATTCCTTTTATTTTTTTTTCCATTTACTTTTCTTTTATCTTCTGTTTAGTTTACAAGAGTGCGATCGGTCATTTTCAGCCGCGTCTTGTTGAATTTTCAGCTCTTTTGTAGACGTTAACAACTAAAGAGATCCAAAATAGGATGATATAAAACGCGAGCAGAGGTAAAATCAGAAAAGAGTACGCAAACGTCTGTTACAACTGTGTACCAGCCGAATCGGTTAATAAACAGAGAGGGAGAGAGAGAGACTCCCGATGGGCTTACCATCCACTAAATCCACAGCAATTTAAAGAAGGCAATTGGTCGAGGAAACGGCGATCCACTGAAACCGGGCAGAGGATGAAGGGATACAGTAGGGGAGACAGAGGAGCTGATATAGAAATGGTTTGGCAGGGCAGTTGGAAAAAATAAATACAAAATAAAATGGAGGAGGACAGGGCAGGAGGAGGCGGCAGCAGCGGGAGGAGCGTTTTAAGAAAGCGAGGCGGGGGGAGAAACGATGACAGGGAGCGGCGCGGCGTATTGAAGGACACAGGTCTGAGGGGTGGTAAGCGGGGGGAGAGATAGCGAGATGGAGAGAGGGAACAAGGGAGGGGATGAGAGGGAGAGAGGGCGGATTAAGCGGAGAGAGGGTGGATGTGGTCTGCCTTCCCTCCTTTAGGCCAGAACTTTATCTCGAGCTGCAGACCGGCAGCGGCGCGCCAGAGAGGCCCGGCGACCCGGGGAGCGTGATTCAGGAGCCAGGCAGAGCACGTAAACACACACACACACACACCGCTGATCGCGAGGAGCTGATAGCACACACAAGCGCACGAGGGAGCACGCACATGAGGTATTTATGTATTGCACAGGCACACTCCAATCCTGTTCTCTTCAATATGAATGAGCTGGGATATATTTTTTAAAAAATGCAAGAAAAACAGACTAAATATTAGCACACCATAACGCACACACGTAAATACAAGCGAGGAGGTGTTTCATATCCGTCACGGCGCTACACGCAGGCGATACAGCTTTTTATAAAGCATTTTTTTGCATTTATGAGACAACATATGACAACAAAATCCAGCAATCCAGAAATAAATACAGTGATAAATAAAAAAAACGACATCAGCCGTTGAGTTTCGCTTTATGGCTACCATAAAACAAGTATCCCCACTTAAATATGTACTTTGTAAACATGTAAATCGTGCAAGTTTATGTAAACGGTTTTACTATTTGACTATGTTTGTACAGTTTTACCAAAAAACAAGTCCAGGATATCATCCACACTACTATATGTTAAAAAAAGTCATTAAGGAAATAAAGAAAATGCAACTGTTCAATGAAATTTTTTATTGTTTTACTTTATGCGTTTCACCTGTGTATGCACCACTGACCAAATTCATCACCTATTGACGGATAATACAATTCAATTTGAATTCATTTGATTCCAGAGAGTGGCACCATAGTACAGCAAGCTCCTCCTAACAGCAGCATCTTCAGCTGCAGGGATTTTCTGGAGATGTGGGCGTTGCCTTTCAGAAACCTTCGCTGACCTTGTACAACCATTAGTCAAGCCCACACAAACTGCTTGTTAATTCTATTCACCGCTCCTCTGCTCCCTGAAGGCATCGCTTCCACTGTTTCGGTTTCGTAAGTTTTCCGATCTTGATTAAATGCTGTATTCCCTCTGATTACAGGGCAGGAAATCATGATTTGCAATTTGTTGATTTACAGTCATAAGCTGGAAAATTCCGATGAGTAATAGCTGTTACAGATTAATTTAATTTAGGCCCCTAAACTTAATTGATTATTTTGTCCCAAAGCGAATGTCATAACCAATTTTAGACTGGTGCTCCGAGGCTAAACAACAAGCGCTTTCACATGGGCTGCCCATCCATCAACTCCCAACTGTGATCCGTCCAAACGTCGATGCTCTTACAGTGAAACTGCATTCACTTCCACTATGGTATAGTACGCCGGAGAGCGCGACACATATATTAAAATCAGCTGGAACATTAGTCAATTGGACATTAACGCTGTTTGGATTCCCTGAACATTTACACGCAGGTGAAGCAATTGAATTATCCTCATTTCTGAAGGTCGCACAGGATGCAATTGCCAATTTTGAGACCGTAGCACAGAGCCAATATAAAGAGTAGTGTGATAAATGCACTCCTCCCGGGAAGTAGTCATTTAAATTAAATTAATTTTAAAATGAGTAATGAGCTATGTGTCAGAGATTTAAAGCGATAAGCCCAACACGGTAAACCCAGACGCAGGCCTGAGAATGGCGCCCTGTCATAGCAGTCCACGTAAGACCTGTCTGAGGTTCGGGGGGTAGCCGGGTCGGCGTCAATACCCCCAAGCCTTCGTCCATTGTGTTCTATTCATTGGCTTGGAGGGCTCTCTTGGTGGTGACAGGCAGCCCGTCGATACCACACGCCGGTCAAAGCGGGTGGCTAATCCAGCAGCCAATCAATGATAAGATAAGGAGACGCTGACTGGTGGTGGGTGGTGTTGGGGGGGGTCAGTCAGATAAAGCAAATGGTTCTATTCTTCCATTTTCTTCCATCCTGCTCCAGATCAACTACACAGCCGAGACAGGTGATATCTGGCTATATCTGAAGACCAAAGTACAGGAAGGTGTCTTTTGTTGTCGATGGATACAGAAGGAAGGAAACGCTATAATGAAAACACTTTACAACACGAGCTGTTCAGAATCGCAACGACCGCCGAGCTGTAAATTTTGTCAACCGATGCAGCCCTTTCGCCGCGAGCCAAGCGACCTGGTGTTGTCAGCTCTTTGTCTGTTCTTTTGGTCGCCATATATCCTGAGTCAGCATTGGCCAGAGGAACAGAATGGAAAGAATAAGCATGTGTGTGTGTGTGTGTGCAGAAATGTGTGCGCGGCGCCCGTGTGCGAGGATCGGAAGAGAATGAGTGGATATTACGGTAGTGCTGAGCGGAGCAGTCTATGACAGGCCGGCAGCAGACGAGTTCGGCGCCAAGTCTAGACACACAAGGAGCGCACACACATTTTTCAAGCAATGCAGCAACACCTACATTCTTCCAGGTGTTGAAAATCCGGGGGAATAGGAAAACTCTCGCCAGGTCGGCGACGTCTCGCTCTGTCTCGCTGGAAAGAAAGTCATTACTTTTACCAAAAAAACATCTCATCTCCATCTGAAAAATGGGCAGCTTTGAGGGAAAGAAAATAGATAAATAAAAGGCTTTCACTCCTCTTTCATGTCAGCGTCCTGTTGCTCTGAAAGCTGATCCTAATCAACAGCACAACGTAGCTGAATAGATTATTCTTTCAACCCCGAAATGTATATTTCATATATTTTTGGACGCTGTTTTTTTACCAAGGTCATTCTGACTGAAAATACACAACAGCTTCTGCAGTGGTCCGACACTGCCTCTGAACAAATTCTCCTCGCTCCAATAACCTGTAAAGGCACTGTGTTTTTCTCTGTCACTTGAATTGCACAATCATCACTCCATTTCTTGAACAGCCCTTTACTTGAGTCCGTGGCAATTTAGTCCCAGCGAGTTGGAGACAGCCACTCAGTTTTATTCATTATTTCATTCCTTTTCAGACAACATAACCTTTCAGGATTGCGATGAAAATGACTATGTTTATGCTTGAATCTCAAATTGCACCCTGAGGACAAAAATCAATCGCGCCTCTGTCACTGATAATTGAGAGAGGGTTTAAGGATGGCTCCGTCGCTTTGGCCTTGTGCCTGCAGCCCAAGTGGAACAGTAAGAGCAGAAATGGGAGAGCGAAGGACATGGCGGTTGTTGTCGTGGCTAGAAACATGTTATTCTTCCCCTCTCTGTTCTCCGAGACACGCTGATGATTCTTTTTCGCGTGCAAACCTGAAAACATGGAGACTGCTGCACAGCACAACTGGACACAGGACTGAGCTCTCATATGCACCATGAGGCTTTGCCGCATGAGGCTTGCGTAACTACAAACACCAAAACAAAATCAAGACGTGGAATGAAAATCCCATGCCTCAAGCTGCTGTAGCGCGCTTTGTGCTACCAAAACATACAACAAAGCCTCATAACTCTCCAATTGCCAAAAAGGGTACAATTGAATGCTTTGTTTAATGCCAACGCTGATGGATGCCTGGCTTGCATAATCATCCAGTTCTGATGGTCATTCAGTGCCAGACTTAAATTGGAGTGTAACGCTGTGGGCGATCCACTGCCACTCAAGTTGTGTGGGTAGCAGCGAGGAGGGCAGTGGGATGTCAGAATGACAGCAAGGGAGAATAGCAATGTAGCTTCAAGAATCTGCATTATATTCTTTGCGAAAACAAAGACGAAATGAGGAGTGGCGCCGCTAACTCGAGCTCAGCTCAGGGCTATGTGCGTGGACTTGGACGATCATGTGGGGAAATTCAAATAAGTTGGAATCAGTACATAAATTTGATCTATAGCAGCGGAGGCAGTGAGCAAATGTTGCCTTAGCTCGAGGCTGAAGCTGCACAGTCAGGAGGGAAGCCGCTTAGTAATGTTTGTGAGCGAAGGAGCTTGACTGATAGAGGATGCTGGAAATGCTGCGGGCGCTGATCCGCACAATTGACCCATAAATAATTGTTTGCTGCTCTTCATTGTCAGTTGTTGCAATGCAATTCAACCTGTAGCCAGCTAATGAAGCTTTAATGTATGATGTTCAAAACTCCCACTGTCAGGTAATGCTGTCCTGGAGAAAAAAACTCTTGTGCAAAGTATGTAAGACATTTTGAGGAACAGACGTACATTTCTTCTGATGATTCATGCCTTATTTTTTCCACATCATTTGACCTTTTTCTCCTCCCTTTGTGGCCTCCTGATTGAATTGCTATTTTCTGAGCCATTATGATTCGATCTAATACTTGAATACTAAGTAATTCTGCTAGTTTTTAAATAATTTTGTTATTATCTCTTTACAGCAAGTACCTAGACTAAGGAGTTTAAAACTTTTACCAAAAATGTACCACAGTCTTTTTTCATGATTTTTCATTATGTTGCGCTGAAGACATTATCCTTACCATTTCTAATTACTCGCATATCTACGGGTATCCATGCCCGCACTGAGAAATAAGATTAGCATCCTGTTACTAGGCGCCGCAGAAGTCGTGCACATTCTTGTACAAGCTAGCATGGGGGCTAGGACTAAGGTGCCTTGTGTTCCTTTTGAGCCGTTCACCAACAAAGAACCCTTTCTATTTCGCAAGTGGTGCTTCGTAGGACTGTGTGGAAACCAAATGAACTGTGGCTAGGCTAATGTTCATCTTCTTTCGTAGCAAGTATCCAGCTAAGATTGAAAACTTGTGCTTAAAATTTAAATCCCTGATGGAAGTTTGTGGATGACGCATTAAATCTCTCCCCTTTTTTTTCTGGCAACTTCAAAGTAGGGTGTTTAGCGTGGATAAAGAATAACCTAACATTAGCAGTTAGCTTAGCCACCATGGCTAGACAACAAAAGAAAGAGCTCCACCTGCAAATGCTTTTCAGCTCTGTACTAGACAGGATGTTAGAGATACTCCTCTGATATTCTGAGTATTTGATAGTCAGAACATTTTTGATCAAATTTTCCTTTAACTGGTGACTGTCATTACAATAGGAAAATGTCATAGAGAGTGATACGATTTCCAAAATGTAGACTGTAATGTAATGATTTGGATTTTCCAGTTCAAATAGAACACTGCCTGGTAATAAATGAAGACAAAAACTATGTGACACCTCACCAAGCCTTTTCTATTTCCTGTCAGTAACAAAAGGTGAAGGTGAAAACTATTATTGTGACCCTGTCACCCATCGTTTTTCTCTCTCACACACTCTATCCCCTCTCCTCGTTCACATAAAATGTGGCGCCGTACAAAGAACTTGACCTTCAAAGTACCCGTGGGGTTTGGAAGCGTCGTTAGCCTCATCTCCCACTATCTTTCTTCCCCCTTTTTCTCTGCTTCATCCACCAGCAGGGGTGGGTGGGGGCTGGGGGGGGTGAAGGGGTCGGTCCCGGAGGGCTCGGCCCTTGCCACTGCAGCTGCCTGTCATCAGTCCATGAAGGCACCACGCTAATAGACTTCCCCAGCTCTTTTCCTGTCAAACAAATGGCCTGACCATGGCTCCCCCTGAGAGGGAGGCCATGTCATAATCGATGCGGCTTCTCGCATATATCACCCCCTCCCCTCCTTCAGCTTTCGCCTCGCTGTTGACCTGTTACGCTCAAATGCACGGATGGAGAAAACACTGGTCCTGAATTTAATAACTTAAAGCCTGTATACAACTGCTGCCATCCCCTTGAGTAGGACTCCAACTAATTGTAAACTGACAAATACCCTTATTACTAATTAACTTTGCCCACTTTTCCCAATTCACTAATCGCCATGCTCCCTCACTTTGGGCTCCATGTCAGTATTTCCTTCTTTCGGGCGTATCTTGAGTCCCTTTGCACTCGCACTACTCTTCAGTGGCACAGTCCCCTAATTAAACATAGGGAAAAAGCAGAGAACGCAAAATCCAATCCAATTACAGGCGTGATGAACCACATGTGTCCCCCTGGCGACAAGCCTGGCCAGGTCCCCCGAAAGACAACAACAGCTGAACAACAACCCTGATTGAAATGGCAGGCCTTCAAACAACATCCACTCCCATTGGAGCAGAGCTAAACAAACCCCGCTCCCATTGGGCTCCCAGTAATGGGCAGAGCAGAGTGTAATTTAGAAAGTTGAGGAGAGGGGCTGTTTCACATACTAATGCAGAATCCCTGCTCAACTGCTGTTCATCAGCGTGTACCCCATTACATTTACTTTTTGAATACGATTGCACATTAAAAAACAAGTGATAAGATTATAGAGTCAAAAAATTAAAAAACTTAAAGATTAAACCAGTTTCCCAACATTTTTGCCTTGTGACGCCTTATCATGTTTGTAGTGTCGGTTGTTAGCATTTCCCCTCTTAACCCATTGGATGCTTTCTTTCAAATAACAATTTGAGGACAAATTAAATTAGGTATCCAATTTTTCATAAAAGAATAAGAAGAAAATCTTTCACAGTTAAAGCAACTTATTACAACCAATATTGACTTTTATCTTTGGGCGGTGACCTCTTCGTGACCTAAAGAAGCAAAGGTGCAAGTAAGATGAAGTAGTATAAAGTGCGAAAACAGTATAGAAAGGAGGTCAGGGTGGACACTTGGGAGAAACAAGCATAGGACTTTCATCAATAAGAACCAAGAAAGTCAATGGTGAGCTGGTGGTTGGTTCAACTTACTAACGTAGATAAATTACAACACGTACAAAATGTAAATTCAGTTAAATTGTAACTGAATTAACATGAGCAACATAGTTATTTTAATCCAAACCACAATATTTTCCTTAACCTTACCAAGTAGTTTTCTTGCCTAAACCCAACCAAATGCAGAATGACGCAGGACTGGTACCGCTGTCGCTGCCATGTTGTTTTGGGAGTCATACTGTCTGGTGCTGCTTTGTTTTAGCTCCTGTCTCTTTAAGCCCCCCATCCTGAACACCCGGTTTGCCCCGATTGGTCAGCTCACACATGCCTGAGCCAGCACCACTCACTGTGTCTCTGGTTGCCTCTGTTGTGCTTTTAGCTTCTAGTTAGCTTCACCTGCACTTCAGGAGGAGTGTTTTCTTTGGGAGAGAGGAGCTCCTGTTGGTGCTGACTTTGGGCTTTTTAACTTTCGAGACCCTTTACATGCAGGAGAACCTAAATAAAATACTGAAGGAAAGAAAAAATCAAAAAGCGTAATAGGTCTCCTCTAAAGGGACAGTTCACTCAAACAAGGCAGACATCTCTATTGCCAGTATCTCCGTAACTCAGCAACTCACACCAAAACAATCTAGATAAATAAATAGCACCGGGTAAGAGAAAAACGAAAAAGATTTTTGATTTGGGGGTGAATCGTCCCTTCAAAACTATCTCCAGCTCAACAGTAAAATACCACTTATTAACAATCTTATAATGTCATAGACAATGTTATATCACATAAATGTGCCATTTTCTTGTGCAACAAGTACTTTTGATGCTTTAAGCACATTTTGCTGGCAGTACTATGATTTCCAGTGCTGAGCTTTGACTTGTAATGATGTATTTATAGATAATGGTCGAGGAACATTGTGTCTCAGTGCTTCGTCCATCACTGGCATTATTACAGAAGCAATGCTTTATGCATTTCCTCAAATCTAACGCACAAAATGAACTGAGTGGGATGTTTTTTAACCATCAAGCCATCAAAAGACTTTAACACATCGCTCTCAATCACCGAGAAAAATAAGCGTTGGCTCTTGATCAAGTGTTGATTATGAAAAATGTGCTTCCTGCAGTAAAGGCCTGACCGTGACAGAGAAAAATCTGCTCATTCCACATTCAGCTTATCTTATAAAAAATTTGGAAACCTTATTACTTCGGGGAGCCTGTTCGTCGGAGTATTGAGTGCGTGTGTGCGGAGCACTTCAGGAGACACTGTGCAAACTCACCGGGGGGTGTGTGGAAAGCTTGCTTCCTTAATTTAATTGCCAATTATATTAGTGCCTCGGCTCTTCTGAGTACAACGCAGCTACCAAGTCAAAATAATCACAGGCTCAAACTTAATGTGTAAATACTCCCAGAGGGACAGGACGCACTCACATAGACTCTGAGGCTGAATGCAAACACACTGGCATACACACACACACACACACTCACACATGTAAACAACAGAACAGGAGATCATGGCACTTTCTGGATGATTTACCCAGAGAAAAAAAAAAGGAAAAATAGGGGTGCCAGTAACAGCAGATCATATATATTTAATAAAAGAGTTGGTGCTGCAAGTCCAAAAGTTTTCGCCTATTTTCACTGTTGATGTGATGCCAAAGAAAAAGGCAAAAACAGCAAGAGCCTGACAAGAGAGAGGACTATAGGAGGGAAAGAGAGGCAAAGAACAAAGGAAAATGCAAATAAGCTGTGGATCAAATGCTGCTATGTACACTATATGAATAACCCAAAAGGGATCCAGAGCCTGTGTGTGTGTGTACCTATGCATATAACTCCCTCCATGCCCAGGGAAGGATAAAAAGAGTGAAACGCTGTATTTATAATTCATAGCCAAAGTTGTGAAAAGAGAGGACAAGCGAATGACAGGTGCGCTCAACTCTCACCTGCCCTTTGGGAATTCATAAACAGCCTCCCTGCAAGTTTGGGGACTGCAGAAGTTTCTTTTCACAAAGCGAGGGGAAGCGACAGGGAGTCAAAAAAAACAAAAAAAGGAAAGTGCCCCTCAAGGTCAAGGAAGAGGGAGAGATGAGAGAAGGAGTACGATTGTTAAATCTAAACTCTGCCAGAGTCTTCCCAACCTCCGGGTCGCCGTGCACCAACTCCTTCAAAATGGGACAGTCGGAGAGGCAGGCAGGTATGGCTTAAAGGCAGACTTATTAAATACAGCAAGAGAGTAAGACATTGAAAAAAAAAGAATGTTCAAACCCTCTTCCCCTCAGGGATGGCAAAAAAGAAACAGAATAAAAGGAAGAAAGAAAACACAAGGTCTTTTGTGAGAGAGGGCAGGCATGCAAGAGTGGCACCCGAAGCAAACAGATTAGACGTACGGCTGCATAAAAGGGAGTTAAAGAAAAGGTAAAAATAAAAGGGGACCTGATGTGGCGGAGATATATTTTTCGCATGGAAAGTGACATCAGCCCTTTTTTGTCATTGTCGCTTCTTCCCCCCCGACATGGTTCTTTAAGCAGAGAAAAGAGAGAAGGCGAGGGGAGAGGTCACTAGCTTTCATGCCAATTTGGCTTTATTAGTAGGGGAAGAGAGGAGAGCGAGAGAGGAAAGGGGGATGGGGGGATGAGGAGTGGATAGAGAGCGAGAGAGAAAAGAGGAAGGGGGGAGTGAGGGAGTTCTCAGAATTAAAAGGAAGCTATTGATGTCTCTTGCTCCGAGGGCCTTTTTTTTTCTCTTTTTTTACCCGACTTCTAATTTAGCATTTCACACACAGCACACAGAGAAAATAAATTAGAGGGGCATGGAGAGGAGAGAGAGCTGGAGAGCGAGAGGGAGAATGCACTGTATACATAGAGAAGAGGGTATAAAGTGAAGGTGGGGAAACGGTGAGGGGAATAAAAAAAAACAGAAATTAAGAGATGTGGCAGATATAGAAAGGAATACCACGCACGAAATGTGAGAAGATGAAGCAAAGAGAAAAGAGGGGAATTATCTTTTATCAAGGCGTCCTTATCGGTGAAAGGATTGGGGAGCAACCCAATTAAATCAGCTTTTTCACTAAAGAGAATTCATCAACCGGAGGGCTCTTTTAACTAGTGTCTCAGCGCGGGCTAATCCGCACTCACAAATGAGAGCGTGCTCACACACACACACACACACACACACACACACACACACACTCACATGCAGAAACGCTATGGTGAAAAAGATACAACGAGAGCGAAGGCGCCCACGCTTAATTGTTACTAATGTTTTTTTATTATTAGCGAGAAGCTTCTGAGGCCTGGCTTTGGTTTAAGCTGTCAGACACACACAGACACAAACTTACACACACAGAGACACGTGGATATCGCTAACAGTGGACTATATTTCTACAATGACTAAGAGGGGACCTCTGTTTCTGGTCATTTTAAAAATACAAAAATAGACTAGAAAATCTTCTTTTAAGGTCCTTTTACTTCAAATGTGTTTTTTAAAATATTTTTAAGAAAAAGAGGGGAGTTGCATCCTTGAGCAACATCAACCTATCAAAAAGGGGGCTTTCATGTACTGCATTGGAGCTGTCTGTACCAATTATTTCACCTAATGATACTAATGTTCTTTAATATTAGTGAGCTGTGGAGAGAGGAGCTTCTTAGGCCTGGCTTTGGTTTAAGCTGTCAGTCTCACACACAGGCACACACGTATGATTTATGAGAGCTCATTCCTCATGCTGCGGATTCATTTCCGCACATTTTTATTCCGTCCACAAAGTCCTTTCATCTTAACAACAGGACATCTAAACACAAACATCCACCTGCGCCCGCACACCCGCGCTTTCACATGTCACACACACAAACACACGCAGATTTATGACCACTGCAAATCCCCAGCCCGGGCTGATAGCAGTGACCGCAGACATTGCGAGACAGAGAAGGGTAATTTCATCCACTGTAGTATATGAGTGAATGCTGATAAGGCCTCCTCCGACCCCTTTAATGTCCTTCTCTTCCCTCCCTCGCGAAAAGGCCCGAGAAGGCCCTATCCATTCATCTCTTCTCATCTCTTCTGCTCCCTTCCCTGGGACTCACTCGGTGTCACTTATATAAGATTTCACAGCGTAACAGGTGAGATAACCAGTAAAAGTCAAACAAAAAGGAAGTATGTGAAAGATGAAGATATCCCAGGAAGGAGAAAGAGACAAAATAAGAAGCTTGTGAGAGCAGAAATGTCAACGGATCCACTAGCTGTGGATTGAATAAAAGTATTATTGTAAGAGAGGATTACGCTCTATTGCTGCAGCAACCCCCACCCCCTCTCTACACCACCACCAGCACTACCAAATAGAAAATGCATTGTGACAAGGATGCGTGATATCAGTCGGTACATAATGAAAAACCCAACAGCTTAGAGTGATAAGATCAAGCAGAGTTATTATTATTTCTGTTTGTACCAGTTTTTTGGTGCTGGTTCTTAAGTAAAATGCAGACTTTATTTCACAATCAGAGATAAAGGCGGAGCCCGCAGCCTCCCGCCACAGCTTTTATGTCCTCTTTCACCTTTTATTCATCACTTTCCAATCCCCAATATCCACTCCTTTTCCTCTCCTCTGTTTCATCTCAGTCCCTGCCTTTGACCCAGGCTAGGTGGGACCTGTCAGCAGAAAATGCTCTCTGAACGCCAACTGTCAGGTCCACTCTCCCCTCGCCTCTCTTCTTCTTCTCTCTTGCTCGGAGTCTTTTCCCGTGCTCGGCTCACCTCTGAGAGGCAGCAGAAGGTTTCTGTACTTCACCTTCATGTCGGCACAGCTTTTAATAAGCAGAGCGGTAGCCTGACTGGCCACTGGGAGAAGGCCTCTGACAGCGTAATTTGGTCTAATGCTCCTCACTTCAAGCAAGCTTTTATGTTGTTCCAAAACAGCTTTGCCACTTTAGTGGGTTGGGCAATCGCAGATTCACACAAATAACCCAAAACATATATTTTTCTCACTTTTAGAGGTACGAGTTTGTGTCGATAGGTTTTATGTTAAGTTCCTCCAACCTTCGCAATGCAAGTAACAAGCAACTGTCAACAGCAGCAGTTTGCGCTCTTCATGACAATATATTAAAGTGTACAGTGTGCAGCATTGCTCATCTGCATAGTAATAACACAAAGATTTGCACCAATATTATCACAACCAATATGATACAGCCTTCACCATCTTTTAAGGATCTATTACTTTGTTATAATTCACATTCTTCTAAATTAAATAACGTCTATGGATTGAACATGACAGACCATGTGGGTACACACTGTTGTTACAAGCACAGGGTCAAATGAGCTCCTGTTTAGCCCTATTGTGTCACATAATGTAACATGTACCATATTGATTGGTTGAGACACTTTGGCTTCAAAACAACACCTGACGGGTCTGATTATACTCAGCGATAGACCCAGCACAGCAACATTTTAGCATTTTATCACCCTCATCCTTCAGTGACACCGGGCTCTCATAAATCTTGAACTGTCTTGAACTTGAGTTGAACTGTAATATCTAGCGGCCCAGACGTCTGGCTGCGCTTCAAGCTGACGAACAAATGAACACACAGGCTCACAGTACACACCGATGAGCGACCAGATTAAAGAGAAGACACATTATGGTTAGTTGTTATTTCCGGTCAGATGAGAGGCAGAGGATAGGACGTCTGCCGAGGAAACACAACAGCTGGAGAGTGTGTTTATGTGTGAACATGTTAGCTCGCCTGTCTGTGTGCAATCTCTCTCATCACTGTTTCCTCACTTAAAGCCTTCACAGTGTGACTGACCTATTTTCTATTTATTTCACATTTTCCTCTGACTTGTTGCCTTGTAAACTGTGCCAATCATCACAATCGTGTTGTTGTCAGCCACGAGATGGAAGCTGTGGTTTAGATCCTGCTATCTTTATCAGATATTTCAAGTGCCTATTGTAGGGTGGTCAAGCATAGGACCTCGATGTCCCCTGTCGGAGAAGACAAGCTCCTTCCAGCCATATTTCCCATCAGCCTTCACTCCCACGCGCCACCCGCTCAGAGCTGATTGGATTCCCAGGAGATATTTGCAGGCTTAAAATGGAAAAGGGTGCATGTGCCACATCAAAACCTCCTGCATCCCATGAGGTGTGACATTTCACATCGCCCAGACTCATACCTACGCACGCACACACACACACACACACACACACACACACACACACACACACACACACACACACACACACGATACAAAATGAATGCATGCACGTGAAAGTATACAAATTCCATTTACCACACTGATGCTTCCCCCCAGCTGTGACATTAATAGCTATGTTAACGCCCCATTAATGCGCCTGTTCGGATGCACGCATGCACACATACACACCCTCGCACGTGTATACGCACGAACATACACATATACTAATCCAGCCTCCATGCCCCCTTGAAGTCAATTAAAATCTCTCACAGCTGTGGTCTACCCCCAGGATTAGCTGAAACATGGACACACTGTAACACCCACACATACACAAACACAAGGAACTATATGTAGACTCAGCAGTGGCAGGGTGGTGATGGAAAAAACAACAAAAAAAAGCAGGTAGCATTGCTTACCAGATTTACTGTTGCTGATTCTGGGGGTTCGCCCCACTAAGTGTCTCAAAGTGGAAAACTTTATTTGTCACATTTTGGTGGTTGCTTCATTGAGCTTCACACTGACTCAGTGTTCTGAGCTCGTAAAAGGTCACAGTGAGTCACAGTTACAGACGCTCTATTGGACAGATTCTTGGTAACCTGCCTCCCCGCCGAGTTAGAATCTCTGGAAGCAAGAGGCAGTCACGACAAATGTGAACTGAATCGCTGAAACTGCATATCTTTGCTGTACTTTCATTAAAGTGTAACTCCACCTTACACATTAAGTGTGTTCACAGATCTTAGGGAATTCTACCTCTTATGTGAAAAAAAGAAAAAAAAAGGTATTATAAAGTCTCTTGTGGCTGCATGGAATGTGATAAATTCCCCCCAGCGATGTAACTAAGTGCATAAGTTGCAGTGTGGGTAATTTGTTGGTGTTGAAAAGTAGTCCAATAACACTGTTAAACTCACAAACTGTTTTAAAACAAATGATTTAAATTGATGCTGCTCAATTCTTCCTTTTCACGACCTAACGTGTAAAACTGGTGTAGTTACCCTTTAAGTGTTCATTCCACTTGTAAGAATTGAAGCTCAGTATGACTCATCACTTCACTCAGACATCAGATAAACTCTCAGGTGCTTTTCAGACAGCTAACGATCTCAAGCATGAGGAGCCATTTTTACCTACAGGATATGTTCATGTTTGAAGTGAGAGTGTGTAACTTTTGAAAGAAAAACTAAAAGTTTCCATGTTACAGCAGAGATGCAGAAGTCTTTAGCATTAGCATTAACATTTAGCATAATGCATACCTACCAACATTTGGTTGTGCAAGAGAGGGCTATCCCTTAGCACTCCCAACCCCTATATAATCCTGCACCACGGATTAATAGAATAAATACAAGGCTGTGAAAGTAACATTCAATTAGTTCGGTTTCACTTTTGGCTCTGCATTGGGTTGCCAGGGACCAAGACAAATATCCTACACAGAAACTAATGCTGTGTTCCAGACAACTCAGACAAAGTGCAATGGAATGGCAGTCAAAGTCGGAATTCGACAAATCTGTCCTGCTCTCCCTTCACGAGGGAGCAGTTGTCTAATGTCACGCAACAATGGCAGCACCCATATATTTAGATGCATTTCCGAGTATTAAAGTAGCATGTACAATGGCCACTGTTACCCGATGTGTCGTTTCACCTCCTTTATTTCATTCATATATTCAAGTAGGCTGCACTGAGGGCTCTGTCCTGTGTACACTTTCCAAAGAGACATCATTTTGCACGGTCAGACAAGTTCTTTGTTAAGTTTTGGCGTCGCGCACCTGGAACGCTTGGCGGTCTGAAATTTAAACCAGGCAATGTTGAACTCTGTTTAGCATTTAACACAATGTTGGAAATTATGACAATTTAGTGGCGACAGTGGCTGGTGTTCAGCAAACGTTACAGAAGCAACACCGCTTTTCTCTTGAAAATAGACAAGAAAAAACAATTCCCTTTGAAAAGTTGAGCTCAGGCAACAATGTGAAGCTGCCACACTGGCCCAAAATAATGTTTTGATAAACTTCATTATGGTTCGTTTCAAAGAGCACAGAAGACAGTCAGATGTCACATCTTCACTTCAAAGACAGAAATACAGAAATGATGTACATATGTATCACTTTCCCAGATGAAATTATGATGAACCTCATTCGTCCCTGAATAGAAGCTGTGTCATGAAAAACCGATATACTAAACAGACCAGCCTGCTTTTGCTGTCTGCTGCAGTTAAATGTGGGTAAACAAACCGCATATGAGTCAATTCAATTGGAGCCCGGGGCACTGAAAGCTGAGCCATATACATTGCACTGTGGCATGGTTTTCTATGGCAGACAGCCGCCTTTCTACTCAAGCAGCGACAGTCTTCCAGCACACAGAGGCAATGAGCCTACACACTAAAAAAATACATTCAAAACACCACAGCGGGTTTATTATGTGTCCTTCAGCATGCATGTGTGTGTGTCCTCAAATGAACACATATCGACGCACACATCCAGTGTTCAGCCGCAATAAACCATTGAAGCGGTTGAAAGGCACTTTGGCAAGGCTTCTATGCTATAGCTGAAAAGAGTAGTAAAGGAAATGCCCTGCCAGCCACTTCCACCATCCATCAATCCACTGAGCCCTGTCCCAGCCCAGACTAATGGAGGACGGATGGGACAGGAAAGACAGACATGCCGTGATTCATACAGCTTCAATGAATTCCCAGAGCTCTCTATAGTGAATGATATTTGGGATCAGGGATGCGCAGCCACAGCGACAGCAAGCGGTAAGAATATTCGACCTCAGGAGGGCAGGTAGGGAGAAGTAGCACGGTATAATGAGTAGCTTGGGTCTATGCATCTTTCTTTAAAGATGTTATTTGACTTAAGGCCTTCACGTCAAATTGGGCCGTGACTGGCTGCTCTGCTAAGTCCACTGTCGGAGCACATTATGCCGCTGATGATTATTCATCGAACAGATGGGGGGAATTATAAATATTCATCTGTGATTTTACATAGTGAGGACCCGGTGTGTGTTGTCACGCATTTCTGAACTACAAGGCTTGTAATTCCTGTGGACTCGCTAATGTAAGCAAATAGAGACTAAGTATGCCAAAGTGTTATGCAAATGGTAAAATTAACGACCTGATTTTAGAAAATAAAGGAGAAGGAGGGAAAGGTTACGTGAGGAAAAAAGAAGACAAAAGTTTTGCGGGAACACCCTCCACATGCTCGGACTATGTTTGTCTATGGCTCCGTGCTGTGGGTCCGGGTGCAAATGGCCCAAATGGCTTCTAGGAGGATATGAAAACCTGAGAGAATGTGATAAAGGAAAAGAGGGGATGTTGAATAAATGAAAGGCCGGGAACTGATGAATAGGATGTGACAGGGCCGATTTGTAAACGCAGAGTCAGGGATAAATGGGAAAAAATTAGCCGAGCTATTCACAGGATCTGACTCAGAACAAAATACTGCAGTCATAGCATGCGCAACAAAGTGCGTACACACACACACACACATAGCCTCCATACTTTTAAGGAGACATATTATGCTGATTTTAATGTTCATTATTTTATTTTGGGATATTACTAGAATAGGTTTACATGCTTTAATGCTCAGAAGCACATCAGTTTTCTCAAACTGTCGAGTGCTGCTGCACTGTTTCCCCCACTGCTCCTGTCTCTTTAAGGCCCCCCCCCTTCCCATATACCTAGTCGGCTCTGATTCGTCAGCTCACACACGCCTGATCCAGCTAACCGCTAACAATAACAAAGCAGCTGTGCTAAATCCTTTCTTAAATGCCAAACTACACGCTAGGCATAAATTCTGCAAATGTGTGACTCAGTGACATTGTGTGATGTCACAAAGTAGCAGAATTAAAGGCGGGACTACTGATGAGGCTTTGAATGAAGTGTTTTCTGTGGAAGACAGTAGCTTCTAACTTTTTAACGCTCATACGAACCGACATAAGAACCGACACAACACACTGAAGGAAAGGAATAAAAATGAAAATGCTCCTTTAATATTTTAGAAATCCTCCTGTATTACAGCGACAGTAAACATGTAATTATAAAAAATAAAAGCATTTCATTGTGAAAAACCAACCACTTAAATAATTAACTGGACCAGAGACTGGAGAACATAATTAGTTTGCTCATTGGCAGCACTAACAAAAGGCTGAAATGCAACACCATCAGGCAAATTCGGTAATAGGCGACCTTTACCAGTCTACAATGATGATCACGAGTCAATTACATTGATTTTCAGTCAATTATTCACCTGAGCAATCCACATCATTGATCACAAGTCAATGCAGCCAGCGTGAGCCACTGCTCTAAAAAGCCGCTTAATAAAATGACTGGGATAATGAAATATGAATCAATATACAATTTCAGCACAGCAGATAATAAAAGGTGACCATGACAGAAAAGTGCATGTATCCTATGGACATGTGAGACCTCCAGCACGTCTATAACTAATTACTACTACAACTACTAATCAATCAGCCGTGAAACTTCGGCAAGTTAGCACGGGTCTGCCTCATGCCTCATCTTCAAAGGAGTCCTGTAGAGGAATTAGGCTGTGTTCAGATAAAAGCCAGAGCAGGGCCGGATCAATACTTATATCCCGTCAGTATCTCTTACAGTTCAGTGTAACCCGTGGTCATACAGGCCAACGTGCAGAGAGATACCAAGGCTCATCCGCTAACTAATTCTCTTCGTTCTCATGACTGAATAAACAAACTGACCTTTTACTTAGTTTGTATTTGGCCGACCCCGCCACCTTTCTAGCTTCAGACAGTGTTCTCGGGCCCTTACTTTCCTCCGAGAACAGCTTGTGTATTCAGTTATGAACATATATAAAAGAGAAATATCACTGAGTTTGTATTATTACCTGATTAATGTAGCACATATCAAAATTCTCAGTTTGAATTTCTTCTCCAAAACGACACAGCGCCCCTTTAAAATGAAAAAGTGTGTGAGGAAACTTTAATTTCCTAGCGGTTACATTTTATCATATAGATTGAGCTGTTGTTGTGTCGTCCGTGTGTTTGTGTCCTTAACCGACAAAGGGGAATGCCGACATAGATTACCCGACGCCGAAACTCACTCTGCATTTGTTTCTTCCCGCAGCTCATAGCAGTATCCCAACACGAAGGCCTTACAAAGCAAGATTAAACTGCTATAGCATCTGTGGCAAAAAAAACAACCAAAAAAACAAAAAAACATCCAATGACATCCCGCTGGGCCAGGTAGCTCGCACATTTGCAGTGGAACATATGGTTAGATTACACGTCCCAGTCACGTCTTTGTCTCAGTGCCTTCAAACCAGGTAAATAAAGACTCCATTTGAAATAAACAGTCAGATGATTGATCCACCAGATGCTGGAATCACCGAGAGTGGGAGGGATGGATTTGGAGCAATGATGGTTTGAAAAGATGTGAGCAGAATGGAGAACAGTGTGTGTGTTTTTCTTTTAGTTTTTTTTTATGTTAATTCCCTTTCAGGTGAATAGAAAGCCACGCAGACTACCAAATCTCATTATGCCGGGCTGTCATAGACTCTTTCCGTCTCCTCTCTTCCAGATGGGTTGGTTTCATCCTCCCCTTTTCTCTCTCTCCATCTCTGTGTCTGTATCTTTCCTCTCCTCGCTCTCCCTTCTCCTCCCTCCCCTCCATATCCAATGTCTGGCTTTAAATAACTTGTTTCTGCATGGATGGACTGAAATCATATCCAGGGTGACACATCGCAGATTTGTCTTCCGGAATTAATTTCCATGACAGAACACAGAATGCTTTAATGAGCTTTTATTGCATATTGATCACACATTGATACCACCGGCAAAGTGTTTGGGATACATTATGCAGCGACTGGTCCTTTATGACAGCTGCTGTCTGCGTGGAGGTTTGCTATGGCTACTAGAGCATGCTATCTGGAGCCCGGATATTCATTTGGCTAAATTGAATTGCACAGCACAAGATAGGCTCTGGCATGTTAGCGTATAATGGGTACAGGCAGCTGAACCTCGGTATTCGGGATAAAGCTACAAGCTGAGGTTTCAAGTTCCACTGGCGCTCGGGGAATTACAATTAGCCGCCAGTTTATTCCTTTTTCTTCCCATTTGCTTCACAGTATAGGCTCGACTGTGAGTTAATCGTCCAATACTGTTTTGACCTTGTTCTGTAATTGTGGCTTGAAAAGCTTTTGAGAGGAAAAAAATGAATAATCCTAGTGTGAGAATGAGACATGTGCTGGAGAGCGATCTGCTGAAGTGACCTGAAACGACAATCTATTACGGCGAAAAACATTCAATCGTGCAAAATGTTGTGCCTTTTTTCAGGTGCCATCAAAAATATTCTAAACAAGATCAAGAGGTAGCCGGGCCAAGGTATGGCTATGCGACACGACATCAAGGATGTGTTGCTGTATGCTTTTGAAAACTGTTTCAACAACCAGCTCTCTCTCACATTCACACAGTCTAATGTTTGCAAGCAATGTCCGCTAAAAGAGAGAGCAGTGGAAACACCTTTCATTGGATCTATTTTGGTGCATATTTCAGCACCATGGACAGAAAGCAGAGAACTATTTATCAAAAGCCACTAATGTCATGTGTTTAAACTCTACACACACACACACAAAAAATAATTCAACGGAATTACATGCTGATTTCTAGTAGATAACTGGTGTTTAAAACACAGCAAAACAAAAGGAACATTTGGAAAACATTAGGCAATTTTGTTGTAGTCCAGCTGGACCACACAGTCTGATTTCCGTCTTTAGCCTGAATGGAAGTCAGGAAAGCCATACCACCACCACTGCCCAAAAGTCTTCTCTTGTCTGATTATATATCATTGATCATGTCATACACCTGATTTTTTATTACATCAAGATCCACGCATATTCCCTGAGAAAATGTTGAAAAACATCCAATCTTGCAATGTTTAGAAAGTCAGACAAAATTTCCTGAACCTGCCCCTTTATCCAGATCCAACCCGTGGGTCAATAAGGGTCTATTTTCAGACCCATCCTCCGTCCAAGTTTCGTGGAAATCCGTTCAGTAGATTTTGTGCAATACCTGCTGACAAACCAACCAACAAACGGACATGGGTGAAAACAAAAAAAACAAAAAAAAAAAACTACAATCATGGACATAATTTTCTTCTCATAGAAAAAAATAGGCCAGTATGTGTGCATATTGTGCATACATTGATAAGTAGTAGTATGTGCAGAGAATGACCGCACAGTGCGGTACTTTCAGTTTCAGTTTCAAAGGGCTACCTCAAGTAGTTGTTGGTCATAATGGATTCTGCCATTTCTCTAGAGGTACTGGCCAGTGCTTGGGATGATGGTGGAAAGCCTTGATATGTCCCTGACCCTGAGTGCTCTTGCTATTATTCAGCTAGTATAGCTGCAGATGTAGGCTTGGTCGTATTCTTAGCCGCCTGACTGAACAGGGGATTATGGGAGCTGATACCTTTTTAACGTTTGTGAAAAATGCATACATTTATGTTTTTAAGCACATATTGACATATGTTTTTGTATCATCTCTTGTTTAATGCTTGTGAAATGCAAACTAGCTAGCCCCTCAATTTTTCTTCATTGGTAGGAAGTCTTCGTGAGTTTAAAAATTGATGCCTCTGCCCGTTCTAGCAGCTCTGCGAGGCTATACTTAGGGAAAGTGGTGCGTTGAGAGTGATGCTCACATGTTCAGCAAAACTGTCATATACTAGTTTGGACAAACTGAAATTTCATAATAATGATGATGCTAGATGAGAAGGTAAGGCATCGACCTTTTCTACAATTGCTCATGAGGGTAAGATGACAGCCTTGAACTTTGATCTGCTCACGGCCATGCAGGCAGACGTATTAGGATTCATTACACACCTGCTCCATCTTTTATGGCAGTTCCCTCAATAGCTGTCAAGATATGTCACTTAAAAACAAACACATCTCATAATGGCGCTCAAGGGGAAGTTAGGCGAGTCAGGAGGCTTTAAATTGCTTAAGTTTGGACCAAAATAATGAGCTGACCAATACACGTCCAATACGCCATCCTTGGAGCCACGCCACTATCATAGGACTCAGTAACTGGTCATGATCACAGAATGGTGGTCATGGGTAATCTCTTTTTGTTCATTCTAACGCAACATGATTGGTAAACATGTCCACTTTGTGCTCAGTATGAAACATTCTGGTCCATGTGACAGCACAAAAAGAAAAGTCAGTGTCAGTGTTCAGACTGGAAGGAACAGACGGATACACAAACGCCCTACACTATGACCGCTGGCTCCACACTCAGGACTCACAACACTTTTTCGCCCCCAGGCAACGAGGACCCTCCAAGAGGAGAGGGGATTAGTTAGAGGGGGGATTAAAGGCACATCCCTCACTTCAGAGGCTAATCAAACATGTACCCTCTCATCTCTCTCATCCCTCCATCCTCTCTCTTACTTTGTTTATTCAATCAGGAAGAGCCGTTAACTGGCATCGACTGACGCTGGTTGAAAGCGCCCCATTGGTTCACGTCCACTCGCATACTAACCAGTTTGATGCCACCGAGTTTCTCACTGGCACCGTGTCCCAGCATTAAAGATTCACAAACGTGGGTTGGTGCGAGCAGCGACATCGGATTAATAGAGCAAAGCATTTTAATGCAATTAACCGTAGGAATCTTCTTGTCTGTGAGCGTGTTAGTCTGTGTTCTGTGTGCTCAAACCGCACATTTTGCAAAGAGCGTTTTCTCTGCAAACTTTAAACACACGTGTGCTGACAGAACGCAAACACAGAGGTTCAAATGTGATACAGAGGATGTGAGCGTAATATATTGCAGAAAGCCTCCGCAGCTCAAAGCTCATTTCATTTGTCTGCTGTTTGTGTAATGACTTTCCCTCGCTAAGCAGGAGCTGCCTTAGTGTACATTAGTTATGTATGTTTAAAGACTCAACGAGAACAATTCATTTGTTCACAATTAGCAATAAACAGGGGCGGAAATTAGATGGAGCGTACCCCAGTGGAGTTTTGAGAGAACAATTCGAGGCGGAACTGTGTTTGTTGAGAAGACTGTCTTGTCCTGAATAAGGAAATAAATGATTTTCTGCACTCTTCTAAATGTTCTTCCAACGATAAAAAGGCCATAACATGGAGACACAACGCTCTTTTATGTACTCCGGAGCAAATTTGGGTGACTTGGCAAGTAGAACTTTTTTTCCTTGGTCTGGTAGTTCATGAGAACTGACCAAGAATTTACCTGTTGGAAGGCCTCATTATGAAATATCAATAAGCCGACACAGAGTAGATACTGGAATATCGATGAAGAAATGGCAGGCTAATACTTTCACCATTGCACACAGTTAAAGCTGAATTCATTCATTTTTCGAGTGATATTAGTGTTAAGTTTTCCAATCCGCTACATGGCTGAGGTATGTTAAGATCTGAGTGGAGGGCAGTGGATATGGCATTAGTGTTCATGTTTTTGGGTGTCAACAATCCAGTTCTTGGCATTACACTTAAATAAATGATATAATGGGTTCTGTCTAATTGATTTTTAGTGACGATGGCCTGACTGATTTTAGTTTTAAAAAGGAATTGCGCAGTCCGACCATGGCTGCACCTCCAGCAGCTCTTTTAGCATGGAGTCATGTTTTCAGCCTCCGACTATTTATTGTCCTTTCCGCTCCGATTTCATCTCAACCAACTAAAATATCTGCGTCTTTAACCTCCCAAACGCTCCTCTGTGTTCACCAGCTAGGCGCCGACTTCGTCTGCCATGTAGCGCTTGTTAGGCAGTGTCGGTCCATCGGAGCTTTTTTTTTTTTTTTGCTAAAAAATGCTGCAGTAAGCGAAAAGAGGCTGAAAAGATATGCAGAGCCGTGAGGTTGGATATTAATACTGTGCTACTGCTAATACTGTGATTTGCCGTAGTCACCCCTTCCCCATTACACAGAGCCTTTTGACTCAGTTTGATCAAAGATACTCATTAATGCGGGTTTAACGCCCCGACAATGAGCCATCCTTTACAAAAAAAACAGACTTTCTCAAACAACGGCAATGCAGTCCAAAGATTACAATGGCTGCTCTGCTCATTGAATCTCCGGCGGATTCATTTATGTAATGGGGGCCCCTAAATGGTCCATACATCCTGGTGATAAGCCACTGAGCTCTTACACACTCGTTTTACACGCGGCACAGGAGACCGTATACTAGTATCTGGGTTTATGCATGCGTGTCACGAGGCTGAGCGCATACGAGTTACAGTGAGAATCGCTGACATTCAACTCCTGTCTGATGAACAAAGGTAATTGGATCATATAAAAAAAAATCCCCTGATAGTCTGGCCTTAAAGAGGGGCTGAAATATTGTTTGAGTACGAAGCCTAATGGATCTGAATGAGGGGACGGTGATATGTTCTGCATGGTAAATATCCGTCTCGCCGTAACCATATTCTCGTCTCTTTCGCATGTGGCCTGGTCAATGCAATTCCACAGGGGCAATGAAGATGGAGAGCGCGTCTTCAGCGCCACTCTGAAGGCAGGACGATATATCAGCGGGAGCTGCTGGGGAGTTTTTCATGTGGAACTGTAGGCAAATGTTCTGCATTATATTCAGTGTGGGGACCTCTTATAGGCAGACGCATACCATAAAGAGCTATTGAGAAGCACTGACGTAAAGGAGACATATTGCACTCTTTTTCAGGTTCACAGTTTTTATTTTGGGTCACTACTAGAATACGTTTACATACATCAGTTTTCTCATACTGTCCATTACTGCAGCGCTGTAAACCTCATCTGTCTAAAAGGCTCTGTTTTGGCTGCTGTCTCTCTTTGAGGTCCCACCTCTCCTGAATACCCGGTCTGCTCTGATTGGTCAGCTCTCACATGCCCGAGCCAGCACTACCAACATAACCAGCATAACTTATGCAAATGTTTTACATGGTGACCTGCTGCGATGTCATAAATTCACAGAATTAAAGATGGGACTGCTGACGAGTTGTTTCAGGAGCAGTGTCTCCTGTGGGAGATTGGACCTTACGTTATTGCGGACTTCAACCTTTCTGACTTTCAAGACATTTTACATGCACAAGGACATATAAACACTGAAGGAAAGGATAAAACCGACATTGCTTAATATGTCTTCTTTAAAATCAGCTCTGCTGAAACGACAGCATCTTTTTTTTTAGTAGTATTTGGCATAAAAATTGCTGATATTTTGTCTACTTTCAGCTGAATCATCTGGTTGGCCACTGATGTTTCTGATCATCATCCCAAAACAGGCGTGACCAGAAGAGGATCCATTTATATTCAGGCCAGCACGGTAATCAAGGGACAACTGTGCTAATCAAATATGAACCAGGCATAAATAGAAGTAGCTTTAGCCTCCTATGAATACCGCCAGAGTGCAGCGTGACAAAATTGTGTCTTCTTTTTCCCCGCATTTCAACCCCCCCCGCCTTCCACTCAACCCATGACTGTGATCTGCTATTCTGGCACTGTGATGAGGTAGTATTATTAGTGCCGTGATATTAAGTCGTCTCATTTTAGGGAGGCGGGCGCGAGTGACAGCTCTGAAACAAGCGTTTGACACTAAAACCGTCGCTAATGCTAATTCCTCCGGTGCTTGTGAAAACATTAATCTTTAATAATGACACAAAGGCCCGCTGTCGAGGGGAGGGGGTTACTTTCTGTCCCCTCAGAACCCCTGACAGCCTCTCAGTCACCAAACTCACTGTTTTCAAAAAGAAGAAATGTTAATTTTAGACTGAATAGGATAACAAGACGAGGGACAGACACAGGCGTAAAGGACTATCTGTGTGTGTGTGTGTGCCCTTTGTGAATATCCGTCGAGGCTGTCCTTCTTCCTCTCATCATCAAGAGCATTACGCTGAGAAACAAGAAAACATTTAACAAAAGCTGAAAGAAAACAAAACAAAAAAAAACTATCAGTAATGGAGGTCACGGGCGGCTGGCACCCACACACTTATAATTAAACACCAAATCACAAAATGGATTTGCTGTGTCTACTCGTGTCTCTGCTTGTGCCTGTGTGCGAACATTTGGCTAAAGATATTTCTCACAGTGCAATTTACCGGTCCAGCGAGACATTTCCATTTCAACTGAAGGGTTTTGTTATTCAGAGAGTGTGGCATATGTGTGTGTGCGCGCGTGCGCGTGTGTGTGCGCGGCAGGACGCGAACAAGAGATTTAAAGAGAGAGCTTCAAACTGCAGTGAAATGAGTCAGAAGGGCGGATTAGCGAGGGGTTATAAGCCTGTTGTAGGAGTTAGGGCCTTTTTAGCTGAAGATCAGACGGAAGGCAGCACTACAGCCACGGCAGACGCTGTGTTCTTCCCACACTCTGCCTTCGCCTTATCGTCGCCGCAGTACAATGACTGCGGCACATGCCCTTGGTTACAGTGCCAGGCTGTCAGCGTGGAGAAAAAAATAATGTGCCTTTAATTGTTGAGCGGCAACACGCTTGTAAATGCACATGAAAAAGGAAAAGGGATAAGAATAACGGCGCGGCTGGACATTGAAAATCACACGGCGACAACGTGACAAAGTGAAAGGTATAATTTTCACTAAACAGAACAATAATTACAGGAACAAAACCCCGTGGACTGGGCCTATATGTTGTATATACACATGAGCGACAATCAGTAACCCAGCGGAGACACGCGTCTGGCGTGTAATTGACAGGATGAATGACACCCTCGTCGGTGTTTATTCATGTTTGGAACCCTGCGTTATAATGAATCTGTCTCGTACCCCCATTAGCTCACATGAGTCAGATCCGGCTGGTTGCGTTTTTTCCTACACAAACATGTGCGCACACGCGCTCGTATGCATGCGTTCACGCGTGCTCTCCCACGTGAAAACATGCATAAGCGCACGCCGCATCTCACACCTCCTGTTGGCGCGAGCAAATGAGACGACGCGAGTGTGACAGATGAAAGCGCGGCGCATTACAGCCTCTCTCCGGCCAAAACGCTCTGCATGTCTTCAGGTCTAGAGCCGAATAACTTAAGTACCCACTGTGGGATTGGCCTTTTCCCTCCAATTAGGCTTAGTTATTTTAGACATCTGCCAAAAAGAGCAGCGGACCAGCACATATTTCACACTGTATAAGAGCCTGCCCGGTTGCCAAGATGATTTGCTTGCGGAGAGTCTGGGTTTATGATGGTTATAAAGAATTAAAGTCAGCTAAAAGAGTCAGGGCCGCGTCACAAAGTGGACACTTAGATCGGTTGAGACACCCTGACGAGTATAAATTTGGTCCTGGATTTCTAATCCGGGCCAATTTTATTCCCGGTGATTACAAGATGAACCTAGTCCGGTGCGAGGACCAAACCTAGCACAATGCCATCCGTCACTTTAACTCAAACATGGGGACGGCTTAAAGATATTCGCCTTTGCCCTCTGCGATGGATGAGATTGCGATTTGGGAAGGGTTATAATCACGGCTGTGCAAATGACAGGAACATGACGGTGCATTTTGCCATTGAAATGTGCACGCGTATGATGGACCATCCTGCCGGGGAAGGAGACGGGGGCGGCGATGACGGATCATTCCACTTAAACAGCTAATGCACACGCACACATAAACACACAGTCATCCCGACGGCGACAGGCACGCAGATAAACACACACACACCTTTAAAAAGTGTACAGAGATGAGATTTGGCAGTCAGCCAGCGGAAGATATTACAGCCATAATTCATCACTCGCTGGCCTGCGCTGATCCCGGATTTTACTGGCGGGAATGAATAGTAAAAATTACAAAAAATAGATTGTGACTTTCGAATGGAAGAGAGGCTATAGTAAAAAGGACGGTGGAAATATATCGGTAAAAGTAAACAGAAGTAATGAGAAACTGATTGGAAACTAAAGGACACCAGGCATTGTACAAAGATGGGAACAAACACTCAAAGCAAAGAGTCAGTAGGAGGAAACTCAAGAATAAGAGATAGTTTTTGAAAATGTAGCTTCATAAAGAGAATAAAAAGAGAAAACCGAGACTTATAGCTGTCCAAAGAAGCATAATTTGCCCAAAAAACATCTTCAAAATCAGGCCCTTCTCATGTTTCTCGGCCCCCACACCACCTGTGTCCTCTTGTTTTCAGGCAAGTGCTGGGTTAGTGCTTTTTAAATGAGCTCAGGAAGAGATTTAAGACTTGTTTTTCTCAGCTCCTTTCATTAAGCAGATGAATTCAGCTAGCAGCAAACAGTGGCGAGGATCCCGCTGCACGAAAGACGGGCCCACACGTGCTTAAACCCGACTGCAGGAAAAGCAAAAAAGTACATTCACCAACATTTCTGTTCTTGGTGCTTAGAGAGCAAATAAGTTAGGCTAACGGTTAACTGCTGGATGACTGTGTGTGTTTTTTTTTACGCTCTAACCTTCAATAAAAAGGATTATTCTCTCATTGAACACTGTTTAGAGTTTACAGTTTTGTTTTTAATGATCCTGATGCCGGAGCTTATTCCTACTCATGGGCTCAGGATAACAGCTACTAATGCGAAAAGCACATTCGTCTAACTGTAATCCATACCCCATTTACTTGTAAGCAGGGCTCATAGACGCCGCGTGCACGCCAGCAACTGCAAATTAGACATTGTTCACACATGATTGTCTTTTATCGCCTAAGTGTTATTACTATATGCTTTTTGACAGACACGGATCTTTAAGAGTTAGCGGCCATATGCATATAGGCCGTGTGTCTCATTAAATTGGCATTTTCTGCTTTCAGAGGGCCCATTACCCTGATGAATTGGATCTCCACCACCCAAGCGTGCCAAGGGGAACCAAAAAAAGGATGTCATTCACTGACAACAGGCAAAAAAGGAGCCATCACAACAATTTTGATCATAACCATAACTGACATTTATGAGTCATTACGTAGTGAAAGAGAGCGACAATCTGTTCCCGCGAACGAGGGCAACAAATCCGCTTAATTTGGGCCCCGTTTTAAACTCGCGCAAGGGTGCCAATCAATCCTCTGATCGAGCAAACGGGATGCGTTTGTCAGCCTATCATAGCCTTGATTGGGTTCATGCTTCAGTCGTGTCATTAGTTCCCTTAGAGGAATGTAAGTCGGAGGGAAATGAGCCGGGGAGGATGAGTGCCAACAAAGATAAAAACCGTAGAAAGGATGAGTGGGATAGAAAAAAAATAATCTCTTTCACCACCACGCCTCCAGAATTGAAGTGCATTTGAGGGCTCCTCATAAATATGTGATGATTGAATCCACAAAGCCACCACTGAGTCACCAGGCAAAAAAAATAAAATGTAAAGTTAGGGAACGCGCGACGGGGAGGGAGGACGGAGGAGGGAGAGGCTTTGTGACAGAGCTGGAGGAGGAGAGGGGGAGAACAAGTGACAGGCATTAGTATGTTTATCTGGACAATAGCTATTGTCAGCTGAGTGATTCTAATTTAAACTTTTTCCGTTTGACGTACCCCACAGCACCGTCAGTGGAGCTCAAGCACCCCTTTATTGACCCCACCGGTCATGTTCCAAATATATTCTTCACAGTAAGTTATGAACTGGATGTTATTTGGCTAACGTTAGCGCCTATAGTGTAAAAAAAGTGGTTATTGTTGCAATGTTGATTTTTTATTTCTTTGCCTACTAATGAGTTGTCAGTAGGCTATAGGCTAGGTTGATTTGCTTAAGTTTGAACCTAAAAGTGGATTTTTCAACCATTTATCTTTTACATCAAGCTAACTATTTAAACTCTACTTCCTTTAGTTTCAGTTTACTAATTCTGGTGTTTGTTACATTTAGCTAGCTTACATTCTCAACTGCTTATGCTAACTATTTCTTCTGTTATCCCAACTACTGCCTACCTTTAGCTATATGGCTAGTAAACTATTTCAAGTCTAAATCCAATAGGCTTACTTGTAGCGAGTTAATAGCCTATTTGAACTACTTAGCCTACCTTTGACCGCTAACTGGTCAATTCATTCATCTATATGCAAACTATTTTAACTGTTAGTACAACTAGCCTATGTTTAGTTAGTTAACAATTCCATTGTTATCCCTTATTTTAACTATAGGCCTAGCAAACAACTTTTAGTCTAACACTTGTAGCTAGTTATGTAGCTTATTTCAACTGCTAATTACCTCTAAATACAGTTAGCTAACAATTTAAGATATTTATCCATTGATAGTCATCTATTTCAAATGTTAGTCCAACTACTCTTAGCTGGTTAACCAGCCCATTTAAACTGCCTATTATTATCTTTTCGCTTAAAGGTTATATATCCATTTCTTCCAATTGTAGGTAAACTATTTGAAGTGTAAATCAGATACTTGTAGCTCGTTAACAGCCAATTTCAACCTATCCTTAAGCGAAAATTTTTTATTATATTCATCAATTTTTTTTTTAACCATACCAACTTATCCCATCACTGGGTGTATACGCCTAAGGAGGCTGTTAACAATGTGTGTGTGTGTGTGTGTGTCTAAAAACCCAGACACATTGTTCTCCGATCGGAAATTTGCTTTCACAGCTTTCACCGGGAGAAGCGGTTCAGAGACGCTGGAGGACAGAGCAAGAAAAAGGTGTGTGTGTTTTGCACGCTCGCAAGAGAGTTTCACAAAAAAAACAGGCCGCTCGTAACCATAGCAGCCGATTTGCAAAGTGAAAATATGAAAGAAAATAAAAAAAAGAAAAAGATATGCCAGGTGAGAAAAAGACAAAAAGCAGGGAAAACAAACCTCTAATACGGGCAGGCTTCAGAAAAGGAAACGGAGCTTTTAAGTGAGTGCACAGCGTAGGATGAGATCCAGGGGACTGACGGTGGTAAGAGTGATAGGAATGGACAGCTATACACAACAGCTATACACAGAGGTATGTGTGTGTGGAGACGGAGTACGAGGAGAGTCTTTAGATGTTGATAAAAGAGCCAAAACAAAGGCAGCAAACATCCCCATATACGCTCACACCGTGTTGGCCTGCTGGCTGAGTCATGAATAAACGGCTGAGTTGTGTGTGTGTGTGTGTGTGTTTGTGTTCAGACTACTGTGATGGGAACCGCGGTACTAATGAAACACTGTGGATCCTCACATTTTTCCCTAAACTAACAGGACCTGAGCCAGCACAATACATCAAAACACATCCGAAGAAAGCAGAGCGAGACGGCGGGAAAAAGGAGGGAAAAACAAAGAAACCCGAGCAGAGATGCGGCAGGCTGACCCCCATTGTTCAACAGAATCATCCTGTATCCTCACCCAGATAATAATAAACCTTCCTCCGCACCGGGACAGGGAGATATAATCATCTAGGGGGAGAGAGGAGAGGCTCAATGAACAGAACAAAAGAGATTAGATGCAAATACATTTTGCACACCGCAGCTTCAAGTGTGACAGAGGAAAGGATAGGAATCAAAGAGACGACGCAGATCGGCGAGAAAAGACGCTTGGGAGAAATATGGGCGTCTGACAGACCGAACTGGTGGAGGCAAACATTGGAAAATGGCTGACATGTTGCTGATAGTTCCTTGGTGTTACAAGACATCTCAATCTGTTCCCTTACTGGCCTCATGAGGTGTTAATAGGGGGACGTGAAGGGAAGGCGAGATGGAGGAGTTACATCGCGAGCGACTCCAGTAAGCTCGGGGTTGGCTTCCACCAAGCGCGCCGCGCTGATGGATCCTCTAACACCTTATTGCGTTGCGGCACGGCAAAGCTCCCTCGCTGATCTTACACCCCCCCACCCTTCCTGATCTGTCTATCTCAGAGGGACAAGACGGACCAGCTGGGTTTATCGCCTTCCAATCATCCTATCAAGGCTGGCCGCGGTCAGAAACGAGGGGAAAGAATGGAAAAGTGTGTGAGGGAGAAATAGTCATCGATTCGATCAGATACAGCGCTGTGAGCCGGCTCGGCCGTGCTCAGCGGCTTAACACCCCGGAA
Source organism: Lagodon rhomboides (assembly GCA_039737535.1). NCBI lineage: Eukaryota > Metazoa > Chordata > Actinopteri > Spariformes > Sparidae > Lagodon > Lagodon rhomboides. The sequence goes on along the minus strand of CM077799.1, from coordinate 19,874,859 downwards.
TACAGTGCGAGAAGGAGGGAGCTGGTGTGGGTGGAGTGTTTATGAGACGATAACGGCAAGGAAGAAGGGGACACGGCGTGCGAGGCGGCTGCAAACAGATGGTACGTAAAGGAAACACCTTTTGAAGGAAACACCTTTTGAAAATGCGATCGCGCATACAGTGGTGGGATGTGACAAAAGGACTGAAGAAATGTTCTGCTGCTTCATACCCCGATGTGACAGAATGTCTGGTCCTGTACTCGTTTAAACTGAGGATGTAAGGATGGACGGTGTCGTACGCTGTACAGAAGGTACAACCCTTTGAGGCCAATTTGGGTTTTTCAGGCTGCAAACTTAATATTGACTTGGCTTGACCGATGCCATGTTAAGTTCAATAATCGTTTGGGCTGGTCTTTCTTTTATATTTTAATTTCTATTGGTTATGATGACACCGTCCTCACCAAGTTAATGTGGTGATCTAGGAACATCCAACCCAACCGCCAGAATAAATATTAAAGTTCCTTTCTGCAAACCAAGGATATGTTTAAAGGTTAACATTACTTAACACTAACACTGTCCTTATGCTCTGGTTAGGTCTAGGCACAAAACCTACTTGGTTAGGGTTAGGAAAAGATCACGTTTTGGCTCAAAATTCCTGTTTTTGTCGTCACAAACATGGCTGGAGAAGGTCTAAAAACACCCGGGGCACATTCGGAGGAGGATAGGTTGTAAACAAGCCAACCGTTTAGCCATAAAATACTTAATTTAAAGATAAAACTAAAAGCAAGTGTACCTGAAATTACTTACTGTTACTGTTTGCCTCGGCTATTTCCTCCAATTAACTTTGGCTCGCCTGGGTATATCTATAAAAGCTGTCCAATTAATTAAGTTATTCTTCCCCATCTGACTTTTAAGCAACGTTACCGAGTTGTTAGATATCGGCAATTAAATCAGTAAATATAACGTGCCGCTAGGAATAATGCATCACTATCCTTTAACTATCCCTTAACTCAAGGATCCGAAACGTCTTGAGTGTGCTGCTTTGTGGGTTTCTGTATGCATGTGTGTGTGTGTGTGTGTGTGTGTGTGTGTGTGTGTGTGTGGGTATGTGTCAGAGCTGTCTCCCTCTGGCAATCTGACAGCCATATGACTTATTGTAATTGCCTGCTGCACTCAGACCAGTGAGGGGTTAATAATGCCAGTAGCCTCGTATTGCCTGCCGTCACCTTCTGCTGTCCGGCTCTGACAGTGGCCCTTACTACGGATGGCCTGTACAGTACACCCACCCACACACACACACACACACGCACACGTTGTTAAATTTAATCCTGTAACTGTGGCAGCGGTGTAGATACGGGACACGGAGGAGAAAGAGGCAGCCCTATCACTGCACCGCCAGGCGCTTGCATACATGCTCACGGAGGCAAATCCACAGTGAAAACCACACACTGAGACACACACACACGCGCGCGCACTTTACACAAAGACTCTTGTGGTCCGACCTGCGCTCTCATTCGCTCAATAGGTATTTACAGCCATTTAACCTTGCCTTGAGGGAGAACAAAGACAAAATACTAAGTACGGGGCCGGTGTAGTGTAGCAGATTCGTAAGCAGGGTGGGTCTTTGACATCCGGTGTCTCCCGTGTCTTCAGAATGAGCATTAGAATATCCGATAGGTTTAGCGCTTTGCGGGTTAATCCTCCCGAAGCAGGTCATTAATAGCGAGTCATATTTAGTATATTTGCCATATCATAAATACCCTGGAAAGCCTTAATGGCAGCTCTGAGCACGGGAATGACTTCTGAAATAAATTTATCAGAGTCCCAGGCAAGAGTCCCATAAGCTATAGTCTCATCATAGCTTAAGCTCTGCAGGATTTAAAGCACATTTACGTCGGGGTTTAAAACACTATCAGCTACTATAATTTACTGATCATACCGGCCATCAAATCTGTCGAGAAAGTACAACGTTGCAGCTGGATATGCAGTATCAGTACCAGCGTGCCATATTCATTTACAGACCCCCCCCCCATTGTCAATATTCCCAACGGATGGACACTTTTCTTGAGAAATCAAGCATCATCATGACCCCTGCTCTCCTAATTATAGAAGGTCTGGCTGCGATGTGAGCGTTCTAAATTTGTTCTGCAAGACGTGCAAGTTTAACAAAGCATCATTTAGCAAATGAGATCGGATCCAACGGGGGACGTTCATAACAACGGGCATTTTAACAAGATACTTTGATGTTCAACGCGCCGGTTGGAGCGCGGGTTCTGCTCCACTTGCGAAGGATACGTGCGCGCAGAAATCATCTCCATTAAGAGACCCGCTGGCCTCGCTCCCAAGCGATCGCCAGAGATTGGCAGCATCTAATTACATTCTGAGGCGGTCTATTCCTTTAAGGTACTTGGGTGCTATTCCACGAAGAGCACTCTACTGAATCTCCCGGGTCGCCGGCGTGCCAGTTTTAGGATCACGGGCTAAATTGGGTCCGGGAGAAAAGGTGCTGATGGTGTAACGCGAGGAGATTGGGCTGCTATGATACTGGAACCGCAAGGGGAATTAAAATGCTGTCAGGCTGCAAGCAGCCAAACCTATCTGAGCATCACCGGGGATTTTCTTCTTCACTAGAGCACATATAGAGGAAATCATAAGGTATTAATAGACGATTTTAATGTGCATGTGTAGTGACCGGCTGCGGGTGCACTAAAAAGCTCCGTATGTATTTAAGAGGAGATTATGCTTGAGATCAGGCTGGAAAGTCAGCCATATCCATGTACAAAAAATAAGGTTAAAACATCTTACTGTCAAGTCGAAAGTGGATAATATTTAGAATATGAAAAGACCAAGCACTTAACAACTCGGATGGATCGACCCTGTTGAACTCTGGATTTTTGTGCATTTGGCATTACAATCCAGTCCTTGTAAAGCACATTTCATAACTTTTTTACCTTAAAATAACAGCTTCAGAATAATTTTGATGGTACAGTGTCTCTGTGTCAGCCACTCGGATCACAGAGAGAGGGTCGGATCACAGCGTTCCATACACATTCACCTCAACATACAAGTTTCCAACACGTAACATTGTTACGATGTAATGGTTTTGTTTGTAGTTAGCACCTGTAGTACGTCTGACAGATTGGTACAGACCTGGGATCTGTATTTGCGACAGTGGCGTTTCACTCAGAAACTGTGCGGGGGCGCCACATCGCACAAAATGCCACTTTCTACATAATGTTGCTTTAAGTATTGCGCTCCCCCTCTCACTGCCTTGCGGCTGTCATGGCTGACACCAGTAGAAACTTGATCAGTGGCGGAAGAAGAAGTATTATCAGCAACATCACTGTATGTATGTATGTATGTATGTCAGTGACGAGAATCAGCGAAAATGCGAAGAGTTGGGTTTGTACAGCTCGCGCTCGTCGCAGAAATGCTCCCTTGCAAGGACGCTTCACCGCTCACCGATACTGTTCTGTGTTCTCCAGTCGCGTGCATTGAATTGGCATTAATGCGTCCGGGGTTTCAGTCAAATTAAACGCCATAGAGGCGCTCCCGTTCTCGCTCTTTAGAACTCTTTTTTCCTCTTTTCGGTGCAGTTGACAATTTGTCTCCATAGCACATCAAGCACACATCCGTGCGCTCATTTAACGGTAGAGATAGTTGACTATTTAGTCTCACTCCCAGGTCGTCAAATATGGATGCTTCGGGCCCAAATCTAACCCAAAGTGTCTGTATACGAGAACCTGGGAACGAGACTCAACAAATCAACTTACTTACTACCTTAGTGTTAACACATTTGTCTCGTTTAAAGTGGATCCTTTTCCATCGACACATTCCCTGAGCCAATTTGGGACACAATCGTGTTAAGACTTCAATTTCACACGACACATTGTCCTACACAGTTTTCATATTCAGTTTTCATATTCACTGTCGACCTCAGAGGGTAACACTATACGCGAGTCCCGACCAGCAGGAACAAAGACACGGCAACAGCAACACAGCCCCTCCTGAGAAAAGTATAGCCCGGGAAATGTTGGTGGATGAGGGCGTCTGCTGAGCCGTAATTGTAATATAATAAGAAATTCATGTGTCACAGTGTGACAGTGTGGATGTTGTCGTGCGGCCGCCGCAGCTGAGCGGGGATGCATGTCAATGGTGTGTGTGTGTGTGTGTGTGTGTGTGACTATGCACACAGCGCGGGGCTCAGGAGAGAAGTTGTAATTCAACAGAGGAAGAATAGAAACGATGCAGGGAACACGCACGCTGTTGTGTTCCAGCAGTCCCGCTGTGGAGGAGAATCAGCGAGGAGATGTGGTGCTAAATAAGATGAGGCGCCACACCTGCAGTGATATGCATCCGACCACGCGCTATGGCATGTGCGCTAAGATTGTCAAAAAAGTGAGGATCAGTGAGGATTGCAGTGAGGATCACACACAAGCGTCAGAGAAAAACCTCAAAGTATCTGAAAAATAAAAGAAAAAGACAAAGTACAGTCTGGATATGAAATTTTAAAAAAAGAATGAATACATTACTGATTAAATTATAGTCACTTGATAAGACAACCATTACCATGAGCCATGTTTCTGTGCCGGGTTCTTGAATGGATCAAACAGTCTTCCAATCCTCCACACACACACACAAACCTTTTAACTCTAATTGTGCCATCTGCTGTTTGAGAAGATGCTTTATAATCCTGCATCAGAGAGCCACAGATAATGCATTAAAAAAGATCAGGGCTGGGGACAATCACCCCCGCGCTTATTCTGAATCCCGCAAAACCCTTCGGACATGTGAGGTTTCTGCGAGACCCCGAGGCAGCGCATTATAACGCTGAGCGACTGATTAACGACTCGGTGTCTAAGGTTAGTGTCCGGCGAGGACTAGCAAAGGATCCACCGAGCAGTAAGTCTCAAAGTTTGAGTTTTCCACTCGGCCAGCAAACAATTCAATTTGGCCTTTTACAGCTTCTATTTACTGCAAACCAAACAGCTCTGTGTCAGCAGAGCACGCCCGTGGGAGAGGTTTGAGCACGGAGCCGTTATGATGAAACAAATCAGAGCTAAAACTATCATTTTTGCTGCTCTTACTGACCCAGCAGTAGGAGTGCCATCACGGCTTAATTTAACTGTAGTACAACACCTACACATTTCTTCCTCATTTCAAATGTTTTATCGAATCCGCACTACATCTTCACATGTTGACTTTGTAAACATTTGCACTGTTACCAGTGCTTGCCAATCCCGGTCCTGGTGGAACCCTGCCCTGCATGTTTTAGATGTTTCCCTGCTCCAGCACGCCTCATTCAACTGATTGGCTTGTCATCAACCTCTGGTTAAGCCTGATAACGACCCATTTTTTTTTTCAATCAGTTCCAAGTCCAGGTTGGATCTAAAACCCCGCACCATGCATCGGTGCTCCTGAAACAAGAAAAACCTTAAAGGTGCACCTGTTGTGCTTCAGCTTATGTATGAAGGTTGGCAAAAAAGATGACTCCCACATATCCTTCCGAATCTGTTAGATGGTTCAACGAAAATATTGTTTGTCAAGAAATGTCAACATGAATCCACCGCTAAATTCACAAATTGGCATTCTGAAATTTCTGTTCACATACGTTTTAAACTAAAGAGAAATAAGTCCTAGAGATGTTGGTAGATATTGGCATGAACCTCGAGCAGTGCCATGCTGTCCGTTTGCTTCTCCCTCTGATCGGAAGTTAACCAGTGTTAGCATTCTGGTTCAACAAGCTAAACAGTCTTTGTGGAGAGCAAAAGAGATGGGACACGCTGGCCGAAATGCGAGGAACCCATCGGCTATCGTCTGATGACGATTACGATCTCTATTTGCTTTTGCGTAATTAATCTGTGTTCATATGCAAATTTCTGTCTATAGAGATTAGTCACCACTCCATTCCAACTCCATTTCCGCATCTCAAGTTGCTAATCAGACTGTAAACAATGACCCGGCACATGGAAGAAGAAGTCTTGGCCCTGGTCTCTATTATCCGGATATCCACTGGCTACATCAGAAGCCCAGAAAAATGTGCCATCTCATCCTCCTTTTCAGAGAAAATGGCTCATTAGTATGTTTCTAATAATGTTAATCTCCTTGTCAAGCATCCTGTTGCACTATTTCAGTGCCAAATAATTCCTGCAAATCATTACAAGGAAAATGTATCTTTAACTTCATATGGCAAGACAATAATGCCTGTATATGGAATATAGGCTATTTGATCTATTGCTTTTTTTCTGGGGCAGCTGTTAACAATACAGATTATGATAATTTGCAAATATAAAATGTAAATGTTTAATCTAATATGACCTCTGCTAGGTCAAATAGTGATTTCCACCCTCGAACGTCCGTATGTGTGCCGACTTACCGCGATATGCACACATGTAGAATGAACAGACACACCAACCTGATGAAGAGCACACACTTGGGACGATGTACCCAGTGTGTGGGCGAGCGAGGTATTACTACATTGGAGCCAAGTGGCTTCTCACTCCGAGTTTAATTACATGGCTGGCCTGTGCAACGCTCTCATCTCATCTACCTGTCTAATTGCTGTAAAGGTGGCGGGAGGGCCACATGATGATACAGCTTCTGGTCACGATGTTTACGGGGAGACGGTAAATTACACAGCACATCTGTGATGGGACCGCGGTCTGGCTCCAGAAGACCCGTATATCTCTGCGGTACTCCATGAAAATCAGAGTCATCTTATTAACCGCAGTAACTCACTTTTCGACGTGTGAAGCTGCGAGGCATAACCCGCTTTGCTTTGCGGAGGTTGTTGGTTGTTTTCAACCTTATTGTTTTCCATCTCCATCCATTTGTTCAGCTTCGCTAGAGAAGGTGTTTGTGATCAGCGGTGTCTCCCCCTGCCACACAGGGGGCGCTGTTGTTTAAAGTTGTACTTCCCATGGCCGTACTTTAGGTTTGGGTGATATCTACCTAACTGGCATATAACGATCTTCTTAGCGAAACATTACGATAGATGATGATACCGTTATGGGGTTAACCGATTTTCCATTTACTCATAGAACTGGGGTTACATCAGCAACCACTGTTTGCGGTTTTACTCACCAAACAGAAAAGCTACCTGCTTGGCATTTAGCAGGCGTTACATTCACTGTGAACCAATTGTTTTGGACCGAGCACTAACCCTAACCCTAAGGCCATATGCTGTTATTAAATGGACACCAGGACGACACTGATAAGGACACCATAATGCCTAAATAAATGAATTCTCCATATGCCATTATACGCAGCAAATAATCCCGTGGCTCATGATCAGAGTGGAATAGAAGCTGTTTCTCCCCGCTCAGAACATTCTTTATTCACTCCCTTCCCAGCTGCTGTTGGTTTAATATTTACGGCTCCCTGCTCGCTCTCTGCTCATGCTGGGAGAAAACCTGCTCCAGTCCCATAGCAAATGCTGTGAATGCTGCCCCTCAGTCGTATTACACAGCGCAAAGCGAAATTTAAAGGTGGCATGAAGGCATATAAAGTGCGCAAGGATGCGAACAGAGGCACACAGATCCAGATTCGCAGCAGATGGCGAAAGCTCAGACAAAGATTCGTCAACTCAGGGTTGACTTGAGCGCGATTCTGTCAGACTGTAATAGTCCACGTAATGAATGTACAGAGACCGCAACGATCCAAAGGGGAACAGAAACAACTGTCCCTCTTTGTAAGTCCTGAAATCAGTCAGTCTGAACCGCCACACGTAGACACACACCCCGACAAACACAGACACTTTGTGCTGTTAAAGCAAACATTTGTCCTGCCATGTCGGGACACATGCGCTTGATGTTAGTGGCCAAGAGACATGGACTGGAAAAGCACAAGAGCAATCAAGTGCGCTTAGTGCGAGCATGAGAGGGAACCGCCGCCATGACTTTAAAAAAAAAAAAGCCACTCCACACAAAATCACATTGCTCCACTTGGTGCCACTCTGCTACACTTACATACACTGCAAGGGCCAGGCCCCTATATGAACTGAAAATGTAAGTTCTGGTGAAGTAGATTACACATAATTTGTGCATTACTTTGCCCCCCTCACATCTCCTTTGAAGCAGTTCTCTAAGACTGTGTCTTGGACTAGCTTAGATGGAGGGGGGTATCTTAGGGACACATTTTGAAGGGTTCTCTTTGTGTAACACTCAAATGTGTCAGAAAGTCCACTCTAGAGTAGCACTCTCGCTACCTCTGCCAAGGCTTTATTACTTGAGAAATTAACAAAAATATTGAAAAAATGCCGTTTGTTGCAATATTAAAGAAAGTGCGACAAATTTCCTGGATCGGTCCCTTTTATCTGTATCCACACCAAAAGTTAATGAGGTCTATTCTGGGCCAAGACCCATCCTATATCCAAGTTTTGTGGAAACCTGTTGAGTATTTTTTTGTGTAATCCTGTTGACAAACCAACCAACCAACCAACTAATGGACATAGCTGAAAACATAACCTCCTTGGCTAATGTACTAAAACCAAACTACCAAGCTTGTCCAACGATATAAGCTCGTAAATATGTCTATAAGAAATATCTCAGCTTGAATGCAAAATTATAAGCCTGTGTTGAAAGCCATGTCATGTTCAACACATCATCCTCCTGCTCATGCTACGTTATCGAAGGGACATTAGTTCACTACGTTACTATGTTAGAAATACTCACTGGTCGCTCTACACTGGCCACAAACAGCGGTCTCCTGAATTAAAGTCTTCTCCCCTGTCTATTTGGAATATTTGGCTCTTTATATTGCTGCAACTATATCCAGTTTTAGAACGGATCATTTGTCTTTTGTTGCTCTAGATGGAGCTGCGCAAAAATCTGATAAATTGCTGTAGAACTCTCTTTGGGGGAGGGCACAGTGCGTAAAAGTCATTTGTCAGATGCGCCATAACCAGCAGGACGCGCCAAAGCACCCTACCGGTGCATCACACCAGTCTATTTAAATAAATTAGAATAAAAATACTCTGTGTGGAACAGTACTATTTGTCTGATGTGTTTTTTTTTCCACCAAAAAGTATAATTACCACATTAAAATGACCCTCATTGAAATTCCCCAAGCCCTTTGGTCAAACAGTCAGTCCAAAACCTAAAGACTCTTCATAAATGACAAGAAGAACAGAAGCAAAAACTTCCATTCAAGAAGCTGGAAACAGCAAATGTTGATGTTCATAATGAGGAACTATGGCCAAAAATGTTTGCGTCCAGGGCAGGAAAATAAGTCACCTTTCAGGAACTTTATACAACCATAGAACATATTAAATCCTTTTTAGTTTTATTGCAGATTATACATGTTTTTCACTAACTGTAGTGAAGTCTTATCAATGAAGCTCTATATGACTCTTCATCGTGTGGGACAGGTGGGGGCGGCACCTTAACGCCCCCTATTGACAAGCCGCCACTGCTCGAAACAGTGATGGCTCAAGATAAAGACAGCAGGTTTGAGAATGAAGAGCATCTGGGTTTCTTCCTCCAGAAGTGCGTTCATCAGACCTCTGTCTGCTCCTCATCTCTGGTTGAGGCTGGGGTCTCGAGGCTACATTAGCCGCTGCTAGCCAGAGCACACACAAATCTCCAGCCGGCCTGTCAGTGGCCGAGTTGCACTACCCGCAGGGTTTTGACAGGAAGAAGAATGCATGGAATAAGAACTATATTTCTGGTTCTGCCGCATCGATTTTGCTCCATTTTTAAAACTGGCCATCATGAGTCTGGCAATGGTATAGCAGCAGAACGCCACATTGGTGGAGTACTCTTAAAACAGGATGCTGCCACTTGCAACTTCATTGTTTTTCCATTACTGGCCTCCAACCTCAAGCCTCGCCTCCTCTCTCTAAATGAGCCTGTTTAACAGTTCCTGGAATTACTGCATTAACGTATGCAGACTTTTAACCACTGCGGAGAGCCACATTTGCATACAACTATCTGTGCACAGTCTAAAGCCATTACGGTGGAATCTCTGAACATCTCTCTCACGTATCTGTTCACTTTCTGTCTCCCCTCCCTCCCTCACGCCGACACAGTTCAAATGAGGAAGTAGACGCTGAAGGATGCACGGACTCACACGGGACGCGCGATCAGTCTTCACTCCGACACTTCAACACGTACGGAGAGCGTGACGATGCAGCGCGCGCCACTGGGAATCGACCAATCGTCTCCATGGCAACTCCTCACTGGCAAGTGCACACACCTGCCACACTGCGAGTCCACCCAGAATGCCTCGGGGCTGGTATTCCACCTGTCCCCTTTGCTTCCTTCAGAAAACACACAAGCTGAAGCTTTGACGAGGCACCGGACCTGGGGGAGGTTCTCCGCAAACACACACACACGTGCATTAACTTGCACACACGTAGCGCACACTCAGACAGAACTAATGAAACATGAAGACCTAAAATCGCAGCACGTTAACCCAGAATGCCTTTGGGTTTTTTTTTTTTCTCTATGTCTTAACCTTTATCCAAACAGGCAAGCTGAGCATATTCCAAGAACAAATTTTATCCGCAGCAACAGCCTGGGGAGTCGGAGAAGCCTTTATTCAAGATAATGTCGTACATTTTCATCGATGTTTTCACCAAAGACAAGTGTAAAGATGTCAGGAGTTGTCAGGACTCGGGGGGCCTCAGCAAAGTATTGGACAAGATAAAGATGGCTACGAAAGTAAGGAAGAGAAAAACTGAAAACTAAAGTCAGTACATTACTTGCACACTAGCGATGCATATGCACACTGCTGACCAAATAAGTGAATCCTCTTTCTTATGTCTTATTCATGTTAACCTCCTCTGAACTTCGCTGCTCACACGCATTTCTCTCTTTTTTTGTTTTCCCGGCTACCTCCCAAAATAAAGCCCTGCAGCGGAGTCCACTTTTCTGATGTTTCATTGTTTCCCGCTAAAAGCACTCGGATGCACAAGACATCGCATTTACCGAGCCAACACTGGACACACGCACATGCACACATCACATCCCATTAGATCACGCCACAAAAGGAGTCCGGGCTCCCTCCATCTGCTCGCGGAGCGGAGCATTCCACTTGTTGGCCCGCAAACACGAAGCGTCCTCCTCTGCGAGGAGCCGTAATGGAGGCCGATGGGTGTCACGGCGGGGCACTCCGCTGATGACGAGGCCAATGCGCTAAGGCAGATGAGTCTGCGCCCTCTGAACGCTGAGTTAAGCAGTGGAACCGGCCAGAGCTGCTTGTGCGCGAGCTGCAGACGCTAGCAACTGCAAGTGTGTGTGTGTGTGTGTGTGTTTCTGCGGATGTGGGGATTCTGGACATCTTTCATTGCATAAGAGGAGTAAGCAAAAATTGAGAAGGGAGTGTTTTGGAGTGTGTGCATGTAGTGTTGAGGAAAAAAAGACTAGATTAGAAGTAAACAAGAGCTGTGAGAGGAGAGAGGGATACAGAGATGGGAACTGAAAGTAAAATCCGAGACCTGAAGTTGCAACCCAACGAAAAGCAATCACGAAAAAACACGCCCGCTTAGGCGATCCTCGCAGGCTACACTATAAAATAGCAGCTTTAGATGCTCTGAATCAATACAATCTGCCAGCTCCCGCTCTTTCCCCATCCCCGAGGGCCATACATTATGAAAAAACGTTACGTAAAAAGGCAAATATCACTGCTGGGACGGCAGTCACCAAACAAGTGCACACACGCAAAACACACGGATGGACGCACACAGAGCAACAGCCCCAAATTGCACAGTCACCGCCGAGCGAAGACTCCCTGCTCGTCTCCGCACACGGAGAGTTATTAACACGAAAACTCATCGAATTAGCCGTTCTCTATGGTTGTATTGTGGCAGTTTCTTATCCCCGGTGCGATCAATATTAATTAGAGATGTGAATTATCCCTGCAATTCAAGGCAATTAATTTGTTTTGTTTTCTCTCCCCCCCTCCCCTCCCCTCCCATCCCTCATCCTCCTGCAACCCCAACCTATCTATTCCCAAGGAGGCCCATCCTTTCACTTTTCTTGCCAAAAGGCTTAATTAATTGCAGGGAGCGAGTCTATAGGGCCGGGCTTTTTTTTAATTTTGTTTGTTTCCTGTTGATTTTTCCTTTAGCCTTAGCCTCGCACGAGCCCAGTCATGCTCATAGAGCACCCCCAACCAAAATGGCACTGACTGCAAATATTGACACAGTCACCCGGGGCCGAGCCAAATGAATGCCGCCCCGGCGACAGAGGCATCTGTGGCTCCAAATGGAGCATGGCGGAGCATTCCAAGTAGGAGGGCGCGATGTATGATGCTGAGGTGAGGTTGCGGAGAACAGTAGACGATCGCCCATTACCCCTGGTCCATTGCACTTCTCTCTCTTTTCTTTGCAATGCGACTTCATCATGTTGGTGTATTCGCCTCTATTACCTGCCCTTCAATTCAAAAAATCAACAGAGCTGACAGTGGAGTTCCCAGACGTGACAAACAGGGGGCAGCGTATCACCATGGTGATCGCTAACCGCCGCGGACTCTAGCTGCCGTTAAATAGATAGCTCAGTTAGTCGTGCGCCTAGCGGTTCGGACGGGAACTGGGGGAGTGGACGGGGACGGGCTAGCTGGTTAGCATGCTAATTTCAGTGGAATATCTCTGCAACACAAAACATAGACATCGTAACGTCGGACCTGCCATTTCTTTGCATTCTGTTGGTAGTTTTAGCTAACGTTTTCATCTCACATTCTTACATATCGCCCCTCTAAGCCTTGTTTGTCGGCTAACTCAGCCACGGTGACAGAAGAAGAAGAAGTCCATACTCCACATAAAATAATACTACATCAATTCATAGGGCTTGAATACGGGCCTGACCAGTGCGCTGCACTCATGTATGATCTTGAAGGTAGATCACCAAAATTGGGAATCAAAAGAAATTCCGATCTGAATACAGTAGGCGACAGAACAGAAGGAGGAGAGGTTGGGGGAGGAGAGGAGATCAGGAAGCTTGTTAGGGAAAGGCCAGCGAAAGGGGAGGAAGTGTGTGTTTGTGTGTGGGAAAGGGAGGGGGGGGTGTCGGAGGAACAATGGCCCAGCCAGGGTGCAGTGATCCAGGCAAGCCCAAGCTGTCGCCTGGCCCCTGCTCCATATGCACTATTTAAACAGCATGTATGTGTATGCACGCTCGCACACACACACACACACAAACACACACGGTCTGACGTGCCTCCATCACTTTGCATACTGTATTTTCACTCTCCCACTGTGTGTGTGTGTGTGTGTGTGTTAATGTATGCTCTTGCACATTTGCCCACCAGAGTCGCTCGAGTGAAATAGAGATAGGTGAGAGGGAGGTTTGTGTGTAAAGTATGAGTGTGTGTGTGTGTGTGTGAGAGAGAGAGAGAGAAAGATTTAGCGTTGCCAGCATTAGTGCATGACATGTGGGCGGATATTGAAGATGTTATTAGTATCACATTTACAGGCCTTATAAAACTGCCACAGAGCTGGGTGCTTTTCATACATCTTCAGCCGATACGTGTCGCGCTGTCATTCGTGTTGCGCTCCCAGCAGCTGCTCGGATGATCCCTCAATGATAACGCAGTCATTACGCGCCGTCTCATTTCTCCGTCCCGTTTAACCTTCCCGCCGTGCCTCGGTCAAAAATTGGCCAATTTCGTATATCTTACTTTTCGTAATTAATGTCTTGTTTTTGTCGCCGTCCGATTGCCATGATGTTTCCGGACGTTCTTCACGCCCAGTGTTCACAGATGTTAAAATTAATGATCACCACAATTATAAAAAGATTTTATGTAATGTTTATATTACATTTCCAGCCAGGAGTTTTCACAGCCAGTCACAGCCACTCGTCAATTCATCCAGCGGTTCCTTCTTTCCCAGATATCCCACTTCTACTCCCTTCATTCACCTGTGATTGATGCTGATCTCTAGCTCCTCCACCTTTCCAACAGTCTGTGGTGGCACCGCATTAAGCGTGTAAACCGACTGTAGCTGTGAATATGGCACCTGATCTCGTTTTGGATCTCGGCCCCGACGAAAATGAGAAAGATCCACCCTGGCACCGCGAGGCGCTCCCCCTGAGGAGCTGCAGATGTCTCCGGAGATGTCTGCGGACGCTGGCCTCGGCCAGATTGGCGAGCGACACGGTGAGGATTTTATCTTTTTTTTTTTTGTTCAGGAACGACTCCACCCAAAGGGACAAAAACACAAAGACGCCAGGTCTGCATCCTGAGAGACGCGTCAACCAGCATCATAATAACAATCAATCATGAATGGTAAGTTTGGAGTTACTTAAAATACATCTAATTATCAGACAACGTTTCTTTTCTTTTTTTTTTTTTAAATCAGATTGCTGAAAAATGCAGTACTTTCTGCAAAGTCACTACTTACTAAAGTTATCAAGTACAGTACAATAAAAGTACAATATTTACCTCCAAAATGTAAAAAAAGGCTGAGTGGAAAAAAAGTAGCAGAAAATGGAAATACTCAAGTAAAGTACCTAAAAAAACTGTACTGTACAGTTACGTAAGTAAATGTACTCAATTACATTCCATCGCTAGCTATCACTATTACATTCTGCAAATCATTGCCATTTACTGTCACATAAACTTACAGCTTTTGACCTGAACTGCTCCTTCAACAAGCTAAATCAGGCTGTACGGGATACAGATGTAATCATCATGTGTGTTTTATCAATAAATCAAACACAGTAAAGGTATATTATTGTCAGTATGATGGGAATTATGATATGTGGCGCAGTCTCTGCTGGTATCTTCTTTGAAGTTTGGTTTAAACTCAATCAGTCAGCCAGAAGAGTCACTTCAAAATCCTGTCTCTTGGAATGTTAAAGGAATGGTTCACCCAAATTTACAGAACAACACATTTTCTCGCTAACTCTTACGGATATCCAGCGGTACAGTTTTGATAATGGAGTTGGAGATGAATGGGGTTCTGTTCGTGGCGCTCACACTATTGAAAACAATTCACTTTGAACTCAAACAAACAGTTCACGAGTGCAGTGAGAGTACAGTGTGGGTTTCCTCCGGAGCTACCTTCCAGCTGAACCTGTTTAAAGTGGTCTGGGCAGAGCAACAGACGTGTTGGCTCGGTTCAGACATGGCCGCTGTCCATGGTGCTGAATCTGGGGCCGCGCTGCCTGGCCGTATCGAACATACATTAGACTCTGTTGTTCCAGGTCTTTGTCACTTAGTCTTGGAGGCACTGACTGCCAAGCTCCCTCCACTCCAGTCGGCCTTCGTTAAACGGGTTATCTGTTACTTCCCCTCTCTGGCAGTACATTTTCTGGTTTTGCGTTGATCTGAGCAAAGAGGTAACGTATTTTAAACCAGAAATCACATGTGAGGTGTGCACTGTATGTCCAGTGAAGCAACACAACTCATTATGATATAAATTAAGCAGGTTCTTGATGTCATTTTAAGTTAAGTTTCTACT
This sequence comes from Lagodon rhomboides, assembly GCA_039737535.1. NCBI lineage: Eukaryota > Metazoa > Chordata > Actinopteri > Spariformes > Sparidae > Lagodon > Lagodon rhomboides. Next base: position 19,859,480 of record CM077799.1, on the reverse strand, counting down.
GAAAAAAGTTGGAAGTATCCAACACCACAGGGAGTTTTATCACAGGTAAGATCTTCCATGGCAGTTCACTGTGAAAAAAGGAGCCTTCTATCGCGTCTGCCATTGTCTGCGAGTCGCTCATCTCTGCTGAAGGGGGACATGGCCCTGCCGGCTCCATTAGCTCCGACAGGAGGAATAAAACAAAACGAGGGCAATCGCCGAGCTTTAAAAAAAGACGAGGTGACGATGCTTACGTAACAACAGATCATCAAAATAAAAATGTCTTTAAAGGTGCACCGTGGAGGTTTGGGGAAGAGGAAGATCTTCACTGACTGATTCTCCTCATGGTCCAACAGACTAAATAACCAAACTCTCTTCATGACTGAACAAACAAACGGACCTCAAAGGACAACACGATTTCATACTGTTTTATTTTGTTTATATGTGGCGGACCCCGCCACCTTTTCTAGCTTTAAACCTCGTGTTCCTCTGAGAAACTGAGGTCAGAGTTTGTATTATGACCTCATTAATACTGTAAACAGTTTGAATGTCTAACACAGTGCGCCTTTAATATGTTCTATAGTTTCCTTATGGGCTGTTTTCTTTTTATAAAACTCCATCACATTACTTTACTAAACTTCCTTTTCAGGATGTCCGACCCCCTTTAATCCACATGCCAACCGAAGAGACGGTCGCTGTTTGTGAGTCCAGAGTTCTGGACCAGAAAAAAAAAGTAGAATACTGAAGGAAATTGCTCAACATGCCACAGATGGCTGCTCTGGGAATAAAAATAATCGAGGTCGCCGCTGCCGTGTGTGTTACATCCCGTTTGATGGCAGCGGCGGGAGTTTGTTTTTTGAGGTGCGTGCGCGCGCTCCCTCTTTCTCTCTCTCTCCCTCTCTCGGCACGCACGCGCACACACACTGCATGCTCAACAGATGGGTAGAAGAGAGAGAACGAGAGGAGAGAGGAGGAGGAGAGAGGAGAGAGAGGAGGAGGAGAGAGAGGAGGAGGACGCTCGGAGCCTCCTTTGCACTCCCGTTGCCGCGTCCCGCTTGTCATTCCCGTTCAGCGTCACCGGAGCCACCTGCTCTCTACCAAAGGAGGGGGACACAAGGCCAGAACCGTTCACCGAGACTCGATAACACACACTCACACACACACACACACACTTATCATTTCATCCATACCTCGGACTGGACTGGGAGGAGGTTTGGTAACAAGTAGCGGCACTGCGGCAGACGGAGGCGCCCGCAAATAAAAAAAAAAAATCGGACTTCAGTGCGCGATCAGGTAGCTTTCAAAGGGCTTTCTGTTGCGTGCCGAGATGCCAGCAAGTCAAGCACCCACCCACCCCCCCCTCTCTCTCTCTCTCTCTCTCTCTCTCAATCCCCGGCGTCTCTGGCACATCCTGGCATCTCTTTAGCATTCAACGGGGAGAAAAGGCACCCACTCTCCCACGCACCTACACACACACACACACACACACATACAGAGGAGAAAACATCAGCCCTCTAACCTATAACCGGCTGTGCGTGAAGCAGGCCCTCCTCCCGCCAAGAATCATCTCCAGCCGTTGGGGGCACTGTCAAAGAAGCTCCGGGGGAGCTCTGTCTGTCTCTCACTGATGTTCATCCTTAAACCCAAAAATGGCATCAGTGGAAAACCCCCCTCATCGGAGGGGGAGAGAGGACACCATCGTAGTGTGTGTGTGTGTGTGTGTGTGTGTGTGTGCGGACGTGAGCATGTGAATGCGTTGAGAGAAGGTGGATATAGAAAAAAAAAAAAAGGAAAAAGTGTCCGTGCGCACAATGTGCCGTGTGTGCGTGAGTGTTCCCGAGTGTGTGTGTGTGTGTGTGTGTGTGCTTCTCTTGGCCACTGCGCAAAGTTACAGATCTGCCAGCGGCTTCCGAGGCGCCCATACAGCTCTCTGTGTCCCCTCACGGAGGGATTCAGCATTCAGGAGGCTGCTGCCGCCGTCCACCTGTGATCAACCGACGGGGCTGTAACATTCAGCTGCTCGGGGCTGGATTCGGGCTACTTCCGCTCAGGTTGACGGATCGCACAGATCACACACACACACACACACACACGCACACACACACACACCACTTCGGTCTTGAGTGAAAGTGTCGAAAACGAGGGTCCAGTCGCTACCCCAGTGCCCACTGCCCCCCCCTCACCCACCCACCCCAGCTCCAGTCTATGCGTCATTAAGACTGTTTAAACGCTCTGATCTTTCCACAAGGGTGTCCAGAATGAAATAAATAAATAAATGAGCCGGCAGACTACATGGCGCAAAGAAACCATTCCAGCGCTCGTTCACAGAGATGTTGAGTTAAACGGATTTAGAAAAAAAAAAAAAAAAATGCGTTACCTGATCGCTGTCAGCAGTAGTTATTTGATGCGGCGGCTATTCCCCGATCGGTTCCGTGGATACAAATTAAGTTTCCCATCCATGGCACGTCTCAGATGGAGAGGGGAGACTATCATTCATTCACCCTCCTCGCTGCTGCTGCTGCTGCTGCCGCCGCCGCCGCTGCTGCTGATGCTGATGCGCGGAATCTTCTTCTTCCCACCAAATGTTTCTCTGCGAGGCATTCCACTTCTGCGCCTCCGAAACGGACCCCGACAAACAAGAAGCGTGGTGCAAAAAATAAATAAATAAATAATCAAATAAATAAATAAATAAATCAACACAAGGAGGGATCGCTAAGGACGCGAAATCATAAAGTGGCCATAGATGGAGCGGGAGGAAAGAACAGAAGAAGAAGAGCGTGGGAAAAAAAGGCAATTGGGAAAAAAATTAAAGAATGAAGAGAAGAAGAAGGAGGAGGAGGAGGAGGGACGTCGCTTTTTGTAGATGTCCAGTTTAGTAGCAAAAAAAAAAAAAGGGAGAAAAATAAATCCACGTCATATAATCTCCATGGCTTTGCGCATATGGGCACGCTGTATATTCCAATGCAACGAGGGAGGACGCGCTCACAGGCAGCAGCGCCGCAGCAGCAGGGGCAGAGTGGGAGAACGGGCTCTTCTTCTGCTGATGCGCGGTACTCCAAGTCCAAGGAAGCTCTTCATCTGAAGCAGATTCAAACACACACACACACGGAGAGAGAGAGAGAGAGAGAGAGAGAGAGAGAGAGAGTGAGAGCGAGAGAGGGTGGTGAGAAGAAGAAGAAGGAGAAGGAGAAGAAGAAGAAGAAAAATCTTACTCCGTTCACTGCCCCTGTTCTCTGCTCTTCCCTGTCAGAGGCTGAGCTGTGTCTGCGGCTCTCGCCTGCTCTGGCATTCGGGACAGGTATCCACAGGCAGCGGCTCACAGTCGGGCATCTGGCTCCCCTGCAGTCGCTTCGCAAGCGGAGGACGGAGATGCGCGCCCTCGCTGCCCTCCGCCGGGGATCCGTCAGGCGCGTTCACGACTCCCTTCCCCTCCCCTCCCCTCCCCTCCCGTCCCCTGCCCTCCCTCTCCTCCTACCCCGTTACCATCGCCTGGCGTGACGTCAGCGCGCGCAGTTTCCAAACACAGAAAGTGCAGAAATGATGATACATTCCCATAGTTTTTTTTATTGATTAAAGGAGGATTCCACTTTTCTTTAACGTGGGCCAGTGACTGTATCTCCCAGTGTATAGGAGCTCTACAGCTGTTATCACAATGAAATGCTAAAACACTTCTTATTAAATTAAATTATTATTATTTTTCCAAACTAGCACCCATCTTTTTTAAATAATCACCCATTTTTAAAAAAAAAAAAACGTTTGGGCTCAATGAAGTCCTCTCTGACTCCTCTATTAGAAGCTAAACAGCTACATTTCACTGAAAAGTACAACTCTCAAACTTTATAGGTGCAATATTAAGAACTGGCCACCTAAGTAAAACGTATCACCAGAGTAACCGCTAATACCTGCTGACTAATACCTCCTGCTAACTGCCGTTAGCTTGTTAGCTCAGACGGTGGTGCAGTTAGCGGTTCGGACCAGGGGGTTGTTCATTTGTACACGACAGGCACAGCTTTGGACCGGGGCAGGGCTAGCAAGTTAGCACGCTGACTTCAGTAGATACCTCTGCATCACAATACATAGACAACTAGCAATGATTAGCACAATTTTAGCAAAACATTCAACAATTCTGACACTTTTCTTTACATATTGCCCCTTTAAAGATGCAATATGTGAGAATTAGCCACCTGTCGAGGTCATACACCAGAGCGGTGTAAGTCTAAATGTAGCGGCCGTTAGCTAGTTAGCCGTGCGGTTAGCGGACCAGGCGGTGAGCACGGAGCACCTGTGAAGTGTTCGTGCGTACGCTGCTAGCACGGGAGCTTTGGACGGGGACCGGGCTAGCTGGTTAGCATGCTAACTTCAGTTGATATCTCTTCACGCCCAAACTCTTATTCCTTCACATTCTCTGGAAAATGTTTTAAACTAAAATTCCAACATGTTGCACCTTTAATGTTTTCACGGCTTTGGTATCAGATGTCATAGAACAGGTTCTCTATACAGTAGATGATGTGATTAGGCTTTGGAGCACCTTACTGCATATATTTGCATATGTATGAGTCAAAGTGGTGGGACATTAGTCAGCTCAAGTGCTTCTTTTGAAGGCTTGGAGGTGGAGGAGGAGCTGTAGCAGTGCAGCTCTTCTAGTGCAGACAGATTACCAACCATCCATATAATCATCCATCATCCAGTTTGCGGTCTTCTTACAGTCCCGTAACCAGTCATCCATTTCCAGGCAGAATTAGAGTTATTAAATTACTCGTATTCTTTGATTGCTATACTCTGAATGTAAGATTTCAGCCCCATCTCTTGGCTGGAGGCTTGAGGACGGAGTTTGCCGGACGAACAGTCAACAACTAAGTGCTACATTCGCAGCCGAACGCGGGGAGAGCGGCGAGGAAATGAAGTCCGTATCTCTGAAGACAAAAGTGGATGGTATTACTTTCGCAACCCAGAAATTGCTCACCAATGGGCCCGGTGAACACAGCGGCTGATAGAGGAAATGGAGGCTATCACAGGACTGTGTCTGCCAGATTACAGCATGTCAGAGACTGTATATTAACTAAACCGGCAGGTACTGCGAGTCCATGAATTATCCTTAAAAGTGAGGGAACATTTCTCTTTATTACAGCACTTTATGTGACTCAAACATCGTTAGGTTCCCTTCGCCGCTACTTATTTATATGTAAATAGGCTTTGTTTTTAGCCTTTTTTTTTTTCATCAGTAATAAACTTTGTGTTCTAACTTGCTGCAAGACTTCCAGCCAAGAGATCACATTTTCATTTGCCTAATGATGATTTTTTGTGTGTCCGGTTAATTAGAATATTAACACTGTGGTATAAAAATTGAATGTTCCTGCACCATCTGTCAGTATCAGGACAGAATGCACGTGTTCCAGTGTCTTTACACCGCTCGAGTTTATTTAAAAAAAAAAAAAAAAAAGAAACAAGTTATTTTCCCGGATGTACAATTTGTCAAAAGATCTGCCAATGATAATTTTTCCTCTCCTCCACAGCTCTCGCAAATGACTTTCTATGAACACTTTGCTATCCGCCTGAGAGGATTCTGCCGAGAATCAAATTTGTGGCCTCCCAAATTGGACCAAATGAAAGCACAAAGCAGATCAGAAGGGAGACTGTCTGCGGCGGTGATAATCATGCTCATTTATTAGCATTAGAACATGCCATCGCAACTAATTCTGCGGCTACATTCATTGACGGAAAAATTTCTCCACTCGCCACCTCCAATTCACTTACTGACTGATAGCAATCTCTCCTCGCAATTTATCATTTCCCATGACTAATTGGAAAAGGGATAAGGTGAACGGCTCTAACAGGAGGCGCGCTGCAGACGATGCGGAGATGTCCGCCTCCCCCTCCGTCGCCAGTGTTCAGCGCTGTTTGTAAACATCGCTCAAACATGACACCTTCACATCAAGACACCATGACATCAGTGTCTCTGAAAGGATATGTATGTACTGACGCTGCTGGATGTCTTTAAGGGGACATACGGCTGCGTTCACAGCAACAAAAATGGGACATTGTTGACAGAAAGTTGTGACAATCCTCTGTCATGTTGGTAGCATGATATTCTCTTTTATGTTGAAAGTCTCTCCTTGTGTGTCTTTCCACTTCCTGTCTTTGTCTTCTTCCCATCCATATTCTGTGTACACCTGTGTTCCTGTGTGTTTCCTCCAGTCTTTTGTTGGTTCGTCAGTCCAGTCCCCAGTCCTGCGTTGCTCCTTGTGTGTCCTCTGTGCTCCCGCTCTGTTTCCTGTTGTTTTTTTTGGTTGGCTGTTTCCCTTTTAGCTTTTCTTGGACTCTCTTCGGCCTGGTTTTGTCCCCTGCCCTTTTGGTTGGCAGTCTTTTTTGTCGCCCGGTTTTTTTCCAGCTTACGTTAATATAAAGCTCCTGTTTTGCTGAAGAGATAACAATTTTAGGCCGAAACCTGATCTTTTTTTTTGGCCTTTATGGCTTTATTAATAGAACAGCTTGAAGACATGACAGGAAACAGGATGAGAGAGCAAAGGGCCCCAGGCCAGGACTCCAACCTGGGTCTGCTGCAGTGAGGACAAAGCCTCTGTACATGGGACGCCCGCTCTACCAACTGAGCTAAATGGCATCCCCTGATCTTTCTTTTTAACCCTAAACAAGTGGTTTTTGTGCCTAGACCTAGCCAGACCTGAAGAGCAGTGTTGTCACAGCATAAAATATGTCATGATCTGTTTGGGTTCCTGTTATTTTTACCATTTTATTTTGAAGTTTCACCCTTACGACATGTTTTGCTTTTCATTTTCTCCTATTGTGTCACTTCCCGCCCCTTTTTCTGTGTTGATGGTTAATCAGCCCTTGTGTGTGCGTAAGCCTGGTTCGTCCTGTGTTTCCCGTATGTTATCCTCCTGTGTGTTTCACCTTCCAATGTCTTCCAGTGTCTTTCCTCCCCGCTTTCCCCATGGTATGTTTCTGGTTTTCCTGTTCCTCGTGCTTTTACTGGTTTGAACTTTGCTTTCGGTTGTACTTTGTTCAGCCTTTTCTGTTGCTACTTTGTTTTTAATTTATTTTTTATCCTTGCACTGCTTGGTTTTTGTATTATTTCAGCTTTTGGTTAAATAAAGCTCACCTTGTGTTCTCTATCCTGCCTCCTCCTGAGGGTCTTGCATTTGGGTTCTCGACCTTATTACCAAAACGTAACAAAATAGAAAGAAACGTAACGTTGTAACATGTCCACGGTTGGTAGGATTGTACTTTGCCAACGTTTATTCTAACGAAAGGGTTGAGTACAAAGCTATAAATGATTTTTAATGGGATACATTCATTGATATGGGAATCCCTTTAAATATGTTTTAAGAGCGCTCCTCGTGGACTTATTTCATCGAGCTCATTGCCTGAACCTGGTGAATGGGACTCCTGCTATTGAAATTACAAGTGTAGCGTTGCGCCTACAGTATGAACCCCTATTGTTGGATTATGGCTCCACTGTCGCTACCACAAATAAAGATCACATCACATGATTCTGTCCAGGGGTGCCCCATCGAATCCGAGTTTTGCTTTTAGATTTTACAGAAAGCGTAAACCCGTGACAAAAATAGTCACACAGTATGTCATTGTGTTACTCGTGGATGAAATTATTTCCTCAAGGTCCCCACTCTGAGAACCACTGTCGGTTGTTGGCCTGTGAAGCCCATTCAGACACTGGGCTTTGGCGATGAATGGCTACTCTCACTATACTCCTTGGTCATACTGGCCGCCATTGGCCTTGTGACATCTGATGAACAGGAATCCGAAGAAAAGTCGCATAATGAGCTGAATGTTGGAAAGGAATGCAGAGTGCAGCAAGTTTTGTCGCAATTCAAGCGCCACGGAGAGCTCATTGAAGCTTAGCTTTTAGTGTGACACAGACGCACACACGCACGCACATGCACACACACACGCACACACACAGAGACAAAGTAGCGCTCACATCATTTACCAAACCCTTAGAAGATTTCAGCACCATGGAGAGCTCCATCAGTAGCTCTCTGGAGGCTTCTTACAAGCGTATGAGCGTCGATAGACACACACACACACACACACACACACACACACACACGCTCAAACTCACACACACTATAACTGGTTTAGCCAGTTTCAGGACAGCGCAGAGATTTAGAGCTTCTTTGTCAAAGATATTTAAGTGATTCCGTTTCAATAAACCAAAGAGAATATTTCCCAAAACATAAATTCTGCACTTTTCCCCATGAACATAAAGTAGATGAAAAAAACAAACACAGCTGTTTTTTTTTTCAAATATCTGCATTGGATATTAAGATTATTATTATTTTTTTAAATGTAAGCCCTTTTGCACAACCATACCATCCTGTTCCTTAGCTCTGGATCAACAGATGACCTCGTCTCTCATACGCAGAAGATATTTTATGACTTTTTACACCAGACCTTGACTATTGTCAAGCGTTTCTGAGTAACTGTGAGAAAATGATCTTTTCTGAGGTTTGCCTTTTGATTGTAAGGACAGAACCTAAGTTTTTCCCCAGCTTGATTCGCTGATTAAATAAAATTACTTAAATGAATGACCACCTTTCTCAGTTATCTGCGTTCGTCTTTGCAGTGTTAACAGTTCCGCGGCACTGGAGCTGACCTGCACCTCTGGTGGCCATGCTTCAGGGAGCAGCTAGGTCAAGCGTTTTTTCTTTATTGTCCATGCAGCTGCATAACATACATGCACCATGCCATGTATGTGCACGTATATACCGTGTACGGGACCCCTTGACCTGATTAGGAGACAGCTGCTGTGGCCAGAGGGAGTGTTCCTGTGCAGACACTGTAAGAGGACAGGAGAAGAAAATCTCCAAAGCTGGATTATGACATCAGTGAGGATGGAGAGAGAGGATCTGCGCGTTTATGGATTCTGGATGACTACCTGCGCAAATAAACACATTTCATTGCCCATTTCCTCATTTGCCGCCGTGGAAAATAACCCATTGCTTTGATTTTGCTGTTATCGTTTCAGAGATTGCGTGTTAGCGAGAACAATACTGTAAGCGCCCTCCTTGGTGACAGCTATTAAGACTTAATACGTGCTAATGTATAGTTCTCGGTTTTTGCGCGCAGCCTTAATACTCACATTAAATGTAGAGAGCCGAAAGGCACGCAGATACCCACAAGTCCACTGCTGGGCCCCCTAATCAAAACAACTCATTTTCCACTCTTTCTCTCTGTAATTTTTAAAATGCCTGCCTTGTCGGAAAATTGTATTTCCCCCACGTTTGATTAATTTGGTCGAGGCTAAGTGGCCCCTGAACAATGGTGTGTTTGATTCGCTTCCCTTGAATCGCGGGAAGCAAGGACAAGCCGGAGCTCCGGGGTTCCGCTCGTTTTTTTCACATCCCCCTTTTCGGCTCGGCTGGCTTCAGGAAAAAGAGTGAACCCGCTTCAATCGCGGCCACTTTGACGACTTGCTAAACGTCCATGGACAGATGTATATTTCATTGAACTGGTATTTCACTCGAGTTGTATCTCCCCGCAGGACCTCGGCGTCGTCTGTGAACCATCAAATGCTTGAATGTCCATACTTATTACTTGCCTTTAGCATTTATTCTCTCCCTTTCTGATCCCTGTTTGCAGGATAATCGCTTTGAACTTTGCCAGCGCAACTTCAATCACCAATAGCGCGTGCACCCGTGATGTTTTCCACTGTACGACTTTTGGCGTTCGCGCTTCCCGGAGATGCGCCCCGGTAATCCCCTCTCCTCTGCGTTAATGCATCTCTTCTCTGCTTACATTTCGAATCAAGACGGAGCGGAGCGTTGTGCTCGGGGGATGTCATGTTGCAGAAAATACAAGCCCGGAAACACCTGAATAAAACATCCCGTAACGTCCTTTTATTGGCTCCGCTCTCTTCTCTCTATTTTTTTTTCGGTACAATGTGCACGTGTGCTTGTATGAGCGTAGAGAAATGCATGCTTGCACATGTGTGTGTTTGTATGCGTCCATTATCATGAACGCCAGCATCAAATCAGATGTGTACGTGCCTGCGTGTGTGTGTGTGTGTGTCTCATTGCTCAGCCTACTGAATCCCTGGTGGGGTCGGAGCTCGGAAAAAAGCAGTGGTCCATGAAGCTAACTAGAGTTCCTCCCTGATCAAATGTGACAATTATGATAGTGCTCCTTGGTACAAAACTCCCTTCTGGCTCCCCCCCTCATCCATTCCATCCTCCTCTCTCCTAATGCCACCTCCTCTTTCCATCTTTTAGTTTGCTACCCTTTTTCTCTAACACGCAGCCGGTACTCTGCATTCACCAAATTGGTGTTTTTACCCTGGCCACTCAAAACCAATATTTCAGTCCTTCTCATATCCCCCTTAACTAATTCACGCTCGAACTTTTCTCGGCCGGCGTTTATCTTCAGCTAAGTTTTAAGCCTTTTTCATCTCTCAAGGGCCAATTTGTGGCGAGCAAATATTCTTAAATGCAGATGTACTCAAACGATTCATCCGCGCACATAAATACTGATAAAGTAAGGAAAGAGTTGAAATAAAGGATCAACCCACACATCCAACACCTGCACATTACGCCAAAAAGTGCGTTTATTAATCTACACACAAGTTAAACTGACTCTCTTGAAATAAGACACACGTGCTGGCTTGGACTCGGCACGGCAGGGATTTGCATCTCCATTACAATTTCCTAATAGTTCTTCACAAAGAACAAACCCTTGTCGTTTTTGGCGTGAATGTTCTCCATCAGGTAAAAGAAGTCATTTGTCCCACATACAAAGCTCTGCTAATTCAGTGGTAAACACATTTCATGTCTTTTAAATTCTTACTATGTATAATATAAAAGTCACCCTTTATTTATTTATTTAGTCAACTTTTTAAAATTCTTTTATTATGAAGCAGCAAAAATCTGGAAATGGTTTTCATCAGCAGTATCTCGACGCTACTCCCAAAACAGCTGAGAGCGAACATGATGAAACGGTGAGATAAAGCAGATGTCTGGAAGTACAAACAGGGACCAAACCAGAGATTCAGTTAGAAGTTACCAAATTACTGAGAGGCGAATACACAGAGACTTTTAAAACACGTCTCTCTCTGGTCTCCTGCACAGACGTGAGTCTCTCAGCATATGCTTGTTAGAGGGGGAGCAGCGGGGTCGCCGGAGATGGTCCATCTCGGGCGTGGCTCGGCACAACTTGGCACGCCTGAACTGGTAACGGAAATGCAAATCGGCCCGGCATGGTTTGACAATGGAAGAGCCCCAGTTGACAACGCCTCTATGCTGGTGATAAGCGGGTAAAGTGTGAAGTACGTGTCATGTCTACCATTTCCACAATCTTGGTTTTGCATGCTGACATTTACTGATTAGCACTGATGGGACTCTCAATAGATTTGCAGGTATATAGCTGGTAGTTGGTGCTTTTCCATCACCATCATTTCAACTCGCAACCAAAACCCAGCTAGAGCAAGCCACTGTGGTTGAGTGGGTTAGACATGGGACTCTAACTCAATGGACTTGGGATCAAGTCTTGTTTGGAACATATTATTATACCATTCACTCATTATTTTTTAAATTCACTTGTTATTTTTCTGTGTCTTTACAGTTTTCTGTCGGTATAGGCTTAGGAAAACATGGTTTATGTTAAAATAGGTCCTTTCACAACCTTAAACACGCTTCATCTTTTCCTATATGCATATTTTTCTGGTATTTTCCACTGAATCGATGAGCTGTGACATAACATAACATGATTGGTCAGTCTTAGTGACATTATTATGTCACAGGGACAGCACCAACGCGGTGAATTCAGATTGTGCACATTGTCGCGTATCAGTATTCCGCAATTTTGACCTGTGGCACGAGGTAAAAGAGGTTCAGAGGATTACAGCTCATCCTGAGCATGATATGAATGTGTCTCGTGGAATTCACTGTGTTGACATTTGAGTCGAAATCACAAATGTCAATCTCACGGCGGCCCATGAGGAGAAAAAAAGAGATCATCGAAAGCATTAGGATGTTGTCTGTTCACCTGGGATACGTGTCAAAAATATTTCTGGAGCTATTAGCCATACACGTCATGCTCAGGGTGGGAAGCTCGAACGCTTGGGTGATGCTTGGTATTGCACTGAGCGCGACAACAGAGGAAAATGGCTGCCAGGTGAATATGGTCTATGGCACTAGCATGGTTAAAATTTAGATTTCATAGGCAGGAAGTCAGACAGGAAGACCATTCTTATGCTTACTCTGTCTTTGTTTCTCACACCATCCTCACATTCACTCCTCTCACTCATGCTCACGCATTCATGCTGCTGTTTTGCGCTGGCCCTCCCCACCTCCACCTCCCATCTGTTTTAGAAGAATCATCAAGCACTACCACCACCACCACCGGTGTCTGGACTCCACAGGGGGGATTCTTTTTGCTGTTGCTGCTCAGAACAGACGCCCTTCGATCACGAAATCTCCCCTTATAGAGTCTGAATGGGAAAGACTTTCTGACGAGACTCATTAACACCTCGTCATCTGCTGCATGACATCACAAATGATCTGCTGTAATGAACATTTTCCTTACTTCATTCGACAGTCTCTCCTGATTGAACTGCATTTTCTTTCAACCTCGATCTGTCCTCAAACGCAGCTCCCAAATATTTGTCGGCCTGGATGAGGTGAACACATGGTTGACTGTCGGAAGACTGGCTTCGCTCTTAATCTAAGAAAGATCTGTCTCAACAGTCCACAAATTCTTTTATAATGGGCCCATTTAATTGATCTGACTGACTGAGAAGAGGCACCACAATGCCGCAGTCAGCTAGTTTTACAATATGGTGATTTTTATATTTGAATATAAGGAGGGAAGACATAACTGCGCAATGAGCCAGTGCATGTACAGAGGGACCCAAGTGCTTAAATCTCAAAATGTATCAACAAACTTTATTCTCGTGGCCCTAATCTGTAACTTTTTGCCTCACCGTGCCCTTTAATCGCTGTCTCGTGAGAACATTCAGAGCTGACTGCGGTCCTGATGGTGAGTCAACAAAGTCAGCCTCATCAAAAAAGCACCCAGGTTTCATTTCCTCCATGCTATAAATCACACTCACGCGAGGTAACATGTAGTGAGCGGTGCATTCCCACATACCGACACGCAAGCCGTCCTTCACCTTCAGCTCCGGTGTTAAATTTCAGGATTATCTGAGGGAGAAAATCCTTTCCATCATCTGACAGTGACTGATCACAGGCCGACCGTGACCCCCTCCCTCGGCCCACCCACGGTATAACTTCTCCGTGGTCATCTCGGTCCGTCTATCCCTTTCCCCCCTCGCTCCTCCTCGCAGGCATCTATCACCTCTCCCCGGCCTTCTTCTCATATATCTCCCCTGGTCTCTCCATCTCATCTCTCTGTCTGTTCCATTCATCCCATCTCTCCAGCCCCCCCCTGCCCATACATTTAAGAGCAGCTGAAGCCCACAGCAGACCATACTTTGTTGCCCCATCCATCATGACTGACTGTAGGCCAAACAGGTCCGGGAAAAAGAAAAAAAAAAAAAGAAACTATGATTTAAGTCTACCTTGCTCTTGGCTGGGCGGACTGCTCTGCGGCGCCCCGGCTTATTCTTAGATCTGAAAAACTATGAAAGAAGTAATTTAGTCGGAAGTTTCAAGTTCAGCTATTATAGCCGACTATCGGATTCTTCAGGCGCGCTCGCAACTGTTTGTATAATTCTGATTTTCTCCATTGATTGGGAAGAACAATCAATCAAGACAAACATTTTCACGCCCCCCCCCTCTTGAAAATGTTAATTAGAAACATGAACTGAGAGTGAGTTTGTTTGTTAAATGTCTCCTTGAACAAACAGCTGAATGCATGTTCTGCATGATGCGTGGACAAAATAAACAGCCGCGCAGCAGCGACTACAGTAGCTGACTCGACCGTGTTGGATTGAAGGACGTCTTCTGTGCATGATTTATGTCTGGTAGAGGAATAAGTGTGTTTAATCATTAAACATCTCTCTACCATGGAATCTAAGAATCAATTCTGACTGGCTTGGAAGCAGAATCAATGGTATAAATACATGAAAAGTCTTGGCATGTGGCCTTCAGGATGGCCCAGCCTCGTGGAGCATAAAAAGCTGGGAGTCCTTGAATAAGCAGCTACTGAAACACCCTTTAAGATCATCTCACTCTATTTTTCAAGCTTGAACACCCCCTTCACAATTTCCTCCTCAAATGCCCCAGTGTTGCCCTCCTGGTAAAAAATCTGATGAACATGGTGAAAGGCGGCCATCACCCTTACTTTTTTTTCTCTGGGATGTGAGCAGTTTGCTTCACAAGGCATTGTGAGATTCGAGGTGATACAGGACTGACCAACAATGCCAAAAACTTCATTGGCATATGGCTGTTGTACGTCCCTTGTGTCCGAGGTGACATACACAAAGAAAAATGAAGTGCTGTGTGGCACAAAGTCACACACATTGTTAGAAAATATATTAAGAGACATGCGAACAAGGAACAACTTGCAAGAGTTGACATGGCCACAGTATCCCTCCCACGACCTCAAGCCAGCATGGTTTAGATGTTTCCTGCCATTTTATGCCTCGTTGTTACATTTGATGATCGCACAGAATTCATAGAACAGTAGTTATGCACGTAACTATCATATTAACAGCCATTACAACTGGCATACAAGATGTGTTTCTTTATTACCAATGGAAACTAAAAGCAGTGGGTCTCCACCTCAGAGCTGTTCCAACTGCTAGCATAACAAGGTTCAGTGGGATTTAATTGTCATTATACAACACAGGGTTGCATTACAAAAGTTTTTAATTTGCATATGTTAGCATGTAAACAGTGGCAACAGGATGTTGATGATAATAAGGATGGCAGCTTCACTGTGACGCTCTAATCATAATTTAAGGGGAAATGAGGTGAGGACCCCAACGCAGACACACACGGGAGGCAGGGTTGGGGGGAAACCAAAAGCGAGCTTTAATATACACCAAGTTGAAATACAAAAACCAGGGGAACTAGATAAACCAAAACGAGTCACTAGGACAAAAACAAAGTAGCAACTAAAGGTACAAGTACAAATCTAAAGAGAAAACCTGAAACAAAAACTAGAAACATACCACACAGAAGGCATGAGGAGACACTGGAGGAAACACTGGGGAAGAAGCTGGGCGGCAAACACTGGGAGCGCAGACCAGAGTAACATGAAGACAGGCAGACAGACACCAGCTAACACAGGCTAACAAAAGCCAACACGGAGAACGTCGGGCACGGGAACGGGACATCATGGGGAACGACACACGGTTGAATGAAGCCACACGGAACGAACAGACAAAGACATGAGGGAAGACAAAGACTATGTACAGACACACTAATGATGGGACGAGGAACAGGCGGAGTAAGGAGGGACAAGGACAGGTGAGGAAATGAACGGAAAAACACTGGAGGGAGGAACTGAAAAGCTAGACATGACACAAGAGGGAAACATTTTCAAAATAAAACAGGAAACTAGAGAACATAAACTGGGATCATCACATTCACATTAAAATTTAACATCAGGTTAACACTGTCCATCGACTGACTGTTTGAGCACCAAGCATCAATGATGTAAACACAGAGTCCACCTCTCCTTGTCCCGCTGTAGTCCTGTCGAATCGGAACATGGTCTGCCCATCGAGTCCAACAAATTGATCTGGGATCTTGTGGTGGAGACAGGTCTCTGTAAAGATGGTGACAAAATGGTCTCTGATATCCCGTTGCCTCTTTTCATTTCGCTGCAACCGGACATCAGCCAATAGCAGCCAATAAATCCAGTCCAACAAAAATTTGGCAGAATCTTATAATCTGCTGTGTGCCACCATTGCTTCACGTTAGTTTAGCAAGGCTTTAGCCGATGCAGCAGAGGTGGAAGGTGACAGAACAGAGGATGGAAATAAGTGGCGGGAACCACCAAGCAACATAACAACAATAAACACTGTAATAGTAATATTACTGCTACTCTTTACTCTATAATATACTTCACAGTGTCCACACTGCTAATAGTTGACTGCTTAAATTTATATGTTGGGTGTGTGGGACTGTGAAATGGGGGATGACATGCCGGTGATCGACTGTCCAAGGGAACAAAGAATTTTCATGATTTTATGGGCTCTAGAAGACAAAAGTGCTTATGTTTTTCAATAAATGACATGTTGTAATGAATACTGTACAACCCAGAGTCCAGGATCATTCGACAGCAAAATAAAATGACTTTATTTAGTTGGTAATTCACCAACTCGAAACACTGGCCTTGGTTGCCTTTTTAAACATTAATAATTCCCCATAGAAGCAAAAACCTCACCAAAGTTCATCCAACTTCTTGTGCATCATAATAGTGGCATTTGCCTGTGACCCTCTCCTCGCCAGACGTGATCCTAATTGAGCATTTACGGCATATGAAATACGAGGCTTTGTTGCACTCCATCTCCACGAGGTGGGCAGAGTGCAGCAATGAATAAGAGCTGGCGTGACAGTAGTGATGACGGTTGATCCTGCCCTCCAGGAGATGAGTTAGCAATTTCATGCCTGCAGAAAACACCCATCACCATTAGAGAGCTACACTCACTGAAGAATTGCTGCCATTTCCATCATTTTGACAATACCAAAAGGGGATCAAGATGAGAGTGAGATTGCTTGGTCTGCTTGGATGGAGAGAGTTGGACTTTCATGGCGGTAGATGACAAATGCTGGATTCGTGGTGCTAAGTGACTAATACAGGTTTTGAGGGAGCAACTCTCTCTGTTGTTAAACTTTAATTTACAAGAGGATGAGAGCTAGATTCACGACCAAAGGAGAGATGACTGGACAACAAGGACTGGAGTAGCTTTCGCCATCCAATCAACCAATAAGCATCAACCACGTGTTACCTGCTACTCTTCCGTCTTATCCTCACTCTCCGTCTGTCTATTTTGCTCTTCCTTCCCTCTGCACTACTCTGTGTTTAGCCCCAAGACAGGTCTTCTATGGGCTCTTAACTAAATGGGATCTTCGCTGAGGCCATTGTTGAGAGCTGGGCCATGGCATAGACGGCACGCTCCAATAAGCACCGCAAACACTAAAAGGTAAAGGCCGTGGCCCATAGTCCCAAGGCTGTTTGTGATTGTGTGCGAGGGGGGAAGAAGGCAAGAGTGGCGAGGAAGACGAGCAGAAGCAATTATCAATGATGATACACATGTTGTACACTTTAGAGGTTTTTCAATGTATTCTGCCGCACAAATTTGATCGTTGGTTTAAATTTGTTTAAATGAGTGGTATCACGAACGCAATCAGCAGAATAAATGTTGGCAATGTATATTTCTACAAACCATATGTTCCAATCTGACCAATCTTCACATTTCTTTATGTTGCGACTTTACATTTATATCCCAAATCCCAAAAAAAGACCCAAATCACTCCAGGAACCATTGTATTATGTGTAGCAATGTCCAATAAACAAAAGCAGAGATCATCGCATCGCTTTTCTGTTCAATCAAAGCCTGAAATTGGGGGAAATTGCTTTATATCTTGCTTTTGTGCATGGTATATACAGATTAGTGTGCATCATCGAAGAAGACATTTAGTAATCTTACCGGCGGCGCAGTCAAAGTGATTTGGATTCCGTCAAAAATGATATCATTATTCCAGGTGTTGTCTCGTGATAATGACATAAATAACTTGTCATCACAGAAAGATGGAGGAGAAAATATGTTTGACCCGTGGCCGGGTTGCATAAATACCAATATAATGCGCGTGGCACGTACTGTGTCAATGTGAACGTATCAGTCGTTTGCAGAAACATTAACTGCAAACATCTTATTCTGGCAAGTGGGTTGAGTATATGGCAGTAATGAGCACAGGCTGCGCCAGTGGTACATTGGCACTTTGTCCATAGAAAGAACACAGCTTAAACGCTCCAGCTGCATGCACTGTTCTTAAAAGAAACTTCCATTTTAGCTCAGATTTAGCCTCTAACAGTCCATCCATAATTCATCCATGTGGTATCTTTTAATAGCCGGGCTCAAAAAGAGTTGCAGCGTGTGCTCAGTGACACAGAAAAGAAAAAACACATACTGCGCACACTGAATGCAATTCATACGCAATGTTCAGCCGATCATAAAATATTTAAAAGAATATGTTGCATGTTTTCTGCTGGTCAGACGGATGAATTCGATGAGGATAGCACACTGTCTCAACAGAAGTGGGACTTTCGTGACCTCACAAGCACCAGGAAAAAAACGAAGAAGAAAACCTGTCCAAACAGCACTGTCACATGGTGGTTGACTGCAGTAAAAATTAAATATTTACCATCCGCTTCTTTTTTTTTTTTTTTTTCCGTCTGGAAAGCAGTTTTAAGGCTGAAAGGTTTTGAAAGCCACTTGCTGCCTCTTTGTGTTTTCTCTTGCTTTAAGATACTGATTTTATGACACTACGCTAAAAATCTCTGCTGGCCCTGACCATACCAGACTGTGGCATATGTTGCAGTAGGGGAAGTGCATTTAACTTGTCAAACAGTGTGGGTATCATTAGTGTGTGTAGCGCACGCTTAAACTGAATTTCCAGAAAATCTGCGTAAAGAAAATGCTAATTAATGCGCGTTTCCATCCACTATCATTATGCAAAAATGAAGAGTTCAGCCCATTGAGATGAGAGGTTGATAAGCAATAACTCTCCAGTAGGTTTTACATTAAATCACTGCAGAAGAAGATGCCACAGCGGGTTGGTGTAATTAAAAAAAGTGCCAGTGAAACCTCAAATGGAGGAAACCTGTCAATTTAAAAGGTCTCATTCCCAGCTCGCCGTAGTCATAGTGATGCTTTGGGATGGCGACGGTCCCGACCTACAATCCCAAAGCATCAGTATTTGTATCGCACTTCAATGTGGTTTTGTTGATACATCAACCTTTCCACCTCAGCTAAGCATTGATACTTTTTTTTTTTACTATGTGTCAGCTTATGCAACACATTCTCACTTCCTACTTGTCAAATATGGCAGCTTGGTCTTAAGCTACAAACTGTGACTACACCTATGCCTACCATGCTAGCATCATTTATGAACGTAAAGAGTTCCACGGTCAAGTGAGCACTAGTATGTAATATGCAGTGTCTGGTTCGACTTTCTAAAAAAGGCTCTACAGTCAAGCTAGCAATAATACTTGATGTACAATGTCAGGTTAGACTTACAATATAAAGCTTGCTGGCAAACACAATGTCGGGCGCATAGATGACTTGGTTAGGTTCAGGAAAAAGGGAACACTTTGGGTAGAAAAATAACTACATTCAGTCTCATGACGTGTCAGGTGCATAGGTGACATAATCCGCCATGTAACACGAGTGATGTAAGTTGCCATGTCATTTATGCAACACAGTTCACAAACACGTCACTCTTGACACTCACCTCCAAAGGTGGCTTCCGTGTGTCGTGTCCTTTGGAGATTCAATCATGTTCTAGAGCTCAGTTTTTGCTTTTTCTGACATTTTATTTCATTCCCCGGGTTGGTAAAAAAAAAAAAAAAAGGAGCATCAAGGTTCACAATCCGGAACAGGCTTCACAGTAATTCACTGCCTCACAGGTCAGAGACACGTCAACACACTGGCTGCCACTAATTCCCAGTCAAGAACCCTTCCATCTGCTGTCGTTATTGCACGGAGAGGACAAAAACGCATCCCTAAAATGAAAATCACAGATCGCGACGTGGCACATATTGTGCATCACTACTTCATTTATGATATGCAGATGGGATTCCATTATTTTACATCTTTACACATATTAGATCAGTCAGCCATGTCATGAGTTCCCAAGACCCTTTTAGTCAGGCTTGGCTGTTTTGTAACTAACTTATACATTTGCTGTTATCTTGAACTTGATGAACTCGTTGCTGTATTTAAACAGTTTTTTTTTATGCGCTCCAGTATTCCATAAGTGCAGCGATCGCTGTGATTTTTCTTTCTCAATGAGCAGCGCCCCACCTGTTTCCCTCAGTCGCACACGTTTTGTTTACTTGTTGGTGTGATAAAAGCATCTGTTTTGTGACATTAAGTGGAGTTTTATGCCTCCGCGCCGTGTATTGATCAGCCTTGTGGGAGGCCGCTGGTGCAGCAGTGGAAACTTTTTTTTTTTTATTCACCGGAAAAAAAAAAGAGATTCATGTTTTTTTAATCCATACAAATGTCAGAAAAACAGAAAAGCAGAACATGAATCCCCTTCGCTGTGGCATGTGTTGCTGTCTGCCGTGCTGACTGCAGCATTTCTGCCGATATGTACACAAGGGCAAAATGAAAGAAACAGCTGAGTAAACTAAAGATATGAAATAGGGAGAAATGGGAAAGCAGACGGGGTTTCCTGCAGTGGTCTCCTGTAGGTCCACTCAGCCTCTTTAAAGCTAACTTTAATGGCAGTAAATACACACTGTTCTGGATATTATCGCTGCGGAGGATGTGGTTTTATCCTCCCAGTAGGGCTCCGGCAACTTAAAGAGCCTGTTACAGGCCACACTGGCTGTTCTAGCACTTTGTTGTTTCCCAATGCTCTAATTAAAGACTTAATTATATTATGTTTCCTTTAATTTTTGCTCAAGTCCCTCCACTTTTTAAGAATTACACAAACATCTTCTATTGGTGTCCCCAATGGTCCTTGTGATGTCGAAGCCAATGTCTAAACCAAATAATGATGTTTGTCTCCTCTCTGCTGTTTACTCAGATCAGCATTATTATCTTCACATCGCGCAGCACTGCTGATCCGAGGCTCGTTTGACCTTTTCATCTCTGTGCGACAACACAAATCAGGTGGGCGCCGTTAACTTGGGTTGTGTTTGTTTTGTTAATAATCTTAGCGGCTTCAGTGTTCTCATAAAACAAAATATGACTGGTAGGTGTCATGACATAACATCTCATACCTCTGCTCCGCTCTGTGAAGTCACACCTGAAGCAACCTCTTGTACACGCCCTGTAATTGCAGCATATGCTGCAGCCTAACAGCCTTTACAGCACAGCACACAGAGGAAAACAAGACTCACCACCTTAGCTTAGCGTGTTGGCATAGGTAACATTGCTAACCAGCGCTACGCACAGGTGGCCAGAATTATGTTGGCATTTTACATTCCCGCAAACCACAGATTTGTAAAATGTGCAAGTTTCATATACATCTTAACATTTTAACATGTCATATCACCTTCAGATGACACATTAGCTTACTTTCATGTCATTTCGAGGGGAGCATGTCTATGTTCCCCGGGTCCTATGTTCCCCTCTTTGTATGAGACTGGGGAACATAGGACCCTTTTTTAAAAAAAGGTAACAAGTGTTTTCAAAAAACTTGTTACTTTTTCCACCATTACTGAAAAATTCCATGGCAAATAGGCCTAACCTAACCCTAACCTAGGACCCTTTTTCAGAAAAAGGGTCCTATGCTCCCCGGTATGTATTGCTACAGGGGAACATAGGTCCCTTTTTGGGAAAAATGGGGAACATAGGGATGACCCCGTTTCGAGACAACGTTCAACAAAAAAGTGCAAAACATCTGGATGTTTTTAACAGAGACGACTGTTCGAGCGAAAATTTGTAAGCCAAAACATGAGGTTTTCTTACTGTGACCAAGTGGTTTTTGGGCTTAGGCCTAACCAGGCCTTGGTCACAGCATAACATTGAAAACGTAACATGAAGAAGTGTAAAGCTGCAACAAAAGGAAACTTAAAAAGGCTGGAACGTCTGTGTTGGTGCCTTCCATTAGTTTGTTAGCAGGCTCCATTTCTAAGCTAACGTTAGCTATTGTTGCTATCTGATAGTGGAGTGGAGAGACGCACCGAGATGAGGCGCTTCACTGAAATTAGAAAGTTCAGCAGCATTAAACTAACTGAACAAATCGTCCACAGGCTTGTGGCAGCTAAGAGAGATGGAGAGTCTCATTGTTCAAATCATGTCGAATCCACTCAAACAAGGCCAATTAAAAAGTGGGTTATACATGCAAATGGTTGCATTCCTGACTTGAAGTTTCACCATATCCGTGGTAGAAATGTACAGTGCACACATTTATTCTGACAGCTGGGTTGAGCACTAAGCACAAAACACAGCTGAGGCTGATGGGAACGTCACTGGTTTTGCAGGTGCTTCGTCACAAACCAAAGTATTGAACAAATTGACATTTCGACCTGCAAAAAGGTCAGCGGATCACCAGAGGTATTAGAATTCATCCTGAGGGAGAGATGAATGTGTGTACCCAATTCCATGGCAATCCATTCAATAAGTGTTGAGTCATTTTTACTAAATTCCACAAATGTCAACCTGCTGGTGGCTCTGGATGAAAAGTCAGGGGATCACCGAAGACATTAGATCCATCATCTGGATATTTGCACAAAGATTTTCATGGTAATAAATCCAATACTTGCTGAGACATTTTACTAAAAGCCAAAGATATCAATCTGCTGCTGAAAGCAGGACACTGTACCACCAAAGTCAGTAAGCTTCGTCGTTCAGGGAACATAAATGTCTGTACCAAATTGCATGGCAATCCATATAATAGCTGTCGAGGTGCTTCAGTCTAGACCAAAGTTGCGGGCCCGATCGGCCGCCATCTGCAGAGCCATGCTGTGAAAAACCCAGACAGTGGCAAAACAAACTCACCTAAAAGAAACTATGTGCTCTGCTCTTCTTGTTTTGTGCTTGCAGTCAATACGGAAAAAAACAGCTGGAGGCAGCAACATTATTTGACGTTGCGCAGGCGGAAAAGCTGTACTGCCAGATGATCTTGTAAGAAAAGGTCAAAAGGTACACTGACCATTTTTAGAGGGAAAGCGCGTGCTACCTGCATGTCATGAGAAGTGTAGAAAAAACCTGATACATTTTAATGAACAGCATGTATTCAAACAAACTGAGCTTTGTCTAAATGGACACCTCTGATAATTATCTACGTGCGGTCAGCACGGATTCAGCGTTTTTGATTTAGCAACGCTCCTCTATTGACACAAGATAGCAAAGGACAAGTAAAAACAAAGAGTAGACAGAGATAGCCGCCGGGCTGAAGGGTCATTACTGGATGAGTTTCGCTGGGTGGGAAAAACGCAACATGAATAAATGAACAGGTTTGTTGATAAAAATCAACCTGGGCAAAGGCTGCCTGCTAGTGCAGCAGAAGCTACACTGTACTCATTAGTGTCCACACTGATTATGATGAGCACACACACCAAATGATTTTGAAGTATCCATTCTTTTACACCTTCACCATAGTAACTTGCAATATCACCAGAAAGAACTGGTGGGAAAATTAAACAGGGTTCTATAAATATTCACAATATACAAGTTGATACACCTGGGGACATTTGTTTAAATGTTGTAGCAGTCTAAGCTAACAGTTTCTTTAATATGACCATATTTAGTAGAAGGACTTTGTGCTCTTATATCTTGTGGCACTATACGTTATGATTTTTGTAACATAGTTTAATGTATTACCCTCTACTACCCAACACACTGCACACTTTATTCTGCCAGTTTAATATGTATCTAACAAGGAAATTAATGTACCTTGTGCGCTGTTATACATTTTCACGATATCCAGTGGAATTGTATCATTCCGTGTGTAGTCCTCCTCTGCAGAATAGCCGTTGGATCAGCCAGAGTCTGCCGACGCATGCTGAAAGTTTGGTTCAGGGGAATTGTGGTTGCAATCGCCTTCTGTTGTTGACTTTTGCAAAGTGTTTTTTGATACCAGGGAATGTGACCTTGCCGCATTCTCTGCTAATCAGCATGTGATTATTTAAAGAAACACCTTTTGGCAAGCAAGCGCAGGGTGAATGTGAAGCAGAACGAGTCGTTCACTCCTCGTTGTCAATCTCATCCTGGCGAGTGCTGGGAGATTGTTTTTCTTAATGGATGTTTATGCCTGTTGTCATTATGTGTCATTCCATCAGTGTTAACACTTATCATGCAAAGTTGACGTTGCTGAGACGTCTCTGTCATGACAGCTTGACATAAACAAAGTGTATGTTATGACACTGACATTAACCAAGACAACATTGTGTTAAAAGTGACATAACAGACCCAGTGAAGCTTAATGAAAACAGTCATTAACATCGTTAGACTTACTCTTGTTCATGAAGGTGTGCTGTCATGGTTATAGTGGTGTCATGTCAGTCTTTTGCACTTCACCACACATAGACCCAATCCTGATGCACCCCTCGCCTCTAGCACTTAGCCCAACCCCTTTGTTTTGTCTTTCTTACGCGTTGGGGACAGGTTTCCCCAATGCTTGTTGGGACAGAGCGGTATGGCCCTCTAAACCGAGGTTCTTCAGGGCACTCGGAGAGTTGTGACTCTGTTGTCTCAATGTATCATCTTTTTCATTATAACAAGCAGTTGCTGTTAGTTTCCTGTTATCTCAGTAGCTAAATAGCTAGCTAGCTAACGCCACATTGACACTCCTGCATATTGACTCACTTTAAAGTTGCATTTCCCCGCTTTGAGGGGATATGACACCTGAACTCAAGTCCAACAGTGAAGTTGCTGCTCTTGGTACGGCTCCTTTAACATCAGCGCAAACCAAGGGCAGACGTTTTTAAAGAACAACCCGGGAAATTTTTTAGCCCTGTAACAGGGAGCTACATTCAGCCAAAACACTTTGTTTTCCTGACCCAAACCAAGTGTCTTGTGTGCTTAAACCTGAAACTTTCTGACAAGAGAAGGACAGCACCTTACTTTAAAGTTAATCATTGCAAAATATCCACTTACTATGGTCCGCCAGCACCGCCAGCAACACGCTGAGAGACGCTCCACAGAGACAGGTGTGTGAGGTGCAAGTTGATTGGCAGTGGACCAAACCACTGCATATGGAGGGAGGGGGGGAATCTTTAGAAACTTTAACCCACATCGTTCAGTATCTTGTTTTCACTGCCTATTATTATATACTGTCAAATGATATGTTTCCACTGATAAATGTTATTGAAGGTTTGTCCCATTTCACAGGGGGAGATTTCAACCACTTCCTCCTGTAACTCTGTTCAAAGGAGGGGATAAAATCGAGGAGTCGGCATAGAAATTGGAAATGGGATTGAGCCAAAGTGTCGTCCGGGACAGACACTTCTCAACAGCATGCCGAACAGTCATGCTGCTTTTGACGTTTTCAATTTAATCTTTATTTCCACATGTCAGTGTTCTCATAATCTCATCACGGTTGCTTTAAACAAATCACTATTGATCACTTTCCTGACATTTGATGATGCTTCACAGGTGCTTGTGATCGATAGATGACAGTCCGGGTGCTATAAATAGGCGTGCTCTCGTGTAGCTGAAGGCAGTTGACAGTGCCTTTGTTTTCACTGACAGGCCCAGAGACTCGTGGCTCAGGGTCAAAGGATTTCACAGCGGTTCAGATTTACAAAACAGATGTGTGCGCACACACAGCTTCACAAATCTGAACTGCATATTTCTTCCGTTGTTTGCACACAGATTATTGGTGTTGAACCTACACGGACTTTTTATGCATTTGGCCCCCTGGTGTTGGGCAGTGATTTCCTCCTCTCCGTCTCCCCGTCTGGCTGGCAGCTTGCTCAGTTGGATATGCTATCTGGCTAATGTATGATTGATTGTTGGAATAAGAGACACTTCACTGCCCCCGACTTTCCTCCCCCTCAACATGGTTAATGGGCCAGTCAGAGGCAGGTGCAGCTCTGTGTCTGCACGCATGTGTGTGTGTGTGTGCAAGCATGTGTTTGTGGGTGTCACACATGGAAATCAGTGCAGGCATTTTGGGGCTATTGCATTATATTGATGGATATTTATGCCATTGGCGCAGACGAGTGCATTCATGTGAACGCATGTGAGCGGGTGCTCCCCGGCTCACGATGTATCGGCGCGTTTCGGCGGAAGTGGGAGTCGCGGAGTCTGGCCTCGTCTGAGCTAAATGAAGCAGAATGAAACACGTGTTTTGCGCGGAACGGGATTGAATCAAACGGCCCACTTATCGCATTACCTCCCCCCCAACCCCTACATATAACCTCTCCCATGCACACAATTCTTTACCCCCTCCCTCCCGTCCCTTCTCGACTTCAACCTGTCCTTGGAGCGCTGGGCGTGCGGTCCATCAAAGGTCTTTCCCTCAATCAGTCCCCCTTCGCAAATTACTTAAGTATCCGCCCTCCTTCATCCATCTGCGCTCCGCACCCTCTTCCCCCCTCCATCGGCACCCCTGTTATATGTTTTCTATAATCCTCCCGTCCATCCTAACAATAAACACCGGGGTCAGTGCGATGCTAAGTGCTTCCTGGCAGTCATCATCGGTTCAGTGGTGGAATGTATGTGCGTGATTTGTGTGTGAATGAAGGGAAGGGGGGGACCTCCCGATCATTTTATCCCTGTTTTACAAAGACGCATAGTAAGTGATTTACAAAGGGATTATCTGTGTTATATATACATGAGTTCGCTTATGTTTTTTTTCTCAGTCTCGACCTCCCTTCTGTCTTTGCATTCGCGCCCTCCGTCTCCGTCTCTCTCTCTCCGCTGCTCCTCTTCATGCGCTTATGTAATGCTGTTAACAAAGGCAGGCCCCTTCACCCCGGCCAGGGAAGTGGGGAGAGGGTTGGGAGGATGGAGGCAAAGTGAGGGAGAAAGGGAAGGGATGAGCAGAATTTCAACGAGCTGTCCTTGATGACTGCCCGCAGCAGCGTCATGGTAACACAACACGGCCACTCTGTCGCAGGCTGGTCCAGGACCCCGCGTATACGAGCGCGGCGCGTTGGACGCGCGGGAGGAAGAGCGTTGGGAATGAGAAATACGTTCGCGTGATGGGAACAATTTTTGCATTTAATTCAAGTTCGAATCTGCAAAGGCAGGCCGGCCTCCCACATAATCAGATGATAAAGATCTTTTTCGCCCGCTCCCCCCCCTCCTCCCCACTTGTCATTACTGACATTGCACATGAAAGGGCGTTCCCCTGCCATGTGCTAATCACATGTTCCTACAACATCAGCACTCGGTTGGAATATAAAAGCACCGGCCCTGCTGCAGATATACCGACGGTACCCCCTTCATCGTATGCCATAATCTGATTTCCACATCCCCTTTCATCTATTCAAAGTCATCCAAAGCGCGCAATCAGAGCCTGGCACGCATGCATTTTAACTCTACCGATGACCTCAAATGTTTTACGACTTAGTTTGCCTCAAATGGACAACACGAGTCGCAGGAAAGATTTATAATCAGCGTCATTTACTAAACAATAATGTGCTTCTTTTTTACGCAACACTCATTGGGGACTTAAATCAGTGAAGCAGGTCACATGTTTGACATTGGCTTTGGCCGTCCTCTTCACCCAGTCTTGCACCCCACCCCCCCCCCACCACCAAGTGGGGCCACAGCTGGCAGCACCCCTGTGGGAGCAAATGGGAGTACCAGCTCGTAGATTTATGAGGCCCCATTACCCTTTTATTACTGTAAGTAACAATGAATAATTGTTTGTAATCAGGACATTGGGTTGGTGAGAACAGTATTACGTTCACCTCATATATCACCGGACAAATACTAGTGGTGGGGACAGTGAGGAATGAGGACAATATTGGGGAGAGACCTCTCTTGTTTGTAATTGTTTAACCCCCGAGTGAATATGATCACGCGCGATGGCGTGGAGGCGCAAAGGCTCGGCTCGGGAACGCGCGCGCCGGGGTATACCTCCGCTGCCAGCACACACATATATGCGGTGCATGTATGCTGGAATTGCTCTAGCAGGCGGTTGTTGCAGGAAGTGCCTATTAACAAAGTGCAATTAATCACAGCCATGTAGTAGTCAGCTCGGCAAGTGAGAACCAGTGTATGGAGAGCAGTTGGGAGTGGGCTCCGGCGGGCCCTCTAAATGGCTCTAATGTAACACGCTGCGCTCTAAACGCCCGCCTGCGCGGCTGTTTGTCAAAAGAGCGCCTGCTGCACGCAAATACCAGACGTTAGATGAGAACTCGGCTGTTTCATCATGCTGACGGGACTGGGAGCGCAAATGAATAACCGCGCTCTGCTCTTTGTTTAGCTCCTCTCGTCTTTCATCTGCTTCCGTCCACGTCGCCTTCGACGTGCCGCAAAAAAAGCGCTCATGCATTTCGGGCGTAGCATCCTCCGCAGTGACACTTCTTTCAATCCACCCCTCGCGACACAAATGTCGGCCGAAGCATCACATTTCAGAGGAATAACAATGAGATTTACCGCCACGCAATAAAAACCGCAATTCCCACACAAGACGCTCCCTGAGGGGCGTTAGCGGGTTGGATGACGAAGGCTGGTGAAACTACACCTCCCAGGGGGCACAGCTTCATTGCCAGTGCTCCTTCTGGGGGTAATAAACTTCCATTGATCCAGTGACAGCCCCGATTAAAATCAATCCCGAGTCCATAGCGTCCCAGTGTGCAGACTACAGGGACCATCAAATAAGGAGCAATGGCATGTTGGGGTGTGGTGGGATTGCTTGCAAATGCTTGTCGATTTCTGCCACGAGAACACAATGCCTGTCTAATGAAGCTTTCCCTATTGCCTTTGACACCCTTGTACAGTTTACCTTCTTTTTATTTCACCCTCCATCGCACAGTCTCACCATATTTCCTTCAGGCCAACGATGTTTCGCTTTGCAGCTTTTCTGCAGAATCACACTTTTACATAAATCACCCCGCGCTGACTGCAACATACCAGAGAGCTGGTTGTTTGATTTAAAAAACATCAGAGGGAATTCGGACAGACCGGTTATTTTGAGCATATCTGCAAGCGCTTGATCATGTCTCACGCTCAGTGTATCTTTTATTGGACTGACGAACGAGCGCCGAGCGCTCCGTAAACAAGTCTTGTTTTGTTGCCGAACCAAGCAAGAGCTTGCTAGTTTCGTAAATTATGACCCACTTTCTGCATGGGATATGCATGTAGAAAGGTTTTTTTGAATTAGTTCTAAATGAATATTTCTGCAGATCCGATGACAAAAAGACAATCTGCAAAAAGCCAAAATTCAGAGTTTGGGCATGTACTGGCTCTCTGAAACACAAAATATGATATTATGACAATCCTCAAAAGCTTGGCAAAGTTTACTTCCGAAAGTCTGAAAATGTCACTGAAATGTCCACAAAAGAACTCATTTTGACATTTCTTTTGTCAGCGTCTATGACTCAGACACTGGCGAATGCAAAATAAATCCAATAGGAAGTTGAGCTTACAAACAAAAAAAGCAAAATACTACAAGATGCAAGCCGAAATGACTGTTCATTTTCCTTTCTCATATTATCTTTTTTTTTTTTTTTTTCAAACCAAACACTTCCCTCTCAACTTTACTTCACGCACCATCACCGTCCCTGCTGGAGCGATGACGAACTATGGCCTCTAAACATGCGGCCGTATGTGGATTGCATACTAAGGGAGGGAAGGAAAACAAAACATACGTGGCGTATATGTGAAGCGCACGCCGAGGTAAATGTGTGAACATATGCGTAAACATGTGCCACGCGCACGACATGAGCGACACAGCCTCATAAAATGTTATTGAATAGAACAAGCTGTGAAAGACACGGATAAATGTTCATTTATCAAGGACCGTGTTTCTCATCATGTGCACCATTTTGATGTATTCGTCATGTGAAATGATTTCTCCTTAACATAAATGACACTAAATCTTTCACGGAGGATCGACTAAGAAGACAACTGGATTAAGGTTCATGACGTGTTTTTTCTCTGTGTGTTACACTTCCGTGCATCTCCTCTCAGCAGCAGGGAAATCAATGAACGCAGTGAATTGGCGACATGCAGTATTTCTCATTATTTTGTCAGTGGTATCATATTTTAATTTCAGTAATATACAGGGATACTGTTACCTGGGAGGAGGTGGTTAGCTGTCATGCCTCTCAATACATCACCGCTGGGCTATTGCAGGACCTGCTATTGATTGAACCACACTCGTAAGCTCTCTCAAGGCAGAAGGCTCAGTGCCGATGACATGTGATGGCTGCAGTGCACACAGCGTTTAGTTTATGATGTTTCTGCTGCAGTTCATGTTTTAATGATAGGTAGCTACAGCCGAGTCACTGTGGTGATGATAAATTGAATTATTTCTTTTAAATTCTATTTCAACTTTGGGATATTGAATTTGAACTTTTAAACTATTCTAATGTGAAAAATAAAGCTTCTACATAGACATCCCAACCTGTTTCAGGGATCAAGAATGAACATTTGCTTGTGAGCTTTTTAAGACAATATTGACAAGAAGTCTCAAGTGCTGTTAAACATTTAACTTTGAGACAGCAGGATTCGTGACATCTCGTGATCTTGCTCATCTTGCCATGATTCCTTCTATGCGGTAGCCGAACACACATTGGTTTGGACCGCTAAGCATCCTATGAAGAACTGCTGGTAGCTACAGGCGAGGTTTAGATGTGACAACCAACAAGAAGAACGACAACAAGCATTCTGACATGTTATGTCTACCACTAATTTTGCTAAACGGGTTGTGGTTTTTGTAAGGTTTAAGCACAAAACCTACTTGTTTAGGTTTAGGAAGAGATCATGCTTTGGGTTAAAATAACTATGTTCAGCCTTATAACTTATGTAACATATTAATCATGTCACGTAACGCAAGTGAGCACTCACGTTATGCATGTTATGACCTTTGCATGTTGACTTGTCATTGAGGGCATTATTAGTTATTTGTGCTTATAAAGTTGGTCAAGTCTCGCCAAGACTTACCTCTGTCCCATTCTATGGATGGACAACCGATTGATATCTTTATCTTTAGCTTTATGAAGTGCTGATTCACTCATGCCTCCGACATCAGTGAAACTGGGTTGCAGCTGGTCTGTTGAAAGGATAAAAGAGTGGCATAGAGCAATGGGATGAGAATCCATGGTGTCTACTACCGGCCCAGACGGAGTTGAGTGTATCCAGCTCGGATCCAATATTGCTGATTGTCAGCGAAATGTTCAGCATGAGCAGGGTACATATGCCGAAGTGCTCCCAATAACTCTTGCAGAACAGTCTTGTACAATGCCTCAGGACACCACAAAGATTAAAAGGAAAAGTGAATCTCTATTATTCCACTGACCCTGATCTTTTAAAGCCAAACCCTGCTGGTTTCCTTATGCAAATGATCCAACCGCAGGACATAACCCACATTGGTCCCGGCCCTTTGGCTAGTGACTCATCATCAACACTGGATCCAATATGGCCTCCGAACTGAGAGTCGAAAACCAGATGATAATTGGCACAAAACTAGCTGCTAAATGGTGCAATTGGCTGCTTAGAGGCACAGGGGAAAGGTCCATTTGAACCAGAAGGAGTTATACGGTAGCTGTTAGATTAGTGGCTGAGGGGGAAAAGGGAATGGATGCCGCATGATTTTTGGATATGAGGAGAAAATCAGCAGTGAGTCAAGAAGAAAGATAAGCCGGCATCCAGTCTCCAAAGATGAACAGAGTTCCTCGAGGTGGGAGAACCAGTTTGAAGTGCACTTGATTAGTTTTTCAGATCCCAGCGGTGCTCTCCCTCCGAGAATTGACATGCCTGAAGATTCTGCAGCTCCGTGATCGATAGGCAAGCACATTATTCGCTTTTTGACAAGGTAGCGCAGCACACACTTTCCAAACTGATTGATCTTGCACCTGACAAAATGAGCATATGAAAAAAAAAAAAAGGTGTTTCAATTTGCTAGGAATTCTGTTAGAGCACCTCATTTTGCGAGATCAATATCGCTTGCACAGTTTACAACACCAAACTCCAGCATTATCTTCCAGAGAGAATAAAATATGTTGCCATTAAAACGAGGCCCGCCAGACTGACTCACAAGAGAATTAGAATGGGGGTGAAAAGTTTTTTTTAAGAGTCTGTCCTGGGAAACTGAGGTCAATAGTGCCTATCAGGTCAGCACTTTAAAAATGACCATCAGTGGTAAATTCATAGTTATTTAAACTGTAGTTAATAGTTATGTCACTGTTAAAAAACATTGAAATGCTTTATAAACCATTTATTAAGGAACTCTTTATTGTACAGTTGCAGCTGTTACAGTAATGCTTTGGTAATGGTTAATACATACTGTATAGTTTGTCTGTAGACATTACTTGTTTGGCCATTACCAGGTTGCAACTGATGTTTATAAAAGTTAACAATTGCTTAAAGGTGCAATATGTGAGAGTTGACCACCTGTTGAATGCATACTCAAAACAAATAGGGGGCAGCATATCACATGAGTAACCACTGCTAACTGTAGCCGCCATTTGCTTGTTAGCTAAGTTAGCTGTGCAGCTAGTGTGGTCTAGACTCGGAGCTCGGGGACCAGGGGAGCTTTGACGTTTACAACGCTAGCACAGCAGCTTCGGAGCAGGGCGGTCAGAGGCTAGCTGGTTAGCTTGATATCTTTCAAAACACACTATATAGATAATATATAATGTTTTCAACAGAAATGTGTACACATTTCATCTTTAATAAAGGAGTTTATCTAGCATTGGATTGTTAGTTAACTGTTAACTACATTTGACTTAACTTTAAATTTAACCATTTGTTAATGATGGTTTTTACAAAGTCATACATTACGACTGTTGCAGTTGCAGTTTAATGGCTCATTTATGCTAGTATGGAGGTCAAATAATCCAACCACCATGCCACTCGAAGGTCTCACAAAGACCTTCACTTTTCATTAGCCACCGTCCAACTCGCATTTAATTCCCTGTCCAATCTCCTCCCAGCTGTTCTGCAGTAAGTGTTTTCCACTGTGCCTGGGCATGGTTGAACTGGGAGGAAAAGTGGGACTGATTACCCAGGGCCTCAATGAAGGAGGGGGCCCTCGAAAGGCCCGAAATTAAAATCTTGTTTTTATTATTTTTTTATTATTATTTCTAAGTAATTAGTGTCATAACTAACTTAAAATTGGCAGAATAAATCGGATGAAATACTTTACTTTGCATAAAAAAAAAAAAAAAATAGTGGAGGCTGTCTGAGGCCCCTCTCACCCCTTACAGTACATAATGGTTCAGTCCACCCCTGCAGCTGCAGGTGCCCAAGATTCGCTCCAAACAACTTAACCGGAGTGGCTGCAGCTTATCAAGACATGTCTTTCCCCAAGAAAGCAATATAAAGGAGCCTTAAATGAAAGGAAAAGGCAGAAAGGGAACGAAAGCAAGGAGAGGGAACTCCTCACAAATTTCTTTCAAAAGAAAGGTGAGCACAGTTCACAGCTAACACAGTTTAAGAACAGTTAAAGCTAATGTCAGCAGTTGTGAAGATTGAAGGCAGTTAGACAGCCATGAAGCTAGCTCAGTTTCAGCAGCAGCAGGTTCCTCATCCTCATCTCATCCCTCATTAAGTGCTGACTGAAAGTTATTATTACAAGTAATCATTTCACATTGAGGTCGCGGACCTCGCGGTAAAAAAAGTTCAAATTTGGAGCGATTGTAAGCTAGCATGACATGTTTGTTCATTTCAATTTCAAGATTTCTATGATGCTTATGCTTAAAAACTGAGCCCGTGACGGCCTTCAGAAGACAGTAATGTTAATGCCAGATGATCCACCATCATTTTCAGAGGGTTAAAAGTAGGCCAAGAACTGAGGTGGAAAATAATTCCAACTTTAAGATCATGGTGATCAATGAGGCAGAGTATAATTAAAATAAACATGGCGTTCTTTTTTACACATTTGGATGGTTAAATTATGTTAGAAAATAGACCTACCATTAGGCTGCAGTTTAATTTCTGGCCTATTCAAACGAGACAATTTCATTTAAAGATATCACATTACCTTGTTTTTTTTCAGTGTGTTACTATTACTGGTGCATTCTAGTCAGATTTAATTCTTTTCTTTATAAAAATAAGATTTAGTCTTCAAAAAAAAAAATGTTTCAAAAAGAGAAAAAGGGGGGTGTCTCATAATCAAGGTCTATATGTTATATTATAAGCAGGTTGAGAGGTTTAGCTTTGTCTTATACCTTGGGAATGATAAACACCTAAACTAAGCATGATATTACATCCGAACAGATATGTCAAGTGCATCATCATCAGCAGCTGTCTGTCAGCACCCTATAAATTAAAATACCCTATACTCCATATTTATTTCAGAATGATTTACATGTATTAAAAACTGTCCTGAAATAAAATGCATATGTAAGTGTATATATAATATAGTTCAAATTCAGCTATCACTAAAATATAATGTTTGGTCAGTAGTTTTGGACTCTCACTGCTTTGCAGTAGGAACAGAGGAGAACATTTCTGGTGCATGCAGACTGTGACTCAAGACAACTCTCAGTACAATCAGAGAAATGCTTATATTTTCTGGAAATCAGAAGATTAAATCGCAACGACCATACAGCCTCATATATGTATTTTTTCACCCCAAATCCAATGCCACCACCTGTGAGCCTACAGTTGTGGAGATAAATTAGACCTGCATGCGAGACTAGTGAGCAGTAACCAAGTAACTGTCATGTTGTTCTTTTCACAAATATGGGAATGATAGTCAAAAATATCATTAAAATGCATAGTTTTAGATAAACAGCATCAAACATTTTTCGCCGGCCTATACAAGGGCCTAATTAGATTCCTTTTCATAGGGCCCAAAATCCCTGGCAGCGCCCCTGTGCCTGGGTGAAGTAACAACATACAGATATTTAAAACTTTCACCAACTAACAACTTCTCCTCAAAAACCCTTTTAGAAAACGTCTTCCTCTTGTCCTGCTGACGTGTCTTGCTTGGACTATATGCCCTCCACGACTACTAGAGGCACTGCTCCACTGTAACGTGTCTGTAAGCTTTCAGGACGTGTCCAGAATATGGACTAAAGAAAAGCAACTGATACTACAGTTAACTAAGTTTGCTGTCCTCATCCTCAGTAAAGAAGAACGGCACAAAATGAAGATGCCTCGGGCATTTTCTTATCAACATCCTCGATCATATGACGTCACAGGGCTCCTTTGTTTGCATTTTCTATGAGCATCCACACTTTGACTGGCTGAACTGTACAGCGTGTGCACAGGAGCTGCATGTGTGTGTGTGTGTAAGAGAGTATAAAAATTGCATGGTGCCCGGTTTAAAAATTTGGCCTTAGTTTGAGAGCTCCTGTGGCTCGCAACCAATGCGGATAAAACATACCTTTACAGCTACTCTTAGAGATGGAATATATACCGTGTCTATACATTATGCATGTGTCATAAAATATACAGAGGTGATTAAGGAAAGCTTTCTGAAAAATGCCTGACCTATGTATATACCACATGTGTGAAAAGCGAAGCAAAACTCAACTTTTATGCGTGAAATGCAGAACCGTATTTGAAAGATTTTAGCAGCACAAGCAGGAATATACATCTGCTTCCAGCACTTTCCCAAAGAGCCATTACATTTGCGCTGCAATTGACAGTGCAGAGAAGCTACTCCAAGTAGTTCCCCCCCCGCCTGAAACATTTCAGCGCCGTTCAGGTCCATGGCAACACAAGGCCGCGGCACGCAGCATGCCTGAATGCACATAATGATATAATGTCGAACGCTGTACTCGCGTTGTCCCTGACTGCGAGCGCCTGTTATCCTTGTAACATTTGCGCTGCATGCACTCGCAGCTAAACGAGCTGTTTGTACTGTGCAACCCGGAGAAGCTGTCGTATGTTTACTTCACATGACGAATAACCGGATTATGGCGCCCGACCCGAGGCTGTGTGTGCGAGCGCACGCATTATGGAATCGGGGAACAGACTCAAACAAAAAATAAAAAAAAGAAGATGTGTTATCCTTTGACGCCGTTTTGATACGCGTGCAAACGCACACAAAGTCTCGCACACCTGTAGCCGGAAAGCTGCCGAATCCACGCAGCTATTTTCCAACAATGCAGGGTCTGCGGTCAGCGTTGTCAGAAAAGAAAAAACCCTGAGTCACAGTGTGTCACATTGGAACGCGTTGGAATGGATTGAGCACTGATATATCACTCTCCCCGACGCAGAGTGTGTGTGTTTTGACGGAGGCAAATTAACGCGAGCAAGAGAGAGGGAGACAAGAAACAAATTCCTTTCGAGCACCATCTGCAGTTGGTAACAAAACTATTTTAATCCTATAATACTTGACAGACGAGTAGGCTTTAATTTGGGACTCGCAGTGAGCGAACACGTGCACCTCTAACTGGGCTTAATCTGCTCATATGTTTACCGCGGAGCTGTCGAGAGGGAGGAAGCCTCGGCGTACATCAGACGTATACAAAACAAGACATCAGTTTACCTCCGGGTGACAGAGGAAGAAGCCGGAGCTGCATAGGAGAGTTTTTCTTGTTTTTTCCCCTTGTGTTTTTTTTTTTCATTAGTTGCTGCTCCATGTGTCACAATGCGGGGTGTCGCCCAGGGCAACAAGCCTGTAAGCCGAGCAGGATTGATGTTTAATGAGGATGACTCTCACTGGCTCCTTATCACAGCCGTGTCACCCAACACTGACACTTTTAATACCGCGCGTCACTCAAGGTTGCGGCGCGCGATGCCGGGAGGACTATCAGCAGCCACTTACCTGCGCTAGTGCACATATTTACACACGCGAACACACGCGCGGCTATGTTTAAGCATCTCGCGCTCTAGCGCACACGTACACACCGCCTGAAGCGTGAGGCGCCAGCGTGCGGCTCGTCATCGGCGGTCGCATGACGGGCGGCAGGGCTGACGGAAGATAAGGGGGCCCCCCGGATCCTTTCAGAGTTTAAATGGAACGACGCGGCGTCAAAGGGGATCAGAGGCCTGACGGACTGATAGAGGAGAGGTATTTGGTTTGAGCCACTCCCCAGGACACCTTGTATTGTTGACATTTTGCTTGGCAAATACAAAGAGAGACAGGGCGCCTTAATCCATCTTATCTCGGCTTTGTGTTCAACAGGTTGGAGGCTGGCCCAAGCGGTCCTGGCAAATGGCAGAATGCTCTTTTTTTTTATGTGCATGTGCCAATATGTGGGCCGGGAAGAGCGTGAGTGCTTTTTTCCCCACCGAGTACCGCAGTAGAGAGGTAATTGTCAGCTGTGCATCATCTTGTGACACATCAGATCAAAAGCATTATCAGGTGGAGAGGCAGTCGGGGGCCCTCGTCCTTGCCGCTGACTCATTCTCGCTTCCCTTTTGTTCATGTTCCTGTGATTGCTTTTTCTGTTTACGCGTTAGTGCCTCGATAAGAACAATTTTTGCATCGCTAAAAAAAAGCAGTAAAAATAAACAGCGGTAAGTGCACCTTTTTTCTTTTTAAAACACTGAGAAAAGGAAACCAGCGAATGCGTAAAAATGTAATGGAAGTCATGCGAGCGTTTCAAGGAATTGGAAGGTGACATTATCCATAAAACAAAACCTTTTCTGACTCATGATGGGATTGCTCCTGAGAAGTTGGAGGTTTGGCAAACCAAATCCCCCTGTTAATCCAAACCAAGGGCAAAAACACAGTCGCCTGACATTTCAGCGAGCAAGGGAGAGAAATTGATGGGGGAAAAAAAAATATCTGAGGACATTATAATATCTTTAATTAGCTTGGTGGCAGGTGGCTGCAGGCTGCTCTGCCAGAGTAGACATCTGAAGACATGTTTCTCCTACACAGCATGCACATCTTTTCCCATCATCTCATTTTAAGCGTTTGTTTGTGGCTCATGCACATCAGCCACAATATAAAGTCCATCTTTCATTTAATTAGATTTTTCTGTGGAGAAATAAACATTTTCATCTTTTGATAATCTGGGTCAGATCTTGTCAGGAATCTCCTTTCAAGTCAACCCGCTGTGAGGACATCCAGGTCATCACAGACTCTGATTTGTCTTTTTATGTGCGTACATTGGAAATTGAACCAATTCTGTTCTGAGTGCATTTGGGCTTACTCTTTGGTTATGCCCTATGTTTTAATGTCAGAACTACTGAAACAGTTTTGTAGAGTTAATATCGTACAAATAGTTCAAGGGTCCTTTTGATCCGATAGCACGACTCTTCTGTCTATTATAAATGTATGGATAATAATATTGTAATACTACTGATAACCACCACCCTTATACCAGAGTACTTCATTTCAATATGTGACTGGAAGTCCTTCAGTATAACATACATCATATCTATAATCCTCTAAACAACTACAGTTATGCCTACGTTGAGAAAAATGATTCAAATACTTTGGTGAAAAGTGAACTAAATGTGATTTTAAGCGGTTCTACTTTGACGCTGCAGCAACAGATTCTGCTTTAAGTGTGCGCTAATCAATGTTCATTGATCAGTTGTTGATTAAATGACGATGCTTAAGTCCTCTCTAGTGATTAACGCGCAGAGAATTATGTGTAAAATTGTAAAAGAAAGCCGTTTCTGTATGCTTTGGCCTTTCGTACCCATGTAAACAACCTTTTTTGGAAAAGCGCTTCCGGGGTGAAAACATTCCTGAACTGGAAGCGGCTATGCAGACGCTCACATATCCTTCTTAACAGGGCCTCATCAGAGTATGTAGAGTCATAGGCGATAAGGTGATAATATAAATCAGTGCAGCCTTAAGAATTAACCTTTGACCTTTCAATACACAGAAACAGGTGTAGATATGTCCTTTAGGGACAGTATATATCCATAATATTTGTATAGCACAGTAATTGAATGGACTTTACTGGGGAAGCAGGGGCAAGGCAAAATAGTGACATGTCCAAGTCGTTTCTTTATTAAAATTTGTTAACAATCTTTATTTGTATATTTTTTTGTTCTATCTTGCTACATGACAAAGATGAATATTAAGTCCAAGGGAGTGTTCGTGTCTTTCAGTTTTAAATGGTTTTTAGTCCTACAATCAAACCTCGTTCAAATGTTGTAATCAAAATCTGTCAAGGAATTAAATCTTCCTCTCTCTCTCTCTCTCTCTCTCTCTCTCTCTCTCTCTCTCTCTCCGTCTTGTCACTCCCACACCATCGCCTCTCGCTTTTCGTCTACCAGTCTCTCCCAGGTCTTCCCGCCGCGTCCCCTCCTCCTACGCCGCTCTCTTTGTCGAACATCTTGGCTAATGAAGCTGCTTTTCCTGTTTTCTAAATACACCCGTGATTAGCATCCACACATACCTGCAGGCAGCCGGCTCATGTGTTGTTTGGCTGTGCCTTCCACTGATTAAATAAATCTGTCGACAATCTGAACAACTGTTTAGCAGCCAAAGATTCATAATTCATTGTTCATTTGCCGCTCTTCAGAGGCAGAGGTGGAGTCGGGGAAAGACCGGGAGAGAGCGGTGGGGGAAGTTCACTGATGCGAGGGGTGCTTTGATTTGTGACGCAAATACATACAGCGCAATATAATTCAGATGGAGGTCCCTTTTTTTTCAAGCTCAGTGGAATAATAAAATGGGCTTTGACATGAGCTCCGTTTGTTGTTTGCATTCGCGGACACAAGCCGTCCTCGGCGGGCCAATCAGAAGCTACGAGCCGCCCCGTGACTGACTAAACTGTTGCTAAGTATAGCTAACTGCTCCCTTTACTCTTGTTTGCTCCCGAACATATCGGGCACCAATTAGGCAACATTATTCAAACATTTTCTGGCGGCCTCGGTGTACTGTAGTTCCCGCTGACGTCCCCTGTCACTTCGCTCATTATGCACACTCCCCCATCAAAATGAAACATCCACAAGCCTCCCTCTCTGGGCACGTCGAGTGAGGAGGAAGTGCACACATGGATCAGACTTGAGTCAACATCATTACCGCACGCCGCTGCACTCTGGAGTGGAGTGGAGCTGATTTCTCTTTTTTTTCCCTTTTTTTTATTCTAAGTACCTGCTGGTGGATTTGATCGAGAGATTTACAACATGGACGCCCAACCCCCCTCCTCCTCCCATCCACACGACCCGTCACATTTTGCTAATGACACGTCCTGGTCAAAAGGAGAGTAAACATTCAAGCGGCACACAAGCATGCATGTGCAACAGGCAGGCATGCATATTAATAAGAGCTCTTTTACTCCCAAACACATGCACACCACAGGAGTTCATGCCCTCGGAGTCTTCATCCGACTGTTTGCTGTCAGAGCGTAGGAAAGTCATCAACTTCCAACCTCTAACCTCTCTTTTTCATGCATATCGTTAAATCCTCCCATCGGCCAAACCCATCTCAGTTTATCAAATCTCCATCTCCCCTGTCTTGCCCTCCTTCTTCTTTAGTCCTCCTCTCACCATGACTCCGACCCTTTGTCTGCCTCTCTCCTATCTCTTCCCTGCCCTTTCAGTCATGCCACGTTCTCTTGGCATTTTCACGAGAGAGAGAGAGAGAGATGGAGGGCGTGCGGGAGAGCTGTCTTTGACAATTCATTCTTTCTCGTGTCCCCAGGAACAGAATGTACTCCAGTAAGGTTTATGCAACACTATAAAGCCCTGTTGTTTACTTTTACAGTTATGTATCAGAAACAATCTAGCATTTATTTTTTTTGTTTTTTTTACACTGTGTACTACTTACCGTGTCAGTACACAGTAGGGTTGAGCAGGTACTCAGCTCAAATGGGTCTCTGGTACAGATAATGTACAGCATCATCCGAGTAAATGTGTCAAAATCTGTACTTGAAGCCCTCATTGGGTAGCTGACAGAGGTTGGCTCATTTGAGCTTATAAAAAAACATAACCCTGTGACGCTCGGTAATGCCTTGTAGGACCCAGAAGCGGACACAAGGCAGGGCTGGATCGTAGGTGAACACTGGAGGCAGAATACAGTAGGTCTGAAGTTCAATACTGAGGCTGTTCTGAAAATAATTTACAGCAGAAGCAAACCCATATCAGGTTTTAGGTTAGACCCATCCACTTCAAGTTTAAGCCCGCCTATTCAGAGTACGGCTACGGATGATGTAGTTGGTTGAACAGATACGGATAATGGTGTACTGTAAGTAGACAGGTGATCATGTTTTGGCGCCTTTACAGAGCACAACTGATCACACACATCAGTGCTACGAACCTCTAGAGCAGGGGTCGCCAACACGATGCCCGTCTGTCTCCTACAGCGCATGAGTCTCTTAAAGCAGGTAACCTATTAAAGTTTACAGTGTTTCCCACACATATATCCTATGTGACCGGGCCGAAGTATATTTGGTCGTCCATTTTGGCATGTTATACTTTTTTAATCTGTTCAAGGGGCCATCCACAATTGGTTAACTAGAGTTAGCTCTCAGTCTTTGAAAGGTTGGTGACCCCTGATCTAAAGAAATAGATCTTGACAGCACTGAACAACCCAGAATAAATGTTAGCAATGTATGTTTCTACAAACCACAGCTATGTTCAAACTTAACATTTAATTAAGTTGCAACTTTATGTTTCTTTAGACTTTGAATTTTTTGTTCATGGTCAAGGTTAAGTTTAAGGCATAAAAACACTTGGTTAGGTTTAGGAAAAGATCATATTTCGGCATCCAAATACCTGGTTTTGTTGCCACAAACACGTCTCGACATGTGCTACCACTCATGAAAACCACCCAGTTTCTTTGCTACAAACACTGTTTCATCAGTGTTTGCTACAAACACTGATGAAACAGTCTGAATGTCTTGTAAAAAAAAACACAAACAGTGGTTGCCACAAGCACAGCTGGAATGGTCCAAGGTCTTGTCAAAAACATCTGGAATTATCCTTGCAACGATGGCTGTAAATGTCACTGATAACTCGCAAAGAACACCCAGTTTTGTTTCCACGTACACAACTGGAAATGTCCCCAAGTAGCGGTTTTGTCACCACAAAGAAAGTGGAAATTTAACCAACAAACACCCAAATTGTGTAGTAATGTCCTGCTACCTTGTCCTGTTAAAAGTATCCAGTGGTTTCACACTTACAAATGTTGAAACACAATCAAAGGGGAAACTACAATATGACTTGTTCCCTTAATTGAGAACACTGAGTCTGGCTTTGAGCAACCTGTGCCCTATTTTCATATAAGTAATGAGAATGAGTGTGCGGCAGTCATTTGCACTGTACATATGACAGCAGCGCACCACAAGCTATATTCTTAAAGAAAATTTAAGTCAGTTATTTCACTTTATCACCCTCTTCCTTATAGTGTATAATAAAAATTTTAATAAACTTCAAACCATTGTGGTCTATCATCCACAGGGTTACCCATTCCACACCAGGCAGGGTTCAGTTCCTGTCAGAAATCAAGTGCAATCAAGGAAGAGTCAGTGTGTGTCCTGTCTGCAAGGTGCTGGGCTCCTCTGCCTTCTATATGGCCTCCCTCAGTACCTCCTTTGCGTCTTCCTCCCCTCTCGCCCCCCCCTCACCCGTCTTACCCTGCCTTTCTCAGATTTCACTCTGCCATAATCCAATCAGTCTCATTTGACATTTAAATTGAGTCTCAGCAGGGGCCTTTTGGACGAAAAAAGTAGGAGAATGAGAGGAGGGAACAATTGTCATCCCGCCACTTTTGTCTTGAAGCTTCCTCTTGTTTTCGTGATGATATATTTGCCAGAGAGTGGTGCGTGTGTCTGTGTCTGTTTGTGTTCGCTGGCATATATGTGTGTGGTTGGCTGATTGTCGTGTCTGTGTGAGAGGCATGCCTCCAGCGCAGTGCAATGACAGGCAGCCTAATGAAAAGCTGGGTTCTGATTGACTGGCTGACAAAGCGGCCCACTGCATAATTATGTCTTGAATAATAGATGCCCATACTTACACCTCCATGGCCGCACTAGGCTAGCCAACTCTGTCTCTCCTTCAGGCCAGCAAAGCTCATGAAGCTTAGCTTCGTCATGGCCGGACATGCTCCATAATCACAGATTGCACACATTTTCGTATTAGAATTGGCCCAAAACAGTTGGACACGTACGACCAATAATATTGTGCACATGTTGCAATGTGGGCCTTATTATCTCAGAGCATAAGAATTATGTACTGTGGTTTGTATGTCAGTCAGCCATGCCCCAAGCCAACACCCAATCTCTTGCGGCGCAGCCTTCACAGCAGCAGCTTGCAGTGTCAGCCTCGGCTTGACAACTAGCTCTAATTTCATTAGCCCTTGCCACAAGCTGCCCTTTCTGCAGCTCCAGTTGCAGCTGCATTGTAGGGTTCTCACATGCCAGCACCTCCCTTTTTTCATTTCCACTTACAGTAGGCTGATCTTCGACTAGCTAGTTATTGATCCTGACACAATCCCAGCATTATTACTTCTTGACCTGAGCGTGGCTTTTAACGAGGTCGACCCCAGGAAGGCTAAATTGGTATTTGACTGCCTTCATGGTGTAAATTTGCATTCACTGATTGTTTGACCTGTTGGGGAAATTGCAACAAGCCAGTAACACTAACATTAACATTATCAGGGGGAGTTGATATGGTGAATGTGTTGGTAAAGAGCTGCATATTTTAAACGCCCATCAGAAACAAGGCAACACAAGTGTTTCATTGGCGACGCCTCTCTCCTTGGTGTCTGTAGTTGCCAAATTCACAGTTTTTTACTGTGTTGTTTGCCGTTGCTGGGCAGGTAGCAGTGTTTCCCACAATCTACACTTCACTTTGGCGGTCCACCCGGTATATAAATGGCCGCCCAGGTACATTTGGTGACCAATTTAAAAATTGTTTACTTTCATTGTTTGTATCCGTCCGAGAGATCAGCGCCAGCTGTGATCGATCAACAAGTGGACAACCTCCCTTCGTGATCCCCTTGACATGCTCAGCCAAACGCAAGACTGTAAAATGGTCTATAGAGCTCAATAATCAACTTCAGAGTCCTGTGGTTTTACATTACACACAGACAGCTTATCCCATCTTCATATAAGGAGTGATCGGAGCAGCTTCAAGTCGAGTGTTGGTCTCTGTCTCCAGGCTTGACACGTTCCCTCTTTGTAAAGTCATTCATATATTTTCTTTTATTCGTATCACACTCATATATAAGTCATCTGACGCTGTGATCATATGGAACAGATCTAAACCAGCATCTGAAGTGAAATTTTTGATATCCTGAGTGGTAACACAACAAAGCTACTGCTTCCTGGAAGGCTGAATCTTTCCGTATCTGCGTTTGAATTACTACATCAGACTTTTATGACTTCTGTGTTGTGCTTTTCTGATTTATGTGGCCACTGAAAATCCTCTTGTGCAGAATTCAGCTGCCAGAATCTTGACAAAAAAGAAGATTACCTACTTACATACAGTCAAACCTGCAAAGTCCCCCCATTAACCGGCTCCCATTCATGTGACTTCCGTGTGCCTCCTCTGACACCCATGACAAAGACCAAGAGCCCATTCTCTGTACTTGATCTTCAAAACACACACTGCCAGCCAAAGGGAGCTGTGGGTAGCGGAGCGTTCTGTACACTGTGTCCCCGCTGTGAATAGAGAAGACATTGCACAGATGTCAGGAAAAAAAAGGCTTAAAACCAATACATTTCTCTCTATTGATGATACTTCAAACTTAAGCCTCCACAATTACCAGAAGCTACGGAGGCTCAACATGAAGTACATCGAGATCGGGGGGGTTATTATGAGTTCAAGATGTTGCTTTTGGGCTTATCTTCAATCTCTTTATAGGTCTTTGTATGCTTTCCACATGTTTGCGTCTGTTCAGTTGTATCCATGGTGACGGACATGGCACTAGCACCACAGGTATGAGGTAATGATGGTCGTCATCACAACACT
This sequence comes from Lagodon rhomboides, assembly GCA_039737535.1. Taxonomy (NCBI): domain Eukaryota; kingdom Metazoa; phylum Chordata; class Actinopteri; order Spariformes; family Sparidae; genus Lagodon; species Lagodon rhomboides. Next base: position 19,814,977 of record CM077799.1, on the reverse strand, counting down.
TGTTATGATGACTAGTGGTATTGATGTTTCCTTGGTCATTTAACTCTTGTCTGTCCATCTCCTTCTCTAGCTTCAAAATAGTTTCAAATCTGATCTTTGTATTGTCCGTTAACAACCCGTTGTACATTTCAGCAAACCACAGATACGTTGAAACTTTAAGTTGTCACAAAGCTTTATTTTGTGACAGCGTTATGATTGCGGTTTGGTTAGGTTTAGGCATAAAAGCCATTCAGTACGTGTCAAGAAAAGATCATGTTTTGGATTAAATTGCATAGAACTCCTTGGCCTCACGGCTCGAGCTGTCTTGCAGCGCTGCGCCGTGCCAGACTCAAAACGCAGCGGGTGGGGGTTGCCGGACGATGGATGGCAGAACAAAACCGGATCGGAGCCGGAACACAGCGGACACGCATCATGTGGAATCGGATTGAAATTACAGCTTCCAAATCATTTTGATGGTTCAGTGTCTTGTTATAGGGTGAATTCACCACTTGTTTCTGCACTATGTAACTTAGGGCAGGGTAGGATCACAGCGTTACACACATGTTTACTTCAACGTACAAGTTTTAAGCACATAACAATGTTATGATGTAATGAGTTTTGTTTGTAGTTAGCACCTACATGACGTCTGACCAATGTGATCTAATTTCCTTTCGGGTATTAATAATATTATCTATCTATCTATCTATCTGACAGACCTGGGATTAATTTTTGCGACAGTGGTGTTGCACTTTGAAACTGTGGGGGGCGCCAAAACGCACACAATGCCAATTCCTCCATAATGTTGCTTTAGCAACATAAACTGATTTAGTACACAGAGGCACGTAGGACACAGTGTTGTGTTTAAAATGGTACACGACTGAGATATTTTGAATCGTGGATCTTATCACTCCGTGTTAGCGTACCAGACAGAAAAATCTGAGCACATATCTCACAGGGAAAATTCTCTCAGGTGTGTGCTGGCAGGATGGTGAGAGCAAAGGATAATTCATGCAGGGCAGTGACTGAAGAGCAGCGTTGGCAGCAAAAAAATGGCATCGACAGAGCGAGCGGGTAAGCACAGGGGAAGCCAGGCCATTAGGGAATAGAGCCCACATGAAAAACACCACCAAACATGAGCATATCACTCAGGTTGTCTGCCACAACTTACTCAGACAGACACATCAGACAGCAGAAAATAAACATCTGCAATGTTTAGCTCCTAGTTTATTCTGTTCACTTTTCTCGACTCGTTCTTATTTTTCACAACCACCTGAAGGCAGCGTGACGCTGATTTAATCAGTCTGTCGTTGTCAGCTCAGCGGCAAAATAAAGCTGCAAACTTAAGAACAGATTTGTGATCTGTTAATCACAGCGACACACACACACACATGCAGAGGCTCACCAGACAATCTAAAGCAGAAGCACCAACCAACTCCCATTTCCACAGATGGCCAGTCCAGCCCTACTGGCATTGTTAACCTATACAGTATAATATACAAGCCAAGCTAACATAAAACCCATGAAGCATGCAGAATATAGTCTTTGTAAGTCATTGTCTTGTTTCCCTCCGCCTCTTTAGTCTCTCTCTTTCCCTTCACTGTGCCCAGTAGAACTCGGCCATAGTCATCATGATTAGTGCTCAAACCTGCCGCATCCTCCAGTCACGACTTGATGTGGTAAGTATATGTGTCAGTGTGTTCAGGAAGTGACTCAAGATGATGTAAAAGGCCTCTGCTGAATTAATGCACCAAGTCAAACAGCTTAAATTGGGCCAAATCTGGGAGGAAAAATTGGGCCAAATCTGGGAGGAAATGTCAGTTGAATCAATGCCGGTTTCTCTCTATTAGAAATGCCTGGCAGTCATATCTCGTATTAATTTCCCTGCCAAATAATGTAATTCACTCCAAGTGTGTTGCTGCTGCTCACTCGTCTCTATAACTGTCATCGTCCCAGGGAGGGCTCACGTCAATTGTCTCACTCTCTTGTTCTGATAAACAACTTCTGCCACCGCTCCGAAAGTTTCCCACTTTGCTCTATCCGCACACAACAAAGAACGACAAAATGAAGTTTGAGTTTTAGCGACCAGCCCAGCCTGCGTTTGTGCTGTAGCTATGAGAGAGGCCTCCAAATGTCAAATCGGATTTTAACTCCCACCACCTTCTTGATTTAGAAAGTCTGTTCCGGCCTGCAGTTTCAAATCAAACTTGTCCCAAGTTGTATTCCCCATCCCTTTAACCATGATCAAGTCTTGGGCCTGAGCATTCTGCTCCCCAAATTATTGATAACGTTTTAATGTAGACAAATAGTTAGAATAAATAAAATGATAATAATAAATAATATATTTTTCGTAAAAAAACAACAACAAAAAAAACATGATTGTGTATAAATAGCACTAGCAACAAGTGTTAGAATTGTTAACATTTGCTAGCTGCTGTTAGCAACATTAGCCAACATAAGCAGTGTTTAACATTAGCAACTTTAGCTAGTGCACAAACGCGCAACCACTAGAGGGAGCAGACGTTTCGAATGACAGCGGTGTTGTAACGTGAATGCCGTGGAAGGAGGAAGACGGGATGTTACATTACGTGGCTAAATGTTATCTATAACACATTTAAGCATAGTAAACATTTGATTAGGATAATCCTAATTATTAATCTTACTGTCAAGAACCTTCAGTCTGCTCGAGTAAGCTGGCTGTCCTTTAGTATCTTGTCTTACTACCCTGTTAGCCAAGACATGACTCCTGGGTGATTCTGTTTTGGATTAGCAATCTGCAACTATGTGAAGATAAATTTAATCCTACATACATTGACTTTGAGATAAATGGGCTTTTTTAAAATGCTAATAGGGTGACATAAGTACACTTATAGTGCAAACCAGTATATTTGTAAGATTTTTTCTTAAAACACACATGGGAATTTCTTTTCCTTGTCAAGCTGTTTACACATTCATGTGGATATCCTGAAAATACATTTGAAAATTTACTTATATAGGAAAACAGGAACATTTTGCGCCTAATATAGCCAGTAATGACTTGACAACTCGGCTTCCTGCGATGCGTGACCTCCTGACCTTTACCAGTGATCACCAGCAAATGCATCAATACCACGGAGACTCACCCCTCCCGACACAAGCCTCCGGCACTGCTTCAACCTCCCACCCATGCCGTCTGTTCGCGCTTCACTGGCCTGTATCAAGCAATGAAGGCACAACAGAGACAAGCAGGCTAGCTAATCAGAGAACAAAACGTCTTCATTCAAACAGAAACCCCCTCAGTGGAGTGAGGAAGTGATCGCGGTGCGTAACACTGCCGCCGCATTGTCATTTTCTGTAGAATAAGGCTTTTTGTGTTACTTATCTGAAATGTCTCGCAGCAGCTTTTGTACAGTCAGAGCTCTGGTCCTCCGTCAGCGAGGAGAAGCAAATAGGAGTAGGTGGGATGCGAGGCGGAGATGGTTTTGATCTGTTTCACGGCGGAGGTAGGGGAGTGAGTGCTGAAGGCCAGAAAACTTGAGCACATGGTGAAGTAATTGTTGAGTCAGTGGCACACATCGTTAACCTTTCCAAGCCACACAGATGTATTATTTTGTGCTACGGGGCAGTGAAAATCGTACTCACCGATGGGTGATTTCTAAATACTTTTGGTAATATATCTACATTAACTAGCAGCTTACTATCATGCATATTAGTGGCATAATGGCTCTTTATTAGTCACTATGAATCACTGTATTAATGCTTTATTCTGCATGGCCATATTCTACAGCCACTAGGTCATTAACTAAGAGTCAATAACCTGCTAATCCTGCTTATAGATGGTAAGAATGGATGAAGTTGTCCATGGATTTTGTAGTTGTACCACCTTTCTAAGACTTGATGCATGTCTTTCCTTACATTATTTACTTTTTGAATAAAATATAATTTGATAGCAATTAAATACAATGTAACCTTTGCTTTCAAACTGTTACTTATCTATTTAATATATTTAATTTTCAAATACAGTATCAACACATGGAAATTAAATGCAATATTACTTTTAATATGAAACTATTACAATGAAATGTATCTACTTTCAAAATAAAGTGTCACTGCATCATTTACATTTAGGGCATTTAGCAGATGCTTTTGTCCAAACTGACTTACAGTAATTCATACATACATTCATGCTCTGATGGCATTGGCTGCCGACCAGCACATCAGGAGCAGTTTGGGGTTCAGTATCTTGCCCAAGGACACGTCAACATGCGAACCAGGGGAATCAAACCAGCGACCTTCGGATATCAAGATGCTGGCTCTACCCCTGAGCCACAGCCGCCCTTCATTCAGCTGATATATACCGCAGTAAGAACTTATTTCAGTTTTAACTGGGAAGAGCTTGCACCCAGTTTGCCTTGCAATTTGCCACCATTTTCATTTAAGAGGAATTTGGTTTCAGGCTAGAGCGCTGTGTCTGCCCGTCAGTCATACACCCATCAGTGAGAACCGGGCTCAGGCAGGCATCATTAGCGTTTATTGCGTTTAATAAAACATGGTCGCTGTCGCCACTGCAAAAGTCATATGAGACTAACTAGAAAATGTAATGCAATTTAAAAATGTGCAAAAGTTATCAGTGCTACTTTTGATAAGAAGGACAGAGGAAATGAAGAAACAAGGCAAAGGAAACCGGGCCTAGATCTCACTGATGGGCATGGCGTATGACAGACAGGCAGAGGCAGCAGCGCTCTTATCTTAAACCAAATGCTTCTTCCATGAAAATGGTGGCAAATTGAACTGCAAGGTGTTCAAAATAAAAGCTCTTCCCGATTGAAACAGCCACAGAACGATCTAATCACGATGTCAATTTAGAGGTGCAGTATGTAAGAAGTTGAAGTTAGCATGCTATCCAGCTAGCCTCTCGCAACTTTGTACCTGAAGAGGTGATATGACAATAAACAACACCAATGGCAGCTGCAGTGAGCAGCAGTTAGCGGTTACTCTGGTGAAATGCTGCCCCATATTTGCTTGGAGTATGAGTTCAACAGGTGGCAAATTCTTACATATTTACATATTAATAAGATATTTGTATATATATATATATATATATATATATATATATATATATATATATATATATATATATATATATATATATATATATATATATCTTATTCTAACAATAAATACATTGAATTGATGAGTACAAGCTTAATATTTAAAGTTATATTGTATTTAATTCCCATACAATTACAATTATTATTTTTTTTTATTTATTTATTTTTTTTATATAACATCCACTCCACATAGAAGCAGTGGCTTAAAGGTGCACTATGTACTTTTGGGAAATAACTTTTAATGAGAAGGAAAAATATTTTTTTCATGCCTAAACAAACTAAATAAACAAACTCGTAGTTTTCATGGCTGAATAAACAAACTGACCTTAAACTGACTGTTTTACTTGTTTATATTTGGCGGACCCTGCCACCTTTCCAGCCTCAAACAGTGTTCTGGGGACCTTATTTTCCCCTGACAACCGCTTGTTCACTTAGTTATGGAAAAAAAAAAAATTAGATTGTATTATTACTTTATTAATACTGTAAATATTAAATATTCTTTTTATAGTTTCACCTCTCATTATCGGCTTTCCCTACTTTTCCCTGCCCCGGTCGGACCCTCGTTATTACCGGGATGTGGCACTAAGGGGCTTGTTTATCCCGGTGTGGTTGGCTACTCATGGGTGACTACACGCCAAATGCGAGTGTAATTAGGGCTGCAGACCTGATTACTCACCGCCTATTCGATTATTTGTTCCCGCGTGCCTCGGCGAGTGCGGCCCCGCGCTCATGTGTGCATATCTGCCCGGCGCAGACGTGGCTGCGCGAGGAGCGAGAGGAGCGTCTTTCAGTTGTCTCCGTGTTTGCTCTCTGTCTTTTCTGTTTACGCCGCGTGTTTTGCGCGAGCATACATCAGTCTGACAACGTGTCTGTACGTGTGAGGATGAAAGACCCGGCAAGACAAATAGAACCAAAGAGGAAGAGACAGATAGAGAGAGAGAGAGAGAGAGAGGAAAAAAAAAGTTACTCATGTCTGCCTGTTTGCTTGCATTTGTTTGTCTCTTTGCTGTCTGTATGTAGCCCACACAGCGGGCGGAGCGCATTAGTGACAGTTTTTGGTGATGGAGAAGACAAGAAAGGCGAGATAATGTGCTAGATTTGCATAATAGTTTCCCACAAGTTGGCTCAAAGGTCCCTGTAAATCTTTGCCGTGTGACACTAGGTTATTAGTCCTGAGCCCCTTTTTTTTCAGGTCTGCCTGATGAACAGTATTGGGTCAGACGCCCGTGATGAATGTACCCTACTTTGAGCGGCCGCTGCACTTCCGCCTCATTTTTATTTTATTTATTCTGCGTGACTGTTCCACTCCGCTTGCCTAAATAAAGTCAGTCTCATTACGTGTGTTTGAATCTGAGCCGCTATTGGCCGGGAAGCGCATCCGGCGGCGCTGTAATTCACTACCTGCAGACTCCCGTCTCCCCAAGGCGCGCTCGGAACGGAACTCGCTGGCAGCGAATCAGCGGGAGATAAATCAACCGGTTCGCCACCAGCGCGGTAACAATGCAATATGATTAACTTTCAGATAAAGGAAAAAAACAAATAAATCAAACACGCGGGTTAAAATCGTCTGTTTGTGATAAATATAAAGACACAGCTATGAGGCTGAGAGGCGCGCGGGAGAGATTGCTCGGTGATTGAGCGAATGATTTACCTCGCACTTTTTCTTATTCACTCGCACAAACCCACATAAACCATTTCGTATGATCATATTCAAGACATAGGGAACAGCGGCAGGTTATTCCTCAATAAACAAATGTGCGCGTCGAAGAATTTTGCGCATTTTATTTCAGCTATCGATACATTTGTCAGGGTGTCAACAGTCATAAACAAATCTGCATTCCGCGTTTGGATGTTTTTTCTCACCACCTGATCATATAATTCAAGCTTTTTCCTGACTCAATCCTAGCTGTGAATTACACCCAGGATTTGTTGCCACACACACACACACATACCACAAACTGCAAATGTCCAAACTACACAAAACTGTGATCACACCACAATGCGAACAAGCTGGGAGCAATTTATGAAAACATGATTTGATTGTGCTAATTGAACGCGTTAACGTGACGGTTTTCACACGCTGGTTTGAAAACGGAGCTCGCCGCACTGTATCTGCAAATGGACTCGAACAGTGTTCACCGTGGCCCCCGTCGTAGACAGAGGGAGTTCTGTCCCTCAGGGGGGAGAAGCAATGATGCGAGAAAGTCCACAGAGACTGCTGCACAATATGGCTTTATGTGTGTGTGTGTGTGTGTGTGTGTAGGGTCCACATTGGACGTCACTTTCCTGAAGGAGTTCGAGCCTCACGCCGCTATGACCGGAGCGATGCCCATAGGGAGGCATGACACGCACGTGCACCGGCACTGGATGTTTGTCCGTGTGTGTGTGTGTGTGTGTGTGTGTGTGTGTGTGTGTGTGTGTGTGTGTGTGTGTGCATCCAAGTCTCTGGATAAGGTCATGAGGTTAGTGGCAGAGGCGGGCACCGAGCGCACAGTGCAACAATACTTGAACCTTATGAGAGGTGAAAAGGTGAACAGGGAAAAGAGAGTTATCGCCGGCTCACTCAGGCGGATGGAGCGGATGCGAGGGTTAGCCTGGGGGTACGGAGACCAAGTCAAAAAGAAAAAGTACAGACAAAGGTCTTTCAGAGAGGCTCCTCTTCTATATTTACCTACCTGAGCCAAAAACACATTGCAGAGTGTCGAACATTCAGATGCGATGGAGCTTCAAAACGAGAGAAAAGCTCTACTGGGAGGCAGAGTCGTCGTAATGTGTGAAAAGTATGAAAACAGCGCGGCGACCGCAGTGTAGTTTAGTGCGCTCTGCAGACAACAAAGCACCAGCCGAGTGTTTTTCCTCTTTTACTCTCTGCTCACTGGAAGGCTTTGACTTCCTTTTTTTCCCCCCCGCCTTACTCATCCACCGCTCTCGCACAACACGCTGTGATTCTTTTGGCAAGTGGAGCCATGTGTATGTTTTCTCCATGTGTGGGCTGTGATCAGGTGCACGAGCGGCCAAGATGGTGTGTGGAGCGGTCGAGTGTCTTTGTGTGTGTGTGTGTGTGTGTGTGTTCATGTTCCTGCAGCGTGCGCTGGCAGTGGCTTTAACAGGTGCGTGTTACTGTGTGTGTGTGTGTGTGTGTGTGTGTGCAGAGGAAGAGAGATCAATCTGGCGTTCCCGCTTTCATTTCGAGGCGTCGGGGCCAGTTACCATGCTACTCATTCATTCATCACAGCCATTACGTCTGGACAACACAGAAAATGAGAGCACATCAAACCGAAAAGCAAACATGAAAATGTGAAAATTAAGCTGCCAACATGAAGAAAAATCGGTCCAAGGGAACATATTTACCTGGAGGTTTGTTGGTAAAGCACATAGTGACTGCTCTGGTTGTTTATTAGCTAGCACCCGGGGAAGTCACATTGCTGTTGGGTATGTCCGTACCAGCCAGCTGTTGAGCTGTAAATGGAAAATATCATAAAGCTATATACAATTTTAAATCAGCGTCGTCACCATCTGCACAATAAAAACCTTTAAGGAAGATGATCTTTGTTGTACGTTAAGGCCAGCCCTGCCTTATTTTATATTCATCAAAACACAATCAGTTGGTCGATAGCTTGGTATTCTGCATAATAAATGTCAGATCATGTAAATTGCATTCGCATGTCAAGCGGGACACCGAAGAACAAGAGAAAGAAACAACCCATACAGCTGGTGGCCTTTTTATTTTATTTCTGCCCCTCCACCACTGATTCCTTTAACAGTATTTTGAGTAAAAGTTGTGCCATTAGGAGAAGAGAGTGATCATTTCAAGAAATACATTTCAGCTCAGCGGGATAAGCGAGTAGGATGATAAAGAAAAAAAGAAAAATGAAACTGTATGCAGTGGGAAACTCATCTAATCTAATCAGGCCGCATGCCTGTCAATATGTAGAGAAGTGAATGTGGATGGAGTATTTGTCCATTCAATCAAATGCACACACACACACACACACACACACACACAACTCTGCACATACTAACAAAGCCCATTCAAGCGGCTCTAACTAGGTCAGGTTTCTCAGCGCTCGGCGATCTATTAATATCGTGAAAAAAATGCATCGCACTAGCCCGAGACCTACGCTCCTGACACTCTGCCTGGTCTCCCTTATGGCTTTCCCCATGCACATAAATATATAAATAAATTCAATTCCGTGCACTGGCTGAATTCCCAAATGATGTCCCCTAATCAGAGGTAGAGAGCAGCTACCGGGTCCTCGTTGTTTTCCCGGAGGGCTTGGAAAACTGTAAGAGCGTAGACGGAAGTGTCAAACGTTTTTCTTCTCCTCCATGACATAACCAATCCGGGAAGTTAGCTTCCCCTTCTCCTTCCTCTGCTTCACTGAGAATTTCTGCATCTGGTCGTGGGACTTTTGATGTCGGTGAGAGACATGACCCAATGATTAGAACATATGTCATCATCGGTGGAGCGCTCGGATAGGGAGAGGGATGCTGCTGGATGTTTGAATCAACAGTGCAGCTTTCATCTGAGACTGACGCTTCCCTTTATAACGCTGAAGCCTTTGAAATGCACATCCAGACGGTTCTTTATTCAGCAAAGGATGGGGGCATAGAACAGAGCGACTGAAGAATACTGTACGTGGATGGGGAAGAAACGAAACCCCATTCATCATAAAGTGCTGCTGGAGTTTGTTTGAATTTTTGAAGTGCTGTGGTCATGAGAATCGAGTGAAGTGATTGGGGAAATGGGGCAAACGTAATTACAGCTTCGGCAGCAAAACGGCGCCAGCGATGTGCGGTAGTATGCAAGAGCTGACTATATTTACATCTACACATAAATCTCTATCACCAGCATGTACAACTACAAGTGAGAGGCATATTATTCCTCGCAAAACTACGGTTTGAATACAGTCAGGAAATATAATTTAAGACCATAAATTCTCCAGTACCCAGGGCATGCCAGTATGGAATGAGGACTATGCCTTAAACCAATAAGAGTGATTATCATCAAAATACTGGCATTAATCCCACTTCTCTCTCCTCATTCCAACACTTAAAGGAAAAGTTCACACAAAAATGGAAATTCAGTAATGATCTACACTCTTAGAAATAAAAGTTCTAAGTAGAACCATATAAGGTTCTTTGGCTTGTCCTCATAGGAGAACCCTTTTTGGCTGCAGGTAGAACCTTTTATAAAGGTTCCACCGGGAACCCTTTTGGAGGGTTCTACCTGGAACTGTGCGTGTAAGGTTCCACCCAGAACCCCCCATTAGAGGTTCTACGAAGAACCCATACAGGATCTTATCCCCATGCTTTCAACAATCCCTGAAGAACTCTTTCTCTGAAAATTGTTCTCTGGATCAAAATAGTTCTTACTGGAACCGTTAGTGTTACCAAGAACCCTTTTAAAACCTAAACCTAAAAGGTTAGGCATGTGTATGGACTCGGTGGCTTACATTAAAGTCAGATGTGCTGCACTCTTATCATACTGACCGCCACACTCTTTACACTCCACCTCGCGACATACGGATAAGGCTATTTTCTGCATGGGCACTTAACATTGGTATTGGATGCAAATTGTAGAGATGGAACAGACTGTTCTGATGTATGTATAAGATAAACAAAGCTGCAACTGCAAACCATATTTGATTGTTGACACCCACTACTGACCGGTCGAAGGAAAACCGAAAAGCTTTTATGTTGTTGACCCACTCAACCACCAAAACCCGCTCCCTATGTAGCGTTTGTGGGTCTCTAATAACATCACCCAACAACGGACAGCAGTCATAATTGCTATAGTACTGCCATGAGAGGGCTTTGTAACATGAATGCCTAAAATAATGTCTTCCATCGACTTCTACATCTACTCTATCAGCTGTAATCTCCAGTGATTAACACCGAGCTCTATGCACTAAGTAGTAACATCACTTGTCTCTCGTTATGGGCTGCAATGAACTCTGCAGGGTTAGAAACTGCAGGTTTATCTTTGTAAACTGCATTTAATGCAAAATGTGAATCATAAAAAAAGCCTGCTTCATTTTACGGTGGTCTTAGCGCCGAAGCACTTGGAAGTTGGTTTTAATAGTTGTTTACATTTCAAAGGATGTTTAATGATGGCACATCGGGGGGCGTTTGTGAGTGTGTTATAATTAATTTGTGGTGTGGGAACTTAAGCGTTCGGACACTAATGAAAAAAGGGAAGACACAAGCTCCCAAGAATTGTTCAAGAGAGAAAAAGCCTAAACAAACTGAATTAAACATTGAGCACGACCAAATTACCATTCTGTACACAAACAGTGAGGCAGTGTTGCTGTTCCATGTCTTACTGCCATTACTGGCCAGGGTATGAATACTTTAATCGTTAAATCAAAACAAGGAAAAATTAATATCAATTATTATAGTTATTGAAGTTAAGATGACAGATTCTAGCCTAGTGGTCTTATTGCACCGTAACAGAAGGATTTAACCAGTGGATTCAATTGGAAAATATATCAAGGCACATTGTGTAGCCACAGGAGGGTTAAGGGTCACAGTATCCAAGGGAAACATTGTAGTTTAATCATGAGTATTGACCGAGGATGTGTCAGAAGTGGCAACAACGTGCAGCAGGTCAATAATTACACAGTAAACTACAATGATTCCAGCGAGGAGGAAAATCCCTCCATCTCGGACGGCTGCAGCTGTGAACTGCACCCATTTACAGCCGAACTGGAGCGCATTGTGGGGCGACCGCAACAGAAAAAAAGCTGCAGACAATGCACCTTCCCCTGAGTCAGATGCGATCTATCACGGCCTGACAGGAGTTATTGAATAATCAATTGTCCTTGCCAAATGTCAGCACAGTGTGTCAAGTCCAATCAAACCAGAAAATCTGAGCAATATCTGTCATTGCACCCGCGTTCACCTTAAGCCTGTTTGTAGGGCAACTGTACACATCGCTGAAACCTTTATTGCGTCAGGTCACACCGGACGTGCGCAAACATGTGAGTGGAACATCTGTAGGAATTTGAATTTCGTTTCTGTCTTTACAACAAGGAGCCATGGCAGATGAAGAAATTACAACAGGATGCGCTAGGCTTATGTATGTCTTTTCAGCAACTAAAAAGTCCCTTTACAATATAGAGATCCAGTATGGAAAACGCTCATTTCCGAAGGTGCTGTCAGAAAAAGGGGTCAGCAATTAGCTATTTAGTCAGCAGCTGGCAGTTGGAGGAGTACCAACAGTCGCTGAATGAGACTTTGTAACACGGAACTGATTAAAACAGCCGAGCAAATGCAATCTGTCATCTTCCCAACTTCCAGGGAGTAAAATTATTATGAAATCAAACTAATCTTTGGCACAGGACCCTTTGAAACCTCTCAAACTGCTGCCAAGTTGGCAACTTTTTTTTTGTCAAATCAAGAAACTTTTAGAGTTTACTTCAATGATGTAAAACTCTTAAAAGGAGCTAGGGACTGAAAACTTTGGCTTTTAAAATGTTACCATGGTAACTGCCATTGCATTTGTTGACAGATAACCAATGCCAATTTGACTTTGCTTGACTGATCCAACGATGACTGGCGATTACTTCCCATGGACTGCGTAGACTGTCCACATGCAAATAAGCATATTATATAAACTGGTGACATCTTTGTATATCTAAGTATTTTACTGTAATATATACAGTAAGGTAAATACAACTAAACATCAACAATAAAAAGCATATTTTAACGTTTTAACGTTCATGAGTAATTCAGATTTTTTTGTGTGTGTTTACAGTGTTGTACTGCAATTTGATTGTATTTTACAGGAACATAAAATACTATATAGAATAGAAAATACTAAGTAAAATGTGTTACATTAATGACCTGTGACACGACCTGTTTAACATGAATGAAATAAAATGTATTTGAGAAACAGTATAAATACTGTAAACAAAAATAGTAATGATACCTTAAGTGAAAATACTGCAACTAAAAATACAGTAGTATGATGTTAACTCCAACATCCAGCTGCCAGCAAGTAACTGCAAATGTTACAGCAGTGGACACCGCTTACATAGAGGTTACCATTACTGTTGCATAACAGTGAGTGCAGCCATAATTACAATAATCTGTCTGAGCATGTTGGAGATAAAAAAAAAAAAAAGGCTAATAATTAAAAACGGTTTTAAACAAGTGGAATTGCTATTGTTGGGTACTATACAGTGGAATGTAGTCATTCTGTTTGAAAGCTGAGTCCCGTTAAATAATTCATATCCCATCTCATCAGCAGTGGACTGATGACCCGGGGGTTAATAAAGAGAGAGACAGTCGTCCTACTAACAAAAAACACAAATGGCAGCTGCTATTAACACACACACACGCACAGACGCAAAAAAAAGGGGGAAAAAAATGTGAATGTTTGTTTTATTGAAGATGACGATGTAGAAATGCAGAGAGGTGGGGGCTTTCCTCCTTCAATACAGCATTGCAAAAGTGGACACAAGGCTGTGTTCAGTGACATTTCTGATACACCTGAGAGTGAATGTCACAGTAACTCTGCTGACCTCAGGCAACACGAACACAACACAAACTCTCATCTGCTGCTGAGCCACTGGGTTTCTGAACCTACCATTGGTAAAAAGGATGAGAAGCCTCTGATGGTCAACCAGCATCCACCAAAAATGAACTTATATTGTTAATGAAGACACAAAAGCACCGGGAGTGTTTTGCCATTTAATTAGCGGTCACATATTACTTGTAATTTTAAATAGCCAGGCCGGATCCAGATCCAGGTATCCACAGTGCTGTGTCGGTGCTGAAATGAGGTCTGGCTGCACCAATTCTCGGAAATGAGGGAGAAAAAAACACTCTGACCTGTATTTTTTCAGTGCTTTTTGAGAAGGGCTAAACCAAATATGCAGCAGTGGTGGTAAGAGCTGCTAGCTTGTTTACATGAGCACAAGGTTAGGGTTAGGGTAACTTGCCATTTTCAGCATGTAGGTTGCTAACTCAGAGGTTGTTTCCCTTAGAGATAGAGATCTAGAAAACAGTACTGTGCAGATAGTGGAAGGCTGGAGATTACTACGTGGATTAGATTCATACCAACACTCTTCATCTGCCGAGATCAGGCTATATCACTTGTAAAGATTATTTTTTTACTTAAAAGTTCCCATGAAAAGAACAAAAGTAATAGTTAATTATTATAAGTATAAATATAAGTATTGTATGTTTTGCTACAAGCTGATATAGTATATAAATCTTGTTGTAAAGCCAACATAAGTCGCCCATTTTAATTCTTGTGTTTTTCGTTTTTAGCACCAAGTTAATAGTGTTTGCTGTAGTTGTGCATTACATAGTGTGCATTGGTTGAATATACAGTTTGTGACGTACTGCACACATTTGCAACAAGGCTGCTATATGACAAATAAGATGGGTTTGATGATAATGAATGACTAGACTAGACAGACTATTGCTTATCACTCTAAAATCAGAATTCTAAATGTATTGTCTGAAACAAACGAAAAAGATCACTGGAGAATGTAGCTGCTTCTGCCATTGCCTCTTCCTCATCAACGACTTATTCAATTTAAAGCGAAAAGCTGTTTTTACCCTCCCCCCACCCCAAAAAAATGCTATTGAATGTTCAACATGCGCATGCTGAGTAGCGCTTCAAAAACCACCAATTTACCTTGTCTTGCCTGCTGCCTCCTACACATATTGAAAAAAAAAAAACAAACACTCATGCACACCTATTGTGATTGCTGTCCTGGTCACCCCCTAATTGGCAATTAAACAGTGCCGACAAAGCAATCAGGCAATGGCCAGGACAGATGTGACGGAGAGAGAGGAAGGCTTGTTTATAATTTTCCCAGCAATAACTTTCTCCGCAGGCTCACTTGTAGAGGAGATGAATCCTAATGAGGTGGATTGAGCACGGGGTTGTGTTTGTTGTTCGCTGCAGACAATTCAGCTTGTTAGGCGGCATCCTATAGGTGATAATCACATAGAACGATGTCTGAGTGGTCATGAAAAGATCAAAACTGCGTGTTACCTTTTCGCCCGGGCTAAACGTTGCTAATAATGGGGCCGTAAACACACAAGCCTAAAATACATGTCGTATTAAAAATGCTTATGGCTGTGGTGATAGAGCCATATAGAAGTGTGTGTGTGTGTGTGTGTGTGTGTGTGTGTGTGATCTCTCGGAAAGACAGAGTAGTTTACTTCAGTTCCTGCACTGCTGAGTATTTTTAGGAGCTTACGTTTTTCTTTGAAGTTATTGGGGGTCCAAGCAGCGAAGCTGCGGAACCCCATAGGGATTCTTGGTTTTCTTATTATTGGGGGTCCAAGCAGCGAAGCTGCGGAACCCCATAGGGATTCTTGGTTTTCTTATTGGGGGTCCAAGCAGCGAAGCTGCGGAACCCCATAGGGATTCTTGGTTTTCTTATTGGGGGTCCAAGCAGCGAAGCTGCGGAACCCCATAGGGATTCTTGGTTTTCTTATTATTATTATTATTCCTCTTTCTTCTGCCATGGGGAGTCTATGGAAGCCCATAGAACCGTATGGTAAAAAGTTGTGAAATTTGGCACATTGATTAAGGACAGTGGCACCTTTAATTTCACCAAGTTACATGTCGGCACTAAACACGCTCTAGCGCCACCAACGGGCCAAAGTTTCAGGTACATTTGTGCACATAACTTTTGACCCGTTGGCCTGATTTTCAAAAACAAGGTATTGTTGGAATCCTTGGATCATGCCGACTTCAACGCACCCTATGACGTCATAATGCGTCATAATAGATTTTCCACCATCTTTGATTTTAGCGAAAGCGAAACTAAGTTTTCAGCGGTCGCAAATTTTGTCCAATTCTCATGAAAATCGGCACAGACCATCTTCAGACCGATCCGCACAAAAGTTATGTAGTGGATTTTTCATTTTTGACTTCGTTTGCCCGCTACAGCCAATCGAATTTGGCGCCAATGGCGCCGATTTTGATTTGAGCTCATATCTCGGGAACGCTTTGGCGCAACGAGACCAAATTTGGTGGCACACTTCCAGACTCCATTGCAAATGGTGGAAAGAAATCTGGTGTCATTCTGCAACTAGGGGGCGCTATTATCAGTAAAACATTGTTTTTGCTCATATCTCTTGATGCGTTTTTGTTTGAAATCAAATTGTGATGTTGGCAGATACCGTGGGTTGCCCCATTGATAGTTCATGCTAACTTTTCGTGGTAGCTAATTGTAGTCGGCGGCGATGCCGCCAAACAGGAAGTTTGCTCATATCTCGGCGCTGGTTTGACTTCCGAAGACCAAACTTGGTCGGATGCCTCGAGACTCTGTCAGAAGTGGGCAAAAAAATTTTGGTGTCATTTGGCCACTAGGGGGCGCTGTAATTAGCAAAATTGCGTTTTTGGTATTTTCTCTTGACGTGTTGGGATTTCAGACTGAATTTTCATGTCTGCTGATACTATGGAATGTCCCCTTTCAGGATCTTTCAAAACTTTTCATGTCATCATAACAATTCGGTCACCATATTGGATTTTAGCGAAAGCAAAACAAAATTTTCAGCGGTCGCAAATTTTGTCCGATTCTCACGAAAATCGGCACGGACCACCTTCAGACCGATCCGCACAAAAGTTACTTAGTGGGGTTTTCATTTTCCAATCTGTTTGGCCGCTACATCCAATCGAATTCAGCGGCGAAGGTGCCGAACAGGATGCAAGCTCATATTTCGTGAACAGTTTGATGTATCCAAATGCTGAACTGCTTGGACCCCCACATTGCTGCTTGCAGCTATATTTGGGGGTCCAAGCAGCGAAGCTGCGGAACCCCATAGGGATTCTTGGTTTTCTTATTATTAGGGCCCGAGCAGGTCACAGACCTGCGAGGTCCCTATTGTTATTGCGCTGTTTTTTATTATTATTCTTAGTTATTTTGAAACCCCAATTTGGCCCCTTTCCCGTGCTCTAAAACTCACCAAACTTTCCCAAGTTGTTCGGCCGGATCCGAAATTCGATATTTTGCCCAGCTCGCACATGGTCGACGCAAGATGGCGCAATAGCGCCCCCTACAAATTTTATTTTTCTTTCCGCAATAGGTGAATTACAGCACGTCGCAAATTCTAAAACTTTTGACATCCACACATTCCCTGAATACCGATGAATCATTTTGGAATTGGATATGCCCACCTCCGCCTTAATTTTTTCGTGCTACATCGCGAAAACTGTAAAACTTACTTTTTCGAACTCCTCCTTGGGATTTTGTCCGATCTGCGTGAAACTTGGCAGGTACACTCTTCTGATAGAGCTCATCTAAAGTTATTAAAAGATTCTGATTAGTTTCAAAAATGCGCTAATTATTAATGACATACTTTCTGTAGCTAGCTATGAAAATGCTAACTGTTGCATATCTTTGTCAAAGTAAATGCTATTAACACCAAACTTCAGATCCTTGGTTGGCATGTGACTGTGGGGCTACCAATTCCATTTGGCGAATGTTGGCCACTAGGGGGCGCTACAAATATGGGAAGTTTGTTTCTCTGAAATGGCTGGACCGATTTCTTCCAAATTCAGTCAGTATGATGTAGGCGCATTCCTGAGCCCGAATCTGGAAGGTGGTTGTGACTGCTCAATGTGGGCGTGGCCTATTACCAATTAAGCATACTGTTGTGCTGAGGACTTTGAAATTTTTACAGTAAGTATAGAATAGGACATCGACCTTCCATTTCGAAAATTGCGTGTGTACTCCACTAGGTGGCGCTATAACTGACGAAAACGCGTTTTTGCCTGTAAGTTCCACAGTTTTTATGACACATTCAAAACTATTATATCCCTGTATTCCCTGAATACAGCTGAGTTTTCTGACACAGGCCACGCCCAATTCTGCTGCACATTTGCATGGCTAAGTCACTCTATATCCAAAACCTACTTTTTCGAACTCCTCCTACACGATTTCACCGATTTGCACCAAACTTTGGATCTAGCATCTGTGGAATGTCCTGACAAAAAGTTATCAAAAGAATTTTGATTGTCCAAAAAAATCCCAAAATATAAAACAACAATTTCCTGCACATTGTGGTGAAAACGGACAATCTCGCATATCTTCACCAAATACAGTTCGATTACAATGAAACTTTAGCTAATTGTGTTCCATGGCTCCTTGGAGGAGTGTGCAAAATTTGGTGCAGATCGGCCAATAGGTGGCGCTTTTATTGCTAAATGCCCAAAAATGCTACATTGCTAATGGACACAAATCTCTGTTTAACAGTGTTCAGGGTGACACAATATAGGCCTCTCATGTAGTTCAGCACACTGCACGCAGCAGGCCACAATTTCTGCACAGCGCGGCAGCAGTACTCGCCGACACGCGCGGCCTGCGAGGGCCCGTTCATCGCTGCTTGCAGCTTTAATTATTATTATTCCTCTTTCTTCTGCCATGGGGAGTCTATGGAAGCCCATAGAACCGTATGGTAAAAAGTTGTGAAATTTGGCACATTGATTAAGGACAGTGACAGCTTTAATTTCACCAAGTTACATGTCGGCACTAAACACGCTCTAGCGCCACCAATGGGTCAAACTTTCAGGTACATTTGTGCACATAACTTTTGACCCGTTGGCCCGATTTTCAAAAACAAGGTATTGTTGGAATCCTTGGATCATGCCGACTTCAACGCACTCTATGACGTCATAATGCGTCATAATAGATTTTCCACCATCTTTGATTTTGTCGAAAGCGAAACAAAATTTTCAGCGGTCGCAATTTTTTACTGATTCTCACGAAAATCGTCACAGACCATCTTCAGATCGATTGGCACAAAAGTTAGGAAGTGGATTTTTCATTTTTGACTTCGTTCGCCCGCTACAGCCAATCGGATCTGGCGCCGATGGCGCCGATTTTGATTTGAGCTCATATCTCGGGAACGCTTTGGTGCAACGAGACCAAATTTGGTGGCACACTTCCAGACTCCATTGCAAATGGTGGAAAGAAATCTGGTGTCATTCTGCAACTAGGGGGCGCTATTATCAGCAAAACATTGTTTTTGCTCATATCTCTTGATGCGTTTTTGTTTGAAATCAAATTGTGATGTTGGCAGATACCGTGGGTTGCCCCATTGATAGTTCATGCTAACTTTTCGTGGTAGCTAATTGCAGTCGCGGCGATGCCGCCAAACAGGAAGTTTGCTCATATCTCGGCGCTGGTTTGACTTCCGAAGACCAAACTTGGTCAGACGCTTCAGGACTCCGACAAAAGTGGGCAAAAAAAAATTCTTGTCATTTGGCCACTAGGGGGCGCTGTAATTAGCAAAATTGCGTTTTTGCTATTTTCTCTTGACGTGTTGGGATTTCAGACTGAATTTTCATGTCTGCTGATACTGTGGAATGTCCCCTTTCAGGATCTTTCAAAACTTTTCACGTCATCATAACAATTCGGTCGCCATATTGGATTTTAGCGAAAGCAAAACAAAATTTTCAATCCGCACAAAAGTTACTTAGTGGGGTTTTCATTTTCCAATCCGTTCGGCCGCTACATCCAATCGAATTCAGCGGCGAAGGTGCCAAACAGGATGCAAGCTCATATTTTGTGAACAGTTTGATGTATCCAAATGCTGAACTGCTTGGACCCCCACATTGCTGCTTGCAGCTATATTTGGGGGTCCAAGCAGCGAAGCTGCGGAACCCCATAGGGATTCTTGGTTTTCTTATTGGGGGTCCAAGCAGCGAAGCTGCGGAACCCCATAGGGATTCTTGGTTTTCTTATTATTATTATTATTCCTCTTTCTTCTGCCATGGGGAGTCTATGGAAGCCCATAGAACCGTATGGTAAAAAGTTGTGAAATTTGGCACATTGATTAAGGACAGTGACAGCTTTAATTTCACCAAGTTACATGTCGGCACTAAACACGCTCTAGCGCCACCAATGGGTCAAACTTTCAGGTACATTTGTGCACATAACTTTTGACCCGTTGGCCCGATTTTCAAAAACAAGGTATTGTTGGAATCCTTGGATCATGCCGACTTCAACGCACTCTATGACGTCATAATGCGTCATAATAGATTTTCCACCATCTTTGATTTTGTCGAAAGCGAAACAAAATTTTCAGCGGTCGCAATTTTTTACTGATTCTCACGAAAATCGTCACAGACCATCTTCAGATCGATTGGCACAAAAGTTAGGAAGTGGATTTTTCATTTTTGACTTCGTTCGCCCGCTGACAGCCAATCGGATCTGGCGCCGATGGCGCCGATTTTGATTTGAGCTCATATCTCGGGAACGCTTTGGTGCAACGAGACCAAATTTGGTGGCACACTTCCAGACTCCATTGCAAATGGTGGAAAGAAATCTGGTGTCATTCTGCAACTAGGGGGCGCTATTATCAGCAAAACATTGTTTTTGCTCATATCTCTTGATGCGTTTTTGTTTGAAATCAAATTGTGATGTTGGCAGATACCGTGGGTTGCCCCATTGATAGTTCATGCTAACTTTTCGTGGTAGCTAATTGCAGTCGCGGCGATGCCGCCAAACAGGAAGTTTGCTCATATCTCGGCGCTGGTTTGACTTCCGAAGACCAAACTTGGTCAGACGCTTCAGGACTCCGACAAAAGTGGGCAAAAAAAAATTCTTGTCATTTGGCCACTAGGGGGCGCTGTAATTAGCAAAATTGCGTTTTTGCTATTTTCTCTTGACGTGTTGGGATTTCAGACTGAATTTTCATGTCTGCTGATACTGTGGAATGTCCCCTTTCAGGATCTTTCAAAACTTTTCACGTCATCATAACAATTCGGTCGCCATATTGGATTTTAGCGAAAGCAAAACAAAATTTTCAATCCGCACAAAAGTTACTTAGTGGGGTTTTCATTTTCCAATCCGTTCGGCCGCTACATCCAATCGAATTCAGCGGCGAAGGTGCCAAACAGGATGCAAGCTCATATTTTGTGAACAGTTTGATGTATCCAAATGCTGAACTGCTTGGACCCCCACATTGCTGCTTGCAGCTATATTTATTATTATTATTCCTCTTTCTTCTGCCATGGGGAGTCTATGGAAGCCCATAGAACCGTATGGTAAAAAGTTGTGAAATTTGGCACATTGATTAAGGACAGTGACAGCTTTAATTTCACCAAGTTACATGTCGGCACTAAACACGCTCTAGCGCCACCAATGGGTCAAACTTTCAGGTACATTTGTGCACATAACTTTTGACCCGTTGGCCCGATTTTCAAAAACAAGGTATTGTTGGAATCCTTGGATCATGCCGACTTCAACGCACTCTATGACGTCATAATGCGTCATAATAGATTTTCCACCATCTTTGATTTTGTCGAAAGCGAAACAAAATTTTCAGCGGTCGCAATTTTTTACTGATTCTCACGAAAATCGTCACAGACCATCTTCAGATCGATTGGCACAAAAGTTAGGAAGTGGATTTTTCATTTTTGACTTCGTTCGCCCGCTACAGCCAATCGGATCTGGCGCCGATGGCGCCGATTTTGATTTGAGCTCATATCTCGGGAACGCTTTGGTGCAACGAGACCAAATTTGGTGGCACACTTCCAGACTCCATTGCAAATGGTGGAAAGAAATCTGGTGTCATTCTGCAACTAGGGGGCGCTATTATCAGCAAAACATTGTTTTTGCTCATATCTCTTGATGCGTTTTTGTTTGAAATCAAATTGTGATGTTGGCAGATACCGTGGGTTGCCCCATTGATAGTTCATGCTAACTTTTCGTGGTAGCTAATTGCAGTCGCGGCGATGCCGCCAAACAGGAAGTTTGCTCATATCTCGGCGCTGGTTTGACTTCCGAAGACCAAACTTGGTCAGACGCTTCAGGACTCCGACAAAAGTGGGCAAAAAAAAATTCTTGTCATTTGGCCACTAGGGGGCGCTGTAATTAGCAAAATTGCGTTTTTGCTATTTTCTCTTGACGTGTTGGGATTTCAGACTGAATTTTCATGTCTGCTGATACTGTGGAATGTCCCCTTTCAGGATCTTTCAAAACTTTTCACGTCATCATAACAATTCGGTCGCCATATTGGATTTTAGCGAAAGCAAAACAAAATTTTCAATCCGCACAAAAGTTACTTAGTGGGGTTTTCATTTTCCAATCCGTTCGGCCGCTACATCCAATCGAATTCAGCGGCGAAGGTGCCAAACAGGATGCAAGCTCATATTTTGTGAACAGTTTGATGTATCCAAATGCTGAACTGCTTGGACCCCCACATTGCTGCTTGCAGCTATATTTATTATTATTATTCCTCTTTCTTCTGCCATGGGGAGTCTATGGCAGCCCATAGAACCGTATGGTAAAAAGTTGTGAAATTTGGCACATTGATTAAGGACAGTGACACCTTTAATTTCACCAAGTTACATGTCGGCACTAAACACGCTCTAGCGCCACCAACGGGTCAAAATTTCAGGTACATTTGTGCACATAACTTTTGACCCGTTGGCCCGATTTTCAAAAACAAGGTATTGTTGGAATCCTTGGATCATGCCGACTTCAACGCACTCTATGACGTCATAATGCGTCATAATAGATTTTCCACCATATTTGATTTTAGCGAAAGCGAATCTAAGTTTTCAGCGGTCGCAAATTTTGTCCAATTCTCATGAAAATCGGCACAGACCATCTTCAGACCGATCCGCACAAAAGTTATGTAGTGGATTTTTCATTTTTGACTTCGTTCGCCCGCTACAGCCAATTGAATTTGGCGCCGATGGCGCCGATTTTGATTTGAGCTCATATCTCGGGAACGCTTTGGCGCAACAAGACCAAATTTGGTGGCACACTTCCAGACTCCATTGCAAATGGTGGATAGAAATCTGGTGTCATTCTGCAACTAGGGGGCGCTATTATCAGCAAAACATTGTTTTTGCTCATATCTCTTGATGCGTTTTTGTTTGAAATCAAATTGTGATGTCGGCAGATACCGTGGGTTGCCCCATTGATAGTTCATGCTAACTTTTCGTGGTAGCTAACTGTCGTCGGCGGCGATGCCGCCAAACAGGAAGTTTGCTCATATCTCGGCGCTGGTTTGACTTCTGAAGACCAAACTTGGTCGGACGCTTCGAGACTCTGTCAGAAGTGGGCAAAAAAATTTTGGTGTCATTTGGCCACTAGGGGGCGCTGTAATTAGCAAAATTGCGTTTTTGGTATTTTCTCTTGACGTGTTGGGATTTCAGACTGAATTTTCATGTCTGCTGATACTATGGAATGTCCCCTTTCAGGATCTTTCAAAACTTTTCATGTCATCATAACAATTCGGTCACCATATTGGATTTTAGCGAAAGCAAAACAAAATTTTCAGCGGTCGCAAATTTTGTCCGATTCTCACGAAAATCGCCACGGACCATCTTCAGACCGATCCGCACAAAAGTTACTTAGTAGGGTTTTCATTTTCCAATCCGTTCGGCCGCTACATCCAATCGAATTCAGCGGCGAAGGTGCCGAACAGGATGAAAGCTCATATTTCGTGAACAGTTTGATGTATCAAAATGAAATTTGGCTGTATGTCTCAATACCCCGTTCTAAGGGGACAGGGTGAATTTGGTGTCATTCAGCTACTAGGGGGCGCTGCAGTTAGCAAAAAGGACAGTGGCACTTCTGTCAAACTTTAACCAATTCACTCGAAACTACAACCGTCATCTCGACAGGACGACATGACGTTTCTGCAGGAACTCTTGCCGGCCGACGTGCTTGGACCCCCACATTGCTGCTTGCAGCTATATTTATTATTATTATTCCTCTTTCTTCTGCCATGGGGAGTCTATGGCAGCCCATAGAACCGTATGGTAAAAAGTTGTGAAATTTGGCACATTGATTAAGGACAGTGGCACCTTTAATTTCACCAAGTTACATGTCGGCACTAAACACGCTCTAGCGCCACCAATGGGTCAAATTTTCAGGTACATTTGTGCACATAACTTTTGACCCGTTGGCCCGATTTTCAAAAACAAGGTATTGTTGGAATCCTTGGATCATGCTGACTTCAACGCACCCTATGACGTCATAATGCGTCATAATAGATTTTCCACCATCTTTGATTTTGTCGAAAGCGAAACAAAATTTTCAGCGGTCGCAATTTTTTACTGATCCTCACGAAAATCGGCACAGACCATCTTCAGACCGATCCGCACAAAAGTTATGTAGTGGATTTTTCATTTTTGACTTCGTTCGCCCGCTACAACCAATCGAATTTGGTGCCGATGGCGCCGATTTTGATTTGAGCTCATATCTCGGGAATGCTTTGGCGCAACGAGACCAAATGTGGTGGCACACTTCCAGACTCCATTGCAAATGGTGGAAAGAAATCTGGTGTCATTCTGCAACTAGGGGGCGCTATTATCAGCAAAACATTGTTTTTGCTCATATCTCTTGATGCGTTGTTGTTTGAAATCAAATTGTGATGTCGGCAGATACCGTGGGTTGCCCCATTGATAGTTCATGCTAACTTTTCGTGGTAGCTAATTGCAGTCGGCGGCGATGCCGCCAAACAGGAAGTTTGCTCATATCTCGGCGCTGGTTTGACTTCCGAAGACCAAACTTGGTCGGATGCCCCGAGACTCCGTCAGAAGTGCGCAAAAAAAAATTCTTGTCATTTGGCCACTAGGGGGCGCTGTAATTAGCAAAATTGCGTTTTTGGTATTTTCTCTTGACGTGTTGGGATTTCAGACTGAATTTTCATGTCTGCTGATACTATGGAATGTCCCCTTTCAGGATCTTTCAAAACTTTTCACGTCATCATAACAATTCGGTCGCCATATTGGATTTTAGCGAAAGCAAAACAAAATTTTCAGCGGTCGCAAATTTTGTCCGATTCTCACGAAAATCGGCACGGACCATCTTCAGACCGATCCGCACAAAAGTTACTTATTGGGGTTTTCATTTTCCAATTCGTTCGGCCGCTGCATCCAATCGAATTCAGCGGCGAAGGTGCCGAACAGGATGCAAGCTCATATTTCGTGAACAGTTTGATGTATCCAAATGCTGAACTGCTTGGACCCCCACATTGCTGCTTGCAGCTATATTTGGGGGTCCAAGCAGCGAAGCTGCGGAACCCCATAGGGATTCTTGGTTTTCTTATTGGGGGTCCAAGCAGCGAAGCTGCGGAACCCCATAGGGATTCTTGGTTTTCTTATTATTATTATTATTATTATTATTCCTCTTTCTTCTGCCATGGGGAGTCTATGGAAGCCCATAGAACCGTATGGTAAAAAGTTGTGAAATTTGGCACATTGATTAAGGACAGTGGCACCTTTAATTTCACCAAGTTACATGTCGGCACTAAACACGCTCTAGCGCCACCAACGGGTCAAAATTTCAGGTACATTTGTGCACATAACTTTTGACCCGTTGGCCCGATTTTCAAAAACAAGGTATTGTTGGAATCCTTGGATCATGCCGACTTCAACGCACTCTATGACGTCATAATGCGTCATAATAGATTTTCCACCATATTTGATTTTAGCGAAAGCGAATCTAAGTTTTCAGCGGTCGCAAATTTTGTCCAATTCTCATGAAAATCGGCACAGACCATCTTCAGACCGATCCGCACAAAAGTTATGTAGTGGATTTTTCATTTTTGACTTCGTTCGCCCGCTGACAGCCAATCGAATTTGGCGCCGATGGCGCCGATTTTGATTTGAGCTCATATCTCGGGAACGCTTTGGCGCAACAAGACCAAATTTGGTGGCACACTTCCAGACTCCATTGCAAATGGTGGAAAGAAATCTGGTGTCATTCTGCAACTAGGGGGCGCTATTATCAGCAAAACATTGTTTTTGCTCATATCTCTTGATGCGTTTTTGTTTGAAATCAAATTGTGATGTTGGCAGATCCCGTGGGTTGCCCCATTGATAGTTCATGCTAACTTTTCGTGGTAGCTAATTGCAGTCGCGGCGATGCCGCCAAACAGGAAGTTTGCTCATATCTCGGCGCTGGTTTGACTTCCGAAGACCAAACTTGGTCGGATGCCTCGAGACTCCGTCAGAAGTGCGCAAAAAAAATTCTTGTCATTTGGCCACTAGGGGGCGCTGTAATTAGCAAAATTGCGTTTTTGCTAATTTCTCTTGACGTGTTGGGATTTCAGACTAAATTTTCATGTCTGCTGATACTTTGGAATGTCCCCTTTCAGGATCTTTCAAAACTTTTCACGTCATCATAACAATTCGGTCGCCATATTGGATTTTAGCGAAAGCAAAACAAAATTTTCAGCGGTCGCAAGTTTTGCCCGATTCTCACGAAAATCGGCACAGACCATCTTCAGACCGATCCGCACAAAAGTTACTTAGTGGGGTTTTCATTTTCCAATCCGTTCGGCCGCTACATCCAATCGAATTCAGCGGCGAAGGTGCCGAACAGGATGCAAGCTCATATTTCGTGAACAGTTTGATGTATCCAAATGCTGAACTGCTTGGACCCCCACATTGCTGCTTGCAGCTATATTTATTATTATTATTCCTCTTTCTTCTGCCATGGGGAGTCTATGGCAGCCCATAGAACCGTATGGTAAAAAGTTGTGAAATTTGGCACATTGATTAAGGACAGTGACACCTTTAATTTCACCAAGTTACATGTCGGCACTAAACACGCTCTAGCGCCACCAACGGGTCAAAATTTCAGGTACATTTGTGCACATAACTTTTGACCCGTTGGCCCGATTTTCAAAAACAAGGTATTGTTGGAATCCTTGGATCATGCCGACTTCAACGCACTCTATGACGTCATAATGCGTCATAATAGATTTTCCACCATATTTGATTTTAGCGAAAGCGAATCTAAGTTTTCAGCGGTCGCAAATTTTGTCCAATTCTCATGAAAATCGGCACAGACCATCTTCAGACCGATCCGCACAAAAGTTATGTAGTGGATTTTTCATTTTTGACTTCGTTCGCCCGCTACAGCCAATTGAATTTGGCGCCGATGGCGCCGATTTTGATTTGAGCTCATATCTCGGGAACGCTTTGGCGCAACAAGACCAAATTTGGTGGCACACTTCCAGACTCCATTGCAAATGGTGGATAGAAATCTGGTGTCATTCTGCAACTAGGGGGCGCTATTATCAGCAAAACATTGTTTTTGCTCATATCTCTTGATGCGTTTTTGTTTGAAATCAAATTGTGATGTCGGCAGATACCGTGGGTTGCCCCATTGATAGTTCATGCTAACTTTTCGTGGTAGCTAACTGTCGTCGGCGGCGATGCCGCCAAACAGGAAGTTTGCTCATATCTCGGCGCTGGTTTGACTTCTGAAGACCAAACTTGGTCGGACGCTTCGAGACTCTGTCAGAAGTGGGCAAAAAAATTTTGGTGTCATTTGGCCACTAGGGGGCGCTGTAATTAGCAAAATTGCGTTTTTGGTATTTTCTCTTGACGTGTTGGGATTTCAGACTGAATTTTCATGTCTGCTGATACTATGGAATGTCCCCTTTCAGGATCTTTCAAAACTTTTCATGTCATCATAACAATTCGGTCACCATATTGGATTTTAGCGAAAGCAAAACAAAATTTTCAGCGGTCGCAAATTTTGTCCGATTCTCACGAAAATCGCCACGGACCATCTTCAGACCGATCCGCACAAAAGTTACTTAGTAGGGTTTTCATTTTCCAATCCGTTCGGCCGCTACATCCAATCGAATTCAGCGGCGAAGGTGCCGAACAGGATGAAAGCTCATATTTCGTGAACAGTTTGATGTATCAAAATGAAATTTGGCTGTATGTCTCAATACCCCGTTCTAAGGGGACAGGGTGAATTTGGTGTCATTCAGCTACTAGGGGGCGCTGCAGTTAGCAAAAAGGACAGTGGCACTTCTGTCAAACTTTAACCAATTCACTCGAAACTACAACCGTCATCTCGACAGGACGACATGACGTTTCTGCAGGAACTCTTGCCGGCCGACGTGCTTGGACCCCCACATTGCTGCTTGCAGCTATATTTATTATTATTATTCCTCTTTCTTCTGCCATGGGGAGTCTATGGAAGCCCATAGAACCGTATGGTAAAAAGTTGTGAAATTTGGCACATTGATTAAGGACAGTGACAGCTTTAATTTCACCAAGTTACATGTCGGCACTAAACACGCTCTAGCGCCACCAATGGGTCAAACTTTCAGGTACATTTGTGCACATAACTTTTGACCCGTTGGCCCGATTTTCAAAAACAAGGTATTGTTGGAATCCTTGGATCATGCCGACTTCAACGCACTCTATGACGTCATAATGCGTCATAATAGATTTTCCACCATCTTTGATTTTGTCGAAAGCGAAACAAAATTTTCAGCGGTCGCAATTTTTTACTGATTCTCACGAAAATCGTCACAGACCATCTTCAGATCGATTGGCACAAAAGTTAGGAAGTGGATTTTTCATTTTTGACTTCGTTCGCCCGCTGACAGCCAATCGGATCTGGCGCCGATGGCGCCGATTTTGATTTGAGCTCATATCTCGGGAACGCTTTGGTGCAACGAGACCAAATTTGGTGGCACACTTCCAGACTCCATTGCAAATGGTGGAAAGAAATCTGGTGTCATTCTGCAACTAGGGGGCGCTATTATCAGCAAAACATTGTTTTTGCTCATATCTCTTGATGCGTTTTTGTTTGAAATCAAATTGTGATGTTGGCAGATACCGTGGGTTGCCCCATTGATAGTTCATGCTAACTTTTCGTGGTAGCTAATTGCAGTCGCGGCGATGCCGCCAAACAGGAAGTTTGCTCATATCTCGGCGCTGGTTTGACTTCCGAAGACCAAACTTGGTCAGACGCTTCAGGACTCCGACAAAAGTGGGCAAAAAAAAATTCTTGTCATTTGGCCACTAGGGGGCGCTGTAATTAGCAAAATTGCGTTTTTGCTATTTTCTCTTGACGTGTTGGGATTTCAGACTGAATTTTCATGTCTGCTGATACTGTGGAATGTCCCCTTTCAGGATCTTTCAAAACTTTTCACGTCATCATAACAATTCGGTCGCCATATTGGATTTTAGCGAAAGCAAAACAAAATTTTCAATCCGCACAAAAGTTACTTAGTGGGGTTTTCATTTTCCAATCCGTTCGGCCGCTACATCCAATCGAATTCAGCGGCGAAGGTGCCAAACAGGATGCAAGCTCATATTTTGTGAACAGTTTGATGTATCCAAATGCTGAACTGCTTGGACCCCCACATTGCTGCTTGCAGCTATATTTTTAATTGCGTTGCCCGGATGGGTGTTAATTAGGAAACAGTCATTAATCGTACGCTATGCATTAGCAAGACTGGAGCTTAGTCACAAAGCTGCTATTGAAGAATGGAAACTTCACATGACTGCGCCCCACTTAAATACTTTTTAGGGTGGGAGAAGCAGGGGGGGATTTGTGCTGTGCCTCATATACAGTGAGTAAAGAAATGAAAATGGACTGCATTACAGTGAAACTGAAATGCAGAATGTATTCTATTTCCCAGATGGAGTCCAAATGTATATTGTTGTATAAGGATGTTTGGTATGTATGATGTGTCAAACGTTTGGCAGCTGTGACTGTCATTTCATTTGGCTGTGATAACGTTCTCACCAGAGTAATTGCTGAACATAGTGTAATGGTATGGTGGGGCAAGAAACACAAGTGGATAAGCCAGGTTGTAAACGACTCAGCAGTGTAGCCACTGTTGATCATCTGAATCACTCTATCTGGAAGGAAAAGTGAAAGTTTTGGAAAGTGCTGTACGCAAGGTCAAAATCCTAAACAATTTCACTTATTTTACTTTTAACAATTTATTTCTCCACAAAGGTTTCACTAACCTGTCATTGCATTCATCATTTTCAGTAAAAGAATATGATAAAAACCAAGGGCATAAGTTTGATCTCAGCTTTGGTAGGGACACTGCCCAGCAACCTATCCCTCCCGCCTAGTGTCTCATCACAGAACCATTTAAGACCTCATCTGAAGCCCAGACGGTCCAGCTGTTGCTTCCTTCACCTGCACTACATCTGTACTGGATATCTGAGTTTCCTGAATGTATTTCAAAATAATGCATCAATGAATAAAATGTCCTCTTTGTATCCATTACACATATCAAACTTATAAGAAACAACATTAGGGCAACATCTGAAGAATAACATCTTGACACCTTTAATTATGCAAATCCAAAATGTCTTTTCAAAATAACCAACATGATGATGAGATTCATAGGTTACAACTACAAGGCATCCTAAAACAAAGAACTGCAATGCTCATGCTATCTTTATTCCAACAAAATTGCTTATTGACATTGCCGTCACCTCAGCTGAAACTCTGTTCCTGATTCATCACCAGCCTGCTCTACATTTTTAGCATCATGCTGCTGTTTTTTCTGTGTTCTCCTTGTAATTGCTAACATTGGTTGAATGACTAGAGGGTGATATACTTAACACCAGTTATGTTTTACACAGTAGAAGACTGGTGATATTACGCTAGGCTAGCATCTTTGCATTTGTGTGGGACCGCATCCACTTGTCCTGAAATCGACCGACAAACATTACAGAACCCACAGTCAGTTAGCTTTAATGCTAGCCTACGTTCACTACACTAACACCTTAATGACACTTTTCCATAGTAGAGTGAGTGTTAAACAGGACTCTTACACCAATCTCCTGGGTGGTAATCCTTGGTTTGTTTGACCCTTTTATCAACCTCCACCCTACTTGAGTTCTGCACGCTTTAAATATGTCATGTCAAGATGTGACTTGACATTTGGTCCAAGTTCATGGGAAGGACTGGCTTCACACCTGCAAGCAAAATCGGACTTCAGCGTATTCACAACCCGCAGTTTGAGAGTCTAGAGTTGTGGTTTTTGCACACAGATTCAAATGACTGGGCTGATGTGTCAAAGGGTCAATCTACTTAAATGGGGAACTTTATTGCACACAGCCAATTAAACTATTGTAGCATCACTTTTGTACACTTTTTTGGGCTAAGTTTTGTAACTTTTGTTGGACTCAAATGCATATTTCCGTTCTGAATTTGCCATTGTTTTCAATCTTTGTTCGGAATCTCAAACACTTTCCTGATCACCAACCAAATATAACACTGCATTGTTCCCCTTTAAAACATTTCTCATTTTTGCCGCACGCACAGTGAATTTCAAGTGATGGAGATGCAAGTGATTGAAAGAGCGAGTTTACCAATCCATGACAATGCATTGCTTTGAGAGATATTACTGGCTCGGTTGTTGGAGTCGTCTGCCTCTCAAGAATACCAGGGGAGTCATCATCATTCATCACTGATGTTTTTTTCATCAGTCATTTTTCATTACTTCGCAATCAGATGCATTTTCTCTCTGCTGGGTATCTGCCTACTTTTTATTACTCGTTTTTTAAGTCATTCATTGTTTTGTTTTGTTCACCAAAGGCTGAGAAAGACAATAACCGTGATTTCTTGAGATATTTTGTTCAGATGCACCAGGATGTAAAGATTCTCCGACTCAGAAAGTGGTTAAAGTAAATGTCTTGCAAGTATTTTTTTGTCCTTTATGGTTTTATTGACAGGACAGCTGAAGATTGACAGGAGAAGGGATAAGAGAGAGGGGGGGTGTGACAAAGAGTTAATGGCCACAGGTCAAGACTCGAACCCTGGGCCACTGCAGGAAGGACGAGGCCTCTGTACATGGGTCGCTCTACCAACTGAGCTACTGGGCAGCAACAGAGATGACATTTAATCCCTTTTCATTAACATTATATTGGTAAATATACCGATATACACAAGTCTGACAGCTTCTCTAGTGGCATTTATGACATTTCTTTGTACCCATGGCAGAGACTTTATGGCAAAATCTTACATTAAAAAGGCTAAGACCATACTACTGTGTGTTATAAATGTCAACAAAGCTCAGTGGGCGCTTGTTTGGATCCGTCCAGGGGCTGTGCTCTCCGCTGGTTTTCCAGTGATATTGGATGTCCTTTAAAGTCTTTGCTGCCTCAAATTAGATGAGGGAATATTGATATTAAAAAATACCAGGCAGTGTCAAGAATGCAGAGCAAAGTTGAGACTAACTTGCTGCCACAATCAGGCCGATCCCTCAGAGGGGCCACAAATCTAATTTCCTATTTTCCACCTCTGTGGCGAGATACCAATTCCGACATCAAACAGTGCCCTCTTGGGCTGAGCAACCGGTCGAAGGATAATAGTGGAAAAAACATCACACAGGAGGAGAAAGCAAAGTGCTGTGCTCCTACAGAATGACTGTTTCACTCTGGCCATCTTCATTATGAAAGTAAAATGTAGTGACTGGATGCATTTCTGTCACATTGCCATGGGCCTTAATTGAATTCGATGAGGCAATCTCGCATATTTTAAACAAGACATATAAAACACGAAAAGTGCAACCATAATAATAAAGAAATCGGACTAGTTGAGTAACACTACGCTGCTCCTCGATGAGATTTGTGTGGGCGATGCTCTGAAGATGAGGCTAAACATGTAGCATTTATATGCTGATGAACTTTCAAAAGTGGGCAATCATCTGTTTGTAGCAGGCGAGCAGCAATCTGATGAAACTGTTGCTGATGAAAAATTATGGCTACTTGTTGATTGGAGAAGTCCGAAGAATCCGAGAGGAGGGAGGCTGAACACAGCCGCACCCCCACCCTCATCCAGGATACTGGTCATGCTGGTATATCTAAGAGCCTCGGCAGCATTTTCTTTTTTCTTTCTTTTTCTTTTTGTGAAGAGCTGATGATGGTTAGTGGAAAGGGTCAAGGATGTGCTACATAATAAGTGTGAAGAACCTGGTTTCACGTTGAAGAAACTAGATTAAATTGAATACAGTGAATACCAGATTTCCATAAGAAAAGCATGTATCTATTCTCTATACAGGCATCTATTCGATTGACAGGCAGGGTTAGAAACGCAAACTGCATTTGCAATAATGGTTTCAGCCACGGCTCCTTAGCCTCATGGCTGAAGTGACACAAAGTCTATATAATAATGGTTTAACAGTACCGGTGATAATGTTGCTATTTCGACTGGCCCAAATGCCACTTTCTTCAGAAAGAACCTCACATGTTTAGCTATGCTTGTGGCATTTCTCTATGTTTGGCAATATGTGTCTTCATCTTCTCTATTTTTTGTTTAACTGTGTATTAAAGTAACATTATGTAGAAATTGGCCTAAGGTGGCTTAAGGTAAACAATTATACACAATGTTGCTTTAAAGAGCATAATGTAAGCTGTTCTTAATGGGCGATTTGCTAAGTTTACTTCAGTAAATGTATGCCTAGTAGTGCGGTTAAACGACTTTTCTGTCCAGTTCTTATTATTTGCTAATTACCGTCAAACGCACTGAAAGGCAAAACCTTTAGTCAGGCACCAGCTGTACCAAAGCAACCAATCAGCCCACCTGTCAATTTGGCCTGCTCTGTGCAATCAAAAGTGTACACTGGGCACAAGGTAAAAAACGATTAAAGACAAAGTACTTCTATCTGAGTTCTCAGTGTTAACTCTTTAACGATTATTGTGCAGGCTCAGAGAACAAAACCACTACTGTGACGGAGCGAGAAGCCCTGGAGCCAGATCTCTCAGATGCTAGATTAACAACTAAAACTGTGTGTACACACAGAAAACTACAATTGTTCATAAAAGGATGTAGAAATGCCCTTGAACATCCGTTTGCGTATTGGTACTTGTGCCCATGCCACCACTTTTTAGACCTAGAAGGAAAGAAAATAAGAAGGGCGCTCCAGTTTAACCGACTTTGTTTCATCGACGTGGTTCAAACCCACACATTTGTGGCTATTCATAGCGCCCGCACATGTACCTGTAAACCATCACCGCGGCAAAATCGCAATTTGTATTAAAGGTCAGAAGGACGATCAGTGTGAAGTCTGTTTCAGTAAGAGCTGTACAGATGAACCAAATTGCGAAGCAGTTCAGGATCAAATGAAAAGGTCAGTAATAGGAAAGCGATGTTCCAATGTAAATAAAAAGGATGAGTAAAGTCAGCACACATGGAAAAATGTAAAATTACATTTATAAATGAGCCTCTAAGTGACATTTTACTGAACGCTGAGTAGACTGGCGATCTCTGGAAAAATGCGTGTCAGACGTTTGTGTGAGGCGTGCACATTCTCACCGCACGTTCTTCTTGTTTGAACACCAGCTCATGTGTCGCAAAAGGTGCAGACGCACAATGATAACCAGGTCAGATAACGATAATACAGTAAATGACAAATCAACAATGGCCAGATTTTAAAATGCGCCTGACTGTATGAAAGAATAATAAAAAAAGCAATCTTTTTCAGGAACAGCCTCGTCTCTATTATCTCTGATCGTCTCCTTAGTGCGCACATACTGTATTGCCTCGCCTTTCTGTTTCTCCTATATTGTGTCTGCTACTATTGACTTTCTTCGCCAGCAGTATGTTTTATAAAGTCGTCCAAAAAACGAATCTGGCGTTTTGGATTCGTCGCCCTAATGCAGTAACAGAGGCCATCTTTGTTCCTGCAGAGCATGTGCGATAGACTGTGGGTGGAGGAGAGCAGATTGTCACCTAATTACTCAATCAGGTAAAATCATTTAAAGCAAATTTAAATGGCTCTCGCCAAATAAATGTAGGCAGTTGTTTATATACCTCTGCGGCCTGCCCAAGTAAAGTCTATGTGTGGGAAACACTGATTTTACACTTGTATAAAATCGTATCACCCATAATTCTGTTTTCACAACGGCAGGTCAGCCACATGTCGAAACCAACATGTCACCGAATTAAACTGCAGCAACCAGGTGCACTTACAAGCTAGTACAAAACAGTGGTATAAATAGGCCGACAATACATCGGAGAGGTCGGGTCACAGTCGGTTCATTTAAAGAGGGGGTGTAATACCAAAGAACACAACCCTCTCTGTCTATGTATGGTATGAGGGACAGAGTTGTCCGTTAGTTAATTGATTGCTGTAGGCGTCGTTCTCTCGAACAGATAAAAAAAATGGAAGTAAAACATTCTGAAAATGAGTTAGTATAGCATAATTCGCATACATTCCGGGCTCGTCCAAGTAAGGTCTATGTGTGGGAAACATCGATTGTACTTGGTCAGAGCTCTGTGTGTGGGGCCTGCTGATACAGAACACACCCAGAGGTCTGCAGGCCAAGTGGGGAGCGTGTTCCCCGGGTCCTATGTTCCCCTCTTTCTATGAGACTGGGGAACATTGTTCCCCAGTCTCTAACCCTAACCCTAACCCCTAACCCTAACCCTACCCTAACTAACCCTAAACCCTAACCCTAACCCTTTTTCCACCATTACTGAAAAATTCCATGGCAAATAGGCCTAACCTAACCATAACCATAACCCCTACCCTAACCCTAACCTAGGACCCTTTTTCAGAAAAAGGGTCCTATGCTCCCCGGTATGTATTGCTACAGGGGAACATAGGTCCCTTCTTGGGAAAAAATGGGGAACATAAGACCTTTTTTCTAAAAAAAGGGTCCTATGTTCCCCAAGCGGGATCATAGGACCCAGGGAACACAGGACCCGGGGAACATAGGGATGACCCCGCCAAGTGTACGCCTCGTGCCCAGCTGTAAGGTTGCTGGTTGACACACACGTTCAGTGAACACTAAATTTACAGCTTTAAATGATGTACGTGAACAATTACACATATCAAAGGGGTCTTCCTATTTTATGTATTGGGAGCCGGCGTGACCCCCGCGTCCCCCCGCTGCAATTACATGCCCGTGTAGTTGCTCAACATTTTTACATGTATGGGCTAATTGTTGTGGTTAGCTAGGGTTAATGCATTCTTTAAACGGCCGGGTCACGTTGTCACACAAAGCAAATGGGTAATGATAGGTTCGCCTGCGAATGCTGAAGGGATCGAAGTAGCTCAGTTGCTTCGCCTTTAAGGTTCACTCACATTTTCGAACACACACAGGCGCGCCCATGTTGTCTTTATCCTCCACTGACCTGAGAGTCTTTTCTCTGACCCAAAACGAATCCAAATCTGCCGACTTGAACAGTTACATTCCCAAAGGCCCTTGTGTGTGAAATACGCATGTTGGAGATGAAGGAGCGCATTGGGGAGCTCCCTCTTTTTTTGTAATTCAGTTCTACTGTCCGTCAAAATGTCTGCGCACGTCCCAGCTGACAGGAAACCCATGCATTAAAAATACATCCGAGGGCTGGAATTTATACAAATGTTGCCTCAACTCCTCAGCGAATACAGAGATAATTTCCCCTGTGGTGTCTTGTTTAAGGTACAGGAGTTGTTTCAAAGGGATTAAGTTCCCGACACGCTAAGAAACTGCATTTTTTACCCTTATTTCCTTATAATTCATCTCTGATATTAAGGCTGAAAATCACATTAGAGGAGAGAATCGTTAATAATTTCCCCGTTCCTGCACTGCCTTTTACTAGATTTACTTTTATCTAAAGGGCAATTTAATCGCAGGAGGGAAGCTACTTTTATCCCCCAGCGCCCCTCCTCTCTTTGTCTCTCTCTCTCTTTCTTCCCTCCCTGCTTTGTTATTACACGACGACGCTTTGTTCCGTTAGTACTTTGCACTCAGAGAGAAAGAAAGAAAAAAAAAAAGTTCCGGGGAAGTGAGTTTGCGAGTCTGCGGCCCGACAGACTCCTCCTGACGTGACATTGAATTAATAAAACAAATGTGGTTCGCCGAGATAGAGCACTTTAAAGGAGGTAAGAGGACGGAAGCAAAATCCTCTTCCTCCACCTCAAT
This sequence comes from Lagodon rhomboides, assembly GCA_039737535.1. NCBI lineage: Eukaryota > Metazoa > Chordata > Actinopteri > Spariformes > Sparidae > Lagodon > Lagodon rhomboides. Next base: position 19,778,278 of record CM077799.1, on the reverse strand, counting down.
TGCTTCGCCGTTGTCCTTTCTTCTTTCTCTCTTTGGAGTATGTGCGGTCTAACGTGCGTTTGTGTGGTGTGTGTGTGTGTGTGTGTGCGAATGTGTGTTTGAGTGCCTCACCTTCACAGAGTTTAAATCCTCCAAATCCTTCTCTGTTGGACGGTGGCCTGTCTGGCTGTTCTACGGTACGGAGATGATTCCGCCCTGCAGCAGCTGCCTGCTGTAGTTTGTGGAAGATTTCCAACGCGCGCAGACACACACACACACACACACAAATGCACACACACACACTCTACAGTTTGCAAGGTGTGTGCCAGGAGTACAAAACAGCCATTATTCCTGAGATTATGTTTGCCGTAGTAAAAAAAAAAGAAATGTGTTGCTGGATTTAGGGGGACTTTCTGCCTCTTCCCCAACTTACCTGCACATATGCAGATCTGCCTGTGAGACGAGACGCTGACCTTTTACACGCTCCCTCATTAAAGAAGCCCCTACATTCGCTGCACATCTATCACCTGGCGAGCAGAGAGCCGAAACCTTCAACCTCATCCCTCCCTGGGGTGGGGAGGCACCACAGCAATCAACCCCCCGCCTGCCTCACATCCATCATACCTGACCAGCTCTGGGTGGTGGTTACACAACACGCCCAATCACACACTATGACACAACACGTCTCGATGTGACTCGTGGCTCTTTAGCCGAGCTCCCTCCTCACGTTATAGCACTGGACCTTTAACCTGGAAAGAAGAAGAAACATCAAAGATAATATTAAAGGTGTAATATGTCAGAAATTGAGTTTCAAACATTAAAAAATAAACTAAAATTAAATACAGAATGGGAAGAAATAACTATTTTGACATGTCGAAGACGTCTTTGTACTGTGTTACAGAGATATCTACTGAAGTGTAGCTGAAACCTCATTCCTCCCAACGGTCCAGGGCTCCTGTGATAGTGGTGTAAACACCCGGACTACCTCAGTAGTCCAGCTTGCTGCATGGCTAACTGAGCTATCAAGCTAACTGCAGCTATAATCTGGATAGAATACAGCTAGCAGCAGTTAGCAGTTGTACACCAAACACCTTGGTGATATGCTGCCCCTATTTATTGGAGTATGAATTCAAACATGTGGCCAATTCTTACATATTGCACCTTTAATAAATTGATGTAGCTTGCTTAGGACAGGTGAGGTGTAGATAAAAATATATATGGAAGTCTCAAAGTACCACACCAAACCACAAACTGGCAGCTACCATGACTCTAAAACACAGATACCATGCAATACTGACGGTGTTATACTATTGGCTCACAAACCTGTTTGAGGATGGAACCAACCGTCAGAACTCTTACATAGACGTAGGCAAAATGATCATTTTGGATCTGACAAACATTGTCAAATTATAAATTCACAATCAAGAGATAAGGAAAAATACCACTTTTATTCTGCATACCTCTAAAAACCTCTATAGATGTATTATATATGTATATTTTTAATTTTGTTAATTTCTTTTGTCTACATAAGAATGTTATCAATAATACCTTTAAGTGAGCCAGGTAGGAAAGACAAAATAAATACGGGAGAGTCAGGCATCCCAAATATTGTTCTCGGGTTAATTAGAGATGTTGGCCTGAGCCCTACAGTAATTGTTTGTCCATTTGTAAATGCCGCCCGATGGGGATGGACCCTTTCGTACGACACTTCACAGAGAGAGCGTGACGGCAGCGCCCGGTGCAGTTTGTCGAACTGAACGTTCTTTACAAAAGCCGTGAGATCTTTTGAATCTGATGTGCTTTACCGATGCATATGAAAGCTGCGGTAATGGAAGAATAAATGCAAGCAATTAGCGTGAATGTTATCAAGCATTATGTAAAGGTCACATTGAATAGTCAAAGGAATAAGTGTCCGCGGGCCTGTTGCATTTTTCATCCCACGGGTTGGTAAATAAACATGTAGCATTGCTTTGTCTTCATCCTCATTCCCCGGCTGCCTCGCAGCCATCACTCACGCACATTTGCATATGGAGTAGTTACGGCGATGCACTGCCGGTGTTTTGTGTGTGTGTGCAGGCTCTCACTGTACGTGTGTGTGGATCCGCTTTCATTTACGTCCAACAAAGGCTGACTGAAGAGCTCCCCGTTTCTCCACTTCGTATTGATCCGTTAATTGTGCCGCTTAGGTGCAAACATGAATCAATGCTACGGTGTTGCAACAAACAAGGCGCACAGGCTCTAAATTAATTACCCAAAAATAACAAGCCGGGGCCCCTGGTGGGACAAACAAAAGGGAGAAGTGGTCCAAAGTTACAATGTTCGAATCAGTTGGGATGTTATGAGCTACAGGAGAGTTCTGTTGGAATACCTAATGGGATAGCCTTTCATGTGGGGATCTGAAATTATCTGCTAAAATAGGATGGGGAAGTGCATGTTGGTTGGGGAGAGTAGGTGTTTAATTTTAAGCACGCATCATAAGGGAGCGCGTTCTTTGTATTTTAAGCATGGTTCCCAAGCTCTCCTGACATTTAATACTCTGTACGCCGGGGGAATAAGAATTAGGCGACACCCGAAGCTGGCGTATATATCACAAATATTGTTGCAAAAAGTGCAAAAATATCTCGTAATAAAGAATCAATCTCCCGCCTGCAGAGGGGGGTGACATGTCTATGAGGCTGCTAAAGAGGTCACAGCGAAAATATCTGGTCACAGGCAGGAGACGGAGTAAAGTATCACGCCTCGCCGCCTCACACTTTCATGTTTATAAAACAGCTTCATCGCTCGCTGACATTATTACGGCGAGCCGCGATCCTTTCCCTCCGAGCACGGCGCCTCGCTATTAGAGTATTTCATTTGGAAACAGACGTTTGAAGTAACACAAAAGCCCACGATTCCAGATCCTCACTCCCAACGTTGTCCAACACCGTCCCAATTCTGAGGGAAATGTCTATTAGCTTGTAACAGTCTGTAATCCTTTTTCATTTCCCTGACACAGGCCCCTGCTACATCAAACCTCAGTGCAGTTCTGAAAAAAAAAAGATGAAAAGCTCGGTTTATTTCTACTCGAGAAACTTTTCTTTTTCTTGTAATACACTCATTGTGTGTTTTTTGTCTGATTGTCCTGTGTTTTTAGTCTTTAATCTGTGACTGGCTTTTAAGTCTTCATCTCTTTGTTCTCTGCCGCTGCCACCCTAATCCACACTTGCAATTAGTGCAATGAATGGTGAACATCCTCGTGCTCTTGATATTTCCTGTCACCGGTTATTTTTTTTAAATGATCACAGAGGGCCTGCAAAAAGTTGCAGAACTTTGAATCAAAGTGAATTCATAAGGTTTTTTTTTCTTTCCTTTTTACGCTGATCAACAGAAAAATACTCTTTTAAGTCAAAGTGAAGACAAATCGCTACAAACTGATCCAAAGCAGTAGAAATAAGAGAAGATAAAATGACCGCTCGCTCATGCTCTCCCTACGCAACGTTCGTTTTGCTCATGACAAAACAGGAATCATTCTCTTATGTTAAAGAGATAACAAGCTGGCGTGACAATTGGTTTTCAGTTGCTGACATTCTGGAGCTTTCCGAGACACAGCAGCATTTTGACCCTCTTCCACATCCCTCAAGGATGGTGCTGGAGAATAAAGGCAACCTTGACTGCGGTAATTACAGGCTACACATCGCTACCCACCAATTACAGTGCAATATTTTGATTAGTTTGTCACAGCAAACAGGGGCAAAGGCGGTTTCGCAGCTGTAACAAGAAGAAGTCACAAAAGTAACCACGAGAATTATAAATCCCCCATGAGGAAAAAGCCGAGCCGTACCAACAACAGTACCACTGCTATATTGTAAAACTATGATTTGATTTATGGCGTCATTATGAGTTATTAGTTTCTAAAAAGCCTGCTAGTGACAGATAAGACTTTTTCAAAAGGGTGAACTCACATGAACATAACCAACACCTTCGCAATCACTCACAGCATGTCAGAGACGGCAGGTTGGTTAGTGGCCTTAAGCTTCAAATTATCAGTCATTTTTCACGCGAGACGCTTCACGTCCAGTGAAACATTCAAAATATAGCTTGCTGAAAGATAATGTGTCATCTGGCAAATATTGTGACTTTTGCTGTTATTAGCTTTGTGAAATAGTTACGTTTTGGTTAAGTTTAGTCACTAAAACCACTTGGTTAGGTTTAGGTACCATATCTAAACAGAAAGGTTTTGGTTAGGTTTAGGATGAAAACTACTTGTTAGGTTAAGTCACCAAAACTACTTGGTTAGGTTTAGGTACCATATCTAAACAGTAAGATTTTGGTTAGGTTTAGGATGAAAACTACTTGTTAAGTCACCAAAACTTCTTGGTTAGGTTGAGTCACAAAAAGTACTTGGCTAAGTTTACGCAAAAAAAAACTAAACAGTGGGGTTAGGGTTAGGTTTAGGCACAAAAGCTACTTGGTTTAGTTTGAAAAAGATCACGCTTTAGGTTTAAATAACTTCTTTCAGTCACATCACTTGTGTTACTTGCATTACATGGGTGGCTGTGGCTACGGGGTAAAGCCAGCGTCTTGTTACCCGATGATCACTGGTTCACTTCCCCTGGTCTGCATGTCAAAGTGTCCTTGGGCAAGATACTGAACCCCACAAACTGCTCCTGATGTGCTGGTTGGCACCTTGCATGGCAGCCACAGCCATCAGTGTAACTCATTCACAGAACATAACTTTATAAAAAAAATTAAATATATCTTGACTCCTGGTCACAGATCGGACTCTAACCCTGGTCTTTAGGGGAAAGCCCTGTGTAGGACGCATAACTCCCAGCTCGGATATGTCTCACTTTGTACTACTTCACTAGGGGAGCTTCCAGAAATGATGCTTGAGAGGTGACGAGTGCACCAAACTTAGGAGTGAAGGGCAACTGACCAGGCTGCTGTATGTGACACGTTGGGAGTGAGAGACAATAAATACATAAAACCATAGAATTCATTTCCGTATATAAAGCCATGCAGATGGTTTTACTTAGATTTTCTGTCTTTGAGACACTGTCTCAAGGCCCAAATTCTGTTCCGTATAATCAGGTTGGTAAAAGTCAAATTATATTGTCACAAGTCTCGAGGCTATGTGACAATATGTTGAACACCCACAATCAGTAAATCTGATTACATGACACTTCATATTAATCACAGGAGGCTTCGTATCGGGACAGAAACTGTCACTGAAGAAATGTTGTTATGTGTATTAAAACATTGTCAAAGATTTTTTCCTCTTGTCGAAACCAAGTGCAGACAGCATCTAGACATAATTATGAGGAGCTCAGTCATGCTTGAGTTGATACAAATTTACATTTTTTTTTGTTGAAAAATAATTGAAATACAAAAATGTCCAGTATCAACATTTTACAACTTGCCATAATAATGAACATTTCCTCATTATTTTGATAGAAATCAAAGTAATCCAGGCCGCATAACATTTCCTAAGTGACACTTCCTTGCCGTTGCAAATGAACACACATTCTAGAGGACAGAATCGACTTTAAAAAATGCAAAATGGTAAAATGCACTTTTCAGCTGTATCTGCTTGTTAAATCTGGGTTGGTGTTCTCTTTCTCTCGAGTAAAAAAGAAAACGAGAAATAAAACACTGTGGTTTGTTTTCCAGGGGACGGCTGGAGTGGGTTCCAAAAAAATAAGGCCGCACGAAAATACACGCTGAAAGTGAATGAAACTGCATTTGCGGCAATAAAGAAATCAACGGTCGCACCTCTTTCCAGAGTCAGTGTCCCTGTTACTCTGAATAATCCATAAAGTGTGCTCTTCAGAATTCATCGGGTATTATCCTCGGTGATATTTGATCAGCAGAAAGCAGCTCCAGTGTAAACTGTTCAAACTGAGGTCGGCAGATATTCGACACCCTGGGCAAATTGAACCAAAGCTACTGTATTTGCATGGCCACATAGCGGTAGAGGAAAGTTAAAATTGGTTTTATTTTTCGGTGCTTTACAGAAATCTATCACACACACACACACACACACACACACAGTGTGCCAATGCCTGTCAGGGACAGTGTGTGCAGGGTTTAGGGGAAGTGCTGTGATTGGGGTTGGGACAGGGAGACAGAGGGTAAGGATCTGTTCACTGAGGAGAATTGGTTTGACCATTTTACACCCCCTTTAACACACAGGCCCTCTCTCTGTCTCACACACACACACGCACACACACACACACACACACACGCACATATACAGAATTCACATACGTCAGTGGGAAGACACAAGGGACCGAGGCTCAACCTTGGGAGGAAAAGCTTAAATGCGGGTTGTTGGGCCAAGAGAGCAGATGAAAACAACATCCCTCTAAATCAGTTGCTTTTCTTTCCGTCAGCCCTCCTATCAATCCGTCTCCTCCCCCATGAATTCCTACTCCTGTCCTGCTCTCAATCCTTCACTCTGTCAGCTCTTCGAGCCATCTATTTTGGTGTTGCGTTTCATTTCTCCTGCTTTCTCTCTCTCTCTCTGCATGATGCGATTCCTGGCATATTGTCCCCCTTCCCAGATGGCGGCTGATCCGGGAGACGTCTCGCTACGCACCTCACATATGGAGCCCCTTCGCTGGGCAGAGAGGCTCTTGATCCCCCCCCCCTCTATCCCCTCCCTACTTGGTTGGCTGGGGCGAAGCCAAAGCCCAGATCAGGTCCCTGCGGAGGACACATCCCTCTCAGCGGGTGGGCAGGTACTCCAGCGCCGGGAGGCTGGAACCACACACACACACGCATTGACTCACAAATTCAAATTCCCATCCGTTTCATCGGAGGTGTGGGCTCCGCACGGCATCGGAGCCGACCCACGTGGCCTCCTGCCACAGTGTGAAACGCCAATTAACAATGCTCATTTACCCTCATTGGTTATATCATTCTATTAGAACTTCAGTAGATTCAATTTCATGATCACGCAGATGAATATAATATAACCTCTTGTGTATTCGTGGAATAGTTACCAGCTTGCATACATGATACATATTAACACCTTCCGCGCTATGCATATGAGGACGAGAGATGTTCGTACGAGATTGATTGCTGTGGGACTTCCCGGGCGTGTGCTAGCCACCCCGTTTCTCTCAGCCAATCAAAAACGCCGACTTGAATGGAGAGCTAACATGCCTGGCGCGCGGGGACGGGATGCACGGTAGGAAAAACACTGCGGGCAAAGCGGAGGAAAGGAGGGAGCTGCTGAGACAAAGCCGAGACGTTAGACAAGCGAGGGAGCCGGGGACACAAATCGAGCCGCGTTCATAAAGTTTTACTGGGATGTAAAATTTGCTGATTGTTTATTATCCGAGCGAGAGGGAGTGGAAATTGGCCAACAAAGCCGCTGTGAAGAGCGGTTATTAATTGCGCCGCGCTTTGTTACCGCCATGGGTGTAATGATCAAGAGTGGATTGTTTTAATCAGGCTTGGCATGATCCGATGAGCTCCGAAAAAGTTGATGTTACACGCTGAGGCCTTTCTGTAGGAATTAGCACTCAGGAGAGATAACAATTAAAGAGAGAGAAAAAGAAATTGGGGGAGATAAAAAATAAGTTGAACTGGAAGGGCTACGGAGACAGGAAGTTGCAGGGGAATGAGAGTGCGGTGCACTGATTGAGGAAAGGCACACATGGATGAGGGAATGGCTCATGCCGCCACTCTTTCTCTCTCTCTCACACACACACACACACACACACAGACACACACACACACATGCCGACTGAGTGAGCAGCAGGGCTGTGGAGTGTAAGCAGGTGTCCTATGGGAGAGAGTGTACCATTAGCAGATCATTTCCCTCTCCGCTCCAGCAGGCCCTCCTCTATCATACCTCCGCTGTCAGCACTGCCTCGGAGGATTACTGGGAACGAGAGAAAGGGAGAGAGGGCGGGAGGGAAGGGAGGGAGAGAGAGAGAGAGAGAGAGGAAACGGGTGGGAGAGGAGAGTAGAGTGTGAAATTGAAACTTGCATAGCCCCTATGTGCCCTCAAAACTGTGATTATTACCCGGTAGGCATTTTTTTTTTCTCTCTAGGAATCCATATTCCTCCTGGGAAAACATAACCAGAACATAACGTACATTGTGGAAGTGAACGTCCGTATTTACTGTACGCTCTTTTGACCAGAGGCTACGTTAAAGTAAAAATGGTAAACATAAGATATAGCTGTTGAGAGAGTTGCGCTGGACTTCAAAATGCTTGTCCCCAGCCCTGCAGCAGACGCCACCGAACGACGTTTCTGCGGTTTGTTTTGGCGGAGTGGGCGAGTCTGCGACACTTCCCCCCCGATCCCCGACCCTCTGTGCCTCTTGAGAGCCGCGCTAGCTGGGGGCAAAGTGGTGGCCCGGCTGGCAGCGAGCCCACTGTCATCAGAGATAAGGACACCTCTCGGCAGCCGAAAAAGCCCAGGGACAGAGGGAGGAGAGGCTGCGGAGATGGAGAAGGTCAAACAGGAGTGGGCGGATGGACGAGGGGTGAGAAGGGCGAGAGCAGGGTAATAGAGTGGGAGGAGGGCAAGATGCAGGAAGGGAGAGGGAAGCCCGGATCCCGCTCAGCCCTCAGCTGCGGGACGTTACGGGACGTGTAACACGCGGATATGGAGAGAGTCAACGGGGAGCTCCAGTGTGACATGAAAGCAGGCTGGGAAAAGAGTGGCGAGCTATAAATAACCGTGGTCAGCGGGGTCGGAGCAGCGCACATTCACCGAGCTAGCACACGGATGGAGAGACACACATGTAGGTGTACATATTGTACACATGCATTCATGCATGTGGCCCCATTAGCAGGCAGAAAAAAATGCGGTATGTATGAATATATAACACTTGTATATAAATCAAATACATGCAGTCTGGCTGACTGGGAATTACGTCCGTATTGGAAATGTCTTACCCGTACTTTAACTATAGTTCATGAGACAAACCTTCACTGATTTAAAGCATACATGTTACTTTCACCCAGGAGACAAGGGTTCGAGTCCCGTCTGGAGTCGACAGTATCAACATGATGGCCATTATCCGCTGATGTCACACAAAGGGTTGATTTTTCACTATCCGTCGTCTTTTCAGCTTTCGATCAGTCAAGAAGCGGTGAAATTATACCACTTCCACCGTGTGACTAAAGTATAAGACGATTGTTTTCAGGAAGTACTTATTTTAAGCCAAACTATGATCTTTTCCTCAACCTGACCAAGCAACTTCGGTGCCTAAACTTGACCAAGCACTTTCGGTTTAGCCAGCTTTATTTTGAAAACGTATCCAGACGTCGCGTGATAATTGCTGCCAACTTGACGACCGAGGCTGTGCTTATTTCCTCCTGTGGAACCCTTAAGGCAACTAATAATTTAATCATACCGACTCCCCTGTTATACATAACCTGGCTGCTGCCCCCTGACTACTTCTTCTGTCTGTATGACATTGGGCGTGCTGATGAGCTGCAAATGAAATGCTGCTGCGGGACGCTGCCAGATTGTGTCGCACGGATATTGTAGAGATGAATTAGAAAACCTAAAAAAGCCCGCCAGATTCATCTAGCACCGGTGTCTAGCAGCGGGATTGTGCAGTCAGACATAAACATGCACACAGTGTTTCCCACATGGAGAGCACCCCCGTGGTGAGGTAGGAGGCCTCTGAATGATCTGGGCTAAAAGCAGATTTGCTGTATATAAACAGGAACCACAAAAGAAATTGATGCTCCATTGTATTCATAGTATTTGACCTTGAATAGCGTTCCCCTCAGGAGGTAAGAAAAATAATGGCTTCAGACAAATAGCCTGTATAATATTTTAAAAAGCGGTGCCAAAAAAAAAACCCAATAATACATCACATCTTCTAAGTGCTCTTCCTCTGACAAAGCCCTCGCTGTCAGAGCGCCACTGATACAAAGAATTAATGATTTGTGGGTTGTCAAACAGCAACGTCTCTGTCACAGCCAGCTATTGATGAGCCATCTTGCAATGAAGGTAAATGACCGGAGGTGCGAGGCGCTCTCGTGTGGAGCCGCTGAAATATATCGCATAAAAAAGCTGGAGCGATACATCTTTACCCGAGGCTTGTCCCTAAGCGCTTGAAACATGCACCAAAGACGATTTCTTAATATTTTTGCTCGAACACAAAATAAATAAATAAATAAATCATTAATGGTGGAGGAAAATGTAATTAGCTATTCACATAAGCCCCTCAAAGCAAATAGCTTCAGAAACCAGGCGGTAGTACGATGTAAGAACACTCATCATTATGGAGTTAAAATGTAATTTAGATGACAATCCATCCACGCCGCATTCTGGTTGGCTTAATCCGACGACTGTCTGCAAAGAGGTGAGCCAATCAGAAGTTTGTTTTGGACAGCCACTCCTTGAAACGGATTCTATTCTGGGTCTTCTCGTTTAGTGAAATTTCCCTCCCAGCTCTGACTGGCGCCTAAGGCCTCGCTCGGAGCCTGCTGTAACTACGGTAGACTATTTCCGCCCCGCTGAAACAGACGGAGGGAATTGCAGCGGCGCCTTGATCTAATATTCACTGTTTCATGGAGAACAGGATATCACAGCTTTGGGTTTTCTTCAACCTTCTAAAAATGTCCAGGGATCCAGCCATTCCGTTGTATGTCACTAAATTCCAACGTTTAAAGGACAACGCCCGTGAAACATTATGAAGGACTCGGACAAAACTGCAGCCATAAAGCCGCATCTGCTAGTTCAGGTGCTGGCTGGCACGTAGGGTCAGCGCTGCCAGGGCTGTCCTGACAGACAGAGTGGCTGTCCATCGAGGGGATGCAGAAATAAAAGCTTCGACCCGGATCAGTGAAGCATCCGACACACTAGCCTCGGCTCTTTCGGTCTCTGAGGCAGGAGCTGCCTCACTGTCACTCACATCGTGCACACACACAACACACAGTCACCGAAGAGGCAGAAACAAAAGTATGCATATACTGCAACACTGACACAAAAAAGGACATTTCAAGACCATAAAACAGAGCTGTTTTCTCATCCAACTTCTGACTATGAGTGATGAAAACACAGTTTTCCGCCAAAGAGAATTCTTTATTTCCGTTCATGTTTGAAGTGTGAGTCCGTCGAATCTGAATAAAACAGTCCCACACTGTCCTGATGCGGCTGCTTAGCTGAGTTATTGGGCGGACGCGCATTTACACAGCACTTTTCCAGTCTGCTGACTGCTTAGAGCGCTTTACGACACGTGTCACACTCACCGGTTCACACACACATCCACACACTAATGGAAGAGGCTGTCGTGCAAGGCGCCGCCCTGCTCATCAGCAGCAATCTGGGGTTCGGTGTCTTGCCCAAGGACACTCAGACATGCACTTGGATGTCCACTAACAGCCTTCTGTTAGTGGACATCCTGCTCTACTTCCTGAGGTCATTAATACATAATATAAGGGTAAGGATTATTGTCCTCTGAACTTCAACTTTTATTGAAGGTTGCTTGTTTTTATCCAATAGTTTTTATATATATATTTATTTTAATCCGCTAAAAATGAAAATATCAGATACCAGAAAAAGCCCCAAAAGAAAGAAAACCAATTAAGAAACTTTCAGACCTTAATTTTCTACAAAAATAAAGCCAGAAATCACAGACAAAAGCTCTACTATAGATAACGGGGAAAAAATATATAATAATAACCAGCCATTACTTATCAGACACTGGGTCTAACAGGTGGGAACTAAAGACGGTCTCTGCCTTATTTTGCAGTGCAATTTTCTCGTAATGTGTCGCTAATTATCCTCAAAGAAAGTCCACCAAGGGTCTAACGAGGTCGTAATAAGCAACACATTACCCTGTAATAAAGTGAAAACAGCTTAAATTAGGCCCAAATAAATGCATCATCCTCTGAGGTCTGTGTTTTGTTTAAGTATTATTAATATGGTACTACATTTGTCAAATTACAGCCTGTGCGTCGACAGTGTTATTTGGTAGTGATGGTAAAAAGCATCTGATTAGTATATTTTGGATCTGATGTGGCATGGAAATTTGATTTCTTGTTGCTTGATTTTGTAAAATAGTGTGTGATAGTGTATGAGGATCTCCTATTTGTTTTTCTGATGAGAGTATAATTTGGTATAGTAATGTCTGATAATGCATTACATGTGTTTTATAATTACAGCATGATTTACAGTAGGTATTCAGACGGAAGGTTTATATTTACAATATAACTCTAATATTACTCTTATTTGCAGCTTTTTGTCTTCAATATAAATGCGATGTGAAATTCAGCTTGTTATGTCTTATTAGTGATGACATGCTGTAGCAGTGTTATTCCTTTTTCTTATAAAGAACATATCATGTTTAGGATTTGATACAAGTCATGGCTTATAATGTTTTATTAGTTTACTTAGTAAACAGAAACAGTGATACCCTGTCTGATAAACACCATATTATTTATAGTTTGTCTAATTTGACCAAATGCTTATTATGTCTGATTAATGTACTTTAAAGTAAAGTGCAACCAAAGATGCATAAGTGATGTAATCATTTGAGCCCAAACCACAATGTTTCCCTGAACCTAACCAAGATGTTTTCTTGCCTAGTCCCATCCAAACTGTGATGGTACAATGGCGGTCCAGTCCGCCTGATGCTGGAGCGCTGCAACATCATCACGTTGTTTTGGGAGCAGTGATATACACCTTGAGAGTGACCAGCAATTGACCTATTCAGTCGTTTAGGTATAAAGATGGTAAACTGTCCACCTTGCCCTCTTAGTCAGCTTTTGAGACAACATTAAGCAGACATTCTATTGTTGCCTATTCACTCATGAATATGAATATTAGTGAGAACAATAGAAGATTTGAAAGCGATTTCTCAGAGGCTTTAAATGTACTTGTACAATAAACCAGGGTCGCATACGGTGCGTGCACTAAATCCACAATGGGGAAGAAGAATCTGATTTGATTGCAAAAAAAGGATAAAAAAAAAACAAGGTGAGGATCAATGAAAAAAAACAAAACAAACTTGTAAAAAAAGGGAACACTTTAGAGGGCGCATGTGAAACACGACCGAAACAAAGTGCGGTATTAAAGTCAGCACTTTTTTTCCCTCTCTTTTATCCCTTCATCTTTCCCCTCTCCTCTGTGTGCCCCCCAGCTTTCCTGGTTAGCATGTAACCTCCTCCCCACCCGGGAGAGAGGGTTGTGGCTCTGCTGTGAGATAAAAGCTCGCAGCCTCCTCCTTTAATCTTTCCCTTCCACTTCTGAACATTTGTGTCCCTCCTTTTTCAGACACCCCGAGTCCCCCTGCTTTCGCCCCCTGGTTTACTATCACTTTGATTTGTCTTTGTACAGCGGACACTGCTTGAACAGCGCTCAAATTCCCAAATCTGTTTCTCTGTCTGCCGGTCTGTTGATGTCTCTGTCCCCTCTTCCCCCTTTTTTCCCTTCTTTTCATGTCCTTCGCTGTATGTTTCTCCTCCGCTCGTGTCCCCTAGCTCTCATCGTCATCGCGTTTATGTGATTCTGAAAGTGGATAGGAGGACCCAGGGCAATCTCTTACTCAGCCAGACTTTTATTTTCCACTCCCTCATACATCAATCTGCGGCTCGCTTTGTCTTTGTCCAGAGAGTTACAAAAGAGACAGCTCCGGCTAAAGCATATTTATTTATTTTTTTAATAAATACATTTGCTTTCCCGAGCCGGGGTGAGGGACCGGCAATAAATGTTATTTCCTCTCTACTTTCCTCCCCATCTCACAGTTTTCATTGTCTTCTTGGTCCCAGTGTTGTAGAGTATTAGTGTCTTAAAGAGTGAGTTCTTTTTTTTCAAGTCTTTCTCTGCGTCTCATTAATGGTCAGCGCAGTCTGAAAAAAAAAAAAAAATGATTTCAGGGCTCCATTTAAATGTTCTAAGCTTTGAGAGAAATGACACGCGCGGTTTTAGAAAATCTAATTATACTGTGTGCAAAATGTTCCAAAAAAAATAATGACTGTCTTGTGGGTAATGTTTCCTGCTTATTTGCGCCGAGGAAGAAAACACACAGGCACTCATAAATCATGAGTAATCAAAGAAGATTGTCATTAAAGACCCGTGTTACACCCACCCAGGTGTTCCGTTATTGCGGATGATTAAACCACTTCTTCGGATTGGGTGGGCGTGTGCAGACGTTTCCTCTACTATTCTGGTAGTTTGGCTGCAAAAGGGGGTGGAAGCACCTCTTGCTTCGAGTGTCGTTGTGTTTTAAGGGAAAGAAACAAGGAACGTGCGAGTGCTGTAAACCGTAAAAACACTATCGCTTAGCAACTGACAATAAAATATGCTTCGGAGAAAAGAATGGAGCGAGCAAAACAGTAAATGACCTTGATCACTTACACATTCCACAGCCACACTAGTGGCCCCATAAGGCCACATTGCCTCAAGCTACTTTAACATGTTGCCATCTGATCCAAGGTGACGCTTGGATCAGATGGCAGCGCTATAGAGAAAACGGTCAAGGCATCACCTGTGGTATTAAGATTCATCCCGAGGTATACATGGATGTGTTAATTAAATGTCATTGATCCAGTAGTTGCTGAGACAGTTCACCCAGAGTCACACATGTGAGCCTCATGGTGGAGCTACTGGAGCAGTCACTGGGATTCATCCTCTGGGAACCATGCATGTCTAGAGACGATTTACTCTTCATGGCAGTCTATGAAAAATGAGATTTTTTAGGCTGGAACAAAGACTGACCAATCAACAGACTGGGCTATGCTGTCTGTAGAGCCCTGCTGCTAGCATGACCAAAAACCAGAAAATGTGCTTTTCATTTCCTCCCACTGTTTGATTTCCCGCCCTTTTTCCGTCAGTTCGTCCTGTGTTACCCACCTGTGTGATTCTCCCGTGTTCTCCACCTGAGCCTGATCCCTCCAGTGTCTCCTCGTGTCTCCCCGTGGTATGTTTTCGTTTTTTTGTTCCTGGCTTTATATTTCAACTTAGCTCTCACCGTTACTTTTTTGAACTTTGCTATTGATTTGTACTTTCCTTTTGGCTGTTACTTTGTTTTAGCTTTTTTTTGCGTTTCTACTTGGTATTTTGGGGGATTTTCGCTTTGTGTCTGTTTTTTTTTTGAGGGATTCTTGATTTGTGGATTCTCTGCTTTTTGTTAAATAAAGCTCACTCTTAGTTCTAGGTCTTGGTGTCCACTTTTAGGTCCAACTCATCAACCACCCTCCTACTTGCACGTTGATCTTTTCCAAACCATCTGAGTAGTTTTGTTGCTTAAACTTAACCGAGTAGTTTTGGTTTCACATCGTTTCGCAACGTTAACCACGTTTATTATTCTTAGCATAAGTAAAAAGGTCACCTTAGTTCATCCTTTCCTACACATCCATGAAATGGCATGTTAAATGACACGCGACAAGCTTAAAAAGTGTGACGTGACGTGCACGAGATCACGTTACCTGATCTGCAATATGATAACCAGGTTGTCCACTCATTCCAGAGTAAATCTTCAGCTGTACCACAGACTGAATGCCAACGGTAGCTGGCTCTGTCCAACTCTAAAATCTTCTATGTAAAATGATTTAGTGACAACATGTTCCATTCAATAGGACATCTCACTCTTCCTTGGAATTTGCTGGACAGCAGCTGGAAGAAGAGAAAAGGGCTTTAAAGTACAAAGAATATGAATTCATATTTTTTGACTTGTGAGGCTTGGAGTCTTTAATCTTCTCGAGAGCCACGGCAAATGTTCTTTTCTTTGGTTGATACAAATTCACAGCTGACTTTTATTCAATCTTCCATTTGATAAACCCAATTTGAGAACGATTGCTGTCATGTATCATATTCAGTTTATTTCCCCCCTCGACATTCAATGAATCATCAGCCCACGTATTCATAGGCCTCGAAACGCCATAATTCTTCCACGGTGCCTGTTGAACGCTTTTATTTACTTTAAAACTTTGAATCCAAACTTGAACTTGAACAAGGTCTCAGATACTTTGGATGGTGTATGCTTCAGAACATGAAAGGAAATCACTTTGGGATGATAAACGCCGTCCACAGGGAGTCGCACTGTCTCTTTTTTAGATCGAAGTGTCCCAGTGTGCATCCGATCCATGCTGGACCCATCATTGCAAAGGCGCCACCTCTATTGTTCTCTTCATAAACGTGACACTGAGCATCTTCCTTCAGTATTCAATTTGTTTACAGAAATACGAAAAGACAAAACTCGTAATATTGGCTGCGACCGTCAGAAAAGCGAAGTTTCACATTGATTGTCGAGGTGTGGAGGCTGTTGAGCATAATAATAATCAGCCTCGGAAAGTTGCACACGGACGCCTGTGAAAGTCTGATTAGGACGTGTGGGATGCAGAAAAAGCAGTCAGACATTGTGGCTAACAAGCATAGGCGCTCCTAATCAAGGCCTCGCTCGCTCCGCAGTAGCAGCATAAGGTCATCTGCGATTGATTCGAAATGAGAGGGAAGCATCACATTATTCCTTGCACGTGAGCTTAAGGATAGTAAGTGCGTATGAACAGCTGTGGTACCAGTTTACAACGTGTGGGTTACAACAACACAGCGGAGGAAAAACTCAACAATAAACAGAACAGAATTCATCAGAGATTTGACAAAAGGCAGCGCGTTTCACGCTCATGCTTCATATTCCTCAAGAGGGCAGCTGCGCAGAGGAGAGTGTGAACAGCTGCACGAGTGTTTGCGAACATCCTGAAACGTGTGGGTGTTTTGGAATCAATAAGTCCTCCAAATCAAAGTATTTAATGAATGTGAACCACGGTTGTGTTGTGACTTTTTTAGTTTTTTTTTTTCCCCCAAGTTCAGTTCAAAGCATTTCATCCGCCGCTTTCAAGATCCAAGTTTCTTAATTAAAGTTGAACCATTCAAAGCCGAGCAACTCTGGTGCACGCACCGAAAGGTTTGTGTAAGTGCCTTTATAGTGTGGAAAGTGTGTCATCCCTGTTGAAAAGCAAAGTCCTCCGGTTTTTCTTTTCTATCTATTGTCAATGAAAAAGTTATGTTTGTTGTTTTGTTTTCATTGTGTGCTTCGGGGAAGACTTAAAGTCCCCCCCCCCAAAACACACAGGAACTTATGTTTACAAATCCTGTATCAAACAAAGCAGGGCCTAAATGTGATTGTATACTGAATTCTTACTCATCGGGTTTTAAGAGAATCCTCTCAAGTAATCCTTGGTAAAATTCCACGGCTAATGCAAAAAACAGCATCCATATGCCATCTTAATTGCACCAATTTGAAGATGATCCCTTCGAAAGCCCAACACTGCTGAGCTCTGCGGTTGAGCGAATTCAAAAAAAGCCTTCTCGGAACAGCACAAAATATATGCGAGTGATGTGATTCTATAATCTGCATTAGGAGTAACCTTTCTGTTAAGGGTCCGCGTATGAATTTTACATGAGGTCAGTGGTCAGAGACTGCGCGCCGAAATAAGTGAGTGAATAATTGAAAAAGTCAATGTCATACATTCAACAGCCTGCACAGCTACAATCATTCCTCGCCCGTGGCTGCTGTGAGAGTGCACAGGTTCAGTGCAAGATTGCAGGAGAATGAATGTGTTGCATTTCTGTGTTCTTTATTTTTCTCTGCTCGACTTCAATTTGTTTGCCAAACTCTGACAACAAAGACTCGCAGTTAGTAGAGAGCTGCAAAGTGGGACAGGCCACCTGTTATGAAAGAGTAATACTCCCCACTCAGTATTCACATTTCAAATGTATCCTCACGTTATTGAACTCAGAAACACATGGAGTCCCATCAGTTATGTGACAATCTCATAGGTTTATGTTATGTGTAATTATTTCAACTTTGGTTCTCAGAAATCATGTTTTGTCCGTCATTTTGACATGTTGGACCTAAAACTACAATACCCATGAGCCTCTGTCACCACTACTTTGGATAATAAGCCAAATCAACCTGAGAATGAATTCCAAACACTTCTTCACTGCAGCTGTGTTCTCCACCTGCAAGGAAAAATAAATGTAAGCTTGGTATTGGCTGTTTTATGCCGAGCTGCAGGTGGGAGTGGTAACTGACTTCTCCCATGTATTTTTTATTTGTATTCTTTCCCATGTACGCAGGTTTGTATCTCTGTCTTTTTTTTTTTACCAGAGAACCATATATTTTCTCACAGAGGTGTTAATCAGTTGTACTGATGAGTCAACTGGTAGTATTTCATTATTTGTAATGGAGGAGCTCCAACTATGAGTCAGCTAGCATTTCCTATGGGAGAAAATGAATGGAGCTTTTATGTCTGGAACCGGGGGTGCCCAAAATAGCTCCTTCCTCTTTTCAACTCTAATAACAATCACCGTCACTGACTGATGGTGAAAGCTTGTGATGATGGGCACACACACACATACACACAGGTGGCCCGGTACAGTCTCACAGTAGAGTACTTTGTGCATCTGAAGGTAACCCAATGACCAGAATAAATGTTGGCAATGTACAGTACGTTCCTGCAAACCATGGATATGTTTCCAAGTGCTGTATCGTAGGCAGCTGGACTTGTTTCAGTGTCTTGAAGATGTTTCACCTCTCATCCAAGAGGCTAGGTGAGCTCAGTCTGGAGAGGGAACTCAGTACTCTGGACAGCAGAGTCTTGAAGAGTCTCTGCTGTCCACTTACTTATCACCCACCTACGATGCAGTAATGAGTCCCCTTCCCAGACAGCTTAACAACCATTCACAGCTGGGCTCACCCAGCCCTAGCAACCCACACGAAGGCCGGTTAAGTCAACGACCCACAAGTGGCCCCAACGACTCTGAAACTCAGAGTATTAGGCCATGGCCACACCTACCAAAACGATCTCCCCCCCCCCGTCTTCCTTGGCATCGTTTCAAGAATATTTGCGCCCACATGGATCCATTGTAAACGACTCAATCCGTTGTAGTTCATATTCCAGGCCTATAGGTGGCGCTGGAAATTCACCAAAAACTGAGAAGAAGAGACGGAGCATGCGCATAAAGCTTGCGCGCTGTATACAAACAGACAGTAGAAGGAGAAACCGAACGCAACAATAAGACGACGAGAATGGCTAGTCGGTTGTCCATAATCCCTTTTTGCTCAGTGCAGTCGCCGAGGAGCATAATATTTTGCCCTAGTAACCCTAATAGGCTCAATAACTTCTGCAGCACGAACACAAGCATGTAGCCATTGTTGTTGTTGTTGTTATGAGACGTCGCAGGGTTAAGAGGTCGAAGGCGAGAGGTCGAGGGGTGGGGCGATGGCGTCATCGATACGCAAAGTATGCAGATTCGCCGTCCAGATGAAAACGCAAGGGCTGCGTTTTGTAATTTTGTCACCCTGAGACCAGGTTTCAAAAAAGTGCGTTTACAGGATCCATGTGGACGATCAAAAAAAGCGTTTCCGTGTGGACGGCCCCTTATTCAAGCATCTTTTTCCATCGGACGTATTAAGGTGTGCAAGCCTTCCCCAGTACAGGACGAGCAAACCTGATCCGTAACTGGGATTTAACAGAAGTAACAAAAGTGTAGCTTTACCAAACCATCAGCTTTTCTGAATGGATGGAAAACTGTTTTTTAGGGCTTTTGGGCTCAGTCAGACTCAAACTCTCAGGATGAAACTGATTCTCGATCAACAGCAGCTGAGTCAATACATGTGTCTGGAGTTAGACGCCGGGTCAATAATGGAGTTTACTCAACCAACAGCGGTACATCCAAAGACATAAATTGCACAGGGCAGCCTGTAGCAACATCTTACGACTAACACTTCCTTAAAAGTGTGTGAGGGACAACAATAGAACAAGCAGTGCGACGAGGGAGACGGATGTGACTCGTCTTCATCTGGGATACTTTTAAACTGTCACAGGAACACACGGGAGTCGAAGGGTTCGCAACAGAGGTGGAGCCCTGCAATCATCGGCCATTGACTTAGAGAATGAGAGAGTACATATCAAAAATCAAATTCTGCCCAGAACAATTACCATTTTAATGACATTCACCCTTCTCGGTGCTCAGTTTTCTGAACCAGAGCATCGAGGATGTCGGGGATTTTGGAGCGCACTCTGCATGCCAGGTAATTGTGGCGCCTACAACCTTTTCGATGTAGCAGATTGAAGTCTAAATGAAGCTCTGACCTTCAATTTGCTCTCTCTTCATCAGTTCCTGTTTTTCCTCTAAGTGGCTTGATTTCCTCAAGGTTCCTCTTTTCTTTCCCCTCTTTATTTTCCTCCTCCCTTTCATTTAATCAAAGCCACTGTCTCTTTTGTCCCTCATCACACACCACACGCTTCACACCACTGTCTTTGATAAAAAAAAAAATGTGTCCACACTCCCCATGGTGTTTGATCTTTGCCTTGTGATTTTTAATTGAAACACACAACAACACAATGCCCAATTAGTCCTTATCTCCTTTATCAGTACGCTTCCTGATTTATCTTAATATTTGTGCGTTTCGTTAAGACAGCCTCATGAATATGAATCAGCGTTTTATAACACAAATATGAGGGGGCACACGGAACCGTTTTAAATGCAATGTAGCAGGAAACACAGCGTTGTTGATATTACTGCACACACATTTGAGGAACACACAAAAAACACACACCCGAGCACAATGGGCAGCGGGCGTCCATTAGGCCTCCCTCGGACTAATCTCTCTTCTCTTAGTTTAGTTTTTTAATGGGCCCGGAGCATAAAGGGGTCTCTAATAGACTCTCGTGCTAGCTCTGGAGCAAAGAAAACACAGCGTTCATAATGGAAAAGCTGGAACTGATCAAATGCGCCGGTCCTTCTCTTGACAATCGGAGCTGCTTGAAAATGAGGTGATTTAATCTGAACCTCATTTCACATTGCATTCAAACACATATTGTGTTTTAATGAGCTTTAATTAAGGCTTTACAGTACATTTGTCATCGTCCCCTTGATAAATGGTGGCTTTCAAGCCGATGAAACTCCGGTTAGCGTGCTTTCAGCGACCTGTCGCAGAGACACACAACACGGGGTCTCCGGCTAACAGTTCTGACCAACCCTCCAGCTTTAGGTAAGAGTAAACAACGTCGAGGCAGAACAGAAACCAAAGCAAGGAAGCAGCTCATTATTACAGCTAATGCTCTTGAGTCACTTATCACTAAGTAACAGCACAGGTGCAGGCGAGCCATTATAAACAGTTGCAAAGTGCGTTGGGATAATGAACGTGCCCCGGCGGACCCCGGCGTTACTTTCTGGGGACGCTGGAAACACCTGCAAAGGCAATTACAGACAAGGAGCAACAATGCACAAGATTCAGGAGTGTTCACAGCGAGATTTCTAATTAAACTGTAGGGCAGAGGGATTGGGGAAAAAAAAAAAATCCCCATCGCATTGTGTCGTTGGACAAACAAAACAAGGACAAATCGGCTGTGGGAACAGCTAGATGATGAGTCGACGAACTACCACTTGAGGGAATGATAAAAAAAGCAAACATTTGGCGGCCAGGCTTTGCTGGTTTACAGCTGTTGCTGTGATTCTCCCAATGTACCTGCACAGAACGCTGTTTACTGAATTGATTCTCGACGTCAAGCAGGTGTATGTCTGCTCGAATGTTTCCGCCGGAGCATGCTTTGTCTCATACAGAGCTCAGTGCACAGACACACGGCCATATTGAAGATGGGTCAGCAGAGGTGGCTGCATGTTGGCTGTATTCAAGTTAAATTCCGCTTTTAACCAGATAATCGAGAGAGAACTGAAGTGCGAACAGCCAGACGAGCACACAGGTTCTAAAAGAATTGTTTTTTTTCACGTCCGTACAGTCAAAATTAACAGTCAGTTAGCTTAGCTTAGCAGAAGGAGTAGAACCAGGGAGGAAATAGCTAGCATGGCTCTTTCTAAAGGCAACTTCATAAATGCACTGTATCTCAGACTGTGTAGCCTAGCGGTTTGCCCCTGTATTCAGTCTCCGTGTTAAGCTAACGCCTAATATTTCGGCTAATGTGGAATTTTTGCCCTGAGCTCATAATATTGTTTTAAAATGCTCACTTCTAAGGTTGAATTGAGACTGCTGGATCCAGAGCTGTACCCCAAGCCTGCGATGCTTGCAGCTACACGGTGCAGCTAATGCTAACCAGGCCTATTTCTCAGTTTTTCCAATGAAAGTACCTAGCACTAGCTCCAAAAAGTCGCCGGAAAGTCACCAGACGACTTCATATGCTCATTTACACATCGATGATGTCATTGCACGCTCACCCGACTAAAGCTGATTGGCTGTGTTGGTTGCTGTGAGGGATGACTTTAACTCATATACAAGCCTAAATAATCACAAACTCACAGCAGAGGCACCATATGTTTGAAGTAAAAAAAAAAAAAAATGTCTACAAAGGGAGGGAGAAGATCAAACAAACTATTTAAATATTTACAAGCCCAAACTAAGCATTTACATATTTACAAGCTAAAGAACACCCTGATTTAGAGCGGAGGAGTGATAGCGAAGCTCAAGCTATTTTATACTTACAAGCTCCATTACAGAGACCTTTCAGAGCTATAGCACCACACAACCACAGGGAGTCCACTTCAAGTGACCTGCCAGTCCCGCAGCGAGCGGCGTCCTCCTACCCGTCCTACAGGCCACATTCTGAGAGAGCGCAGAGAGAGCAGCCCCTCCCTCTTTCTCTGCGCCCAGGCAGACTGTGGCTTCTCTGGGAATGAATTATGATTTAATATCTTTGAATATATGTTTTGGCTCTTCTCTGAAGTTCTGAATAAGTTGCTAAATTTGTCACTGGTCAATTTTCTTTTTTTTATAAAGCCGCTAATATGGTCTGAAAGGTCCCTAAATCTAGTGACAGAGTTGCCAATTTGGCAACGCTGCGACTTCTTTATACAAACTGAAGCCAAAGTTATTTGAAAATGAGAAGAAAAACGAAACATGACGTGATTTTTCAAACTGGTGCTGTGGTCACTGACTTCTTTGTGCAAACCTCGACCTCTACTAGCCATAGCTGTGTATACTGATACTTTCCTTTTGGTTAATACATTTCACTGCTGCCTTATTTTCATAAACTGATCATCAGACTTCTCAATAGCTGTAATATTATGATAAAACTAAGAGTAAGCCTTGTTAGTTCCATCGTAAGTTGTACGGCACATGTCTAACAGTGTGAGTTTTTAAACCGAGGTAGAGATCTGCAGCAGAATATTTGAATTCTAACACCTCCTGTAAGAGTCTGATGATGTGTGTGTGTGTGTGTGTGTGTGTGTGTGAGGGTAAATGTGTGTGCCTGCGGCGACACGGCCGACCCTCTTAGCCCGGTGTGTGCAGACAGCCGAGCACCTGAAGAGCAGCGGGTGATTACCGGCCTTAATGGGCTTAACAAGCATGACAACGGGAGGTCTGCTGTCCGTCAATCAGAGGTGAGGAGGTGAGAGGAGCGCATAAGCCATTAGAGGCAAACAGAGCAAGAAGGAAGGTGATGGTGGGGGGTAGGTGGAGCGGTGAAGGGACAAAGAAAGAAGGGAGGGACAGAGGAAGGGTAAAAGGTGCAATAAAGGAAACCGCTGTAATGAGCTGACCGGTCAAAAACAAGAGGGTCGTTAAGAGCTCTTTAACTCCCGGCACTCAGGGTGAAATTTCTCTCCGTGATAAAAACATACAGGATAGTCTCTCCAGTTTATTATTTATTTTCTCTAACACTTCAAGGTTTACATAACTTCTGTAAAACCACTCCATCTCCTATTTTCCCACCGGTGCTAGACTAAGGGAAGGCCAGATTAACAGATCTGTAACGCAGCACTTCAGCCATTCTGCTGCATTTATCGGAGCCAGAGCCTCTCCAGATCTATCTGTCATCGTTGCTGTTAGTGTAAGTGGACGCATCGCATCCCCCCTACCTATACCCACCCACCTATTCCATATAGCCCCACCTCCATCTCAGCAAATGAACTTTCTAATAGAAAGAGAAAAATGTTTTGTGCTTTCCATTTGTACATTCGACTTTTAAGATAAAAACTATTCTGAGGCGTAACCGAAATGTCTAGACTGGCATCGACTAATTTGCCAATGCAAAATTGTCTGGTGCTTGTAAATTATTTTCTTATTTCCAAGGAGCATTATCAGCAGCACCCATTGATAACACCTCTGGACTTCCTCTGGGCGCAATTGGGTAGACTCACTTATTAACTTATGAGAGAAACCAGGGCCGTGACGCATCCAAGTTGGGTTTATTCCTGGTCCGTTCAAGCGTGAACAAAAAGGCAGCCTGGTCACAAGCGTTCTCAAGTCACAGCTATGTCTGTGCAATGTCTTCATGAAAACATTTTGGACTTATGAAGAATTCTGGGGGTTAGCATTAGCAAAATAAAGAGACAACAACCATGTAAAGTCAGTTACGCTCTCCACACCGGTACCAGTCTGTATCACTACACTCTCCTTTACTTACTGGGAACTGAAGATGGGGCTGCAATCATTTTCCTGGCTATAAAAGCTTTGAAGCACTCTTTCATCTCATGCAGTACTTTGGCAGAATACTGTTTTGTGATGGTTAGTTGGGTTGAGGTGCTTCTGAAAACTGGACAACACACCATAACTCAGGTTTGCTCCAGACTCTTAGCAAGACGACTTCACCTTTAAGGAAAAGCATTCATTGATGTCCTATAAAATAATCACCCGTACATAAACTTTTTGTGGAGGATTTGTCTATTCAGCTTTTTAAGAACTAGTTGGATAAGAGTCAGGGCCTGTGAAGAGCTATGCCATGCGGGTGCGGATGAGAATAGATCTGGATGGATGTTAATGTGTCACAGTGTGATAAAGAGAGCGATAACACCTGTGTCTCACTTCCTCAGTTCACAGAGCTTCAGATCAGCAAGATGAAATATGATATTGTCTGGGGTGCTGGCATCAAAGCCTAGAAGCATCAAACCTGATTTCAGGTGAGAAAAATGACACAGCTGACAACAAAAAAAAGTTATGAACTCGAAATGAACAAACTTGAGGAGACTGTATTTATGTCTTGGTCCTCTTTAGCGATGCTAGCGATGGTGGTGGTGTGGCTTTGGGATGTCCGTCCATTGGTCAGCCAGTTTTGACCAGATTTAAATAACTGGCTAGCTATTAATTGCTGTGAAATTTCGTGTAGATACCTGTATTTCTCACGCAATAAGCTAAATGTCACTCAACACAGCAATGTCACAGCAATCCACCCCCTCAGGATGAAACGTAGTAACTTCAGCTATCGCTTAACTTTGTATGTGGCAACATCATTCAGTGTAAATTGTAAATAGCATCTTGGGTTCATGACCAAATGTCCACAAATCTAATGGCATTGACATCAGCCTCAGCTGTACTTATAGTGCATGTTAGCAAGTGCTAGCAAATGTGAGCTAAGATCATGGTTAGCATGCATGCGCCCAATATATAAAACACATGTTAGCATTGTCACTGTCACAATGTTTACATGCTGTTATTAGTATTTAGCTCCAAGCAAAGTACATTCTCATGTGCTAGCTGGGCTATAGACATTCGGTCACGTTGTATCTAGCGGTGACAAGAAAAAAGTGCGACTTTTTTAGTTGGAAATTAACAGACACATTTCCACCTCCTTAAGTAAGTGTAGCCATAGACAGTAGCATTTATTTTCAGTGTTGTTGTTTGAAGAATTACAATTTCATGCAGCTGTCATCCTTGAACCATTTTTAGAAAAGAACCAAAAACATTATTCACCTTTTGTGAGCAAAACAAACAGCATCAATTTATCCTTCTTCTGTGACATGGATAAACCCTCGCAACCCCTCATGACTTTCAAACAACTTTATTTATTTTCCGTCTTTATGTCTCAAAATTCTGAAAGCCTCATTGCGAACAGACTGGCGTCGTTAGCGTTTTGTGACTTCCATCTAATTGAATTTTAATGATCGCGCCGTTGTATGACAGTCATGATGGGGCTGTGGGTAAATATTCACGCCATAAACTTGCACAGTAAAAGCATCCCTCCCATCTGTCTCACCCCCCGGAAAAGTAAAATCATAATGGAGGAGACGTTGTTGCATTCCTATTTGAGCAGTGGGACAAAATTGAAAAGAGTGAACATAAGAAAGTGGCTGCACACTGGCGTAACTAGCTTTGCCAAGGTCTCATTATAGGAGATTCAAAAAAAGGATAAATACTGTTTCAGGAAGAAAACGCACTTCCCCTCGACATTTGGTCTCAGTTCAACCTATTTACCTCACAGAAAACAGGTTTCAGCAGGTTCCGATGGCGGCCATTGTTTAGAAATGCACAACCTTTTCATTGTTGTGCTGATTAATCTGTTGCTCCTTTATGTGCACTCACATTATATCAGCTCAGCTCTGATCAGATCTTCCCCTGTTAAGCTGCTGTTCAGTTCACATTCCCTAATGAACTCCTGTCCCGATGGAGCCATTGAACCTGGTAGATTAGATAGGGACTCTCACACCGTTTATCTTTGTGTGTGTGAGTCCAGCCCTCATGCAGGTCTGCGTCCCCTCGGGCTTCTGCAATCGTTGCTTGCTTACTGTACATTCTCCTGGAAACAGACCCCCCTTAGCGTTGTGCTCATTTTCAGTTATATCATGAACATAGGCCTAAATTATGCAAATCTGTGACACGGTGACGTAATGTGATGTCAGGGGATTAAAGGTGGGACTACCGACGAGACATTTTGGGCACTTCAGGAGCAGTGTTTTCTGTGGGAGAAAGGAGCTCTTGTTGGCGTGGACTTTGGACTTTTTAACTTTCAAGACCTTTTAAATGCATGATTAACATATAACACTGAAGGAAGGGAAAAAAATAGAAAAAAATCATACAATATGTACTTAATATGTACTTATGTATGTACTGTATGTGTTAAAACATGGTAAAATTGACCTTTATGGAAATGTTTGAGTAAAACCAAGATAAATCTACTTTGTTCAGTCTCAAAAATACCTGCTGAATATGCTTTTACATCAATCAGTTGACATTTGATGATTTGACACTTTAGGTTAGACAGCGATGTTTGTGTCAATCCGTGTATTCAAAGCTTGCCGATAAATCGTGCAAAGCATTCTAGTCCAGTTTTGGATTTTAAAAAGCAGGGCTGCAATTTTCTCTACAACTACATCACATCTTGCGCCTTCGCTTACAGTGTATTTAAACCTGCAACAGGCAAAGTGTCGGGCCAGGGCTAACAATTTGAGCCCACTACTAGAGCAACTTACTGAAGAAAGAAAAACATTTGTGGTGGCCCTCTTCTTGTGCTCGCCACAGGTTTAAAGTACCACAAATAACAGTGTCTGCATCCCCACTATGCTAAAATACACGGCGGAAAAGAGGCCAGGGCAAGGAACCAGCCAAGAAGCCTCTGCTCCCCCCTTTCACTGACAACCCCCTCTGCCTCCTTCTTCTGTGTAAACACTCCGGGCAAGACCCACCAACTGTTTGAATAAGATCGCTGAAACGTTGACGCGTCGGCCAAATTTACCCAAGCAATTCACAGAGCCTGCTGGACACGATGGCAGGGCCAACAAAGCTTAAGGCTGCCGTACGACACATGCATTTGGTTTCTTAATTGGTATATTGGTGCAGGGATCATCAGCTTCTCTTATACATGTGTCAATGACTGCGCATAAGCTGGAGGGAGTTCTGCGTTGTAATTCAGAGGGCAATTACCAAGTAACGGCGCCGACAAGAATGATAGTTGTGTCTCATTTACATGATTTGCAAATGGAGAGCGAGAAAATGAAGCATGGCTGCAGACTCGAAGCATGTCGTAATTGTGCTGGCGTTTGCCACGCACTCGTTCTTGGTCCAGCTCACACGAGAGAGCAGCACTCAAACCTCTGCACATTGTTCAGGAACACTCAGTGCTCCCCGCACTGCAAATTAGAAAATGAGAAAAATTTGCAGCGCACGGATCTGACAAACAAACTTTGATTGATGCATTCATTTCTTTGATTTTCAGAAGGCTTTTGATTTCACGAAAACAGACACATGCAATTAAGATGTTAACGATTGATTCGCTGCACTGAACGTTGCCGCAACAAGCGGCTAGCAGTCATTTTGATGTATGCTCCTCAGCAGGTGGGTCATCAATCTGCCAGTCACATTCGACCTGTCTATCTTTCCGTCTCTTTGAGTTTCAAGTAGCATTTTGGCTGACAGCTTTGTTTTGGTTTGTCAATTTTCGCCAATCAGACTGCTTTCCTAGCAGGTTTTGCAACAGCCTCTGCTGTGTTAAGCCACTCTTACTCCACAATAGAAGCTCCCCATAGACAAATCACAAATGACTTAAAGGCTTTACTATGAAAGGAAAAACAGGAAGTCCAACGTGAGTTAATCATTTGAATATGGAGTCAATGTAACCGAGCGCTCCTTCAGACTCCTTCAGACTCCTTCTCTCTTCAATGGATTCAATGTTTCTCAAACTAAATAAAGAATTGTCCTCATTTACAACGTTTGCGGAATTAACAAGAATGCTCAGATAAGGTTTCTCCCAGCTCAACAACTCACAAAATAAAGCCATTTTTTTTAAGAGAGTCGGGCATCAAGGAAGTTGACCTCCCCACCCCGTAATACCGACATCAGAAAGTTATGGGAGGAAGCACTTCTGATGGTGTATCATGGCACTTTAAGTTCCACCCTGACAAAATGTGAAAATAAACATATAAGCCATGCTTTTAGTCATCTCAACATATACTATATGTATTTGTTTCAAAATCTTTGTGTCCTGCCTTATATCTGAACATGAAGAGTGATCATCACTTGGAAAAGGCCGGCGGCCGACTGGTCTGTGGAATCCCAAAGTTGTCGTATGTGATATGATGTTAGACTAGGGCCAAAGCCGAGGGCGTAGGTTTGGTCTCTACAATAGGAATTATTTATTGTGACTTCACTCCAAAGATAATGTGAATGAGTTCGGTCAAATAACTCTGTTCTCGCAGAGTGTTGTTAATGGCCCTGCCGTCCATATGCAAACCTACGCCCTCGGCCAAAACACATAATGGATTGGACCTTGTGATGGACGTATGTTCACCTGTCATAAATGAAAGATCAATTGCAGTGATTACATATTTGTGGTACCATCCCACTGAGCATCACATATCAAAAAGGACGCCAATTCTTAGTCTTATTCGACATTAAGAAGCCAGAATGAACCTCTTCCTTCTTTCATCTTGTCAACCTCCTCTATTGATGTCCAAGTGACAACCTTACGAGTTTTCAACTTTGATTACAATTGTCCAAATTCTCATAGCAGTCCAGTTTTACTCCATGCAGCAAATCTCTACAGGGTGGAATCGAACATCCAGCCTCAACCTCAGTACATGGGGGCATGCAAGGTAAGTATTATTGTTCCAAGGGGTGGATGACATGACAACGTGGTGATCAGTAAAGCTGATAGATAGCTCACCTGGAGTCTAGCTTTACGTACTGAGGTTGAAAAGATGTCTAAAAGCTTTGATTTTGAACCCTTTAATACATCAGTAGTGAACGTTGAAAAGACGTCCATAAAAGACATCACAAAAAACTTTCATTCTGGCTCTTCAGTGGACGTCTTTTCAAGGTCGACAGAGATGAACATGCTTCGGACAGAAAATAGAGGACAGAGCATCAACTGAAACTGTCCAACATTCACCATGGGAGAGGAGTTCAATGGACTGCATGCACGGGATATAGTCTCAGTTCCTCAATTACATGCAGTTTAAGGCGTTTGTGCGCGCAAAACCATATTATGTAATGACTTTTTTTTATCTCTGCTCTTTTAGTACCTTGTGTTCGGCGTAGGTGTGGGGGCGTGCGTGTCTCGTTTCATGTCTGCAAGAAAAAACAACACTGTCTGTTTCTGTAGGTGGCTTCAGCTGTCCACAAAGAAACATCAGAGCTGTCCCGGGTCGACATCATTTCATCTCATGCGCTCTCTCTCTCTCTCTCGCTCTCACTCTTTACCTCCCCCCGCCCCCCCACGGCTGCGATGTCTGGCGAGATGAAAGCGGCAGACAGACAGAGAGCAGTTCTGACGATGTTCATCGCAGCGGGCGAACGTCGTGTGGGGAAAAGCTGGACGTCGATACTGTTTTTTTTCTGCTCCTCGCTCAGCCTCGTTTCGGGTTGGCCGGCATCCACCTCAAAGCCGCCCCCACCCACCACCACCCTTTTCATGACATAACGCAGCGCTGCGTCCCCCCTAGGCTTGCCCGGTCGGGCACCAAACACGCTCACATTGCCCGAAACAGAGAGGGAACGTGCGACGCTCTGGAGCAAAGTCGTCTGTTGTTTGACCAAAGAGAGGGAGGCCGAAGTGAAGGAAAGGTTAGCTAAAGGTCTCGCCCGCTGAGGGAAAAAGCGAGAGAGACATCAGAGTGAAATTAACGCTAGACAAAGCCGTCTTGTCTCAATCAAGCTGGTAACCGTCTGAGTGTAATACCTCCTTTTAAATTAGTCACTGATTGGAGCACAATGATAGGATAGGCGCTTCACTGCAGGAGAGGAGCCTAATGGAAGTGGGATTGCCTTTTTTTTTTCGCCAGCTGAGCCCCGTGGCATTGTCTTTTTGTGTCCCAAATTAGCAATTTACATGTCTATACCCCTCCTCGGCGCTGGCCACCTTTTTTTTTTTGCATTTTAACATGTCTATTTGGGACGAGGCAACCGGATCGGCGGGGGGGGGGGAGAAAGAAAGGAAAAAAAAGTAAAGAAACCAGAGCAAATCCAATCATGTGCTGAGGGTAACCTTGAAAACAATCTGGCCGCGATCACAACAAGAGTTTGAGGGGGAATTAAGAGAAAATGAGCGGGACACGCTCCTCAGTGCCGCGGCGCGTAATTGGACAAAACAGCTTCTGAGTGAAACAGACGCTGTCACCTGGGAATCTGCTCGGGCGCGTACGCGATGGTCAAACCGGCAAAAACGCCTATCAAGCCATTTCTAGTCCATTTTGTAGAACATTGCTTCATAATTTGATTTATTTCTTTCCCCTCCGTTTAGAAAAGCCTGCCGGAGCTGCTTTGAATACTGAGAAGTCGCCGGTGCCTGGATGCGTGCCCGCCACGCTCGAGACCTCTTTAACGGACAGACATGCATCATCATGCGCATCTGCACTCTTTCACGGGAGCGCAGGCGCATACATCACGAGCCGGGCAACTTGTCAGAGTGAAGCTCGCATGTGTGTGTGTGTGTGTGTGTGCGCAGGAAGAACGAAGAAATTCATCAGACGCAGCAATTTGCTTCTCTTGTGTTTCTTTTTTTCTACTCGGCCCCTCATCCCACTCTCATCTCACTCTCTCCTGCATCTATATATCTTTAGCCATTTAATTAGCCGGACAGGTAATAAATTCCACGTCTTGCGTGCTACTCGCGAGTTTATTTATTTATCTATCAGCCTTTTAGAGCGGGGGCCACACTCCATTATAAGGCCAGTAGCATCGCCAACCTCTCGAGGTTTGAGTCCTTTGTTAATCAGGCTGACAGCGCGACGACAAGGCGGCCGCTGCGTCGACTTCGGCAGAAAGAGATAATGCACATGTACATCTTGTGGGTACGTTCGGTGTATATTCCTGGCGCGTGTTATCTTTTGTGTGACAATTAAAGGAAAATAAGCATGTGAGTCGCAGTGTGTGTGTGTGTGTGTGTGTGTGTGTGTGCATTCCTCTGTGTGTCTGGCTATCCAGATAAGAGCATGTGCAGCCAGGTCCTGCCAGATCGTGCCACATCATTTAAGACTCAATGAGCTGCCTGTGATCTCATTGCCGGAGGACATATGCGCGAGCCAATGGGACGCCAGCGAGCTCGGGGGCGCCGGGTGGTTTCCCCTCTGCTCGCTGGTCCTTGCGCAGTGCTCTGTCAGCACCTCCGCCGCCGCTGATGTTTGACATTACATCGCATGCCCCCCATATCAGTGCCTCTGTTTAATCCTCCCCTTAATTGAATCAGGCTGGATTCGCAGTGCTTGTTACCGCACGACTTTGGCGACAGTCGAGCGTGAGCGAGTGTACGTACGTGCGTGTGCGTGTGGAATAAGCATGTGTTAATATCATTAGCCCTCATCTCTTACCATTAGTCAGATTGGCAGAGCTAAAGTGTGGTGGACCCGTCGAGGACGCTCTAATTAAATGCTTACAGTGCGGTAAAAGTTTAACATGTATCCTGTCATCGTAATTGGCCACTCTGGCGACTATCAGCTTTCTCTGAGTACAAGGGGTTAGTGTTATCTGTAACACTATAGGTACGCTGATCTGTATCTGATTCAAAGTGTCACTTGATAAAACAGCGACCGTAACAGCGGAGAGCTTAGACGCTCCCTCTAGCCTCTCCTCCTTTCTCTATTTCGATCATTTAAGTTGTGCGTGTGCAGTTTTTTTGCAGGAGTGATTGCACAGCGATGGAAGAAATATTCAGGTGATTTGCTCCAGTAAAAGTACTTATGCCACACTGTGAAAATACCCCGGTAAAAGTGGCAGTCCTGCATTCTAAGTCTAAAGTAGCGCAAGTATGTAAGCGTAGTCAGGAAAATGTGCTTAAAGTATCAAAAAGGACAGTCAGACATATTTATGTATATATCTGTATAGCAGTTTTCATGCATCAGAGTAACACAAAGTGCTTCACACAATCAGAACGGGATCATCCCTATGTTCCCCGCTTTTAGAAAAAAGGTCTTATGTTCCCCATTTTTCCCAAAAAGGGACCTATGTTCCCCTGTAGCAATACATACCGGGGAGCATAGGACCCTTTTTCTGAAAAAGGGTCCTAGGTTAGGGTTAGGGTTAGGTTAGGCCTATTTGCCATGGAATTTTTCAGTAATGGTGGAAAAAGTAACAGACCAGGGAACATAGGACCCTTTTTTTAAAAAAAGGGTCCTATGTTCCCCAGTCTCATACAAAGAGGGGAACATAGGACCCGGGGAACATAGACACCCTCCCATAAGAACAATCAAAACAGCAGCATTAATTTAATTAACACTACTGTGGCATTAACGTGTATGTTGCATTGCTGTTGACGCTGGGCTAATTGTGTCTACATCATACACTGTTGCGTGGTTTAATCTAAAGCGATCCATCATATTCTAAAACATGACCATATGAACCCTGGAACCAGGCGTCTCCAAAAAAGTTTGTGGTGATGCATTTTCCGTTAAATCCAGGAAGGTTTTTAGTTTATTAGCGGAATTTCCTCAGCCCGTGAAGGATTGCATTAGATGTCCATGGTTTTCGCTGGACAGAAGGGGTAAGATTGAAAATTGATAGGTAATTAAAAAGAAAGTAATTAAAGCGATCAGATAAGTGAAGTGGAGTAAAGTATAGATAGTTTAGTGGACGTGTAAAGATGCATTGAGTAAAAATGCTTAAGAAAAGTCAACAGGAAACCAGGAAAACTACTTGGTCATGTCGAGGAAAAAGTAATAGTTTGGGTTAAATGAACTACGCCACTTCTGTATCTGGAATGCCTGCCGACAGTCAGTTCAGTCATACAATTATGGATTTCTTCTGATTGAATTACTAATAGTACCCCGCATGTCAGACTTATAATATAATATAAATCGCAATGAAATTAGATCAAGATCTTGGTTAGCGATATTGAGCCAAAGGTTAAAAAAAATGTAAATGACTCGTTGGATGATTATCAAAGCTCCGATATAATCTTACGCTTTAACGTACCGCGTGTTGAACTCAAGTGAGAAAGGTCTGTCGGCGCGCGCGTGTATTTATAGTTCAAGTTCATTATGTGCTATTGTGTGTAAACGTGTGCGCACGAGTGTGTGTGTGCTCATACTGGCGAGCCGGTGGAGTGCTTGATGGAGGGCCATTACATTCTCGTTAGTTCGGCTTCAGTGCTCCGGGTGTGGAACGCAGCTGCCCTCGCTCCCCGAACGCCGGCAGAATCGCACCCAAAAGACCGCCCTAACTCCCCTGTACATCCGTCCCTCCCTCCCTTGTCACCCCTCGATCCCTCCGCTTGACCCTCTGCCTCCGCCCGAGTGTCTGTGACTTCATCCTCCTCTCTCTGGACTCTCTCTCGCGCTGTTTTTTCTTTTTTTTTTTCCCACCCCGAGCATGCTCAGCAGTGGCTCCGCGGCACTCTCCTGGAGAACTGTAAACCGTGGATTGATGTTTACTCATTAGCGGCTGCACTCTGGATTAAACGCGACATCCTTGAAACAGCGTCAGCCTCTATTTCCTGCCGTACCGACTTATCATTTACATTGCTCAGACCTCCTGCCGGATGTTAGAGCATTTCAAAAGTCAGAAATATCACCGGGAAAAAAACAAACACATTTTACCTTCTGCTTCCCTTTAAAGACATTATTCCCTTTACCTGCTGTATTTACTGTGTTTTAAACTCTGGACCCAGTCACCAGAATAAATGTTGGCAATGTACTTTTGCAAACCACTTTTCTGCACACTTTGCATTTCTCTTAATGTTTCTTTAGGTTCAATTGTCTATTTAATGTTTCAATTTTTTGCAATGAGCTGCTTTGGTTGAGGCACAAAAAACCACCACCAGCAGGAAAAGATCATTTTTTGCTTAAATTAGTGTTTTTTTCTCGCCACAAACAAGACACTTTCTTGTCAAATTTTAAGTTTAGTAAGTGAATCTGGCCTTTTCTTTAATGCAACATGTGTGTGATAGATTAAAGGGTAACTGCGCCAATTTTACACATTAAACAGTGTGTGCAGGTCTTGGGGAGTACGACTGCATATGTGAAAGCAGTTTAAAGCCTTTTGTGGTTCCATAGAAATCTGCATGTTGTCTGATAGATTACTGTCTGTGATATCACTCGGTAGCTCAGCTGCACTGTGGGTAATGTAGGCACCAGGTTTTGAAAAGGAAGAAGAAGGGTGATATTTCTGGTTCTCGCTGTGACCATTTTGATCATTTGTTTTTAAACTGTCCATATAGGCTAGACCAGTGGACCTCTTTAGAAAACCTGGTGCCTACGTTACCCATAATGCAACTCAGCCCACTGAGTGACATCACTGGAGGCAACTTATCAGGTTACATCCAGCTTCCTCTAAAGCCACAAACGGCTTCATACTCATTTTTTCACATATACAGTAGAACTCCCAGAGACCTGTAAATACACTGTAATGTTTTAAATTGTTGGAGTTACCCTTTAAGAGGTATGGATAGACACTACTCTCCAATTACTACAGTATAAAATGATGCTTGCTATACTTGTTATCAGCGTGGAAATGCTGCCAGATGAAGATAATTTGTGTCAAGTTATTAACCCTCTCTCTCTCTCTCGCCCTCGGTTCCTGTCATCACTCTACGTTCAACTGTTAAGTAAAGTCATGATTTATTATTTTGCCCCCAAAATACTCTGAACACTTTTTAATGATGATGTAACTGTTGTTATTTTTCAGCCAAACCCTTAACGTTATGTTGTTAAGGCAGAGGTAACTCTTAAAGTGAAATTTCCCGACAGCCGTACATGGAGGTTTCGGTGGGTAAATTGTTTAGAAAATGTTATGATGAAAATGTTTTCCCCCTCTTTATCTCTTTTCCTTTCAACTCACTTTGTTACACTTTCTTCTGATCTTGCATTTATGACTCAGTTGTATAAAACTGAATGTGCTTGTATGAACAACGTTATTTTATTTCTTTACTTCAATTCAATTCAGTTCAATTTGGCTTCTGGCATTTGAAGCAGACAGGTAAAACAGCATGTTGCTATGCAGAACACAGCAACATGCAGAACAACAGCTGATGAATGAACATATGTATTTATATATCTTGGACTTTCCAGGGGTAGAGGAATAGGAACTAGGAATAGTGAGAACTGAATAGTTGGCCGGGACACAACCTCGGAAAGCCGACAATAAAGTTAGACTGACAACAACAATGAAATATCTTATTTAGCGGCCCTGGTGGTTTTACCCTGTCATCTTTTCTTGAAGTAAACCACAATCTGAAAAGAAAAACAACTGCAAACAAACAGAGACCACAACAACACGGACAAGTGCAACACGGAAAGTTGGATTAAAAGTTTCCTGGCTGAGGTTTGCCGGGGAGAAACTCGATGCGGGGGGGCGCTGCGCTGTGTGTTGCGGTGTGTGAAGCGGAAGGAGGAGCTGCACCACCGAACGCCGAATAAAGACAAGAAGTCAGCGAGACAGAAATCGAGTCAGGGTGTTATTCATCCATGGGCGGCCTTCCATCAAAGAGCTCTTCCCTGAAAAGCACACAGACACGGAAACGGTTAAAGAAACAGACACGGCCAGGCAGACAGGGCGACGAATACATGCTTTTCCTCCGTGCTCCGGAGTGCACTCCATTCTCATTCAAATTCTGTGGCGTGCAGAGACTTCGAGAACGAGATCTGCTCCCTTTATCACCTGAAATACATTTACCTCAGCGGCTAGTGGAGAAGCTTTATCTAAATGAAATCTATCCCTGCTACCGATCTCACTGACATTACGCCGCTCCACATCTTAGACAAGCAGCCTGCTATCAAAACTCAAGAACTACTGATGTTTGTGTTTGTTTCGTGTGTGTGTGTGTTCAGACAAAACAGGTGACACACACAGAGAGAGAGAGAGATAGAGAGAGAGAGAGAGAGAGAGAGAGAGAGAGAGAGAGAGAGAGAGAGAGAGAGAGAGAGAGAGAGAGAGAGAGAGAGAGAGAGAGAGAGAGAGATGTCTTGTAGCCTCATATATGTCGCCTCGACTGAAGATTATGATATTTCT
This sequence comes from Lagodon rhomboides, assembly GCA_039737535.1. Lineage (NCBI taxonomy): Eukaryota > Metazoa > Chordata > Actinopteri > Spariformes > Sparidae > Lagodon > Lagodon rhomboides. The sequence goes on along the minus strand of CM077799.1, from coordinate 19,741,730 downwards.
GTCTCACAGACAGGTTATGTTGTTCTTTGGTAATTTATTCCTGGTGAAAAAAAAAGGTGACCCTGATTTGGCTCTTCCTCTCAGCTCTCTCTCTCTCTCTCTCGCTCTATCACTGTGTCTTTCTGTGTGTGTATGTGTGTGTCGGCGTGACACTCTTCAAAAGTTGGCGCAACACCATACATAATTCAAACCTGTAAAAAGCTTTAGTTAACAGGTAATAAGGCCCTTATTAGTCCTTATAAGATGCATATTAAAATGAATGAGTTGATAGTAGCATAATAAACATGTTTTTTCTTAGATTATAAGCCATTTATAAGCACTTATGAGAAACCTTTAAACAGTTTGACTGCTTGAGAACTCTTTTTAAAACCTTTACCAAGCTGTTTTTGTTTCTTTATTAAGATTAATACAAAGTGCATTATGCATTTATTAGCAAATTAAAGGGGAATCCCACTGTTTTTAAACCTTGGCCCTATCTTTACGTGTTTTTTCATGTAAATGATGCATACTAAACAAAGTTTTGGTATTGGTCCTGTAAATCACCTCAGCTGGCAGCCGCAACACAGCTGCAATGTTTTCAATGTAATCCTTTGGGGCAACTGTGACCATCAAAGTTATGTCCATGAAAAGTGCTTGTATCCTCCACTGACAGGCTAAAGTTGTTATTCTATGCCTCTTTTTTGTTGAATTATATGATCCTGTTTGTAAACCAGAGTCTCATTCAAGGAGAAGTCTCGCTCTCAGATCTCGTGAGGTGAACTGTTAATGGTTGTGGTCTCATCTGGATTATCAAAATCAGCTAAACATTCAGCTGTCACTTCGGAAATAAATCCTCGCTGGCAGTCTCTCTGAGCAAACTCCAATCTCTTCTCTCCAGCTCTGACTTGTGTTTTTTCACCGTCGTCTTGCTGCATCAACCCTCACCGTGTGAGATTTCAGAGCGAGACTTGTGTTTCTAGTTACGAAACAGATCTAAATATGATTTAACAAAAAGTTGTCAGACACTTGGAATAACAACCAACCAAGTCTGCCATTAGCAAAAACAAATCTCTTTTAGTGACAGTCAGAGTAGTCCCAAAGGATCACGTTACAGCAATTGAAGTCATCTACTGGACTGATTCCAAAACTTTGGGTAAGTATGAATCATTTGCACAACACAATATTTGAATATAGGGCTTAGGTTAGCAGAATTCCTCTTTAACAACCTACAACTACTGCTAACAGTTATTATGTACTTATCACCAGTGAACTGTGCTTACATATTCACGATTATTACAAGGACTTTAATGTAAAGGCTTACTGTATATTCACAGTTTATGAAGCGTGACTATCTCTATTTAAAAGTGAGCTTGGCGCGTTGTTGCATGCTTGTGCACAGCGCACGCGTGTGTGTGTGTGTGCCACTATGACTTCGGGGGTTAGTCCGGGACACGGACACGGTGGCTGGCACACAGCATGCCCTCAGATCCGTCTAGCATTCTTAATGAACATAATTGGCTCAGACAAAAACATTTAAATGATGATGAGCAGATGGCATCATTCACTCGGGCTGCATAACAAGAGGCTGGCACCCCCGATCTGCGGGAAAAAATAACAGGTGAAACTTCAAAAATCATCCTCTTAACTCACTACATCACAGCAGTAATCAGATGCAAATTGCCTAGCCAAATAAATCTTTGATTAGCTTTCACTGCGTGCTGTTTCTGTTGTCCCTGGCCTGCTACTGGTTGCTGCAAACACAGTAGCACCCCATCGTGCCGTGAGAAGCCTTTCGATACCTGAACGAGTGGCTTATATGTATACGTGCGCCTCGTCTCATCCACTAAGACTCACTACAATAACTCCAAAGCACTGATACTACCGTAAATCTATACAAACACGATAACAAATGCGCGCACACTCCTGGCGTCGAGTGTTTGGATAGAGGATATAATAGCGAGGCTGCAAATAATAATAATGTTTGCAGAGGTTGACAGGTAAGTCAGCTCTTTCTCCGAGCTCCGCTAATTAAAGCCGGCACCGATGGGACGGAGAGGGAAAACACACTAATATAGCTTAGGGCTGGAACAGATGCTGCGCTTTGATGAGCGCAGAGGTTAGCCTATATTGTCTCCGATCATCAGGAGAGCAGGAGAGGGTCTACTTCAATTACCTGGAGGAAACCGCAAAGTACAGTACGGACTTTTAATGACGGAGAATATATGCAGCGTTAATTATCAGCGTATGATTCTTCTTTCATGGTTATGCCATGAATTATTTAGTGGGAAGACTTTACATTATTCTTTCTATACGGTATAGACAAAGCAGTATAAAGCCTTCTGTGACTCCGGAGGAAGCTGCGTGTTATCTGATAACAGCCCTCCGGTGACGTCAATCAGCGACTACGTTGCATTGTGGGTAATGCACGTGCCAGGTTTTGAAAAGCAGTCATTGCACTTTGATAATATTTCTCGACTCATTCAGGACAGTTTGATACAGCATAACCAGAGACATCATCTTTTTTTTAATCCATGCATTCGTCTTCGCCTACATTACCCACAGTGCAACTTAGCCACTGAGTGACATCACTGGTTATCAGATTTCATGCAGCTTGTTCTGGAGCCACAGACTGTTTTTCTTTTTTTATATAAGTGCAGTTCTAACACACTGTAAGCACACTTCAATATGTAAACTCGCTGGTTGTACCCTTCGAGAGGAAGCTGAACATGAATTGCGCGTCTGTGATGGAAGGGTAAGTGCAGAGAAGAGTTCGAGTGTCGGTTCATCTCTGTGTACCCAGATGTGGAACGGTGTTCGGAGCAGTTCCAGCCCTTCTAACCTTTAATCCATCTTGTAAAGCACTTTGTTACCCAGGTTTTTGAAAGGCGCTATATAAATAAAATCCTACTTTTGAGTGTTTGATGTTGCACACCTTTCAAGCCACAACACACTCACAGGATACGTAGGTATTGAGCGGAGTCAAAGCAATGTATGCACACCTTTCCCTCTCAAAACATTAAGCTCTAGGCTACATAAATCTGATAACATATTAAATCAAGGACTATTTAACTTACTCAGCCAATATGTTGACCCATCACAGTGGCAGAAATAACAAATGACCAGGAGGAGATAAAAGTATATAAATCAGGATGAAATACAAGACGATTATTATCACCGACGGGCACTTAAAGTTGTCTTACTATCAACCTTACTGCAGCAATGAGTCAAACTCCGGCCAAACTCTGCAGGCAGACAGCAGCAGTATCCACCGGCTAACAGCTCTCACAGTGAACAAAGCTGGTGAGCCAAAAGCAGGGCCGGCCCAAGCCTTTTGGGGGCCCTAAGCAGAATTTGATTTGGGGCCCCCCTCCCACCACCGCGGAGTCACCCGTGCTTGACAATTATTGACACAAATGTCACTCTATAATGTTTCATTATAAATTGTAATAATACAGTGACAGATTATGAACTACTGTCCCCCTGAGGGATACGTCCTTTTTTGTGACATGGCTTAACATTACCGTCTCTTCCAACTGACTCTAATAAGACGATTGAACTTGATGCGGTGTCTCTGCACGCGAGGTGTCTAGTTTATGCACATGACTCAAACAATGGCAGACACAGCAGTTGTAGGCAGGTATATCAGAATCATCTTGTCTTGAATTATTCATTCATTCATTCATTTATGTCACTTGTTTAATTTGTTTAAGCAGCCGCTTAGTTCGCTTATGCCTCGGGCCGGCCCTGGCCAAAAGGCCCAGCAAGTATGCACGGGAGCTGGCGTGGCGGGTACCAGACCATATCATCTCAAACACAACTGCAAAACAGTCGTTCCTCCACTATTTCTGCCACACTATATGTACGGCACATATTTCCTGCACTGGCAATTAACATTGGAAATTGGATGTAAATCCTGAGGTGCAGAATTCTCCATTGTAGACTTAATTCCTGGGTTTACTGGGCCGAAACATTACCTGTGTTTTTTTTTACTTCATTCTGGAATGAGCTTGCAATTTTTTTTTTTTTAGCTAATTTGCAACAAAACATCAGTGTACACCTCCAATGGAATCAACTAGTGGAACGTAAAGGCTTTAATTAAGATCCGAGTGTGATAATTAATGAAGATTTGATGCAACTGATGGGAGGGAACATTACCTGCTCATAAATTAGTTGTTATAACACTTGTTTACAGGACGAGTGTATGTATGAAGCTCTTAAACAGGAAAAGGTGTTGAAAATGGCACATCTTTGGGGTAAATAATGGCAAAGCTGAACTCTATTTAACTTGTGTTTTCAACAGTCGAAGGTTAAAAGGAATGTATTTGTATTCAGTGTCATGAGGTAAATTTTTTTTAAAGCGGTTGGTGTTTGACGAAGGTAAACTTCCTGTGCAAGTTAATATCTTGAGTTAGAGAGAGTTACCTTGGATTTTGGTTGTACTTTCACACAATACAGCCCAGTTCTATTTCATCCCTGCTGACCGCCAGAGGCGGTGCTTTAAGCACTGAATATTCCCCTTCGCGCATGCGCAGTTCGAGTATGTATACCAACAATGTCACCTGTGACCCCCAGATGACCCGAAGAAGACAATATCTTCCGGTGTCACCTGAGGATCATTTCCTTTTTTCTTCTCGCGTGCGGTTTTGCTTGCTTCGGAAGCATTACGCCTTCTGCTTTATTACAAAGTACTTTATACGCCGTCGCTAGTAGTTCCGCGGCCGTTGTCGGTCGGAGCAGCGATCGTTCGCCCTCCAGGAGCTGCGACGGCGACCTCTCTCTGTCTTGAGAAGTGTTTTCTGTTTCGCCGGTAAGCGAGGTGAGTATCCCCTTAGCTGTTGGCAGACTAACGCTTACTTTGGTGTTTGTGGTTTATTTGTCGGGGGTGGTTGCGTTCGCGCATCCTCCTCCCCCCAGTTAAACTGACTTTGTTTGCTCACGGGCTCTGTTGGCGGGTTGCGTGAGCGTGTCCCGTAGCCAGCGTGGAGCCTGTTAGCTGTAGCATAGCTTCACCTGCAGGTGAGTGTCGCGCATCAACCTCTGTTGGTACAGGCTGCGTGCGCGCTGCTTCCCCCCAGCATTTGGTTTGTTTTTTGTTTGCGCTGTCATTAGTTGCTACTGTTTTTGCTTGATAACCCCGATTTGGGTGAGGACCACTGCAGTGGTTGTTTTTCCGTTTTGTATTGGGTGCTGGCTGGAGTTAGCTTTATTTTTGACTGTTGCCCCCAGCACTACAGCTATTTTTGGTACAGTGTCCAAAGGCTGATCTATTATTGTGACTGTTCGTATTGATAACAGTTATTATTTTTTCTTATTATTGTTACTTATTTAATTATTTATTTATTTATTTATTTATTTATTTTTTGACCTTTTTTTGTAATTGGGCTTCTGCTGTTTTAGGCAGCGTACGCGCTGCCTCCCTCCAGCTTACTGTGCCCGTACTTGGCTTCTCCATAGCGTTCGCGCTCAGGTTATCCGAGGAATATTTTGCTACTCTCAGCTGGGCTCCTTACCTGGTACAGGCGGCGTACGCGCCCCCTCCCCCCAGTACAAGGCCCTATAGGCGGGAGCGTCCACGTTAACTTGGACAGGTGAGTGTCGCACCTCGTAGTGCCACCACAATGGACGGCTCCCATTTTTGTACATCCTGTGAGACTCCTCTACAGTCAGAGGATGGTCACGACCTATGCCCCGTGTGCCTTGGTCCTGAACACCTTCGGGAGGCACTCTCTGACAATCCCTGCATGAACTGCAGCTACTTGTCTCGGGCGGTGAGAGCTGCCAGACTGGCGGAGGTGGAACATCCTGGGGATGAAGGTGAGCTCCCCCCTTCAGGCCAGGCGCCCCCAGTCGGTCAGAGAAGGTCTAAGCGCCGGGCAGCTGCTTCAGCAGCTGCACCCTCCAGCAAGAAGGTGAAGCCTGCTCACAGAGAAGAGAGGCAAAGCAGGCTCTCGTCCAAAGTGGAGCAGCTGTCGGCTGAGCTGGCCCAGATGAGGTCCATGCTCAGAGACCGCCAGCCTGATGCCCCACTGGTAGGTGCTTTGGCACCCTCTCCTTCAATGCCGGTGCTGGTACCTGAGGAGGATACACTTTCCCTGGCTGCTTCAGCGACCTACTTCCACGATTATGGGGAAGATTCAGGAGATGGAGGTTCCCCGGCGTCTGAGCGGGGCTCCCACTCCTCAGCTCAGAGTTCAGGGGCCGAGACGGGGGACGGCTCCATGCGTGCCATCATGCGCATGGCCTTAGAGCGTCTGCACATGGAGGTACCACAGCTGGCAGAAGCGGCACCGGCTAGCGCCTTCTTTAGGCGCAGGCCGGCCCCCACTGCCTTTGCTATTCCTCACTCTGAGGATTACCTGAAGGAGTTGCAGGCCTGTTGGAGGGACACTAAGGCCTGCTCCCGTCTCTCGGCAGATGGGCGGACCCTGGCAGCCATGCACGATGCAGCAGGAGTTGGCCTGGATCGTATGCCGGCCGTCGAGCCTGCCATCACTTCTCTCGTCGTGTCCCCGGATGAAGCTCTGCGAAGGGATGCTAGGTGCCCTCGACCCCAGTGTCGGATCACAGACGACCTTCTCACAAGGGCTTATGATGCTGGAGCACGTGCAGGCCGCATGGGAAACTCCTTGTCACACCTCATGTTGGCGCTCTCAGCTTCACTGCAGGAGGGCAATGTGACTGCTGACTCCACCACCTTTTGTGATGCCTCATTGGAGGCATTTGGCCTTTTTTCAAGGGAACTTGGACGAATGATGTCCATCCTGGTTCAGGCTCGTCGCCAGGTTTGGCTGTCTCAGTCAAACTTGACAGAGGCAGCTAGGAGACTTCTCCGCAGCCTCCCAGTGGAACCAGGGGAGATATTTGGTCCCGCAGCCCAGGAAGCGTTGGAGCGGACCATCCAGGCCGGGCAGACCAGGCAGCAGCTTGCGGGCCTTAGACGGATGCCTCCTCCTGATAGGCCTCCTGCCAGCAGAGCGAGGGGCCCCTCGGCTGCCTTTCACACCCGCTTTCCACCGCCAACCCACTTCACTGGCCGTCGTGATGCCCAGCGTCCCATGCAGAGACCAGCCCGGGACTTTCGAGGCCCCGCCCGCCTGCCATCCAGACAGCCTCGAGCTCCAGAGCCCGTCCGCCCCCCCTCTAGGGCCCCTAGGGGCCGGGGGGCCAGACATTGAGACCTTGGGGCCGGCGGTGGGATATTTTTCACATCAGCAGCTCCGACAGTGGACTGCTCATGCTTCAGACCCGTGGGTGGTTGCCACCTTAACCCACGGGTACAAGCTTCAATTCCGCCGCCGGCCCCCACATCCGGCCGGGTCAAAATGACCTCCGTCAGCGACCCGGCAAAGGCTCTCGTGCTGGACCAGGAGTTATCTGCCCTCCTGGCCAAAGGCGCCATCGAGCCCGTGGACCCTCTGTCAAGTCCCAGAGGGTACTATTCAACGTACTTTCTGGTGACGAAAAAAACTGGCGGATTTCGCCCAATCCTGGACCTCAGAGGGCTGAACAAATTTATGAAGGTCATTCCCTTCCACATGTTGACCACGGCAGACGTCCTGCGAACTGTGGCACACGGGGAATGGTTCACATCCATAGACCTCAAGGATGCTTATTTCCACATCCCTATCGCTCAGCACCACCGGCAGTTTCTCCGCTTTGCCTATCGAGGCCGCCACTGGCAGTTCAGGGCGCTACCTTTTGGGCTCTCCCTCTCCCCAAGGGTGTTCACGAGGTGTGTGGCCGCAGCCCTTGCGCCTCTACAGTCTCAAGGCTTGAAGGTTCTCCCATACCTGGACGACTGGCTGATCTGTGCCCCCTCCCGTGCCCAGGTGTCCAGAGATACAGCGCGTCTCCTGTCCCACGTGGCCCGCCTCGGACTCAAGGTAAACATGGCAAAGAGCTGCCTGGTACCATCTCAGGCCACGATCTTCATAGGGGTGGCATTGGACAGTGTAGCTATGATAGCCAGACCGGCCCCCCACCGTGTGGACGACATCCTTCACCTTCTTGCCCTGTTCCAAGAGGGCCGTTGGTTGACCTATGTCTCATTTCTTCGTCTCTTGGGCAAACTAACGTCCATTTCAGCTGTGGTTCCTCTAGGCTTGCTGTCACTGCGCCCCCTGCAGAGGTGGCTGAACAGCTTCCACTTGGATGCCAGGCGGCACAGGGGCAAGAAACTCAGGGTGTCACAACAGTGTCTCCTCGCCTTGGCCCCATGGAGGGACAGGGCCTACATGCTCAGGGGTGTTCCTATGGGTTCTGTTCCGTCTCGCAGGGAGACTGTTACCACAGATGCCTGCCCTTCCGGATGGGGGGCAGTGTGGCAGAGCAGGACGGCCCAGGGGCAGTGGTCTGTGGAAGACCAGGGGGCGCACATCAATGTGCTGGAGCTGCGAGCGATTCACCTGGCTCTCAGGCACTTTCTGCCGCACCTGAAGGGCAAACATGTTCTCGTGCGATCAGACAACACATCAGCGGTGTATCATATAAATCATCAGGGCGGGACCAAGTCTGCGCGGCTGCTGCAAGTGGCAGAGGAGCTCCTTACGTGGGCAGCCCCCCGCCTGATCAGCCTTCGGGCGATGTATCTGCCGGGAGAGCAGAACAGCCTGGCGGACTCTCTCTCTCGTCAGAAACCTCTGCCAGGAGAGTGGCGCCTCCACCCGCAGGTGGTGAACACGATTTGGAGCCTCTTCGGCAGGGCAGAGGTGGACCTCTTCGCTTCAGAGGTCTCTACCCACTGTCCTCTGTGGTTCTCCTTGGCCGAGACAACCAGTCCTCTGGGCCAGGATGCACTGGCTCATCCTTGGCCGGACGGCCTTCTGTACGCCTTTCCTCCGCTTCTGCTGATTCGGCTGGTACTTCAAAGGGTCCTTCAGGAGGGTCACAGTGTCCTGCTTGTGGCTCCCTTCTGGCCAGGGAGGAACTGGTTTCCACTGCTGCACAGACTCTGTCGCGGTGCACCGTGGCGCCTACCCGACAGGAGGGATCTCCTGTCCCAACTAGCAGGGCGGATCTGGCACCCCAATCCACGACGCCTCCAGCTATGTGTTTGGCTGTTGGAGGGCCCGAGCCGCTGTTGAGCTCCTGTGCGGACCCTGTCAGACACACCATAATGAGCGCAAGAGCGCCATCCACTCGTCTCCAATATGAGAATAGATGGAAACTGTTTTCCAACTGGTGTGCAGGTCGGAATGAGGACCCTGTGCACTGTTCTGTGCCAACTATTCTCGACTTTCTTCAGTCTCTTCTGGACGAAGGGCGCTCTCATTCAACGCTGAAAGTGTATGTAGCGGCAATATCTTGTGGTCATGTCAGGGTTGACAATGGCACAGTGGGGAGCCATGGTCTGGTGTCCCTCTTCCTGAGGGGGGCTCAGAGATTGCATCCTCTGAGTACCACAAGAGCCCCAGCATGGGATCTTCCCCTGGTACTTGATGCACTACGCCGGCCCCCTTTTGAGCCCTTGGCACAAGCGGAGTTGAAGTGGGTTTCCTGTAAAACTGCGTTCCTTCTGGCCATTTGCTCTGCGAAGCGTGTCAGCGAGCTACATGCCCTGTCAATCAGTGATTCGTGTTTAAGGTGGAATTCGGATGGCTCAGGGGTCACTCTGTGGCCGAACACAGCGTTCCTTCCTAAGGTGCTGTCCCGCGCTCACCTGAACCAGCCCATTCGACTGGCACGGTTTGACCCTTCTCCGGGGAGAGAGGGGAGGAGCCTGAGCTTTTGTGTCCAGTGCGGGCCCTGAAGGTCTACACTGCAGCTACGGCATGCATTCGAAGAGCTGATCAGCTCTTTCTCTGTTATGGTGGCCCTAACAGGGGTCGCGCCATCTCAAAGCAGCGTTTGTCCCACTGGATTGTTGACGTCATCACCCATGCCTATCAGGCAAGTAACCGTCCCCTTCCACCTGGGGTGAGGTGCCACTCTACCAGGAGTGTTGCTACTTCATGGGCTGCCTTGAGGGGAGTATCCCTAGAGGACATTTGTGCCGCAGCTTCATGGGCGTCACCGGATACTTTCTCCAGGTTCTACAGGGTGAATGTGGCCACACCCCATCCATTGGCCGTGGTTCTGCGGCCGGAGTCCTCTGACTCTGCACACTGAAGGTTTGAAAGCCGGATTCCTCGTGACCTTGCTGGCATAAGTCATTCAGTGCTTAAAGCACCGCCTCTGGCGGTCAGCAGGGATGAAATAGAACGAAAGTTACGAATGTAACTACGGTTCTATGAATCCCGAATGACCGCCAGAGCTCTCTGTCACTCAGAATCCTCGTGTGCTCGCGAGAAGATTCTGTAGGAAATGATCCTCAGGTGACACCGGAAGATATTGTCTTCTTCGGGTCATCTGGGGGTCACAGGTGACATTGTTGGTATACATACTCGAACTGCGCATGCGCGAAGGGGAATATTCAGTGCTTAAAGCACCGCCTCTGGCGGTCATTCGGGATTCATAGAACCGTAGTTACATTCGTAACTTTCGTTGTATTCTGCTGGAAGCAGCCCTGCTGGCATTTAAATATTAGAAAAAATATTGCATTTTTAAATTACTTTTTCTCCAGTTTTCAACAACTGTGAAGACTGACACTTGTGAAAATTGCGACTTAACTCCGGTGTGATCACCGTCTGACGAGCTGTGTGCTTCAGCACCATGGACAGAGACGACACCTCCCCTCAGACTCCATCAACGCAAATATATGTGACAAAAAAAGCAAGAACTACACTCAAATCACCGCATACTGTTTGAGTTATGATTTTATTAAGAAATCCTCATTCACAGACAGACTCACAGGCGCAAAAATCCAATTAAAAGGCATCCCAAAACATGACACAAGCGTGAATTAAATGAAATTGACTTCAGTTTTATCATCTCAAATAATTATGTTTCTTTGGTTTTGTGTGTTTGTATGAAATAAGCTTAATAGAAAATGATTGACGAAAGCCAGCCTGCGTTTGGAGAACTCTTTGGAGCAGTCGGCTGTTGCACAGTTGAACATGCACCAGAGCAGCGGTGGCGGCAGCAGCAGCAGCAGCAGCTCATTAACAGTAACATTTCAACAAGTTTTAATTTAAAAATAAACTTTGTTTATCTACTCATTAGAGTTTCTCTTTAATTGTGCCTTGTGCGATGATCAACAATTACTCCGGCAGTACACTGGAGGTTGTGCTGCACAGGGCTCCCAGCCTGTTGATCTATTCATACCAGAGACTAAACATGCCCTCACACACACACACGCACACACACACACACACACACACACACACACACACACACACACACGGTCTTCGCAAATACACACAATAGCTTTGTGTTCCTGACTGCTCCGGAAGATTCCAATTACCCGAGCTTCAATGATCCACAGCAGCACCGCCTACTGTCAGTGTGTTAATTTAACTCGCGCTAATTAAATATTCATTCTCACAATCACCACCGCAGGGGGGCCGGTGTGTTGGACGGACCACTGATTGCAGTTACGTGTGCACGCATGTGCGCGTACGAGTGTCACACACGCGACCTTTAGAAACATGTGCTGCTCGTCCTTTTTTTGGAGTTTTCTTTCTTGTCTCTCCTTTTCACCCCCTCCCGTTTCCACATCCCCCTCGCTTGTCCCGAGGCCCTGCAATTAGCGACTGTGCTCCCTCTTTTCCGACACACCGCTGAAGAGGAAGAGGGGGATGGAGTGGGGGGGGGCACCACTCTGTGCGAGGGGAGCCAGGGTGATCAAGCCACAGGACAATCCCTGAGATTTCATTAAACCTCCATTTAAGGTTTCATCTGCCCAAGGGAGACAGGGGAATAGAGGGAGGAATTTATGCCATCGGCTGAGAGGAAGGTGGAGAGGAGAGGCGGAGGAAGACAGCAGTAGTTCGGATCTCTGATTTCCCCTGTTGAATAGAGGGGGCGGGAAAGGGGGGGGTTAGATGTTGCCTTGGCTACCACAGGTGTGCAGGCAGTGTGTGTGTGTGTGTGGGGATTGCGCACATCGAGTGCTGTTAGCGCGGGGCTTCCTATGGCTTTCTCAACAGCCCCTCTCAGTCTGTCACGAAAACACAGAGGCAGATATTGTCTCTAACAGGAGGAATTTTTAGCTGCTCGCCCGGTGACTCCGTGTGTGGCTGCGGATGATCAAACGAACCGGGGGGAAGGATACAAAACTGAGTGGAGCAAAACATCCATTAAATCCGGCGCCATCGCTCCGGCGACACGCTGCGCGTCAGGAACGGGGACTTGTTTGCATCAAAGGGAAGGTTATTGTGCCTTTACAGCATTTCATTTTCTAATCTCCAGATTCGTGTAACTTGTTCTTTCTTTCCGTTGAGCCAAACACGGCTGTTTGAGGTAATAAATTATCAATGCGGGGGGGCTTTTTCTGTTTCTTTTTTTATTTTTTTTTTCTCTAAATACCTTACACGCATCACTGCTCGTTGAGCTCTCTCACACACACACACGGGCACACACTGTGCATAGAGTAATTAAAAGAGCCAGTCTCTGAGGTGGTTTAACTCTGTTTCGTTTTGACCAACATAAAAAAAAAAAAAATCACATTATTCTAACAGCCATAGCTTCCTGTTATCCTCTTGTCACACATACACAAAGTCACACACGTGGACTCAAACACAGTCCTTAATCCAGAGGATTAAAGGTGTTTATCCTTGAGATTATCTTATGAAAAATGCCGTCGTTTTTTTTCCCCCTCGCTGGCATTCTTTTTAACAACCGACTCGCAGCGATTTGCATTTTGCAAGCGCCTTTCTTGCTATGCTAATTTAATGAATGCGCAGGAAATGATGCATTAATGCACAGAACAGGATGCACTTCCTAAACAGAAGAGTTGCCCGCGGTGAGCTAGCCGGTGGCTAGCGAGTGTTCGATGCGCCATCGGCTTTCTACCCCGTGCACGTTGCTTCGTCTTTTTCTTTTTTTCCTTTTTGAGAGAGACACAAAACCACCGGACGATCTTCTGCTCCTCAGAAAACAGCAGGAGGGGAAGACGCTCATACAGTCACATTTAAAACACGTCTTTGGCTGTGTAATTGCATTGGAGATGTAACATTTCTCCGTTTTTTTCTTACACGTCTGGTGTCATCACCAAACCCATTAACACGAGAACGGAGGATTTATTTTAATTGTCGTACTCCGATGGATTCCAGCAGCGCTCCTCCGCCGTACAGCGAGCAGCAATAAAAGCGCGATGAACCCGCGATAAGGAGATGGGAGGTTGTGTAAATGAACATGAATAATGCATCGGCCTCCTCTGGGCGTCAGAGGAGCCTGTTTTAAAAGTGGGACTCTCGGCTTGACGCTCGTGCAAACTTTTCCACGCTGTGTTATGTGAGGTGAATGCGGCGCGGCGGTATGAGTCCCGTGGAGACGCCTGCATTGTGAGCGGCGATGGGAGATGACATGAGACACGGCGGCGGTACTGTACATTTGAAGCTCAGCGAGCGAGCGCGATCTTAAGTGCCCGGAGTCTCTGATGTATTGGTCCATCCAGTGCATTGAATTGTATGCTGCCATTATGATTCCTCCCTGTATGGTTTCTGAATGTCTGTACACAATGGTGAACCTAGCAAGCTATTGTAAAATATATATATTGGGAAATGGAGGGCCAAACAAGAGGTGAGAGGTATTCATGCATTGGATTCAAATTCAACAGGTGGCCGGAAAAACAAGTCTGAGCAGAGGTCTGCTGGATGTGGAAGCAGGCAGCTGTTTGCTAACATAACATTTAACAGTCTTATAGAGCCGGGGCTTTGTGCAGGTGGACAATAAATGAAGGCAAAAACTTGAATAAATGAGTAAAGACACATTAACAAATGCTTCCATACAGGTGCGTTTGCATGTCTGTGCATCTACCTAAGGCTGTGCAGCGCTTGCAGCTTGGTGCAGCGTATCGTTCATTCATAAAGATCTAGGTGAGCAGCTTTATCCAGTGAACGCATTTTCAAAATGTCTGAGCCCACTCAGCTAACGCTTCCAAAGCCTTGAAGCCCACTTGTGCTAGTTCTGCCGAGCACCTGGAGCATCGCCCATGACTTTTTATTTATTTCGCCTTTAGTTACATCACCTTTATTCAACCAGGAAGTGCCATTGAGATCAAGATCTCTTTCACAAGAGAGACAATCACAACACAGTTGAATGCACAATCCTCAATAAACTTTTAGGTTTAGTGCCACATAAACCAGACTCATCCGTCACTCACTCATCTCTATGTCCAAAATGAGTCCCGGCCACAAGTCCTATCTGTTCTGGTTGCTGGACTTTTCCACTGTTGTCATGGAAACATAATTGTTTCTGTGTCTTTGCATGAAACATACACAATCTATAGTTTACTTCATAGTAAAACAGTAAAATTGGACAGCGTAGTGTCACATTATTGTAATTAAAGGTAGAGCATGGCACTTTCACCTTATAATTCAAAGAAAATGTAACCCTAACCCTAACTGTCTGGCTGATTCTCGTGGGTTGCGCCAACACCTTTAAATTGGAACTTCATCATTGCAAAACATAATTGGAAAGAGTCACGTAAATGGCCTCGGTGTTTGATGCAGTGCAAACATACAACAGCAATAATACTCAAGGACGCTGCATCGAGGAGACTACAGATTTTGGCTTGAGGTAAAAAATAATATAAATAACTGTCCACCGACCTCCACTGATCAAAGAAAGAATCATTTTCAAACTTGACAGCTGTGTATAACTCCCCGTGCATGTAAAGCGCTCATTTGAAGAGGAGCGGATATGAAAAATCACATGCAATTGTGTCAGCGGCGCGTCTGATTTGACAACAAAAGCTTTGAGCTAAATAAGCAAATAGGGCAGACTTTTATTGAAGCGGATGGGTATCCGGCACCGCAGCCTCACCTCTGTTTTGACAGAAAAAAAATCTCTGAAACATTCAGATTGAATTCATGAATATAAACAGAGACTATGACAGCTGGCGAGGAATTTTGAGTTGCAACAGAGAGCGCCTGTGAGAGGAAATGAAATGCAGCCCCGGCTCCCATGTTTCCTCTCGCAGTGTGCATGAGCACAGACAAATTCTGGCACAGGGCCTCCCATCCCTTCTCCCGGCGCCTCTGCTGCTGCCGTTACGACTGTACGTTCGCAGCCAAATGATGGCATCTGTCAAATAAAGACACCGTAAAGCGGGAGGCTCCTTAACTGTCGCAGCTGTTCCGCCGTTCGTCTGAAAATCGCGCACATTTAAAAATCCGTGAAAAGAACGAGTCTGCCATACATTCTGTCTGCATGAACAAAGGCGATTAAGTATCCGTGTGTGATTCTGTGCTCTGGCGCGCGTGTTTTTCTTCCTCTGAGAGTCACCATCACACACACAGATCAATGCTGAGAGATCGTAAAACGATGACTGCACACCCTGGGGAGATGGTATCGATTCATGACCACACTGTGAGCACATGAGACCTTTTGCCGAGAATCTAACAGCAAAGACAAACAGACACACACACTCATACAAGCACAGAGATCCTCATTGACACTGTATTCTGTGCCTGCTTAGTCATCACAGTCTGTGTAACATCTGTTTATTCATTAATTGAATTCTCTGGGGAAGATGGAAAATGAACCTTTCCCTGTGAGCATCAAAAAATTGAATGAAGTGTCGGTGTATTTGTTTTAATCTTGGAGTGGGTTCAATGATTAAAAAAATACCAGAACATTCATCAGTGTGTGTTGCCCATGTACTTTTAATCATTCGTTTCCTGGATGAGAGTATAGCAGGAACTGCCGTGTCACTAAATGAAAATGTAACTTGAATGTTTTATGTTCAAATGAAAGCCAGAAGAATAATGATTTAAAAACAGCACACAGTGGTCACATTGTTTGACAAGCTCAAATCGATGCCTGTAGAACACATCAGACACACAGACGAGGTAGTTTAAGGCTTGTAGCCACGATGTGCCAACTCAGGGAGATAATTTGATCAAACCGCTGCTCCTCTGGAGCGCTGACATGCATCGGCAGTTACGTATCCTGACCAGTGATCGGATAAAATACGGTTTCCTGTTCTGAAAAGAGCAACCAACGTGGAAGTGCCTGAAACCTGGATTATTTTCTAATGCGCAGCAGGGAGTGACTTCTCTGGTTGCAAAAAAGGAGTCTGATCATATGTGAGCTTATGAGAAAATGAGCCTACTTCTCACTTGATTGATTACCTCAATAAACAGTTATGGTCTCAATTGCTAGCTTTAAGTCTTTGCCAATACAGCATGAAGTTCATTTATCTAATTATGATCTCACAAGGCATAAAATAGATGATAAAGCATGGCATGGCTACCTTGCCGTTGACAACTGGCTCCAACGGCGTGTCCTTGGGAATGCTCAGGATATCCTCCCTAGTGGCACCCATCTAGTCCAAATATGGCCACCTCTGGCTCCAGAAACCAAGATGGCCAAATGCCAAATGCCAAACTTGAACCTGGTGTGTGTCAAGACACTTCTATCATGTAGGCATACATCGGAAAAAAATAAGCAAAACTTTAGCGTAAGGTCCTATAATCAGCTTTCCTTTCCTCTGTGGGTGTCTAAGGGAGATACATCACAGTTGTAATCAAAAAGCATATGTTTCTTTGGGAAAAGTGGTCACGTATGGGTCGAGACTGTCACCCCTGTCTCTGTTTAAGTATGTTTCTGGTGTTGGATGCGGTTGGTCTGTACACTGACTCCTGGTTCGATGGCTGTGAGTGTTTTGCTTTTTTTATCCGACGTACAGACAGCTGATGTTGTCGATTTCGGCTGTACATTCGGTTTCCCGCCCAGGGTCGGCGTTTCACAGATGCACTGCTCCCCTCTAGTTCTTGAACGTTGTGTTATTCACCACTCCAAACTTTCCTTTCAGCGGCAAGTCATTCAGGCAGTAACAGCAGATGACTGAAGTTATGAAATGGTTTGTTGTAAGTACTGACATCTTAAAAAAAGCTGGACAAGAAACTGAATGAACACCGGATACTGACAACATTAACACCAGACCAGATCTGGCATCACGTTACGTACATTCAACGAGAGGAACAGAATCAAAAATGGATTGAATCCATGTTTCCTAGCTTATATGTTTTTTTTTTTATTGTATTTCATTGTATTGTATACGATTTTGTATGTATAATGTTTTATTTGTATTCTTAAGCCCACTGAAGCTCGACCTGACTCGCCTTTGGAGATGCGGTGAGTTAATATCCATGGCAACTGCGTGACCTGCGGGCTTTAAACGTTTTATTGAATTCAGATTTTCTAATTACTTGTTGTAATGCAGGCTATCAAAGGCAGATATTATGGCATGCTTATGGGTCAAAATGTCTCCGAGCTCTTGACAATGTTGGGTTACTTTCAATTTGGTGTGAATGTGTCGCCATGTCTGTTCCTCTTTGTTAAACTGGAGCTGTACGGAACTGTACTTTCATTTCTGCATCGTTTGGTAAACATAAAAATGAGAATGAAGCAGATTTCAATGGGGACAATATAAAAACTCACAGGTTCACGAACAGTAGACATATTTTATTTATTTTTGTCAGTGGGGTTTTTCAGATTGCATCAAATCACAGCACATGGACCCAATTACACACAAATTAACACATTCATAATGCAAAAAAAAAAAATTGTACTTATTGATTGCATGAAACCGTTTTCATTTCATGTCTTCTATGAGAACAGAATAACCTAATAAAGAAATTGATCGACGTCTGGATGAACACCACGCTCGTTTTCGCGCGCATGCGTCAAGATGAAAATGGATAAATGAATCCATTCTCCATTACTTGCTAAAACAGTCGGTGAATTATGAATGAGCACATTAACATGTACCTGACCGAGCCAATCCTGCAGGCAAAGCTACTGAATCATCTGGACCTGCCTCTTGACTACAATAAATCCATGCTCTGTGTGTTTTTCAACCCGTTCTCACCCCTCTCCGGCTCCCCTCTTCATAACCACCCAGGAGGCTGCTTCCCATTAAAACGTCCCCCTGCATTGGGGCAGTCACCCTGTGATTCAATTATGAGAAACCCCCTGTAACTTAAACTCTTACAAAGGGGGGAGCGGCACACAGACGGCTGAGTAGTCGGCCATCAATAATACAGACACACATCCCACTGTGGATGAAATATACATGACACCGCTCCACGGAGCGTCTATGCTTTTGCAATAGAAAGAGGACGCACTCTGAACCCTCCCCCCGTCTCACACAGACGTGTTAGCGCTCGTCAGAACACGCAGCTGCATATTCTGTGTTAAACCTCGGTTTTTTTATACGCCACGCGAAGGGCCACGTCATCGTTGTTTAAGGGAGGATAGAGGAGTGGCATTGATAAAGGGTTTGACAAATGAACTATGCTTTTTCTCTTGATTCCAGTCAGCCGTTAAGGGTGTTGTGACAAGTCTTACCAAACCCACTCGGAAATGATTAAACTGGAAACGTGTTTTTCCCCTTTTTCCCGTTGAGAACTAATGGCACATGACAGAATGTGTTAGCGGTGCTGTCTGCCCTTCTACATCTCCGTCGGTTAATTTTTTTTTTTTCCTTCTGCCTCGCTCCCTACTACTTAAGCCTCCGCTGCAACTCAGAAACACCACTTTGTGCCTCTGCCTTTCACTCTCCGCTCGGCGCAAGGGTTTACTCTCACTTTTGACTTCCTTCTCTCTGCAACGTGCAAGACACAATAAATCGCACACACACACACACACACACACAGCACCCCTCATCTGGTCCGTCTAATAACTGTCCATCTGTAGCGGAGGGTTGCGCAACATCTCCTCCACTTCCTGCTTTGATCAGGTCTCTGATAGGTTGAGGGTCATGTCAGATATGATGCATGATTGGTTGTTTACTCCTGCCAGGGGAGATGGCTCTGGTCCTCTGAGAGCGGGACCTCATTACAGGAACATAGAAGAGGGCCACAGAGAGGAGCAGGAGATAAAGGGACACAGAAAGGGGAAGGAGGAAAAACAGTGCCAGCTCGGTATGGGAAGGGTAGATGAAAACAGAAGTGGCTGAGGAAGTGGGAAGACACGCAGGATGAAAAGCTGGCGCATGAAAGGAGAATGAGGAGGGGAAGACGCGAGTCAGAGTGGGAAAACATGGCAAACTCAACGCAGCCGGCTTAACCGTCACTCCAGTGTTTCTTGGCAAAGTCAAAAAAAAAAGTGGTAGATGAGGTTGAAAACTCTGACTTTGCTCCTCTGATCTGAGATGAAAGTAAAGCGAGGGAAGGAGGGAGAGGGAGGACAAGACAAGGGAAACAAAGACGGATGGGGAGAGGTGGAAGGGAATGAGCAGTCACTAACAGAGACGGCACTAATGATACCACATTCGGTGTCACAACTCCAAATAAGAAAAAAAAAAACAACAAGCACACGAAAACAAAGCAGAAGCCCTGAACTTCAAAACAATTTAATTGGAAGTGCCGGGTGCTACAAGTGTGTGGGTGGTTGGGTTTACTTGCTATGATCTATCCTCGTCCCAATAGCTCCTCATTTTGCATTCATTATTACGTGTTGTTAAATCCACATTAATTCTCTAGATATAAACTCTGACACCTTTTTCAAACGCAACGAGGTTGACAAATTGACGCCTTCCACGAGCCGTATAGCTTCGCTTCATGGTGTTTCCGTCTGCCTCTGGTTTGGGAGGGTCGGCCAGATGAGATGGAGTAATGAACACGAGATGAGGCGAAGACATTCCTGCCGGGAATCCATCACAGGCCACTGGGGGCACAGAGGCTCCGGAATGCCGAGGTCTCCCAGGAGTTTCTGCTCTCTATATACAGTGAGTAGTGAAAAGCGAGCATTACAGCATTTATTTCAGGCAGTCTTGGCTGCGGTAATAGAAGACGCATACAGCGAGACTTGAACATTTCTGTTACTAATTAAGCCCTAAGATAGTACACCAGAAAAAAAGAAAAAAAAAAAAAAAGTTTTCCGGATCAGACTTCTGAGAAAGCCTCTGAGAATAACTACAAAGTTGAGTTTTTCATCGTGAGACACTGAAAGTACTCGCTGCATGCGTTAGCACGACGGCATCATGTAGTATAAATCTGTAATAAGCAAGAACACACAGTGAAAGATATTATATTCTTATCTAAGATGAATAAGCGTGAGATGATTGAACATGTGTGTCACGATGTGTGTTTTTATCTCCTGCCTGTGTGTGTTGAAGTGGAGTTTTTTTGTTTTTATTTTACACTTTGATATGTTGTTTCTGTGATGGAGACAAAGCTGTTTGGTGCGTTCAAGGAATTCCAGTCTGCTCTGGGTGTCTTAAGTGTAACTTGAGAATTGAGATGTGTGTGCATGAGTTTTTCTATGTTTAGCCTTGCCTGTGTTGATCTTCTTATGCTTCAATCAAATCAGCTCGAAAATAACTGTGGCTCTTCGCAGGATGTGCAAAACCTTTATATATGTATATTTCATCTAGGTTTTCTAAGAAAAGGCAAAACAAGAAAATCCACATATGAACAATTGTGGGTCAGCTAAACACCTACCTAGCCTTATATAATTGTTTTGATGTCTTCAGTTAGGATATTGAGTACACCACAGCACTGATATTGTCCTTGTTACGTTTATGAATGGCATCCATCATTAGATCTCTGTGCTGCATTCAAAACAGTCAACACGTTCAGAGGACAGGGACTATTTTCTGTGGGTTGGCAATTACACATATGAGCATTAAAAAAAATGGACATGTGGAGTTCACCAAGGCTCCATTCTCGGGCCTCTTTTGTTCAACATGTATGTGGTCCCACGACCACAGATTAGGTGAAACAACCAATAAATATCCAGTTATGTGAATTCAACAAATCATTAATTGTAAGCATACAATTGGCAATTGAACAAAGATAGAACAAAAAGTATTATTTTGGGAGCCAAAGAAGAATATTAAAACTCAGTGATCAGCTACAGTCACTAACGTTAAAGAGATAAGAATAAAGCCAGTAGCCAGGGACTCAGACATACATTACAGCATCAATATTAAGACAAATTCCCTTCTATCACCTCAATAATATATAAAGAATTAAACGACTCATGAAGTCACAGCAGGATTTAGGAAAACCTGTCCATGCATTCATCTTCAGTAGGCTAGACTGCTGTAATGCTGTCTCTAAAAAGTCAATAAGGTATCAGTCCTCAGTAAGACAAGCAAACAGGATCTCATCACTCCACTTCTCAGATCTTTGCACCGGCTTCCTGTGTGTCAAATAATTGGCTTTAGAATTATTCTATTAGAAATTCTCCCACAAGTGCTATTGTGTAAAATTCTACCATTCAGTGTATTATAAATCTCTGAATGGTTTTCCAGGCAAAATATATTTCTGTTCTTATTTGTTATAAACTGTCCAGACCTGTCAGACTGTCTGGGATATGTATGCTCACTATCCCCAGGGTCAAAACTTTAGAAACAACATTTAGTTTTTATGCACCAGAGTTATTTAAATCAGGGCTAAAGACTTTTGTATTTACCACTGCCTTTAATTTAAAGTGGACTTTTTCTTTTTTACTTTTATCCATTGAGTTGTAGTTTTAATCCTATTCATGTGTGTCTCTTTATATTGCCTTTTTAAGTTGCCTCATGTTTCTTTTATGTTTTGTCTTAATGCCTTTTATGTTTTATATAAAGCATTGTGCATTACCTTGGTTGAATGGTGCTTGCTACACAAATAAAGTTGCCCTGCATTGTTTGAACACCAAACTGATTTTAACATTCATTTATTTCATTATTCAATCTGGCATTGTGTTAAAATCAGCCGGTACATACCTGTTTTGGGGAGTTTATATTGTTTCCCCCTTACTAATCAATGGTGAGTGACGTATCCATCAATGCCATTTTCAGTATTTTCAGCATTTTAATGATAGGAGCAGTTACAGCTAGGGTTCGGAAAGATATTCTAGAAGCATTTTTTGGTTATATTTGTAGAAAATCTGTTAACATCCCTATAGCAATCAGCAATTTAAATGCTCTGACAAATAAAAGAAAAAAATCCAGAAACTCTACTAAGCTCATCCAATGGTCTTATGAAATGATTGAACAGGCTACCTGTCTGTCTACCTATGTACCTGCCTATCTGCGTGCGCTCTTCCCTTTGCACTCATTGTGCACGACTGGAGTCTTTCACAGGGCGCACAGATGAGTTGCTAAAACTATTAGCATGCTATTGGCACAATAATGTTTTCACAATACTACCATACTTGACAGCAGTGAGTACTAACAATAGCCATGTTTGTTGTGTATGTTAATTATGATCAAGTTTTCTTACATGCAAGTGAGACATGAGGTTGTTGGGTATGGTTAGCGATGACAAAAGCGAATACCACAGGAAGGATTTGTCCTTTGAGAAAGTAGTTAATGATTGATACTACTGCCATATCTAAGTGTTAAATATAAAGCTACAGCCAGCAGCAGATTAGTTTATTTTAGCATAAAGACCAAAAGTCAGACTATTCCGTTTATTATAGCTGGAAAGTTCTGATTGGTTCATTTTAGTAGCCAATGAAACAACTGTCACTGACCACAATACCAGATCTATTTTAATCACTGAAAAAAAAGCTTATGCCGTCATATATAATTTATGCTGTAAACCATCATTTTCCTTTGTTATTAGATAAATGTTTTAGTCTTCTCCTTGCCTGGCAGAAAGTGCATATTCCTGCAATGAAAGGACCTGCGTATTATGTGTGCGCATATATAGACTCTTGTGTAATTGCCTGTGATTATCATGTAAATCCTATCAGGTGGCTTCTTTTAAAATACAGGCATTTGATTAGTCCACCACCCACAACAGTGTTGCACAACCACATGTACATATAAATCAGCCATGCAGCTTAGATAACTAAAACATCTTGCAGTCAGACAACACAGAGACACTGCAACTCTTTCTAGGCTGAGATTATGAACCATAATTGGATTGCATAATAATCCGCTCAAGTGATTTTCTGGATTATGCCGCACTAAAGGGGCGAGGGGCAGGAATGTAAAGCTTTGGTGCTATCTTTCCTGATAAATATAATTTGTGTGATGGTTTTGTGATTATATGATTATAATAGCACAATGCGTCACCTAAATTGACACGTCACTGCCTCATTACTCAGCCTGAAATTGTTTTCTTGAGGCTTTGAAAAAAAAAAAATCAAAGCAGAGAACATTTTTCCATTTTGTCAAGTTTGCTGATGATTCGATCATTCCTCATTTTTTGGTACGGCATAGAAACTGACATTCATAACTGTGTCATGGTATCATCAATTCTTTCTCGAGTGGAATTTTCCTCAAAACTGTGCATATGAAAATAGATTTTCTGCTCAAACCCCACTGAATCAAAAGGGTATTCATACCAATAAGCTTGCCGACAGCAAATTATGTGCTGAAATAAATATGGTACAATTTATAAAAGGTGCAGTGTTGGATTCTCGTGACAAAAATGAGATTTCAATGTCAAAATGATGATCTTGTTCTGGACTTCTGTCTTATTGGGTAATTTGGCAGTTTAAAGACAAACTGGCTCTGCAAAACTACTGTTTATGTGCAACACATTGAGATGTTTATGGTGTGGAATTTTAGAGCCATACTTGACTGATCCGCCCAAGTGAAACAATGAAGTCTGTTCTAACTACAAGATGACACAAATTAAGATTTAACGATGACTTTGCCAACTAGGTGCTCATTTTTACAAGAATTACTTGGTTTTCTCTCCATTCAAACTGAACTGTTGCTCATGTACTCACAAGTTTACAGCTGCCAGAATATATGACTCAATTTTATTTTTACATGAGTCTATTTTGATAATGTAATGTAGATTTGGCTAGACTATAATAAAGGGGAGCTTTGATCTCTTGCACAATACTGTTTCAACATCTTAGTTTACAGATTACAAACACAGACTATGGACCTGACTACAGTATTTACTGTCTCTTCTATTTGAGCTAATATTGTGTGAATGAAAGCCAAAAATTAGTTAAATGAGTTATAAACATCTATCATCCACTCTAGAAAGTGCCTTTTTTCCCCCAGATGGCAGCCCTTCATATAGCCCTTCAAGTAGCTCTCTACTAATTAGAGATTCCTGATTGCTAAACCAGGTGCAAGTGTGTATTTTATCTATAAAGTACTTTTTCCTAATGTTTTTTGTCTAATGTTCTTGTATGACTAGTGATATACACCAATCAGGCATAACATTATGACCACTGACAGGTGAAGTGATCAACACTGATTATCTCTACATCATGGCACCTGTTAGTGGGTGGGATATATTAGGCAGCAAGTGAACATGTTGTCCTCAAAGTTGATGTGTTAGAAGCAGGAAAAATGGGTGAGCATAAGAATTTGAGCGAGTTTGACAAGGGTCAAATTGTGATGGCTGGTTGACTGGGTCAGAGCATCTCCAAAACTGCAGCTCTTGTGGGGTGTTCCCGGTCTGCAGTGGTCAGTATCTATCAAAAGTGGTCCAAAGAAGGAACAGTGGTGACAGGGTCATGGGCAACCAAGGATGATTGATACACATGGGGATCAGTGGCAGGCCCGTGTGGTCCGATCCAACAGACGAGCTACTGTTGCTTAAACTGCTGAAGAAGTTAATGCTGGTTATGATACAAAGGCGTCAGAATACACAGTGCATCGCAGTTTGTTGCTTATGGGGCTGCATAGCCGCAGACCAGTCATGATGCCCATGTTGACCCCTGTCCACCGCCGTAAAAGCGCCAGCAATGGGCACATGAGCATCAGAACTGGACCACGAAGCAATGGAAGAAGGTGGCCTGGTCTGATGCATCGAGTTTTCTTTTACATCACGTGGATGGCCGGGTGCGTGTGCGTCCCTTACCTGGGCACAGGGATGCACTATGGGAACAAGGCAAGCCGGCGAAGACAGCGGAATGCTTTGGGCAATGTTCTGCTGGGAAACCTTGGGTCCTGGCATCTTGGCAGATTTTAGTTTGACACATACCACCTGCCTAAAAGCATTGTTGCAGACCATGTACATCTTTTCATGGAAACGGTATTCCCTGATGGCTGTGGCCTCTTTCAGCAGGATAATGCGCCATGCCACCAAGCAAAAATGGCTAAGGAATGGTTTGAGGAGCACAACAACGAGTCGGAGATGTTGACTAGGCCTCCAAATTCCCCAGATCCCAATCCAATCGAGCATCTGTGGGATGTGCTGGACAAACAAGTCTGATCCATGGAGGCCCCACCTCGCAACTTACAGGACGTAAAGGATCGGCTGCTAACATCTTGGTGCCAGGTACCACAGCAAACCTTCAGTCAGGGCTGTTTTGGCAGCAAAAGGGGGACCAACACAATATTAGGCAGGTGGTCATAATGGTATGCCTGATCGGTGTACTTAGCAAGAAGTCTCTCACAAATACAGATGCAGATGTTACAGCTGTACCTCCTATTCTAAATAGTATATCAGTCCAGTTATATAGCAGGCCAAATGTTATTAAGTTACATGTTTTTTCAAGCATTATCGTTGATATTTGAAACTTTCAATTGTTTTTTCCAGCCCATCGTCATCAGAAAATTAACCATACAGATATACTGTGCAAGCAGCTTATTATGATCTATATTTACCTTATTGTTAAGTTGCAACCTCTAGCCATAGTGATTTTTACAGCAGCAAAGGAGGAAGTCCGGTGATGTAATATAAAGAGTTGCAAAGTCCGCATTAGGAGGTGAAATGGTGGGAAGGTGGGGTTAAACATTTACATTTAAATTTAGGACATGGGCATTTAGGGGCAGATGCTTTTGTCCAAAGCGACTTACAAGAAGTACATTTGTCACAAGACAGAAACCACAACATAACACCTTCAACAGAGTAAAAAGAAAAATAGAAACAATTGTCAAGCCCTCATCTGAGGATCATACCTGCTGGGGATTTTCTCCCAGGAGGCCTGCTGTTTGTGTGAAACCAAAAGTGATCGATGAGTTATTTTTACTTAGTGACAAAGTTAACTTGCATCACGAATGTAACGTAACCATTTTTAGATATGTTACGTAAGTTCACCAAAAACAATATGAATCCATAAAGTCTATTAGCACTATCCTAAGTTCTACCTCTCATTGCTGGGGTGGCCACATGAATACAATACAATACAACATGACAGTCAGTTCACTGCAAGAGATGTACAAATGTAGAACCACCTTTCAAAGTAATGTCCTCTTTTGACTTGAGCCATTATGGTATGCTGTCATGACTATTCTGAGAGTGTTATCTTAAGGTTGATATTTTACATGTAGCATGTAGTTTTACATGGGCGTTAGGGTTTCTTTCACAAACCATCTATATAGCTCTTCAATGACCATCTGTTGCACACTCCAACTGAGTCATGCTAGCATTCTAGCCTTTTAAAATGACTGAATATAGGTTCCCCTTTGTGACTTGGGCACCATGATCTTATTATCCAGCTCCATAAAGAGCTTGTTCCCAGCTCGTTTGAAAGACATTACATCTAAATGACCATTGCCCATACAGGCTACACATGCTCTTTCCAGAGACGGTTAGCAACCAAGAGGAAAGAGAGGGCACATAACAAGATTCATAGTAGTGGGTGTAATGGAGAAATGGAAAAACCGCATTGGTTAATGGATGAATTACCCATACTCAGACCGAGAAAGTGGGCGGTCGGGGTGAGACAGGGCAAGGATGGAGGATGAGCCAGCATGAGAAAAAGCAGACATGGTTCGAATATGAGAATTCTGCTCACAATTCAGAGATTACAGCTAAAATAAGCAGCTAGGAAACATGCATAATGAAAAAAAACAAAAACAAAAAAACACTTGGAACACTTGCCAATATACTTTGTGAATAGATACATGAAAATAACAAGGCCTGAGACACAAAAGAACAATATTTAAAGGCAGGCGGAGATAAAAGGAGAGGCAAAATGCACAACAGTGAGAGAAAAATAAAAAAAATTGTACATGAGACAAGCAAGTATAAGAGAATGAGGGTGAGAGGGAGACGCTTGCAGCCACTAATCCCGACAGAAAAACATCCCGATTAGACTTATCCTTTCCTCTGAGGATTAGAAGCTTTGATAAAACCTTCAACCCAAACCAAATTCAATTTAGTCAGGGTGTAACATTCACAAGCAATATCTTCCTTTCTCCCCCCATAGACAAGCCTCGAAGAGTGAAGCACTGTGAAATGAGCAAGTCTTTTATTTTGCCATATTTTAGCCACTTTCTAAGACTTCCTACTCTCGAAAGCCTCTCTGACTGAGCCTGATTAGAGCATGTCCACGCAGCATGCCACAATGTAAACTAAAGTAATCCAGTGGATTTGAGATATTCACACAACTTGTTACAGAAAATACAAAATATTAAATTCCAATCAGACAGGGTTGTGTTCCTCTGTGTTGTGAGACTATTTTTTAAATCCCTTGGGCGAAAAGGATATACATGTGCTCTTGAATATCTGGAGGCCTCTCGAGTGCAGTCAGAGAAAGGGGACTGTAATCAAAACATGCGAGGCAACCTCAGCGAGCCCCCATAAATGATTCATACAAGGACACAGTGTTTGTCAAAGGTGTCAGTAATTTAATCACAAAAAAGGTCAGGATTAATTGAGTTCTTGCTGGGAAACAATTTGGATTACGAAGCTTGTGGCTACAATAGGTCTCTTTAATACCCCGAAAGACATTTAACGCAGGAGGTTTAAATCGTCTTTTATGACTGTATCTAAGTTTAATACCAGAGTATAATTTAAAGATAAGATATGTGCATTTAAATGTCTAAAAATCTCTATACCTTTGTTTGAAACCCTGATAAAGACCTAATGGTTGAAAGATGTTGGCTCTTTTCATGATTGCCCTATTGATGATTTAGTGACTATAATAAAGGCTTGTGAACACTTCCTGTCTCTTTTTGTTACTTTTTTCTTGTTTGGGTTTGCTGGATTGCCTCTCATTTTTAAATGAGCAGACATTTGCTCTGTATTTTTATTGAGTTATGTCTAAACTTTATCCCAAATGTTTAAATAAAAATCTCATTGGCAACAGAGGTTGATCTCATCTCAGTGGAGTCATTTTATACCGATCAGCTACAACATTAAAACCACTGTCAGGAGAAGTGAATACCACTGAGTGCTAAAATGCAATGTGCTGCTGGGAAACCTTGCGTCCAGACATTCATGTGGATGCAACCTGACATGTAACAACCATCCAAACACTGAAGCAAACCCCCTCATAGCAACTGCATTCATGGATGGCAGTGGCTTCCCCAGGACAATGCGCCCTGCCACACTGCAAAATCTGCTCAGGCATGGGCTGAGGAATGTGACAAACTCTCAAATTACCCAGATCTCAATCTGATCGAGCATCCATGGGATGCACCAGAAAGTCAGATCCATGGATCCATGGCCCCCATGTAGCTCAGGCCTGTTGAGGCATGGGCACAGGACCTTTGAGGGAATCCTGTGGGGTCTGGCACCAGAGCATTGGCAGAGGATCCTCTGAATCTTATGGATTGAGATGTAGGGCCTCTGTTGATCAGGCTTGTTATGTTTTGCCCCATGAATTTGGAGGCTGGTTCGAAGCCTTGAGCATGTAGCGCGGACTGTTCCGGAACAGTTCCTGCGATGTCGCAAGGCGCATTGTCATGCTGGGGGGACAACTGCCAACGGGGAGTACCGATGCCATGAGGGGATGTACTTGGTCTGCCTCGGTGTTTGGATGGGTGATCCATGTCAAGTGAGGACACAAGGTTTCTCAGCAAACCATCGCATTATAACGAGACGATCAACGATATTCATCTTACCTGTAAGTCATTTTAATGTTGTGACTTATCAGTGTATACTGTAATTTAGCACTTTTTTTTGAACATGTTAGCAATTCTGAGCCGAGGCCAAGAAAGTATGCATGCATAAGGTAAAGAGATTGGATAAAGCTCAGCAACTATTTGGATTTATAAATAATTGTTTCACAGCAAATTTTTAGATTCGATCTAATCAACTTTCTGTAAATGATCCAAAGCTGACCTTGGGTAAAAGTTTGGTTTTTGCCCTGCAGTGAGAAACACCCTAAGGCAATCCACCTTGACTGCCGCTGTACGCCCATACCAGGGTGTGTGTTTGCTCCCCTTTCACAACAAATCAGTGGAGAAAAACTCAGTTTTTCCCACCGTGGCACAGTGCTGGGAGTTCGAGCGCAGACTTAACCGTGCTTGGCAAGCAGAACACACAGTGTAGCAAAAGTCCTGAGAGACCGGGCAGCTAAAGCTAATCACTGCAAAGACATGACACATATCTGCCTGCGCCCACACAAATTTGCACATGCTAATGCAAAGTCCTGCATGCACACACACACACACACATACATACACACACACACAGAGCATATAACACGCATTATTAATATAAGAGGATGCAGAAGAGCGAAGGACCGTATTTCAAACCAAATTGGATTAAGAGTGTCATCTAATTTGGAACAAGCGTGAGAGGATTCCCTTGAAACTTTGCAGTAAAGGGATAGTGGCTTTGAAAAATGAGCAGCACTCCTTTTGGTTAGGAGACAATTCTGATTCATCATGGATGGGAGAGCATGGGGGAGCGGGCGGCGAAGGAGAATGGACAGGGGCCTCTACATCCGCGGATATGATCCTCTTTTTGAGCGCCCATCCGATTGTGATCAGTGCCCACGCCTCGATACATGCAGACAGCCTAAAAATATGAGAACAGATGATGCACAGGACCGCTCGGCCTCTATTCATATCACTTTCTCTCTCACATTCTCATTCTCCTCCTATCTCTCCTCTGCCCCTGCTTCTCCCTTTCTTTGCAATTTCCTCCTTTACCACTGACTATGCGTTTGTAGAAATTGCAGTGCAAGCGTTCTCTGCTCGCCCATTCCCTTCTCGTATATTCTCCATCTGCTCATACGTGCCCATTTGATGCAGTCTGTCCCTGGGGTGGGCAGAACCTCAGGGGCAGCTTGGGGCGTTGATGCCCACTGGCATACCCATCATGCTGCCCAAGGCGTGCCCATGGTAAAGAATGGCCAAGTGTCCTTCACCGCATAAATAAGCCTGCATCAAATAAGGAGTAATAAAATCAGGGTTGAGATAGATCATGGACGGCTACGATAAAATAAGAGGGAAGTTGTGTGTGTGGTCATCCAAGGACAAACTTTCAGAACTTCTTGTATTCCATATAAGAAGTCATTTGGAAACATATTTTTTTTTCTTATCAAACAAAACAATTTTTTGCGTTTTCTATAACTGTTGAGACGTACAGTAATGTACATCATGAGCATTAAATCTTTTAGTAAGGCCAAATCTCAGTACACCCCCTGCCAACCACTTAGCCCTTCCCTTCTGTTTTGTTCACGCATAAGGACGTCCCAGTTCTTGAAGGAAGGAGTTTAATGTGCCTCAACCGCTTCACATGGAGCTGGAAGCCTGTCCGGTGCTCTTAGTACAGGAGTACAGTACAGTACAATTTCCAGAACAATCCACATGAAGTACAAGGTACACTGGAGCACACAGCTTAAGGCCACAAACTTTTATCAAGACAAATGTTTCGAAGTGACACACAATTGGGACACAATTCTTGTTGGGACAGAGGGGTAGGGTGGAGTGTTAGGGCTACATGGCCCTGGAAATGGAGGTTCCTCAGAGGCACGCTTCAAACTCAGACTCTCTGACATGTCAATGTATCATGGTCCTTTTCTTTTAATAAGTATAAAACAATTGCAACTAGTTTGTTAATGTCTTGGGAGCTAACTAGCTAGCTAATGTTACATTGTTATTGCTGCTTTGTTTAGGAGAGTACAGCATTTTGAAGTTTTTCAATGTTTCATTTGCCCCCTTAGAGGGGGTATGATGCCAAAAATTTGAGTGAATATCAGTGGCGAAGTTGCTATGCTTGGGACTGCTTTCCTGATATCAGTGCAGATGGCAGTGTAGGAGCGCTGGTTGCTAATGTTAGCCTATAAAGCAACGCTAATGGTCAGGTGAGCAAGCAGTGTTCTTTTTAATTGATTTTTAACGATTTTATTTACTTGATTGATTGTGTGAAGTTGTGAACAAATTGCGAGAATACATTCCCTTTTTATCGCTGTCAGATGTATAGCAAATACGGGGAGACGATACCAGAATTGGCACAGTAATGGAAGAGAGATCACCACTGCTAAGGACAGAATATTGGAAATGTTAGGTCATGTCTGTTAATTCCAACAATAACCTCTGGTGACGTATGAGGGTCTTGAAGCGTTGTGCCATTTCATAAGGGGAGAGTTCAACCACCACCTCCTGTAACTCTGTTCCGAGGGGTCAAAGGGGTACTTGAAAAAGAAGGGCAGGGGGACTGAGCCTAAGTGTCATTTACAGACATAAAAACAAGGCACGTTAGGCGTTGAAGCAGTTAATATCATTGACAATTAGAACATGCATTTTGTATGCAGCACTTGAGGTTCAAAAGATGCAAAGGTTAACTGTTCTATAGGATCGGACCTGTGGGTTGATGGGTAATGTGGGTGATGGAGTGCATAGTGTGAAAGCCCGTAAGCGTGTGTGAGAACAGTGCTGTCAATGTGTTAAGAGGTAGTAGTGTGTGTGTGTGTGTGTGTGTGTGTGGGTGTGTGTCGGTACGCACATGGTGTAAAGAGATGTTAAGGAGCTTGTTCCATCATGCTGATGAGGTCTGTAATGCAATGTAGTTGCGATTCCCCGACAGAAGTGAGGATGCTTTCCAGAACATCATCTCCATTATCTGTGTATACATTAACCTTGTGGCGGGCACAGTGGCGGGCAAGTGAAATGTTCTCCGCACACACACACACACACACACAAAAACATACAGCAGACATCCACGCATGCTTACACATCCAGTTTTTCACATTATGTAAATGGCATAAAAACCTGCTTTTCACCGTGAAAAACAGTCACACTCAGTTCTGCGCAGCAATGTATTCACAAGTAGTCATTTTAAGAAACAACAATAATCATCAAGAATATTCATACAGCTTTATAACTACAGAGTTACAAGGCTGTTCACAACAAACTGGAAACGAAAACCAAAAAGAAGAAGAGTGCTGCATCAGCAGCAACAAAGGTCGGAGTTAGAACTTTTGGTTTAGTGCAGTTCTTGTGGTTAAATGTGCCATTTCCAACACACTTTCCACTTTAAGGTGAACTCTGGATCAGTGATTGGATCGATCTGTCCGGGGCCCTGCAAAACCTCTCCATGGGTCAAGCTTAAGGGTAAACATTATTGAGGATTCAGTACACAAGAGCTTTTCTGTTGCTGTTATGTTCCTGTAGACTAGAGGGATTTCATAGATTTCAAACATTCCTTTAGTGTCTCACGTTAAAAAAATGTCAGTCTGTTGAACACTTAAGCCTCCAGTGCTGAATTGTCCTTGAGCTTTCCTTACCTTTCACAAATTATCCCTGTTCACTAGCACTGTTAAATGATATTGACTGTAACATCCAGGTGTTGTGTCCACACAAAGACAAATAGATATCAAATAGGAATTGGGGTCAAGTCAGTCCAAATTGTAGATTTAGATACAGGATATCATTCCAGGCACCCATAATGCACATTCCTGTCATTGGTTTCATGTTATTCCACCGTTTGACTGCTGCCCAAAGATGTTTAGCAATGTGCCCTTTGAAGGAGTGAAAGAGAAGACTGAAAGCTAGAGTATAAATAAAAAAAATCCTTGATGTGAAAAATCTTAAGCAGACCATTAGTTCACAGCACTGCTAGCGGCTCTGTGAGGCTGCACAGCGATAGTTTCAGTTATGTGCTAATATCGGCATGCTAATGTATAATTTATCACAACATGTCCTCTATGTAATATCCTCAAATAGTTGATATAAGCACAGTGGTAGTAGAAGTTGGATTACTATGCGCATTATTCACACCAGCTGAGACTCGTGGGAATGTCACTCGTTTAACTGGTATTTGGTCATAGAACTTGAAATTCTGACCTGATTTTAAGCCGGAGATCACTGAAATTATAAATCATCCTGAAGGGCCCATGACTGACTGACATTGCCTTCCCTAAACACATGCTGCTTGCATGGCTAAATATCGGCTTTGCAAATATTTTAGTAGGAATGAAGAGGCATCCTAAATCTTGAGGATATGATGCCACGCTTGTGAGAAATGCTAAATTTAAACATGACTTTTGTTTAATTCCACAGGGCTCCTTTAAGGCCAAAATCTCAGAGTCTCAGCACCTTACTGGTGAAGCATAACTGAACACCAGCAAAAACTCTTTTTTTTACGATGCCAATAGACGAGAGTTTCAATTCAATGTACTCTGATATCACCTGTGGGTGTGGTCAGGAGTACAGCAGACTCAAAGAAGAGAAACAGTGCCTTTAAGCTCAGTCTCTTATGCATATTTTGGTATGCGCCGGGTCTCTTTGAAAAGACAGATGTAACCATACTGAAATCCCATGCTCATCTCTGATCATTCAGGGCAGATAGCAGGGTTGCAGAATAGTGTGCTGCTGCAGTTCAAGCTAAGGAAGTGGAAACAGAAGCGTCCCTTTGAGAGAAATATTGCATAATGAGCCCGATCCCTCAGTCAAGATCCTCTACTGTCAAGGACATACACTGGGAGCCTGCTAATTCTTCTGTTTCAGCATACGTGTGTGTGTGTGTGTGTGTGTACCGCTGAGCAGAAGAATACACCACGGCTGACCATTGCTATAATGCCATATTGATCGAGATGCATTCACCGTGGGATAAAGCGCTGTGAAGGTGCCCACATGCAGGTAAGTACCCCTCTTTGAAAACAGAGCAAACACAGCAAATTAGCCATGGTCGGGTTTTAGTGAGAGCGCGAACTCCTGTCGTATCAGATGAGGCGCGCTGCAAGTTGCCTCAGAGCGCGCGTGGCTTCATGCCTACGTACACCAACGCGAACGGGGGCTCTGACAGATTGCAGCCGATGGTAACCGCAGCGAGTAGCGCGCTTTTGCAATTAGGGCCTGTGGAGGTCCCCTGGGAAATACACACACACACACACACACACACACACACACACACACACTCCAGTCTTTACACATTTTATGGCTGCAAACAAACATCCAAGGATATGGAATTAGACATTTCTTAGCTGGGGAACAATAACAATTTCATCTGTGTTTACCGAAAATGATCACTGCCGGGCTTAATACGAAATGACAGAGGCACACACGCAGGTGAAGCACATGCAGTGTAGGAACGCTTCTATTATTAGGTTTGTTGGTAAAGCAAGATTTGAAGTAATTGGTTTCCTGTGAGTTGAACGAGGGGTAAAGAAGGGTTTATATCTGAACTGTAAAAAACCCTTTTATTTCCTGTGTGTGTGGGGGGGGGACACAAGGAAACTGTGCATGTTCTCCTCTCTGCTAAAAAAAACCACAGAGGATAATGTGTTGCATGTAGCATGAGATCCGGCGGATGTAGCCGACGGCCGTTCAACAACCGCCGTTTTTATATGTGGTAAGTACGGCGGATGCGAGCAGCACTGAGTGCAAGTTGCCCTTTCAAGCTTCTGCTTTTCAACTGTGAAATTCCAATCTGTGCGAAAAAAATAAAAAAAAATAAATATCCCCCTTTTTGTTTTCTTTTTCTTTTTAATTTGTTGGCCACGAGGCACTGCGCTTGACATTTTGATAAATACCACCGTGATTATTATGGTAAACGAATTACATATGTGACTTGGCAGATGCTTTTATCTAAAGTGTTTTACATTTCAGTGAATGCACAGGTTTAAAGTCTAATTGGCCTGAAAGTAAGTACGGAATTGGCTCCACATATTTGGTGGTATTCAAAGGTGATCCTGAGGCGTGTATTA
The DNA here is from genome assembly GCA_039737535.1 of Lagodon rhomboides. Classification (NCBI taxonomy): domain Eukaryota; kingdom Metazoa; phylum Chordata; class Actinopteri; order Spariformes; family Sparidae; genus Lagodon; species Lagodon rhomboides. Next base: position 19,706,963 of record CM077799.1, on the reverse strand, counting down.
AATCCGGCAACCGTTTTTTTTTTTTTTTTGTCGTAGCATTTGGAATTCTACAAGCAGCCCAGCTGAGAACAACAACTGACTCAGTCGTTGTTGTTATACCTGTCTGGCTTTTTGTTTCTTACACGCCATCTATACACTTCATAAAGATAAAGACTGTTACCTGTCGGAAGTACATTTTTGACAGAATGTTCCTTAAATATCATGTAGAAGTGAGGAAAAGCAGTCTCTACACTTCTAGCCAATGACTATTGATTTGGTTGGCTGAAAATGGTGTTTTAAAACTGTATCAAAATTATAGTAGACCACTTTTTTGAAAATTAAAGTATGTAAATCCAGTCTACTAGGACCCCAAATAAAAGTATAAACCTGAAAATTTGCATAATATGATCTCTTTAAGTCTGAGTTGGCAGAAAAATATGTCTCTAGCTGATTTGAATGTTCCGAACTGATTCTATATAAAATAAAAAACACTGTTAAAAGGGTGCTAAAATGTGTACGGTAGATACACCAAAGGGTAATTCCACCCCATCATCAACCATTGATTTGGGATTACCATTGTGAAGACTTGAGTCTGGCATTATAGCTTTTGGCATTTTGTTTTTATGGAGCCAAAAGTGACCATGTTTAAAGGGGAGGGTGGAGCTAAGGTGGATGCATGATAATAACCTCTATCCTGATTGGATCTGACTGAGAACCCAAGCACACATAGTGGTAGCGACCTGTCAATCTCAAGTTGGCCAGACCCTAAACCATACCCTGCTTTATCACCTATTTTTATCTCTAAATGGGAAAATAATTCAAAACATTAACATCATGCTACGTTTAAGAAGACATGGAACTAGCAATTGAGACCATAAACTCATTAGAAAACTGCTTACTGAGGCTATAAATCAAGTGAGAAGTCGGGTCTGTTCCTCATGATGCATCACCGGCATCTCGATGCGGGGTTCTGGCCAGTTCAAAGATTAGAAAATACCAGACTTCTGTTTTGCTTTTGGGATCTACGAATGGAAGCAACAGGGAATAGCTTTCACAGGTAAAATGTTGTTGATATATCACAATAAAATATACTCTTTTAAAGCTTAGGTGACAGTCCTTGCACTTTAGGAGAAGTTAACTTTAAGGAGGTCAGGTAAAGAAAAAAAAATATTATTTAAATATCAGTAAGATGCTGAAAATCAGCTTTGGTTATATATATTTTTTATGTTGTACTGTTTGCCTGCTGCAAACAGTACAACTCTGAACTCTTTATACTGAGTACTCTTCTTACAACTCCATGCACACTACTTTTTTAGAGGATAAATCTAAGCATGTATATATATGTAATAAAATATTTCTTTATCCTTCTAAAGAAAGAAAAGCAGGGACTCTGTTTACATCCAGGCTCCGGTGCCAAGGTAAAAGAGAAGGCAATTATACGGAATTTATCCAAAGCAGGAGGAGCCGGGGCTTCAATCTCCATGGATAATGTGATGTGGCGTGGCCAGATTTTAGAGCCAACGCTTCATTGTAAGATGAATATATGCGAGAGACAATAAAGGCTCCAGAGATACTGGTTCCCAGAAGGGGTCCCCGAAGGTAGTGGCACTCTACAGCAAAGAATAAATCCAGCAACTGAGCGTGCACTTTACATTAGTACTCATTATGCATCCATTGGTGAGTAACAAAACATCAAATGCTCTGTTCAGTCGCTCTGTCATGCTGACACAGATTAACATGTAACAGGGCACATAGGACGTGTAATCACACTACAGCATAATTTGGGATTTGTTATGGATCTGTGGTATTCTGGCTCGCTCCTCTTTAGTTAATTAGAGATGATGGACAGATGGTGTGCATGTCTACTGTATGTGCGGTGGGGACAGGTGTTGTTTGCTTACCCCTGCCAGAGGCACGGTGGACTACAACTCTGACAAAAAGAAATAGGATGGAAAGAAACTGAGATAAATTATCGTTATATTTGTCATTATATTCGTAATATCTCAAACATTTGGTTTCGCTTATTTACATTCATGGTTCATACCTGGAGCTGTAACTGGAATACCACACCATGAGTCAATCAGTCTTAAAAAGCAGAAAAAAGTAAAGTACAACACCACGGGAAGGGTGAATTAATGGCCAGTGAAGCATTGACTGTTCAAACTATTTAAACTTTCAAATTCATTAAGTTTGAAGCTAATATCCTGAAGGTAAAGCATTATAAACAGAGTACAGTGGATCGAGTCTCTCTCTCCAAGGACGGTGAGAAGTCTAGCGTGTGACCTGCCTCTACAATAAGTTCTTCGTTTTGAAATTCTCAGTGTGTCAGCGCTGTCAAACAGCAGCAGCTTTGTGGGCAGAAATACCCAGAAATGAGCGCATGTCCACGCACATACGTTTATTAAATTACCGACATACATGGGTTCCAGTGCAGGAACATAATTTGCACACAGACCCACGCATGCAGAAGCCTGTTTGTGAGGATATCACACTGCTTCCTGATATCCCCGAGGCGCAAATGCTTACAAATACATGCATTTTCTCTCTGTCTTTCTCTTTCTCACACAATAACACACAAAATCAGATCTCAATTATTTTACGCTGTCACTTAAAATTGATACATAACAGTGTTAGAGATGCCTAATTTTGGACTGCTCAGTTGCACAGTGGTGGTAAATAATGAAAAGGCGTTGTAGAGTAGAAAGCCCAGAGCTCATTGTGTAACGTCTGCCAGTCTGGGCTGACTAACTGAATCAGTCACTTGTGTGATAGATTTGCTTACCAAATCTTTTGACAAGGGAAACATTATGTAACGGCTTGGGACTTGTGTTTGTTTGTCTGCGTCTGTCTTCGTGTGCAAAACTCCACGACGTATGAGCGTGAGAGATAACGACATAATGCACAAAATAATAGACATGGCAGAGGCAAAGAACACTGGAAAAACACCCGATTTCTGGTATTTCTTCCACTGAGTCCATTATAATCTATATCAGTTGACATAGAGGGTATTGTTGTACTTACACTTTGGCCCCTTTCCACAGAAAATAGTAAATGTAAGCTGTGTTCAATTTATCAGTTAGTGTTATGAGCAAGTATGGCTATTTACTGGGGACGTGAGTGAATACACCATTATCTGTATCTGTTCAACCAACAAAGAGGAAGAAAAATCAGAGTGCGGCGGTCATGGTGGTTGGGTTTGTGTTCTGCTGTTGATCA